>OY987306.1:7500000-8750000 GCA_963920635.1 Pseudeuparius sepicola
GTATTACCACCTTATTACTAATGTTAATTAAAAGTGAGTGATTATAAAGGTCGCTCCCCATAACTTAAAATTGGCTTATTAAAACAGTTATTTCGTACAAATTCTGAAACAAACGCCTTTTTCATTAATTTAATATGTAATACCAATAATATTTTTTTATTATTTAGCCATTCAACGCTTGCAGCTTCTTAAAGTTCCATGTTTCTGAGTTATCTACAGTTTGTTGAAATGTATCAGTTGAATATAACATGATTTCCCGTCTGAATTTGTCGTATGTGAAATTAATGGATTTCTTTGTTAATATTTTGTATATTTATATATCCACTGTTTTTTACTGTTTTAAATATTATTGAAAGTAACAGCTACGACTGGAGCGTTTGAAAAAACAAACAACATTACAACATCCAAGGCAGACGCGATTTTTGCATTAACATTCTGTTATGTTTGATGCAAAGTTGATAGCTACATCGTCAAGCATTTGGGAAATAAATACATTTTGCATTAATTATTATGATACTATTTCATGTATCTCGTAACAGCGAAATCTAAGGAAATAAGTTAGGCCTTCTAACCCTTGACATTATTGTTTTATGTCACTTGTTATTACCAGCACAATATCAATAAAATCCTTCGCGTATTTCACAGCATTTGCATATCAGAAAGCTTTTTCAACTCACCCTTCTTTTTATAGGATACATTCCTACAGACCCAAATCTAAGGAAACAAATTTTCGTCCTTATTTTCCCCAGAAATTCCATCTCCGCGGTTTTCATACTAGAATAAATTCTGCTGCGAAATCTCCCTGCAAGGAGGAAAACACTACAGCCAGTTACACTTTTCGGGAGGGGAATGAGGCCGTGAATGAGATATCAAAGAAATAAACTCGTTTCTTTTCTCAGCTATAGTAAAATGAATCGAACTAATGGTAGAAATTACGATGGAGCCTAGCACGATGAGAGATTGTAAGAGCATAGACAAAATACCGTGTTTTAGTGCATGCTTGTTTCTTTTTTTAATATACTCTAATTACATAACTAGACCGCTTCTTCTGCACGGGCTTCCTATAAACTAATTTGTCAGCGTTTGAATTGAGCTTCTTGCGGATGGATTCTGCGAACTTCTCTTTCCAAGTTTTCATCCTAGATTGTACGGGACATCGTCAGGAGTGATTGTTCCATTACCTGTGATCGTATTTAAATACCGTCACAGGTAACAGAACAACCAGTCTCAATGTGAACGTCGCGCCCTGAGGATGTCCCGTACAATCTAGGACGAAAGCTTGGAATGAGAAGTTTCGCTGACGCAGAATCCATCCGGAAGAAACTCAGATTCATCACATTCTGCCTGTGGAAGTTTCCAATCAAGATTGTCAGCGTTTGTCCACACCATTACAAAAACCTTATTTTTGTTCATATGTGTTAAATATTTTTCGGATGAAAAAGAAGAACAATTTCGGCTAGTGCCAAAGCGGAATAAAGAAATTAAATTATTAACACACATAGACCAACCGGAAATTAAGTCGAGGATAAGATAATGTCTATTAATTATCTTTGGCTGATTATCTAACTGGATCTCTCACATCATTGTATATTCGCAAATTTCCGTATTCCAGTTCTTGGTTATACCGGAAGAATTGAAGAATTTTGACAGTTTTAATATCATCAGCAAGAGACCAATGATAATACCAGTGACCATAGCTATACACTGAGGAAAATGGACCAAATAAAGTTTCTATTTGAGTCCAACCGATTTGGGGTTAATATATTTCTATTTGTAGCAGCAGCAGCACAGCACCGATTTGCCACAAATAACCGAAATTGCTGTAGCAGCAAAAAACTTCTTGCTAAAATCATTTTCTGCCACAAATAGATATCTAATTGAGGTTAATGTAAAACTACACGAACCTATTTGCTACAAATAAGTCCTTATTTGTAGGAGCAAAATCTCTATTTGAGACAAATAGGTTTATCTTGCTAAGATATTCTATTAGAGGTAAATGGAGACCCTATTTGTCACAAATCGGCTCTTATTAGCTACAAATATTAACCTACCTGTAGCAAATAAGAAGGTTATTTGATAATGGCTAGTGAGCATGCGATTTGTGTAATTTCTTCACCATGTCAACAGTTCAGTCAGTTTCGTTTGAGTCGTCTGAAGTATACAAGTACGCCGCTTGCCACGCCGTGTTTATGAAAATGGTGGACAACTCTTTACTTCGTTACCACTGCTGTATCTCGACTGTTAAACAAAATGATCCAAGCCTTGTGTTATACTTTGGAACTTCAACAATCAACTTCGTAAATTTAAACATTTAAAGATCTGCAAATATCGTAATTCATCATGTATACACAAAGTGGAAGTGATAACCCAAAAATTATACCACGGATTGTGACATTTTTTGAACAAGACTGGACTACGGAAATTTGAATACCTTTAGTACGACAATGTTGACAAAACTGTAATTCTAAAAAATAAATACACTTATTAGTAAATGAGTAAATAGGTCCACTTACTTGCCATAAGAAAGTTAATAGGTCCATCTATATTAACCACAGCAAAGTTATCTTTTAGTGGTAGGTAGAAAGTCTATTTGCTCCAATAAGAATTATTATTTGCTACAAATAGGTGTATATATTAGCCTATTAACCACAAATAGGTTCATCTTAGCAAAGTGACTATACTTGTGGTAGCAAGACAACCTATCTAGGACCTATTTAATGCAGATATCTTGCTGCGGCTAACAGATTTCTATTAGTGGCTAATAGAAATTTCCTTCAGTGTAGTCACTGATAATACCTATAATGTATCAGTGACTATTAACTGATTGTATGTAACTAAATTTACAAATCAAAGGCCCTTTCAACTCTCCCTCTTTAAATATTCATCCTTTCACACCCAAATCTAAGGAACCAATTTGCGTCATTATTTTCTTCAGAAATTTCATCTCCGTGGTTTTTAGACTAGAATAAATTTCGAGATCGTTCTGCGAGAAGAAAACCTTACAACCCGTTACTGGGTAGTCAAGCAATAAACTCATTTATGTTAGCTGCTAGGAAAAACACCGAGTAGACCGCGGAGATATTTATAGGTTAGGTACTTTAGGGGACTGACAATTTAAAGACTATCCACGTCCGAGCTTTCTATCCCGGAAAATAGATGGCACCGACGCGACGGCGACAATCCATTTTTCATTGTATTCATATCCCAGAAAACGCATGGTGATTCAAAAAATGTCAAGTGTGAGAGCCCTGGGTAGTCTGAATAAATTTTCCAGTCAACGCTTTTACCGTTGACTGACGTATTAATAAGACTTCTCACGGCTATAGCTTCAGATTCTGAAAAGTAGATGGCGCCTATGGTCAACAATGTATTTTGAATTGTATTTTGTCTCCGAGCGCCGCATATGGTGAGTCAGAAAACTGTCAAACATGACAGCCGTGAGCAGTCTTTATTAATAGGTACGTCAGTCAACGCTTTTACCCTAATCTGAACATTAATATTATCGATACCAATGCTTTGATTCACTTGTAAGCAAATTAATACGGTAGCTTGTAGTGTTTCTGTAAATTTTGGTCTTGATCCCATTATGAACGCGTTTGCGTTTCTCTGCACAGGGTGTCCCAGATAAGACGTTAAAACGTCAAAAATGCAAATCCACTAAAGGGAAGCGGTCTTGAAGTTCAGAATACCTAATGTGTATAATCTGCTCGAAGTTCTACCTTACAGAGTAAATGATTGCTTCTTAGAATAAACTTCTATGAAGGCGTCGTCCTCTCCTATAGAAGATAAGTTAGATAAGATAAAGTAGGTAATCGTTCTTCCTTCTGTCGCTTGAGAGTTTATATACAGGGTGATTCAGACATGGTGTAACAAATTTTAACCACACAGAGGGGGAGGTCTATTAAAAAGGAAAATGCGAAAGAAATTGTTTTCGCGAAGTTTTAAACGTGGGGCAAATTAACCTTAATACCCGAGTAACTCTGCTTCATTGTTGAGGTGCCCCGTACGTACCACCCAAAATTCTTATTTTTTTTTATCAAATAACTCGCGACAATGCTAGTTAAATCCTTGAAATATTTCTGCGAGGAATCATCGGGTTATGACTCAAACCACCGGAAACCAGGATCATTAAATTAAACGAAAAACCATGTTGTTTGAATTATGCAACTACCAAAACGCCAGGGAGAGTTTGCTACGGTTAGAGCGTCTAGAGAACACCTGCAAATCCTGGAATTGAGCAAAAACAAGGTCCCAATATGATATAAAAGGGGTTACTCCCAAGTCAAAAAGAGAAGTCTCAGACCACCACCTGTAGGGCGAAGTACTGCCCGAGACATCATCCAGAGTCTGCTGCCTTGCCTGCCACAGAGTAACACCAAGAACCAGCCTTAATACAGTATGCTGTCCGTTGAACTGACCAAAAGTAAGCCATCATGTTTTTGTTAATATTTGACGTCTGAGCTGCCCTATTATTGATTAACTAATTATTTTCATTTTATTTGAAGTAGTGGATAGTTTAAGCGCCTTGGAGTAATTTTCCATAGCTAGAAGCATAGCAGTGCCTTGTTAAGCACAATACTAATATTTTACGCTAAACTTGGGTATTTTAAATGCGTTTTTGTGCCAATTTCAAGTTATTTTAATAATTTTGTGCCTATTACCATTTGTGACATCAGGCTAACTAACTTGTATGCCGATAAATTTTATAATATTTCCTGAAACATTTTGAGATACATTTATTCTCTGCAGATTTTACGCGATAAGCTATTCTTGTTCGCCACCTAGGTTTGGGACCAGTGGACAATTGTAGATAATCATTTTATTTTCAAAGCTATCATTGTCTTTTAATTCTGTAATATTCTAATTATTCAATTGTACACTTTGTGCCTTCAGAAATAATTACTTTACCATATTTTGTATCCTTATATTTTATACACCACAGGCGTATCCTATATTTTTAAATATATGTATTAAAATTCCCCGTTGTTTCCGTTAATCCTTAGACTCACGCCAAAAGTAAATTAACTTATGGACCACCTTATACATACCGCTCGACCAACTAACATTTAAACCAAAGGTGGGCACCATAATTGTCAACCGTCAAGGTTGGCGCTGGAGAGCTATGTTGCCACATTTCAATTATTTTTGTGGAAGGTGAAACTGAAGAAATAAGAAATACCTACCTGCCATCTGCATTATTGGTGTATTCAGTCTTGGTTCTACAAAAGGTAGGCGTTATAACACTTCAAACATCTTAAGAAAATGTTGTATTCAGTTCACAAACACCGGCGTATTTGCTTGAGGTATTTTCGCGAGTTTCCGAACACACATTTGTATCGCAATTTCTAAATTGCACGGAAATATTGCTAAGTTGTCGGTTTTTTATTGTTTTTATTTTCTAAGCAACAAAGCAGCCTGACAGTGGTTATTATGACATGATTGTTTAGTTTACTGACTGGCCGGCCACTGGGCGCTGGTGGCGTTGGCTGTCGTAGACTTAGCTAATCAGATGCGCCGGTAATTCAATTATTACAGATTAAATAGTCGATGGAGGTGTCCATTATAGGAAGATATTAATGTAGAAATGTAAAAGAAAGTATATATACAGTGTGTCCACGGATTGAGTGCACGTGGGGTGTAAATGACAAAAAAATTTCGAGTTGAAATTTGAGCTTCTAGGGATAAGCCCCGCTTGGTTTGAAACTATTTTGTGACGTAATTTTAGTTTCGAAAAATCACGTATACCTTGGGAATTTTGAAAAAACTAATTTTCCACATCAGTTAAGTGCCCTTTCTGTAGGTTATACGACAAAATGTTATTAAGGAAACTTGTTCAGAATGAAGAACTGAGTAGTTTTGCGAAATTTAGAAAGTCTAGGCCTACTTTGATTTTTTGACATTTTTTTCCCACTTTTCTTTGGAAAAGTGCACTTTGTGTAGCTTTCACATTAAAATGTTATTAAGAAAACTTGTTCATAATGAAAAACTGAATAGGTGTGAAAGAATTTCAAAAGCCTAGGTATACTTGGGGACACACTGTATATTTTATTATCCTATAAAAACTTTTATGTGGATTACCCCGGTTTCGCAAACGACAACCGTTTTGAATCATCAGATCCTTCAAAACTACAATCAACGAGAAAACATACGTTAACAACTTTAACATCAAATACAACGTCGGTCTGTAAACAACCTTCTCGGCCAAAAAGTGTACTTACGCATCTGGCAATGTAAATAACTATTTCTTTTTTTGGTTAGCTTGAATTTTTTAAATTTCACTATTAAGGTATTTTTTTCCACCTGTGGTTAAAATTTATTATATCACGACTGGTTCACTCTATACAGTATGTCCACAGAAAAGGTGTTGAATAGGAAAAACTTTCTTATTTTTCATTTTAACGAAAAAGTTACTCTTAATAATAAGTTTTGCTTGTTCTCAAAGTCAGACTGGGATAGAAAAATTTAACATTTCTTGTACGGGGTGTTCAAAAAATTGAAAAAACTTAAATGGTACAAGAGGAAACTTCCTTTATTTGTGGAGATATGGAAAAATGTTATTAGGAAAAGATGTTCGAAATTAAAAGATAGTTCGTAGTGCCAATTTTCGAAAGAATCGGCCTACTTTGATATTAAAGGACAAGGTTAGAGACGCTGTTTCTTCAATATTTTTAAATGGGATTAGAAGAAAGTCATCTGAATTACTTTGCCGTTTGAAAATATGTGCTGAATATGGTGGCAGTATGTTTGAGTAAATAATATATTTAAAACTTGTGGGTTGTAAATTTGGAATAATTTAATTCGGATATTAGGTAATTTTAATGATTACAAATAAATAAAAGTTGGCAATTTTTTTTTTCGAAAATTGGTATTATAGAGACTGTCTTGTACTTTTGGACAACTATTCCTAGTAACTTATTTTTAAATCTTTACAAACATGAGCACTTTACTCTGGTACCATTTTACTTTTTTTTTTCAATTTTAGAAAACCCCCGTACAAGAAATGTTACATTCTTCTCTCCCAATCTTACTCTAAGAACGAGCAAAATTTGGTATCAAGATTAACTTTTTTAGATAAAACCAAAAATAAGAAAGTTTCTCCTATTCAACACCTTTTCTGTGGACATCTCACCTAAGTATCACACGACTTTAAGGTATTTATTATCATTACCAACATTTTATGAAATTTTTTCTCGTCGGTATTTCTCTATATTTTCCATATCAACAGGCCCTCCCAACTCTCCCTTCATCTTACGCCTCACATTTCCCCTCTCCCAAAACCAAGGAAACAAATTTGCGGCCTTATTTTCTTCCCGAAATTCCATCTCCTCGGTTTTTATTCGCGAATAAATTCCATTACCAAATCGCCCTGCGAGGGGAAGGCCGTTACAACCCGTTACACTTTTCAGGGGAATGGGGCCGTGGACGAAGCAGTAAACTCATTTATTTTTTCTGATACGGAGAAACAGTGATGACAGAGAAACTGAAGGGGTTTAGAATGTCCTTTTGTGTTTTGCTGCAAGGAAAAAGCGCTTAACTCTGGTAGTCGCATATTTGGAAATTTTGATTACCGCAAATTAGTTAGTTAACGTTAGTTCCACAATAATGAAATACTTGGAATTTTGAAATTTTAAATATTTCTGTGTCAAATATTTAAAAATGTGTTCATTATACATTGTCAGACAATTCAACAGGTGATTATAAACTATATATTTTTAAGGCCTTATAAAAAGTTACAGGTTGTTAATGCTGAAAAAAATATGTGGACTTTATTGAATATTCACCAAACTAGTTGAGATTTAAGTCATATTTGGTGCACATTATAACGGCATGGGTTAGCATAAAACCTACTGATATCAAACACCTTGAACAACCAGTCGCGGGAAAGTGGGTAATTAATATAATTGTTTTAAGAAAAAAAATTATCATTTTGGATAGCAATAAAATGTATTCAGTTCCTTATGTAAATTTTAGTTGTAAACAAAAATGCTCTCTTAGTATTTTTTCATATGTGTCATGCTCTCATATCAAATTTGACTTTTTGTATGATTTCCGGGTATTTCTGAAAAATTATGTAAAAAATTTGCTCCATAAGTAAGATTTAAAGTAGAAATAATGTGTTTACTACTTTAAATAAAGTAACTTCCAATGAACTTTTCAAGATACAGTGCGTAACAATTTTTTAATTTTACTTTCCTTAAATGTTTTAGACCCTGTATCTTCAAAAATATAGCATTAAATAGGTAAGTTTATTGGTTAAAGTTACTTTATTTAAAGTAGTAAACACAATATTTCTAATTGCATTAACGTATCCATTTGGGAGAATCAATTTATAGGTTTGTTTCAAAGAAGCCTTATTACGTCCCAAATTTTTTTTATTTTATTTTAAAAAAGTGTGACCGGTTTCGTGAACCACAATGTTCACATCCTCAGACACGCAAACACTAGAAAAACGGATCATTAAGAAGGAACACCTAATAATTTTTAAAAATCTACAAATTACCTTTTGTTACACTAACGAGATTTGTCAAACACATTAAAATTTTGTTAAAAACATCTTTAAAGTTACATCAGCCTTCCACAAAAAATCATGTCAACTTTGGTCGATCACATTTCTCATTATTAACCTTAGTTAGTGTAACAAAAGGTATTTTGTAGATTTTTAAAAATTATTAGGTGTTCCTTCTTAATGATCCGTTTTTCTAGTGTTTGCGTGTTTGAGGATGTGAACATTGTGGTTCACGAAACCGGTCACACTTTTTTAAAATAAAATAAAAAAAATTTGGGACGCAATAAGGCTTCTTTGAAACAAACCTACAATATTTCTACTTTAAGTCTTACTTATGGATCAAATTTTTTAGATAATTTTTCAGCAATCGGTACCCCGAAATAACAAAAAAAAAATCGAATTTGCCATGAAACCAGGACTAATATCAAACGGAGGACGTCTTTGTTCACAATTATTAAAGTTTTTAAAGTATTATATATTAAATTATTTCTAAAAATTATTTTAAAAATTTTCTCCATTAAAAAGACATATAAAGTAGAAATGTGTTTACTACTTTAAGTAAAGTAACTTTTTCCAATAAAGGTACTTATTTAAAGCTATACTTTTGAAGATGCAGGGTCTAAAACATTTAAGGAAGATAAAATTAATGTTACGCTCTTCAAAAGTAAAACCTTAAATGGAAGTTTATTGGGCGAAGTTACTCTATTTAAAGTAAGAAACACATTTTTTCTACTTATGGAGCGAATTTTTAAGTTAATTTTTTGAGATACCCCGAAATAATACGAAAAAATCAAAATTGATATGAAACAGTGACACATTTAAAAAAATGCTAAGAGAACGTTTTTGTTTACAATTTAAATTTATATATGAAATTGAATACATTTTATAGCTAAACAGGGTGATTCATTTTTTTTTCTAAAGAAAATTGAAGTAATATTACCCCCGCCACTGCTTTTTCAAAGTGTTTGATATTAAGTTAACGTGCCCCATTCTACAAATAAGTGCTACAAATATCAGTTATACTGCCCCTTTGTATAGTAAGTTACTTTATATTTAGTAATTAAAGGTAAATACACGATGACTTAGGTACTGCCTTATTTATGGAAACATACATGCAGATAACAGTATAGCAGTTACATTTAGATGAAAAAATACCTAATTAATATTTAAAAATTTATTTAAAAAACTAATTTTACATATTATTCCAAATTTGGCATATATGAGGTACGGAATATTTATCAATATTTTTTATGTGTTTTGTGATTTATTGTACTTTGTACTGTTATGTATTGCTACTTTTTGTTATAAAATATTTTTGCGCTGTCAGTTCTCAAATGCACTGTTCGGTTTGTGCAAATGTGTATAATTTTTCGTTAATTGTTCGTTTATAATAATGTGGTTCTCTGTGTAAAATTTGAGTTATTTCGAAGTTAACGTTATGGCTATAGATAAATGATTTATTATTTCTTCGGCGATCGTATTTATTGTTTGTATTATGGTATATGGTCTTTTTTAGACACTGCTACGTAATTCCAATAGATATTTTTCACAGTACCTAATACTTATCAGCTTAACCCATACGCTATATTTGAATAATTCAACGAGAATGGCGTTCGAACTTTTGAAGTTGAGAATATCGAACTAACTTGTCGCACAGGGTAAAATGTAAATTTCATATTTAAAATATTTGTTTTGATTTTCTTACCATAAAGCACATTAAACTACATCTAATTATAACCTTTTGCAATAAACAGTAAACTTGGATGGTTCATGAGGTGCTTTTTCCACCTATAGCCCGTGCGGGACTAGGTTTTCTAGAATAATAATATGTGAGTCAGGAAAATCCTACTACAAAATAAAGCAGTAGATAATATGTTGACTTAGTTATTATTTAATTATTTGTAATGAGTTGGTTCCGAATTTCAAACAGTGCAGTTATGCTGATTTACATGAACAATAAGTTCCTTAAATATAGTATGCTACATTAATATACAAGATAACTGAATAATAAAAACCAAGATCTAATTAACATACTGTTACGAAACCTAGATAGAAAAAAAAACCATTTTAAGGGAAGTATTTCTAACTCAATACAGTGTGAGTCTGAAATAACTGGCATCCTTTTTTGGGGTAATAGAGATGGTCATTCTGAACCACTTTTCTTAATATTTTTTTTTTTTCTTAGCGCCGAGATTTTTCTATAATTCATCCCCTCAAAATCTATGAAAACACGGCACTGGCGCCCTGCCAACAACCGAGTAGAAAATGGTAAATCATCAACTAGTATAGTATTGTGAGACCAAGTTTACCCTATTCTATCCGCTGTGTATGAAATAAATGTTGGTAAATTTTATAAATAATCGTAAAATAAACCATTTTTAACAACAATACAGTACTATTGCAGTCGCAAGAAAGGAAAATCTCATAGCATCAGCAACGGAAAAAATTGAAATGTCGCATAACCTTCAAAAATTCGAACAATAACAAGAATGACCATAATTTATTGTTATTAGCTATTAACTACAGGTTTCTTACATTATTTATTCCATTCCCGTAGAACAAGAACATAACAGAGAACGCCGATCGGGCGTATTTCCAATGCACTCCACCTCGCAAAAAACTAGCAAATCACAATCACATAAAAGCGAATTCCGAACAATCCGAAGGCACGACCCGACGGCACGATTTGTTAACGCGATTATTTCGTTTTATTTTCTTAAAATTGAAATAATAAATCGCAGACGTGACCAACAAAACAGGATAATGATAAACACAGAACGACAGAACTGTCAAATACTCGGGCAACCGGGACAACCGGGGCACTTCTTCTTCCTCCAATCAAAATGAAAACGATTGTCCGTTTGGCGTCAGGCGATAGGAAAAAAATTATTAAGAAAAGTTGTTCAGAATGGCCATCTCTCTTACCCCAAAAAAGGGTGCCAGTTATTTCAGACTCACCCTGTATATGGAAAATCACGGCTTTCAGCCCTTTTGATTATGACGGCAGAATCGCTATTACCTATTATTTCCCATTATATGAAGCTGTAAACTTGCATACATGAACTAATAGTGTAACCAGTTCGAAACCATGTGGAGAGCTTCACATAAATTGACAGTAAATTGTTCTAATCTAGAATTACTGCCTCACGTGCGACTCGTTTCCAATTTGGGACATCCAGTCGGTAACCTCGTATTTTCCGCTCGAACCGATTTCCTTCACGGGATGCGACTGCGTCCCAAGTGTACCTTGAAGGGGATTTTTTCCACCAGAAATTATTAATTTTCGTTCCGCTCTCGCATTGTACACACGCCTTGTGGAGCCTCTAGTGGCCGGCTGGCGCCAGGTGCTGCCGAAGTCAAGCTTCTAGATTTATAGTCGCATTTTCTCCCACAAATTATATTTGAAAACTACTGGGACCGATGGGATTGTGTTTAGATGGAACAGAAAGGCAGACAGAAAGCCAAAAAGGAAATGATAAAGGATAGATAATCAGATAGATAATCAGACTCATGTACAGTCTTCTATAAAGGACATGATGGAGAGGCAAAAATAACAAAATTAACGCACCGCTTTAACTAATCTTTAATTAATCTTAATATTTACAATAAAAACACAAAACAAAACTAAGTTACATTGAAATGATAATGAACACCTACAAATTAGTCAAACCTGACTTTAACATGACCTTAATTTGCCTTAATGTTTCATTAAAAATTTGTTTTTGCTGAAAATGCATAAATAAGCTAGCATAACTCCAAATTAATAATAAACTAATACCGTGTAGGCCCTCCTCTACTTGTTATCCATGCGTCAAGGCATGCTTGATATCAAATGTTCAACAGAAGCTAGCGGAATATTCTCCCATTCAATAGCGATTTCTATGAGTTGGTCGTGATCTACTCTTTTTTTGAGATACTCCTATAGATGCTCTATAGGATTCGTGTCAGGAATGTTAGGTGACCACTGTAATAAAGGGATAGTAACATCATTTAGGTAGCCAATAACCTGTCTACCCACATGGGGACGAAAGTTGTCCTGCATGAATAAAAAATTAGGTCCAACAAACGGACCAAAAGGCATTACATGTTCGACAATAAGGTTGTCCAAGTAATATTGGGGATTCATAGACCTCGTACGTATAGGGACCAACTCCGTATGAGCATCGAAACAAATTCTCCACCAAAACATTTTAGAGCCACCACCAAAAGGTACTTAAGGAGAGATATTGCAGCTGGCAAACCTTTCTCCTCGCCTTCGCCAGGCAAGCTCACGTTCTTACGGAGCTTTAAGGCTAACTCTAGTTTTATCAGAGAACAGAACTTGTTCCAATCGTTGATGGTACAATTCTCATGTAGTCTTGCAAAATTCAATCTCTGAACTTTGTGTTCTCTGATAAGCAATGGTTTTTTGGCAGGTCTTCTGTTGATCAATCCTGCTTCATGTAAACATCTTTTAACCGTTCGAGATGATATAGCGATATTTCGAACATCTGCTTATTCATTTTTTAGCAAATTGCTGCTGACTCTTCTTTCTCTGAGAGCACGTTGTCTCAAAAGACGATCCTCAATTTGATTAGTGCAACGTTTTTGCTCTTGCCCTGGTTTTTGATGGTACGAGCCCGTCTCGTTATGTAGTCTCACCATGCAGATGCTGGAATGATGTCTTCCTAACAAACCAGCATCATATCGCATTGAATATCCTTCATCCAGAAGAGTCGATGCTTGCACTGCATCCTCAATTGACAAATTTCTTTGTAGTAATTTCTTTGTAGTAGGTACTTAATCCTCTTAGTTTGATGTTGTCCTGTGAAGATCATTTGTAGTTTAAAACTTCTTTAAATCCGCGAGTAGTGGAAGACACAATGAGAACTTAAGGAGTTTGTTTACCCATAATAACTTCTCAAGTAATTCAAAAGGAAATGCGTGAAACGAAGCAATTTCATTGGCAAGCCCCTTGTTATTTGAGGTAGGGGTTTCTGTTTAAGAAGACGCCACCTTGTTGTTGTAAGTCGTGCATGTCTCGAACTTTGTCGAAAACACAAGATAATGTAGAGAAAATTGTGAATGATATTTCTCAACATGCAGGGAGCAGATAGTCTCAAGTTTCTGTTATGCACTGAAAGAATTCCGCCAAGTGAGTTGCTTTGCTAAGATTTTTTTGCTGCGGTAAATAGTTATTATGCTGTCATAGCAAAAAAAAATTGCTGTGGCAAGTAAACCTGTTTTGCTAAAACTTCTTTGCTACCACAGCAAAATTTTTACTTGCGGTTAAAGGATAGGTCACTAGAAATTCCTTTTAGTGAGCCCACTTACTTACATGAAGCCAGTCGTTTTGTTACTACAGGTGAGTGCAGTCTGCTGCAATGCACTCAGCTGTGGTAATTCAACTGCTCATTTGTGGCTAGTGAGCCCTCACTTACAACAAGTGAGTTGCTTTGCTAAAATTAACGGCGAGTTCCAAATGCGCTTGCGCCAGCTGGCAAACCTGAGCCCGCCAGGCGGCCCATTTCATGTTTTCTTTATAACATGTTGAATTCACTACAAATCCCTAATATATTCTTATTACTTGGCCGTCTCAATCTCAAAGATATTTTTTGGGGACACGTAGGGTGTGTAAGGCTAGGTGCAGAAGAAACCTGTAGGATTGCCGCGTGAACAACATGTTATTAAAAAAACATGAAATGGGAAAACTACAGGAAACACAAAAAATCTGGCTGCGATATGTTTTACACTTTTGACAGGATGCAGATTATGTATAATATAACGATAATGTACTACGAAGCGGACATTAAGCGTGAAGATACAAAAATTTACCTACCTTTAAAGACGCCGGCAACAAATAAATTTTTTGCTATGGTAGTTAAGCAATTCACTTGTGGCTAGTGGGCAGCTTAATTGTCATTAATGAGCTGATTCAATTACAGCAACAAAACCTACATAACCACAATCAAATTATTTGCTATGGTAGCTAAGCAACTCACTTGTGGTTAGTGAGCTGACTCACTTGCCTTAATACAAGGGTTGAATTATTATCACATCATAGTGATTTTCAACAAATCTGCTTACTTACTGCAATTGAGTTGTCTTTAGCAAAGCGTGCTTTGCTGCGGTAGCAAAGTAACTCACTCGGCGCCTATTTAATGCAAATATTTTGCTGCGGTAATTGAGTTCTTACTAACCGTAGCAAAGTAATTCTTTCAGTGTGTATTCAGACGCGATGAAGCCGTAAACATTGTGTGATTCAAAATAGTACGGAAAGTTCCATGTAAATTGAAAGTAAACCTTTCTGATATAATATAGTTGTTGCCTTACGTGCAAGACATTTCCAATTTAAGACGTCCAATCCAATCAGCTACTTCACATTCTCAGCTCCAAGCGATTTCCTTCATAAAATGGGACTGCGTCCCAACTGTACCCCGGTGGGGATTTTTCCAGCAGAAATTATTAATTTCCTTCCAGCTTTCGTATTGTACACACGCCTAGTGGAGTCCCAGGTGGATGACTGACGCCAGGTGCTGCCGGAGTCAAACTTTTATAAGATTTTTAATAGCATTTTCCTGTCGACGAATTATATTTAAAAACTTCTGGGACCGGTGCGGCATTGATTTCAGAAAAAAAAAACAGAAAGAGTCAAAGGAGGCCTAAAAAGCAAGGGTAGGAAGGATGAATACATATAGGTACTTTTTATACAGGTTAAATCTGCATTAGAAAAATTCCAAACTATTTACAGTGTTGTTTCTTGACATTTCAACCAAGCTAAAAGTTTGATGCTGACGACTTTTTTGCATTCTTAACCAGCAAAAGTAACTCTTCTTGCTAATAAGTATTTTTTAAACGTCACCTGTTTAAACAGTGGTATAGTTTTCAGTTGCTACTAAACTGTTACCAACATGCACAGAGAATCAGAAATTGTCAACAAGTTTGAAATCAAATATAGAAATATACTTCTTGTTGTAACGTCACAAAATGTTTGGGCGAACTGTAATTGCAGTTTACATTCAATATACCTCCATGAAGCTCTGTCTAAAATACCCCATCCTTATCAGCTCAAGTGCCCAAGTTTACAGCTTCATCGTGTCTCGATATAATGGCAACGTGAGTGCGTCTGCTCCCTGCCTTAGGCGAATATTTATACAACATCCACAATTTTCGCTGCATTATCCCGTATTTTCCTCGAAGTTTAATGCAGTGTCCGTCGTAATACATGACTTACAACAACAAAGCGCGCGTCTCTATAAACACAAAACCGTAGCTGACGACGACAAACAGCTTTCTCGGTGAAATTGTTTCATTTCTTGTATTTTCTTTCGAGGCGGTTCAGAAGTTGGTTTAGGTAAACAAACTCCTCCAGTTCATTCCTAGAATTCTAATTCGGCTCGACTCCTCCTCCAAATTTTACACCTCAGAGGACAACAGCAAAATAAGAAGCTTCATAAAATTGTTTACTGTTTTATCGTGAGCAAATTCTGGGATCAGAAATTTATTTGTTATTCGAAGTTACCGATTTGATTTCAATTTACGGGCAGTCCGTATTCTTTCGAACCGCACTATATGAGTTGAAGTTTGCAAGTGTACAGCTAATCGTGTCCATATTTAATGGAAACTTGAAACTATCTGTTCCCTGTCTGTCGAGGAAACAACATTCGCGATTTTCGCAGCATTATCTCGTGTTTTTGCCGAAACTCAACGCTCAGCCCATCGTAATACATGACTTACGACAACAAAGCGCGCGTCTCTATAAACACAAAACCGTAGCTGACGACGACAAACAGCTTTCTCGGTGAAATTGTTTCATTTCTTGTATTTTCTTTCGAGGCGGTTCAGAAGTTGGTTTAGGTAAACAAACTCCTCCAGTTCATTTCTAGAATTCTAATTCGGCTCGACTCCTCCTCCAAATTTTACACCTCAGAGGACAACCGCAAAATAAGAAGCTTCATAAAATTGTTTACTGTTTTATCGTGAGCAAATTCTGGGATCAGAAATTTATTTGTTATTCGAAGTTACCGATTTGATTTCAATTTACGGGCAGTCCGTATTCTTTCGAACCGCACTATATGAGTTGAAGTTTGCAAGTGTACAGCTAATCGTGTCCATATTTAATGGAAACTTGAAACTATCTGTTCCCTGTCTGTCGAGGAAACAACATTCGCGATTTTCGCAGCATTATCTCGTGTTTTTGCCGAAACTCAACGCTCAGCCCATCGTAATACATGACTTACGACAACAAAGCGCGCGTCTCTATAAACACAAAACCGTAGCTGACGACGACAAACAGCTTTCTCGGTGAAATTGTTTCATTTCTTGTATTTTCTTTCGAGGCGGTTCAGAAGTTGGTTTAGGTAAACAAACTCCTCCAGTTCATTCCTAGAATTCTAATTCGGCTCGACTCCTCCTCCAAATTTTACACCTCAGAGGACAACAGCAAAATAAGAAGCTTCATAAAATTGTTTACTGTTTTATCGTGAGCAAATTCTGGGATCAGAAATTTATTTGTTATTCGAAGTTACCGATTTGATTTCAATTTACGGGCAGTCCGTATTCTTTCGAACCGCACTATATGAGTTGAAGTTTGCAAGTGTACAGCTAATCGTGTCCATATTTAATGGAAACTTGAAACTATCTGTTCCCTGTCTGTCGAGGAAACAACATTCGCGATTTTCGCAGCATTATCTCGTGTTTTTGCCGAAACTCAACGCTCAGCCCATCGTAATACATGACTTACGACAACAAAGCGCGCGTCTCTATAAACACAAAACCGTAGCTGACGACGACAAACAGCTTTCTCGGTGAAATTGTTTCATTTCTTGTATTTTCTTTCGAGGCGGTTCAGAAGTTGGTTTAGGTAAACAAACTCCTCCAGTTCATTCCTAGAATTCTAATTCGGCTCGACTCCTCCTCCAAATTTTACACCTCAGAGGACAACAGCAAAATAAGAAGCTTCATAAAATTGTTTACTGTTTTATCGTGAGCAAATTCTGGGATCAGAAATTTATTTGTTATTCGAAGTTACCGATTTGATTTCAATTTACGGGCAGTCCGTATTCTTTCGAACCGCACTATATGAGTTGAAGTTTGCAAGTGTACAGCTAATCGTGTCCATATTTAATGGAAACTTGAAACTATCTGTTCCCTGTCTGTCGAGGAAACAACATTCGCGATTTTCGCAGCATTATCTCGTGTTTTTGCCGAAACTCAACGCTCAGCCCATCGTAATACATGACTTACGACAACAAAGCGCGCGTCTCTATAAACACAAAACCGTAGCTGACGACGACAAACAGCTTTCTCGGTGAAATTGTTTCATTTCTTGTATTTTCTTTCGAGGCGGTTCAGAAGTTGGTTTAGGTAAACAAACTCCTCCAGTTCATTCCTAGAATTCTAATTCGGCTCGACTCCTCCTCCAAATTTTACACCTCAGAGGACAACAGCAAAATAAGAAGCTTCATAAAATTGTTTACTGTTTTATCGTGAGCAAATTCTGGGATCAGAAATTTATTTGTTATTCGAAGTTACCGATTTGATTTCAATTTACGGGCAGTCCGTATTCTTTCGAACCGCACTATATGAGTTGAAGTTTGCAAGTGTACAGCTAATCGTGTCCATATTTAATGGAAACTTGAAACTATCTGTTCCCTGTCTGTCGAGGAAACAACATTCGCGATTTTCGCAGCATTATCTCGTGTTTTTGCCGAAACTCAACGCTCAGCCCATCGTAATACATGACTTACGACAACAAAGCGCGCGTCTCTATAAACACAAAACCGTAGCTGACGACGACAAACAGCTTTCTCGGTGAAATTGTTTCATTTCTTGTATTTTCTTTCGAGGCGGTTCAGAAGTTGGTTTAGGTAAACAAACTCCTCCAGTTCATTCCTAGAATTCTAATTCGGCTCGACTCCTCCTCCAAATTTTACACCTCAGAGGACAACAGCAAAATAAGAAGCTTCATAAAATTGTTTACTGTTTTATCGTGAGCAAATTCTGGGATCAGAAATTTATTTGTTATTCGAAGTTACCGATTTGATTTCAATTTACGGGCAGTCCGTATTCTTTCGAACCGCACTATATGAGTTGAAGTTTGCAAGTGTACAGCTAATCGTGTCCATATTTAATGGAAACTTGAAACTATCTGTTCCCTGTCTGTCGAGGAAACAACATTCGCGATTTTCGCAGCATTATCTCGTGTTTTTGCCGAAATTCAACTCTCAGCCCATCGTAATACATGACTTACGACAACAAAGCGCGCGTCTCTATAAACACAAAACCGTAGCTGACGACGACAAACAGCTTTCTCGGTGAAATTGTTTCATTTCTTGTATTTTCTTTCGAGGCGGTTCAGAAGTTGGTTTAGGTAAACAAACTCCTCCAGTTCATTCCTAGAATTCTAATTCGGCTCGACTCCTCCTCCAAATTTTACACCTCAGAGGACAACAGCAAAATAAGAAGCTTCATAAAATTGTTTACTGTTTTATCGTGAGCAAATTCTGGGATCAGAAATTTATTTGTTATTCGAAGTTACCGATTTGATTTCAATTTACGGGCAGTCCGTATTCTTTCGAACCGCACTATATGAGTTGAAGTTTGCAAGTGTACATCTAATCGTGTCCATATTTAATGGAAACTTGAAACTATCTGTTCCCTGTCTGTCGAGGAAACAACATTCGCGATTTTCGCAGCATTATCTCGTGTTTTTGCCGAAACTCAACGCTCAGCCCATCGTAATACATGACTTACGACAACAAAGCGCGCGTCTCTATAAACACAAAACCGTAGCTGACGACGACAAACAGCTTTCTCGGTGAAATTGTTTCATTTCTTGTATTTTCTTTCGAGGCGGTTCAGAAGTTGGTTTAGGTAAACAAACTCCTCCAGTTCATTCCTAGAATTCTAATTCGGCTCGACTCCTCCTCCAAATTTTACACCTCAGAGGACAACAGCAAAATAAGAAGCTTCATAAAATTGTTTACTGTTTTATCGTGAGCAAATTCTGGGATCAGAAATTTATTTGTTATTCGAAGTTACCGATTTGATTTCAATTTACGGGCAGTCCGTATTCTTTCGAACCGCACTATATGAGTTGAAGTTTGCAAGTGTACAGCTAATCGTGTCCATATTTAATGGAAACTTGAAACTATCTGTTCCCTGTCTGTCGAGGAAACAACATTCGCGATTTTCGCAGCATTATCTCGTGTTTTTGCCGAAACTCAACGCTGAGCCCATCGTAATACATGACTTACGACAACAATTCTCGCTCCTCCCTCAACACAAAACTGTTCCATCTAATAACAAGGGGGTTCTCCCGTGAAATCGTTTTGTTCTCATTCTTCAGGCATACTTGGGAATTTGTTTCGGGTAAACAAACTATTTAAGTTCATTTCTAGTCTTCCAGTTATACAATGCTCAAACTAAAGTAAAGTATAAACTACAAACGAACTTGTAACACTTCAGAGAATAACATCAAATTAAGAAGCTTTATGAAATTGTTTGCTGTTTATAACTAGCTTTATGTGGATCTGACTCTATTATTAAAAGTAGAAATGTTAAAATGTATTCTTCATAGCAATTATTTCTATAGTTTCCTGAATTTACCTTAGAACTAACAGTCATATACAGGGTGGTCCAATTTTGTTGGGCAAAACTTCAAAATAAGTAAGAAGGTACATTTTTTCATTCAAACGCAGACTCTTCGATCTTTCTTCCCTCAACCATTGCTTCTTGACGTCTTCCCCTGTTCTATTTTTCTAAAAACAATCCCACAGTTCCCCGATTTTTTTAACTAATAATTTGCCCTGGAAAAGATGATTAGAAATTATTGTAAATGTTTCACTTCGGCCGCATAATATGCGGTAAGTATGCCGTGCGGGCACCAGGGAATCCACGAGACGTGTGGACAATAGAAGAGCTGGAGAAAAATTAATATTATCTGGTGGAAAAAATCCCCTTTGGATACACTTGGGACGAAGTGGCATTTTATGAAGGAAATCGCACGTCGCTGATTGGGTCGACGGCCAGAAAGTCCTAAATTGGAAAAGGCAACACGTGCTACATCATTTATAGTTATACAGGGTGATTTAATTTTATTTTGGGACACTCCATAATAAGTTATACACAATAATTATGACATGACAATAATAATAAATAATTTATAAACACTCGGTGAAACTAGGGTTCCTTAATTAGGAGAGTTGTTGCAATCAACTGTCATCATAAAATTTCAATTGGTTTTGCATAAAAGTAGTGACTCAGAGGTAAAGCAAAAACCATGTGGGATGTTGCCTCATAGGCTTGCAAGTAAATTTTTGAGAGAGTAATCAAAGCAGTACGAAAATTTGACACTAGAACGACATTGCCATTTTAAATTCAAAATAATTCAAAAAGATTATAAAATTATATGCACATAAACTTGCAAAAATCCGTTGAAGCTCACCAAAAAGGGCCTTTTGAAAAACTAATACCTATGTGGTTCAAGGTTCAGTACGCATTTGAGAAAAAGAAAATGAACTCTGAGAATTATTATTTGAAACGATTCCAGTATCACAAAACGTTCCACAAAGTTATTATTATAAGAGATGGTAATGCAGAGGTCTTATAGAATAAATGCAGATTAAACTCAATAAAGTAACAACTGCGAGATGATATAACACATAATATAGGTAGCTACCTAAATAGTCTGTCTTAGTAACTACGTATACCTTATTTATATACTTAGTAAGATAATATTATATTTTAGATTACAAAATTAACTCAAATTTCCTAGTGCACAGCCACCAATAACTATTGTTTTGGATGATATATAAAAAGCAGAACATACCGTTACAGTAATTTACGGAAAAAATATTGGAATGGGACAGATGTAAATTAAAAGCAGAGCGGAGGCTACATAGAAGATTTTGCCGTTGCCATTGTTCGGATATATTTTGTAAATTAAAAACAAGCTATGAAAGAATGATTGCATTTTCCATGTATTCTCTTGAAATAACTTATCGAAGATACTTACCAAATTATGAAATAAAATTGTGATTACCTACCTAAATTGGGAATCAGGGACTTTTGGCACTTGAAAATACTTCTTTTGCTGAATTCCACACACCAAAACTTTGTTTTTGCACTCGACTCGCGTTTCGCTAACCCTATTGTGTTACCATCATCAGGAGATAATTAAGTCTATAATGATGATGAAGTCTAATGATTAGACTTAATCATCTCCTGATAATGCTAACATGGCTAGCGAAACTCGCCTGCAAAAACAAAGTTTACGTGTGTGGAATTAATAAGCAAAAGAAGTATTACCTACACCTACCTTAGTTTATTTTACCATTTTATTTGGTATGGGCATAAGCAAAAAATCATGATTTAAAATAATAAAAAAACTATATGTTAGACTTTTGATGAAGGCGACAGTATTAATTTTAATCTGTAAAACTTTAATACCCTATATTCTTTCCCACACCTCCACCCATGTCTATTTTTTATATATCGTGATGCCAGCTGATGACTTTGACTATCTTTATAACCTAAAATATGCTCTTGATTTACGTTGCTACAGAAACAATCCAAACATTTCTTCTCTAAAGGATGGAAGATATATATCTTATTCGCAAATTACATTTATGTCAACAAAAACAATATTGCTTTTCTCTTGGAAAAAATCAAAAATATTCTTAAATGTGTTCCACACCAGGAATTGTACAGGGTGTTCACGAAATATTGGAGACCCCCCTTAACTTTCTTATTTTTGACCAGAGGAAAAAGTGTTTTATATAGAAGTTGTAGAAAATTTACTCAACTTTACTACGCTGTTTTCAGAAAGAAAATCGAACGTTGAGTTTTCAAGATAGAGAACTAATTTGTGTTTTTTTTAAAGCAACACCCTGTATGTTATTGAATTTTTAGATTCTACGCTTCATTACGATTACAACTATATATATATAAGAAAAGGTGATAATGGGCAAACACTCAAAGTTAACAAAAAGAAAAAACTAGTAACCGCATACACGTGTTTCATGCTATTTGGCAATCATCAGTACGGTGTAACATTAACCAAATCAAAAGATAGGCATGATTTGGGAAGCAACAAATGAAGTCCAGGCAGGAGCCAACAGCACATTTGCAGCTTCAGTCAGCACATCCCCTATTTTGGGGCTTGTACTAACATCGCCACGGAGGCTGCTAAAGCGACCTGCGTGGAAATCTTCATAACCCAAGATACAATGACAATAAGGATGTAAGATTAGCGAGTGTAAATGTAACAATTACAAGAAAAGGTGATAATGGGCAAACACTCAAAGTTAACAAAAAGAATAAACTAGTAACCGCATACACGTGTTTCATGCTATTTGGCAATCATCAGTACGGTGTAACATTAACCTGCCTGGACTTCATTTGTTGCTTCCCAAATCATGCCTATCTTTTGATTTGGTTAATGTTACACCGTACTGATGATTGCCAAATAGCATGAAACACGTGTATGCGGTTACTAGTT
Organism: Pseudeuparius sepicola; assembly: GCA_963920635.1. Lineage (NCBI taxonomy): Eukaryota > Metazoa > Arthropoda > Insecta > Coleoptera > Anthribidae > Pseudeuparius > Pseudeuparius sepicola. Next base: position 7,522,989 of record OY987306.1, read on the forward strand.
TTTTCTTTTTGTTAACTTTGAGTGTTTGCCCATTATCACCTTTTCTTGTAATTGTTACATTTACACTCGCTAATCTTACATCCTTATTGTCATTGTATCTTGGGTTATGAAGATTTCCACGCAGGTCGCTTTAGCAGCCTCCGTGGCGATGTTAGTACAAGCCCCAAAATAGGGGATGTGCTGACTGAAGCTGCAAATGTGCTGTTGGCTCCTGCCTGGACTTCATTTGTTGCTTCCCAAATCATGCCTATCTTTTGATTTGGTTAATGTTACACCGTACTGATGATTGCCAAATAGCATGAAACACGTGTATGCGGTTACTAGTTTTTTCTTTTTGTTAACTTTGAGTGTTTGCCCATTATCACCTTTTCTTATATATATAGTTGTAATCGTAATGAAGCGTAGAATCTAAAAATTCAATAACATACAGGGTGTTGCATTAAAAAAAAACACAAATTAGTTCTCTATCTTGAAAACTCAACGTTCGATTTTCTTTCTGAAAACAGCGTAGTAAAGTTGAGTAAATTTTCTACAACTTCTATATAAAACACTTTTTACTTCAAAAATAAGAAAGTTAAGGGGGGTCTCCAATATTTCGTGAACACCCTGTACAATTCCTGGTGTGGATAGGTACATTTTCAACAAATAATATGGTAAATTTGGGCAAATAGAAGGGACTACTTTTTGTTGTAAGTCGAATTTTTGTGAGAATTTTTCTCAAAGTGCGCCATCAGACAAATGATGATTACTTATCTTCCCTTATGGTCAAATTTTCATAAAAATACAAACAACAAGCGAATAGAGAACTGCATGTTGTGAAGGAGAGTAATCTCTTCTGATTGAAATGGCAGTTAGGATAAATTTCATAATACATTCAACTAAATTATTTTTTGACTTTAAGATTAGGTAAAGAAACTTTTGCAACACTAAACAATGGTTGGATTGTTAGAAAGCTCCTTTAATTTTAAACGGTACTTTAGTTTGTCTATGCAATTGGCCCTTAATCATTTTATTCTTAAATTTATGTCCTTTGGAAAGCGAATACAAGTTGACCGCTTGCCGTCAAGCAAAGAAAACCTAGCTACTTCAAGTTATTATTACGATTTGACTTACAGCCAGGTATATAACTAAGTTCTAGCTTTCCTCGACGGTTCTAGGCATCTTGAGGCTTCAAATAATTGTAAAGGAAAGATTCTTCACTTCTAACTTTTAGAGAAATGTTTCATTTGTTCACAAACAAAACAAATTCATAAAAAAGCTGTCGTCAGCACTTCTGTTTCCACCCAGAGACACACCTCCTCGTCTTAGCAATCTGGCGACGATAGCACTACCCGCACTACGCAAATTAATTCTGGTAAATTTCTTGTAAAATCAATTGACAGGGAGTGACAGGCCACGCCGCGCAGACCCGCAAGCCATGTTGCCAGCTTTCTCAACTTCAGGGCTTTCCTAGAGTCGGCTGTGATTAGGAATAATACCCAGAGTTACAAGGAATAGAGTAATTTTTTTAACGCAAAACTCAAAGCTACATTTTGAAAACAGCGTGACGAGCTACACGAAACGCCCATTAATCACTACACCAACTATATTCGATGTTCCGCTTGCGGCAAAACGAAGAACTCTAACGAACTACGCAAAAAAGCGAATGACACCATCGAAATTCCTGTTTCGGCGAAATAACGAGCAACGACAAAATAGGCCATCCGCGCGTGGATTTGTTTGGATTGGCTGCCTTTATTCAGATTTTCTAAATGGCCTGAATGCCCGGTACAATTACCTCAGGTTGTTTTGCAATTATTTAGGTATGGCTTTTTATCAATGGCGGCTCGTGGGGGCTACGTTTTTAAAAGAAAAAAGAACACACTCGTGCATAATTACAAAAATAAGTAAGTAGGACCGAGCTGGGTACCTACTTCCGGCATGAGCTTTTTTATTTTTTGATTTTAGTAATAACTACTTATGTATTTTTGCATAATTAATATAAAAAGTGCATAAAACAGTAATTCCCGTTTCTTCTGGCATTTTTTAAAAACTTAACAACGCAATCATTCCCGTCATGTAAATATCTAAATATCAATACCTTTTGAAAATGATTCGAAATGTCAGTTGTTTCATCCCAGTGTATAACCCAATAGTCTGTTTTTGTCGTGGCGACAAACTTACAGCATGTTGTAAAACTTTTTTTCTACGGCCATTTAGTAATTTGTCCTTTATATGGGTTCTTTTAAAAAAGTAATAATACTCATTACTCCTCCCGTGAGTAATGACCCGTGAGTAATGGCCATTACTCACGGGCTATGAACCTATCAAATTAAGTAAATCACATATGTTTTGCAATCTCAGTAATTTTGTTCTAATAAAATCACCACAATCACGTATGCCTTGACTGACAGGGAAGCTTCCATAATAAATTAGTTGAAGTTGTCAAACGGCATTTTTAACTCTTTCCTGTTTAACATGAGTTCTAGTGACAAAGAGGCTTCACTTAATTTGTTGCTCGAAAAATCGAGGAAAAAGTATCTACGAATTGGTATAAGTATAAACAGTTCATGGAACGAGAAGCAGAAAACACACACCATCATTTTCCGAAAGTGTTCTTGTATACTTCGAAGAATTGTCGAAAAAATACAAAGCATATCGTCCTTATGGTCTCATTATTCAATGCTAAGAAGTACAATTACGCTAAATCAAGCTATCAACATTGAGGAATATTCCAAGCTGCGTGCAGTTTTAAAGAGAAAATCAGAAGAATGTACTCCCAAAAAATCCAAAACTTATATAATTGACTTTGATATGTTTTGCTAAAAGAGCCAACTACTACCACAGAATATAATATATTATAAGGGACTTTATTTAGCCTCGTAGCCCTATTTATTCTGTGCCGCTACCTCTCCCCAAGGTATGCCCCTGAAAATGTTAAGTTGAAAGTGCAAGAACGTCATTAAAATGTTTTCACATGTCTTCGAAAATCTAAGATAGAGGCGTAATCTTGATATGTGTAATTTATATATTATACTTTTATACGTAAACAAATATTCTATTCGCTGGTATGGCCGTAGAAAAAGTATAGTATTTAACTCGTAAGCAATGGTTATTACTCACTCGCTAACGCTCGTGTTGCAAACTTTATTTTCGTGAGTAATAACCATCATTCTCCTCGTTGAATCATATACTATTAAACCTTCTTTCATAATAGAATCTATCTTAAAATGTAACGCTAATTATTCTACTATGCCACAAAATTTTTATCCACGGCTTCGTTATGTTTAATAAAGTTTTCTGGGTACGTGGAATTCAACTGAGCGGCAATACTAACCTTGCCTAAAATGTTAGTTCTGTAGAACAATAATTCATGTGACGAAGAGAAAGCTCGTTTTTTTTCATATATAATATGTTTTAAATCTTTAAATCCTATTCTAGCGCATGTCTTAGCCTCTCTTTCTTTACAAAACAATAAACAGGGAAACAAAACAGTGCATTATTAATTTGTCGCATCCACATATCTACTTGTTCTTTTCGCATATATATATATATTTCTAGAAAACTGTTTCGTAAAATTAAGGCTTACAACATTTTGTCTAGTTGACATAATTGTAAATCTAAAGTTAGTCCCCCAAAAGTTTTTATTTCAACTTTTTCTGTTAGTGAAAGAGGTAAAAAGTTAGGTATACCTTTCAAGAGGCAATTTATGATTTATTCTTTAGATGCTAGATGTTCTTTTTTAGGTTATTTTTTGCTTTATTAAACAGTGTAACCTTACAAAATTGTAGACCACAATAATTAAATTTCAACGTTTTTTTTTACTTTGTTTACCTTCCCCTCCCCATCGACAAAGTCTAGCTACGGCACTGGATATTTCCAGAACTATTGTTTGACTTCGGCCCCCCCCCCCCAGATATTTTTCTGAGTGCGCCACTGACTCAGCTATTATTATTTTATTACAGATAATATTTTATGGACTGATGAGGCTAGTTTTACCACCAGTGGCATTTTTAATAGGCACAATACACAGTATTGGGCTTCCTAAAATCTCAAAAAGTTCTATCCAGTTCAAAGGCAGGGCCGAACTTCAGTAAATCTATGGTGTGGCATAGTGCAAGAAATTATTGTCGGGCCAGTATTTTTTGACCATGCTTTAAATGGAACAAAATATTTGAACTTGTTACAGGGCGAGATTTTTTATTTAGTTCGTAAAATTGTTCCAAACATAATTTGGCAGCAAGATGGTGCTCCTGCACACAAAACAATTATTGCCGTCAATAATCTCTTGAATAATAATTATCCAGAATGGATTGGCCAAAACGGTACGATCTTATATGGCCTGTGCGATGTCCAGACCTTACCTCTTACACTTCCTTTTATGAGGAACATTAAAGGATCGATTATACCGAGAAAGAAACCAAAATGTTGAGTAATTAAAAGAAAAAATATCCCAAGAAACATGTTTAATAATTGAAAGTAGCGAAGTGAGAATCATTAAGATAGGCCTTGTGAGTTGAACAAAATGGGAGTATTATAGAGCATTCTTATAAAAACGTAATGTTATCATATAACTTATAATACCTAACTACTATTAAAACTTTTGTTCTCAGTGTGTCATTTGGATTTTTATAGGGATGTAAAATGCAAACAACGGATCTTATGCCGTTCATGTCAATCTTGATTTTAAACAAAAAAATCTTAAATATGGCTGTAAACTGGCAAACGATTCGAGTGGACATGTAACACATATATGCATATATCATTGGACTCGCAATTTCATGTAGGTTTCAAACATCCAATAATATACAGGGTGATCCATTAAAAAAACATATGTTATGTCTAGGTATATCTGAAAAATGCTAATTTCAATTGTTTTTCTGATAAGTGGATTGAGATCGAAAGAAAATTTCCTACAACTTTCGTGTTTACCATTTTTTTCTAGGTCCAAAATTTAGAAAATTAAGAGATTGCCATCTTTTACGATTAGAAGTTTTCAAATGGCCAGTCATTCGACAACCTGTTTAATCGCCATTCCAATTATATTTCTCTAGCGAACTATCGGAAACGGGAACAATGCGACGCGGGTCCTCACAGGCTCATTTCCGATGCAATAACGAGCCGAAAACTAGGACGTCCGCACTCCGCAGTCCCATTTGTTTGGAATTGCCTTTCCGTTTCAAAAATTCAAGGACCATACGCGGGTTACTGGGGCACAACCCGCGATATGAACGGCCTGGACGAGTTGTAGCTACTTTTTCACGTTGCGCAAGTCTAACCTCGAAAACTCCTGGCAATTCAGGTCGATGTTGGAACTAGCTGTTTAACTTTTTATATTACTTTCGCAAGTTGTGTTATCTAGTGTACTAAAATGACTAATCCTTACATATTTTCAAATATTATACCGATGGATTTTCTGGCACGGGTAAATGACCAAAAATTATTTCGAGAATAGCAACAAAAGTGTAGTATTTCTAAAGTCAGCTGAAACAACATAAAAAACTCTAATTGGCGTACCAAAAAGAATATAGGACATAAGCGTCACGCAGTTTTCAAGAATATACCTACATAAATATATTCTATATACAAGCAACATAATATTTCACTTTTAAGGTTTTTTTAAGGTTGTCGTCAATCACAAAAGGTCTCTAAAAAGACATATCGATTATAACTATTTACGCAAGTATATCCTAAGACCTGTGAAATAATGGCAGGGGCTATTCACTGCATTTCGCTGCACAAGTGGCCAGCCGTCGAACAGTGTAACCCATGCAAGGATTATTGGTGATATTATATTAGGCGAGCATGCAGTCACTCGTTTTTACTACAATATCTATCTTCTCTGTCTCCTTCATCTCTTTTCACTACTAATACCAGGTTTGGTTTAATATGGCTAAAAAGTGTTTTGTCTCGTATTTTATTCATATAGCTGTTTAATGGAAATAAATAAAAATCGAAAATTACTAATTCCATCAAAAATTTGTCAACACATCATATTTGCAGAGCCCGTGAATTTTCTGGAGGTAGAACCCAATGTCAGCCGATGCAGAAAAAGTTGCACGTGAAGTTACTGCTCTCCTAAGATCAAGTCTTCTTTTTGTATGATCAAAATAGCAAACATGGATGATTCGTTTTAAACAATAAAGATGGAATTTTTTAATAACACATTGGAATAAAGTGAGACAAGTAATATATTGTAAGACATGCGCAGTACGAATAAAAGAGAAATTTAGTGGCCCAATCACTTTAGTCTTACATAAAAAAGTGTTTGTTGCAAATTTTCTTAAACTTGATATAGGTTTCACCAGAAACATCTGCTGCTTGGGTAATTTTCAACGACCTGTACTGTTTTTATTAAGCGTTTTTTACTCGTGCTGATATTTTCTGCTTAAAATCATTGTCTTCAACGTTTGTTTTAGTTACGACATTAAGAAACATTTTTTATAATGTGTACCGTCATTTGCAACGCTGTATCTTTCTTAGTAATCGTTTTTGAACATATTAATAATAATTAATAATAATTCTCACCCTCACAATACTCCAAACTAGGAGTACCCCAGAAGCAACCACATGCTTGTGCGGGGGAGGGGGGCAATTACTATTATTTTGTCTTCGTTACCATTTGCGGTACTACGGAAAACCCTAGAAAACCGTAGTAATCCCAGTGAGTGTAGGACAATTAGTAAATCACACGGATAAAGCCTATTTAGGAGCAATACCGTGAACCCACATTTGCCCAGCGCTCCTGGCCATAGCGGTGTTTTTTTTTTTTAAGAGATATTGCATGCGCCTGCCTCGAACCGAGGTCGATCGAAGGCAGAAAAACATGCAGTCTAAAAAGTCAGCGCCGGTACGAGCGACGCCACACAAACTATTTTAGTTAAAATGAAAGAGAGAGAGAGAGAGAAAAAATAAAGAGAAGTGTTGTTGTACTATGCACAGTAATGCACCAAATGAAAGCATGTAATATTCGCTCGTTTAAACAATTCTAATAATCTTTTAATTCCAATCTTCTGATGTTATCTTAACAGGCGAAACCACTTTGTTCGATTTTAATAAAAAAAAAATAACGTTCAGTAGATACAACAACTTGTCTCAATTTTGTACATCCTGCATATAGAGTCTATTCATTGACAGTTTTATTTACGACATTTAGACATCCTATGTGGGTCGGTATTGATACTGACAGAGAGATAAATCTTGTATTATAATTAAACAAATCATTATGTCACGGCCTGTTCCTATATTATGTATTCACCATAAACAAGCAATGCATTTTGATATAATTTCGACTGCACTCTAAAACGGAGTGAAGGCTAACGTCCTGTGCTTTTAACACGTAACACATTTTCAGCGCGAAACTTCATCCCGTCAAGCTGGACAACAGGCTGCCACCCAGGGCCGCAAAATCGGGCCGCGGACCCAATAATTAATAAATCCGAAAATGGAGCAGGTCGGCTGGATCTATCCGTGAAAATTATACGCGCCCGAAACCGTAACAAGCGACATATAGGCAAGGACTTGACGGACGATGGACGGGTGGTAGAATATCGTTGCTATATTTATTTGCACATGATCGACGAGTTTCGTGATTTTAGGCTTCCCTTGGCGATGCGTTATTAAAATGAGAATTCAACGCCTGCCAATGAATTTACATAATTTGTAATCAGGTGATGATTTTAGCGATTATTTCCCTCATACTGCTTGCATCCAAAAACGCAGTTCCTTCCACAAAAATCCAACCAATCATATGTCTCTGCTAGCGATAATAATAATTGCACTTGTGCAAAAGCAAAGAGGTAATACCACTTGTGCAATTATCACTTCGTTGCTTAGCAACCGCGAATATGTTCGATACAAACACCCCCAAGTAACATTTTAAGTTATTATTATTTATCTTAAGTTCAAATAGTTGTATTAGGGTTATACAATTGTCGCTAAGGGTAGACAAAATAACTATAGGTCTTATAGTAGTTGTTAGGATGTTATTTACTCGAATCGTGAAAGTAATTGTTCTTATAACAGGCATAACATGGTTACTTTAACGTCAACATTATATATATATAGTGTTTCAAAGGTTATTATAAGGTTGTAAAGATGTCTCCGTCGTTGAGAATACAACAACTTTTACGACTTTAGAAATATAGTTTTACGACGGTTGTAAAGAAAATAATTTGACCACATTAAAACTTTGTGGAGCGATAGTCGTATAAAGACGATTTAAATATATTATAAGACATCAGTATGTGGAAGTCATAGGTGTTGTAGAACAGTTTTAAGCAAGATCTTAATACGACATATAAATGAGAACATGACGGTAAGAAAGTAGTGCACATGCGCGTTAATGTTAATTTCAACCTCAATATGACCCCAGTAAGTGGTAATTTTAATAAAATACCTGCGTATACGACTTTCGTAGGGTCATTAGTAAAAGTGAGGCGTAATTTATTGTATCATAATATGTATCATATTATGATGTGCCATATACTATACAGTAAATGTAAAGCAGTAATAAACATTTGCAGTATAAGCATATCAGCATCTGTTAAAAATTATTATGAGTTTTACAAAAGACTGGGCAAATACAAATGCTCAGGAAGTTACAGACGAGCAGTTACAAAAATTTGGAATTAAATCAGTTTTGTCATACAAATCTTTATTTTTTTTATACTACTGCTACTAGCACTACTACGAACTTGACGAGGCACCTACCCCGGACCGCAGAAATTTCTAAAGACAGCCTTCCACGCGCATGCGCATATAAATACTTATTCTGTAATTTTGATTTTAGTTTTAGTCGCTTTATAACCTCTTAATAGTCGTTTGTCAGTTTTAGAACTGTAGTTTGACGGAAGTTTTACAACTACTAAGTCATATAAACACCGTCGGCCATGTTTGCCATCAGAAATCCAGTTAAATAGGACAACCATGTTTGTCTTACGAAAGTGGAAAAACTTCGAATTTAATTTGTGGGCACAAATCATAGAAACTTGAGTGGAAAACATGTATTTTCGACATTTCGACCGATCCTGTACAACTGTAACACTTTAAATTTTAATTTAAAGCACGTTCATATCTTACATTTTTTCTTTCATTTCCTTTAATTTACATTATTTTAAAGGCGCGTTGTAAATTTTCGAGCTATATTTATAATTTTCACAGTAAATAAAAATTCGCAATGGATTCCGTTGAGTACAATCTTCAAAAACCGAGATGCTTTATTGCATAATATCACCAACGTATAATTTCGTTTTTACCACTTACGGCCGAGACAGAATGAAATGTCTTCGTATTACAAGCAAACACTGCACAATATAACACTACGTTCCATATTTACGACCAATTGGTAATATGAAGTTATTAATAGAGATCTTCACAACTTTAGAGCTACCTACTTCTTTATGACGTTAAGGTATCTTTGAATTTACACGACCTAATGGACTTATAAAAGTCATATCCAATCAAGTCAGATAATAGTTGTATGAAAAGTCATGAAAACCCGTTTCCAACCGTCCATATTCAGTTATAAAGGAGTTGTAAAAAGGACGATACGTCTATAGAAAGTTGTATTATTGGTCGCAACAACGTCTTCACGTGTTTTATGCAACTTTAAATGTTACTTGGGTCTACTTCTTAAAATTTGTGTGCTTTACACTGTTCTAAATTATGCAACTTATAAATTATATAGCTGTATTATTAAGCATTGAATCAAGGAATTTATATAACATTTACATTGCTAAATTGTTGTTATAAGACCTCCGTCTCCGTTTATATTTATGACACATATCCGTCATGTTGTTTGTTTACTCGAACGCTACAGTAGAAGCTGTCAATAAACTCGTTCAAAATGAGTCGTTTTGGAAATGTAAACATAGAAAAAATTAATATAGAAATTATAAAATCGTGTTCGTGAAATAATCTCGACAAATACCACTCGTGCCCGAAATTTTTCTAGATAATTTTATCCTCCAGCGCTATTTCAGAGATAAAATCCCTCGAGCTTCGCTCTCGTAGTCTTTCTAGGCAAAATAGCGCTTTCGAAAAAATTACCGATAAATATCCGGCACTTGTGATATTACATACGATAATATCCACTACCTAGTGGTATATAGAAAAATTTCCGGCACGAGTGATAATTGTCGAGATTATTTCACGAATACGATTTAATAATTTCTATATTAATTTTTTCTATGTTTACATTTTCAAAACAACTCATTTTGAACCAGTTTATTGACAGCTTCCACTGTAGCGTCATTCGAGTAAACAAACATGATGCTTGGATGTCCAAGACAAATGCGATTATACCTATACACCCTGTTAGCGTTGGTTTATTTTCTGAACGTGTGTCATAAATTTAAATTGAGACGGAGGTCTAATAACAACAATTTAGAAATGTAAAAGTTATATAAATTCGTTTATACAATGCTTAATAATACCGCAATATAATTTATAGGCTGCATAATTTAGAACAGTGTTGTAAAACACACCAATTTTAAGAAGTACGTGTTTGTATAGAACAGATTCGCGGTTGCTAAGCAACGACGTAATAATTGCACAAGTGGTATTACCGCTTTGCTTTTGCACAAGTGCAATTATCGCCAGCAGAGGCATAGAGATTGGTTGGATTTTTGTGGAAGGAGCTACCTCAATGGATGCAAGCAGTACTTATGAGGGAAATAGTCGTATGTAATATCACTAGTGCCGGAAATTTTATTGATATTTTTTTCGAGAGCGCTATTTTGCCTAGAAAGATCACGAGTATAACGAGATAAAATCAGAAAATAAAAGCCCAATTTGTACGAGTGGTTTTGCTAATGGGCAAAATAGGGCTTGAGAATAAAATTATCTAGAAAAATTCCCGGCACGAGTGGTATTTGTCGAGATTATTTCACGAATACGATTTAATAATTTCTGTATTAATTTTTTATATTTTTACATTTCCAAAACGGCTCATTTTGAAAGAGTTTATTGACAGCTTCGACTGTAGCGTCCGAGTAAACAAACATGACGCTTGGGTATCCAAGGCAAATGCGATTATACCTACACCCTGTCAGCGTTGGTTTATTTTCTGAATGTGTCATAAATTTAAACGGAGGCGGAGGTCTAAATAACAAGAATTTAGCAATGTAAAAGTTACATAAATTCATTGATATAATGCTTAATAATACCGCAACATAATTTATAAGCTGCATAATTTAGAACAGTGTGAAACGCACAAACTTTAAAAAGTAGGTACGTGTTTGTATCCAACAGATTCGCGGTTGCTAAGCAACGAAGTGATAATTTGCACAAGTGCAATTACCGCTAATTGCACTAGTGCAAATTATCGCTAGCAGAGGCATATCATTGGTTGAGCTACCTTATTGGATGCAAGCAGTATGAGGGAAATAATCGCTGAAATTCTACTCGCTTAGTTACGCCGTAGTTACGCTAAAACGATAGAGTGGTAGCTAAAACTGATAGGAAACCCGATAACTTCTTCACAGTACCAAATTTAATATAGAACTAAGATACAATTTCAGTTAACACATTGATCATTAATTATCTAGATAGTATCGATAATAGATCGCTTTTAAAAAATTTATCAATTTTGTGCTGTTATGAAGAGTAAATGTTTACTAGCGTTCCATTGACTAATAAAAATGTATTTATTCGGCTTTAGACTATACATTTTTCGCTGAATTTACCAAACCACAAAGCCCACGCTGACCCCATGATAATATGAACAAATATAAGCACTTGGATGTCATTTTCAACACGAAATATTTACATTGCCTGTATTTTTATCGCAGCTATAAATAAAAAAGCGGTTGCGAAAATGATTAAAAAGAATATGCAAATATATTGGAAAAACTGTTTTTAACCGACGTATAGGTCTACCAAAATTCATGTCTTTTAAATTTTTTCACAATGAACTAAATTTGTAAAGATGGAACTCCACGGTCGTCTGTCATATAAAAAAAAATAACCGTTTTAGAACAGGCATACTATTTATAGCGAGATACAGATACCTGAGGGACATTAAAGTACCCCTACATCATTCTAGACCACGGCCTGCCACAATAAATGGAGTAATTTTTTTGGGTGCTAAGAGAGCACCCACTAAACCGTGTCATTTTTCCAGATTCTGACAAAGTAGGTTTAAAGCGAGAAGTTTTGCCCACAATGTCATTAAGAAACTGTGTCGATAACTCTTGAAATAAAAAAAAGTTACAAGCCGAAGGGGTTTCGGGGTTTTCAAAAATATCTCAGAAAGTATAGGTCAAAGATCTAAAGTGTGCTTTTATACAAAGCTAGCGCATTAAAAACGGAATATTTTCTTTCAAATAAAGTACCCCGAAAAATGCATATTTATCGAGATATTTTTGAGTGGCCTCCACCAATAGACAGTATGTATAGTAATAAAACAACGAATTTTACTTTTTTTTGCTAAATTCACATTTTATTATTTATATCTGTAACGAACAGATATGGACTTGGTATTTGGCATTTAGTAGTACTACAGGTCTTCATGGCAAGTAGAAATGCTGAAGAACTGCCCGTTTAGATTCACCAGTGTCGTGCGTGGGGTAACTAATTAAGTAACATAATTTCTACCCCAATGGCTTTAGGAAAAATTCATAATTTCCAAGAGAACGAGCCTCTTATAAAATTTTCGTTGGTATAGGTATGAGAAATTTTGAAAAATCATGCACGCCCCTGGTGAATCTAATAGGGTGTTTCTTCCGCGTACCCGTGGGGCTTAAAGGCATATTAGTATATACCGAACTTAAAGTCGATATACCATTTTGTTCCTGAGGGAAAAAATTAAATACGAAAATAATTATTTTCTTATACGCTCTGTATCTTGAAAAATAAGGGTTCGTACACACATATCTATAGAAACTTTTAGTAACAAAATTTCTTTTTAGTGAAGTGATAAATTTTATTAAATATGGTTATTTCTAAACTAAATTATAGAATATGTTCTATAATGCTTCCAGTTTGTGCAACACAGAGAGTGTAGGTACTTTCTTAATAAATTTCTCTTGTAATTAGTTGCGGTACCTGCCTCGTTGGTCTCTCTGATCTCCTGCGATATTTTTTCTTTGACTATTTATTTTTTTATTTATATTATTATTATTTATATATACAGGGTGTCCAACTTTAAAACTGTACAAATCCGTAAAATCTTAATTTTTGGAGATAACCGCCTAAACCTTTTTTGTTTGAAAGGACTTCAAAAACCTCTTATTTTGACCTTTCTGCCATTTTCAAAACGCAAATCCAGGGCCGGCTGCGATTTTTTATACCCCCGATTTTCACGAAACCATTTAGCGATTTTTTATTTAGAATCTGACCCCACAGCGTTAATCAAACGACAATATTCTCGCCTTTAACAATAATTATCATTTTTATACAGTTTTTGAACTGGGCGTTAACGTTATGGTCTAAACTTATGCATTTTCAGCACTCTCTGGACTGAGCTCCATGATATTTGCAAATATCTCGATGCATCTTTAATGAAATGTCTCGAATTTTCCACGAAGTATAATGAGACTGCTTCCTGGATATTAAAACATGTCGTGGTTTATTTCTCTTTTCTTTATTTTTTAAACTTCCAGTAATTCTCAATTAGTTATTAATATATTTGAAATAGGTATGATGCGTATTCACGCCTTTGCATTATGTTCACTTATATTATAACAATAATATACCATTTTCACAGCACGATGTGGTAACACAACAATTAACACCTGATACAAACTGTCAAAGTCAAGCTCTGGTTCTCATAATAGTTGTTTTGAATTTTCCATGGCAATTTTGATTTTGTCCGACATTTAATAATTCAAAGGGCGATTTTGTGCAAACTAATAGAACATAAAACGTACTATCTAAAAGAACGTTAATTAAATTAAAACAAAAGAGTTAAGGGAGGTAAAATGTTATACGAATAACCCCGTACAAAGACCACGAAATACGTTGCCTCCGATGCAAACGACCCAAACTTTTAGGCACTTGATACCATTACTATAGAGCGTGAACTCCATCTAACTCGCTGCAAGTTAGTTACGTGCTTGCTCGGTGTTGGACTCGCGGACATTCCGTAAATTAAGCGACGCCGGTTCCGCCGACACCGCGAAGAAGTTATTGACGGAATTGGTTATCGGCAGTGTAAATTTGGCCGGGCGGACCGCCGCCGAACGCAGCCCCCGGCGGCGGAATGCCCCCAACAGCCGCCGCCTCCGCCGCCGCCGTGTCAGGTGGAAGCAGGGTTGACCCGATTCCAGGTTATAGAAACCCGTAGCTTGGCGGAAAAAAATAGACGGATCTCCGTCAGTTCGAAAACAGTCTGTGTTGGCAATAAATACGCCATTATTTATTTATTCACAAGTACCCAAGTAACATTTTAAGTTATAATTATTTATCTTAATTAGGTCCACATAGTTGTATTAGGGTTATAAAATTGTCGTTTAGTGTAGACAAAATAACTTTAGGTCTTATAGTAGTTGTTATGATGTTATTTACTCGAATCGTCAAAGGAATTGTCCTATGAAAGTCTTATAATAGACATAACATGGTTACTTTAACGTCAACATTATATAGTCTTTCAAAGGTTATTATAAGGTTGTAAAGAGGTCTCCGTCGTTGAGAATACAACAACTTTTACGACTTTAGAAATATAGTTGTACGACAGTTGTAAAGAAAATGATTTGACCACATTAAAACTTTGTGGAGCGATAGTCGTATAAAGACGATTTAAATATATTATAAGACATCAGTAAGTGGAAGTCATAGATGTTGTAGAATAGTTTTAAGCAAGATCTTAATACGACATAGAAATGAGAACATGACGGTAAGAAAGTAGTGCACATGCGCGTTAATATTAATTTCAAACCTCAATATGACCCCAGAAAGTGGTAATTTTAATAAAATACCTTTATACGACTTTCATAGGGTCATTAGTAACAGTGAGACGTAATTTATTGTATCATATGATGTGCCATATGCGTTATACAGTAAATGTAAAGCAGTAATAAGACAGTATAAGCATATCAGCATCTGTTAAAAATTATTATGAGTTTTACAAAAGGCTGGGCAAATACAAATGCTCAGGAAGTTACAAAAATTTGGAATTAAATCAGTTTTGTCATACAAATCTTTATTTTTTTTATACTACTACTACTAGCACTACTACGAACTTGACGAGGCACCTACCCCGGACTGCAGAAATTTCTAAAGACAGCCCTCCACGCGCATGCACATATAAATACATATTCTGTAATTTTAATTTTAGTTTTAGTCGCTTTATAACCTCTTAATAGTCGTTTGACAGTTTTAGAACAATTTGTGACCTCTTAGTAGTTTGATTGAAGTTTTACAACTACTAAGTCATATAAGCACCGTCGGCCATGTTTGCCATCAGAAATTCAGTTAAATAGGACAACCATGTTTGTCTTACTAAAGTGGCAAAACATCGAATTTAATTTGTGGGCATAAATCATAGAAATTTGAGTGGAAAACATGTATTTTCGACATATCGAACGGTCCTGTACAACTGTAATACTTTAAATTTTAATTTAAAGCACGTTCATATTTTATATTTTTTCTTTCATTTCCTTTAATTTCCATTATTTTAAAGGCGCGTTGTAAATTTTCGAGCCATATTTATAATTTTAACAGTAAATAAAAATTCGCAATAGATTCCGTTGAGTACAAACGTCAAAAACCGAGATGCTTTATTGCATAATATCGCGAACGTATAATTTCGTTTTTACCACTTAAGGCCGAAACATAATGAAATGTCTTCGTATTACAAGCAAACACTGCACAATATAACACTACGTTCCATATTTACGACTAATTGGTAATATGAAGGTATTAATAGAGATCTTCACAACTTTAGAGCTACCTACTTCTTTATGACGTTAAGGTATCTTTGAATTTACACGACCTAATGGACTTATAAAAGTCATATCCAATCAAGTCAGATAAAAGTTGTATGAAAATTCATGAAAACCTGTTTCCAACCGTCCATATTCAGTCATAAAGGAGTTGTACAAAGGACGATACTTCTATAGACAAGTTGAATTATTGGTCGCAACAACGTCTTCACGTTTTTTATGCAACTTTAAATGTTACTTGGGTATACACTGCGTTACAGGAAGATTCCCAATTATTACGAGACAGGATAAAGAAATTTACAAAGAAAAAGAATGTTTGGTCCACTTACGTTATCAGCTACGAACCGCGCTCCTATTCGTCGTAAGATCAGTAGATGATACGTGCTGAATACAGGAACGTACTAGGTTAGTTTTTTATTCGAAACGTAATGAAATGATTAAAAGACAACTTTCAGAGAATAAACCGTCCTCCTTTCTTAAAGATAATGTCACGTCAAAGTGAAAAGTCAAAAGTCAAAATGTCAAGTTAGTGGGTCATGCCATAGTTCAATCATCCAAGGTTCAGAAACGTTGTTTCCAGGAAAAAATTTAGAAGTTTTTTCTCAACGGTTCTATATGCTCCTGGGGGCGCTGAATTCAAATCTGAGGTTTGCCACCTCGCCAGGCGTCCGCTTCACAACGAAAATTGCACATAACCTCAATTTTTCCGCACTATTTTGAGTTTTTTGACTATAACTCGAAAAGTAAGCGTCCATCGATAGTACAAATCATATAGCAAGTTAAACTAGACTAAATTTTCTTTAAAATGCATATAACAACTCTGAAGTTTGGACAATCCATAACGCCACTTGCGCTTGTTAAAAAGAAGCCATTTCTTAACTTTGACAACGCTGTTCTAACTGTGCGCTTATACCCTACTATCAACCTTATACACCTAAAACCAATTATTTTATGACTTGATCCATGGTCGACAGGTCCCCCAATTCAAACGAAATTGTGTTACTCTTAATTTACAGGGAACTAGGTGTTACCTAATGGCAAAATGGGAGACGTTACATGCCCAAGAAAGCTGCGATTTTTACGAGTACACAAATTAGTCATTTTTTAAATAATGCTCCCGATGAAGTTTATTTAATGGCCACGTTTGTTGTTGTATCTGGGATTGCAGGAGCTTGTCGAATTTGTGAAATCAGCCAGGTAACATTAGATGATATTGAAGATTCGGGAACGTTATTAAAATTGTGAAACTTAAGCAAACAAAGAATGATGTAAACAGGAGATTTGTAGTTACCGAAGAATATTTTAAATAATTTTACCGAATGTGCATAGCCCTTCGTTCAGCAGCAGGAAAGGATCGCCGCCTATTTTATGCATATTGCAATAGAGAATGCATCAACCAAGTTGTGTACCTGAAACAGTAGCTAATTTTCTTCAACTTGGAAATGCTAACTCATATACAGGACATTCATTTCGAAGATCGTCTAATACACCTTTAGTTGAATCTGGGGTAGACTTGATGACGCTAAAGTAACATGGCGGTTGGAAGTCATCAACGGTCGCTGAAGGGTATGTTGGTGAATCCAGGGGCGGCTCGTGCGGTGGAGCCACGGTGCCATGGCCCTACCACCGACCATGCCCTGTCATCGACCCTAGTTCACACAAATTCATTTTAAGAATTTTTAAACTTCCTGATATTTACTTACCGTGCGAACTGGCAACGGCGAGGAAGCGGCAACGCAGCGCGCCAACCTCCAGCCAGAGAGATAGTCTAGATCGCCACCGCGCCGCGCTGGCAGATGACAAAAGTTTTGTGCCGAGGCACATTTTGAGAGCCATTGCGAATTCTTTAGAGAGAGAACGAATGCGGTCTGGCGAATGTGGAAGTGAGATCGACAATAATTGGGAATGTACACTGAGTTATTAAATTATGGCCATAAACAGCAATTTTCCCGCGCCAGGCTCCGATCATATGTTTTGTTGCTTTCGCGAGCGGACGGACCGTGCTGTTTAGTGTAGTGTGTTTGTAACGTGTTCAAAATGAACAGTATACGTTTTTTATTAAGAAATTCATTTTCGTCAATGGAATTCGAGCAAAAACTGCAAATTAAAGAGTTGGGCAGGCCGTTACCCGATTTAAATATAGAGAAAAATCAAAAGGCAGGACAAAAAAAACAAGATCACGTAAATTCAACAAAAGTGGTTACCTAAAAAAAAATTGGTTGTGCGGATGTGGACAAACAAACAACTTGTTTTGTTTTGTATGTGTTTTGTTCGGCGGTGACGAAACTTGGTCAAAAATGGGAACAAACGATGTTGTGCACATTTGGGACAAAATGAAGACACACGAAAAATCGAAGGTAAATAACACATGAATAACATTTTTAATTATAGTATGCTGGGTAAAATAAATACCTATAAAAACGCAGTTAAATTCAGCATATCGCGATACACTGCTTAAACATAATGAGCAGGTTGATAAAAGTCGGTAGAGGAAAGTCGCTTAATATGGGGTACATTTTTGTAATTCCCCTAAAAGTTGAGTGTTTTTAAAAGAATCAACGTAACTTTTTTCAAAACTGGACTTCATCCCTTACGCAACCTGATTGTCTACTTGAAACTATTACGAAAGAAACACGGTGGGTTGAATAAGTACGTCTTTATTTGGTGTTATTTTAGAAACAAAACAAAAATTATCAAAAAATAATTCTTTAAAACAATTATAAAACTATTTAAAGATTCAATTCGCACGCAAGTAAATATTTTTTCTCAGTTCCCCTAGCATGTTTGACGATTGCATTTTCCATGTCAACGGAAAAACAGGTTTCCGCCTAAGACTACCATAAACAATATCATCTGCTGCTCCATTCATTTTTACATCTTTCCAACGTTGTCTGGGGTACCCCAAATTAGGACTCCCAGAGTACTTACCCCATATTAGGCCTAGGGCAGTAGTAAAAATAAAACAGTAGATTTTAAGAAATAAGCAAACATATACATAAAAGAACGAGTCTAAGCCAAAACTAGTCCATAATACACGTTTTGAACAACATACAATAATTTAACTTACCTTTTTTGTAGCCAAATTCACAGGATTTTCTAGAAGCTAAAAATTTTCAATACGCTCACTTATTTTGTTGGTCATGTTGTATTGGAACTGTAGCTGTCTGCATCCCGAGATGTTTACTAGTTACATGTCACTTCTAGAAGCTTAGTATAGCCCCCACCAAACATATGGCCTTAGATCCTGAGAAATTGAGGTACCCCATCTTAGGCGACTTTCCTCTACGTTTTAAAACAAATAATTAACTGTGCTTTCCAGTTGGCACTTAGAGGACACAATGAGGCAGAGGCTTCCGAAAATAAGGGCATTTTTCGAGAATTGGTGAACTTTAGCGTCTACAGTTTTTAAGGGGACCTCGAAAACTAAAACTATTCAAAATGAAATGGAAATGGATTTTGTTTATAAAAAAATGTAAAATTAGACCTGTGAAGTGCGAATATACTTTTTTAATAACATTTATTCATACATTTTTGACAACCGAGGTGAACTTTTAAAATTGTGTCTCAGTTTGTGTTATACGAGTATCTCGAGTTATTTGTTCAAAAACTCGTTTAAATCTAACTTTAATAGTCTACATTTTGTGATGGTGTCTGATGTTCATTTTTCTGAGACGTCAGATGCCCATGGAAATAAATGCCACTGGAAAACTTTGATAAGTTTTTTCCTGTATTAGTTAGGGGCGGTGTGATCTTAGCAGCCAATTTTCTGGCAGCCAAAAATGTCAATGTTTATTTTTTGGTTAATATTTCGTCACTTTCCAGTTTAATCTGCTTAGAAGGTTTTATCAAAATAAATCTATAGATATAAATAGAATAAGGAAAGGGGAGGAAAATTTTTTGCTGCCAGAAAATCGGCTGCTAACTTCACACCGGTTTAGTTAGGCACATTGATTTTTAAAACGTCCGATATTTGGCTCCACCCGTTTAACTACTCACGAGCCGCCACTGGATGAATCAGTAGCACACAGGACAGAAATAGCTAATAAAGTGTTTAGAACGTGTGGCAGTACCGAAGTAACACCCGATACAAGAATATTCGACTGTTGTACCGAGTAGTTCAAGGAACATAAACCATTTAGCGATTTTTTATTTAAACTCTGACACCACAGCCTTCATCACAGCACCCCAATTTCCCCATAGACCAAATTTTGACAAAAAATATACAGTGAGTTTCATTTTGCAGGGTGTTAAAGTTGAGCAAAATAGGAATTTTAAAGGCATCTGGCGAGTCAAATGTGCCATTAAATCCCTTCAAAACAGTTGAATGATCAACAGAACAACTCAAAGTATTGGTGTGCAAAGATTCAATACAAAAATATAGCTACACAGAGTATTTTTCTCTTATCCGAAATTTCAGCTTAATTGGACACCCGAATGTAGGTTAAGTTTAAATTTATCCCTTCCCCCCTACGTACGTCCTTGGGCCAACACAATGACACCATAAAATTTAATTGTCACCCGTCTTATATGAGTGAAAACAAACTCCCAAGACAGGGTTAAATTTAAGATTTTTACACCCCTCCTAAGAACGGCCCTGAACCAGTTTACTGACATCATAATATTTTATTGCCACCTGATTTAAATACGTATGCAAAATGTCAGCTCAATTGTAGGGGGAAGTAGGTTTTATTTAAAATTTTCGCCCTCCCCCCCGTTGAGTGAGTCAAAGCTTGCAAAATTTGACCTAAACAAAAAAACATTGCAACTTAAATAAAAGCTTGTAAAAATAAAGACACAATGATAAGAACCTGTAAAAGGGATACATACTAAATTTACCGTGTACGAATCTGTTTTTAGTCTAAGTTCTCTTAGTATATATTCTTCTTTAAAATGTTTTTTGCATACGCGATCATTAGAAGTCAAGCTTCTGTCCTTCCGGGGGATGGCCTTATTCCACTCAATAAGTTTAATTTTGGGCACTGTAAATAACGAAACCCTTTCCTTATTGTCCTCATAACCACTTCTGCAGGCTGGCACTACACATCTCTAACCCATTTTATTATTTTACTAAATACTTAGGCAATTCTGAAACGCAAAATTTTGTCATCCGCACCGCGCTGCCGCTGACCGAATGCGAGTGAATCCCCACACCTGACACCAGTTGTGGAAACTATAACCTATAACGGTTGACTAAAGAATGAATTCACCCATCGATATAATGTTAATGTTTAATTCAATGAATAACGAACCCCAGGAAGGAGCATGTTTGGGATTAACGCGCAATAGGGATAATAGTTCCTGTATTGTTAGGTCTGATATTTTATCTATCGGTTGTTATTGATTAAGTTTGTGTACCTAACAAAAAGGGGCAATAATTAATGACCATTATTAATTTAAAATGGAGAGGAAACAAATCCCATGGCATATGATACTGGAGGCTTTACCCAGGCATAGCTCACCAAAGGTAGAGTGGGGTGAGTTCCAAATATGGTCAAAACCTTAAAAAAAAATTAGCGCCACCCGTTTTCAATATAAGCCTCGAATAGTGCAAATACCAGCCACTAAGATTTTGCTATAAAAAACGGGAAAATGCTGTACCTCAACTATAAATGAACAGACAACCACTAATTCCGTTACCACATAGTTTATTATATTAATAGTCAATGTTACCTGTTTGGTAGGTACCTTTGAATTAACCTCTATTAGGTATTTGGCTAAAATATAATGTAAAGATAAATAATATGATATTACGTTATGACAGGAAGATGACTTAAACCCCGGTAATATAGCGCTATATGACTGGTTCACACATAATAGCAAATTTAGGCACCGTAAAATAAACAATCATATCACAAATTCTAAAATTTGTATATGTTAGCTCTCTATTCCGGTACGTAGGCAAATAGAGCGGGGAAACTGGTCTCTTGAACACGCACGATCTATGTTAATAAATAAGAATGGACTTGCCAAATATTATCCAACGTAGGAAGTTTGGGTGGTTATTATATCATCGTTGGGTGCTCATCGGGTAACTCAACGCATCGGCGGGATGCAGGCAGCAGGATACAGGCAATAGCGGGTGTCACAAGCGTTTTAACACGCTTTAAAGCAATCAGCAGTCAGCAGTCAGCAATCAGCAATCAGCAATGCAATAAGGCAGCAGGCAGGAAATCCCCCATCAACAACTAATACTTAAGGTTATATAATAATTACTTTAAGGAAAAAGGCCTACAAGAGAAAATCAAAATTAGCGTCTAGCAAGCACGGGCTGAGAAAATGAAGTACAAAAAAAATGAACGCTTACCGTCGGTGGGCTGGCCTTGATGGAAAATTCCAGAGTTTGGTGATTATTCTTACGTAACGGAACTAAACCCCTTAAATCCAACAGCAACGTGGTGAGGCAACAACCGTTGGGTGAAGATTTAAACCTTCAGTCAACGCAACAACCATTCACTGGAAAGCCAACTAATAGGGTATTCCGAAAGAATAATGAACAAATCGGCAAGAGCTCAAACGTGGTGGCAACCAAAGCCAAGAAGTCGACAAGACAACCGAATCAAAAAAATGGTCATTTCCGGAGAGGGAGGTCTTATTCGCAGAAAATACACCGGAAATACGCGGATTCCGATCTGGAGGAATTTTACTTACTAATAATGGTATGAATGGGAATGGCCAAAGACAAGAGTACGTTCATACAAATTTCTGCCAGGATTTGAAGAACTACTAAACCGAAATCGACTGCGTTCGGTTTATTGACCGGATCTTCTAAAAGGATTTGTAAACCTTAACAGAATTCCTAGTATTTTGTGGATATACTTAGTAAACGACATTAAACAAAAAGAAATCAGAAGATGTCAATCCTCGTATGCAAGAATACCAAATAACGGAATTAATAAGGTAAACAACGTATTATCAATAGTGATCTTTTGTAAATGACAGAATTTTAGGAAATACGTTGACTAGTTCCAACCAAAACAGGGCTATTTAGTAGAATGAATAATAACGGAAACAGACACAACATATATTCAACAATAACATAATAACTTTTGTAAATTACAATATGACGTACAATTAAGCAGCGGCAAAATCAGAAAATATCCTCGGAGAAGAGCGCATCAACGTAAGTTAAACAATATTGTTTGGTAAACAAACCATAATTTCATTTTGTTTCAGGTAAAACGATTTGAAGACTTCCTGAGACCTATTGTTAGTATAATAGAAGTAATATGTTAACAGTAGTAGTAAGCGTGCCTATTTATTGCTATCTGCTATTTTTGCTATTTTTCTAGTTATTTGGTTTGTGAGAATACTTATTTTTAGATTGATACCAGCGAGTTCACCTAAATTGTAATTAAAGGCGCTGGGAAATTTTAAAAACGTTACAGTATATATGGCGGGATACCGTTTCCGGTTTCACAGTGGCGTTCACCTTTGAGTTGTTTCTACAAACTAATCGAGGCAAAAATCCTAATTTTTCGTAAAATCGCAGAACCTACAATACAGGCCAAAAATTATAAGGCACGTTTGGTGCATGGCTTCAAAAGTTAATTTAAATTACTTACTGAAGGATTATTATCCTCAAACATTTAGTTTTGCTAGCCCGGAAAGAGCCACAAGCTGCACAGCTAAGAATAAAGGTATCGAAGCTCCACATACTGACACCAATCACCGTGTCAGATAGCAAAGTATTGTGTCAAAACTTGGCTACTACACAAGGAGATTTCCCTCTTATGTATTTTATAATATCCATAGAGCTTTGACTCCTTCCTAGGGTTCTTTATTCATTGGTTTAATTATTAATTTAGTATCTACTAAATTTCAGAACATTTCTCTGCAATATCAACTCAACAAAATAAGTTTGTGCATTGAAGAAAGAACAAAGCTAATTTACACTTTACCGAAGCAAATAGCATTTGTGTTTTCTTGAAATTAGAAGCCATTAGAAATAAAGTAACCTTATACATACTCTTATGCGAAATTAGCAGATTTCTTCTGTATATACATATCTCTATAAAAAAAGAAAACAGCTGTCACAGACATATAGACCGAAAAATAATGAATACTATGCGCGCTTTGTTTTAAAGTCGTGTATATCGTAGGTATATACAGGGTGAGTCAGAATGTATAGTAAATACTTTAAAGGGGTGTTAGGCAGGTGGTTTTAAGGGGGCCTTTCATATAAAATTTTTCGATTTGGGCTTTCCTTGCCAAGTTATTCGTCTATAGGGGTCTATAGGGTGACCCAAAAGTATTTTTTTTATATCTCAATAACGGCGCTACTTACAAATTTAAAATTTGGTATGTGTTATCTACTTACTAGAAGACGCCTTAGGGTAGTTTATTCATTTACACAGTGCCCTAAAAAAGGGTAAAAACTAACAACCCCTAAAAGTGTACTTTTGTTTCATAACGGTAAAATCAACCTTTTGCATTGAAATTGGCAAAACGTGCCCCAAAACACCTGTTAACTTCAACATTCGAAACATAAAATTTTTACCTACCACTTTCAAACGTTACAGATCGACTGTACATTCAAAATAAGAAAAAAAATGCCAATTGGACGTTGGTCAAAACAGCATTGGTTTTCTTGAAATAGGGTGTTCAAATTTTGTTAAATTCAATCCTTTCCATTTTGAAAGCTAATAATTTTGGGTACATTGTTCATAGGAATTTTTTTCTCAGTTTAAATGGTACAGTCGATGTGTAACGGTTGAAATCGGTAGGTAAAAATTTTATGTTTCGAATGTTGAAGTTAACAGGTGTTTTGGGGCCGTTATTGAGATATAAATAAAAAAAAATACTTTTGGGTCACCCTATAGACCCGAACAACTTGGCAAAGAAAGCCCAAATCGAAAAATTTTATGTGAAAGACCCCCCTTAAAACCACCTGCCGAACACCCCTTTAAAGTATTTACTATACATTCTGACTCACCCACATGTACGTACGTCGAACAGGGTTATTCACTGAGAATTGACCCCCCACCTAACTTTTTTGTTTTTTAAGATAAAAGGGTGATTCGAAAAACAAAATCAATGGTTCGGCGAATACTTTTTTTATGCCATGACCGTTTAATGTACAGGGTGTTCCAAAAAAAAGTAGGACCAATGGCAACTTAATTTTTTTAAATGGAACACCCTGTATATTATTGGATTTTTGAAATCTGCTCATCAAGGCAATCAAAATGATATTAAACTTTGTGGCATTATCTTTTCCGTTTTTCCAAAAATTCCGGATTCAAATTTTATACTAAATTTATTTAACTCGAATTTGTGGATTTCATGATAAAGATAGACGATCAATGTAATAACGAAAAACATTTGTTTTAAACAAGAGACTAATATAGTGAAACTCCAAAAAATGTTTAGGAGCTTTTACGATTTTCCTGAAATTCTTTATTTCGAGAATATAATCAGCAAAATTTGAAAAGGCTCCTAAACATTTTGAAGTTTAACTATATTACTCTCTTGTTTAAAACAAATATTTTTCGTTATTACATTGATCGTCTTTCTTTATCACGGGATCCACAAATTCGAGTTAAATAAATTTAGTATAAAATTTGAATACGGAATTTTTGAAAAACGGAAAGGATAATGCCACAAAGTTTGATATCATTTTAATTGCCTTGATGAGCAGGTTTCAAAACCCAATAATATACAGGGTGTTCCATTTAAAAAAATTAAGTTGCCATTGGTCCTACTTTTTTGGAACACCCTGTACACTAAAGGGTCATGGCATAAAAAAGTATTCGTGGAACCATTGATTTTGTCTTTTGAATCACCCTTTTATTTTAAAAAACAAAAAAGTTAGGTGGGCGGTCAATTCTCAGTGAATAACCCTATACCATATCTCCTTCTCATCGGGTGTAAAAATGAGTCTCATAAAATAAAAAATTATACGTCGCAGTAAAATTTATGCCGGCAGGTCGTTTAAAATATGCCCTTAGCCAGAGCTGCAAATCTCGAGGCGAAACGGGGTCAACCTTGCACCTGCCTCGATGCTGGCGGCGGCTGTTGCGGGCAGTCTGCCATTAGAGGATGCGCTTTGTGGCCTGCCACGGAAAATCTACGCTACGTAGAATCGATTCCATCCATAAGTTCTTTATGGTATTGGCAAATTGGACCAATTTGTAGCAGGGGAGCCCACGATGCTAAATGGGGATTTACTCGAGCGTCGTGGGGACCTATTGGATTTTGAAGATTAGATGGTAGAAAGAAAAAAAGGTTATATTTTATGATATATACCCTTCCACCGGTGGGGGGAGCGTCTACAGGCTTTCACAAATGTAAAAAAAATAGTCACATGGAGATACTCGAGCGCGTCAGATATTGATAGTGTATATGCCCCACGTGTCTCCGATGACGTAGGTACGTTAATCTGCCGGTTTGCATGGTGGGGGCGGCCGTACGGAAGGATTAAAAATGGGAAGAAAAAAATTTACTCGACAAGGTGCAAGGTATCCCCCATATGTTAATCTGTCGCGCTTGAGTAAATCCCAAAATCCCCTCTTGGGCTCCCCTACTATTGTAGGGACTGGGAGTTTACGTTGAGTAATAAACTAAACCTGCACTGTTTAAGAATATGCCAACATCAACATCATGAAGATCGACCGGCTTTTGGATTCTTTTGGGAAATGGCTAATTGTAATGTACGGAATTGTTCACCTATCTAGTGCACCTGATGCTCATAAGAAATAGATTTTGTGAAGTAAGGACGAATTTTAATTAATATTGAAAAAGGTACAATCGTAAAAAGTCAGGGTATAGTTTGTAATTGTCTAAAATTACATATATAATTATATCCACATAAACTTTTGCATACAATAATTTGGAAGTAAGATTTTAACACGGGATATAACTAATAACTATGCAAAGAGTGACAGAAAATTTTTAAAATAGCCCTAATACGAATTCGAAATTAAAAAAATTCAAAAGTCAACAAAAAAGGGGCGCGGAGTTGCCATTTGCACAACATATCGTAAAATTTATTTTTTTGTACCTTTTCCCAGATATTTAAAAAAATGTATGCGTAGCCTAAGTGAATTTATGACCTTTTTGATTTTTCAATGTCAAACAACAGTAATTAGTGGGTGTGTAGGATTATAGGGAGCTCTTACTTTTCCACAACGGATGCACGTCGTTTTCTGAGACTGCAGTAGCAGACAAAACACAAAACTAAGCACACCATGTGCAAATATGCATCAAGATTAAAACACTCCATCACTGTTTACTTTCAACTTAAATAGGTACAAGTTCATGGCCTCGCGAATCGTGGAACTTTCTACACGCCACGGTCCACACACCTGCACTCAAGATATTGACAAGACTGGGTCGCCACAGTAGCTAGAGCTCTACAGTCGGTATTGTTCGTTCCTACCGCATGCTACCGCCACCATTGCTTTTGTTCTGGAAATAGTTATTCAACCGCAGTTAGTTCACATCAATGAAACTTTAACGTAGGACTAAAATGAATTGTGACTACTTTTTTAAAAATACCTTGAAATAATTTTACTGATATGAATTAGCTGCGGTTACATAACTAATCACAAAATCAATCCTACTACTTTCCGAGATTACCCGATAAACATTTTGTGGATACTTGAAGTCACAATAAGTTATATAAAAGTTTTATAACAGTAGCGAAAGTAACCCCAAGTGTTTAAAGTTATATATCGGTAACAATAATAACTAATCACTGATAGTTTTATAACATGGTCACGGAAAGTTGTTCATCGCCTGTCTTGTGGAACCTTCAGTTCTCATTACTATAGGTTATATAAACTAGTTATATAGCATTGTTGGGAACTTACTTCAAACACCAATAGATCATAGTTTTATAAAGGATACTACGAACACTTCTTTGTTACTACATGAGATGTTAGGAACTATTAGGACCCTTTAGGTTGCACAAATACCTTTTAGTTCTCTACAAGAGCCCTTAGAGCTTTCCGTTAACTTTATATAACTAAGAGTGTCTACCTGTCAAAAAGAGCATATAATAGCATAAACCTAATAAAATATAAATAAAAATGTTCCCTTTTCTTTACACACGGGTATTTTATCCAGTCCTTCTACGGTACCGAGTTGGGGTCCCTCACCAGTCGTGATAATTTTTTTTTTATTTCTTGGGCAGCACAACATATTTGCGTTTTCCCAAGAACAAGGAACAATCGAAAGAGGGGGTTTGTTTACAAACTGAAAACTAAAACAAAATTTTGTAAGGTTAGGATCACAGACTTCATCACCAAAGGTTATATAATAGTGTTAGTTATCACTAAAAGTAACAGTCGCTACCTCTGGAGATGCAATGGTAACAGTGAAAACTATAAGGTTCACCAAAGGTTCTCAATAGATCTAGAAGCTATCTGGGTTATATAAATGGTCTGGGGTGTGTTATAAACTTTATTGTAATAATCATTACTAAAATATGGGGCAGTCATTTTATATGTTGAGTAGATTTTTTAGGTTAGGAATTGAAAATATTATTTTCTTTAAATAAACTTATTAGGTCTCAAGAAGTACAATACTTTTTCATGATTTTGGCATAGAAATGACACCTCTCTTTAGTTTAATATTTATTTTTGTGTCAATTAATAACAAAGTCAACAACAAATTTTATGGATTTATAAAAGAGAGTACAAAAAACTCTTATATCCGAAGCCCGAGCATTTTCTGGAGGTAAAATAGAATTTTACACGGTGCAGCAAAAATGGCATAAAACGTTGGTACTTATCTACCTGTGACAGAAATGTGTTTTTCCTCTTAGAGGTATATCGAACCTCTGCTATATGTCATGCACACACCGCAATAAGATCAGCCACATTCCTGTTTCACAAAGTGCAAAATCGAAAGAGACATGCGCGAACGATCCCCCTTCAGTAAAAAAGATAAAGATGGAATAATATAATAAAATAAATGTGATAAAGGCAAAAGAGAAGCTATAATATGCGCGTGCGCATATATGCGCCTTATCCGCGTTTCCAGCCACAAACATTATATAACTTATGATTCCTCGCCTATTTAGGTAACGGTGACAGTTATATCAAGTTTTATAGGAGTAATTCAGAAGGTTATATAGAGGTGTCTGTAAGGAGATCGGTACTATTGGTGACGAACTCTATGTAATATTGGTCACCTTTGCAGCAGTAATAAACTCCACCGTTTAAGGCCTGTAAGGGTTACATAATTGTAACCAATTAACCATTTACCATTACTATTTTCAAGAACTATTAGTTACAAAATTTGGTTGTGGCAGAGTTCCCACAACCTTTACAAAACCAAAAATGTTTATTGGGTAGTGGAGCCATCGCCATCTATCTGGCGCTGCCTGAACTTCCCGCCCCGCATAAGTAATCTGTAAGTAATTGAATTACTGGCGCATCTGTTGCGCCTTGTCACTGACAGTCAACGCCGCCAGCGTCTAGTAGCCGGCCAGTCAACTAAACAATTATTATGTCATAATAACCAC
Organism: Pseudeuparius sepicola; assembly: GCA_963920635.1. Taxonomy (NCBI): domain Eukaryota; kingdom Metazoa; phylum Arthropoda; class Insecta; order Coleoptera; family Anthribidae; genus Pseudeuparius; species Pseudeuparius sepicola. The sequence goes on from OY987306.1 coordinate 7,552,317, forward strand.
TAACCACTGTCAGGCTGTTGTGTTTTTTAGGAAAAAACTATAAAAAAATGAAAATGTGCAAAATATGGATCACGGTAGGTGTCGTTACGCGTTGCCGGCAGCAATATAATTCTCGTGTAATTTAAAAATTGTGTGTATGTAAATTCGCAAAAATACTTAACAAATACTGGTGCTTATGATGTGAATACAACATTTTCTTAAGATGTTTGAAGTGTTGTAACACTTGCCCTTTGTAGAATTAAGACTAAATATCCTAAAAATGCAGATGAAAGGTGCGTATTTTTATTTCTTCAGTTTCACCTTCCACAAAAAAAATGAAATGTGGCAACTCTCTCCAGTGCCATCCTTGACGAGTGACACTGAAGCAGAAGCGTCAAGTTACACGGGTATTAAGGTTCACCTGCCCCACGTTTTATACTTCGAGAAAAATATTGTTTTTAATTTTCTTCTTTAGTAGACCTCTTCCACTATCTGGTTGAAATTTTTTACATCGTAACTGAACCACCCTCTATAGCTTTATATAGTTACTCGTTACAATTCGTTGCAGCATTTTTTTAATTTCCCGCTTACTTATTCTGTGTGGCTAGAATTAGCAGTCATAATAAATAATAAGACACTCGTTCTATTATAATTCCCACTCCTGACACCAGTTGTGGACGCTACTAAAATCGAGCAATTCGGACGCCTGGCGTAAAAAACAGCACGCGCGTTGAGATATTCGCCAGAGCCGCACTGAGGCACGACTTTTATTTAATTTTAGTTTTACAATTGTTACACAACATTAAAATATGTCGGAAAAAATTATTGGCTTAATTTAAACGGTTCAACACATCGATAAAATTATTTGCGGCAGTGTCTAAAAGCTGAAAACAACCAGATAAAACCGCGTAAACACTTTTGCCATCGAGTACGTCCCTGTTGCCAGGCGCGCTGATATTTTATGGCTTATTGACCAATCGCCATGTTTCGCGGAACACATGCTTTTATTTACGCCAGGCGTAAGAATTGGTCGATTTTAGAAGAGTTATTTTTTTTACTTAACCATCCTTGATATTTTGGTAATGAAAATCGATTTTAAGAATCGCCGAGACACTAATTATGTAACGGATATTTAATTACTCATCTATCGCCATCATCCTCTGCTTTAAAATTTTATATATCGAGATTACCATGCTAGTGATACCTCTTTAAGGTAATTCTGTCAGGGATTCAGGGATTCCAAATCGGTTATTAAATTGTACACAATATGCCTTTAAAACATTCTGATGGTTAATACTTACGACATCTAAAACTCTTACTACGACAGCTCAAAAGCCGAAGTTCTCAATGTCGACAGAATGTGAAAATGAAAATTGCGAGATCAATTAAAGGATATTTTTTCCATTGTAAATTACATCTTCTAAACTCTATTCAAACTAAACGCAAGTGAAACATAAACACAAGTTGTTGCATGGCTATAGCGTGATACGCACGTGATCGGCTTGCTATTGGCCAGCCGGCAATAAAGTCTGGCCCGGCGGGCGAGTGCAGCGAGTGGGTATTTCTTACAGAGGTGTATTGAGTTGCAAGTGGACCTTTATTTTTTCCGATATAATTCTTTCGGTGTTTATTAATTGTTGGAGCTACGATTGGTGATTGGTGCAGATAAATGAATGACTAGGTGTGCCATAAAAGTTTGTTTTTAAAGTTCTTAATACTGGGGCATATTATTTTAATATTTTATATTACAAAATTCATAGAGATCGTCCTTAATGCGGCCCTGCATCGTATTAGCCCTCAAAATCGTTCACGTGCTTCCCTCGTGTAAATGTTTACGCGCAACTTGCATTAAGGTTGAATAGAGCGTAGTTTTCACAACTGGTGTCAGGTGTGGGGTAGAAAACGATAATATTTATAGTAGGTTTGTTCCAACTCGAATTTACGTACCGTCACAGAACTGTACATGAACTAGTTGATAACCCTTCAAGGACGCATGCGCTAGTTTTGCACCGTTGCAAATTGCAAATTTCAGATGGAACGGATTGTGAACCAAATCGACCAAATCACGTTTTTGTGATCGCACCTAACCTCCGTGTTTAATGTTATGTTGCTAACCAAATGTTCTGTGGGCTAACCCTACTCTTCACTCTAAAAAAACACACTTTAAACTGTTAAGCTCAAGGTAAAAATAAAAACGCCAACGATTCCCCGCCCTACCCAACAAGCCAAAAACCAAGAAGAAATAAAAACACGATTCCAGCCACCGATTTAAAAACATCTACGTAAAAACAAAAATATGGGGTTATTGTTTATCTGTCACACGACCATACACTGCGCATGTCAATACACGCGGTTCTTGCTTTAGACCAGGCACCGTTTTTATCGTACAAGGATGATACTCAAATGATCCATAAATCAGTTGGAACAGTGTATGTATCGCCCTGTGTCGGTACATAATTCAGTTGGAACAGCCAGTGGGGTAGTGCGCATGCGCTGAACGTGCTTGAGCACGGTTATTGGCCGTGTTGGAACAAACCTAGTAATATTATTATTACAATAATTATTGGTAGGTAGTCAGAACAAACCTATCGTATTTCGCTTCTCATTAACTTTTTTACAGGGTCATAACTCTTTTATTTCCGATAATATTTCCCGAAATATAGACGGATTTTGATGATCAAAAAATATGGAGGAAAATTGTCATACAATATTATACACTTTTGAATAAAATTTTAAAGTTAACTGAGAGAAACTTATATGGAGTCAATCATTCTTTTAAACAATGCTTTCTCCCAGCCCCTATAAATTGAGCCAATTTCGCCAATACCATAAGGAACTTATATACCGGATCGATTATACGTTGTGTAAATTTGCCGAGGCAGACCACAAAGCGCATTCTCTAATGGCAGACTGCCCGCACCGGCAGCCGCCGCCAGCTACGACGAAGCAGGTGCAAGGGTTGACCTCGTTTCACCTTTAGATTTGCAGCTCCGGAGAAAGGCATATCATTTATACGACCTGCTGGCATAAATTTTACTGCGAGGTATTTTTTTTTTATTTTAGGCGACGCATTTTTAGACCACTGAAAAGAAGATATGCCATCTATATTATGTATAAGGTTTTAAAATGAAGCGCTTGCAAGATTGCTTGCCTTTCGCCTATACGTCTCTGTCTGTGGAAGATGTTTTATTTTTTATGAAGATACCCAAGAAAAATTTCCTTCCTTTGTGAATTTCATCTTGTTATAAAATTTAAAACTACTTACCATAAAAAATTGTATTGATTCCAATGAACATTATAAGGGTTGAATTATGATGCTTTTAGTAAGCATTTCTTTAAAAGCTTGTGCCGTTTGGTTAAATTATTGTAAAATGTAGTGAGGGCACATGGGAACTAACACATACAGCTTTTGGCTCTATTGCACACGGCAAGACGCATATTGGCAGTTTGAATGGTGGCTACCTTATTTCTTGTTTATTTTTTTATACAGTATGAATACATCTGCATTATACTTTTTGAAAGCGCCGATAAAAAAAATCGCCGGGACATGCTTCTTCAATTGCGACTTTTTTCTTCACATTGGTACGATTAACAGTTTTCATTCTCATATTTACGAGATGAAAAAAATTAGGTGCTTCATAAAACATTGTAAAAATGCGAAGAGGTTTAGGTTTACTCTAGGTGTCACCAACAAGAATATTCTCTGGAAGTATTCTATGTATGCGTGTTCTATTCACTTTGATGAACACGACTTTTTTAGTTCTACAGGAAAGGATGCGAAAAGTGGCGATTTGATATCTAGAAACCTAACTGAAGAAGCGGCGGTATCCAAATTGGCAAGACCACCAAATAAATTCATTCCGGTTCAAAAAGTAGCTCATGGAGCTCTAGAGAAAATTAATACATATAATTAACCAACGAAATGGATTCAGCAGCAAGTAAACCTTTAACTGTAGATCACCGCCAGCAAAATTATTGGATCGTATCAAGGAAAGATGAAAGTGGTAAAAGTTGAAGTTACCAAGTTTTCTTTTGTTTGTATGTCCTAAACAATCAAAATGAAAAAAATTCATTAGTAAAAATTCTATTGAATAAAACAGGCTGCCAAAAATCCAGAAACAGATGCATGTTCCTGGAAAAAATGTTATTATTATTAGAAATATTTAATGAAAAATTATCGAATGTAAATGTGTTATGAAAATTTTAGGTAACTAAAAATGTTTTCATATGTTCTATAATTAATTATTTGTCATGTACAAGGTATAATATACAATAATTACTACTATATTTGTTCCCTTTAAGACGACTAAAATATGTTTGTTTTTATTAAGCTGTATAATAATTTCCAAACCTATATAGTTCATTGCTTCGTTTAATAACTTAAAACCAAAAAAATTTTAGATACCTATGTCGTACTTTCAATTATTAAAATAATTTCCTTTTTGCACAAAATGTCAACCACGGAACCGACTCGTATAAGCGCAGATGCTCAGATAATTTCGATCGATCTTGCTACAGATATTCGAATGATCTTTCAATTATTATAATATATTATATGTATTTTGGTACAGAGTAATACATCAATGTTTTTGTTTTTCATTTTCCTAAAGTAATTTGATTTACTGTATGAGTTGAGCAATTTCCGAGAACATATAGTAATAATAGCTCCTGTAATGGCTTCATACAAAAATGAGTCGCTCTAACTTTATTAGTAATAAAAATATTCGCGCTGAAACTTTCTGGACGAACATTCAAAAGGAAGATGGCCGTGCCTACAAAGTAAATTTTCAAGTGAATAAATTTATTTTCGCACATACAGGGTGACTGAGTCATAATGTAACTTTTTTTACTACAGATGGAGAGATTCACTGAACATTAAAATGCAAAAAAATGTTGAAGTTTAAAACGTAAAAAAAAACAACTTTAGCAACCGAATAACTCGACGCTCCCGGTTGAAAGCCAACGACTGCTAAGCAGTGTTGACATATTTGTTGTCCAATGTTATTCTTGGTCGAATGTTATGAAGGCATAAGCAATATTTATTACTCATCTGGTGCTGTCCGTATTATTTCTTCAAAAAATGGTAACCGTTACAAATTATAACAACAACGAGTATACTACCTACAATATCAAGTGACGTTGAAAGGTCAATGAGCAAATCATGGTTGTCATATCGTGGCGAGTTCACCGACCACGATCCCAAAAGTTTTCAAATCAATCGCTAGGAGTATTTAATAAAAAGGTAGAGGTGGAATCGTGGTTTAAATTGCTGCGTCAGGTTTTGTTGATTTTAAAACTGTAGGCAATAATATCCATACGGAGGTATACTATTAAAGGGTAGTTTTAAGTTCAGAATATCAGTAACATACCTGGTGTTGCAAAAAAGTAGTTCAGTCCATTTTTTCACTAAGATAGTTATGTTGGTTTAATAACTTACCCGTAAATAGAAGCGTGCATCTTAAGCTAGTATTGATGAAGTTTACCTGCAAAAAAGATATTATAGACATTAAAAAAGTGATTTGTAAGTTTTGTTGGCGATATGTTTAACATTTCAATAATTTTCTTTCACTCTCGTCTACAGAACAATGTAGATTCTAAAGAAAATGGCAAATACATCTAGATGGGTATGGAAAAAGAATTTTGGAATTATTTACAGAAATCTGTAAATAGGAATTGACTGTTGCAAACTATTCCTTTTCTATGATACGAGCTTTATTTAGCACGTTGCTACTTTCTGACTTATACACAAAACGGAATTTCAATTATATTATTTACGCTAACAAAAATATATTTGCTTTTCACTGTCACTTATTAATTTTGATTTATATTTTGCTATATTTTTAATCTTTTTAGTATTGATTGGCAGCACATTAAAATATTTAAATCTTTTATATTCTTTTATATTAAATGTTTTGGTTCTTGGCAACACTAAACTAGTTTCAAATATCTTTTTAATCGTTTATGTCTATGCCTGATTTTTTTAAAAAATTTGTTATAAATTTATTTAAAACCAAAAAATCTTCCTTATTTCTACTACTATAACATTGACTTTGGCTAATTTTAAACAAATCCTTCTCTGAAAATTTCAGAATTAAGTTATTATTTTATTTTCATGACAAAAATAAAAGATTAAAATTAAATCTTCATGTTTTGGGGTTGATCAAAGGCACAGAAAAAAACGCATACACAGGGTGTCCCACGCCGGTTGGTTTTGGGGAATTTTCCGAAGAGATAAACAGAAAATAATTAAAAATTCTTCTCGCTGAATTTTCGACAAAAGTTTAATGCCGTAAACCGCATCCTGCTATTTCGATTCGTCTCCAGTTTTATCTAGTTTCATAAGCGTACCACAACTTTTCTGTCTGCGAATATTTTCCATTTTATTCATTGGTGAGGGGAGATATAGGTATTGCTTTGGCTTTACAGAAAAGTTGCTGTTGTTCAAATTTAAGATATTTTGAAATCTCCTGATATTACATACGATATTTTTTTCGAAAGCGCTATTTTGCCTAGAAAGATCACGAGTATAAATTGGGCTTTTATTTTCTGATAAAATCCCGAGAGCGAAGCCCAATTTGTACGAGTGGTTTTGCTAATGGGCAAAATAGGGCTTGAGAATAAAATTATCTAGAAAAATTTCCGGCACGAGTGGTATTTGTCGAGATTATTTCACGAATACGATTTAATAATTTCTGTATTAATTTTTTCTATGTTTACATTTCGAAAACGACTCATTTTGAACGAGTTTATTGACAGCTTCGACTGTAGCGTTCGAGTAAACAAACATGACGCTTGGGTATCCGATGCAAATGCGATTATACCTACACCCTGTCGGCGTTGGATCATTTTCTAAATGTGTCATAAATTTAAACGGAGGCGGAGGTCTAAAGAACAAGAATTTAGCAATGTAAAAAGTTATATAAATTTATTGATATAATGCTTAATAATACCGCAACATAATTTATAAGCTGCATAATTTCGAACAGTGTGAAACTCACAAACTTTAAGAAGTAGGTACGTGTTTGTATCCAACAGAGTCGCGGTTGCTAAGCAACGAAATGATAATTTGCACTAGTGCAAATTATCGCTAGGAGAGGCATATCATTGGTTGGATTTTTATGGAAGGAGCTACCTTATTGTATGTAAGCAGTATGAGGGAAATAATCTCTGTAATTTATACAATAAAGTGGTGCGGTTCAAAAATTAAACTTATGCACTTTTTTCCAAGGAATTAAATGCCGCAAAAAAAAACAATGAAATTTCAAACAATACAAATATCGCAAAATAACCTAGCATTTTATAAAAATCAAAATGGCGATTTTGTTGCAGCTAAAAAAATTGTGAGCTGATACATCAGACCTGTGAATTCCACTAAGGAAAAAAAACAATTGATTATCAATATCAAACAAAAAATTTATCTCCAAATAACCGATTTTTAAAATTGTGATGTTGATCTTTTTATAAGACTACCTATAATAGTAAAGGGAACAAAAAATGTACACCGTACGCTTGAATATCACTTCCGGCTAAACCGGAAGTGACATTAAATTATGCAGTGCGGACTTTTTTATTTACATTAGATACTAGTCGAAATACTGACTTTAAAAAAAATCTGTCATGTGTTGTTAACTCTTTTGCTTGAAGTTTTGTAATGGCATTCAATTCCTTGGAGAAGCCTACACCAGTCCGCGGTGTTCCAACCATCAATATAATATCTTAAAAGTTAATGAAATTCGCGCTTGTAGCGTTTTCGCTGTAACGAAATAACGCCGCTTCCGGCTAAACCGGAAGTGATATTCAATCGTGTGTTGCAGATTTTTTTACCCACTTTACTAGTCTAGCGAAAAAATGTAACAGAATCGCCATCTTGATTTTCTTAACTGTTTTTCCCGTCGTGAATTTTTTTTGCGGAAGCCGATCCGACGACCATTCCGAGGGGGAGATCGTCAGGTGCGCGGGCGGGACTGGCGCCGGAGCGGCAGCGCTGACCCGGATCCGGCCTCCCGGACTCCCGGAGCCGACCCGGGCGGCCCGCTTTCCAAATCAATCGCTCGCGCTGTTGGGAATTCGGCGGGAATCCGGGAACTGAGCCCGGCTAATTCTCGGCGGCGAGTTAATACGCGATGGCGAAGAGAAGTTCGGAAGCCGGCGATTCGGCTTAGATTTATTTAAAAGGTTACTGGGATATATATACAGTGCGGTCCAAAGACAAATTAAAAAATATATATTGTTGAGATATTATCTGAGTAGGGATTTGTTTGACTATTTCCCTCGTCTTAATTTCCACCAATCACAAACGCGCAATTTTGAATTACAAATGGTTTCTAGATGGAAAAACTGTATGGCAGCACCTGTCAGCAGTTTTTTCGAGTTTACCCGTGGCAAAACTTGACAGCCGTTGTATAATAGGTAGTATGTTTTGTAAGCTATGTGTATGCAGAATAATCTGTTACTCATGAAATAGTCTTGTCAAATACCATTCGGGCATATAATTTTTCCTGTGAAAAAATCCAAAAAAACACAATGCTAAGTAATATTTTTTCAACAAAAATGCATTCGTGCAAAATCCTCGTCTTCGACTCGGATTTTTGTTGCCACCAGCACTCATGCTTCTTATCAAAATATTACTTAGCAACGTGTCTTTTCGATTTTTTTCGGAAAAATTAGATGCCCTTATGATAATACTTACAAAAATTTGTAGTTTTCACGAAGGTCTAGAATTACATTCTAAACAACTTTTTCAAATAACTTTTTGTCGTACCTCCTCATTTTAACTCACTTTTCTTAACTTAATGGTATTGGTTCTTATTTCTAAAATTTTTTTAACCGGAAAAATTTAAAAATTGAATGAGGCATAAAATCTTATGTATAAAATTCCACCCCCTTAACTTTTTTGTTTTTAATTTTAGAAAAACAATGTAAATATAAAAATTGTATAAAATTTTCTTGAGATTTCAGTAGTGTATTCGGAAAAACAAATGAATGTCGCGTTTTGAAGATATAGACCAAATTTATATGTTTTAGTTTTAATACCCTATAAATATACTTCTCGATTTTCGAATTCTGCGCATTTTCTTCGTTTCAATGATAGGTATATCTATATGTTATATGTTTGCTGCAGTAGTTTACACAAAATCGTCCTTTGGATTATTGAATCTCGGACAAAATCAAAATTGCTCTGGAAAATTCAAGTCAAATATTACGAGAATCAGGGCTTGACTTTGACAGTTTGCCCAGGTGTTAATAATTATTGTATTACTAAATGGAGCTGTGAAAACATTAGTTAAAAAAACAACATTGTTGAATGTTATGTTTCTTGGGAAAATAATGCGAAGTGTGCAAGGCGTGAATACGTACGAATATACCCTATCCTATCTCATCACAAATATTTCAAATATATTTATAAAAAATTGAAATTTATGGAAGTTTATAAAATAAAAAGATCAGACACATTAAAGAGGCATCGAGATATTTGCAAATATCATGGAGCTCAGTCCAAAGATTGTTGAAAATGCATAAGTTTAAACTATATTCTTCTCGCCCAGTTGGAGAGGCAAGCGGAAAATGATCAGTTTATAGGTGCGTATTTTTTTCACTTGTAAATTATCACTATAAAGATTACCTACACTATACTACTATTAGCTAACTACTACTAGACATTGCTATTTTATTACAACTCCTACGATTATTACTATTGCAGATTCTATATTGTGGACTGATGGAGCCACTTTTAAAATATGTGGCATTTTTAATAGAAAACACTCACTATTGGTCATAAGAAATTTATACGACAGTTTATTTCAATTCAACGACAAGGACGCACTTCGATAAATGTTTTGGTGTGGTATTTATCGGAATTACATAATTGGTCCAGTATTTTTTGAAGTTGGTTTTACTGAACTACAATATTTATAGCTCTTAAGAGGAGAAATTTCTGATCTATTGAATGAGACGAATATTGTTTGGCAACAAGACGGTGCTCCAGCGCATAGCGCATAAATCAAATGCTCTCAAGAGGCATTTAGGTGACACTTTTGTAGAGCGGATTGGTTCAAATGGAATTATTTTATGGCCTGTCGGAAGCCCAGACTTGACCCCACTCGATTTCTTTCTGTGAGGCACTTTGAAGGACCGGGTATATGCGGAAAGGTTAAATAATATCGACCAAGTTATAGAAAAAATATCTTAGGAGATCAGAGAGATGTACGCGTCAGGTATCGTGGCTAACTTCAAGAAAAGTTTATTAAGAAGGTATGCACAAAATGGAAGCATTGTAGAACACCTTCTATAATTTAGTTTAATTCATAATAAATTATCATGTACCATTCATAAATAATGTCTTTTATTAAGACTAAATTGACAGAAAAATAAATCAAACAAACAAAATATCCTGGGTATTCTACCAAATGTATTTAAAAACGACAAGCAGAACCTTTACAAATCCTCTTGTACAACGTACGTTTCGGCGTTTAAGCCATCTTCAGGTACAAATTAAAAATTTTTTGAGTCTAATTTTTTTTAAAATTTATATTAAACCTGTCATAGTGAAAGGCAACACATAAATATCAAAATAACAAACACAATTACTTACATTTTTGAAGCATAAACAATCATTTGAAGTATTATGTTCTAAATACGTTTTATCTCGTCAACTTTGATATGATAACACATTCATTAAGTCAAACATAATTAAAAAGGTAATACATAAGAGTGTTTTGGAGGAAGTAATTTTTCGTTATAAAATTTTCTTTTAAATGAGATGTTTCATAGGAGGCTACATGTTAGCAAATGGTCCGAAATGTGTTCAGGTACGCTGCGCGTTAAAATATTTTATACCAATAAAAAGGTGGAACTGATACGTAGTGGGTTTTTTTATAACCAGATTTTGGAAATATACAGTGACAATAATAATTTTAAACTGTTTAACATTTTTAAACAATTTGTGCTGGTGAGACGCAAAAAACAAAATACAAGAAAGAATAGAAACAAAAATAGTTTAAGTTATTAGATTATTATATATATATGTGAGAGACCTTCTGTGTCAGTTCTAAAGTTTACACAATTTTGTTGTTTTTTTATGTGGATCATTTCAAAAACATTTCTTTTTAATTGGTCATTTTCTTTACACAGTTGAATTTAAATTTTTATTTCTAACATCATATTGGTGTCTATAAATTCTTTTATGTAGATACTGTTTTGTTTGACCGATGTAAGAAGCCTGACAATCTAAGCAGTTAATCTTATAAATATGATTTGTTAGGAAATTAGTATTAATATTTGGCTTTAAATTTGAAAATGTAAGTAATTTTGTTTGTTATTTTGACATTTATGTGTTGCCTTTCACTATTACACGTTTTATATAAATTTTTAAAAAAATTTAGACTCAAAAAAAATTAATTTGTACCTGAAGATGGCTTAAACGCCGAAACGTACCTACGTTGTACAAGAGGATTTGTAAAGGTTCTGCTTGTCGTTTTTTAAATACATTTGGTAGATTACCCAGGATATTTTGTTTGATTGATCTATAACTACCATGAAGAAAACAAAAGAAACAATAAAATACAACATATGGAAAATTTCCACAGCAGTATTGGCTTTGTTTTCAATTTTCAATATATTATTTTATGTAATTGTGGGAATACAACAATTAATATAAACTGCCAAATCTCTATTTATAATATTCTCGTAATGACTGTTTTACATTTTCTCTGGCAATTTTGATTTTGTCCGAGATCCAATAATTCAAAGGACGATTTTGTGTAAACTACTAAAACAAACATATAACATATATCGCTGAAATCAGAAAAATGCGTAGATTTCGAAAATCGAGAAGTGTACCGGGTGTTACATCTAGTCTCCGAAAACCGACATTAATTTGTTATTCTGAAATCGCAATCGCAATTTATATTTATTCCGCAAAATTAAAAACAAAAAGTGAAGGGGGTAGAATGTTATGTGAATATACATTGCACCAAGAACAAGAAAAACTATTATGTTGTATTTTTAAAAAATTGGCGGTAAAATAAAAAATGCAATCCTTCCCCACAAAGCTGTAAAAATATTATATTAGATACCATAATTGTGTTGAACACAACACCACCAAATTTGAAAAACCATCGACTTTCCTACGTGTTACTAGGTTTTGTCTCAATTATATCATTTTTATTATTCATACATCAAGATTATCTGGTTACCATTTTTGCTCGTTTATAAATACATTCAATTTGAGACAGCCATCAGGGTTAATCCAACCGCAGGCTGAGTTAAACGAGTTTTTAATCCGAAGGCTTTGGAAAACGCATATCTGATCGAATACAAAACGAGGAGTCAGGTTTATCAAATTTATTCTATTATTATTTGTCTGGAAGGGGCTCTTCCATGTCACGAAGAAAAAAACGAATCCGTTTGTGGAAAAGATTTTATCTTTTCTACCCAACTTTGGGATATGAAAATGTAGTCAGAATATGTTCCTTTTGCACACAATACATCAGGATAATACCAAGGAATATTTATTTGAATTTTGGGTTTTAAGTTTAAGTTTTCCTTTACTAGTAGGTAATCTTTGGATATTTTAGAAAAAATCAAATAATTGGAATGGAATTATTACGAAGAAAATAAAAATATAGGTACCTTTTTGCAATTTCTTTTATACGCCCCTTCATATTTATTCAGTGAAATCGTTCTCCTTGCAATAAATTTTTTTGATTTATTCGAGTGAGAAAATTACCCCGGAATTCTTGCCTGTGATCGAACAGAAGTAATTATAGCCTAAGCGATTGATTTTGAAACTTATCTTGAAGAATCTGAAAAGGAACAAGAAACGCGAGAATGAAAGATTGGGGAACTGAATCGATCTGATGCAGCCAAGCATTGGAAAGGAATTTCACAGCTAATTTTTGTGGTAATAATAATATGAATCAGAAAAGCACTAGCACAATTTAGACAAATATATAATGCAGGGTATTATACAGAGGTCTCCTTAATAATGGTACATAGAGCAATTTCATATACAAAAATATTACAATTGAGCGTAACAACTACCGGTCAAATCTCAATGGTTAGTGAGATTCAGGGCGTTGAAATTCATTTTTGAAAATAATCAAGCTGCTGAACTGAAATTTGGCACTGTTTCTTGGAGAATGGAGAAAAAGTTGGAGATGTCAATTTCAACGTATCTAACAGAGGGAGCCACTTGCGCTATTTTTGGATCGTGCTTTTACTCGTAACTTTTTTGAGCTTATCTTTTTGGTCTTGCATGTCCATTATTTTAGTGCATCTTTTCATTTTGCAACAAAAAGGTACTCTTGTTTCAGAACGATAGATTTTTCAACAAAAAGGTAGGTACTCTTTTTCATAACGATAGAATCAATCGTTTTCATTGAAGTTAATAATAATAATAATAATAAACGTCTTTATTTGACCTTATGGTACAAAGAGGCGAAGTGTCGCTTACAAGCGTTTTTCAACTTAACCTTAAAAAATAGGCTTAAACGTAATAGTATAAACTGAACTGAGTGAAATACAAATATATACGTAGATATAAAGCAAACTTACAGAGTAATATAACATGTATGTGGTTGGAAGTGGTTATACCTAATCCTGTAATCCTACACAAAAACCCAAGTGACTTGCCCACAACTAAATCAAAGTGAACCAAGATAAACTAATATAAACCAATATAAACCGACCCACACCCATTACCAGCAAGAAAATGGATCAAACGCAGTGGACCAAAGACCAAAGAGAGGGCAGCCGCACAGTTCCCAGCAAATATCGATCAATTTGAAAGTAAGTGGGTTTTTAATCTTTTCTTAAAATTGATCAAGTTTTAGCCGTGAAAGTGAACTGGCAAAGAGTTGTAAGTTAGCAAAACGTGCCCCAAAACAACTGTTAATTCCAACATTCCAAACATAAAACTTTCATCTACCGCTTTCAAACGTACTAAATTTTGAACTTAAAAAATATTGTTGGATAAGACCTAATACCTATAGATATGTTTTTCAGTCAACGCCTGGAGTAAGCTTTTTTACCCAGTATGTGGGTAAAATTGATAAAATGTGTCTAACAAAATAAGAGTAGGGTTAATTTAACATTATATAAATAGATTTGGATCCAAATTTTATGTTCTTTATTTATTTTTGTTGATACTTTCTTTTAAATGGACATGGTAGCTGGTATGTTAAGTACTATAGAATGTGTCCCGGATAAGAATGAACAGCATGGGGATCTTGCAAACGGCGAGAGATAGAACAACGGTTAAATAATGGAGAAAAAGTTGCACAATTTAAGGTCAATAAAATGGTCCAAATAGATTTCTAATATATTTTTTCGTTTTTTAGTTATTTTGAAAAAGTAAAATTTTGAGCCATTGAATTTTAATTGGGGTTTTCGCCACCAAACTGGTTAAAAGACAACTTTTTCAAGTTGCCTGGAAAATTAATAAATTCTTAACAGTAAATGAACTGAACTTTGAACTTGTAACTAAAAAAATATCTTCAACAAATTTGCTTCCTGAGCTGAGAATAAATCTTCCTCCTTTCTCAAAGATCAATGACAGATTAATAAATTTAAGGTTAAAATGTCACGACAACCGAAACAATAGCCTAGCCACCTGTCTGATATTGTACCCTGTGTTCTACCTAATTATTTATACTAACTTCTCTTTGAATAAGTGGCAATAATATTTTACTGAATTCCACTGAACATTCAGCGACACAGTTGTCTGTATTTCCTAGAATAAATGCTGATTCTTTAATTTTTCGTCTATTACCTATTTCTCCTTTGAGAATTGGTTTGGAACTATCCCACAAAATCCTATGATTGTTATTAAAAGAGTGTTCACATATTTTCGACTTCGAAATTTGATTTTACCTGATATAATTTTTATGTTCTTTTAAACGAACGTTAAATGGCATACAAGTCTCCCCAACATAGAACTTTCCACATTCGCAAGGAATTTTATAAATGCAATTTTTTGAACTTCGTACCTCATTAAATGGTTTCGTTTGAACTAGCATCTTATTGTATTTTTGTTTTAAATACTGTTCTGACATTAAAACGATTGCCTATGCGTTTTAGCTTATCTGATAGTCCAGGAATATAAGGAATAATTAAATTTACTGGTCGGTCCACCAGATTTATTTCTCTAATTCTATTAGCATTGTTATTTTGTTGGCAATCCTGAAAAACTTGCTCGATAAATTCAGCAGGATAACTATTCTTCTCAAGAATATGTTTTATATGTTTAATTTCCTCCTCAAATTTTGTGTTATTAGAACAAATCCCTTTAGTCC
Source organism: Pseudeuparius sepicola (assembly GCA_963920635.1). Classification (NCBI taxonomy): domain Eukaryota; kingdom Metazoa; phylum Arthropoda; class Insecta; order Coleoptera; family Anthribidae; genus Pseudeuparius; species Pseudeuparius sepicola. The sequence continues at coordinate 7,567,589 of OY987306.1, forward strand.
TGCCATACAAACTTTTAATTACTCCTTTTTTAACACTAATATTATGATTGGAATCAAAATTTTATTATTTATTAGTATGTGTTGGTTTTCTATAGACACTAGTTTCTATACTATCTGATTTCAGTATAGAAACATTTAAGAAAGGTAATTATTATTATTTTCAATTTCTAAGGTAAACTTAATAGAAGGTTCTTGTGAGTTTATAAAATTTAATAATGAATTTAAATCATCTACACCATGTTCCCATATAACAAATATGTCATCTAGATATCTCTACCAAATATTAGGTTGGCCATAGCCGCACGGTTTTACGATCTTTATTCAATTTAATTTTACAATTGTGTACATCAAAATATTTCGGACAAGAATTATTGGCTTAATTAAAATGGTTCAAAACATCGATAAAATTATTTGTGGCAGTGTCTAAAGAGCTGAAAACAACAAGATAAAACTGAATATCTACACTTTTGCGATCGACTACGTCCCTGTTGCCGAGTCGGGTGAAATTTTATAGCCTAGCGACCAATCGCGGATCGTCATTGAACACATGGTTTTATTTACGCCAGGCATACTGATTGCTCGATTTTAGTATAGTCAACTCATTTTATTCTAAATCTTCCATAAATAAATTGCTTATGAATGGTGATAAAGGAGACCCCATAGCCATTCCAAATTCGTGCTGGTGAAATTCATTTTCTAGTTGAAAATAAGTGGTTTTAACACAGAGTGTTGTTAGTTCTAATATTGCATCTATATATTCAAATTTGTCATTTCCATTAAGTCTGATCATTTTCTAACTTTCTGCGTAAAATATTCAATGATTTGTCAACAGGAACATACTTTTCATTGCAAATACCATGATGTATGACGCGAAATCATTTTAAAATGTTTTGAGGCAATTATACTGAAAATTCCCTTTTTCCCATTCATTTTTTTCTATTGCGGCCCTATATTTAATAATAAGAAGTCTAAATATTGATCAGTATTGTCAACAATTTATCTTACAGTTTATTTTTACTTCGAAAACTTAATATTTTTAAATACGGCCCTGTCTGGTTAGTGTTTTCCTCTGTTGTTGTATAGCAAACAGTGTCGCATTGGGTTTTGGGGTAAATTCTTCGCTTTTTCTAATTGTGAGAAGAAAGCTTTAAGCCAGTGAAACCAATAACTTTTGCCATTTATTAATTGCAACAATACATTCGTTCGGCCTCTACACTATTTCTGTGACACAAGGTAGGTATAACATGCTAACATGTTAAATTTGTCGTGATTTTAAAAACCATCCTCCATTTCTAATAATACAAATTATTAACTAAATGACACAGTGGGGATATGACAAATGACAAGGGGTTGGTTTCGTTGTTTCAAAGGCTTCTAGGTGGAGGATTTTTATTTATTTTTTATTATCGTATGTGACTGTTATTAGTCTTTGCCGTCCTTTTTTTGGTTCTCCGATTGAAAGATATCTAAGTTGTTAGTTAAATTGTTGACAATACTTATAGTTCTTACAAAAATTCAAGTATATGCAGTCTAAATGAAACATGGCAGAAAAACTTACTTTACGATAGAAGATCGGAAGTGTGAAACTTCTAGAAGTTATATCGAAATTCCAAATTTCTAATGAGCGAATTCTGACCACATATTTTTTTAACGAAGCTTAACCTATCGGAGAAATTAATTCTAACGATTTAAATCCATACTTGAAACTGTGCTAACAATAATTATTGTCCACTGCTTTCGTTAAAAGCCTTAAACTTGTCTTATGCTTGCTAAATATGCTACTATCTTTTCCCTTCTCCTTTCCACTTTAAAACACCCCCATCTACACGGGGTTTTCCTTTCCAAGCCTTGTCATATCTCATCGTCGTATCCCCCTTTGTTACAGTACTCCCAACAACTGTCATCGCCACAATTCGATAGCATTACTTTTACTGCGGGCAAGGTATTTCACACAATATGGATCCATCTCGCAAAATGTTAGGAGGGTGAACGATGTCGGGATAATTTCGGCGCTAGTCGTTTAAGGGAGCAAAAGTAAAGAAAGATATTGGCCAAATTGCCAATTTAAAATGAACGTCCTCTGGATTTTGTCAAAAATGTTTTACCTAGATTCAAGATATCTAGACATGATTAGGCAAATTAGAATAGCATATTGGAACGCTAGTACCCTACAGGGGAGGCGATCACAGTTAACTTCCTGTTTGTGAGACTAGGTTAACCCCCCAAAAAGCCCTTAACCGTTGAATGACGTATTAACACGTCAGTCAACGCCTTAACAAATAGATGTTACAAAGCTCATAGAATAGATCATGCCATTCCGAGGTGAAGGGACAATTAACATATCGCACACTGTTATATGCCACAAACTAAATGCAATATTGGTTACACCCAGAAGGAACTTCGAGAGGGTCAACTTGGAGATCTTAATGGCTCAAAGTAACCGGGACATCGTAGAGGGAGAGTAGAATGCTAGAAATCGACATTGGAGGCTGCAAGAGCAGACAAACAATAACGGCGTTGGAGGAGGAATTCGCTCAAGTAACATTTTCGATTACCTTTAGTAACCACTAGTTTTATAACAGCTTTTTAATTAGTAATAAAAGCAACTAAAGGTTTCTAAAGTTTTATAAGTGTCTTCTTCTTATGAGTCTAAGGTTGCCTGGGAATGTAAAACACATCTAAAGCAACTGGCTATAGGCAACAGATTGACCTTAATGTAGGTGCCAGGGCATGAAGGTGTTCATGGGAATGAAATTGCTGATAGCCTCGCTAGAGAAGGGGCTAAGGCTCCATTTTACGGTCCTGAACCATTCTGTGGCATAAACAAAAGCCACCTATTGACAGATATCAAAACATGGGAAAAGGAACAAAAGGAAGCCTACTGGAGTAACACTCCGGGACAAAGACAAGCGAAAAGATTTTTGACCTATTCGCCTCAGAACGCCAAAAAGCTTCTCACTCTAAACAAGAATTAATTAAGACTCATCACAGGTCTCCTGACTGGACACTGCCCTTTAAGATATCATCTTAAAAAATTGGCAAAACAGGCAATGGACTATGCAGATTCTGCAACGAACGGGATGAGACTAGCGAGCACATACTGTGTGAGTGTCCCCTCTTAATTCGAAACAGACTTAAATATTTCGAAAGGATCAATATAAATCCAAATGAAATTGGCAACTTAGCCCCAAGGAAAATACTAAGCTTCGTCAAAAGCCTAGGTGACCTTGGAATTTATTAGAGCAGGGTCATTCACAAAAGATCTAATTAGGTCGCAGTGAAGAAAGGCCGTAAGGGCAAAAAAACGACCCCCAAGAAATCTACAATCTACAAGTGTCTTCTTCTAGATGACCGGCTACTGATAGGTTTATAATAAGATTACGAACTATTGTTTGCAACCTTTGTAATAAAACGTTGAGTTCCCGTTACCCAAAGTTTTATAGCCGAGTTATACAGGGTGAGTCGAAGTTAAACCGCCATACTCAAAATTTGAGTAGTATTTTTAAAAATAAATGGGGTTCTTCATATAACATTTTGTCTAAAACGCTTCGTTTTCGACATACAGGGCGTCAAAGTTTTCTTTTAAAAACAGAAAAAAAATAGTATTTTCGGCTCCATTTATGCTATCGAGTTGAAAATTGGTACTTTTATGTTTTCTGGGACGGCGATTATGAATTTTCTATCAACTGTCTTCTAGCCGCTAGAGGGAGTTGGCTACGTCGTTACTTTCGAACAAAAGTGTTTTAAACTTTTTTGTCGTTGAAAAATCTGCATTTTAGACAGCGGAATATTAAATTACATTCGATTTTAAACAAAAAATGTCTCTTGTAAAAATACGAAAACCTTAACCGTTTTCATGAAAAACACAATTTTGTGTCGCGGTGCGCTTCAATTCGAAAAAATTAAAATTTCGTAGTAGGCTGAGAAATGGGATTTATTCATTTGGAATTCTTTATTTACAGTAGGTATTGTCCTAAATTAACAATTTTTGTGAAATTAGTAACCCACAATTGTTTTCAAAGCCTACTAAACGTTGAAGCGCTTTTTCTCTGTTTTTAATTTAATTAATTTAATTTTTTCGAATTCACGCGCACCGCGACACAAAATTGAGTTTTTCATGAAAACGGCTAAGGTTTTCGTATTTTTACAAGAGACATTTTTTGTTCAGAAGCGAATGTAATCTAATATTCCGCTGTCTAAAATGCAGATTTTTCAACGACGAAAAAGTTTAAAACACTTTTGTTCGAAAGTAACGACGTAGCCAACGCCCTCTAGCGGCTAGAGGAAAGTTGATAGAAAATTCATAATCGCTGTCCCAGAAAACATAAAAGTACCAATTTTCAACTCGATAGCATAAATGGAACCGAAAATACTAATTTTTTTCTGTTTATAAAAGAAAACTTTGACGCCCAAATTTATTTTTAAAAATACTACTCAAATTTTGAGTATGGCGGTTTAACTTCGACTCACCCTGTATAATGGCCTTGTAAACTATCTTTATAAAACCTGTAAGGCTAGGATTTATAAAGGTAACTCTAAACAACTTTTTGTTCCTTCTGAAAAATTAAGAGACTGCTATTTATAAGTTCTAGGAGCTAGAGTTCTATTATGGTTTTCTCCAAATCAATTAAAAAACCTCAAGTAATATCATTAAATAAATTCTACTGTAGTCCTAGTCTCTTATAATAAGACCATAAAATAACAGAACTTCAAAAACTTATACGGTAAAACAAAATAACAATAAGTAAAAATAAAAACACAAAACAGGCGTTGAATAATGGGTATTCATTTTATTCACTGGCACTTAAATTTTCTTCCCTATTTCGCCTTTATTACTGATATCTTTGTCTGAATTTCCATTTCCTTCTGCAATTTGCCCATGCGCTCGGTACAACTGATAAACTAGAAGTATTTTTGCCAGGTTCTTGCGGTTGTACCGTACAATTTTAAATGACATTTTGCTCGTAAAATACACACAATACCTAATCACAATAATTATTAGTAATGTTTCTGTGATGCAGGTAGCATAAAACTAAATTAGAGGTTATGTAATATCATACATTCGTTATTACAGAATATGCGCGTGCGCGTGCTACTAAAAGTATCGCTCGAACTCTTAGGTTATCAGGTGTCACTAAAATTGGTGATTAGAGTTACCTAAAGTTATTACTATGTAATTTTCAGCAACCGCATTTTCATAACGGTTGTGGGGTACGTAAAACCTATGGTGAAATCTATTACCAAAGGTTAATGGCTGCAACTTTTTACTGATATAAGTTAGGTTTAAATTAATTAAATACTTTTCTCGACATAAACTTATGAATTATTAATCATTATGTAGATATCATATTTATAGCTGTTTAATGAAAATAAATAAAAATCGAAAATTACTAATTCCATCAAAAATTTGTTAACACATCATATTTGCAGAGCCCGTGAATTTTCTGGAGGTAGAATCCAATTTCATCCGATGCAGAAAAAGTTGCACGTGAATTTACTGCTCTCCTAAGATCGAGTCCCCTTTTTCTATGATCAAAATAGCAAAATGGATGCGATTTAAAGAAACAAAACATGATATGTCAACTTTGCGAAAACGAACTGTCCAATTCGTTTCAAACGATAAAGATGAAATTCTTTAATATTACAATGGAATAAAGAGAGACAAGTAGACACGCGCATTGCGCAGTACGAATAAAAGAGAAGTTTTATAAGGGCGTCCAAAGGCGCTTGAGAAGAAACTGAAGTAACCAGAAGAACTAAGGACTTAAGGACGCAGTTATAAATTGGTCGATTTAGGGCATATAAGGGTTTCTCAATTGTAACGGGAAAATTCTCGAAACTTCTTAAGTGACTTCAAGTTTTATAATATTAGTACCTAACGGTTGCTTCTCCGCGATACATATAAAACCAAAAATGTTATTTGGGCGGGCTCCTCCACACGAACACCCCCCCAATAATTTCACACCCTCATACCCTGATGCCGCTCTAACTAAAAACATTCCCCACCTCGATCTTGCCTGAGCCATATTTAGATGTAACCCAGTGTCACTTGTCATAAAAACTAGGCTGGCTGTAACGAGCAAACTTAAAATATTAGACTATTAGTACAGTAAAATTGGGCCAAAACCCAAACATCCAAAAAAAAAGTTCTTTCTAGCGCGAAATAATTCCATACCCTCCTAAGAGTTAGTACTAAAAAGTTACACCACCACCAGCGTCGGGTTTCGGGGGGAGGGGGTGAAAAGGGCAGGAAATTCTTATTTTTCACAGTTTTGCGAGAATATCTAGTAAACTATGAGGTTTAGCGCAAACGTCATCCTATACGCAAATAATATACATTAAATGCCGAACAAGAATTGTTATATACAGAATTATGGTAAAGTGAACGAATTTCCTGATATGGAGGGGTAAAGATTTCTTTGTTTTTATTTCACGTAGTTTTTGTTGAAAAAACTTAAAATGATTACAGTATAAATTAGTAACTGAATAATGTATGTAGAATATATATAGATTTATCTATGCATATATAGGTACATATTACACCCAGAGATTGTTATTTTTCTCAGAACATAACCTCATAAGTATATGACTGTAAATATGTCCAATACAAGTTAGTAGCCTTAGTTAATTTTTACCCACTTTTTGCCCTCATTCATTATAGCGTTCTGATTTCCATTCGTTCTTTTATGTCAAATCATTCCCATATCTAATTTGTCCGTAGCTTGTAAAAATGAGAAGCTCATGTGAAAAACAAGAAAATATATATTAAACAATCCTCATCGTCCGCAGAGAGGGATGCGTCCAAAACTGCGAGTGTCGAAGAAGTGGTCTCAATTATTGTTCAAGTATGTGCAGCAATTGCTTAGGACTTGAATGTCTCAATAGAGATACTGTAATCAATGGGGGGCTATTTCGCGCTACAAAGGACTCTTTTTGGCTGTTTGGGTTTGGCCTAATTTTGTGTTAGTTTCACTGTACTATATAGGAGTACGCATCTTACAGTGTAAATAACTAATTTAAAATTTTAAAAATAACTCTTAAATTGTAGTCCCAGAGTTTAAAAACTATGTGAGAGGTACAACGTTGCTGCAATCTAATTAATCACATTAATTTGGTGGGTACATTAAACTTTACTTACATTAGGCTGAAAACTTCGGTAAATAAATAGGTCGCGCACGTAGACCTCTAACTTTTAACTGTGTTATATACTTTCATCCGTTACCTTTAGTCTAATAAAAATTGCAGTGTTAAGTTTCCCGAGTTTCTATAATACAAGTCGAACTGGTGGACTTCGCCAAAACTTTGTTTCGTAGACAGAATTCTAGAAGTATATAATTGTTGGAAATATATTACATACGGTGTGTCTACATCATTATTTGAAAAGGATATTTAGGTTAACTCGTGATGAGAATGTTGCTTTTTCAACCTTGACAGAGAAGTGTGTATTAGTTTGCCTTGAGAAAAATTAAGTAGTTAGATGATTCGTAAATTAAAGCCTAATAGTGAAGCGAACTTGTCATCAGTATCTGTTATAACTCTGATAAGGAGGAAAAGTGAAGCCTTGAGGGGAAGTTTGTTTTCTGTCGACTCCAAGGAGACCACATAAGGGGGCTGGTACAAGGTTATGTTATATGTCACTGTCAGGTTTTATGTGACATGCCAGTGCCATAGATTCTAAAGGAGGTAAACTATTTCCCATCATAATTCACAGTTTTTAAGTTTTCTAGCTTCCAGATACTCAGATGTGCCAATTAAAGGTAATGCGGCTAATTATAGTCCCTATAATTGCAACCAGATTTTTCCTGTATCACTTTTAGTAATCCTATAATTCCCATTACGTGGGCAATACGTATAAGTAGGTATAGTTCAAAACAAAAATTGCATTTCGTAAATTTTAAATTATTAAGCATGTAGCTTCAGTCAGGTCTTTTTTTAAAGAGTTTTTATCTACGACAACAAGTTTATTTTTAGTTTGTGAGATACCTTGGGAGAGAAATAAAATTACAAAAATTTGATAATGTACACAGAGAAAAACTACATGATTAGAACTACTGGACCTAATCTTATTAGTCCATCCCGAAATCTGTGAATGTTCTTTGGGTAGATACATTCAACAAAAGAAGAAAGTTCAAGTATACATATTATTACAAATGCATTGAGGAACCTGGTAACAAGGTGCAATAGCGACAAATTCTTAAATAAGCAAAATCGGCACTACTGACTTATCATACTTATTACTTAATTTTGTGGAAATAATTGCTGGAAATCAATTTCAACTATAAAGTAAATTTGTTTCATTTGACAGTTGACAAAACATTGTCAAGCCTAATTTTTAGAAATCATTGAAACCATTATTAATTTTTTACTAACAATCAAAGTACCTTTTATATTCATAGATTCTACAATAACATGGCATACTTGGCATCACTGATACCATTAGAATGAGGAAAGAATAGGCCTCACTTTGGAAAGTATAATGCTGGGTCCCCTTTCTTTAAAGAGTCCCTGGTCCAAACAATGACCTTTTTAGCGATACTTGCAAAAATGTACTTGCACCGAGAATTAAAAAAGGTCAGCGAGACACCCCATGCATAACATTACCATGGCATTACCTGTAAACGAAAATCCTTTCCAGTTTACCACTTTTAACGTGCCAACTCCGCTCTGTCGCCAGCCATAAGATTTATAGTTATCGAAGTCGAAAAAATATATCCTACGGGCGGATATGAATTCCTCCCCGCCTTTTTTTGCGAATAATCAACGGTGAAATATATGACGTTTCGGATCTTACGGCCCATAAATACGAATTAAAAGTACCCGGGGAGACATAAATTCTCCGGCCAAAAAACACAATCCCCTCTACCTTTAAATACGAGGCGGTGCCGGGTCTTGATGTAGGGCATACGGATGTAAATAAAGGACCGCTATCGAGGCAGAGTCGCCTCGAAGCGGTCCTGAAAAGCAAAAAAAGGGCCCGGGTTTTCTAAAGGGTGTAACAGAGCTGTTGTGCTTGTATCTTTTTCAGGTGGCATAAAAGATCGATTTTCCTATAGCACTTTTGTAGGAATACGGTTTTCAAAGAAACTTTCTATGATGGGGAAAGAATGTACGAGTTTGGCAACAAAAATCACCCGCACCTATTACTAACTATAGCGTTACAATATTTCTAGTATACAGGGTGATTCAGCTAGCCTCGTCAGATGGTAAGATCCTGGTGTGGCGATAAAAACATCATAGTTTAAATAATAAATGATGTTTAGTATCAAGTAAAGGATATCAATTGAAAAAATGGCACTCCAGCCGAGACTCGAACCCGGGACTCCAACCAACTAAGCTACCGGAGATACGGGTTCCATCGGCTAGGTGTTATTTATTCCTCTATATAGGTCTGTGCTGGTATTTAACATGTATGTACCTATTTTGCATTTTAATTCGTAAGTGTTTGAATCTTTAGATACATGTTACATCCAACCTAAATGGCCTTTCTCACCCTCAATTTAATCCTATTTACTCGTAATTTGATACCTCCTTTGTCTAAACTGCAACTAAGTCATACAACTACATTTTTCTTTCCAATTAATTTTGACTGATAGAAATTACCAAGAATCCTATAAGACTCCTGTGTTCCTTTCGACAGGTCAGCTCCTAGCTTCCCTATACAGGTGTAACTGAACTGATGGTTAAAAATGAAACCAGGTATTCTTGGTGTCAAAATAAGGGCACTTCATATATTTTTTTCTTCTTCGGGCCACAGTTTTTTATACAGAGCGAAGAAGTTTGGAGAAAAATACACATCTTTCTTAGTATGTCTTTTTTTCAAACTTGGCGTGTCACATGAGCAGGTGAGCCGTCAAACTTAAGGTTGACATGAAGCTTCTGAGGCTCCCAGTTGCGGAGATACAGAGCGTTAGTAAAATTAATTAGTTCAGAAAAATATGAATACCCTGTATAATCGCATTTTTTTAATTTGTTTTGAGTGGTGAATATAATGGTTAACAAAAAGTATCTCTTAGTATTTTTTCATATTCGCAGCGGTTCCTTAATTATTTTTAAAGAACGGCAAGGCTGCAATGAACAATAGTCACTTTAAGAATAAATCTAGCAATCTGTGGATGTCAATTAAACTTTATTTAACAAAATACAAAAGCAAAAAACAATAATAAAAGAAACGTATTGCTATTAGAAAATTAAATTATTAAATGTTCGAAATGACCGCCGTCTCTTTCAATACACGCAACTATGCGTTTCCGCATGTTTATTATTGCCATTCGCAAGTCCATAGCAAAAGTGCATATCACTCAATTCTTCAAATGAAAATATAATTTTTCAAAATATTGATACTAAGGTGCAAAGTTGGCAGCCAAATGATTCAAATAATGCCAAGTTTAATTGACATCCACAGATTGTTAGATTTATTCTTAAAGTGACTTTTTTATTGCAGCATTGCCGTTCCTTGAAAATAATTAAAAAACGGCTGAGAATATGAAAAAATACTAGGAGATACTTCTTGTTAACCATTGAATTTACCATTCAAAACAAATTTAAAAAATGCGATTATACAGGGTATTCATATTTTTCTGAACTAATTAATTTTAATAACACCCTGTATCTCCGCAACTGGGGGCCTTACAAGCTTCATATTAATCTTAAATTTGACAACTCATCCGCTCATGTGACACGCCAAGTTTGAAGAAAATATCTCGTATACTTCTAGAGATACTAAGAAATATGCGTATTTTTCTCTAAATTTCTACGCTCTGTATAAAAAAAAACTATGGCCCGTAGGAGAAAAAAATATATGAAGAAGTGCCCTTATTTTGACTCCAAGAATACGTGGTTTCATTTTTGACCATCAGTTCAGTTACACCCTGTATAGCCTAGACTCCGACACTACGCTCGCACAAAATTAATTAATTCTAAGTCCTTAATCTACACACATCAATAGCAATACACATAGTTATAAGTAAAAACTGTAATCAACGGTTTTAAGCAAAGAAACCCTTTTTAAAAAACGATTCTTGTGGGTCCGAGACGTAACATACATTTCTGTAATACTTATTTCATATCCCCTTTGAATAATTAATTTGAGAGTAACCATGGAAACGCATCATTTCGTTTTTATATTTTTGCGTTGACTGACGTATTAATAAAGACTGCTCACGGCTGTCTTGTTTGACAGTTTTCTGGCTCACCGTGCGCTTCTCGGAGACAAAATACAATGAAAAATAAATTGTTCTACTTTCCAGGACTTTAAACTGTAGCCGTGAGAAGTCTTATTAATAGTTCAGTCAACGATTTTTGTTTTCAAGGAAATATGATAAAAAAATATCGTTTAATATACGTCCAGAAATAGATTTTTTTGTGAATTTGTGACAGGCGCACTCATAATGAAAATATACTACCTATTGTTTTAACCAATAAAATGTTATAATGTTAGGGGCATTTCTAGATTTTACTGAAGTTCTTAACTAAACAGTGATTATTAGGTATGCAGTAGAGATTCATGGCTTGACTTGATATTCAAGCTACTTGACTCGACTTGAAATCAAGTCAAGTTCAAGTCAAGTAGTAATTTTCCAATATCAAGTCAAGTCAAGTATTTATTTCTCAAGTAATTGAAAAATCAAGTTTTTCTTGAAGCTACTTGATTACTCGATTTTTTATCAATTTCAAATTTTATTATCAGTTAGGACAGTTAGGTAAATAATAATAAACCTTTGCATTGTACACTTTTTTTGCAGAACTAGGAAAGAGCAAAAATAAACTATTTTAAGTCCGTACCAAAACTATGTGTATAGTCAACAAAAACTTCTATTTGGGTGTCTGTGTCTGTGTAACATAGACAACAAAAACTTCTATATGTTTCACGTTAACACCGTTCAAAGCACTTTTTTTTTCTTAATATATAAACATTTTTCTCGGAAACTTGGTTCTTATTTTGTGTGTTAATAATAAATAAACATGTTCACAAGTAAAAGTAAATTTTATTTTATTGCCAATTTTAGAGATTCATGGCTTGACTTGATATCCAAGCTACTTGACTTGACTTGACTTGAAATCAAGTCAAGTTCAAGTCAAGTAGTAATTTTCCAATATCAAGTCAAGTCAAGTATTTATTTCTCAAGTAATTGAAAAATCAAGTTTTTCTTGAAGCTACTTGATTACTTGATTTTTTATCAATTTCAAATTTTATTATCAGTTAGGACACTTAGGTAAATAATAATAAACCTTTGCATTGTACACTTTTTTTGCAAAACTAGGAAAGAACAAAAATAAACTATTTTAAGTCCGTACCAAAACTATGTGTATAGTCAACAAAAACTTCTATTTGGGTGTCTGTGTAACATAGACAACAAAAACTTCTATTTGTTTCACGTTAACACCGTTCAAAGCACTTTTTTTTTCTTAATATATAAACATTTTTCTCGGAAACTTGGTTCTTATTTTGTGTGTTAATAATAAATAAACATGTTCACAAGTAAAAGTAAATTTTATTTTATTGCCAATTTTAGAGATTCATGTCTTGACTTGATATCCAAGCTACTTGACTTGACTTGACTTGAAATCAAGTCAAGTTCAAGTCAAGTAGTAATTTTCCAATATCAAGTCAAGTCAAATATTTAATTTGACAAAAGCTTGATTTTCAAGTCAAGTCAAGTAATTTGTTAAAATGTCAAGCTACTTGACTTGATGAAACCCTAGTATGCAGTACTGATTCAGCGTATTTTGAAGTTACACATTATTACAATTACATTATTCTGTTTTTATTACCTAAATATTTTGCTTTTTGTAACTTTTTGTAACTAATCAAATGAAATCAAAATGTGGTTGATATTCTGATATCTACTCCTACTCCTACTCTTTGAAAGCCGTATTAATAAAAAAAGTTCGATATGGAAATCGATCTTTTATACCACCTGAAAAAAATTCAAGCACAACAGCCGAGATCCACCGTTTAGAAAACCCAATCATGCTTTTTGCTCTTCACGAACGTTTTTGAGGCGACTCTCCCTTGGTAGCGGTCTTTTATTTACATCCTTATTTACATCCGTATGCCCTACATCAAGAGGCTCGCCTCGTATTCAAAGGTAGAAGGAATTGTTTTTTGCGGGAGAAATTTACGTTTCCCTCGGTATTTTTAATTCGTATTTATGGGTCGTAAAACCCGTTGATTATTCGGACAAAAAGGCGAGGTAGAATTTTCTTATCTGCCCGTAGAACTTCAAGTTAAAACTACTACGTTCAAAGTATTCTATGCAGGTACAGGGTAACAAATAAAGTTTGCACTGTAAGGGAATTTTTGTTTGTTTGTAGAATTACTTAAAATTTGGCTTTGCCAGCCGTTTGTGTATTATACAGCGTATATGCGGTCACGTGGCTTACAATTACAATAACTGTCAAATTTAACCTTAAGACGCTACGATACTTATGAAATCCGCCTGAAGTGCCCGACTCAATTCAGGACAAACGTCGCTCGATTAGATATGCCTATCCTTTTCCTTCCTCTAGTCCCCACGACTCCCCACTCCAGCCTGCCCCTTCATAGTGCTACGATTGAGGGGCAGCCGGTCGTAGTTACTACACTGAGAAAAATCTGTCACTTTGTAAAAAAAACCCTGTTTAATTCAATTGAGATATTATTCCTCAAACTCAAGCAGAAGCTTTTTTGTAACTAACAGTAATCAATTCAATGACAATTGATATTGAACTCTAACGAATAATTTCAATGTAATATTTTATTTCAATAAATAGCATGTTCTGGAATTGATTATACCTATAATACTTCTTTTCTAAGCACATTCTTTTGTCAGAACAACATAACATAACGTTTCATGGTGTTGAATTGAATAGGGGTACATTTAACTGTTCATTATACTGAAATTACAACTACTGTCACTGAATTTTTGCTGGATTTGTAATAATTGTGGGTACTAATATCAATTATAATTATTAGTAATATATCATATTATTGCCTAAATAATAAGCAAATGATGTGTAAAATGCAAATCAAGTTGCTAGTGTAGCAACTTATAATAATTGACAAAACATAAATGTTGCAGATGAGATCAAGAAATAAATACCATTTAATTTTAGTGGATACAAGTTCTAGTAACCCCCAGTTTGTTAATGGCCATTCACTTGCACAGTGTTCATTATGACTACGAACGATATAAAATGTAGGGTTGATTCAAAACCTTTGCGATCATTAATTTGCGATCATTGATTTTGGTAAATTACTCAGTCAAGGCCACAGCTTTTTTTACTAACGTGTTTGTAATAGGATATTAGTTCAGTCGAGTAAAAAGTACTTGATTCAATCTAACTTGTATTTGACTTGAATTCTAATATGAAAATTCTAAGAATTTCTTAAATACCATAAAAATTGAAAAACATGATTTACTGATTATATTGATGAATACCTATAAAAGTTGCAATTAAGTTGTTTTGTTCATCCAATGAATTATAATGTTTTTTCAGTTGCTTCTGGGGTACTCTTAGATAGTTTGGAGTAGTCTGAGGGTGAGAATTATTATTATTTAAATAAAATGAATTTAATTATTGTTTAAATAAAACATGAGACATTTTAAAACCGAGGTTATGCGCTTTCATTGTAGTATGCCAATTTTAGTATCGAAGTGACAATACGTCTTCTTAACGGAAATTTAAACTATTTTAAACTTATTGGTTCATCTGCAATTACGTCAAAAGTATAGATTAGATTAGAAAAGTGACTATATACACGAACTCACTAAAATCACAACAGTCTTTTTCTCCGATGCCGACGAAGAAGCGCGAATATATATATATTTAAAAAACGGCGGTGGCCTGTTTGCTTTATTGCAAAAATGGTATTTTTTGGGAGTTATAGAGGGCGTTCACTTTTCCTTGGCAACACACTGCATAGCTTTTTGGCGTCGAAGCAATTTTACTATTATTTTTCATATCAGCAAAGGTGCATAGGTACCATGAAGAGTTCGTGTATAAAAAGCTCAATTATAAAATCTAAATTAACGATTCGATTACCGAATTCTTCTTGAACCACGTTAGGGGGTCAGTTGAACATCTATCAATGTTTGATTGGATAATTATTGTTCTGCATAATAGTGTTGTTACGACTAAAAAAGTGCGTTTAAATTCTACTTCTATAAAATGTTTTTTATACCTAGTATTCCAAATTTATATTTGTGTAATAATAAATAAATCTAACTGAAAACTTTCTATACTGTAAGAGCAGCGTCCAGAGATATACTTTCTAGACTTTGGTAAGAGTTCACTTTAGAGGGATTAGAATGAATAGGCCATAGGTATAATATTATATCACAACTATGATTTGTTTATTTAAAAACAGTAAGCGGTTTCCTTAATCTTTATTTATTTATACATATACCTACTACCTGCCCTGAGGATGTAGGTAAATTTATAGAGTTGCGAAACCGGTCTCCGTTTTCAAATAAAGTGGATAATAGTTTTGAGATAATAGGAGCTATTAATTTCTAATCCCTTGTAAATGTTTCATTCAAAGCCCTGTTTTTTTCCAGAAACTTTGTTTCTCAAACCCTATGCACCATGCACCTGCACTTATACCTAAATCCGAATAATAAGTGTGCAAAATGCCAAATATGTGTTAGTACCCTAGTACCCCTCTCCCAAATTCTGGGAACCATATTAGGTACGGAAATAAAAGCACACAAGCCCACAAATTACTCCTATTGGTTTCACTGTGACTGTTGCGACATCATTATCAAACATTATAGGTATTCTTGCCCTGACTGCCGTTCAGTTTCAGAACCTTCTGACAAATCTGAATTATCGAACATCCTAGAAAATGTATTAAAATGTCATAAATTCGACAGACTGGAACAATAAAATGTACCTTCTATTTTTATTTTGCCCGATTTTCAACTCAAATGTCTTTCGAACAATCTTCTAACGAAGAAGTTTCTAAAACTGACTGATGACTGATGTCAGAAAACTGACTGATGAGTGATGTCAGAATTATTATCGTTCCCTCTGGAAAGTATATAAATTAGCTTTTATCATGCAGCGATTTGACACAATAATCGTATTACATAGGATATTATTCGTTTTCAAAAAATGCTTCACACGACCCATTTATTTGACAAAAATATTATCTACTTGTACCTATCACATTTTTAAAGTAAAAATCAAGCGCACAATTTAAATTTACTCTTTTTGCACGACCAGGCCATTTTATGCCCTAGGGATTAAACCATTTTACACAAAAGCAAAAAGTACTTTGTGAATAATAATTATTTATTTATTATTCCTGGAGGAATAATAATAATGAGTATTATTATATGCCAGTCGACATGCATAATGTAATATTCTAACATTCAAAACAAGCGAAACACAAATAAGGGAGACTGAGACTAATAAAATGAAAAATGAAACATCTGATATCGATTGAAAGTTCCCCTGACGTGGTTCCCGAGCCCGGTGAGGTAGGCCGAAGTAGGGGGAGTAGGGGAACCACGAGTTCCAGCGAACGCCCGCCCGCCCGTCTATCTCCGTACGTCTAATCCCTGCTCGGATGGCCAATTCACGGATCATTTTATTGCCGGGCAATGGGTTCGTAGTTTTCAAATCATAGCCAAACGAACAAACGTATCGACTTGAAAGTAGTCTTAAAATAATGTTATCGAATGCCTCAATCGTCGTTGTGTCTTTCGAATTATTTTTGAGCGGCGGAAATACTCGAAATTCTTAACCGAATATAGTCGAATTTCGGGTATGTTTGGCATTTTTTTTAACAGTGTCGTGTTAGTCCTGCACAGTTCGTGATACACAACGACGACTCTTCATAGTTTTATCTAAGCCACAAAAAAAATCAAGTGAAAATATTAAGAAATGCAAGTAGGAGATGTAAACTACGAAACCCTTGAAAATGGGGGGTATCGTAGCGCCTTAAACAGAAAACTTCGATAATAATTCATAATAAAGTATGTAAAGTAGCATATCAGGTATAGGACATCAATTAAAAAAAATTCACTCCAGCCGGGGCTCGGACCCGGGACTCCTATACTGTGGCCATCATACATACCCAACTAAGCTACCGGAGATGCGGGTTCCATCGGCTAGGTATGTATTACTTATACCAATTGATATTAGTTGGTAGCTGTGAGATTTAGGAGACTGCGCCGCCTTCTACAGCTACTAGAAGGGGTTAGAGGGTGTATAGGGTAACCATTCATGTTTGTTAGTTATGTGAACTTCGTATTTGTTCATCAACCCACAAAATTCGACATTTAGCGACATAATGCAAGTATCGAACGTGGAAATTCTAACCTACAATGTCAAGCCAAGAATATTAACAAAGAAATATTTTTAGTACCTTTAATTTTAAATAATAAAAGATGTTCACAAGGAAACAAAAAAATAGGTTGCTAAAAGTTTAAACTATTTATCTGCATAGGTAACTGTAATGATTTGACAGTTTTTTTAATGAACTTACATTATACCTATTATACAGTGTGTCCATGGATAGAGTTCACGTAGGGTGTAAATGACAAAAAAATTCGAGTTGAAATTTGAGCTTCTGGGGATCAGCCCTGCTTGGTTTTAAACTAATTTGTGACATAATTTTACTTTCGAAAAATCACGTATACCTTGAGAATTTTGAGAAAAACTAATTTTCCACATCAGTAAAGTGCCCTTTCTGTATTTTTTACGACAAAATATTATTAAGGAAACTTGTTCAGAATGAAGAACTGAGTAGGTTTGCGAAATTTCGAAAGTCTAGACCTACTTTGATTTTTTGGTATTTTTTCCCACTTTTCTTCAGAAAAGTGCACTTTGGGTAGCTTTCACATAAAAATGTTATTAAGAAAACTTGTTCACAATGAAAAACTGGATAGGTGTGACAAATTTCAAAAGCCTAGGTCGACTTTGATTTTTTTCTGCTAAGAAATTATAACGATTATAACGTAACTTGAAATTACGCGGATTTCTTGGATTATCAAAGTGGTATTAGTTAAATAAGGTATAATAATATCTAAGTATAATTGTGTTGTTATAGAACAATCTCGTAGTGGTTTTTTAAATTGGTTTATTATCTTTATCTTAACCGCGAACCAAATCTTTGGTTTATTTCAATTTTTAAAGCTTCCCTGGAGTCCTCGGGTGAGGTTCTGATGCTTCCCGGGCCCCCGAAAAATCGAGAAATGAGAAAAAACAAGCAATTTACAACAGTGGTTTCAGAGGATTTTCCGTCGGTTTCGTTGATTCTACAGCCGTCCCGTTTTCGAAAGTATGGTTAGGTAATCGTGAATTGGAATTTCTCTTAGATATCGGATTTTCGAGGTTCTTTTTGGTACCGGAGGAAAGTACGACACCCAATTAAGAGATTTACCACCTTCTTCGATTTTTAAAACGGCTCTATTCGAGGTTGTCGAAAGACTTTTGCGAAAAAAGCCGCCAATGTCCGTGGGCAGGGTTATAAGATTTTCCACTATTATTCAGGCAATCTAAGGCCAACCTAACAGCGCCGAATTTACTGTTTTTTGCACTGTAACTGGCAATGTCACGTAAGGTAATGTCGCGTAATAAGGTGTTAGATTTGCCGTCACTTAAGCTTTTAAGGTTATCGCTGGCTTTCAAACCGCGAGAGAGGGGGGGGGGGGCTTATTGCAACGTTGTCAGTTGAACGCCTTTGCGTCCGCACGTATTGGAACGATTTCAAGGGCCGCGCGTGTACATACCTACCTATGTAGGTGTAGATATTTTGATCGAACGTATTATGAGAATAGCTAGTCGTACAGAAGCAGATATTGTTTAATATTTAAAGCTCTGGAAGAGTGAAGACAACAAAACATTCTGATTTTAGATTTATGTAGGTAAATACTCACGATAGTGAAAATCCTCCCTGTGAATAGCCCGAATCCGCTGAGTACGTAAGTTATCGCACTTAGGAAACTTGAAAGTGTGTACGCGTTTTCACTACTGCTTTTATCGATGCTTTTATAGTTACCGGGAGAGCCCGGTACACAACATTTATTCACCATTTTCGGTTACACAATGCCGAGCACAACAAATGATACAAGAATATGATTCTGTGAGATGTTATAAATAAACAAATAAGTTCTATGCAAGAAGCACTACTGACATTATTTGACAACTTATTACTGATAGCCTCTAGGCAGTGACGTCAGAGTGACGTAGCGCTATTGTTGTTCAAGGCCTACTATAAAGACAGGCCCTGGCGCACAAAAATCACGTGACCATCTTAGTCAGACGTTACATGTCATATGTCACATAACTGAAAGCGGCAGCCTGGGTTTTGAGAAGTTTTCAATGTTTAAAGTGGTTTTAAACGTCTTAGTTTATATTTTAGAAACAAGTTTGTGTCTAGTGCGGGTGTATCCTGGCGGAGGGGAACCGCCCAGGTGTTATTATGGTCTCTGGGTGTCTGGGTGGGAGTCGTGCCGTTCAAGAGTATTGGTGCCGCTCGCACCGACGCGACGCGATGCGTGAGCGCTGTAAGGGGAATTCTCCCCCGAACCACAGAATAGGGAACCCGGAATGGACTATTATGGACATGGGACAGTATTAGTATTGGACAGTGGAGCCTGAGACACAGAGGGGTGAACTGCTTACGAGAGATCCGCCAGTTCAGACGGTCCGGGTGGCTGGAAGCCGTTCCCGTTGACCACGTTCGGGTTTGTGTATTTATTGTATTCACCATTCACCTTGTGCGAAATAAATCAGTGTTGTAACGTACTCGAGGATTTTCGTTGTCGACCCACGCCCTGATACGGTTTCTATTTGGTCTTTCACGCTGCCGATCAACTGAGACCGCGTCAATATTTACAGTATACCTACTGAGGTTAGTTTTCATTTTTATTTCGTAAAAAATAACCTAAATACCAAATATTGGGTCTGTTTATATTATATTAATACATATTACAAAATCCAGGAAGAAAGTGTCGCCATAACAAACATTTGTTTTGCCTCGAGATGAAAATTTGCGCCAAAAATGGATTCGTCAAATCCAAACTGAGATTTCATTTCTAAAAAACCCTTAAGTATGTGTGGATAACACATTTTCAAGAAAGTGAAACAATAATAATTAAAGTGGACAAATGTGTTGTGGGAGGAAAATACCTATAGAGAATATCACCTAAGCTAAAGGAAGGTGATGTCCCAACAATTTTTGAGAATGTGCCAAAATATTGCGAGTGCAGTGCCGTTTAACTCTCAGCCTAAAACAGCTGAGGCAGGTTGAAAATTTTGAAAAACAATTAGAGAAAGCTTGGATGCACAAAGCCAATAATGTAATAGATGAAAGAAAACTTGCCAAATTGTTACGAAATTTGTTTTTCTACTTATCTCCAAAAATGCCTTTCATGACTAAGTTGGTCACGTGACTACGCGATTATGCGTTAGCGCCGTGGCCTGTCTTTATCGTTGGTCTCGAGCCTCTAGGTAGTGACGTCAGAGTGACGTAGCGCTATTGTTGTTTGGCTTTAGTAGAGATGGTGTTGCTTCTACACGAGCTCGTCTGCTATACTGCTAATACCAGTCATTACCCGGGGCCAGCTGGCTGCTATCAGCTGTCGCAAACCAGCAGCACTAAAAAAGTTTCGTAGTATAAAAGCGAAACGTACCACCAAATTATAAAGAAATGTTCACTTTCCATATAGGAGACATCAACATTGATTACAATACGAACAATGTTTTCTAATACTTTTTTCGATATTTCGACGACTAACTGATGGTTTTTATTTTTTTAGATCTTAAATTTGTCAGTTACTGCAAGTCATGTGACCACTTTGCTTACTTTATTTTTTATTATCCTTTTTACAAAATGCTGGCGCAAAGCCACATTTTAAAAGAAAATTGTAGGTACCAATTGTAAACATATTAGCTGGTAATATGAGCTTGAATGAAATGTTATGTTGCTTATTATTTAAATTACATCCAATTTAAATATAATTCCGAAAACATTAGCGTTATATATCTCCCAGAAAAACAATTCCTCAAAGAATTCGCTTCGTGCGACCGAGGACGCGAATTTTTTTACGGACGCTTCCTTTAAGTATCTCCCGAATTTAGTATATCAGCTCCATATATCACTTTGCCGGGAGTAATTTTCTTCTGGGTTGTCCCGGCCCGGTATCATATTAAATGCAAATTGGCAGTCGTCCGCAAAATGGCGGCGTGCGACGCCCGGGACGAGGGTGTGCTTTGGGAGCCGCAGAAATTCAACCTCCGGACCCTCGCTTTTTCCCGGGACCGAGATAAACAGTTGTATTCTTGTAGTGCGTGCTGTACTTGAATTACGAGGAATTTCCTGGGGGGACTTGTTTGTGTAAGGCTAAATGTTTTCCTGGTTAATAAAAACATATATAGGTATATACAGTGTGACCCATTTGTTTTGGGGTCAGTCTGTAAAAAGTGTATCAATCGTGCGATTTGGCTGATTTTTTTTTTAAATTGTAGAGCTCGATGAACTGCACATTTTGAACAAAAATTGCCTGGTTCGCATAAAATCCAAAGCCTACTATGACCGTTTTTATGAGCAAAATTTTAAGAAACCATATTAGCGTTTTTTTTTGAAAAAATCTGTGTGCGCCATTGGATTGAGCACCCCTCGAAATGGGTATGTACAAAATTTCATCAAAATATTTCAAGTAATAACGATTTTGTAGAAAAATTAAAAATGCAGCCAAGGTACGTCTTTATTTTCAAAAATTCAAAGTTGGCCATGGAAAATAATTGAATTGTAATAATACAACCTTATGCTTATAAACACAAAACATAAAAACAATTAAAATTATAAAATTTTCGTTGTCGCCCACGAGTCGAACAATTTCTATTTTGTCTCTTATGCTTAAATATTCCATAATTATGATAATTAATTGTATTGAGCACAAACAATTTCTGAACTCAATTTAGACAGTTTGACACTTAATAAAAGTAAACAATTCAATTATTTTCCATGGCCAACTTTGAATTTTTGAAAATAAAGACGTACCTTGGCTGCATTTTTAATTTTTCTACAAAATCGTTATTACTTGAAATATTTTGATGAAATTTTGTACATACCCATTTCGAGGGGTGCTCAATCCATTGGCGCACACAGATTCTTTCAAAAAAAAAACGCTAATATGGTTTCTTAAAATTTTGCTCATAAAAACGGTCATAGTAGGCTTTGGATTTTATGCGAACCAGGCAATTTTTTTTCAAAATGTGCAGTTCATCGAGCTCTACAATTTAAAAAAAAAATCAGCCAAATCGCACGATTGATACACTTTTTACAGACTGACCCCAAAACAAATGGGTCACACTGTATACAGCGTGTCCATTTACTATTCCCTTCTTCGATTGTGGCTATACTTTTAAAGATAAAAAAAAATCCGTTTGGGGGCTCCAAATAAGGGAAGATGGAGCACATTTTAAAATTAGTTTGGTATATACAGGGTGTTCCAAAAAAGTGTGGCGACAAAAAAAATAATTTTTTTTAAATGGAACGACCCAATTTTTTTTTATCGCAAATGAAGCCTATCAAAGTATAGTATACATCCCTAAATTATTTCTGCTTCCATCTGCGGCGTTGCCAAGTTATAATTTTTTTAAGGTATTTTTTTGCTAAATACCAACCCTTCATTAATATTGCTATATTTTTCTTGCGGCTTGATTTTTGCTCTTGAAACTTTGGTTGTGGATTTACACTTAACCATTTTATTAATGACTAAGAACAAAGTTGAAAATTTTTGTACAGGATGTTTCACTTTTTTCCGCCAAAACTCCGACATTTTCAAACCTAATTTACAATTTTTTTTCAAATGGAACACCATATATCTAACATTTCTATTGGATAGAGCATTCATTCAGCTTTAATTTGATACCTAATATAGTACCTCTATCTCTAGCGGATTTTTCAAAAATCCAGTATAAACAGAAAATTTGCAACTTTTTTACTTATTACATACACGCAAATTACTCGAGAATCAAACTTGTACTTATTTAAAAAGCTGCATATCAAAAAAGCGTTAGTACCAGTTACAATCTGTAGTTTACCATATTTTTGTATACCTACTACACCTGCATAAATAAAATATTAAAACAAAAAGTTAAAAGTTTTAGGAGAACTCATAGGTGGCCATGGTTTTGTTTCTAGTTTGACATTTTTGGTAAATATTTCATTTGCTGCTTGTATTCTGTGTTCGTTGTTTAATTTCAAACAGCAAAAAGTTGTCACAAAATGAAAATTATTGTAAACAAGACTTGATAAGTATGATTTACGTAATTGGTGAATGTTTTGGAAATTGTTTTTTGGCATCTCGAGTTTATGCTCAAAAATTCCCAGATAGAAGGCATCCTGATACCAGAATGCTGCATCGATCGCACAGGAAATGTTGCCTATAAAGAGCAAACTAGAACAAAACCAGTTTTAAATGAAGAAAATCAGTTAGCTATAACATTGGCTGTTGTGGAAGACCCTGATATAAGTGTAAGACAACTGAGTTGGGATTTAGAAATAAAAAAGTCCTCAGTAGGACTCGAGATGCCAAAAAACAATTTCCAAAACATTCACCAATTACGTAAATAATACTTATCAAGTCTTGTTTACAATAATTTTCATTTTGCGACAACTTTTTGCTGTTTGAAATTAAACAACGAACACAGAATACAAGCAGCAAATAAAATATTTACCAACTGTCAAACTAGAAACAAAACCATGGCCACCTATGAGTTCTCCTAAAACTTTTAACTTTTTATAATTTAATATTCTATTGCAGGTGTAGTAGGTATACAAAAATATGGTAAACTACAGATTGTAACTGGTACTAACGCTTTTTTGATATGCAGCTTTTTAAATAAGTACAAGTTTGATTCTCGAGTAATTTGCATGTATGTAATAAGTAAAAAAGTTGCAAATTTTCTGTTTATACTGGATTTTTGAAAAAACTGCTAGAGATAGAGGTACTGTATTAGGTATCAAATTAAAGCTGAATAAATGCTCTATCCAATAGAAATGTTAGATATAGGGTGTTCCATTTGAAAAAAAATAGTAAATTAAGTTTGAAAATGTCGGAGTTTTGGCGGAAAAAAGTGAAACATCCTGTACAAAAATTTTCAACTTTGTTCTTAGTCATTAATAAAATGGTAAAGTGTAAATCCACAACCAAAGTTTCAAGAGCAAAAATCAAGCCGCAAGAAAAATATAGCAATATTAATGAAGGGTTGGTATTTAGCAAAAAATACCTTAAAAAAATTATAACTTGGCAACGCCGCAGATGGAAGCAGAAATAATTTAGGGATATATACTATACTTTGATAGGCTTTATTTGCGATAAAAAAAATCGGGTCGTTCCATTAAAAAAAAATTATTTTTTTGTCGCCACACTTTTTTGGAACACCCTGTATATACCAAACTAATTTTAAAATGTGCTCCATCTTCCCTTATTTGGAGCCCCCAAACGGATTTTTTTTATCCTTAAAAGTATAGCCACAATCGAAGAAGGGAATAGTAAATGGACACGCTGTATATATATATATACTTTCTACATATAAATGTTAAACACATTCTGGTTGAGGACTAAGGTCAGTTTCGTTCGTGGACGAAATTTTAAAATGTTCGGCTTAATGATAATTTTGCGAAAATTATTAACCTCCTAAAATGTTAACTTTTGACGCCTTTTATGCAATGAAATAGTTATTTACATTGCAAGATGCGTCCACTTTTTTGGCCGAGGAGGTTGTTTAAGGAACGAGGCAACGCCCGTGTTGGCGAATTTGGGCTTGTTGTCAAATGATTGTCCAGTAAGATCATTTCGAATTTCGTGGTCACCGCTAGAGAGCGCAATTCGAAAAATTTCCCTTTTATTACAATTTTCCCAGAAAATTTAAATTCAATGACATATTTATTCTGTAATAATCGAAAAGTAGATTACATTTACAACAAAAAATACTTTGGTATTTCGATATCTTCATTAGTTTCGGAATTATCGCCAAAAGAATAATTATTAACATGTTATTTGAAAGAAGAAGATTTCCGTGGTCAAGCATTCCATGAATCAGAATGATTTAAGCGTAATAAGAATATACCATGAAATAAATAAAAAACTGCTTGAGCTTTTCGTAAATAGCTAGATCTTCACTTTTTATTCCTTTAAACGTATTTCTAATTGACTATTTGAGTATTTCACGAAATCTTGAAGAAAAATCGATTATTCTTGCATTCAACTTCATTTTTACTATAGGCGTCATTTTGTTTGTTTTTTTTTTTTCATTTTTTTTACTTCATATTCATAATCAGCCTCTCAAAAAACATACAAATATACATTTTCGTTGAAAAATAATGATTCTACAATTAATTGTAGACGATTTTTAAAAAATTTCGATGTAAAATCGATTTTTTTATTTTTTTCTTTAAAAGCGCACTTTTTCAACCTGCGGACTTTTAAATAAAAGTATGTTTGAAGGTGTTTCAAAAGGTTTTATTCAAATCCATGACTTCCCTAATTAATTCCTAATTAACACCATTTTTCGTCTACGTTGACTCCACTATGTTTATTAAAGCCTATGTTGGAAATACGGAGATGATATATTTCATATTTATTTCATCCCCTACCATTTTCAGGAGTAAAATAGGATTATTTCGAGTGGAAAATATATTTTTTCAGCTTCGCATTCGAACAAATATATAAATAAATCGATAGCTGCAGCGTTGTGTTGACAGTCGAACACGTGATAATAAAATTTGTATGAAAAAGAATCGGCGCAAAATATACAGATAAAAAGCTGCGTGTTATAAATCTGCCCGATTCTTCTGTCGCCGGGCTATTTGTTTGGATAAATTGCTTTGTTGATCGATTCTATTTACAAATCCCAGTTAGAAAAATATACATTTTAAAAAAATGGTGTTTCCAATTTTCGGGCAGATAAAACGTATATGGAAAAATATTTGCGAACAATATCCTGCCATAATATCTATAGAACGGTGGAATAATATTTTAATTTTGATCAAAAAAACTCATACCTGCCTGATATAGGTACAGCTTGCAGTTGAGAGGCAAATTAGTAGAGAATAGATGAATAGGTTTCTATTCAAGAACTTCTAATTTTCATCTATCTCAAATAATTTTGCACAAAAGTATAAAGATTACCTCGTGACTTAACATAACGTTTTAACCTAAAGGTAGTTTTTTGAAATTGCCGCCCTATTCGTGATGATTTGACATATTATGTGAAAATCGTTTTTTTAGGTTCTTGGACATGCAGAGAAGATTTCTCAAAATACTTTTTTTTAAATATTTCAACAATAAAAAAAATTCCCATTTGTTGCGAACTCTTTGGACCACACTGTATAATAATAATAACCCTCACTCTCACAATACTCCAAACTAGAAGTACCCCAGAAGCAACTACACGCTTGTGCGGGGGAGGGATAATAATTACTATTATTTAGGCTTCATTGCCATTTGCTAGAGAGGACCCACTTTTTCCGGATACTAGGATAGTATGTTATCGTAGGTATTAATTATTTAAAAAAAAATAACAAAAAAGGATTTTTATTTCTTTAGTGAAATGGTCTCTTGTCAAGTTTAGTCTCTGGCTCATTTTTTTTTGTTTTTGAATATCAGATGACAGATCCTGGAATTTTACCACAATCCAAATTGGGATTTTCGTATATAATATCATAAGAGCATCTAATTTTTCCAAAAAAAAAATCGAAAAAAAAAACACGTTACTAAGCAATATTTTAACAAGAATGAGTGCTGGTGGCAACAAAAATCCGAGTAGAAGACGTGGATTTTTGCACCTGCACGGATTTCTTTTCACAGGAAAAATTAGATGCCCGAATGGTATTTGACAAGACTATTTCATGAGTAACAGATTATTCTGCATACACATTACACATAGCTTAAAAAACATACTACCTATTATACAACAGCTGTCAAGTTATGCCGCGGGTAAACTCGAAAAAACTGCTGACAGGTGCTGTCATACAGTTTTTCCCTCTAGAAACCATTTGTAATTCAAAATTGGGCGTTTGTGATTGGTGGAAATTAAGACGAGGGAAATATATAATTATCAATCGCTTTGCACTTATGGGTTGAAACTAATTAAATACATGGTGCGGGGCGAACACAGTGCATTAAAAGTATCTGGAGAGTTGAAGAGAATAAAAATCTGAAAATTTCCATACTTGGGTTATCGGACCTGGCCACTTGAACTTAAAAACATTCTGCAACTTCCGGTTATACCGGAAGTTGACGGCAACTTCCTTATTTAAAATAGAACACCCCGTATATTATTACATTATTAAATGTCAGTAAGTTCAATAAGCTGCATACTTAAACCTCATAGTTTCTGAGAAACTTTTTTGAAATTTTTGACATTTGCCGGAGTTGTTAAAATCCTCCCTCACTTCAAGACAGTTGCAAAAGTTCAAATTTTGTCTACGCTTTATAATAGTTGGACGGTTGAATGCTACTAGGAAGGCAGTCATTTTCATCTTGATTATACAGGATGATAGCAGATTAGTCTTCAACTCTCTTATGAAAAAATATCAAAAACTCATTATTTTTTAATGGAACGCTCTATAAATAGTATTAAAATTGAACTACCTACTCAATTTTATGTCGGCTTTGTGTAAACAACTACGTATATACCTAAAGTCAATAGTTTTGCCTCTATTTGCATTTTTTCCAATTATTCATTATTCTTGGCTGAATCATGCCATCCATAGTGCTTTGGAAATTAAATAACGAATATTTTGGTAAACACATTTTCATTTACACTTGCCAAGAAAAGATCTGTTCCACAACATACCGAATATTCAGAATAGCGATTGCTCAAAAACTCTACCGTTTTGTCCTAAGCATGCAGTTAGGTATTCTTGCTCGTAGCAAGTTAAATTGAGTCGTTAATGTTCTGAAACGCGACTCGAACTCTATCCCGCAAGTTTTCTTTGGTAATGGTACCTAACGTATATGTCATGTCACAGTGGTTTTCTGTTTTTTTTTTTCAAGGAATCCTAGAATCCAACTTTAAATGGTCAAAATGAGCGGTATGCTAGTCTAAAAGTAAAATTTTTACACTATTTTAAATATATACGACCCTTTCTCAGTGAAGTTGGCCCAACCATTCAAAATATCAAATTTATAGCATGTCGAAGCAGACGTTTTTGAAAGTGTGCCATTTTTTTACAGATTTTAGAGAATGTTTAAAAACATTTTTAGATAATATATTTAGCGTTAAGTTGGCTGTTTTGTGTAATAATTTGATTGTAACATAACACACGCTTAAGTTAAATAGTCTGTTTCTAGAAGTTTAGTAGGCGGCTCTTAAGTAAATCACAATAGGCATTTGACGTTTCAATAAATTTAAAAAAGGCGTCAGTGGCATTTCACAACATATTTCTGCATTCATTGTTGTTGACGAATAAAAATGTCTCGCGGTAAGGCTGTTTCTTAAGAAATAAGGAATGTTATAATTCACTTGTATTCAAAAGGCAAATCTGCTGCGCAAATCGCAGACATTGTTAATGTATCACGATATACAGTGCGAAATATTATTAAACTTTACAAAACTACTGGATCCGTTGCTCAGAAGCGGAGAAATGGAAGTCGGCCACATTATTCTGATACAAATTTAAGGGCTCTGAGAAGGATTATCATACAAAATCGTCGAGCTAATTATGGAGAATTGAGAGTTTTATGGAATCGGGCAACAGATAAATGTTTTTCAAGGGCAACTTGTCACAGGGCTACCCGAAAACTAGGGTTTAAAACTTACAAGGTAAGCCCAAACTGTTTTGGATTTTACGATCTGTAGTCAAAGAAAAAGCTTTTACTAAGAAAAAGGCAGAAGATAAATAGTAGTTAAGTAAAGCGGATCCTGGCTCAAAGATGGCCGCCATATGTGAGCCAGCTTCCGCATAAGGGTTTTGAGCCTGAGCCAGGATCCGCATAGGGTTTTCGGGGATAAAATCTAGCGGTGGGGGGGATTTGTGTGGGGGGATCCCCTCCACTTTTTTTAGTATATATTTCGATGGTTGATTGGTAAAGTAGTACACAGTTCTCACTTTTAACTTAACTAAATAAGATTAAAAGTATGGCATCGTTTGTGACCCATTTAAATAACAGTTTGTTCCTGAAGAAATTCATTAGGGTCCAAGATTTGGAAGTCAACCGAAAGTTTGAGGTACATGCATTTACGAAAATAAACACCAAGTTCGGCGAGAAGATATCCTTGGAATTCGACGATTTCAAAACAATTTTACCGCAAAGGTTCACGGTAGAATTTACAGAAGAACGAATTGAGCAAGTAAACAAGGACATTTTCAACGGGCGAAAGTATTATCTTATTAGTTATGGACCTGTCGGGAAAACAACTAATATTCAATTTTCCGTCCAAGAACCGGAACAGCTATAAAAATACTTTGGAGTCTCACATTCGAAAATTACAGAAACTAAAATATGAAATTGATATATATGAAATTAATAAGAACTTTAAACAATTAAAAATAAAATATATATAGCATAAGAGATGTTTCATTTCTTCTACCCATAGTAAATTAATAAAATAACAAACTACCCAGCAGGTGTACAACAAAGTAATAGTATAAAAAAAGTGCAAAACTGAAACTTGAATTAAAACCAAACACAATTTTTTCTTGCAGCTTGATGTAGCTCCAAACAAAAAATAATAATGCCTAATGATAAAAATTCTAACAAAAATAATAATTTCTGTGCCCTCTAAGGAAGTCCATACATAGTCCCCATGCAAATTCCCCATGTAAAGTCCCCATTTTAAGTCCCACTTAAGCCGAAGTCCCCATTTTAAGTCCCACTTAAGCCGAAGTCCCCATTTTAAGTCCCACTTAAGCCGCCCACTTTAGACGCCAACTTTCGACGCCAACTTTCGACGCCAACGTCTCAGTTGGATGCAGTACTTTTATAAGGATCTACTAAGTAGGAGGAAGCTTTTCAGTTCCCACCTACAATTCTATAAACAGCCAATCCAGCGCAGATAGTGACTCGAACCATTTTTGACATAATTCCAGAGAAAGTTAACCCTTTCAGAGTTTTACACCCGACTGTTCAAATTAGTTACACCTTCACCTGGTTTTAGTACCTTGAATCTTTTTGTGCCGAGTCAACAAAAATGCAGACAAGTTTGCCCCCTTTTACTTTTATAGCAGGCTGTTCACATTCTTTAGACTTTCACCTGTTTCTAAATCTTCTTGCGCGACCCTTCCTTCAAGGGATAATCTTACATAACAATGATCCACTTTTAAATGTTTTTTGTCAGACTTTTTTTTATAGTCCTGTAAATGGCATGTTATAAAAATTTACTGCCTGGTAGTTTTATAGCAGACTGTTCAAATTATTTAGATTTTCACCTGCTTGTAAATCTTCTCGTGCGACCCTACCTGAGATTTTAATAAAAAAAGGCTTTCAATGTTAAAACTTAAATGAGAATATTTTGCTGTTATTGTTATTTTGATAAAAAAAACTGTGTACATTATTAATATTCCACTTAAAATTCCTCGATAAAAATATTGCTTTAAAGTGGGTTAGTAAGGAATAGGTAAACAAAACTAAACAAGAAACCAGTATATAAATAAAACAAACTAAAATTAATTAATGTTTTGTTTTATTAAAATAATTCATATATTTTGTTACAATAAACTTATATACAAATATTAGCACTGTCGTTGTCTGCGTAGACGGTCGAACCAACCTTCATAATATGCATAATTATAAGTCGTTCGATTTCGTATTATGTCCTCATTATTCGCAAATCGAAAATACCCTGCCACATAGCCAGATTCGTATTCGATTTGACGCTGATGATTAAACCACCCTGCGTAGTACGCCTTATTATATGCAATGATATCAGATTTAGCCATGTAAATGTCATTAGCGTTCGCAAAACACTGACCGTATCTGATCCATCCATCTTGATATCCTGCACCATATTGAACTTTATCCATTTTCACGTCACCCTCCAGAAAACGCCTATTCTTACCAGCCTGATGATCAAACCATCCCGCGTATAAACCTTCATTATAGTGCCTCACATGAGTGTCCCTTAATCGCCTAATTGGATTTGCGTTTTCTTCCGTTTTCCACTGACTATACGAACTCCATCCTGCACTGTATCCATCATCTGTCACTTTTCTTTTATTCTGAGAATACATCTCAACGAGTGTTATAAACTTTTGCCACAATTATCTAACTGAAGCAATATTTAATTCTTTGTATTGAATTGAATTTAGTGAATTTTGTTAAGGATGTGGCTGCCTTTTATATTTAACGTAAGCATTGCCTATCCCCACTCAACAGCGTTGTCGTCTAATTAGAAAATAGAGCAATTTGAAGTAGAAAATTTTTTGACAACGCCGAAGGGGTGGAGTTACCCCCACTCCCACCAGAGCAAAGTTAACGCCTAAATTAAAAAGTAGCAACGTTGAGAGCCATCCCCACCAACGCATTCATTTTAAAATCTACAAAAGGGTGTAGAAATTTAGCAAAAGCATCAGTTTTCTAAATTTTGTTGAATTGTGTTCGAGTTTTGTCGTGTGTTATTTTTAAATTTATTACTTTGCTTATAATTATGAGTGTGTTCCAAACTAAGGCGATTGTCCACTACAATGCTGTTGTGAGGGTAAGTCAAAACTTATTTTTTTATAATTATTAAATACGTTATTTCAATTTGCTTCGAGAAACTATTTTGCTTTTTCGCATCAGAAAATTTTTAGCCAACTTTTTTCTTGTTAGCCGCAAGTTGGAGATTTTCTTATGCGAAAAATATTTTTTTATTTGCGATATACTAACATTCAATAATTATTATAGTCACCATCTGCTTATAATCTCATCGAGACGCTTGCGGCAGAGGGGTCAGTTGAAAATTCATCTGAAGAAAACAATGTTGATCATGTAAGTAGACATGTTTATGAATTCTAACAAATAATAAATGTTTATCTTATACTTATAGTATTCCGAAGTGGACGATGAAAGCATTAGAAGCGCAACATCGTTTGCTGTGTCGCAGATCGAGCGTGAGCTGGCACATGAACAATCGGTATATGTACAGCCTGCACAACCTGCCGAATCGACACATGTGCAGCCTGCGCAATTGACATATGTACAGCCTGAACAACCCGCACCTGAATATTCGGCACATGTGCAGCCTGCGCAATTGACATATGTACAGCCTGAACAACCCGCACCTGAATACGAGCAACCCGCGCAACCTGCAGGGCATGCGTCGCCTGCTCAGTCTGAGCAAACCCACCGGCAGAACGTCTCCAGTCCTGTGAGGACTGTTGGGAAAAATATGGAGACGTTGAGAGCGGTTTATAACAGGGGGCGCCGCACAAACAGGTTTCCGGATGACAGCTTCGATTTTGAAGATCCAACAGCTGGAGGACGTCACAATTTGGAACTTAATAAAGTGCTGGAAGATAATGTTGTCGTCTTACAGCTTCAAAGTAATAAGCTGGCCAAAAACAAGGCTGGTTTAAAAAATAAAATAGATAGGTTAGATAAATTAAGAAAAATTTTAGTAAATAGGATTAGTATAATAGAAATAGATGAAGCGCGTGTGAATAAAATATTAACTAGTTATAAGTAAGCATAAGTTGAATCATATATATATATATAATATTACACATAGTTTTAAACCAACGCTTTGTTATTCATTTCTCACCCAATACCATTATAAACACCAAGCAATAAAATTTTATTACGTGCAATACAGAGTCGCTCGGTAGCTAAATACAAAAGTAATATTTTTCTCCTAAGCAGACCATACTTTAGCATAAGCGTACGTGCACACTTCCGGCTGAGGGAGATGTAAGAAAGGTAAAAAATATAGTCAGGGGATTTTACATAGCGATCGTCCTCGCTCGAACTCGCACGGACAAGCGGTAGCAAGCGGATACCTAAAATCCCAGAACATTTGTAGTATCAAACTGTAGTTTTTAAGTAAATATTTTATTAAACGTTTATTTTCTTATATTCGAGAATTTAATTTAAATAATAATAATAAAACAATTATCCAATAATACATTTCATTTACAATAATACCAATGGTCTAGTTTTTGCACCTGTTTTACATATTAAGCATGTATCTTGCCGAAAAGCTATGCTTTAGCATAACCGTACGTGCACACTTCCGGCTGAGCGATGTAAGAAAGGTAAAAAATACAGCCAGGGGATTTTACATAGCGATCATCCTCGCACGGACAAGCAGTAGCATGCGACTACCTAAAATCCCAGAACATTTGTAGGTATCAAACTGTAGTTTTTAATTAAATATTTTATTTCACGTTTATTTTCTTATAGTCAGGAATTTAATTTAAATAATAATAATAAAAACAGAATTATCCAATAATACATTTTATTTACAATAATGGTATAATTTTTGCACCTGCTTTACACATCAAGCAGGTGTCTTGCCGAAAAGCTATGTAAAGCTTTTCTTTACAGGCACTACACCGCATGAATCTTTGCAAAGGCATTTCTGTCAAAGAAAAATGTAAAGTTTCATGCCGATGCTTCGCATTGTCGGTGAAACCATTCAGGGAAACCTCTGTAAAATCTACCACATACGCACGGTAACAATTTAGGTGCTTTACACATCAAGCAGGTGTCTTGCCGAAAAGCTATGTAAAGCTTTTCTTTACAGGCACTACACCGCATGAATCTTTGCAAAGGCATTTCTGTCAAAGAAAAATGTAAAGTTTCATGCCGATGCTTCGCATTGTCGGTGAAACCATTCAGGGAAACCTCTGTAAAATCTACCACATACGCACGGTAACAATTTAGGCACAAACGCGCCCTTTCTGTTACCTTTACATATGCGGCAGATACACAGAGGCCCCCCACTGTCCAGTTATTATAACCCTCGCTCGGGTTAATGGGTACACTTTTCGCCACGACGGAGTCATCGCGGCCAACGTCTACCCCTTCATCTTCGTCACTAGCATCATCGTCGTCAATGTCGTCGATGTCTCTTCTCAATTCTGCAGGCACCGTTTTCTCAATCTCTTCTTTTTCTTCTAACGCAAGTTGGTATAGGGAATTATTTATGGAGGCAGCCATTGTTATTAAATTTAATTTGTTTGGAGAAAAACTGTAACTGATGTCTATTGAGATATCTCCAGAGTTTTTATAGTCTAAAACATCAACCTGTACGAGATGTCTAGGAGGGGATCCTAGTGTTTTATGTCCTATTTAAATATATGCTATAAAAAGTGATACATTTTTTTAAATTTTAATTCATCCATTTCAGAAAACTGTATTTTTTGCTGTTTTTTATTTTGAAATAAATGGAACAACTAATCTGCATATTTGAGTTATTCCAAATTTCATAAAGATTGCAACTACTGATTTTCTTTTATGAATTGACGTGTAATCAATACAATGAAAATATTAGATTTTTAATACAGGTCGTGCCCTCTATTTCTGTAGGGAAACAACTACAGTCGTGCTTCAAAAGTACTACCAATTGATCGATATTTCGCCGAATACTTTACCCTTGCAACAGGTATGCGCAAGGGGGTTCGAAAGATACCGCTGGGTGGTTCGAAGGCCCCGCCGTCGAGGGCGCGCTATGAGTCTCAGGAACGCGGCGGCTGTCACAAAGAGAGAGATGGGAGATATGGAACTGAAAATTTGGAGCACTCCAAAGGCAAATGATCTAAAGGCAAAGGCAAATGATTCAAAGGCAAAGGCAAATGATCGGAAGGCAAATGATTCGAAGGCAAAGGCAAATGATCCAAAGGCAAAGGCAAATGATCGGAAGGCAAAGGCAAATGATCCGAAGGCAAAGGCAAATGATCGGAAGGCAAAGGCAAATGATCCGAAGGCAAGTGATCCGAAGGCAAATGATCCAAAGGCAAAGGCAAATGATCGGAAGGCAAAGGCAAATGATCCGAAGGCAAAGGCAAATGATCGGAAGGCAAAGGCAAATGATCCGAAGGCAAGTGATCCGAAGGCAAATGATCCAAAGGCAAATTAAAAATATAGTATGAATGTATTGTAACAATGTGTTAGTATATAATAAAGATAAAATTAAGTATAATTGTCAGTGTTTTATTCCCCACCTACGTGATGTATATGTGTGATATTTGCGGTACAACATTTTGTAGATCGGATAGTTTTACAAGACACAAGAATATTCACAGAACTATTATTTTTATGTGTGAATTCTGTAGTAAAACGTTTTCGAGAAAAGATAACTTAAAAACTCATAAAAGAATCCACCAACTTCAAAACGACTTAGTTGTTAGCGAGGTCGTTGGATACAACGATTCGAAAGACGCGATGCAAATCCATCAGCAGACAGTTTCACTTCCAGTAGAAAACCTAGATATTGTGCAAGAAAGTAGTGCTAAATCTAAACACGGTGTACTGTTTCCAAACTCATTTAGGGCAATTTTTTGTGGACCTAGCGGATGTGGAAAAACCAACGCTTTACTTAGTTTAATATTTAATGAAAACGGACTAAAATTCGAGAATATTTACTTGTACAGTAAGTCACTGTACCAACCCAAGTATCAGTTATTGCAAGACGTGCTTAAACAAGTTAGTGGCGTTGGATATTTTCCCTTTAACTCAAACGATGATGTAATTGGTCCATCAGAGGCTAGAGAAAATTCGGTTTTCATATTTGATGACGTGGCTTGCGATAAACAAGATAAAATTAGAGAATTTTATTCAATGGGACGTCATAAATCTATAGATGTTGTCTATCTTTGTCAGACATATTCTAAAATTCCTAAGCAATTAATACGAGACAATTGTAACATGATTATTCTGTTCAA
Source organism: Pseudeuparius sepicola (assembly GCA_963920635.1). Taxonomy (NCBI): domain Eukaryota; kingdom Metazoa; phylum Arthropoda; class Insecta; order Coleoptera; family Anthribidae; genus Pseudeuparius; species Pseudeuparius sepicola. Next base: position 7,603,398 of record OY987306.1, read on the forward strand.
ACAGGATGACGTTAATCTGAAGCATGTCTATGATGAACATGTGTCACCAGATATCACCTACGAGCAGTTTAAAAACCTTTGCTCATTTTGTTGGAATGGTAGTGTTTTTGGAACATTAGTGATAGCCAAAGACTTTAGTTTAGATAATGGGCGATACAGAAAAGGATTTGATAGCTATATAAAACTCTAGTGACTCGGTATCTTTATTAGTAGCCAACATGCCCTTGACATCACAAGAACAAATTCAGAGAGCACAGCGTGCTAAAAAAATTAAAGAGCTAACTAGATCTATTAGAAGAAAATATGCTGCGTTAAAAACGGGTAAATCTGAGATGGATGAGACTTTAGATAAGATATTCAAGCCCGTAAAAGATTCTCTAAGCGAAATAAAAAATAATATGAAAGTTAAGGTAGGATCAAAGCAACAAACTGCAATTCGGATAAAACCTAAGATAGAATTATTTACTAGTACGCCAAGTAAAAAGTTACCGTCTGAAATATCGGGAGAAAATACATTACCTACAACGGTCTTAGAATCATCTCAAGTAACTGAATACGATGATGATGTTGAAGATGACGCAGATTATGGTTATCCTGAAACGGCCTTACCATACATTCAAAATTTCATCTCAAAATCTGCTGATATTGATAATACTTATGGTCCTAAACTTGATCGCAGTACCTACACATGGACCTTAGGAAATAAACATATCGATTTTGATAAAGACACGGGAGATATAATAATCGATAACACTCCTTTCAAGAGCACCGACGGACTTTACCAACTCATTTTCTATGAATATCCAGAATACAGTCAGGCGGATTTGTTAAATTACAAGAAAATTTTAATGTTAACTGGTGTTCACCTTACATCGAATGGTAAATTGAGGGGTTCTCACAAGACCAAATACCTTAATATCATTAGACCTCTAATAAAAAGTAAAACTCAAGATGCGCAAGGTACAGGTATGCAGCTTACTTATAACACAAAACCCATAGAGTACGTATACTGGGATAATGTCAATGAATTAGTAGATAGGTTGAAGTTACTTGTAGCTTCTAAAGATGGCGGAAACACTTCTCACGACAACGAAATCGCAGCCATCTTAAATGAATTAAAGGAAGCTAAAGTTATTTACTAGAAGTATAATTACTGTCAATATACAGTTAGTTACAAAATGACTCTTAACAAGTTCGGACGCTCGTCGAAATACAAAAAGGCTAGCGGCATTGTGCACTCTCCTTTGTCCCAAAACCAAAAATTGAATAGCGATGCTTCAGCTATTTCATTTCAATATAATAAAGATAACGAAAAGCTTAGAAATATATTAGATGAGCGTCATAACTTTTTATTACGGTCAGTAAACGACTTTAAAAATAACGTTTCCCAGCAAATACAGGATTTTAAAGAGTTGTTAGAATTAAATACTGTTGCTTTGCAAACTGCCATAGAGAAAATAACACAAGAGCAGGATGTGATTAAAGAACAACTGAAATTGGATAAACAAAAGAGCGGTGTAAAGTAATTTCATTTTAAGTTGGAATTGAGCAGTTGAACAATGAATTTCGGTCATAGTGATGAAAAAGTTCGGTTAGTTAGGGAACTCCATAAACCAGCTCGAAAAAATTATCCTCGACGTCGAACTATTATCAAAGGCTTAGATGATCTTTGGCAAGCCGATCTTGCTCAGTTAGATCAATATGCTTACTGTAATAGAGGTAATAAATTCATATTAGTTGTAATTGACTCTTTCTCCAAATATGTCTGGTGTAGACCGCTACAATCCAAGTCTGGAGCAGATGTTACAAAGGCTTTTAAAGATATTTTAAAAAACAGTGGGGGACGCAAGCCTCACAATTTACAAACCGATCAGGGCAAAGAATTTTACAACTCTGAATTCCAGAAATTGATGAAAACTTTTCAAATTAATCACTACAGTACATTTACCGACAAAAAGGCAGCTATAGTGGAAAGAGTAATACGAACTTTGAAAGAAAAATTATTCAAGTATTTCAGTCTAAATGGAAAATATAGGTGGATTGATATTTTGCCTACTGTAGTAAATGAGTACAATAATAGGAAACATAGAACGATACAAATGAAGCCTGGTGAAGTTAACAAAAACAACGAGCAACATTTAGTCACCAATGTGTACAACAGTCACTTAAAAGTTTTCAAAACTCGTAAATTTAGGAAGGGTGACATTGTGAGAATAAGTAAAGCTAGACATGTATTTGACAAGGGATATCGACCTAATTGGACAACGGAGTTGTTCAAAATAATCAAAGTACAACACACCAATCCTCCCACATATTTGTTAGAAGATTTACGTGGAAGAGCTATAAAGGGTGGTTTTTATAATGAAGAATTGCAAAAAGTGGCAAATCCTGACATCTATTTGGTGGAAAAAGTGCTTCAAAGGAGGAGGGGGAAAGTTCTTGTGCGATGGCTCGGGTTAGATAAAAGCCACGACTCGTGGATAAGCGAAACAAACATTGTGTAGTTCTCTCGGTGAACGAACCGCCAAAATGTCTGACAGTGGTTACGAATCCGATGTAAGCAGCAGTGAAAATGATATTGTAGAAGATTCTTTGCTTTTGGCAGCATGTTTTCCGATCAAATCAACTAATGGATTATTCATTCATACAGGGTTGAGTCTCAAGAAATATTTTGAGCCAGCAGTAATCATCACATACCTTTGTCATGATCGGACAGTAATTTCCTTGAACTACTCTGAATGGAATAAATTATTGGAACATGTATGTGAATTTATTAATAATGGTGGAGCTCCAATGTTTGCCAGATTCGGCTCACGTATGGTTCTAAGTACGGTGATTGACGCCGATGGAAATCAGCACGTGTCGCTTAGAAAAAATAATGTGTATGTTTATTTTACCGAGGCAGATATTTTTGAATTGTTAAACGTTAGCATAAGTGCATCTTTGAGATTTGGCTTTTTGCTCCGCTTTGATTTTTATGATTTCTATTGTAATTTCTTAGATAAAGTCAATCATCTAGTAGTAAGTAGTAACTTAAATGAAACAGACATTATATTAATATTATGTAATATTACATTTAGTATAGAAACCTTTTGTATTTTTGAACTCTTCTGTTTTTACAAAGAGTTTCTGTTGGCTGATTTGTATAGGAGAAGGTTGGTTTAATAAAACAACGTTCTACAAATATGGGTTTTTTGAATTTTCTCTAGCCTCTGATGGACCAATTACATCATCGTTTGAGTTAAAGGGAAAATATCCAACGCCACTAACTTGTTTAAGCACGTCTTGCAATAACTGATACTTGGGTTGGTACAGTGACTTACTGTACAAGTAAATATTCTCGAATTTTAGTCCGTTTTCATTAAATATTAAACTAAGTAAAGCGTTGGTTTTTCCACATCCGCTAGGTCCACAAAAAATTGCCCTAAATGAGTTTGGAAACAGTACACCGTGTTTAGATTTAGCACTACTTTCTTGCACAATATCTAGGTTTTCTACTGGAAGTGAAACTGTCTGCTGATGGATTTGCATCGCGTCTTTCGAATCGTTGTATCCAACGACCTCGCTAACAACTAAGTCGTTTTGAAGTTGGTGGATTCTTTTATGAGTTTTTAAGTTATCTTTTCTCGAAAACGTTTTACTACAGAATTCACACATAAAAATAATAGTTCTGTGAATATTCTTGTGTCTTGTAAAACTATCCGATCTACAAAATGTTGTACCGCAAATATCACACATATACATCACGTAGGTGGGGAATAAAACACTGACAATTATACTTAATTTTATCTTTATTATATACTAACACATTGTTACAATACATTCATACTATATTTTTAATTTGCCTTTGGATCATTTGCCTTCGGATCACTTGCCTTCGGATCATTTGCCTTTGCCTTCCGATCATTTGCCTTTGCCTTCGGATCATTTGCCTTTGCCTTCCGATCATTTGCCTTTGCCTTTGGATCATTTGCCTTCGGATCACTTGCCTTCGGATCATTTGCCTTTGCCTTCCGATCATTTGCCTTTGCCTTCGGATCATTTGCCTTTGCCTTCCGATCATTTGCCTTTGCCTTTGGATCATTTGCCTTCGGATCACTTGCCTTCGGATCATTTGCCTTTGCCTTCCGATCATTTGCCTTTGCCTTCGGATCATTTGCCTTTGCCTTCCGATCATTTGCCTTTGCCTTTGGATCATTTGCCTTTGCCTTCGAATCATTTGCCTTCCGATCATTTGCCTTTGCCTTTGAATCATTTGCCTTTGCCTTTAGATCATTTGCCTTTGGAGTGCTCCAAATTTTCAGTTCCATATCTCCCATCTCTCTCTTTGTGACAGCCGCCGCGTTCCTGAGACTCATAGCGCGCCCTCGACGGCGGGGCCTTCGAACCACCCAGCGGTATCTTTCGAACCCCCTTGCGCATACCTGTTGCAAGGGTAAAGTATTCGGCGAAATATCGATCAATTGGTAGTACTTTTGAAGCACGACTGTAGTTGTTTCCCTACAGAAATAGAGGGCACGACCTGTATTAAAAATCTAATATTTTCATTGTATTGATTACACGTCAATTCATAAAAGAAAATCAGTAGTTGCAATCTTTATGAAATTTGGAATAACTCAAATATGCAGATTAGTTGTTCCATTTATTTCAAAATAAAAAACAGCAAAAAATACAGTTTTCTGAAATGGATGAATTAAAATTTAAAAAAATGTATCACTTTTTATAGCATATATTTAAATAGGACATAAAACACTAGGATCCCCTCCTAGACATCTCGTACAGGTTGATGTTTTAGACTATAAAAACTCTGGAGATATCTCAATAGACATCAGTTACAGTTTTTCTCCAAACAAATTAAATTTAATAACAATGGCTGCCTCCATAAATAATTCCCTATACCAACTTGCGTTAGAAGAAAAAGAAGAGATTGAGAAAACGGTGCCTGCAGAATTGAGAAGAGACATCGACGACATTGACGACGATGATGCTAGTGACGAAGATGAAGGGGTAGACGTTGGCCGCGATGACTCCGTCGTGGCGAAAAGTGTACCCATTAACCCGAGCGAGGGTTATAATAACTGGACAGTGGGGGGCCTCTGTGTATCTGCCGCATATGTAAAGGTAACAGAAAGGGCGCGTTTGTGCCTAAATTGTTACCGTGCGTATGTGGTAGATTTTACAGAGGTTTCCCTGAATGGTTTCACCGACAATGCGAAGCATCGGCATGAAACTTTACATTTTTCTTTGACAGAAATGCCTTTGCAAAGATTCATGCGGTGTAGTGCCTGTAAAGAAAAGCTTTACATAGCTTTTCGGCAAGACACCTGCTTGATGTGTAAAGCACCTAAATTGTTACCGTGCGTATGTGGTAGATTTTACAGAGGTTTCCCTGAATGGTTTCACCGACAATGCGAAGCATCGGCATGAAACTTTACATTTTTCTTTGACAGAAATGCCTTTGCAAAGATTCATGCGGTGTAGTGCCTGTAAAGAAAAGCTTTACATAGCTTTTCGGCAAGACACCTGCTTGATGTGTAAAGCAGGTGCAAAAATTATACCATTATTGTAAATAAAATGTATTATTGGATAATTCTGTTTTTATTATTATTATTTAAATTAAATTCCTGACTATAAGAAAATAAACGTGAAATAAAATATTTAATTAAAAACTACAGTTTGATACCTACAAATGTTCTGGGATTTTAGGTAGTCGCATGCTACTGCTTGTCCGTGCGAGGATGATCGCTATGTAAAATCCCCTGGCTGTATTTTTTACCTTTCTTACATCGCTCAGCCGGAAGTGTGCACGTACGGTTATGCTAAAGCATAGCTTTTCGGCAAGATACATGCTTAATATGTAAAACAGGTGCAAAAACTAGACCATTGGTATTATTGTAAATGAAATGTATTATTGGATAATTGTTTTATTATTATTATTTAAATTAAATTCTCGAATATAAGAAAATAAACGTTTAATAAAATATTTACTTAAAAACTACAGTTTGATACTACAAATGTTCTGGGATTTTAGGTATCCGCTTGCTACCGCTTGTCCGTGCGAGTTCGAGCGAGGACGATCGCTATGTAAAATCCCCTGACTATATTTTTTACCTTTCTTACATCTCCCTCAGCCGGAAGTGTGCACGTACGCTTATGCTAAAGTATGGTCTGCTTAGGAGAAAAATATTACTTTTGTATTTAGCTACCGAGCGACTCTGTATTGCACGTAATAAAATTTTATTGCTTGGTGTTTATAATGGTATTGGGTGAGAAATGAATAACAAAGCGTTGGTTTAAAACTATGTGTAATATTATATATATATATGATTCAACTTATGCTTACTTATAACTAGTTAATATTTTATTCACACGCGCTTCATCTATTTCTATTATACTAATCCTATTTACTAAAATTTTTCTTAATTTATCTAACCTATCTATTTTATTTTTTAAACCAGCCTTGTTTTTGGCCAGCTTATTACTTTGAAGCTGTAAGACGACAACATTATCTTCCAGCACTTTATTAAGTTCCAAATTGTGACGTCCTCCAGCTGTTGGATCTTCAAAATCGAAGCTGTCATCCGGAAACCTGTTTGTGCGGCGCCCCCTGTTATAAACCGCTCTCAACGTCTCCATATTTTTCCCAACAGTCCTCACAGGACTGGAGACGTTCTGCCGGTGGGTTTGCTCAGACTGAGCAGGCGACGCATGCCCTGCAGGTTGCGCGGGTTGCTCGTATTCAGGTGCGGGTTGTTCAGGCTGTACATATGTCAATTGCGCAGGCTGCACATGTGCCGAATATTCAGGTGCGGGTTGTTCAGGCTGTACATATGTCAATTGCGCAGGCTGCACATGTGTCGATTCGGCAGGTTGTGCAGGCTGTACATATACCGATTGTTCATGTGCCAGCTCACGCTCGATCTGCGACACAGCAAACGATGTTGCGCTTCTAATGCTTTCATCGTCCACTTCGGAATACTATAAGTATAAGATAAACATTTATTATTTGTTAGAATTCATAAACATGTCTACTTACATGATCAACATTGTTTTCTTCAGATGAATTTTCAACTGACCCCTCTGCCGCAAGCGTCTCGATGAGATTATAAGCAGATGGTGACTATAATAATTATTGAATGTTAGTATATCGCAAATAAAAAAATATTTTTCGCATAAGAAAATCTCCAACTTGCGGCTAACAAGAAAAAAGTTGGCTAAAAATTTTCTGATGCGAAAAAGCAAAATAGTTTCTCGAAGCAAATTGAAATAACGTATTTAATAATTATAAAAAAATAAGTTTTGACTTACCCTCACAACAGCATTGTAGTGGACAATCGCCTTAGTTTGGAACACACTCATAATTATAAGCAAAGTAATAAATTTAAAAATAACACACGACAAAACTCGAACACAATTCAACAAAATTTAGAAAACTGATGCTTTTGCTAAATTTCTACACCCTTTTGTAGATTTTAAAATGAATGCGTTGGTGGGGATGGCTCTCAACGTTGCTACTTTTTAATTTAGGCGTTAACTTTGCTCTGGTGGGAGTGGGGGTAACTCCACCCCTTCGGCGTTGTCAAAAAATTTTCTACTTCAAATTGCTCTATTTTCTAATTAGACGACAACGCTGTTGAGTGGGGATAGGCAATGCTTACGTTAAATATAAAAGGCAGCCACATCCTTAACAAAATTCACTAAATTCAATTCAATACAAAGAATTAAATATTGCTTCAGTTAGATAATTGTGGCAAAAGTTTATAACACTCGTTGAGATGTATTCTCAGAATAAAAGAAAAGTGACAGATGATGGATACAGTGCAGGATGGAGTTCGTATAGTCAGTGGAAAACGGAAGAAAACGCAAATCCAATTAGGCGATTAAGGGACACTCATGTGAGGCACTATAATGAAGGTTTATACGCGGGATGGTTTGATCATCAGGCTGGTAAGAATAGGCGTTTTCTGGAGGGTGACGTGAAAATGGATAAAGTTCAATATGGTGCAGGATATCAAGATGGATGGATCAGATACGGTCAGTGTTTTGCGAACGCTAATGACATTTACATGGCTAAATCTGATATCATTGCATATAATAAGGCGTACTACGCAGGGTGGTTTAATCATCAGCGTCAAATCGAATACGAATCTGGCTATGTGGCAGGGTATTTTCGATTTGCGAATAATGAGGACATAATACGAAATCGAACGACTTATAATTATGCATATTATGAAGGTTGGTTCGACCGTCTACGCAGACAACGACAGTGCTAATATTTGTATATAAGTTTATTGTAACAAAATATATGAATTATTTTAATAAAACAAAACATTAATTAATTTTAGTTTGTTTTATTTATATACTGGTTTCTTGTTTAGTTTTGTTTACCTATTCCTTACTAACCCACTTTAAAGCAATATTTTTATCGAGGAATTTTAAGTGGAATATTAATAATGTACACAGTTTTTTTTATCAAAATAACAATAACAGCAAAATATTCTCATTTAAGTTTTAACATTGAAAGCCTTTTTTTATTAAAATCTCAGGTAGGGTCGCACGAGAAGATTTACAAGCAGGTGAAAATCTAAATAATTTGAACAGTCTGCTATAAAACTACCAGGCAGTAAATTTTTATAACATGCCATTTACAGGACTATAAAAAAAAGTCTGACAAAAAACATTTAAAAGTGGATCATTGTTATGTAAGATTATCCCTTGAAGGAAGGGTCGCGCAAGAAGATTTAGAAACAGGTGAAAGTCTAAAGAATGTGAACAGCCTGCTATAAAAGTAAAAGGGGGCAAACTTGTCTGCATTTTTGTTGACTCGGCACAAAAAGATTCAAGGTACTAAAACCAGGTGAAGGTGTAACTAATTTGAACAGTCGGGTGTAAAACTCTGAAAGGGTTAACTTTCTCTGGAATTATGTCAAAAATGGTTCGAGTCACTATCTGCGCTGGATTGGCTGTTTATAGAATTGTAGGTGGGAACTGAAAAGCTTCCTCCTACTTAGTAGATCCTTATAAAAGTACTGCATCCAACTGAGACGTTGGCGTCGAAAGTTGGCGTCGAAAGTTGGCGTCTAAAGTGGGCGGCTTAAGTGGGACTTAAAATGGGGACTTCGGCTTAAGTGGGACTTAAAATGGGGACTTCGGCTTAAGTGGGACTTAAAATGGGGACTTTACATGGGGAATTTGCATGGGGACTATGTATGGACTTCCTTAGAGGGCACAGAAATTATTATTTTTGTTAGAATTTTTATCATTAGGCATTATTATTTTTTGTTTGGAGCTACATCAAGCTGCAAGAAAAAATTGTGTTTGGTTTTAATTCAAGTTTCAGTTTTGCACTTTTTTTATACTATTACTTTGTTGTACACCTGCTGGGTAGTTTGTTATTTTATTAATTTACTATGGGTAGAAGAAATGAAACATCTCTTATGCTATATATATTTTATTTTTAATTGTTTAAAGTTCTTATTAATTTCATATATATCAATTTCATATTTTAGTTTCTGTAATTTTCGAATGTGAGACTCCAAAGTATTTTTATAGCTGTTCCGGTTCTTGGACGGAAAATTGAATATTAGTTGTTTTCCCGACAGGTCCATAACTAATAAGATAATACTTTCGCCCGTTGAAAATGTCCTTGTTTACTTGCTCAATTCGTTCTTCTGTAAATTCTACCGTGAACCTTTGCGGTAAAATTGTTTTGAAATCGTCGAATTCCAAGGATATCTTCTCGCCGAACTTGGTGTTTATTTTCGTAAATGCATGTACCTCAAACTTTCGGTTGACTTCCAAATCTTGGACCCTAATGAATTTCTTCAGGAACAAACTGTTATTTAAATGGGTCACAAACGATGCCATACTTTTAATCTTATTTAGTTAAGTTAAAAGTGAGAACTGTGTACTACTTTACCAATCAACCATCGAAATATATACTAAAAAAAGTGGAGGGGATCCCCCCACACAAATCCCCCCCACCGCTAGATTTTATCCCCGAAAACCCTATGCGGATCCTGGCTCAGGCTCAAAACCCTTATGCGGAAGCTGGCTCACATATGGCGGCCATCTTTGAGCCAGGATCCGCTTTACTTAACTACTATAAATATACTTTTGTGGGCAAAAGAGCACAGAGCTTGGTCTCAGCATCAATGGAACTCAATTATATGGAGTGATGAGGCTAGATTTGAAGTTTGTGTTGGTAATAGTCGAAGCAGAGGCATTAGAACTAAAGGAGAAGTGTATCACTAGGACTGCCTTAAGAAGAAAGTTAAGTTTACGTCCTCCGTGATGATTTGGGGATCCATGTCAGCTAGAGGGGTCGGAAAATTACACTTTGTAGATGGCATCATGAACGCTGATAAATACATTAACGTCTTTCAAAATAATTTGAAACTAAAAACTAAACAACTGCGTTTGCAAAATATTGAATGTATCTTCCAACAAGATGGTGTCTCTTGTCATACGGCTAAAAAAGTGAAAGATTGGATGTTAGAAAACAATATTTTGCTTTTAAAATGGACGGCTAGCAGTCCCGGTCTTTCGCCGATTGAAACATTATGGCATATAATGAAGAAGAAGTTGCGATCACAACCCACAAGAACCGTTCCAGAGTTGCACGTGCTCGTCTCCAAGAAATTTGGAATAGTTTCACTCCTGATGATTGCCAAACATTAGTTAGCACTATGTTGAGACGTATCGAGGCAGTAATAAGTCGAAAAGGCGATGTAACGCACTGGTAATTTTCTATTTATTTTTTGTCGATTTTCTCTGTTTATGATAGTATTAGGAATTTCTTTAGAAAAATTTCTTTGTTAGTTAAAATATAGTTTAATTATATACCAAAAGGACGCAGCTTACCTAGTGTAAGCTGTGCCAAAAGTAAATAAACGTTTCCTATATAATTAGAAAAATGTGCTGATTTTAATAAATTTTCTGTCAACACTATAAATTTCTTGCAAAAACATATTTTTATTAGTTTGGGCCAACTTCACTGAGACAGAGCTCGTATTTGGGTACGTATGAGAGATCCTTTCTTCGTAAGTGTAAATAAACATGGGTTTACCACATTAATTTCCAAAGCACACTGGATGGTATGCTTCAGCCAAGACTAATGGATAATTGGAAAAAATGCAAATAGAGGCAAAACTAATAATTTTAGGTCTGTAGTTGTCTAGAGGAAGTCAACATAAAATTTAGTAGGGAGTTAAATTTTGATAGTATTTATAGGGCGTTCCATTTGACATTATTTCTTTTCTTCATAAGAGAGTTTTAGACTAATCTTCGGTCACCCTGTATAATCAATATGAAAATGACTGCCTCCATAGTAGCAACCAACCTTCCAGCTATAATAAAGCGTGGACAAAATTTGAACTTTTGCAACTGTCTTGAAGTTAGGGAGAATATTAACAACTCCAATGTCAAAAATTTCTAAAAGGCTGAATATATCTTTGATACTATGAGGCTTAAGTATGCAGTTTATTAGACAAACTGATATTATTTAGCAAGGAATCAAAATATGTAATAATATACAGGGTGCTCTAATTGAAGTAAGGAAGTTGCAGTTAAATTCCAATATAACCGGAAGTTGCTGAAAGTTGAAAATATTTTAGTTCAAATGGCCGGGTCCGATAATCTAAGTATGGAAATTTTCAGAGTTTTATTCTGTTTGGTTCTCCACACTCCAGATACTTTTAATGCACGGTCTTCGCGCGGCACCTATATACAGTGACCGGCAGAAAGTTGGACACAAATGGAAAACTTTTTTATTATTAATTTCTCAGAAAATTTTATTCTTGGTAAAAGTTGGTGCATCACTTCAAACTCAAAACGCACATATCAAAATTTAAATATCTCTTTTTGGATACGAGGTAGATTCAAAAATGTCAAAATAACTCAAGAGTAAAGTACCCTTATTTTTTAAAATACGGTAAAAAGTTACTAACAAAAGTTGTTTGGAATCAAAGGTGGATGTCAGATTTAAAGTCGCAGCCACCTAGTCAAAAAAAAAGAAATTTTTTTTTTAATATTTTTTTCGTGTATTACAAAAAAAAATACCGCAAGCGCAACTTATCATCGAATAACACATGAATTTGCTACTAAACTTTAATTTTGTTCGATTGGCAGGTAGAAATTTAAATTAATCGAAATCAGAGTTAAAAAATATTAAACTTTTGTGTCCAACTTTCTGCCGGTCCCTGTATTATATTAACTTTTTGAATTAATTATATGTATTAACAAATCGTTAAACAATTTTAATTGAATGTGGGACACAGTCAATGCTTACCAATTCCATGCAATTAAAATAGAAAATTGAATTATTTGGAAAGTCCTATTTCTATCGAAACATTTATATCGTGTTACCAGAACAAGTTCCTAAATAAGTTCCCTCTTTTCGGGAATGACATAAAAGGATAGGCTGTGAGGAAGTTTCGATCAATCAAGATAATATACGTTTACATCTAGATATCCTGCTTCCTAACAAAAAATAAATTGAGATAAGGGACAAGGAAACGCGTTTAACTTATCACTTTATTATTGAAAAATAAACTGTTTATCACCAATCCCCTTAGTCGTAAAGTGTACCTTTCAGTCAATTATGCCCAGCTTCGCCGATATTTAATTTAATAATTATTTTTTAATATGAAATAAACTTATGGATCAACATTTCTAAAAAATAATAAATGGAATTGTCGGTCATTAGTGAAGGACAGTCGATTGCAGAAGTAATATTTCTCATAAGGTATTTAATAAAAAATATATCATATTGTGCCTAAAATAATTTGACAAGCATACTGAATAAAAACCTTAATTGTAAAGAGATTTTCAAAGAGATTTATTTTAACATCCTACTCAACAAATCAAATAAAAGACTAGCGCCATATAAAAAATCTTTACTCACCAAGAAATCCTGTTGAGCCTTAAATAAAAGCCTTTACTAATAACCTGTATTTTGTGGGTACAAAATGCATAGTGTAATTTTAAACGTTAATCTACAAATCTATTAAAAAAATTAAACAAGTGGTAATACCAATACCTACCTATTTTAATGTACGTATATACAGGGTGTCCAACTTGAAAACTGTACAAATCCGTAAAATCTTTATTTTTAAATATAATCGCCTAAACTTTTTTTTGTTTGAAAGGCCTTCAAAAACCGCATCTTTTGACCTTCCTGCCATTTTCAAAATGCAAATCCAGAGCCGGCTGCGATTTTTTTATACACCCGATTTTCACTAAAACCATTTAGCGATTTTTTTATTTAAAATCTGACCCCACAGCGTTAATCAAAACACCCAAAAAACCCCATATACCAAATTTGAATAAAAAAATATACAGGGAGTTTTATTCTGCAGGGTTGAGCAAAATAGGAATTTTAAAAGCATCTGGCGAGTCAAGTGTGCCATGGAATCCCTTCAAAACAGTTGAATGGTCAACAGGACCACTCAATATGTTGGTGTGAAAATATTTACTGCAAAAGTATACAGGGTATTTTTCTCTGAGCCATCTCAAAGTTCTGAAATTTTATGAAACATATTACGGATCAACAGTGCTCTGGAATCATGGAAAAAATATCGATAAACACAAAAGTAATGTATTTCTTTACAAAATGCCAACTAACAAATAAAAACAATTTAAATTATTGGACCTTTCTCAACAAAGTCACTGTCTAAGATGATAAATTTTGTGTGCGTTTCCTGTTGTGGCACACCAGCCAACTTTAACTGATATGAACTTACTGACTGGCAGGCTTCTGTATTTTTTAGATTTAGTTCATTTATAGTGTGTAGAGCGGTTTTGATATACTCGTATAAAGTTCAAAAAATTCAGTAATTTGAGATGGCACGGATAAGAACACTCTGTATATTTTGTATTGGACCTTTGCACACCAACACCTTGAGTAGTCCTATTGACTATTCAACTGTTTTGAGGAGATTCCATGGCACACTGGACTCTGCAGATGCCTTTAAAATTTCTATTTTGCTCAACTTTGACACCCTGCAGAATGGAACTCCCTGTATATTTTTTGTTCAAATTTGGTATATGGGGGTTCTGGGGTGTTCTGATTGACGCTGTGGGGTCAGATTTTAAATAAAAAAAATCGCTAAATGGTTTTTGTGAAAATCGGGGGAATAAAAAAATCGCAGCCGGCCCTGGATTTGCATGTTAAAAATGGCAGAAAGGTCGAAAGAAGCAGTTTTTGAAGGACTTTCAAACAAACAAAAGTTTAGGCGATTATCTCCAAAAATGAAGATTTTAGGGATTTGTACAGTTATAAAGTTGGACACCCTGTATACAGAGTTGTTATACATATTACATTCTACCCTTAACTTTTTTGTTTTTGATTTTGAAAAAGTTGTGAATATGTGAATGGCAGGAAATTTTCTTGCGATATGTATTCAGATTCAAACCAAACTTACGTATTTTTTTTATAGAATAGCAGGTATATTTTTTTATTTAAGAATTCTAGGCATTTTTTTGATTTCAACGATATATGCATGTTATAATATATTATGTATGTTTGCTTTAGTAACGTCCACAATATCGCCCATTAAATTTCGAGCAAAAGCGATGTCTCCATGGTAAATCCAAAACAGAAATTATTGTTATTATAAACAGAGTTTAACAGTTTTCATTCATTGTTTATTATTAATTTTAAAAACTTGTTCAGTTTTTAATGCAAAATATCGATAAGAATATGTTTTTTTTTTCAAAAGGCAATGATATTAAACCTTTAAAATACTGTTATGTTTGTTGCATAGTTGTAAAGTACCATCAAGCATTTAGGATATCTATTTAATTAGATACAATACAGTTTCCAGTACTAAATTGATGTGAAAATAATAATAAGTTGAAATATTATCAAACTGTCTCACGTTTCAAAAACAAAAAAATTAAGGGGGAGGAGTAGAATGTTATGTGCATAACCCTCTACGATACTATGTCTCCAAAAACTAATGAAAAATTTGACTGGTAGTTATCATCAAAAATCAAACTGTAAACAAAAAAGCAAATGTTATGAAAGCTGCTAACAAAATTTGCAATTAGTTTCAATGTATAAATATTTTTTTTACAAGTAACTAATATTTACTGCTAATAAAGCGTTTCTACTTTAATCGCGATATGAGAAAAATTATCAACAAACCAAAAACCAATGCAGAAAGAGATAGTGTACTCACAAAATTTCGAAAAGTACATACCTGAATAATATCACTGAAAAAAGAAAATAACAGTTTAGGCAACAATTTACAAAATATAATATAAATAAAATGAGAAAGTGAGAGGTACACAAGTAAATCTGGAATAAGGAATTGATAATGTCTTTTAATGGTCAAACATCTATTATGATAATGTTTAACAAAATCCCTCTCTAGACAACGGTAATGAGGTAAATGCCAAAATTTGAACAAAAGCGACAACTTTTTTCAAAAATTCTTTTGTGGAAACCTCTTAGTTTCAAGATATATATTCTGAAAATTTTAATGTATTATTGTTAGAAGTAACAATATTTTTTATTTCACTTTTTCAATAGGCTACAATACAATATTATGATAAGTACAATAAGTTTTTTTTAATTCTTCATTTTAATCCATGTCTTCTAAATTGTTTTTATTTTGGTAATTTAAGTCATCAAAGAAATAGACTATTATCAAGCCTGTAAGGCACAGAAATGTTCCCGCAATGCACGTTTACTTTGAATTTTTGTGTATTTTTTTAAATTTTGATTTAATTTAATGAAAATTTAAATATTCCTTTCTGAAATTATGATTTATAACATGAATTAGTACTAGAATTTTTAGAATATGAGTCCTAACAATGCAATACTAACTCGCTATATGCATATTATTATTATATTTGTTATTATAAAGAAATTATGAATTTTAAATAAAAAAATTTGAGTAGTGGAAATCCATGTATAGATAAGCAAACACGCCATACGCTGGTACCTAATAAATAAAAATATCGTGTTAAAAACGAGTTAAGAAGAAAATATGACAAACAAACAAGCAGTCAGACTAGAAAGCAAGTTATTTAACAGTTTGCAAGAATGCGACGACTAGAACCTCCAGCACCATAAGTTGGTAACTTAGAAGGATTCGGAATTAATTTGTTTTAATATTGGAACAAAAATCTTATGCCAATAATTTTGATTCCTTCTTTATTTTATTTTTCAGGAAGATAACAATTAAACAGACTGATATATCTATTATTGGTAGGTAGGTGGAGCAATTTTCTATTTCAAATAATATGCTCAGGTCATAATCTCATCAAGGTGTTTAAAATCGATTGCAAAATTTCGAACACAAGACTTAAAAACAGAAAATAAAAAAATTAATAAAATCGTATATTACATAGCGAGAGTTGTAAACAGCTTATTACGTATGAGTGGAAAAGTTGCGCACGAGCTGCGCAGCGGCGAGTGCTGTAATTCCACGAGTATGTAATAAAGCTTATAACTCGAGTTTTGTATTATAATTTTTCTTCGACGAAAGAAAAACTATTATAATGGATAAACTATACTTCTGATTATCTGACAGGCAACAATTAGCATGTTGGTTAGTTGCTATGGTGACGCGGATGCCGCGCTAACAAGGCACCCGTGATAATTGCGTTTTAATTAGAACAGATACGTAATTTTTTTTATTACGTGTCAGTCATTACGTGTCAGTGTTCGTAACAATGGACTTACTTATAACCTAAACTGTCACTTAATAGGTATGTTACTAGCATAGGAGTAGAAAAACATTTTATTCTACCTATCACGTTTTTAAAAAATGGACTAAATGGAATAATTTTTCCTAGCACCATAAAGATTCACAAACCATGTGGCACATGCAATAGATAATTGATGCATGCACTTAAGTCGCCAATAATAATTATTTTATTGCACTGCAAATGTTTTCTCAATGACAACTTCTTATCTACACTCCTTACTATTATCTGTTGCATGCGCCCAACGTTTTTCGAATCTTTATGTGGCTATAAAAAATATTTTATACTTTTTAGTCCACTTTATACTTTTAGTCATTTTAAAAATATGGAATATTCGAAAAAATTATATTTAATTTTTTAGTTTGTTGACCATATAACTATTTTTTGCATATTTATCAAGATTCAGAATAGTTCGCAATATTACTTTATTTTGAAGCACTCACTGCAACTTAGTAATTTTTCAAAAAAATATATAATCATCACCTCTAAACAAAATTGTAGGAGAATATAAAAAGTGAGGATATAGTATTATATATTATTTGTTTAGTGAAAATTCTCAAATCAACAGTAACTCGCTGTAAATATCCTACTTTTGCTGTTTTTTTGCTATTATACAGGGTGATTCACCTAAAACCCCGGCCTCATATCTCAGCAATGAAATGAGATATTTTACTTCAATAAAAAAACATGTAGAGCTCGTCAAATACTTTATTCTTAGGCTGGAATTGATTTTTTTTTATTGCAAATTGTAGATGTGGCTGCCGTTGAAAGAATGATTTCGATCGCAGTGACCTTGAAAAGTGATTCATCCGAATTGCCCTTCAATTTGAAGCAAATTATGTGCTATAAACAAATTTCGAAAAATCAATAGTTTTTGAGTTAACGCACGTTAAATTTGGCAGTACAGGCACGTGGAAAATCTGTAGTGGACAATCGTAAGATTATTTCCAAAACAAAAAACGAGAAAATAATTTTCTGGGGAGTTCTTACAACTATTCTAACATCTCACGCTGTTGTTTTGTCATTTTAAATGTACAGGGTGTCCGAGGGAACAATCCCACCGCCCTTTACTCTTGAAGTTTTCGAGATACAAAAAAAACTTTATAAACAAAAGTTGTAGCCTATAAACAGTTTTTTATTTACTATACTATGAATATACAGGGCATTTCTTAAGAGCGGAGCAAACCAAACATACTTTTTTTTTAACGGGAACACCCCATAGGCTTTTAGTTCTTGAAATATACTCATATCATTACGGTTAAAACGGTATACAACTTTATAACATTATCTTTTAATGTTTTTGGAATATATAATTTTAAAATTGTATACTAAATTTAACTTGGATTTGTGGATCGCGTGATAAAGATAAGTACACGGTCAATGTAATAAAAAAAATGTTTGATGTAACTTTGTTTGATGTGACCTTACCTTGGTTTTTCTTTCTTCTTCTTGTTATTGCATATTGCATGAATTGTCTATCTTTATCAGGCGATCCCCAAATCCAAATTAAATAGGTTTAGTATAGTAATTGAAAACTAAATATTTAAAAAATGGTAAAAGATAATGTTAATAAAGTTTTGCACCGTTTTAACCGTAATGAGGAGTGGCGTAAAAAACTAAAAACATATGGGGTGTTCCCATTAAAAAAAGCGTATGTTTCATTTGCCCGGCTTTTAAGAAATAGTCTGTATAACCACAAAAAACTATTTATAATAAGCTACAACTTTTGTTTGAAAAGTTTTTTATCACAAAAACTTAAAGATGTAAGGGCATGGAATTGTTCCTTGGGACACCCTGTATATTTGAAATAATGATAAAACAACTCTGTGAGATATTAGGATAGTCGTAAGAACTCCTCAGAAAAATAATTTATCGTTTTTTGTTTTGGAAATATTCTTAGGATTGTCTACTACAGATTTTCCACTAGCATGCATTCCTAACCTTAAAGTGCGATAACGAAAAAACTGTTCATTTTTCATAATTTGCTTATAGTGTTTAATTTGCTTCAAACTGAAGGAAAATTCGGATGTACCACTGTTTTATAAATATAATAGATTTTGTTTTTGAAACATTTAATTTTAATTGATTGGTCTTTAGCCAATTGCATTGGATACTATTTTTAAGTCTTCATTTAAGTCTTGAATAGCATTACTTAAAGTTCTATTTTTAGTATGCTTGGCATTTCATTATTTACATATAATAAAAGTTTTATCAAAGTCTTATTTACTATTGATATTTAATAAAATGCGTGATAAGAGAAGAAAGATACATTTTTCAAATATAAAAAAATCAACGTTATTACTTTTCAACTATAAACTGCCGTAATTTTAATAAGACACAGTTGAAAAAACTTGATAGTATCAGTATCTTACACAAGTACCTACAAGTACTAGTTCCAGAATAATTTGCAACACAGGAACAAATAATAATGGACGATGTGCCATAATTTGAGCATATTAACAAATTCCTAATATTTTAAAAGCCTTCGTTGTTTCAAAGTCTTCCTGTACCTCAGTCCGAACCTTAAAACGCATAAACACAACACAGCTAATAATACCTCGTACATCTGATGAATTGACCGGTAGGAGGCTAGGAAAAAATATGAAGATAGCGAATCATTGATTCCCATTTGGTATTTACCTTATCCATAAGCAACTCGTTAGCGTTATCAGGGACACACTGTATATGCATATATTACCTTAAACCTATTTTACATAACATTATACAATCGAAGAGCATCCACGCATAACTATTGCTGCATTTGCCGAAATCGTTATTCAAATTTACTTCTCTCTAGATGGAAGACATTCCGGCCTTAATCCCATTTCCAACGATTGGAAAAACGCGGAGCCCGTTTTTTCATGCCGTCCCGAACCCGCTTCCCTTTCGCAGGATGCCCTCCCCTAAATAATATGCCAATATCTTATCGAGGCATGCGGGGCATGCGGGCCCGAGAAATCTATAGAGCGTAGAGCGTGCCGTCTTTAATAACGTTTCTCCGGGAGCGAAGTCGATTGCTCGCCGCATCACTTCCAGCCCACAGTTGTAGCCCGCATAGCAGGAAATGTACAGGAAGATTTTACAGGACTTCAACTCGAAGACAATCATTATTCTACAAGAAAACCATAAAACAAATATAACTGAACTATCCTATCATATAACATTGTTCATACCACTAAGCTCATTATATCAATAAACTTTCTACTCCTATAGGATATTTCTCTGGTGTGCAAACAAAAGAGTATACCTTAGTCAATTTTTGGTCAAAATAAGCTACTATGACAAGCAAAGCTGGGCAGGTATTTATCATTACAAATACTTTTAGTATTTAAATATTTTGCGGAATTTAAAACCTCAGTATTTAAATACTATTGAAAATTGAGTACTTGTATTTGACATTCCAAATACTCAATTAAAGTATTTAGTATTTAAATACTTTTTTGGTATTTAAATACTTACAAAGTACATAAAATATTTTTGTAATATTTAAATATTTAAATATTGCAAAAGTATTTGAAATACTGAAAAGGAATTAAATACTTCTGAAGCATTTAAATACCTCGGAAGTATGCAAAGATGTTTAGATATCTCCATAGTTTCAGGGTGAGACAGTCAGGATGTAAAAAATTTTAACCCCAGATATTTTTCGGCTAAAATAGCCCTGTGCTAAGGGAGGCATTTGTTTTTAAATAACCCTGTATATCGTCATGATGGCAGCACTATTCCACTTAATGCTATGATTATTTCGATGCGATTTTTGGAAAATTCTAATAGGGATTTTTTTTATCCGAAATCTGACATCGTAGCCTTATACAGCACCCCCTGAAAGGCTAATGTCCCAAGTTATTAATTTAAGACGAAAATTCCTGGGATTCTACCATTTATATTTGTGGGTTCGACGAAATTATATATATTTATTTATATTTTGCATGTAGATTTTTTATTATTATACTTATTATTTGTAGGAAAAACTACGTACGTTTCGGCTTCATTTCAGCCATCATCAGGTTTATAAAAAACATTTACAAATCACATTTTTGTTAAACAATCAAATGATAACAAAAATGAAGGACGAAGTAAACATAACATTACAAATTAAAATAAACATATGTCAAGAATCTGGTTTACATGGTTTGAATTCATTTACTTTAATAACGTCTATTGTGTTAAAATTTAATTTTTTTAATTTTTAAATGAAAGCAGTGTGTTAGAATAAGGAATTCGGAATTCCTTATTCTATATGCGGTTTCTATATTCGGTCTTTCACGCTGCCGAACAACTGAGACCTCGTCAATATTTACGTATACCTACTGAGGTTAGTTTTCATTTTTATTTCGTAAAAAATAACCTAACTACCAAATATTGGGTCTGTTTATATTATATTTATACATATTACAAAAGCCAGGAAGAAAATTTCCGCCAAAAATGGATTCGTCAAATTCCATCTGAGATTTAATTTCTAAAAAACCCTTAAGTATGTGTGACTAACAAATTTTTAAGAAAGTGAAACAATTAAAGTGGACAAATGTGTTGTGGGAGGAAAATGCCTATAGAGAATATCACCTAAGCTAAAGGAAGGTGATGTCCCAACAATTTTTGAGAAGTGCCAAAATATTGTGAGTGCAGTGCCGTTTAACTCTCAGCCTAAATCAACTGAGGCAGGTTGAAAATTTTGAAAAAACAATTAGAGAAAGCTTGGATGCACAAAACCAACAATGTAATAGATGAAAGAAAACTTGCCAAATTGTTACGAAATTTGTTTTTTCTACTTATCTCCAAAAATGCCTTTCATTATATAGCACTAAGTTGGTCACGTGACTACGCGATTATGCGTTAGCGCCGTGGCCTGTCTTTATCGTTGGCCTCGTTATTGACAGTTTTTAGAAATTGAACACCCGATTGGCTTTAGGTTAATAATTAATAATTGTTCTAACCTAACAGGTATAATGACAAAAATATTTATGGATCTTAAATATAGCGGCAAATATACTGAAACTTCAAAGTGAATAGAAGACAGAATGAATAAAATGAATGAATGGAGGGTCACAAAATTCTCCAGTATAAAAACTCCCTTACTCTTTGGTAGGTAAGTACCTAGGTACTTGAGAATCTGAACAAACTCTTCACACCAAATAGCTATTGTCATATGTAGTGTAGGTACCTATACCTACTTTTTCTTTTCATAAAACAATATATTGTACTTAGGTCTTAAGTATTTTAAATACCTGATAGTATTTAAATACCGCTAAGTATTTAAATATGTGCTCAGAGTGTTTAAAATACTAAATTTGGTATTTAAATACTCGAAATGGTTAGGTATTTAAAATCCAAAAAGGATTTAAATTTAATGAAATACTAAATAATATTTAATATTTAAATACTTTTAATTTCAAAATAGAATTCATTTTTAAATACGTTTAAAAAGTACTTTGCCGACAAGTTACTACTAACATGGTTCGTGCTTGTTCTGTTGATCCTATATAATAATAAAAATTAGAGCAGCTGGAGTATTAAACATCTTGATGGGTTAGAGAGATTAAAACACAAATGTGTATTACCGCAATAGATCAGTACTTTTGTATTACAATAACCTGTTCATTAGACAAGAATTTATTACTACAAATAGCTTAAAAAAATGTTCATTAGGATAAGTAAAATTATATTCTACTGTGCCCGATGGGTTTATATCAAAGTATAACAGTTTATTATGTAGGTAAGCTTATAATACGAGAACTAATGCTTTTTGCTGGTTTAAAGAATATATTTTTACATATTCTATTTTGCACATAATTTTGTCTGGGATTTAGTAGTACCTACACGTAGATTTTATACTCCTTGAATTCGGAATAATTAATGAAAATATAAATATACATCTGTATTATTTTAACCAAGATTTACCTATTGTTTCTGTTCACACCTTTCAGAATCTGAATATAACTAACATTTCAATCTAAAGTCTGAGAGCAGTGGCGTAGCGTGACATTTAAAAATGATAGTGTGGTTTATTGTGAAAACTACATGTAAATACTAGGTCTTCACGAAGCATCTATTCTAATGGTAGGTGCAATAAAATGCTGTTATTATTATTTTTAATAATTGCTATGACATTACCTCTTTTTTGTTTTTTTTTTCCATAACAACAAAGAATGTCTACGAATTTTGCATTTTTTTACTACCTATTTTAAAACAACTTGGATTAGCTATCGACATTAGATTAAGTGCATGTAAACTAAGTACCTACTTTATTTTCAAATTTTGATAGCTTACTATGTCTACTTTCATGTAACGTCATAACTGATAACTGATTACTGATTATTATTTATTTCCATGGGTAACTAGATCTTACTCCAATCACAAATATTACAATAATTTGTCTTACGTTTTTATAGTATAAATACAGCATAAAATGGCAAGTGTGACACATCAAATTAAATGGGTAATTCCGCTTTATAAAAAAAGTGACATTAAAATCTGTTGATAATTTAGTTTTAATCCCAAGAGAGGCCACATTAAGTCATATCACAAATTTCAATACTGATATAAAATTCTGACAGTTTTTGCAAACAATTTTCCTATGTTAACCTTTAAAAATGTCGAATTTATTATATTTAGCTATATATGGACGTCAACAATCTTTTTGTCAAAAAATAACCGACATATTTTTAGTGAGCAATTTATATAAGCCACTCTCTATATTACCCTAAGAGAGAATACGTTTCTGATTCCTATATGCGGGAAATTCGCAGAACATTTAAGCTGCATTTATTAGTAAGTAAGGTATATAAAGTTGAGATTGATAAATTAAACAGATTACGTTTGCGCAAGTATCCGAATGATGAAAAATGTCATTTTGCGTAATATTTTGTTGGGCAAAAATATTAACTGCGTTTTTACCTATTATTTATAATTACCTTAAAAATCAAGTATTAACAGTTTGTTCTGAAATTAAACATATTGTTTCGCCGGAAATCGCATTTTAAAGAAATTTGAAGCTGTCTTTGAGAGCAAAATTATTAACTAGCTGATTTTTGTTAAACTTTGTAAGTGGATACCTAGTCTTGTTAAATTTTTTGAAATTAAACAAAAATTGGTAACGGAAGTATTTTGAAATGACAAATGGCAGTTGACCTACATGCGTCGTAAATAAATGTTTAATTTCGCTCTACGTGATTTAATATAGTTATATTGTAAAAAGTTAAACAAAAAAACACAGTTATTATTTTTGCCTAGTCTATACCAATGAGAAGTGACAGCTGACGTACATGCGGCTCAGAGAAATGTTTAATTTTGTATAAGTTACATTCTATGTAAAAGGGAATGATCATCTGCAATAAAAACGTAGTTAATATTTTTGCTTTTGCCGAAATAGAAAATTATCCGATTTTTATCCCTCTTTGTCGATCTAAGTTACTTCCATATTCTTAAAATGTTTAATTTTTTAATATATTGTTATCAAGGGAAGTTTTTTTTACCTAAAGAGTCTAAAAAATCTAGTTAACATTTTTGCTCGAAATTTCTAACGAAAAATAGGTGTTTTTTGAGGTAACTCAAGGTTCCCTTTTTTTCAAAATGTTTAATTTGGTTTCTACCAACGTATTTACTTATAACTTTGATATGGTAAACAAAATTGCATTTAATATTTTTTTCTAGGTCAAATTCTATTTTCCCTGGCCTATAGGTAATAACTTCCGCATACGCCTCTCTAATTCCATCACATAACTCTTCTCTGCGCCCTGACCTTCTCTTGAAACTTTTTCTCCTCCAATGTTCCCCACAAATAGAAATCGAGAGGTGCGAGTTTCGGGAATCTGGAAGGTCATTGGATGAGAGGGATACAGCAAAAATCGATTACATGCTATATTAAATTGTTTCTTGTCTGCTGTTAGAACTTGCTTTGGGACTACAATAAAAATGTTCAATTGTGCCTTCGGTTTCTCAACTTTGTTATTTTATTTTCCGTATGTAGGTACAACTTTGAGGAAAAAACTCTGTCTATCTTGTATCGAGAGGTGATCTTTATGGAGTTGATCCTGTTTTCGTTGCGATTTCACCAATTCCATTGTGGAAAAATGTAACTCTCTCTAAATACCCGATGGCGACTTTTAACAAAAATATTTCAATAAATGCAATTTAAAATAGCACAACGCCTTTAACTTTAAAGATGCAAAGATCCTTAAAGAAGAATACCTACTTAGTTTTCTTAACTTGTTAATAATTAAGGGATCCAATAAATAAGATATAGCGTGTCCCTATTTGCTTGAATATGTCGATTTTCTATGTAAGTTTCAAGATAAATTGATGGTCCAAAGATTCATTTTCAAGCAATATGACGTCAAACTTGATATACCTACATAGTCTTGTTAAATAGTCATTTCAAGGAAATACCTTTTTCCAAAAACAATTGTGAAATTGGATTGTAACACGGAATATTAGTAATGAATATACGGGGAGTAACAAAATATTATGTGACTTCCGGTTTGACCGAGCATCACTTGGTCAGATTTTGAGTCTATATATACATATTTTTAGCATGTTAACTCCAAAATTAGAAAATAAAATTAACTCCTACCGCCTTCAAATTTTGCAGATTAATTGTACATTCAAAATGAAGAAAAAAATGGCAAATGCGGGCATTGGGAAAAACATCATTGGTTTTCTTGAAATAGGGTGTCAAAATTTTGTCAAATTCAATCCGTTCCGTTTTGAAAGCGAACAATTTTTGATTCGTTGTTTCAAATGGATTTTTTCTCAATTTAAATGGTACAGTTGATCTGTAAAATTTGAAAGTAATAGGTGAAAATTGTATGTGCTTTTTTTTTTAATTTTGGAGTTAACAGATGTTCTGGGGCATATTTTGCCGATTTCAACGGTTCAACGGTTAATTTTATCAACATGAAACAATGTTACCTTTTTGTTGCAGACTGAAAAGATGCAAAATTATAACTTAGCAAGGCCAAAATGATAACACCAAAAAAGTAACGAGTAAAAGCACGTTCCAAAAATAGCGCAAGTGACGCTCTTTGTGGGATACGTGGAAATTGACATCTTCAGCTGATTCTCCATCCCAAAAAACCGAACAATACAAAATCTTAGTTTAGCAGCTAGTTTAGCCGACCTAGTCAAGGAGGCAGCCAATAAGAAACCGAGCGTAGCGATTTTATTGGTCGGCGTTTCGGAGATCCGTGGAGCAGGTATCGACGAGAGGCAATTAGGCCAGTACAACCAGTGCCGTCCACGGAAATAAGGATTGCGCTTTATTTTACGGATTTTGGTTTTGTGTATAGATTTTTGCGTGCTGTTGTTTTGTGTGTGACAAAATTTTTGGTTTGCTTTGATTTGAATTATTTCAAAGTTTATTTTATTATTTTTTAGAGCATTTAAATAAAATTTTTATAATATTATTAAGGGCCATACGCGCCACCTATGACTCGGTTTTGTTTTAGAATGCAAACGCCGCCCCCAAGAGTTTGTAGGCTGTTCCAAGTGAGTTTATTTATCTATACCTAATTCTAACAAAACTAATATACGATTTCCTAAAATTCCTAGTCAAATGCCCTTAAGATATTGGCAGGCACGGAGAAAAGCTTTGTTTTATGTACTACATTTGAAGTTTTGAAGTAATAAATAGGTTACCAGCCCTCAACAAATAAGTTATCGTGTTGTTTTATCGAATGCTTTAAGCAAACACTTCTTAGTTCTGTTTTCCTTGTATATCCGGAAAATAAATATCTATATAAACACCAACAGAGTTATCGATTGGGTTACTGTGCAAACGCATAGGGCCTTATAAAAAGAGTAATCAATCTTCAAGTTTCTGTAAATAAAAAATACAGGACGATGGATCCCGAATCCCGGCGCAAAATATCGGTTAGGAAATGGATCAAAATACCATGTGATTTTGAACATCGGTCCCTTAATTTTCATGGAATGAACCGACAAATTATAAATAATACTTTCAATGGGTCCTTTACATGATCTGTTTATATATTATTGGAATATAGGGCTCCATAAGTCTAAAAAAAAATTTTCTGCCAAATTCGTTTCGAGCAGTGGTTGGCTAAATCTTTCTGAAGTGTTTCTACAAAGAGTATTGAGAAAATACCGACTTGGGTTTAACGTTTAAACGGAGAGCAGACAATTTCGCATGTGGGCGAAAATTTCCCCCCCTAAAAGAATATATCTGCTCATGGCATATATTGATTAGTACGCAGATAGAGAAGTAATCGAGGCAACAAGGTCAAGTACCTCTAAATCTAAATTTTACGAATTAAAATCCCAAAGCTGAAAATACGCAGTATGAGTGGTATTTTCTAACCATTGGGATTATAATATAATATAAGGTGGTATCTATTATTAGGCATACCACGAGTTGTTCCTAAAAAGAGAATTTAACAACTGCAAATGGTTTAACAATTATTCAGTGTGCATGTACTTAAGAATAAATTAACTAGAAGAATTCTAGAATTATTTTTATCGGACCATAAAGAAGATAAAAGTGAAGCCTTGGAAAATGACATCGATGAGATTGATAAGTCTGTGAGTGTTACAGCTATTAGACATGACATTGCAGAGGTAGGGGAGGTACAAACATTAAATAATAGATATTAGAAGCAACAGTAAATAATGATAATAATTTGGAAGGTTACGAAGTAAAAAGAAATTGGAGAAGAAATTGACGAATTGACGAATCTCTCATCCGTGAACAACTTTTCTCTTTTAGGGGCCTTCTCACATAATAGGTACATAATATTATTATTATGTATATTAAATGCTATATATAAAAATGTAACATAAGTTTCTTACTCTCGTGTTTACCTGGCATTGTATTCAACTAAGAATGTTGTAAAATACGCATGCACAAACAATGTAATAATGGCGCTATCTTTTGTCAAAAATAACCCTTATTTTAACTTTTTGGTCGCGGTATAATTTAATAAGGAAAATATACATACATAGCCAAAATTCGTTTTAGTTTTTCTCCGATTTAAGAAATTGTTATACTTTAAAGTGTAAAAATAGTATAGAATGTGCCCACGGCAAAGCGGTATTATAGGTGTATATGACAATTTTTTTGCATTACAAACACAATTTTTTTATTCTGCTCTTGCTTCACCCAAAAACTATTTTTAGTATATTGGACTTTATAAAATTTATAAAGGGCGCTGGTAGCAGCTTAAGAATAAAAATTCCATCAGGTAAAGTGGCTTTTCTGTGCGAAATATTGAAAAATTTTATTAGGAAAACTTGCTCAGAATTAAAAAATTAGACGTTGTATCAAATTACAGAAGGAATTTTTTTATTTATATATTTTTTTAAATAATATAAATTCAATCATAATTTAAATTTATTTATTCTACCCATGTTCCTCATTTTTTAGCACACATCTCAACCTCAACTCTGTAAATTATTTGTAGCTATTTTGAATGGCTTGAAGGTCAATTGAATTTATATCATTTGTAATTTTAATGTTTTAAGAAGAGTATGCCATAGAAACAAAAATAAAAATGAACCGTCTTTGTGTCACAATAATTTATTGTTTGCAACTTTACAAGAAAAAGTTTATTTAGTACTATGCTATGGCACTGGCGAATCTAGCAAGAGAAATGTGATTTGTAAGTTTAATGAAAAATTTCCGAATGTCGTCCTAACGATACAAAAGGCATGGAGAATTGTGAAAAGATTCAAGAAAACCGGAAATGTAAATAAGCAGACTAGGCCCAAGAAACAGTACAATGAAGATGATGCAGCAATAGTATTAGTCATGGATTCTCTCAGAGAGACTTCAGAATTATCTTTAAGGAAGCGAGCTTATGATACAGGGGTAAGTAAATCCTTAATAATTTGTAAAATATTCAAAGAAAACAAAATATTTCCATTTAAGCCAAGATTTCGACATAATCTTCAGTACGGCGATGAAGATAAGCGCTTATGCTTTTTTGTATGTTAATGGGGGAAGATTTGCAGAATACCGTTTTTTATTATTATTTTCTCCAATGAAGCAACTTTTACCACAAATGGTGTTGTGTTTAGTCAGAATTGCCGCTACTGGAACGATACAAACCCAAATTTTAGAATTACTACAGTATTCTAAAAAAGTTTATGTTTGGTGTGCAATATCCTACAATGGTATAATCGGACCATACTTCATTGAAGGAAAATTAAACCAACATAAATATTTAAATTTACTGGAAAAATTTTTTCAAGAATATTTACATACCTTGCCACTGGACGAAAGAGCACGTTTGTATTTTCAGCAAGATGGTTGTACAGCCCACAGCACACAAATAGTAAGAAATTGGCTGAATAATAATTTTGCATAGATAAGTGGATTGGACGATTTGGATCCTTTCCGTATCCACCCAGATCACCTGATTTGACTATTTGCGATTTTTATTTATTGGATCATCTGAAGCAAATTGTTTATTCCTATGATTTAACAATGAATGTAAATGTATTGAAAGAGATACTTACAAATGCTACAAATTCAATTGACCTTCAAGCCATTCAAAATAGCTACAAAGAATTTAAGAACGGAGTTGAGATGTGTGCTGAAAATTTGGGAACATGGGTAAAATAAATAAATTTAAATTATGATTAATATTATAATATAAAAATATTATAAATAAAAAAATATATTTAGTTCTGTAATTTGATACAACCATATTTTTTTATTTCTGGAGCATGTTTTTCTTATAATTTTTTTTCAATATTTCGCACAGAAAATATACTTTTTATTACACTTCTTTGAAAACACCTTAATTTCATCTGTTTTAGCAATAATGAAAGATGGGGTTTTTCGGGCTAGCGCACGGAAACAGCGTATGGAAAAACTTTCCGTGCGCTGAATAAAAATACCGAATATATGCCTTTAAAATAGAAATATACAGCAAAGTAAACTAAATTTAAGAAACTCTATATGCTCTCTGATATTTAGCATATTATACATATTTTGTATTTTAATTCATAAGTGTTTCAATATTTAGATACATTTCTATAATATTTTTGACGTTTTATTCACCTTTTCTGACAATAACAAATTTACAACAAAGCACCTTTGAAATAATTTGAGAGTAACCATGGAAATGTATCATACATACCAAACACTATACATATTGTCTGCATTGTTTATTTATTGTCAATTAAATATGCCGATAAAATGATTTAAGTTTCCGTTTTTAAAGAAGTATAATAAAAAATATCGTTCATTACACGTCCAGAAATAGATTTTTCCGTGCTTGCATGACTTGTCACGCGCGCACGGAAAAATCTTTATTTCCATAATGAAATATACTATTTTGGGTGAAGCAAGAGCAGAATACAAAAAAAATTGTGTTTGTAATGCAAAAAAATATCATATACACCTATAATACCGCTTTGTCGTGGACACATTGTATATATTCTTTAGGTGTCAAATAAAATAATTACTCAATATCCCTAAAACATCTGTACACATAGGCGCCGACTCCGCGGGTGCTCCGGGGCTCGAGCACCCGGCCAAAAATTTGGCTGGGTGCGGACCCCCCGGCCAAAAGTTTGACCAGTTGTTGGAAGCTCAAGCAAAGGTGACAAGGTGACAACCAAACAATTCGAAAATGTGTCAAATGTTCCCCATAAAATCGTCCATAAGACTAAGCACTTGTGCGTTATTTACGCAAAGTTAGGTAACTAGTCGTTTTTTGTTTTGTTTTGTTTTTTATTTTTGTTTAAAAACCGCTTCTTAAAATTCAGCGGACTATCATCCGGATGAATCAGCTGATATCTCCCTCTCATTTGTTTCCCTTTGGATTTTAAAACGAGGCCTGCTTTCTTATAGAAATACCTTTATTTTATTTCATTCTATTTACGTTTTGTTTTTTTTAATCATCAGGCAGGGTGATAACTGTTCGTTTTTTGTTATGTAAAAATTGATATCATTTGGGGGGGTTCTACGCGTGTCCCGCTCATCTATGATGTCCGGAAGAGGGAAAAGTTTTTTATTCGTGTGTATACGACAAAAAGCCACTCTTTATAAAAACGCCCAAAACTGTTAAAATATTGTTGATTTTTTATACAGAATGTTCAGTATTTCGAAAAATTTAGAAAATTTTGTTAGTTACCAAGAGTAAAGGATCGTTGTTTTTGACAATATCGAAAAATATTATCAAGGATATCATTTAGAGTCCACAGGGGGTTAAAAATTTGAGGTTTCAGCAATTTACGTTGAATTTTTTTAACAAGGCGGGCAGGTAATTTGTGCCGCCTTATTTTATATTTGCAGAATTTATACAATAATCAATTTCTTCAATGCTATTACGTCAATTTATTGCTAACAATATGGAAAATTTACTTAAACAAGGAATAATGGTATTAAAATTTACAAAAATAAATTTCACTCAGATTTATTGCCTCTTAACTTCTGCACTAATTTCAACTCTTCTAATAAATTCTCTATACACATTTTGTATTTCGTGTAGAGGAATATTTGCAAAAATGGTAAACATTATTTGGTTATCATAGCCACAGCCACCCGTGATTTTAAACTGCTCTATTATACATGCCTGAATCAGACGCCGGCTCTGTTAAAAAAAAAATTCAACATAAATTGCTGAAACCTCAAATTTGTAACCCCCTGTGGATTCTAAATGACATCCTTGATAATTTTTTTCGATATTGTCAAAAACAACGGTCCTTTGTCCTTTAAGTACTTTTGGTGACTAACAAAATTTTCCAAAATTTTTCGAAATACCGAACGAACACCCTGTATAAAAAATCAAAAATATTTTTACAGTTTTGGGCGTTTTGGAACAAGCAGGAGATTTTATAAAGAGTGACTTTTTGTCGTACACCCACGAATAAAAAACGTTTCCCTCTTCCGGACATCAGAGCGGGACACGCTGTATATAGTATACCATGGGCACCCAGCCAAATTTTGAGAAGTCGGCGCCTATGTCTGTACATCGGATTCGTGCCCCACTTCGAGCCTGCGCTGTTGTCGTTTATACTTCATTCGAAGTATCATTGACATGGCTACAACTGTGTCATTCCAAATTCTTGACCCTGGCCAAATGTCTGAATCCTCCATCGTATAAATTGAATTAGTTTATTGTAAAGATTTGTAACTCATTTTTATTTATTTCTTACATTCTCACGGAGTAGTCACTGCCTCTTCTGCCTCCCCCGACAAGCCGCCAATAATGTGGTAATATGCACAAAGGACAGGAGCTCTAGGGAGGCGCGCAATGTAAGCAATACCGTCAAGCGTATGAGACGTCGTTTTACGAATTCAAACGAGTGTAAATAGTTCTCGTTATTATTATTGTGTGATTATTTTTATATTTCAAATATTAAACTAATATTTAAACTTCCATGCTCTTGCAGCGGTACGAATGCTTCCTAAATTATCGTGTTTAAATTTCAAATTTTGTGTGAGAACCAATTTTCGCTATTAATCTACAAAATTATTCCCAACCTCGGAAATTTTTAAATCACCTCTAAATTGTAATAAGAAAAATAGTGCAAAAATTACTCGCTACAGAGCTTTAGGGCAACTCGGGCTCGTGTTTTTCCTAGGAACAAGGTAACTCAACCTGTTTACACTGCGGGAGAATCTTCCACGGGAAAATATTATTTCCGGCGAAATCCATGTTTTCTAGATAATAGTTTATGTCGGCCCACCTTTTTAGCGTATTTAATTCGCGTCGAATGCTGCTGTTACATAACATCAGAACAAAAACCTAAAGCGAAAATGAAACGGAAAAATAACGATTCTGTAATTTTTTCTGCAAAAAAATATCAATTAGCGAGTCGTTTTGAATAAATACCTAGAATATTTTGTTTATGACGAGGTTCTTTACAGTCACAAATTATCATACCTTTTTTGACAAATAAGTTATTGGGGATAATTAACGTTTTTATTACTCGTGTCCTTTAAATACGCCTTGTTGATTTAACTTAACGGGGGAGACATTTTTGATATAATTAATTCGAATGGGGGAGATAACTTGGAAGGGAAAAGAAAAGTTGAAACCGTGAAGATGAATAGAAGGATTAATTTCAGGAAAAATCAGCACATAATGTTAGCAAGCATCAAAGGAAGTAATAATCGCAAATTGGAAACGTTTTTATTTTTGTAATTACGGCGATTCAAAAGCGAACGTAAAAACAGATTTTATTTATTTTCTCGAAAATTAAGCAATATAGGCAAAAAATGCAAGAGAAAGAAGAAAATTATTTTTAAAAATAATCTTAAATTAATATCAAACTTATAAAACGCAGTGGCGTGCTCAATTTTTTTCTTAAAATATATCGCTAGAATGCCCCAGAATCCCCTGGAAAAACTAAATTAAATCTAATAGTCTCAAATTAATCTCTTTACTTATTACAAGCATGCTAAGTTTCATCAAAATCGGCCAAGCAGTTTTGAGATTTCTCTTTTAAGTTCTTTTTATTTTTATTAGTTCTATTAAAATTTCAATATGTTTTACCGTTTTCGCGATTTTTGCTCTTAATGATCTCATTACTCAATATCTACCTACTGTAACCTAATAACTAACAACCAAAGTCCGGATTTTAGGTGAATTGACTTTTTTGCCATTTTTGCCTTTTTCATTCATTTTCTGTCATTTTTGCCTATTCCTTCCATTTTCAGTCTTCTATGTAAAAACTGCCTTTTTATTAATTAAATTGTTTATTAATTTTCAAGATATATTTTGTAAATTTAAGTTGCCTTTTAAAAATAATTACCCACTGTCAAAAAATATTCAGGATATGAATCTTACGCACTTATTTTTATTTTTTAAAGACTAGGTAGGTAAGTTGGTAGATAAGTAGGGGTTTTATGTATATTTGTATTTGTAAAATGTTCAGACAGCAAATCCCCACTTTTCACTCTCTTTAATCTCGATTCTATTTAAGTCACCATTGTCAGTTTATGCATTAATCCAACTTCTTGGCAAATCAAGTGGAAATCATAAGTACTGCATGGACATATTGCCAACCTAAATTTTTAAATTCGTTGCTGAGAATGTCATTCGTATCTTTTCCACTACTTTAAAATCTGATCAACAGTAGTGCAGGTATATTCTTATGTTGGTAACATCTTGGAATTAGGTCAAATCCAGTGGCGTATAATAGGGTCATCTCAGGATAATAAGATTGTCGAAAACCTGTTTTTCTGGAAAACGTTCCATATTTTATTTTTATGTGTGTATTTAGGATTCCAGTTTCCACGAGATGGCATCAAAAATTGTGGTTATCGGTTGGAATTTATTTAAAAAATGTACACGGATGCCACAAAATATAGCTTGTTCCAACCACTTTCTAAAAGGAGAGTTTTTATAATTTTGAGCTAAGACTTTTGAAAAGGGGCAGTACCTAATTTGTTGAACTCTTGGTTGAACCTGTTGCTGGTTGATCGGTGGTAATAATAAGTATCGTAAATGGACAGAAGTATTTACATACATATAGCTGAATTACGATAGGTCGATACCCACAGCTGTCAACATGAAGGTCTGTCTTGTGAAGTACGTATTTCTATTGCTATTCTATTTTTATAATATTTCGGTCAGAATATGTTTTGCTTGTTGTGTATAATGTTTGATATTATTTATGCATGTTTAGGTATATTTTTATATTTATATCTAGCCGATCCGAGAGATTTTATCTTGAAATACTAAAAATAAATATTACCTATAGGAACAGTTTGAAATAATTTCGTTGGAGCCAATTTAATGCCATTTATACACATACGAGTAATATGTATATTTAATAGGAGTTTATAAAATTCTCTTCGTTAGATTAGAAGCCCCATGGCCTCTAAAACCTGCTCTGTCTAGCACGTAAAAATAAATGAGTATATATCTTCCAATAATATAATTTATTTTATGCTCCCTCATTCCTACTTGATACATCTTTTCATTATCTCCTCTTTCCGACCCTGCAAAATCGCCATATTGCTCATTAACCCTAATGAAAGCGGTACGTCTGGCCAAAGTGCCCCATATTTTTCCTCCCACCCGGAATCGCAGGAACGGGGATCCCGGAGTTTCTTAGTCCCGGAGATGAAGGCGGCCGCAGAATTTATAGTCCGGGCAGGTCGCCTAGCCAGTCAGTTAAGTTGACACGGCCGGAGGATTACACACCGGAGCCGGGACTCCGAAAGAGAGGAACTTTTATTGCCCTTACTCCGACCGGAGAGAAGTATAGCCGGGAATTGCCCGAAATAATAGGGTTCGCGAAGGTTGGGAAGTGTAAGAACGTCACCCTCGGTCGCCTTAATAAACGATGTGTTTTGTGTCATTCAGAATCTCGAAAACTATATACTTCGCTAAAACGTAACTACCTTATTGGACGAGGCCAACGATAAAGACAGGCCGCATGGCGCTAACGCATAATCGCGTAGTCACGTGACCAACTTACTTCTATATTATAATAAAAGGCTTTTTTGGAGATAAGTAGAAAAAACAAATTTCGTAACAATTTGGCGAGTTTTCTTTCATCTATTACATTATTGGTTTGTGCATCCAGGCTTTCTCTAATTGTTTTTTTTTTAATTTTCAACCTGCTTCAAGCTGTTTTGGGCTGAGAGTTAAACGGCACTGCACTTAAATACTTTGGCACATTCTCAAAAATTGTTGGGACAGCAACTTCCTTTAGCTTAGGGGATATTCTCTGTAGGTATTTTCCTCCCACAAAACATTTGTCCACTTTAATTGTTCCACTTTCTTGAAAATGTGTCAGCCACAAATACTTAAGGGTTTTTTTTAGAAATCTCAGTTGGAATTTGACGAATCCATTTTTGGCGCAAATTTTCATCCCGAGGCAAAGCAAATGTTGTTATGGCGACACTTTCTTCCTGGCTTTTGTAATATGTATAAATATAATATAAACAGACCAAATCTTTGGTATTTAGGTTATTTTTTACGAAAAAAAAATGAAAACTCATCTCTGTATACTGTTAATATTGACGAGATCCCAGTTGATCGGCAGCGTGAAAGGCCGAATAGGAACCGTATCAGGGCGTGGGTCGACAACGAAAATCCTCGAGTACGTTACAACGCTGATTTATTTCGCACAAGGTGAATGGTGAATACAAAATACCCGAACGTGGTCAACGGGAACGGCTTCCAGCCACCCGGACAGTCTGAACTCGCGGATCTCCCGTTAGCAGTTCCCCCGTCTGTGTCTCAGGCTCCACTGTCCATATCCATTCCGGGGGTAGAATTCCCCCTTACAGCGCTCACGCGTCGGTGCGAGCGGCACCAATACTCCCGGACGGCACGACTCCCACCCAGAGGCCATAATAACACCTGGGCGGTTCCCCTCCGCCACGACACACGCGCACTAGACACAAACTTATTTCTAAAATATAAACTAAGACGTTTAAAAATACTTTAAACATTTAAAACTTCTCAAAACCCAAGTCGCTTTCAGTTATGTGACAAATGACATGTAACGTTGGACTAAGATGTTCACGTGATTTTTGTACGCCATGGCCTGTCTTTATCGTAGGCCTCGCTTATTGGAAGCTACACCCTTTAAAGTAGACGTTCGTTGTTCTATTCTCTAAATCAATTGCCTTAGGCAATCTTGAACGAACACTGACGATATAGAAGAGGACTAAAGATTATGACAGAAACATAGAAGTTTAACTGAGTTTATACCAGGACTACCAGGAGACAGAAGACCGAATTGAAAACAGCCAGAGGGGGGAACGAATTCAATGAAAGCATGCAAGAAAATCGACGTAGGGTCATTGAAAAATAACTGTCGTTATTACACGACGAAGATAAATATCCGCATGTACCTCTCTCGTCTAATGTTACGGCAGTTAGCAAAACACAGGCTCCTTTATCATGAAGTTTGGTTAACAGATGGGTGCTGCATTGGGCTGCTGAGTGCGAATTAAGTATTCAAATGGTACATGGCCAAGTTCACCGCCCCTCGCGTCAACGCATTTAGATATACCATGCATATGTGTGCTGTGATTTGCTAATTTAGAAATGAAGTATTAGGCATTAAGCCCAGGAAAATGTAGCGGAAAAGCTTATGACATCATTTTGTACTATATGCAGGATGATTCGCCCAAAACTTTCACCCCCCCCCCCTATATCTCAGCAACGACATGAGACAGGTATTTTAGTTTCGTAAAAAAAGGCTGGTAGAGCTCGTCGAAGACATTATTCGTAGGCTCAAATTGAATTTTTCTATTGCAAATTGTAGATGGCGCTGCGGTCGAAAGAAACTCGCAGCGACCTTGAGAAGTAGTGCATCCGAATTGTCCTTCAATTTGAAGCAAAT
Source organism: Pseudeuparius sepicola (assembly GCA_963920635.1). Classification (NCBI taxonomy): domain Eukaryota; kingdom Metazoa; phylum Arthropoda; class Insecta; order Coleoptera; family Anthribidae; genus Pseudeuparius; species Pseudeuparius sepicola. Next base: position 7,640,391 of record OY987306.1, read on the forward strand.
TATCAGCTATAAAGAAATTTTGAAAAGTCGATAGTTTTCGAGTTATCGCACTTTAAAGTTGGCAGTAATCTGTAGTGGACAGTCCTAAAATTATTGCCAAAGCAAAAAACGAGAAATAATGTTCTTACAACTATATCCTAATATCTCACGCAGTTGTTTTATCATTATAAATGTACAGGGTGTCCCAGGGAACAATCCCACCACGCTTAACCTTTAAGTTTTTGAGATACGAAAAACTTTTCAAACAAAAGTTGTAGCCGGGGCCGTATCTGAGGGGGGGTTTCGGGGATTCAACGCCCCCCCCCCCTCCCGAAATAACACCATTTTATATGCTTTTGCACCACCACTAGAACGAGCTCCCCAAGTTACAGTGAGTGTAGTATCAAAGGCGGCAATATCCATTTTTGACAATTTTGGTAATCGACGAAAAACGATATAGGGTAAATAAAGAATCCGTCTGTTCAAAATGATAAGTAATTTCAAATCATTAGTTGCATTACTTACATAAACTAATATGGTTTGACCTAATATTTTTTACAAATTTAAAAAAAGGTTATTTTAGTTTGGATATTGCTAGTTATGATTCTCATTCCCTATTTTTGATCCTAAAACTGGTTTTAAAATTACTATGGTTTTTCATTTTTTGCCTTAGAAATATTCGGTAATTTAACGAATAATAATCAGTGTTGATGTAAATTATTGCTTTTTGAAAACACAATTACCTACAAACCTTTTTTTTGCCAAATAAAAAAATACTTTAAATATCATAATAATAAAAAGAATATAATATAAACAACAATGGGGATAATGCAACTTTTATTAACTGAAAATAGTGCGAAACTTATTACTTATTTTAAACTAGAACTGCAGGAATTTCTTCAGTAAATTCACTATATCCATTATCATCATCGTCCTCAGTATTCTCTTGATTGTCATCACATCACATGATTGTTAGAAGCCTCGTGATTGGCCAAAGTGGAGTTTGCCACCTTTGATTCCAAGTGCTTGTGAAGATTGCCAATTTTGAATCTTACCCTCATTTTCTACATTTAAAATAACGGTATATTGCCGAGTTTGGTCCCAATAAACTGTACTAGTTGATAAAGCATATAAAGCATTATAACATAGAATAAAAAACCGAATTTCGGCAAAATTGGAGATTGCCGCCTTTGATACTAGACGTTTCTATTAAACTGGTTTTCCAGTAGAGCGTGGAAACCCATCGAAAACTGCCAACAAATTATAATTTTTGGATCAGTCCAGTACCTAGTTTTATTATCAGAATATGCTTTCAAATTAAAATAAAACATAACTGGCAAAACTGGACAACAGTAAACGGTGAACGGTGGTGCATGGCTGCGTGCCCCATGGATTAGGAGAATAGGGGATTCCCAGAGTCTCTTTTATGAATATAGATTAGTACTAATTTGTATTTGAAGATTTATTTATTATTTTTATGAAAGTTACAATTAGGCAAGTGGCGCGAAGAAATCTGTTACCATACCTACTGGAAATTCTAAAGGTGTCGTCAGGCCAGGCGAAGAATATGTAGGAATATATCTGTAATAAGAACTCAAATAAGTAGAAAAGGGATAGGTATAAATGCGATAAGGAATATTTAGCCATTATCATAATAATTAAAATTTAATATTTTTAAAGTTTTAATGTTAAACTTGTTCAACTTAAACCAGTTTAAGTTTTTTATGTAAAACCATTTAAAAATAGTAGGTTTTTTTTTAAAACCTTATAGCTATTTCAACTTCAACAGCCACTGGTCTAACCGCTCCAGGGTCGGCTCTAGGCGGGTGCGAACGGTGCAGCGTACGCGGCCTGCGTTTTGACTGGCCCCGCGCCTCCGAGTCCCGTGTATAGGGCTATCCAGTCAGTAGCGTATTTAAAAGGGCGGGGCCGAAACCATTTCAGAATTTGAAAGTATTCACTGCAGCTTGAAAATCTGAAGATATTGGGATTTCCTAAGACTAATTTTAAGTAATTTCCCCTAACATCTCTAAAAAATTTCGCCTGCGGCGCATTTTACAGATTTATATTAAATGCCCTTGTTTGAAAGAAATTCGCAAAAATTGTCCCTCCCCACCCGATATTAATTTCTATATATGTCACTGAAGTGATCTAAATACATCGCCCCGGCCTACTTTTTTAAAAAGTGACATGCAAAAAGTATACCATTCTAGTGGCGTAAGTATCAACTTTCAAGTATTTGTTCTTAATGGATTAAATAATTCCTTGCTTAATGGATTAAATAATTCATCCGGCACCCATCCCAACAAAAGCTTGAGCCGATCCTGGAACCCCCACAAAAATTTTTGCTAGATACGGCCCTGGTTGTAGCTTATTATAAACAGTTTTTTATGATCTATAATATGAATATACAGGGCATTTTTTAAAAGCGAAGCCAACCAAACTTATTTTCTTAACGGGAATACCTCATAGGTTTTTAGTTGATTTGATTTGTCATTTATTTCCAAAGATCAAGAAACGTACATTGTATACAGATTCTTAATATAGGACACGTCACAAAGAATTAGTATAAACACCAAGTATCACAAATTTATCACAATTATAATAACGAGTATGTTACACGTCGGGTAATTAACTGTTAAAATATTCATATAATGAGTAAAGAGCACGTGGCAGGAGGAATTTTTTTAATTCGACTTTAAATTGCTCTTCAGAGTGAATGTTTTTAAGGTAATCCGGTAAGTGATTGAATATCTTTATTGACATATTATGAGGACCGTTCAGGCTAGAACTGGTCCTACACCGTGGAATACGTAAGTTGCCTTTGTGCCTTGTATCATGAGAGTGAATATCTTTATTTTTCGGGAGCTCTTTTAGATTATTTCTAACATGCAATGCGCAAAAGAATATATATATATATATATATATATATATATATATATATATATACATACACACCAGCACACCAGCAATTTGGCGGACGATATTTTTTTGTGAGATGAACACAGAGTTTGATGTGGGAGCGTTGCCCCAGCAGACAACACCGTACGATAGCACAGAGTACACGTGACCATAGTATAACGCAAACAGGGTAGCATTGCTGACCACGGATCTGGTTGTCGGAATACAAAACTATACGAATTAATTTTTTTAGAGACACTATTAGTATGTAAGTTCCAGGAGAGCTTAGGGTCAAAATCTAGTCCCAGGAACTTGATCTCATATACAGCAGGCATTGTTTTGCCATTATTGAATCTAACAAGAGGACTTATATTGCAATTTTTGTTTTTTGGAAGGAATTGCATTAATTGCGATTTGTTGCAGTTTAAACAGAGTTTATTTTCCTGAGTCCATTCAACCATGTTGTGTACCAGTTCCTGGATTAAGGGGGTACTTTCTTGGTCCCTGCATCCGAATATAAAATTGGAATCATCCGCATACAACACCGGCAGCATGGCATCATCACAGATACCGGGGAGGTCGTTAGCCATAATGACAAATAATATAGGGCCCAGGAGACTACCCTGGGGCACGCCACACGCATTGGCCAAAAAATTAGATCTAGTTCCATCGTGAAGAGAGACACACTGGATCCTGTTTCTCAAGTAGGTCTTGAGCCAGTTCAAGGCAACACCCCTAACTCTGACCACCTCAAGCTTGCCAAACAAAATGTCGTGCTCCACGGTGTCAAACGCAGAACTAAAATCAAAGAACGCACCAAAAGTATCGCACTTGTTATCGAGACATTCTTGTATATATTTTACACACTCATACAGTACCGATTGAGTACTTTTGCGCTTGACAAATCCATCTTGATATGGTGTTACAACATCATTTTTTTCAAGAAAGTCATAAAGCTGGTTATAAAACACTTTTTCAAAGATTTTATCCAGCTGATTTTGCACAGCGATGGGTCTATAGTTGAGAAGTGAAGTAGGGTCACATTTTTTATATACGGGAATAACTTTTGATTTTTTCAAGACTTCAGGAAAGACTCCTGTTGTTAAAGATAGGTTAATAAGGTAAAGCAAAGGCTCCACGATTGCCTCGAAACACAGTTTAATAATAGTACCAGATATCTCATCTATGCCCCGGGACTGATCAGCTCTCATGGACATTACAATAGTGTGTAACTCATCTCTCGTAATTTCACGAATGAACATGGAGTGTTACAGTTGAGAAAATCAAAACTTGCCTGTTAAAAACCACATAAAAGACAAAAATAGATAACAAAACAATAGTTGGCCACGAATGGCATTATTGGTTTGTTGAAGTAATACGACATTTTTAGTCAGTAGGTACTGGCCAAAGATAAATCTAAAATGATTTTTTTTCTTGAAATTAAATAATTTTTTTTTGCATTCTATAAAAGCAATAAAAGATAAATTAATTTTCCCGTAGAACTGCGGCAGATACAAAAAAAGACAAGAGACAGTTTTTGCTTACAATAATGAAAGTTATTCAAGGGTATTGTATACCCATATCTCCGCCACTGGCTACATTGGGAACTTGGTATTACCGTATTTTGTGACACTGGATCAATGCATGTTGTGTACCAAAATGTCTTTTAATTATCTTTAACGGTTGGAAAAATAAAAAATAAAACGTTAAAATTTTTGAGAATTTAAACATCCTGTATTTCGAAAACGAGGCGGCTGTGTATAAAAAGTTATTCACAAAATAGTAATATTTTGTGATTTTCTATCACCTGTTGAAGTGTCCAAGAATAAAACTAAATTGCCTTGTAGGTATTTCAATAGGACATCCGGGTTTTACAATAAAATATAAATAAAATTTACAACGACAATTAATTATTTTTCGATAAAATGATTTAGATTAATCATACTTAATAATAAGTCTAATTAAGCAATAAAACTCACATCGAAAATCGTATAAAAACTGTATTTACCTTGGATAAACGTAAACCCAAGTTTTAAACATGGGTGCTGTTGTACTCCCAACAATGGCTATGTACTCACTGAATTGACTTGACCGGGGGCGTGATCTTGCATCGAAGAGAGGTGGGAGGGGGACATGAAAATTTGAAATTTGGCTTCTTCAGTTAGGCTGTAGCTACTAAAAACCCATATTGCCCCGCATTCCCCTAAATGAAACACGAGTGGTATTAAAAAGACACGACATAATGTGTTAAAAATAGCTTCCATGATTAGCACTAAAATAATACTTTAAGATATGTGTTTTTAGTGGCGTATTCAGGGGGAGGGCAAAGGGGGCAATGCCCCCCCCCCCAGAGCTGGTGAGATAAACGAGATTTGTAATATCAAAATTAATAATACCAAAAATTATATACTCCTGGCCTAATCTCAAAATCAAACATCTACAATTTGTTATTTGTTTCATCTTGTCTTCTCGAAATTAAAAACTGTGCAGTAGATTTGAGAACACGCCGCCGTATATTATACACACACTCCATCGGTCGCAGCGCGTAACTGTAAATTAGGCTACAGTGTGCCAGAAAGAGCATTTTCAAAACTGAAAATTTTAAAAAGTTATATTAGAAACAATATTAGCGAAAATCGACTGAATGGGTTAGCACTCATTTATGTGTACCCTGAAATACCCATATCCCCAGAGGAGATATTTGACGAGATCAAGACCAAAAAAATACTTGATATAGATTTTACTGGTTCGAAGAAGAATTATTTTTATGTTATACAGGGTGGCCGGTAATAACTTAAAAAATTAAAAAGAAAATGGAAAATATGACGAAAATTTCATATGAACATAGATCCGCAGATGTTTGGTTTTCGAGATGCGCAGGGTGTTGAAATTGAAATTTTATTTTCGATTTTTTAAAGTAACTTTTTGAGACGACAAAATTTTCTTGCAAAAAGACAACAAGTTAATTAAACTGTCAAAAAATAAATGTGCTTGTTTATTTGAATTTTATTTTGAATTTAATTGCATACGAGTGTGGATATGCACCTGCATTGATGTAGAAATTTGAAAATTTCTCACCTTTGGCGTTATTCACCAAGTATACCTTTTTTGCTTAGAACATGTGTGGGAAGAGGATACAATCACAAAATGTCGTAAAAGTTTACTGTCAAAAAAGTTAGAGCAAATTAAATTAAAAAATCTACGGATTGCACCAAAAATAATATCAAATTATGATTTCTCTTTCCAAAAAACCCCGGCTACCAAATGTTGCAAGAAAATTTTGTCATCTTAAAAAGTTACTTAAAAAATCGAAAATAAAATTTCAATTTCAGCACCCTGCATCTCTAAAACCAAACATATGCGGACCCATGTTCATATGAACTTTTCGTCATATTCTGCGCATGTTTCTTTTTAATTTTTCAAGTTGGTGCATTTATTTCCGGACACCCTGTATTTATTTATTTTAGAAAATATGTTTTTGTTCTGTGTTTATTCATTAAAATAATGGACAGAGTTTTGTTATTCATAACTGATTGCCCCCCATAGACGTAACTAGGGGGGGGGGCTAGGGGGGGGGGCTAGGGGGGGGGCTAGGGGGGCTTAGCCCCCCCCCTACGTTTATATTGGCCCTCCCTAAAATGTAAAGAATGTGCGAAGATATGCTGCTCGTAAACAGAATAGATCTAACATTCTGACACTGACAACGCAACGTTACGCAACACGGCGAACACCGCCACGCACCTTTTTAAATTCACCAGTTTCGACGAATCTCTTGCTCTTGCGGAATCTTGCGCCTTGTGCCCCCACAAAATCCGACTGAAATTTAAACGCGCAAGCGAGAGCGAACGCATCGTGCCTGCTGCCGAGAGAAAGAGAGACGAGGCGGGCGTCGGAGAATGTACTTTTGCTGTGCCAGACTCCAGACTATTATTTTGTTATTCATCCAGTGTATTGTTTTTTCGTTATAATATGTACTATGTAAATAATCTTGCATCACAAAATAGCAGACATTCCCAACATTTTTTCTCTGGTTTCTGCTCGGAAACCTCTACTTTTTCATAATGTTTTTTTTTAAATGAATTAAAGATGATTCAAAATTACCAGTAGATAGACCTATACATTATTTTTTGAAGCTTTAAAATTAACGTTTTTGGGTGTGGCACCTCAAGGGTGGTACAGCGTGATCCAATCAGTAACGTATTTAGAAGGGCGGGACCGAATCCCATTTCGGAATTTGAAAATATTCACTCCAGCTTGTAAATTTGAAGATATTGGGATTTCCCAACTAATTTTATGTAATTTTTCTTCAAATTTTTAAAAAATTTCGCCTGCGGCGCATCTTTTAGAATTATTTTAAATGTCCTTGTTTAAAAAAAGACACAAAAATTGTCCCTCCACCACTCGAAATTAATTCCTATATATACGTCACAGAAGTGATCGAAACTCGTAGCCCCGGCCTACCATTTTACAGAATGACATGTAAAAAATATACCTTTATAAGTAGCGTACCGACTTTCAAAAATTTCTTCTTAATGGATTAAATAATTCCTTGTCTGGGCCCCGCATTTCATGCGGCACCCGGCCCCGCAAAATCTTGAGCCGGTCCTGATCAGCCCCCCCCTAAAAATACGACCTAGTTACGTCTATGTTGCCCCCCCCCCCCCCCCCGACGTTAATCCTGGATACGCCACTGTTAGAAACACAGACCGTGTATTTTCAACACCCGCTCCTGTATATTTTACATCACAGGGCATTTTCTGTTGAAAAAATAGATTTACCAGAAGTAAGTTGGTAAAGATAATTAATTTTAATGAAATCTGGTGTATAAATTTATACGAGAAAAGTTGAGTAATCTCAAATTTTTCATGCTATACACGGGCAATTTTTTGTACTGTGCAGGTCGAAGTGAAGAAACGTTAAGAAAGCGAACGGACCCCCAAGAATATCTACGCCATCTACAAAGCTCACGGCGGGCAATTCGAAAATTAAAAGTGAACACGGCCGCGGCCACGTGTGACCCTACCTGATAGTCCCACCGGTAATCCGTCGCGGCGTACCCATCGGCGGCAGGGGCCGCGTATCCCGCGTGTCCGCACCGGCACCGGCACACCTCCAGGTGGCGGCGCAGGTCGCCCGCCGCTGGCGCCGCCCCCCCGCGCTCGCCGGCGGCGACGGCCGCCGCCATCCAGCGCCTGCCGCCGCGGCCGCGGGCATCACGCGCCGCGGCGCCCCCGCGCCATCGATCCGGCGGCGGGCAGCCGGCGCGCCTCTCGCTCCAGCTTCGCGGGCGGCCAGGCTCGCGCGACTGGAGGCGGCGGCGGGCGTCGCGGCGCCGCGGACCCGCGCCCGGCGCGTCGCCTTGGCGACGGGGCAGCGCGTGGCGCGAGCGACCGCGTGGGTCGGGAGGGTTTCGCAGGGAGGTCGCGCCGCAGGTGCGGGCTGTTGTTGGCGTTTCGGTGGCGGCGTGTTTTTGTTCATTAGTCCAGTATGGTTTAATATTGCAATTCGTAAAAACTAACGTTACCGGATTCCCTTTAATAAACCTCTGAGGTGTTGAGGCCAATTTACCTTTTGCAACGGTACTGTCAGCAGGACCTATACGCTCCTGAACAAAAGTACTTGCAGAAGAGCTTGCAGCAGGACAACTCCTTGTATGTGCTATCACTAAAGTTAGCGAATAGCGTTCATCAATTCGTTCGTAATAGTTTTTTACATAACCAGTAGGATATTGACATTATTAACGCACGCATGTAAAATTGTAGGACGAGGCCTCAGGCCGAGTCATGTATTCATATAACAAAATTGTATCTACAACTGTCGGTTTTTATTATAATCATCAGTATAAATATTATAAAATGGTTATGTAAAATAAATATCCCAATTCAACTCAATGCTAATATGGTTTCGAACAAAAGTTATCTGTGATCATATTTTGTAACATCTATAAAAATGAGTTCAAACGAAGACAATCTCCCTTCGGACATTGAAGTGTTATTTTAAATTTTGAGAAATCACGAGAAAAATACCAGTTGGCTTATGGCCGTTACGATAAATGATAGGTACATAGAGAAAAGAAGGTTGGAGACATGAGTGGTGAAAAGCACTATTAGTATATTTTAACGAAATACATCCCTTTGGGGTTATCATTCCATGTTAAGAACAGAATTTTCACTTAAGCAAAATGTCGATATCAAGAAATACGTATTAGTGCGGTAATGAATTTAAAAAAGCAATAGTGCGGTAATTTACGTCACTATGACATTAAAAATAGTGCCAAATAGTACCTACAGGGTGACTCAGTCATGTTGTAAAAAATTTTAACCACAGGTGGGAAAAAATAGCTTAATAGGAATCCAAAATTAGGAAAATTCAAAAGTCAACAAAAAAAAGAAAAAATAATAAAGTATATTAAAACTAGTTGCACAACATATCGTAAATTTACTTCTTTGTACCTTTTGCCAGATATTTCAAAAAAATTTATGCATATAATCTAAGTGAATTTATTACCTTTTTGACTTTTCAATGTCAATCAACAGTAAGTAGTGGATGCGTAGGAGTAGGTATGCAGATCCCTTAGTTTCCCACGACAGATGCATGGAACGCTCTACATGCCAAGGTCCACACACCTGTATCTACTCAAGATATTGGCAAAACTGAGTTGCCACAGTCGCTAGAGCGCCATAATCGAAATTGTTCCTTCCTACTGCATGTTACTACCACCACTCGTCCATTGCTTTTGTTTTGGGAATTCAACGACAATTAGTTCACATCAACGAAACTTAGGGGGAACTAAATTTGCTTTAACATAGGAGTAAAACGAATTGTGACTACTTTTTTAACATACCTTGAAGTAATTTTACTGATATGAATTAGCTGTGGTTGAATAATTCACAAAAACAATGCTCCTACTATCTGAGTGCGCAATGCGTATTTTTGTATTCCTTTAAATATTAAGTAAATTTTACGCTTCAAAAATATTTAAAAAACATTTTAAAATTACTAGTTCATTATTTTTAGGGTGAAATGAAAACAGAAAGCTGAAGGAAACTAGTAGGAAACTATTTGTATATTAGAAGCACCTGACTTAGAAAACCGTCCAGTTCACGAGAAAACTGTTGCATTATTGCTAACAACTCCAGATAAAATAAACTCTTCAAATTCAACCACCTCCTTTAAGCCAGATTTAAAACCTCTTCCAAAGTTAGAAGCAGAGGAGCACAGAAGAAAACATATTCAGGAGTCCGAAATTCTCACTAGCATCCCATTTAAGGACATGCTAGAAGACAGATTGAAAACAATAATAAATCAGTTAAACGGAAGATTGTCAATGAGCGAAATGTTACTGATAAAGGAAAAATGAAGATAGGTACAAGAAAAGCAAAGAAAGATTTGTAAATTTGTAAAGTATAAATAAAAGTTTCGAAAGTACTAAACCTAGCAAAGAAAATGAAAAGGAAAGAAGTGTATTAATAATAATAATAATAATTCTCACCCTCACAATACTCCAAACTAGGAGTACCCCAGAAGCAATTGTATTGTTCTGGTTGTTTAGAAAAAAATGTAGGACCCTCAAGTGAAGACTGGATTCAATGTCACGACTGTAAAAAGCGGTGGGATGAAAATTGCACAGCATATGTGGGAGGAAAATTCACATGTAACCATTGTGTATAGTTGCGTACTCGTATAATCTCAAATGCGCACTCGTTTAAACCGGGGTATACAAGAGTGCGCATTGGCTGTTTTTTAAAAATATTTTTCGTGGATTTTCTTGAATATTTTGTATGTAACGATTTCCAAAACAAAAAATGTCTAAAACTATGAAGATATAGCATTTCATTAAAAGAAAATCATATTTATTAAGTGTTACAGCCAAAACTTGTCTAAGCACGTATTTTTGTACACTTTTGCCCTTAAGGTAATAAACATAGTCTAACCTAAAGGCTGCGTTGTAATCAGACAACATAAAAAATGCCTACTCAAAACAAAAACAACAAATTTCACACTTAAGCCTGCATCATATGATAACCAGAGGTTATATTTTCTATGCCAAAAATCCAACACTTTACTCTTCCCGCATCGTTCTTAAAACTACACTAATTCACTAATTACCGATTCAACTATACGCCTTTTGTCCAATAACCCCAAAATCTCCGAAAAAAAAAACAAGAATAGCGCAAAAGAAAACACTCGAAACACATCGACACAAAGCCATAAAATCTCAATATGACCTCTGGATAAGCGTTTGGGGCATAATAAAGCAAATGCGCAACGATCATAAAGAGCTCGTGTAACGCTGCCACGTTAACCAGAATAAGCAATTTATTAAGGATATTATTTATACACAAAATATATTGTCCCATAAAGCCGCTAACTTTCTTTCTCTAAAAATCTATTGGGGACGTGAAATTTTATCATCTATTATTTATAACCAAGTAGGATCAGTAAATTCGCAAAATCAGTAAAATTTAGTGTTAAATGATAACTGTCCAAATTTTTACTATATATATTTTTATATATATAAATAAATATATATATATATAAATATATATTTTACTATATATATTTTTACTATATATAACTTTCTATTTTTGTGTCCTGTGCTTCAAACGAGTTCCGTTCTCAAACGTCATTTTAATTTTCCTTCTGTCCCAAGTCCCAATACGAATAGGAGTAATTATTATTGTATTATTTATATTTGATTTGAGTTCGTGTCGTGGTGGCAGTTTCGTATAAAACGGCGTTGAGTTTTCTTAGTTGGTGTTTGGTTTAATATTATTTTTAGATCGGAGAGAAAATTTAATTTAGCCATGTTTAAGTTGTAAATTACAAAAAAGATGTTCAACTCCTGTTGTCTATTTGGATGTACCAAACGGGGCGGAAAGAATAAAAGTAGTGGGTTTCTTTTCATTCCTAAGTCCAAAAAATCTTTGCTAATAACTTTGCAGTTTTCCAAGAGATAAGGTGATATTAGAGACAAGTGGGTTGCAGCAATAAAATGGAAAAATGTTGTACTGTCTACAAGTATTTACTAGCATTTGTAGTCAACAATTTATTGAGAGCAATTTCATAGAGAATTTTGGGCAGCGCAAACTTAAAAAGTATGTAACTACTACAGTTTTTTATTTTCCAAGTCATGATAGAAACTCTATCAAGGGAAAAACTGGCAAAATATTGTGCCAATGATCCTAGCTCTTCGTAGTCAAAGATGGAATTAATCTTGAGGTTCTGGTCCCTTTAATAAGGTAATTATTTGTAATTCTTTTTGTTAGATGTCTAAACATTAAAAATTATATAAAAATATATAAAAGCTACCTGTCTTACATGCTTTTCCTATTAAATTGAATTTTAAAATTAATAAATCAGTTAAGATAAGTGATTAAAGTTGAAAATGTATACCTTATCCTAGATATTTTGTCGCCTTTATTTTAAAATAAACTTTTATTTTGGAATTTGTATTTTATTTGTCTCAATTTACTTCCAGGTACATAAAATTGCCATGTAGGTATTTTTTTTTAATCAATTCACTACTTTTTTCTGTGCAATATTTACATAATTGTGGTAATAGTATAGAAAAATTCTCATTTCTACAAACAAGCCCCGAATTTCGGAATACAGATCAAACAATAAAGAGAATTACGGAACATGCCCATTAAATTCGCCCATTAATATGCAACATCCCTATATACCTCCTTCGCCCGAATCAGCTGACACGTTCATTAGGCGTCCATGTCTTACTTATTGCCAGTTGAAACCTATCTCTCTCTAGAGTTGGCTGTCCCAAACAACAATGAAAGTGGTACCTGTGCGACTTCCATTGTACTTAGAACTAGATTAGAACTAACTCATACAAATAATGTTACTAAATTTTTTTTTATCTTGGCAGGGTCTGTATTATATAATAATAATAATATGTTTATTTCAAAAAGATCATATAGGTACACAAACAAAATAGTAGGTATAGTAAATCAATAAAACAAAAGACAAGATAGGTTGCAATAAATAAACATAACAATCAGCTCAGATAACCGAATGGTTGTTTGGAGCTATAGTTTTACATACATGAAATATTATTATAATGTAGGTGTGGCAAATATATGAATTTACACAACATTCTTAATTATATTTGTAACATATTCTCTTCCCATTCCATATATACAATTTTTTTAGAACAGCTTTAAAATGTGTTAATGAATGGCTTTCAAACATTTGATTTTTTTAGAGATATGTCTAACGCGTTGTAAGCCTTACAAATGAGATATGTATGTGATCTTTGACTAATATTCTTTCTACAGAGCAAAGTTCTCATATTTTTATCTGCTTTTTGTCTTGTGTTGTAATTGTAATGTAATATTCTAAGATTGGATTTGTTTTTAAATACATGTATGATTAAACTCTGGAAGAATAGCTGTCTTATATCGAAGCACCTTGATTCTGCATATATGAGATCAGACGAGTATGTTCGTATTTTACCATAAATGATCTTCAAAAAATATTTTTGTAATATTTCCAACTGTTTGAGATGAGTATCAAGTACTGCGCCCCAAGCCAGAATACCATACTGGAGACGTGTTTGTATTAAGCTATAATATACTCTCTTAAGCTGTTTGATGGTGAGTATGTTTTTTAAATATTTGAAAGTGTACATAAGTGCTTTCAGATTTGTAGCTATTGTTTGTACATGTTTGTCCCATTTTAGATTGCTGTCAAACGTTACCCCAAGATATTTAATCTGGTTTGTTGTTCTCAGACAGTGGAAGCCTTGATCGTTCCGAATTTCTAAGGATGTATAATCAGGTAAGTGGTTTTGATATGGAGCATAGGGAACAATTGTGTGTATTGTATGTATTGAAGTTTGTCTTTGTTTGAAGACTATTTGTCTATTTTTTAGGAACCGTCCGCCCAACATTCAAGTTGTCGTGACTCGCCACGCGGCCGTCACATGGATCCTACCTGATAGTCCCACCGGTAATCCGTCGCGGCGTACCCATCGGCGGCCGGGGCCGCGTATCCCGCGTGTCCGCACCGGCACCGGCACACCTCCAGGTGGCGGCGCAGGTCGCCCGCCGCTGGCGCCGCCCCCCCGCGCTCGCCGGCGGCGACGGCCGCCGCCATCCAGCGCCTACCGCCGCGGCCGCGGGCATCACGCGCCGCGGCGCCCCCGCGCCATCGATCCGGCGGCGGGCAGCCGGCGCGCCTCTCGCTCCAGCTTCGCGGGCGGCCAGGCTCGCGCGACTGGAGGCGGCGGCGGGCGTCGCGGCGCCGCGAGCCCGCGCCCGGCGCGTCGCCTTGGCGACGGGGCAGCGCGTGGCGCGAGCGACCGCGTGGGTCGGGCGCCCGGGGGCCCGCAGGATGCGGCGAACTGGGGGAGAAGGTCGCGCGGCAGGTGCGGGCGTCGTTTTGCAGTTTCGACGTGGACCCGGCTTAATAGCGAGCGCTCGTTTATATTCGGCCTGAAAGTAAGTTGCAATAGTGGAGACCAACGATATAAGGAAAGTCGCCTAATTTGGTGAAGTTTCCTAATTTGGGAAGGTCCAAAATTTTTTATCAGGAGGTGGTGAAACGGTTTTGGATGTATACGGCGTCTTAAATAAACTCCTGGTCAAAATTAACGCAACATAATAAATGTGCCACTTATTTGATGCTATTTTTTTTCTGAATTTATGATCCGATTTGAATGTTTTTTTTGCATTGTAGGTTGGTTCCTTGACAATGTCATAGTTTTCGCTGTGTATGATAAAAAGTTCATATTCGATTTATACCGGGTGTAACAAAAATGTTATGTTTTTTTCCGAAAATTCGTATCACCCTGTGGAGTATACTAGCAACCGACACATATAGCAGTTGACATTAGACGGTAGGTCCATCTTTCTTCAACATTTTCCTTTTTGGTTTACTTCATTATCTCTGTTATTAAAGGAGATACGCTGTTTTATATCGTAACATGTTTTTATAGACTTTATTACTCAACACAATCATTGTTGAATGTTTTCAAGTAGGCTATGGAACTTTTCTGACATTTCAAGCGATGTGTCAACAGATGTTGTGTTTTAAAGTTACAAAGGTCAAATAAACTGCTTATTAAACGTTCGTTTCATATGCCCAGTTGCCCGACTATTCTGTCATTTAAACCAGCCTCATTTAAACGTCTTCTGATTGTTCGAGACGATATTGTATGATGGCGAGCAGTTCAAAGCTCACTTTTTAGCCTAGTACTAGTGATATTCCTGTTTCTTAGAGCAGTTTGCCTAATAAAACGCTCATCCCTTGGATCGGTACATCGGTTTCGCCCTTGGCCTGACCTTCGAGAGTAAGATTCTGTCTCGTTAAATCGTTCAACCATACGACTTATAGTCGAACGATGTCTTCCTATCACATTAGCAACATGACACATCGAATAGCCTTCATCCACCAAAGTTAAAGCTTTTACTGCTTCTTCTGCCAATAAATTTTTTGGTCGATTCATTTTTCAATTTTAAAATAATCGTCGGGCAACTGGGCATATGAAACAAACGTTTAATAAGCAGTTTCCGAACAGTTTTTATCGGTATGGAGAATTTTATTTGACCTTTGTAACTTTAAAACACAACATCTGTTGACACATCACTTGAAATGTCAGAAAAGTTCCATAGCCTATTTGAAAACATTCAACAATGACTGTGTTGAATAATAAAGTCTATAAAACATGTTACGATATAAAACAGTGTATCTCCTTTAATAACAGAGATAATGAAGTAAACCAAAAAAGAAAATGTTGAAGAAAGATGGACCTACCGTCTAATGTCAACTGCTATATGTTTCGCTTGCTAGTATACTCCACAGGGTGATACGAATTTTCGGAAAAAAAAATAACATTTTTGTTACACCCGGTATAAATCGAAAATGAACTTTTTATCATAAACAGCGAAAACTATGACATTGTCAAGGAACCAGCCTACAATGCAAAAAAAATCATTCAAATCGGATCATAAATTCAGAAAAAAAAATAGCATCAAATAAGTGGCAAATTCATGATGTTGCGTTAATTTTGTCCAGGAGTTTAGGATTGTTGGTTGCCTACACGCCGGCTGCGTAAAGCCATTCTCCAGTACAGCACAGCACAAGACGAGCTGAACTGCACTGGTGTTTTTAAGTTACTTACACAACGCTGCGATGAAAATCCCCTGTTCAGTACAACGCAACGCTAATAACTTTCCCCTGTTATTTGATATAGGCGCAAAATGCGTTAAAAAAATTACGTTAGATCAGAAATAACTGAGTTTTAAATATAGATAATATTAAAATTTACTTTATTTTCATTGCGCTGCTGCCTAAAATAATGAAAACATTGTATTTAAGCTATTTACGAAAAATTATATACCTTCAGCTGTTGTTGAAACTGAATGATTTTCATTCTCTATAATGAAAGAAGTCATATCTGCATAGAATTTAGAAAGGTTACTCGTAGCAGAATTTGAAATTAAAAATTTAAATAGATATATGTATTATTATATATTTTTTGCATATTAACATATAAACTGGAAATATTAGATGGAGTCCCAGTTAAGACGTTAAAAGCTTATATCTCGGTCATTTTTAAGGTAGGTACATAAATTGATGGTTCAAAAACAAAACTTGGGTAGTTTTTTCCAAGAAATCGAATGCCGCCGCAAGATCGAAACAATAATTATTAAATTTAAAACATAAAAGTTATCGCCAATTAACCGATTTTTTGGAAAAAAAATCAGCAGGGCGATTTTGTTGCATTTTTTATTAGGGTGGTAAAAAATCTGCACCGCAGACTTGAGTTGACGTATTTTGTTACACGCAAGAAGTCACGAGCTATTTTCTTAGTGATTTTTCAGATAAACTGATGGTTGAAGCACCAAACTTGTGTAGTTTTTTCCAAACAATCAAATGGCGAACGAAACAATTGAATTTTAAACAAAAAAGTAATCGCCAAACACTTTTTTTTTCATTAAGATGGCGATCTTGTTGCATTTTTTCATTAGACTATAGTAAAGTGACTTTTTTTAGCCCAAGCTAGGTCTGCAAAATAATATTAGCAAACATTATTTTTTAACAACAAAACTGTCTTGTAGAAACAATCGCTCGTAACGTTTTAACTGGGACTCCATGTACATGGAAAAATATACCCTCTAGGTACATAAAAATATTTAGTAAAGTTAAGCATTACTGAACTGAATTGTAATTTGTTATTGTGATATTAGTATTTCTTTGCTTAAAGTTTATAATATGTAAACAAAAGTTTGAAATAGTGCATTGTTATACCATGCAAAATTGGAATCAGGGCAATACATAGCTATAATAAACCGATTTTTAAGGGTACGCAAGAGTTCCTTATTAATTGAAATTTTCCGAATACTTATGTGGTATTAGCGGTTGGTCCAGTTATGCATAGTCGTAGGACATACCTTTTTCACTTACTTTTCCATTCATTGGTTCTAAACATGTCGGCGTATGGCATTGTGTTGATTTGCGCGGAGGTTTGTCTGAGATACGGCAGCGTCGGTACAACAAAATGCCAGTGCATTCCACACAGATTTAGGGAATCTATGTGCTGTGCTGCACTGGACAATGGCTTTACGCATCCCGGCTATGATCATGTGTTTTAATTGACACATGGCAGTGTTTGTTTACACGAAGTAAATGTGCATATTTATAAAGTGTATCAAAGCTATAATTGATAATTAATTACTTTGCCAATATAAGCAATATTTACAACTTTTTTTCTCAAAGCACTATATGTGGGCTAGGCTGTGAAGCTTTATATTCGTTTTTGAATTTAAATTGCGTGTTACAAATTTATTAGGTTAGAAATCTGTGAGAGGCAAGGCTCCCAATATGGGAAGATACATTAATTTAAAATAGGTTGCGGGTTTATTAGGGCGATTTGAATATACACATTTCCTTATTTACTTGCAGATGCCAATAAGAAAGGCATGGGACCCTATTTAAATAAAGGTGTCGGTAAAAGCTATGCGAAATAAGGTGATGGGTAGCTTCAAGGCTTCTCGAGTCTTTGGTGTCCCTCAAACGACTTTGGAGCGTTATGCTAAAAATGATGATATCTCTGCTGACGAAATAAATTAATAATAAATATTTAGGTCATTTTGAAAAAATAAAAACTTTTTTGTTAAAATTACCTTTCCCCCTTTCCCTTTCCCCCTTTTTTTTAAATTTTCTAACATGTATTTCTTTTTGTTTAATAGCTATAAAAAACATCCCCATATTAGGCAACTCTCCTAGGAATCTGCCTTGTTAAAAAATGACCACGAAATAGGCAGCAATAGAAATACGTACTTCAAAAAACAGACATTCACGCTGACAACTGTAGATATTGTCCTATCGTAATTTAGCTGTATGTAAATATTTATGTCCATTTACGATACTAAGTTGGCAATTTTGATGTTTTTGTTCAATTGGCTTTCGTCGAATGCACTTCATTCTTTTTGGTTTAGGGTTCTCGCTTGGACTGACCTTGATAATGATGGTTGCAGTATTGCTGACGAGGAACATACCACCGATCAACCAGCAACAGGTTCAACCGAGAGTTCAACAAATTAGGTACTGCCTCTTTTTAAAAGTCTTTACCTCAAGACAATAGACATCCATGTAATTTTTTTACATTAATTGTAACCGCTAAACACAATTTTTTATGCCATGGAAACTGGAAACCTATACGCTACTGGATTTGACCTAATTCCAAGATGTTACCAACAAATCAATATAAAAATTTTGGGACATTGGGAAATCTACCATAATTTCAATAATAGGGAGTAAATTGACCTACCTATACCTGTCCCTAATTTACCTTCCTACCTACCTACCTACGTACCTTCCTACCTATCTACCTACCCTTAAATTTACAAAATATGTCTTTAAAATTAATTAATTAAAAAATTCATAAAAAGCAACCATATATATATGAATAGATGACTCACACTAATACAAATAACACGGTTTTATTTTGCTTCTACATTAGCGGGTCGGGGGAAAGAAGACGAAGTAATTTATTTACATTGGCATTTCTTAAATTAAGTATTTCCTATTTTGTAATGCATAATAAATAGTTTTTTGATAGACTTGTATATCATATTATTACTTTTAGATACTTATATTAATTCAAATAAATAACAAGTAAATAACATAAATCGTATCAAAATACTGGAAATCTTGAAGGTGCCAACAACAACATCTTTTTAAAATCATGAAACAACAAGTATAGCCTTTGGTAATGTATCTATTCCATATATCGTTGATATGTACGCCTTTACTTAATTTTTGGGGTTCAAACACCAACCTTTCCTAAATTTTTTTATTTATTTTTTGCGAATAAGTGTAGATAATTTTTACCCTTAGAGTAATAATAGGTAAATAAAAAACAAATATCAAACATACATGTTTTATTAAAAAACACATTTTAATAAACATCACATACATTACAAAAAGAAAGGTTAATGGCTGTATCGGACCAAAGAGGATACCAGAATATAGAGAGTTCATCTGGTCAAATATGTCAAATGGAGCCCAACTTTTACGTAATTTTTGACACACACGATAAGATCGTTCAGATAAACTATGAAGTAGACTGCGTTCTTCATTTATCTATACAGATTAATTTAAAACTGAGATAGAAGATCCACAGTAACCTACAATAGATTAATTACCTTTTAAAGTTGGACTACATTCGACATATTTGACAAGATGAACTCTATATATTCTGGTATCCTCTTTGATGGGACTAAAAATTTTGACATCTGGTAATATCATACCGGCGTCCATATATCTAATGGATGTGCCGGCGGCTCATTTTTAAATCGTTCGAGGAGGTAGACTACGACAACTGTTTTCCCTTGTTAGGTTCATTTAATACCAACCTAACTTGTTCATGTTGGTGTACTATATTTTGTGGAATTTCGGCTTTAGCTCTAGCAGCCTGATAATAGATGGCACTACTGTTAGGTTTCTCACCTCCAAGTGCAAGTTACACCATTATACCATTTCAATTTGAGCCGTTCGAGGGGTGGTTATGGCTGCCCAATGAATAAAGAACCCCAGGAAGGAGCATGTTTGGAATTAACGCGCGACAGGGATAGTTCCTGCATATGGCGGGATGCCGTTTCCGTTTTTACAGTGGCGCGCACCTTTGAGTTGTTTCGACAAACTAATCTAGACAGAAATCCTCATTTTTCGTAAAATCAGTACCTATACAGGCCAAACATTATAATTCAGGTTTATGTCTTTCAGTTTATGATTGCTCGATAATATAGCCATTCTAATTTTAATTTCCACTTATGAAGAAGTATGCCACTTTGGTACATGGCCTCAAAAGTTAATTTAAATTACAAAATTACTTTGCGCTGGATTATTATCCTCAAACATTTAATTTTGCAAACCAGGAAAGAGCCACAAGCCGCACAGCTAAGCATAAAAGTTTCGAAGCACCACATACGTGCACCTGTCACCGCGCCAGATATCAAAATATTGTGTCAAAACTTGCCGTCTCACGTATTTTATAAGATCCATAGAGCTTTGACTCCTTCCTGGGATTCTTTATTTATTGTGGATGCCTTAATGGACATAATATGGGGAAACAGCTGTCGTAGTCTACTTCCTCGAATATGAAATGCCGGCACATTCATTAAATATTGGATGCTAGTTTGATATTACGAGATGTTGAAGTTTTAGTCCCATACAACCACTAACCTTTATTTTTATAAAGTCTATTAGAGAAACTTTTATCATCTTTTTAATTTCTCTTTGGCTATCAGATACAAGTTTCACAAAGATAGGGCTCTCGGCCAGATCTCTGTTTATTTCTTCCAAGTTGGAAAATACAGTGGTGAATGGTCAATAAGCCTATTTCCTGTGTCACTTATTCTTCACATCTATTTCGTTGTTTTATGGGTTCAACACTAACCTAACTTCTTCATGTTGGTATTTTTCTGTGCAATTTCGGCTCTGGTATTATCAGCTTGATACTAGATGGCACTACTGGTAGGTTTCTCACCTCCAAGTGCGCAAGTTACACTATTATCAGTGCTACAATTTTGATTCGAGTTGTTCGAGGGGTGATGGCAGATGTTATATTATTACTGCCAATCTGTGAATATAGATAATGTACTGACCAAAAGTACCAAATAGCCGAGTTGTTTCTGATTTTTTATTAAAAAAAGTTGTTAGGGTTAAAAAGTCTTGATTGTAAGTACAAATTGTAGATTTAGGTTTTTTCATTTTAGTCAACTCGAAGGTACAAGCATATTGTTATATAGTTTTAACAGTGTATTTGCCCTTGCGCTTTCTAGGAAAGATATATAAAGAAGAATCGAAGAATCGCACTACTTATAGATGGAATAAAATTTAATTTTTACTAAGAGCTGTGAAACCTAGGAATTTAGTACTAAACTTATAGAATTCCACTAATTTGGCACCGTAATTTTACAATTCTCGCGATCGAATACCCACGCGTAATAAAATAAAACTTTTGTCCGGAGAATGCTATAGATATATCGCCTCCGTTATATTCTGACACTTAACCTTTGGATTTCTCCGTAATAGACCCATCAGTCATATATGAAATTAGCCAACGTGGTAACTTCGTAAGTATATTCTCGCTCTTTCATCCCACAAAATCCAATAAAGGGGATTAATACCACCAAATAATCGAGATAAATGGAAAATCCGGCGGCCCATGTGGAATTTATGGGATAGCTCGACACGCCTTAATATTAAACCCCAATAGGTTACTTGACCAGTTTTTAAAGTAGCTTGAAGTTATAATTTTTTGTTAGATGAACAGGTATCACAAAACCCCAAAATACTTTGTGGATGTTTTGTTGACCCCACTTAAAAACACTTCTGATGTCACTGATTTGGAAATGGGATGGGTACATTTAGCAACTTGATCAGTGTAAATTTTATGTCTATAATCTCTAACTCCTTTCCAGCTGAGATATTTTGTACCAGGCCTTCTTAGAATGACAATATTGGCAGTAATTACTTAAAAGTAAACAAATTATACAGAATCCATAAGTGATGACAAATTTATGACCTCTTACATGAACAGTAGTAGTCCATTTCATCTCACAAACTATTATCTCAAAAGAATTGACTACTGAGATCAAAAAATTACTTATTTTGTTAAGTTTTTTATTATCACACACTGGCGTAACTCAGTTGAGCTAGTTGGCTATATGGTAATCACAGTCTTAGCTGATGTTTGTGACATAATCGATATTGTAGTAAAATATAAGTATTAATTGACAGTTTTTTATTCATTTTTAGTGAGATAGTGGCAGGTGTAGAAACCAAGGGCAACTATAGGATTTCCATAAGTGTATTAAGTGTGATGGTTATTATGCTATGAGAGACATAAACGGCCAACGTGAATTTATACTGCATAATCCCGAATGGTGTCACAGAAACAAATAACCTAAAAATATATTGTTGAGACAAAAACTGTTCGTCACTATTTTTTGGTAGATACAGATCGTATTCCAGTCCTGATATTTCTTTATAAGTATCCTATAGGAATTTCAGCACTGAAAGAATTCCGCCAAGTGAGTTGCTTTGCTAAGATATTTTTGCTGCGGTAAATAAATATTATGCTGTCATAGCAAAAAAATTGCTGTGGCAAGTAAACCTTTGCTAAAACTTCTTTGCTACCACAGCAAAATTTTTACTTGCGGTTAAAGGATAGGTCACTAGAAATTCCTTTTAGTGGGCCCACTTACATGAAGCCAGTCGTTTTGTTACTACAGGTGAGTGCGTTGTGCAGTCTGCTGCAATGCACTCAGCTGTGGTAATTTAACTGCTCATTTGTGGCTAGCGAGCCCTCACTTACAACAAGTGAGTTGCTTTGCTAAAATTAACGGTGAGTTCCAAATGCGCTTGCGCCAGCTGGCAAGCCTGAGCCTGCCAGGCGGCCCCGCCGCAGTCGTCGCGCAGTTGTTGTTCCGTGATGGTCGTACTGATCGTCTAGACCTAGACAGCTCTGGCATCATTGTTTTCCGGGAACATTGCCGTCTTTGAAGGTACGTAAAAATTAATATTTTCATACTTAATGTCCGCTTGGTAGCACATTATCATTATATTATACATAATATGGCATCCTGTCAAAGTATAAAACATAGCGCAGCCAGATTTTTTGGTTTTCCTGTAGTTTTCCCATATCATGTTTTCTTTATAACATGTTGAGTCATTAACTACAAACCCCTAATATATTCTTATTACTTGGCCGTCTCAATCTCAAAGATATTTTTTGGGGACACGTAGGGTGTGTAAGGCTAGGTGTAGAAGAAACCTCTAGGGTTGCCGCGTGAACAACATGTTATTAAAAAAAACATGAAATGGGAAAACTACAGGAAAAACAAAAAATCTGGCTGCGCTATGTTTTACACTTTTAACACGATATGCAGATTATGTATAATATAATGATAATGTGCTACCAAGCGGACATTAAGTCTGAAAATATTAATTTTTACGTACCTTTAAAGACGCCGGCAACAAATAAATTTTTTGCTATGGTAGTTAAGCAACTCACTTGTGGCTAATGGGTAGCTTAATTGTCATTAATGAGCTGATTCAATTACAGCAACAAAACCTACATAACCACAATCAAATTATTTGCTATGGTAGCTAAGCAACTCACTTGTGGTTAGTGAGCTGACTCACTTGCCTAATTCAAGGGTTGAATTATCACAGCATAGTGATTTTCAACAAATCTGCTTACTTACTGCAATTGAGTTGTCTTTAGCGAAGCGTGCTTTGCTGGGGTAGCAAAGTAACTCACTCGGCGCCTATTTAATGCAGCGGTAATTGAGTTCTTACTAACCGTAGTAAAGTAATTCTTTCAGTTAGAGTAATCTGCAATTAAGTACGTTGGAAATGGTAGGTAAATGAAATTGGGTAAAAGTGGTGGTCCAAAATCTGAAGCTGTCAAAAATAAAGTGATTCCTATAAGTTCTATAAGGGAATGTAATATTTACATCCAGATTACTTATCATTTTACAAAATGTGTATATAACGAAAATTGCCTTGTTGTTATACCAGATTTCAATGAACATGTCTGCACTGTTTTCTTACCTATACTCAAAGATTTATCAGATGAATTTTAAGTTTCAGTATTCTACTTACAGTTTTATAATTTTTATGATTAGGCATTTTTCTTTGATGGCCTCAGGCGTGGCACACGGGATAGAAGGGCTGCAGCCATCCCCTCCCCTCCACTTCGCTGCAACGTCACACTGTCAGGCTCATGCCAAACGCCTCGTTAACGCTCTCAGTTCTCAGTTGAGGCGCACCGAGGCACGCGGCGATACGGCATGGTGTTCGTGCATATACACAAATCCTCATTTCAATTATCCTTTCTTATACCTATAGTGTTTGGCCCAATTCAGGTATTCAGGCAGTATATCATCATTTAATTGAAAAAAGAAAACATGGGCAGTACGTAATTACAGACGTGGTGAACTACTGGAAATTTGTCTCAAAATTCTGCAAAATATGTTGTTGTTAACAGAAGGAAATAATTGTTATTGCTATGTATCATGTATCATCATCAGTTTATTGTAAAATGTTTGGCTACACTGGCAAACATATATCTCGATAATTATCGAAAGATTCAAAATGATAGAATAATTTCAAAATTTTATCTTTGCACGTTCTGGAGATATTTAGAAACACCCGTTTGCGAAACTACCCCTTTCGGGGGCTGTAGCCCCCTTAGGGGGCATTTTTGAGGTCATGTTTATAGGAACTTTTTACATTTTTTTGGGTCGCGAAACGCGCTGGTAAATCATCGCAGGCTAATTTCTAATTTGCATTTTTGTGGCAAATTGCAAAAAAAGTTCAAAACGGTTTTACTCGAAAATGGTGCGTGCTATCGAAGTTTCACAAGAGCACCTTTTTTTGTATAAGACACTGAAATTTCATAATTTTGAAATAAATGGTGAAAAAAGGCACACACAAAAATTTTAGAGTATTTTTAACCCCTTCACCCCCCCCCCCATTTGGGACGCCTATGATGAAGAATGTCAAACTATCTCTACCTCGGTAAATGTAAAATCTCACAGGTATATCACATACCAAATTTCAAAATTTTATCTTTGCTCGTTCTGGAGATATTTAAAAATATCCGTTTGCGAAACTGCCCCTTTCGGGGGCTATAGCCCCTTAGGGGGCATTTTTGAGGTCATGTTTATAGGAACTTTTTACATTTTTTTGGGTCGCGAAACGCGCTGGTAAATCATCGCAGGCTAATTTCTAATTTGCATTTTTGTGGCAAATTGCAAAAAAAAATTCAAAACGGTTTTACTCGAAAATGGTGCATGTTATCGAAGTTTCACAAGAGCACCTTTCTTTTGTATAAGACACTGAAATTTCATAATTTTGAAATAAATGGTGAAAAAAGGCACACACAAAAAAATTAGGGTATTTTTAACCCCTTGACCCCCCCATTTGGGACGCCTATGTTGAAGAATGTCAAACTGTCTCTACCTCCGTAAATGTCAAATCTCACAGGTATATTACATACCAAATTTCAAAATTTTATCTTTGCTCGTTCTGGAGATATTTAGAAATACCCGTTTGCGAAACTGCCCCTTTTGGGGGCTATAGCCCCCTTAGGGGGCATTTTTGAGGTCATGTTTATAGAAACTTTTTTCATTTTTTTGGGTCGCAGAACGCGCTGGTAAATTATGGCAGGCTAATTTCGGGACACCCTGTATACATTTCTACGTAGTGAATCGTTAAAGCAATTTGCGTGTATGTGTTTTTTTATTATTTTCATTGAGCTTATTACGACAATATTATCACTTCATTGCCCCTTTACTATCATTAATAAAAAGATAAATGTTCATAATGTTGCTTGTTGCACGAGGTTTTTATGCAGTTTTCATTTCCTTAAAATTGCACTAGTAGATACCCACTTTTATTTTTGTAGTCTGCTGTAATCTGCTCTATAAAAGTGTTAGGGAAGCGATAATGAGTGCTGCATAAAGCCACCTTTAACAATTGTTGAATTTCAATTAGTTTATTACTATGAACTTAATTGTTTAGAATACTTTATAATCTGTTATGCGTATCATTTTTCGGTTTCTTATGGTATGTGTTATAAAATAATCTGGAAAATAAAAAAATGGCTCTAAAACTCCCCAAAATACCGCAACGCAGAGAATATCTTAGTTAGAATCGCAGGCCTTATATTATCCCGTGGGCCTTTGAGGCCCCCAGAGCTCCATATTCTTTTAGTTTATGATTGGTGCATCTATCATTGGCCAGGAATATTCTAGAGTAGTCTCCAGTCTTTTATTTGAGTATATAACTAAGCCCTGGGAATTGAGCCTGGAAGTAAGTTGAAGGTTTTAACGCGATTTTAGTGCAATTTTTTCGAGCTGATAAAATATTCTTGGTCAGTGACAGTATCTGACACATTTAATATATTTTTTATATTATTTAAAATAAAATAAATTATCACAAGAAATGTACCTACTCTAATTTACAATTTTTGTGTACAGGAGAGACCCCAGTTATTAGGCTTGATGAACATAATTTTGTTATAGTCCTCTACCACACTGAATACCTACTAGTTATACCAACGAAAGTGGTACTACTGTAAAAGGAAGGAAGGAAGTCTAGAATTTAACAGACGTATAATCATACTTAGTATGTAGGTACAGAAAAATGTTGGTCTCACAAAAATGGCCTTAACTCAAAATTTCAAAGTCAAAGTCAATGAACTACGTTTATTCCTTGAAGGTATTTCAAAAACAGTTTATTATTCTACAATGTGCGAAAAATATTTCTGGTTATTTCCATGCGCGGTGTTGTTAGAACAAACATTGTATATAATTTTAAATGGTTCTCCTGTAAATCCCTTTTTGTCCCATGGTATACCTAGAGACCCTGTACATGGTGTTTCATTAAGGGTGAAGAGGTACCACGGAAATATTTGACAACAAATACCTACCTTTTTATTTCAAGTTACATGTTAACAATTATTCTTTTGGCGATACCAAACTTTAAACAGATTAAAACAGAATAAATATGCCATTACATTTAAAAATTCGGAGAAAATGTTAATAAAAGGTAAATTTATCAAATTGCGCCCTCTAGCGGTGACCAGGAAATTCGAAATGACCTTACTGGACAATAATTTGATAGAAGAAGGAAAGCTCTCTTCAATAAGCCCAAATTCGACCAATTCGGTTAAGCCAAACCGGAGTTACAGGCATTTTTTCAAGTCAAGGTTTATCCGCCCGTTTCACCTCTATTTGAAGAGCTAGAGCAAAAAATCCTTAACAAAAATTGTTCAGAATTTGCTGAAGAGTTCAATTAAAGTATTTTTGATATACCTTTATAAGTAATTTTTTTTGAGAAAACTCATTTTTCAAATTTACTGTTAAAAATAATTTCCGCAGCGATTTTTCGCGACCGCATTACCTCCTTAAGAAGATTTTTTTACCAAAGCTCCAGGACTATTAATTCCTGAGATATGGTTCACCCTTAATGAAACACCGTGTATAACTAAAAGAAAGAGTCGACCCGAAAAAAGTCATTAGCACTATTTCTCTATGAAATTTTTAAGTAGATATAATTCCGAAATTGACAAAGGCAAATTTTTTATTAAGCGTTGTCAACTGCCCTATCGCAGCCTGAAAAGTCAGTTGGCTATATTTGTTGTTCAGCGGTAAAGATATTATCGTTGACTGAAGAAATCTTCACCCAACGATATTATTAAATGAGTAGTATAGGTATCGCGTATATCTCAACCTCAAACTAAAGGTGCACATAACGTAAACGAATACAAATCCAAGTATTTCTAGAACAAATCCTTTACCAAAACTTGCTTAAAGTTTTACGCGTTCGAATTGAAAATATTAGTTTCCCCCGTTTCTTATGCAAAACCCCCACATGTCGCAAAACCGACCTTAAGTTATTTCCAGTTTTGGAGTAGCATTAAGCCATATCTCTTTCCAACTCGCCAAGAATTCCTCAGAATAGTTTTCAGGATCGATTCTACTTACGTACCATTCAGCAATTTCCGTGAGTTTAGTGGCCCCGACATTATATCGATCTACAACCGCTTTCACGATGTTCGTACATGAAATCACAGCGTTCCATAGTTCACAAAATGTTCGGAAAATGGAGCCGATTTTCCATAATAAAAAATTGTTTAGCAGTACAAAAATTTAGATATCAGCAATTTTTCAGCATTTTTTGACATTTTTTCTCGGTATTTACAGAGTGTTTTGTATATTCTAGTTTATATTGAAGCTGTATAGGCGTTGACTGACGTATTAATAAGATTTCTCACGGCTATAGTTTCATGTCCTGGAAAGTAGATGGCGCCTATGGTCAACAATGTATTTTGCATTGTATTTTGTCTCCGGGAAGCCCATGGTGAGCCAGAGAACTGTCAAACATGGCAGCCGTGAGCAGTCTTTATTAATACGTCAGTCAACGCTGTAGGGTCTTTGTTTATCCTCGTGTCAATCGTTTAATTTATTATTATACAACAATGGTTGCATTTCCTCTATCTGCTAGTAATATTTTAATTATTTTATCTGATTTAAGTGATCTAATTGCTTCTTTTTCTTCCTTTGAAACATTTGACTTTGGTTTAAAATCTTTTTCTAAAATTATTTTTTATATACTTTTTCTCGTTTTGTAGGCCTCAAGCGAGGTTTATCTAATGATTATAATTGGGTAGGTATGCCATTTTTATGCCTTTATACTTTTTAATAAGACACTGGATGGATTAGTTTTTTTATAGCAAAACTTGAATTTTTCTTTACGAATACATAAATATCTGATCGAAAAAGTGAAATTAGATATGATGACCATAACAGATGTCAAAAACCCGGAGAATGTTTGTGTTCATAATTATTACATTTTTCATTTATGGAGTTCTGAAACTAGAACATGTTTTTTTTTGGAAACCTTCAAAAGTTCTTAGAAATATTGTAGCGATTAATTTAAATAATTTGTTCTGATTGTTTGCCTTTAAAAAATTATAACACTTATTGCTTATTGTTTTAAAAAAACATAGTTATTTTGACTATCTCGTGGAATGCGCTCTCAGAGCTGGAGATCGAAGCTTCTTAACTCAAACTACTAACTTGGTTTTAGTACAAAACTGAATCAAAAACTCAATACCATAACAAAAATTAAGATTTTTTTGCACTATCTAAATTCAGTACGAGCCCTGTCAGTGAAGTTGGCCCAACCATTCAAAATATCAAATTTATGAATTTATAGCATGTCAAAACAGACGTTTTTGAAAATGTGCTATTTTTTTGTATCCTTACAGATTTTAAAGAATGCTCAAAACATTTTTAGATATATTTAGCTTTAAGTTGGTTGTTTTGTATAATAATTGTATTGTAACAAAATACACGAAGAAAACAGCTTAAGTTAGATAGTGTTTCTAGAAGTTTAGTAGGCGGCTCTCAATATTTGACGTTTCAATAAGTTTAAACAAGGCGTTAGTAACATTTCACAACATATTTGTGCATTCATGGTTGTTGACAAATAAAAATGTCTCGTGGTAAAGCTGTTTCTGAAGAAATAAGGAATGCTATAATTCACTTGCATTCAAACGGCAAATCTGCTGCGCAAATCACAGACATTGTTAATTTATCACGATAAACAGTGCGAAATATTATTAAACTTTACAAAACTACTGATTCGGTTGCTCAGAAGCATAGAAATTGAAGTCGGCCACATTGTTCTGATACAAATTTAAGGGCTCTGAGAAGGATTATCGTGCAAAATCGTCGGGCTAATTATGGAGAATTAAGAGTTTTATGGAACCAGGCAACAGATAAATGTTTTTCAAGGGCAACTTGTCACATCAGGGCTGCCCGAAAACTAGGGTTTAAAACTTACAAGGTAAGCCCAAACTGTTTCTGGTTTTTCCCGTCTTCAATTTTACGATCTGTAGGCAAAGGAAGCGCCTTTATTAACAAAGAGGCAGAAGAAAAATAGAATTTAGTGGGCCAAAGAGCACAGAACTTGGTCTCACCATCAATGGAACTCAATTATATGGAGAGATGATGCTAGATTTGAAGTTTGTATATATTGGTGATAGTCGAAGCAGAGTCATTAGAACTAAAGGTGAAGTGTAACACACGGACTGCCTTAAGAAGAAAGTTAAGTTTCCGTCCTCCGTGATGATTTGGGGATCCATGTCAGCTAGAGGGGTCGGAAAATTACACTACGTACATGGCATCATGAACGCTGACAAATACATTTACGTCCTTAATTTGAACCTAAAAATTAAAGAAATGCGTTTGCAAAATATTGAATGCATCTTCCAACAAGATGGCTCCTTTTGTCATATGGCTAAAGAAGTGAAAGATTGGATGTTACAAAACAATATTTCACTTTTAAAATGGGCGGCTAGCGGTTCAGATCTGTCGCCGATTGAAACATTATAGCATATAATGAAGAATAAGTTGCGATCACAAGCCACAAGAACCGTTCCAGAGTTGCGTGCTCGTCTCCAAGAAATTTGGAATAGTTTCACTCCAGATGATTGTCAAACATTAGTTAACATTATGTTGAGACGTATCAAGGCAGTAATAAGTCGAAAAAGCTATAATGTACCGCAGGGGTAATTTTCTATCTACTTTTTGTCGATTTTTTGTTTATTGACAATATATTAAGAATTTCTTTAAAAAAATCTCTGTTAGTTAAAATATAGTTAATTATATGCCAAAAGTGAATAAACGTTTCCTATATATACAGGGTGAGTTTTTTCGATGCCCACTATGGGGATCTCGAAAACTAGCAGAGCTAGAACAAAGGTTGAGTGGGGAAAGAATTGCAGTTTTGAATGCTCAATCTAATGCCCCTTTTGGATTTTTAAAAAGTTCATGTTTCACTAGATATTTTGAAAAGAGTGATTTTTTTGCTTTTCTATTAGATCTCTGTTGCTCCGTTATTTCTGATTATACAGAAAAACTGTAGAGACAACTGTAGATAATTTTCTATCCAATTGTTACATTTTGTTACCTACAAGCTAAAAACAAAATATTATATTAATATATAAATATAATAATATATAATTTATAGTGTTAACAGAAAATTTATTAAAATCAACACTTTTTCTATATACACAATATACAGGGTGAGTTTTTTTCGATGCCAACTATGGGGATTTTGGAAACTAGCAGAGCTAGAACAAAGGTTGAATGGGGAAAGAATTGCAGTTTTGAATGCTTAATTTAATGCCCCTTTTGGATTTTTAAAAAAGTTCATGGCTCACTAGATATTTTGAAAAGAGTGATTTTTTTGCTTTTTTATCAGATCTCTGTAGCTCCGTTATTTTTGATTATACAGAAAAACTGTAGATACAAAAATTGTAGATAATTTTCTATCCAATTGTTACATTTTGTTACTAGCTGAAAACAAAATATTAGAAAGTTTGAAGTATGTCTAATTATAAAATAGAACGTAATTATGAAAATATTCCATGGCTGACTATGAGAAAAATAAAAAAAATCAGAAAATTAGCAATAGCTCTTTTATTTTTTATATAACTAAATTTTTTATATAACTATGCCGAGTATTTTATTTTCGGAAAGCTCAAAAAATGGCCAATTTTATAAGGCCACAGCCAGCTATGATTTACATTTAAAAAAATGTTTATGTCATATCTCAAAAATCACAAATAACATAAAATATTGGATAAGATTATCTTTTGAAGCCCAAAATTATCTACAATTTTTGTCTGTACAGTTTTTCTGTATAATCAGAAATAGCGGAGCTACAGAGATCTGATGAAATAGCAAAAAATCACTCTTTTCAAAATATCTAGTGAGCCATGAACTTTTTTAAAAATCCAAAAGGGGCATTAAATTAAGCATTCAAAACTGCAATTCCTTCCCCATTCAACCTTTGTTCTAGCTCTGCTAGTTTCCGAGATCCCCATAGTGGGCATAGAAAAAAACTCACCCTGTACATATAGAAAAAGTGTTGATTTTAATAAATTATCTGTTAACACTATAAATTTTTTCAAAAAACATATTTTTAATAGTATGGGCCAACTTTAGTGAGGCAGGGCTCGTATATCGTATATACGACAAAAGGACGCGGACATTATTGGACGCTGGAGAAATAATGTCCACAAGAGACAAAGGACGGGGAGAAATTTGGACGCAGTACATAAGGACGTGGGTCTTTTGAACGAAAAAGGCACATCTGCGTTATATATAAATTATGGAAACTTGTAATTGAAAATTAATAGTAATTAATAAAGTATCACTTGTCTCGCGTCCAATATGACTGAGTCTATTTGTCTCTAGCCCAAATTTCTGCGTCCTACCATAAACTCGAAGCAACAATAAACGAGGGCGATTTAAACATATGATTCTATCAATATTTTTTTTGCACGGCGCAAGATTACTTGTAGATATTACTTTTCCATTTTCGAATATGTTATTTATGGCACGGTCCCGTTATTTGTTTATTATGCGGTCGCCGATTTCCGCTATGTAAATCTACTTATTTCGTATGAAAATCCCCTTCGCCCGCGCTTTCCCTGATTTAGATGTTCACTTTTTGATATACGGCCTGATTCCATTTACATATGAGGTGCTTTTTCCGAGTCATCCCAAATAGTAGCTATATGGGGCGTGTAGAGATCCCACTTTAATTCGGATGAAACGTGTGTATTCCAGACTTAATATATATCTAATAACTAGATTAGTAAAAACAAACATCACTGTAATCATTCTAAATAATAAAAGACAAAACCGAAATAAATATTTGTATATAAGTAGGTAGATTCCTTTGCCAGTAGCGGTTTTTCTTAGATGCCGCACACGTTTCGTGTCACCTTGTTCAATATTACTGCATTAATACACAAATATAGACTTTTTAATAATATTATTAGGTCATGTAGGCATAATATTATTAGGACATGTAGGCATATTTTAGAATATAATATATTTTTATTATTCAAATAAAAAATGCCACATAATTTATAGTAGGTATATCTTGTGGATAGTAAAATTTAAGTCTCTGTAAAGTGTCTTGTGAAATTTACAAACATTGAACAGGTTGATGTATTCAATTTTTTATTTCTTAAGGAAAGCCTTTCAAATGTTCGATATTCAATTACTTACCCCCAAAAAATATAAAAATTAATATTTTTTTGTTCATGCATTTATAACGATTTTAGGATATTAAATCGATTTTAATTGTAATTTTGTGCATAAACGGAAAAACTTACATTAAATTTAAAATTCTGCAGCGAATATCATTTATATATGGAAAATTTCCAGTTATGATAATATGGTATATATAAAATGCATATGGGAATATGTATTTTAAATAATTACAATCAAATTCTTATTTATGAGGTTTACTAAAGGTGTAGGTACAGAGTACAGGGTGTCCCAGTTAACGCGATAAACCCGATTTTCTCTGTAATTTTACAGATAAATTGATGATTAAAAAAAAATTTTGTAAAGAATTTTTCCAGAAATTTGAGTATGATGCCAAACTAAATATAAAGGGAGTTCAAAACAATATACATCTTTAAAAAAAATTTTGGAGTTGAATTTTAACACGATATATCAGTAATGAATATAACGGAGAGTAACAAAAAAATTGTCGATCCGTATTAGGCATTTTTTTAAGAATGAAATCGATAGTGCCATCGATAGTCAAAGTTCAAAACCCTTTTTACAAAATTTCATTTTTCTCTATTATACAGGACGTTCGCCAAATGGGGCCAAATTTTTAAAAACATGCTTTGCCCTAATTATTATTTCACATATTATAGCCAGCCTAGCTCATACAAGGTGTTTATTATAAAAAATTATAATTTGGTGAAAAATTATTTAACTAAAAAATATATTTCCATTGGAAAAATATATATTTAATTTTAACATTTCTTTACAGTTGGAGGGATCATCCTCCATCTGCTTTATTCAACAAGTTGAAACACATCAATCAAATTAGGCGTGCCTTGAATGCCATCAAAACCAAAACGGCATCGCCTACACATTCGACAGTTTCCTAGATGCCTAGCGCCTAATGTAAAACCCCGATTTTTTTTCTTTAAATAAAAGATTTTTTCGTAAAATTTTGATTTTTACGAACACCGTCTATGATTGACTGCTATGTGAAAATAATACCTTAATCGATTGTCCAAAAAATATCACCAAAATAAACTCCTGGACAAAATTAACGCAACATCATAAATTTGCCACTTATTTGATGCTATTTTTTTTTCTGAATTTATGATCCGATTTGAATGATTTTTTTTGCATTGTATGTTGGTTCCTTGACAATGTCATAGTTTTCGCTGTTTATGATAAAAAGTTTATTTTTGATTTATACCGGGTGTAACAAAAATGTTATGTTTTTTTCGGAAAATTCGTACCACCCTGTGGAGTATACTAGCAGCCGAAACATATAGCAGTTGACATTAGACGGTAGGTCCATCTTTCTTCAACATTTTCTTTTTTGGTTTACTTCATTATCTCTGTTATTAAAGGAGAAACACTGTTTTATATCGTAACATGTTTTTATAGACTTTATTATTCAACACAGTCATTGTTGAATGTTTTCAAGTAGGCTATGGAACTTTTCTGACATTTCAAGCGATGTGTCAACAGATGTTGTGTTTTAAAGTTACAAAGGTCGAATAAAATTCGCCATACCGATAAAAACTGTTCGGAAATTGCTTATTAAAAGTTCGTTTCATATGCCCAGTTGCCCGACTATTCTGTCGTTTAAACCAGCCTCATTTAAACGTCTTCTGATTGTTCGAGACAATATTGTATGATGGCGAAAAATATATATTTAATTTTAACATTTCTTTACAGTTGGAGGGATCATCCTCCATCTGCTTTATTCAACAAGTTGAAACACATCAATCAAATTAGGCGTGCCTTGAATGCCAGCAAAACCAAAACGGCATCGTCTACACATTCGACAGTTTCCTAGATGCCTAGCGCCTAATGTAAAACCCCGATTTTTTTTCTTTAAATAAAAGATTTTTTCGTAAAATTTTGATTTTTACGAACACCGTCTATGATTGACTGCTATGTGAAAATAATACCTTAATCGATTGTCCAAAAAATATCACCAAAATAAATATATCCGGTGGTCTATAAAAAATCTCCGGAAAATCAATTTTTTCGAAATTGGGCCCCATTTTATGTACCTACAACTTAGAATATTGAAATTTTGTTCCAAGAATTTTGAACTGTGGCCACTATAAATTTCATTAATAAAAAATGCCTAACATGATTTTGGGATTTTTGGTTGGGTGTCTACTTTTAATAATAGTAGGCCATGGAATAGGACTAGGTACTTATTTCAAAAAGTTATGAGTAATCCAAAATGTAGAGCTCCTCGAATGCTATATTATGAAAAAAATATTTCGAAAAATATGGAATTGTCTCGACTCAAATTGAAACACACACAAAATCTGACCAGGTGATGTTACTTGCGGTCACCGGAAGTTAGAGATGAGAGCCGACAATTAATTTTTTTGTTACCCCCTATATATTCATTATATACTAATATTACCTGTTAAAATTTAACTTCATAATAATTTTATTTCTTGAAATAACCTTTTAACTACATCATATATACAGTGTGTCCAAATTTGATCTGGAACACTCCTGTAAAATTGTAATGCGCTGCACGCGTTCCTGATTTTTAATTTAAAACAAAAAAAATTACATTTTTTCCAAATAAAAGGTCTTGTAGTAATCGGTCGAACCATTGAACGTTACAGCGTCTGACTGCTGTTTGTTCAGTCATTTGTTGAAAAATTGTAGAATTTGACTGAACAAACGGCAGTCAGACGCTGTAACGGCCGATTACTCTGTTTGACTAACATAAAGAAGGGCAATCCCTGAAATGACGCAAAATTTGAGTCAAACAAGGTAATAGTTATTTTATTACAGCTTTTGCCGGCAATACGTGTAATGACTAGACATTCCGCGAAATGACGTATTACGCCCGATGCCTACGAAATATATATATATATATATATATATATATACATTTTAAGACACCTTATAGATACCTACAAGCAGTGGCGCTGCAAGATCGATTTGAGCAATTTTTCCGGCGTCGAAAATACTTCTAGAGTAATGGCGTCGTCGTCACACCTCAGCGGAGACTGACACGAAAAAATCTCTTGGGCACGGATAATCGAGAAACCCCCTGCCCACCTCCTTCGCCTAGAAGGACCCTTAAAAAGAAAAAAATAAGTAGCTCCTCTCCCTTCGGCGGTGTAGGTATACATTGGCGTTCGATTATTTAAATCCACTATGCGGAACGATCCGCGTCGATGCGGGCTGAGGAAACAAAGAGACTTTGCCTAAATGAGGTTTACTGCGACCGCTGCATGAATGTTTATATTTAATAGGATGGATGACGGGGTAAATATTTTGACAGATTAAAATTCGCTGGTGGGCTTTAGCTTTTTGCTACGTTGAGAGCAAATATGTTGTCTTCGTTACTCTTTTCAGCAAAAGAGAAGAAGTCTCCAGTCATTCTCCCACGTCCTTTAACATTTACTTATCATGATTATTTCCCTCATACTAAGGCAGTTAATTTCTTAAATAAACAACCAATTATATGCCCTTGCTAGCTATAAATCATCTTTGGATTTATCGTTTTTGCTTGGCAACTCAATACACGCACCAGCTTGTCAAAATTGATCTGTCTTGCACTGTTCTAATGCAGCAGAAAATTCGTTGCGGTAATATCAGGCATTGTACCGGTTTCACAGATATATACATATAAATTCTTGGACAAAATTAACGCACCATTTTAATTAATCTACATGTTTACAATAAAAACACAAAATAAAACTGTTTTATTAAAAATGTGTTTTCGCTGAAAATGCATAAATAAGCTAGCAAAACTCCAAATTAAAAAAATTAAAAAATCATCAAAACAGAACAAATGCATCTGGGTCAACACTAATGCTATGTAGGCCCTACTCTACGCCTTATCACTGCTTTCATGCGTCGAGGCATGCTTGATATCAAATGTTCAACAAAAGCTTGCGGAATATTCTCCAATTCTTCAATAGCGACCTCTATGAGTTGGTTGTGATTAGCAACAGAGGGTCTACGATTTCGAATCTTTTTTCTTGAGATAGTCCCATAGATGCTCTACAGGATTAATGTCAGGACTTTTAGGTGGCCATTATAGTAAAGGGATATTAACATCATTTAGGTAGCCAATAACCTGTCTAGCCACATGGGGTCAATTAGGTCCAACAAACGAAGCAAAGGGCATTACATGTTCGACAATAATGTTGTCTAAGTAATATTGGGCATTCATAGATCGCGAACGTACAGAGACCAACTCCGTACGAGCATCGAAGCAAATTCCGCCCCAAAACATTTTAGAGTCACCAAATTCTGATGCAGTCTTGCAAAATTCAATCCCTGAACTCACTGGCGGCGATAAGGCGCCCGCAGAGCCCGCCCGGAAGGGGCCCCTAAAAACGCTCCGGAAGGGGCCCCTAAAAACTGATCTATCCACTAATATTAATTTTTGCAACATATTAACGCTATTAGGCTAAAAAACGACTTAAAATATTTCCATTTCAGGAAACAATTAGCAGATTGTGGGTAAATTATTAAAACACTCCGAAAAACACAACAAAATGCAATTCTTCTGTCAAATTTACAGCGTTTATTTGATGTTTTTTAGATTATCTTTTAAACTGGTATAGAAGTAATTATTACGAAAAATATTTACTTATATTGTTGAGTAGTTTTGTACACTTACTGCGAATTAAGATTTGTGCTTTTTTGTATTAACCTATTATGTTTTAACCTATTTTTTATGTTTTTTATCTTCCTTGCATATTTTGACAAATTTTTAGGGCTTTTGCCGGCCGGTTGTGTGTTTGTAGCAGATAGCGTCAATTCTCTTACATCTTTATTTAGATACATTTTTCTGAAATTAATTTATACTTCATACAACACTGGTAAAAGAGCTATTTTTAAAACAAATTTTCGATTTATTTTTTTACCACATTATGGGTCGTTTTTAAATTAGTAGGTTTAGTATGCACCCGTCCCAGCGTTGGTAGCTTAAATTGGCGTATTACTAGGACAAATAGCGGAATTTTGATAAAAAAATTTGTAGTGGCAAAATAAAGCTTGGCAGAATATTGCTAAATAAAAAAACGCTTTCTCTTTTATCATGCTTATAAATATTTTCTTTAGAAAATATTTTTTAATATAAATATCAAGATAAATATATTATTATGTAGTATTAAATCATGTCCCATTTATAAAATGAAATGAGAGATATTGACATTAAACATCTTAAGCTACGCCATAATACCGGCTATAATGCAGAATATTTCCCAGGTAGGTAGAAAAACTTAAAATCTATACAGGGTGTAATTTTTTTTAAATCGCCTTTTCCCAAAACTTTTTTGATCTTATTTCGAGTTAAAATTAGTTGTGTTGTCTTGAAACCTCCAAAATATTGTTTCTAATTGAGAACAAGATGTTGATCTTTTCCCCACCCTTTTTTAAATACCTGACATATTTTGTAAGTGCGATGAAGTAAAAAATTTAAAAAATCTAATTTCTCACGTAACGGCGATAGATACAAAAAAAGTCAAGAGACACTTTTTGTCCGGAAACAAATGCTCCATCCAAAACTGCTACCCACTTTAATTTCGTACGGTGCAGTATTAACTTTTTTCTTGAATTTTTCTTCCGATTTACCAATATCTCCGCCACTGGTTCAATCTAGAGCTTGGAAGTAACACATTTAAATGGGCCCTAGCCAAGTATGATGTGTACCAAATTTGGTTAAAAAAGCTCTACAAATATAAAGAAGTTATGGGAAAACGATGATTTTTTAGAGAATTTTAACACCCCGTATATCGAAAACGAAGAATTTTTGGACACGTTTATATGAACTCTTTTTCTTAGAATTGGCTGAGATCACCAACATGAGATATTTTAACATACTTAAGTTACACCCTGTACATATATTCTTATAATTTAGCATCTGAGACAAAATATCGGTATTTCCAGATTTTATTACCACATGTAGGCATGATCTGTCAAAATCTGGCGGGGGGGCCCCGAATCCTTATCGCCGCCACTGCCTGAACTTTGTGTTCTCTGGTAAGCAATGGTTTTTTGGCCGGTCTTCTGTTGCTCAATACTGATTCATGTAAACGTCTTCTAACCGTTCGAGACGATATAAGGATATTTCGAACATCTGCTAATTATTTTTTTAGCAGATTGCTGGTGACTCTGCTGTCACGTTGTCTCAAAAAACGATCATCAATTTGATTAGTGCAACACGGGCGTAGCCAGGATTTAGTTTTGGGGGGGGGGGTTAGTTTGAGAAGTAAATAAAACAACAAAAATATACTTATATGAAATTTAATATCTATATATCCATCCGAAAAACTACGACATATATTTATAAAGTTCTTAACTTTAAATGAAATGGATAAATTAATTTCGTTCCTCTGCGCTAAATCTAAAACCATTAAAGAAGAAATCTTCGGCTTTTTCTTTTAAATATATCTACTACTTCATCTGCATGAATTTCTGTTCCATAGTGAATGTTCATTAGAGCCAAACCATTAAGTCTGTTTTCACTTGTAGTGTTTCGTAAATAGTTTTTCAGTCTCCTTAGGCTCGAGAAAGACCTCTCTGGGGTAGCAGTGGATACAGGAATGGTAGCCAAGATTTGTAGTAATGTGTAAATATTAGGATAAAGGTTTTTATCGCACATATGTAGGCATTTCAAACTAGATTTCGGGGTAGGCAGTCTTCTTATCAGCATGCAAGGTAGCTGAAGCTTTGATAGCTAAATCCAAATTTGTTTCTTTATTAGAAACCCCTTGACCTTGACTACACCACTTTTTCCAGTAGTCCATACCTTTAAGTTTATCACCCTTCCTTTTTTTCCCCTCCATTTTTCGACAGTAATAATGATTCACGTCTCTATCCTTAACAAGGATAGATAATATTAGGTAATATTTTGCTTATTTCGGGGGGGGGGGGGGTTTGAACCCCCGAAACCCCCCCCTTGGCTACGCCCGTGTAGTGCAACGTTTTCGCCCTTGCCCTCTCACCATGCGACAGATGCTGGAATGATGTCTTCCTAACAAACCAGCAACATATCGCATCGAATATCCTTCATCCAGAAGAGTCGATGCTTGCACAGCATCCTCAATTTGGCAAATTTCTTTGGCGGTTCATTTTCCTAACTTGATTTACTCGCAAATGAATTTTCCAACATGCGCATGTGATAAAAACTATCACAATAGAAAGCTTGCTTGTCACAGACACTTTGCTTTAATCAGCACTTTTTAAGAAAATTTTAAAACAGTTCTAGTCTAATGTGATACTATAGCTTAAATAACAACGGTCACTGTCAAACAAGATCCATGGCCTACTTATCGAGAAAAAAATATATAATAATATAAAAAATATCGGGAAAAATATAAGGGGTGCGTTAATTTTGTCTAGGAGTTTATGTTATATGTTTGCTCTGACAGTTTGCACAAAATCGTCCTTTGAATGATTGAATCTCGGACAAAATCAAAATTTCCATAGAAATTTCGCATTAGTTGTTGTATTCTCACAATTACATACAATAATACGTAAACTCCTGGACAAAATTAACGCAACATCATAAATTTGCCACTTATTTGATGCTATTTTTTTTTCCGAATTTATGATCCGATTTGAATGATTTTTTTTTGCATTGTAGGTTGATTCCTTGGCAATGTCATAGTTTTCGCTGCTTATGATAAAAACTTTTTCGTTTTATAAGGGGTGTAATAAAAATGTTATGTTTTTTTCCGAAAATTCGTATCACCCTGTGGAGTATACTAGCAACCGAAACACATAGCAGTTGACATTAGACGGTAGGTCCATCTTTCTTCAACATCTTCTTTTTTGGTTTACTTCATTATCTCTGTTATTGAAGGAGATAAACTGTTTTATAGCGTAACATGTTTTTATAGACTTTATTATTCAACACATTCATTGTCAACGTACAGCACGTACGTGGTGATTCAACATTTTGACCCATAAAATTGATTTTTTCGTTCTGTATCGAGCAACATGCATAATTTTAAACTTTTGGTCAATACAAATTTTAATCTAAGTAATTACTCACATTTTGCGACAAAAATTATTTTAAAATATTTATCACAATGGCAGTTATTAGGCTTATTGCGCAAATGCTAATAAAGACCATTGTGATCAATCTTTTTAAATAATTTTTGTCTCAAAATGTGAGTAATTACTTAGATTAAAATTTTTATTGACGAAAAGTTTAAAATTATGCGTGTTGCTCTCTACAGATCGAAAAAAGCCATTTTATGGGTCAAAATATTGAATCACCACGCACGTGCTGTACATTGAGCCTTAAATGTGTTCAAGTAGGCTATGGAACCTTTCTGACATTTCAAGCGATGTGTCAACAGATGTTGTGTTTTAAAGTTACAAAGGTCAAATAAAATTCGCCATACCGATAAAAAGTGTTCGGAAACTTCTTATTAAACGTTCGTTTCATATGCCCAGTTGCGCGACGAGTATTTTAAACTTGAAAAATGAATCGACCAAAAAATTTATCGGCAGAAGAAGCAGTAAGAGCTTTAACTTTGGTGGATGAAGGCTATTCGATGTGTCATGTTGCTAATGTGATAGGAAGACATCGTTCGACTATAAGTCGTATGGTTGAACGATTTAACGAGACAGGATCTTACTCTCGAAGGTCAGGCCTAGGGCGAAAACAATGTACCGATCCAAGGGATGAGCGTTTTATTAGGCAAACTGCTTTAAGAAACAGGAATATCACCAGTACACTAGGCTAAAAAGTGAGCTTAGAACTGCTCGCCATCATACAATATCGTCTCGAACAATCAGAAGACGTTTAAATGAGGCTGGTTTAAACGACAGAATAATCGGGCAACTGGGCATATGAAACGAACGTTTAATAAGCAGTTTTCGAACAGTTTTTATCAGTATGGCGAATTTTATTTGACCTTTCTAACTTTAAAACACAACATCTGTTGACACATCGCTTGAAATGTTAGAAAAGTTCCATAGCTACAACATTTAACAACGAAGTGTTGAATAATAAAGTCTATAAAAACATGTTACGCTATAAAACAGTGTATCTCCTTTAATAACAGAGATAATGAAGTAAACCAAAAAAGAAAATGTTGAAGAAAGATGGACCTAGCGTCTAATGTCAACTGCTATGTGTTTCGGTTGCTAGTATACTCCACAGGGTGATACGAATTTTCGGAAAAAAACATAACATTTTTGTTACATCCGGTATAAATCGAAAATGAACTTTTTATCATAAACAGCGAAAACTATGACATTGTCAAAGAATCAACCTACAATGCAAAAAAAATCATTCAAATCGGATCATAAATTCAGAAAAAAAATAGCATCAAATAAGTGGCAAATTTATGATGTTGCGTTAATTTTGTCCAGGAGTTTATATTGAAAGTTCAACGAAGCCAATACTGCCGTGAGAATTTTCCATACTTAAGTTATATTTTATTTTTTCGTCATTATGAATTAAATTAAATAATTATAGAAGGTGTTCTATAATGCTTCCATTTTGTGCATCACAGAGAACATACCCCTCATCTCTCTGATCCCCTGAGATATTTTTTCTTTAACTTATTTGACCTCACCGCATATATACCCAGTCTTTCAAAGTACCCCACAGGAAGAAATCGAGTGGGGTCAAGTCTGGCCTTCTGGCAGGCCGTAAAATAGTTTCAGCATTGAATAATTAGTTTTTTTGGTAGCGTTAATAGTTTTTGAGATATGAATCAAAGTTATATATTTTTTAATGGAAACCATAGTTCCTATCTCAAAAACTATTAACGCTACCAAAAAACTAATTATTCCACTCGATTCTACGCCAAAAAATCTATAAAAATAGTTGATTAAATTTGTCGATATACCTATATTATAAGTTGTAGCCAGGAGAGAGCTTTCCAAAAAATCGAAAATTTCCAGTCCTGCGCCAATGCGCGGAAACTATAAAACTAGATAAGTTGGTCCACCAAATGCCTTTTAAAAAAATAGTACAGTGACGTGAAAACCGCAACACTCTAGCTTTAATAATAACTGAGATTTTTGAGAAAAACACCCAAAAACACCCAAAATGGAACACCCTGTACATACAAACGAAATTACATAAATTCCTAAACTGTTTAAATCAGATCGATGTTTAAATTTATGACACAGGTTCAGTGTTAAAAAGGTGAAAAAATCGCGCCTTCCTAGTAACGGTGTTTGTTTTATCAGTCGAAGTCGAAGATCTCACTTTTCCCTACAGGCACCGATAATCGAGAAACCTCCTGCCCACGATCCTTTGCATAGAAGGATGTTCAAAAAGAAAAAATAAGTAGCTCATCTCCCCCTCAGTAGGTATACATTGGCGTTCGATTATTTAAATCCACTATGCAGGGCCTTCCGCCGATGCGAGCTGGGGAAC
Organism: Pseudeuparius sepicola; assembly: GCA_963920635.1. Classification (NCBI taxonomy): domain Eukaryota; kingdom Metazoa; phylum Arthropoda; class Insecta; order Coleoptera; family Anthribidae; genus Pseudeuparius; species Pseudeuparius sepicola. The sequence continues at coordinate 7,683,780 of OY987306.1, forward strand.
CCGACAAAGAGGCTTTCCGAAAATGAGGTTTACTGGGGCCGTTGCATGGGTGTTTATATTCAATAGAATGGATTAAGGGGGTAAATATTTTGGCAGTATAAAATTCGTTGGATATCTTAAGCGTTGGTAGCTTGATATTGTCTTGAGTTGATAAAATTTCACGTCCCCAATAGATTTTTACAAAAAAAAGTTAGCGGCTTTATGGGACTATGAATTTCGGTAACTGGTAATATCACATCAACATCCAAGTTCTAATGGATGCGTCGGTGTTTTCATATTTGAATCGTTCGAGAAGGTAGACTTCGACAGCGGTTTCCCCCTATTAGGTTCATCAAGGCAGTCATAACCTTCCCGAATGACTCAAACCGAAACGATAGCAGTTATAATAGTGTAACTTGCACTTGGAGGTGAGAAACCAACCAGTGGCGCCATCTAGCATCAAGCTGATAGTACCAGAGCCGAAATTTCACAAAACATAGTAAACACCAACAAGAACAAGTTAGGGTGGTGTTGAATCCAGAAAACTACACAATAAATGTGAAGAAGAAGTGACACAGGAAACAGGCTCATTGGCCATTCACCACTGTATCTTCCAAATTTGTGGAAATCAACAAGGATCTGGCCGGGAGCCCTATCCTTGTGAAACTTGCATCTTATAGCCGTAGAAATATTAAAGAGACGATAAACTTTCACGTCCCCAATAGATTTTTACAGAAAGAAAGTTAGCGGCTTTATGGGACTATAAATTTGGGCAACTGGTAATATCATACCAACATCCAAGTTCTAATGGATGTGCCAGTGTTTTCATATTTGAATCGTTCGAGAAGGTAGACTACTACAGCTGTTTCCCCTTATTAGGTTCATCAAGGCAGCGATAACCCTCCCGAACGACTCAAACCGAAACGGTAGCACTTATAATAGTGTAACTTGCACTTGGAGGTGAGAAACCAACCAGTGGCGCCATCTAGCATCAAGCTGATAGTACCAGTGCCGAAATTTCACAAAACATAGTAAACACCAACAAGAACAAGTTAGGGTGGTGTTGAATCCAGAAAACTACAAAATAAATGTGAAGCAGAAGTGACACAGGAAACAGGCTCATTAGTCATCAGTCTACCTTCTCGAACGATTCAAATATGAAAACACCGGCACATCCATTACAACTTGGATGTTGGTATGATATTACCAGTTGCCGAAATTTATAGTCCCATAAAGCCGCTAACTTTCTTTTTGTAATCGTCTTGAGTATTTCAAAAGTTTCTACAAAAGAGAAGGAATCTCCGGTCATTCTTCCATATCCTCTAACGTTTATTTACTAGGTATGACCATTTTCCTACTACTACTTATATCCAATAAGGCAGCTCTTCTCTTAAAGACGCAACCAATCGTGTGCCCTTATGCATTTGAAAATAATGTTGCGGTTTAAACTGCGACTTTCGCGATTATTCAAAACAGTAAACTCGTTTTGGAGCTATGTACCTATAAGTATACAAATAATTAATAAAGGCACATGTGACGAAATTTTTCTCAAGGGTTATTTTGCCTTAAGCAAGCAACTTTGGCGATGACTGTTCTAGCGGTAAATTACAGTTGAAAATCGCAATAACTCTGGCAATAACTATACAGTGTCTTCCAAATAGTTAGCATCATACGGCAATTTTTTATTAAGGATTTATTTTGAAATTTAACTTTGGATTGGCAATTTGCTTTTAAAAAGATAGAAATGAGTCACTCAAACATGGTCACGTGACTTCGACTATCTGTCAAAAATGACCATACCCGTTAATATTTCAAGTGGTTTCTCTCTAAATTTTACATAACTGTACGAAATTGTAATGCCCTATTAGTTTTTGCCATTAGAATTCTACGGAAAATTCTAAACACATCTGAAGAATTTAATTTTTTAAAAATTAGTAGATTCTGAGCTATGAACATTTAAAAATAGGAATTTTGACTAGTTTGCACCGTTGTAGCAAGAAATCTGGTTGAGATAGAACAAAATGAATTGCACATTCCTCTTATCTTTTCAAGAGCTATCCGGTGGTGTAACTGATAGTTGGTACCAGGGTACCAACTTTTGATACCAATTTTTGCACCATGGTACCAATTGGTACCACCACCATTAGGTAGCTCTTGAAAAGTTAAGACAGAAATGTGAAATTCATTTTGATTTATCTCAAACAGTTTCCTCGCTACAACGGTGCAAAACAGTAAATTGGTAATGTCGAAAGCTTCTTTTTACATAATGTCTTGTGAATTATCTACAAGAGTGAAAGTCGTATTTTCAAGGGCTTTTGGTGCATTTAGATATCTACCGGAAATATTTTCGTGAATGTCAATAATTATTTCTTATTTGCGTGTCTAGATACAACTAAATTCGAATGAATAAACCCATAAATATTACTGATTTCAAGTTGGTTACGTTTAATCACGTAAAATTGTTAGGTATAACACTCTCCAAAAGTCCAAACCAAAAACCTGGAAGACTGTGTATAGGAACAAAATCTCTTTTGATGGCCTTAACCCACTTTTCCCTCAAAATGGGGTCTTTAGGGAGGAAAAAGCGGACACTTTAGGGCCGCCTTTGTAGTTTCCCTTGCAGTTGGGAACGGAACACGTCCACGGCATGATTTAAATAAGTCCGAAACTATGGACAGAACCTGAAACATATAAACTAAAATTGAATTTTAATCACTTTATTCTGAACCACTGCTATTTTACCACCTTATTAATAAAATTCCACGTTCTTTATATTACTAAAAAACACAGTCCAACACACAATAAACACAACAAACGTTCTTTAAAACAGGAAAATCGCCAGACAAGTAAACGTAAACAACTACAAAAACCTGCCGACTAAAGTGTCTCGATCTCTCAAATGATTGTTCAATCTTCACTCTCGGAATTAAGAGACGCACTTTAGTTCCTTGGTTGATGTAGCTTCAAGCATTTAAGATACCAACATAATAGTAAATTAAAATTTTATTAAACTATTACATGTGTAGGACTTTTTACGGAAAAAAATTATCTTTAATCTTAATTATTGAATTTTCGCTATAAAAAGTGGTCAATTTTGGTTAGATACGTGAAATAGTTCGACGAAATTTTAATTTGTCAAGATTTTGGCATCAATTTAGTACTGGAAAATTTAATGTAAATAAATTGATATCCTAAATTATTAACGGTACTTCAACTTTGCATTAAACAAAACAAAATTTTAAAGCATTAATATCGTTTTCTTCTGAAAATAGCATATATCATAATAAAATATTTTCTAAGATCCTTCAAGTATGGCATACTTATGAAAATTGAAAAAGAAACAACCTTCGCAAGCAGAATTTTTCGAAATTTTAACAGATAAGCCCTTTTTTTGTGAAATGGCATTTTTGACAAATAGCGACCACGTGACCACGCTTGAGTGAGTCATTTCACACATTTTAAAGCAAACGCAGTGACCCCAAAGTTAAATTTTAAAATAAATCGCAACTTAAAAAATTTCCTTCTATGATGGTAACTGTTTGGAGGACACTGTACATTGATTTACCTAAAAAAACATTACCGAAATTGCTTTCCGATAAAATTTTCCTCACTAGTCTCGAAAAAATTGCAGGATATAATAATTCCGGTTAAAGTATAAATAGTTAAGTAGTCTTTATCCATAGTCTTTTTTGTTTTTATATTTGATATTTCAAAACTGGAATCAATAACGAATAAGAGATAAATAAATTTAAACCTTCTAACTGGAGTGGTAACATAACTTCAGAAAAAGGAAACAAATACAGTTCATACAAAATTTGAAAGCGGAGAATTCTAGGAAAAATACTGAGTGAGTCATTTAGTCAATACCGTGTTATGTTATCAAAACCGAAGACAAGTACTTACAAAATAAAATTAATATAGACATAATCACAGAACAGCTAATTATTACTAATTCCGAAAGTGACTCCTCCGATGACGATGTTAGTGAATATGCATCAGATTGACAAATATTACCTATTGTAATTGTAAATTATTATACTTGATAGTTGATAATAAATATATTATTTATTGCTAATAATTATTTAAATTATTTTTTAATAAAATTCATCACTCGTAATTTATTTCTGTGCAATTACTCTCCAAGCACGCCACTGAAATCTGTATTAATATTTACGATTTCCTACAAATCTATTCCAGGAATTCTCCGCCTTCAAATTTTGTATGATCTGTACATCGTGTTGCCGTAGGTGTACGATGTAGTCTAAACTGTAGTAACTTTGTTATTCTACAGGTATTTTGTCAGCGAGTGTTACAATGAATGTCTCTGAAGGATCGATCTTGATGTGGATTAGATAATATTAGTAGTTGTTGTCCGGGGTAGCCTTTGACTTCACTTTACATTGATTGTCTTTACACCTCAATCGAAAAAATATTGTAGAAGCACCCCGTATAATCGAAATTCCTCTTGTTCCTTCGCATCGCGGCGTATGAAAAGTGGAAAATCAAATTACCCCTCGCTTCTTCGATAGGGTAGGTAGACATCGGTGTTCGATTATTTAAATTCACTCTAGGTCACGAGCTAGGCGAAGCTGCAAAGAGGCTTTCTGCAAATGATGTTTACTATGGCCGTTGGATGAGAGTTTGTATTTAATTTTGATGGAAATGGGATGGACGGCAAACATAAATGTAAATACTTTTGCAAATATTTAGGTAGTTTCTTCGAAAACGTCATTCCAACAATAATTCTCGACGTGAGTAATATTATAGTAATAATAATAATTCCGTACTGAACGAGTGACTCACAGGTATCTTAAAACTTTATAAAATAGATCCTCGTAGGACACGTCATGACAACTTGGCACACTAAGATACAACCCCAAACAGTAACATCGAAACAGACACAATCCCCATTCTAAGAGGACTTTTTAAGGAGATTCACTGAGCCCACTATAGGTATGATTTTGCATGACGATGAACCAGCTATCAACTATCACGTCGGTTAAACTCTACCAAACAAGGGTTTCGTTATCAGGAACAACAACGCAGAAGAGATCAAGTTGAATCAACTATTGTATATGGACAATTTAAAACTGATGGCCACAATCAAAAACCAACTAACACAAATGCTTAAAATTGTAGAGGATTTCAGGGACATCAGAATACAGTTTGGACTGGACAAATGTAGCACCCTTAATGTCGTCAGGGGAAAACTTGAACAAGGCGACAACAGATGCAGGACGGCCAGAAGCACGAGATATACAGTGCCCGCCAAAAAGTTGGAACCATATGGGATTTTTTATTTTTTAGCTAAGACGAAACTACTCTGGGGCGATCATCTCTGCTTCCAAAAAGATTAGAAATGAGATCATTAAACGTCGTAACGCCATTTGACATCTAATGTCAAGTATGACACACCAAAAAAAAAATAAAATTTATTAATTTTTATAATTTGTCAAAAAATCTAAAATTTATCATTGTCACAATTTTTGTCTGAAAATTTGCCCATAGGGGGGTTAACTTAGGAGTGCACCCCGAGTTAACCGTGAAAAAATCGGCTTGTTTTAAAGAATTTTTTTTCACCCTTATAAAGCACTTTAGCTAGTGGTGATCTTTTACCTATATCTCGTGAAGTATTGAAGTTAAAAAAAACTTCATAAGGGAAAGTTGTAGAGAATGTAATAATGTACACATAAGAAAAAAATGTACACATAAGAACAAAAAATTGGAAAAAAATGTTTGCAAAACCACCCCTATTGGGGGGTTCGTAACACGACTTCGATGGTGACTTTTTGGGGTTATACTCAGGACGCTACCCACAACCAACCCTGAAAATATCTACCTGTTAAGAATTATTTTTTTTCTACCTCTATAAAAAAAATTACGATTTTCTTGGACTATCATGAGAAATGCAAATTCGCATCCTCACAATACTTCAAACTAAGAATACTCCAGAAGCAACCACATCGTCGATCTCCGCACATAGTGGCGTAACTGCCAAAAATTCAAAATATGAGTTACGCCCGTTATATGCATAATTTAACGTCCTTTTTCATCTCACGAAGTGGCGTAAATGTGTCTCCAGTACTTACGTCAGGATAATTAACTCTTAAATTGGCCTAAGTACTAAAAGTTACAGAGTGTGTCTCACGTAGAGGCGTATATATTCTACTTTACGCCACTTTGTGAAAAACGTACATGCATGGAGATTTTTATTTTCCAAAATGTGGCGTAACTTAATTTATGCCACTTCGCGATGCGCGAATTTTTAAATAACCACACACATCATTTGGCGTATCTGATTAACACATGAGTAAATAGGCCTCAAATCATAACCTAGAAATATCAGCTGTGTTGTACTGCGACTCCATTCGATACTTTCGCTTAAAAAGTCGTTTTGTTTTAACAATAACTTAAGTTTACGCATTTTACAATACTATTCTGACACGAAAAATATAAAAATCTGTGCTATATGCGTAAACTGTATAACATTTGCATGAAATAGATGTACCTATCACTCCTATCAGTGCAATGGAACGACAGTACATCAAATTAATGTGGTGTTGTGGAAAGAGAAACTAGAAACAGAAAAATACAGACAGTTTAAAATAGGAAATAAGATATCGATGTTGTATAAACGAAGATGGTATGAAGGAATTTTCTTTGTTTCATTACTTTAAAATTTAGGTAGAGCGATATAGAGGCAAAGCAACGGTGCGCGCGGTTGTCTCAGTGATAGGTGCCCCTTTTTAAATTATTTTGACTAATAAAACTTCTTTTTCCTGATTTTCAAAAAATATAATGTGTCTCTTGGCAGCGAAGTTTCTTTTTATAACAATTGTGCTTTATTTGCCGAGGCCTTACAGGCCTCGGCATCTAAATTCCACATTTATTGAACTTCAGTGCCTTGGTACATAAATAACTGTTATTTTGTCGACATTTGCATTAATAAATATTCTTTAAATAGCCTTTAATTTGGCGTAGGTAACTAAACGACAAAAAATTTACAGATTTCACAAAGTGGCGTAACTGCTCAAAATATTTTTTTTCTCAAAAATGAAAAAATCCGCAAGTCGTTTAATATTGTCATTTTTAAGCTTCATATCACCAGCATCTTTGAAAAAAGTTTCGTTAGATTTAGTAAATTTTTTATCAGATATATGACTGATTATTTCATGCTATTTTTAGTTTTTTAGCTCTCCTGTAAAATTATCAAAAAGCTAGATTCGCCACTACGTGCGGAGACCGACGACATGTTTGTGCGAGGGAGGAATGGCAATTACTATTATTTAGGCTTCATTGCCATTTAGGGACAAGCAGCGCATTATGTAATATTATTAATTAATACAGAGTATTGCCACCCCGACTGTTAACAACCGTTCTGCATCTACGAGGCATACTCAGAATTAGGTTGTCAATGTCATGTTGTTCGATGGCGTCCCATTCATTTGAAAGGCGCTCCAATAGTTGTTGAAACACAATATTTTTAGGTAGAGCGATATAGAGGCAAAGCAACGGTGCGCGCGGTTGTCTCAGTGATAGGTGCCCCTTTTTAAATAATTTTTTGCCTAATAATACTTCTTTTTCCTGATTTTCAAAAAATATAATGTGTCCCTTGGCAGCGAAGTTTCTTTTTATAACAATAATTGTGCTTTATTTGCCGAGCCCTTCCATAAGTGATCGACAGGAATAAGGCCAAGAGATTGAGAAGGCCAAGGCAAAACATTATTTTCATTGTCCTGCAGAAATTCGCGCACGACTCTTGCTGCACGGGGATGGGCATAATCGTGCATTAGTTAAAATTTTGGTCCAATTCTCTCAACATATGGGACAACAATAGGCCGAACAATAATGTTTTGATAATCACTGCACGGCATTCAGACACGGCTCTCCATCGAAACAAGATTATAGTTCTTCCGCCGATGTTGATACCGCCCCATGCCATGATCGTACATCCTCAAAAACTGTGAACCGCTCGAACAGCTAGCTGCAAGGCGTTCTGCATTACTAGGGAACCTACACACACGATGCCTCCTTGAATTTGGCCTAAGTCTAAATCGAGACTCATCAGAAAATAAAATTGGAGTCCATGGTTGTTGCTGCCAATTTAAATGTTCTGGTACTTATTGTAACCTGGTTGTGCGATTTTCTCGTGATACTGCCGGAACTCTTACAGGCCGGAGGGCATTAATATGATCTTCATGGAGCCTGTTTCGGAAACTTTGGTCACTAACCCGTAGGTACATTGTGAGTGTTGCGCAGCTTAATAACCAATTGCGTAGCGGTGATTCTGCGGCCTCAATGCCGTTCTGTCACATCTGTTTCTCGGTATCTTATCCATAAACGATTAATAACACTCTTGGATATGTTAAGAGCTTCTGCGACAGTCATTTGTGAAATTCCAGACTCCAACATGCCAATAGCACATAACATTGTTTCACGTTCCAAATGATGTCTCTGCATCGTAAAATGTTTAAAATCGGACCAAACTTGCCCAGCACTAAATGACAAATGTACCTATCAAACTAAGATATCAGTTGTTAGAACGGCTCATACTCGCATAGTATTAATATTTAAATACGAAATAATGAAGAAAATATGTCCATTTTTGTTATTTCGGCGGTAAATGACTTAAATTTCAAAATATCTTATCATTCTGTCTAGATGTTGTTACCTGAAATCTAAAATTATGAATGTTTTGTCAATAGAAAACTAGTTAGTCAGAATCAATAAAAATTCGAAATATAGCCCAAAAATATATTTATATAAACAAGGTATCTACCGCGTAATTTAAAAACCTCCAGAGCATTTACCACTAAGTTACTTAGCGGTCCATTGAATACAAAAAACATCCGGCGGAGTTTCCCTTAGCTTTATTAACTTCCATGATTAGCTAAAAGTATGTCGACAACTCCGCAACATGCTATAATGCCATTCAACAAGTCGGACTCTCGCTGTGCGCTACAAAGAAATGAACTTCCCTGGAAGTCAAGTTATTAAATTAATGGAAACAATCCCGCCCGCATCTAGCTTTAAACCCGTTGTTTCTCACCCAGAAAATACAATTATATCGTGGCGTCGGTAGAACTAACACAAGGCCGTACACCGTTCACAACGTAGTTCTTATGTTAATGATCCCTTACTTAATCAATATCTTTTGGAGGTGGCTTACCTAAGTATTATCAAATGTGAATTATTTTGCCTTCTGTCGTAGGTAACTATGTATTGAAATGTGAAATGTTTTACAGGAGAGGCTCGTGAGTAATTGTAGAGGTGGGCCAAATTGTGGTGGACAGTACCCCAGTACTACACACAAACTAATTCTTATGATTTTTTTTATGTTTTTGACTTTTGAATAAAGCGAATAAAAGTAGTGTAACGAAGTTACCGCGCTTTCCTTCTTTTTCCATCAATAGCAGTTTTTAACAAGGTTACCAAGCTTTTCTCCTTGATTTTCCGTCATTATTCGCGGGTCCGCCTGGTCCCGGGTCCGCCCGAACCGCCGATAGATGGCGCCACGGGTCAGTATCTAACCGGCAGGCCTTAGTCCCCGGGCAATAAATCCTCGGCCGATGAGACCGTTGGTTGTCGAACGCCTATGACCATTTAGGTAGGCCATACCTATACTGGGAGTAAGCTTTCGCGATAAAGCTGAACCTTGTTTCGTGCCTGCAATTACTCGAAGCCAGATTCCGCCGAACCGCTTAAGCTTTGACCCGTATCGAGAAAACCGGCAGTCCGATGTCCGCACGGCGGCAGTAAGATAGTATCGGTAGCTGTCGTCGGGACTATCTTACACCGCTCCCTTTGTATATATTTCCGCCCGCTGTCCGGCCGTTATTTGGGAGTATCGACTGCAATTATTGGGACTTCCCAATTACGGCCGCTGAGCTTGTACTTATAGTTAGATAATTACCATTTTGCCCGCCCAGCATTTAGAAGCTTGCCGACTCTTGCCGTTCCCGTAGACTTCCGTATATTGCTTTGCCCGCCCCTATTTCAAGCCTTTTTGCTACCTTGTACTAATACGCACTGAATTTTTCAGAAGGCCGCTGCCGGCCACCGCATTATTTTAATTTTTGTAAGTAGCAATCATTATTAAGTTTGTATTTTTTTCTCAATATAGGGAAACTTGTTAAACTAATTGTTGGTTTGATTTCACCCCTGCACTAACTCCCTGGCTCGAAAGACTCTGGACCGGAAAAAACACTCCTGGCGCCCGGGTAGAAAGTCAATAAAAGCCCAAATAACATCTGGAGGCTAAAACAACCTTACAGTATTATCAAATGTGCAATTTTTTGTCTTGTGTCGTAGGTAACTATGTATTAAAGTGTGAAATATTTTGCAGGAGCGGCTCGTGAGTTATTGTAGAGGTGGGTGAAATTGTGGTGGATAGTGCCGGCACTCGAAGTTTTTTTTTTAAGTGCTACGCACAAACTAATTCCTATGTATTTTTTATATTTTTGACTTTTAAATAAAGCAAAAAATATATATTCCTTGAGATATCCATTAGACAATAATTATTATGAAAAAATACCTAATTGAGGTAATTACGAGGATAATTCACTCACCTTCTATGTACTCACGAGAAATTATCACTGGTGTATGGAGGTCAAAGGCACCGCAGAATTTTAAACAGTCAATAATTTTGCTAAAATTGTAGGTACCTATTTTGCGTTAATTTATCATTATAGTCTTTTATAGATTTACGATAAGCACTAGGTGCAGGCACGGCCCTTGAAATCGTTCCAATATACGTACGGTCGCAATGGAGTTCAACTACAACGTTGTAATTACCCCTCCCCTCTCTCACGGTTCGAAAGCCAGCCATAATCTCAAAGGCGTAAGTGGCGGCAAATCTAACATCTTATTACGCGACATTGCCTTACGCGACATTGGCAGTTACAGTGCGAGAAACAGTAAATTCGGCATCGTTAGGTTGGCCTTAGATTGCCTGAATAATAGTGGAAAACCTTACAACCCTGACAACGGACATTGGCGGCTTTTTTCGAAAAAGTATTTCGGCAACCTCGAATATATCCGTTCTAAAAATCGAAGGAGTTATTAAATCTCTTAATTGGATGTCGCACTTTTCTCAGGTACCAAGAAGAACTTCGAAAATCCGATATCTAAGAGAATTTCCCGATTCACGATTAACCATTTTCGAGAAACGGGATGGCTGTAGAATCAACGAAACCCGCGGAAAATCCTCTGAAACCATTCATGGAAATTGCGTGTTTTTTCTTATATTTCTCGATTTTTCGGGGGCCCGGGAAGCATCAAAACCTCACCCGAAGACTCCGGGGAAGCTTTAAAAACTAAACTAAATCAGAGTTTTGGTTCGCGGTTAAGAAAAAGAAGTGTAATAAACCAATGTAAAAAACCACTACAAGATTCTTCTATAAGAACACAATCATACTTATATCTTATTTAACTAATACCAATTTGAAACGGAATAATATCTGAATAGATCGCCAAAAAAAGAAAATTTCGTAATTCCGTAATTTAGTAAAATAATTGGGGAGTTTTTGCATGAAAATGTAATTGCATTTTTTTAAGGGCACTTTATTATTAAACATTTAAAAAATTTTGAAATAAATTAGGTAAGTCATGACCAAATGACCTTACGGAGAAGCCGCGGTTGATATTTTGTCTTGTGTCGTATTACTTGCGTAGCCACCTGAACTAAATAAACTTGTCCATTCTCCTTGGAATAATAATTTACAATAATTTGGAACAGATGACGCCAATTTCGTTAATGATTGTACAATTTTCTGTCCGCTTTTTCTTTGCTTTTATTTTGCTTTAATAATTTATTTCGAGCAGTGGTGAAGTACATTTCATTTCCATTTATCGCCTGTATAACTTTGCTAGCCAACATCCACTATATGTTTTATATTTTAAGTAAACATTTTAATAATTTGATTAATTAATGGTTTTAATGTGAAATGCACAATAAATTCGCTATTTAAAAATAAATCTGATCTGTTCAATTAACTGTTAAATTAATTAATAACAAAGTGCCTCTAGGCATAAAAACATATATGCTTTTAATACAAATAGATTAAAAATAATAGTATTATAATGGAAAATGTTTCTTTATATTTTTATATTTTGTACGCGGTGTTTTCCAATCCTCAAAAATTTAGACATAGGTACAGTAAAAATATTTAATTTTTCATTTTTTGTGTGCATCACGTAGGTAGGGGCTTTAATGTATCAAAGAACTGGCTAGCTCGTTTTTCCTCTTAGTTACGCAGTAATTCAAATTTCGTGTCCTTGGTGATAGCACCAGGAACCTATATTTGGGCATATTACATAATGACAGGTCAAATAGAATACTTGAATTATGGATTTAATTTATTTTATAATTTATTCAATAGGTAGTTTTATCCCACACGTGTTGTTCTCCATTACAGATTGTATGATAATCCTTTGAATAAAGAACCCGACGAAGGAGCAAATTTCCGTTTCTACAGTGGGGCGCATCTTTGAGTTGTTTCGACGAGGCAGAAATCCTCATTTTTCGTAAAGTCAATACCTGAAATACAGGTAAAAAATTATAAGGCACGTTTATATCTCTAAGTTTAGGAATCCTTGATAATACAGCAATTCTAATTTTAAATTTCCAGTTAAATTACAAAATTACTTACCGATTTGATTATTATCCTCAAACATTTTAGTTTTGGCGATCAGGGAAGTGCCACAAGCTAAGCATAATAACCCAGAAAAATTATCTAAATACCACAACTGACACCTGTCACCGAGTCAGATACCAAAATATTGTGTCAAAACTTGGTTACTACTCAGGGCGATGTCCGTCTAACCGTTGAGTGATCAACAGTCTAACGTATTTTATAATACACACAGAGCTTTGACTCTTTTATGGGATTCTTTATTCAACATAATCCCTATTATAAACATATTAAATGACATGCAAATTAGAGGGTATAAAAAAATATGTCAGGACAGATAGGTAATTGGCAATATTCCATTTTGGGCGGGCCGCGGAAAATTGTTCGAAAACATTTGTTCGAAAACAGTTGTTGGAAAAAACATTTGTTCGGAAAACATTTATTCGAAAACATTTTTTCGAAAACATCTGTTCGCAAAAACATTTGTTCGAAAAACATTTATTCGAAAAAACATTTGTTCGGAAAACATTTGGTTAATTTAATAAGATATACTTCCTTGTCCTATGCCAACTAGAAAAACAGATCTCGCAATAGATTAAGAGAAGACTATAATAATAATAATTCTAACCCTCACAATACTCCAATAATGTTACATACCTATCTTTGAAAAGTTTGAATCCTTTCCGACAATGCGAAAGCCTGGCCGTAAGAACGCGGTCTGGTAGCACATGTACTGCAACACTGCTTGAATAAGAGGCATCTCGGTTTTATAGCTTCTTTGGAACCCGTCAGAGGAGTAGGTTTGGCCGCAAGTGAGAGTCACAGCTTTTTGAAACACAAAATATACAGGGTGTCTAAAGAAATGTTTTTAAGACACCCTGTATATTTGAACCGCAAGTTAGAGTCGCAGTTTTTTTGAGACACCCTGCATATTTTGCGCAAAATTTTGGCAAATACATGTCAAGACTCCTCGTTCTTGAGTTAGAGCTGGAAACTAACCTCGTTTCGTATAAACTAAAGTATTTTTGCACGATTTTTATTTACAGTTTTCAATATGAAAACCAGAAAGTTTTGAGTTATGTTGTTATAAAACTAGTGAAAATGCCACAAAACTATGATCGCGCGCGTGCACGACTTTGGAGGAAACAAAGCGACCAAACCGTTGTTTGTTTCCTCCGTTATTTGTTTAGTTTCTCAATAATTTTGGCTAATATGTTATTGTATGCAGTGGCGCACCCAGAAAATATGATTGGGGGGGGGGGGGGCACTTAAAAAGTTTGACGTAGTACATAAAAAATATTTTATAATTAAAGGAAATTTCCAAAAAAGTTTTTATAAAGGCAGGTATATTACAAAGTAAGAAAAGTTAACGAGCCAGGTCTCGGATTGCGAAAATAATTGCCAAGGGTCTCACAGGGGACAGTAAGAACATCTACGATACCACCCTCGAGAATTTAGCGCTAGGGGCTCTACTGATTGTATGATATTCTTGTAGTTCAATACTTTGGAGTGGAACAGTTTGATAGAAACACTACATCAATGATTTTTCGCCGAAGATAAACTCAAAAATATATTTTAAGTAATTTTCCGCTTTGGATGCAACTATTTCACTCCAAACTATAAGTAGGTACAAAGTAAAAAAATTCACGGCGAATTAAACAAATTAACCACTTAATCCAACGAACAGGTTTCGTTGCGATCATTTTTATTCATTGCAATAAAAACGTTGTAGATATAATTAGTGGTTACAAGCAATAAATGTGTTATTGGCAAAAACAAAACTCATTTGGGTAAATTTATTTAAATATTATACAAAATATATTAGTGTCAGACTGGCATTAATATATGATAACTATCCAAACTAGTGCCATACATTGGAAAATACATTAATTTCCCATAGACATTCAGCACACATAACTTGCTTCTCGGTTGAAGGCAACTGTATAAAATATTGTGATGAATCTGAGTTTCTTCTGCACGGATCATGGACCCTGCGTCAGCGAAACTTCTCTCGTTTCAAGCTTTCGTCCTCGCTTGCACGGGACATCATCAAGGCGCGACGATCGCACACTGAGACCGATTGTTCTATTACCTGTGATGTTATCTATAGGAGCATGGAAATGGGGAGAACAGGCGAAAAAGCGGAAAAAATAATGATATGATTTAGGGTGATTGGTTTTGCCTCGTATTTGAGAAAAACGCGCGCCAACAACTATGTAAACATAAACCCTGATCACGGTTCAGATTGTTAGGTTGTTTAAGAATTTCAATGGATTTCAGGGATTTTTCTTTGGATGATTTTGATAGGATCTTAGTATCACTAATCAAGACTTGGTGCCCCGTGTCCAGATAATATTCGGCAAGTGCAGAATGGCCCGGTTGACACAACGGTATACAACGGTCATGTCCTTTAACACGCGTTGATACAGTACGTTCCGTTTCTCCAACATAGAGGAGAGGGTCCGAACCCCACCGATTTCTGCCAATAATTTTTGAAGTTTTGAAAATAATAATCTGCAAATTGGTCTAATGTTTCATTTTTAATAATATTATAGGGATCATGATTTTTGACGTGTCACACTTTTTTTGTATATCTTTGGTTTAAGGTAGAGTGTTTGGAATATGGGCCCCTAGCAAATTAAGATAAAAAATCGATGTCTTACAAAATAAGATGTATTTTATGTAATAAAAAAGAAAATTAACACATTAATGAGAAAAAACGCACACATTGCACATCATACACTAGAGCCAAACGTCACCTCTTTGATCATTTTTGTTATTGCTTGCAGCCTCGCTAGCTTCAACCATATCATTGGCGTTCCAGGTTTTCCTTACATTTTTACCTCTCTGACCCCTCTAAAGGCCCATATTAGCAACATTTTCTTTGCAACAATTACCAACAAAATATACAGGGTGAGTCGAAGTTAAACCGCCATACTCAAAATTTGAGTAGTATTTTTACAAATAAATGGGGTTCTTCATATAATATTTTGTCCAAAAACGCTTCGTTTTCGACATACAGGGCGTCAAAGTTTTCTTTAAAAAACAGAAAAAATTAGTATTTTCGGTTCCATTTATGCTATCGAGTTGAAAATTGGTACTTTTATGTTTTCTGGGACGGCGATTATGAATTTTCTATCAACTTTCTTCTAGCCGCTAGAGGGCGTTGGCTACGTCGTTACTTTCGAACAAAAGTGTTTTAAACTTTTTTGTCGTTGAAAAATCTGCATTTTAGATAGCGGAATATTAAATTGCATTCGATTTTGAACAAAAAAATGTCTCTCGTAAAAATACGAAAACCTTAACCGTTTTCATGAAAAACGCAATTTTGTGTCGCGGTGCGCGTGAATTCGAAAAAATTAAAATTTCGTAGTAGGCTGAGAAATGGGAGTTATTCATTTTGAATTCTTTATTTACAGTAGGTATTGTCCTAAATTAACAATTTTTGTGAAATTAGTAATAAAAAGAACTTTAACCAAGACAAGTATTAGCAAAAACAGAGAAAAAGCGCTTCAACGTTTAGTAGGCTTTGAAAAAAATTGTGAGTTACTAATTTCACAAAAATTGTTAATTTAGGACAATACCTACTGTAAATAAAGAATTCCAAATGAATAAATCCCATTTCTCAGCCTACTACGAAATTTTAATTTTTTCGAATTCACGCGCACCACGACACAAAATTGCGTTTTTCATGAAAACGGTTAAGGTTTTCTTATTTTTACAAGAGACATTTTTTGTTCATAATCGAATGTAATTTAATATTCCGCTGTCTAAAATGCAGATTTTTCAACGACAAAAAAATTCAAAACACTTTTGTTCGAGAGTAAAGACGTAGCCAACGCCCTCTAGCGGCTAGAAGAAAGTTGATAGAAAATTCACAATAGCCGTCCCAGAAAACATAAAAGTACCAATTTTCAACTCGATAGCATAAATGGAACCGAAAATACTGATTTTTTTCTGTTTTTAAAAGAAAACTTTGACGCCTTGTATGTCGAAAACGAAGCGTTTTTGGACAAAATGTTATATGAAGAACCCCATTTATTTTTAAAAATACTACACAAATTTTAAGTATGGCGGTTTAACTTCGACTCACCCTATATAATAGCTACTATAGCTATATTTATTATAAAGGTCTTACCTTCGAAAGTTGTCACAATCTCACGAATACGTTCCCAGTCACCAATAGCGCAAGAAACGGACCTAGCGATATCTCTTAAACATTTTGTCAACAGACGAAAATATTTTGTACCTTCGCACACAGATGGAGCGGGCTGCCTAAATAGTTTTTTTTTTGGGAGCCCATATTATATACAGGGCTCATATTCGGACCTTCTTCTCTACACTTGCCCACATGAGCATTATACACGATGAACACCGCTTGTCGGTAATATTGGGATAATTTAGGGAGCGTGGAAAATCTTGTTAGTATGATATGTCGATTTAGAATTTTGGAGATGCTAGCCCAGTACCTGTTTTATCCTTTTTTGTTGTTAGTATCTTTTTTAAATATCATCATTTCTTCCCACCACTGAAACATCCAGATTTATTACCAACCATGGAATCGGTTGATATCTTCCAGCGACAGAAAGACACTTAGATATATTTCCGTCGATATATTTTCCATCCAAACACCGATCCTGCAAAATTCAATTTCGCTTAGCTTTGATTACATAATAAAATCAGGTAATAAATTCATCTCGACGGCATTCAATCTCCTGCGGAATTTCCCGCTCTGGAAAGTGTTGAATGCATCCGAAATTAAAGTTGATGGAAACTCACAAAAAAACGACGCAACGTAGGCACGTCGGACCATAAATCACTAAGGAGTTCCTTAAGCCGGCCCTGGAGGACACGCCTCCCAGCCATCCTGAGAATCAAGCAAAAACTTCTACAATTTTAAAAGTAGGTAAGTACCTGTAGTAAAAAATATTCCATCTTATTTTTCTATTTTTAACTTACCCTAAGTATGGATTAAAAATGTTTATAGCAAAGAAAATTTTTTATGGAACGCCATAATAATATGGTGATTTTGAAATTTTGTCACCTACAGTGTGTCTTCGAATTGTGATAAAAGAATCACTACCATAAATCTGGTGGACCGACCAGTAAATTTAAGTATTCCTAATATTCCTGGACCATCAGATAAGCTAAAACGCATAGGCAATCGTTTTAATGTCAGAACAGTATTTAAAACCAAAAATACATTAAGATCGATGCTAGTTAAAACGAAACAATTTAATGAAGTACAAAGTTCAAAAAGTTGCATTTATAAAATTCCTTGTGAATGTGGAAAGTTCTATGTTGAGGAGACTTGTAGGCCATTTAACGTTCGTTTAGAAGAACATAAAAATTATATCAGGCCATTGAGTAAAATAATAGATATTTAACCTTATTAAAATATATATTCTTTTACTCAATGATCAGGCAAAATCAAATTTTTAAGTCAAAAATATGTGAACATTCTTTTAATAACAATCATAGGATATTGTGGGATAGGTCCAAACCAATTCTCAAAGAAGTAGGAAATAGACGAAAAATTAAAGAATCTGCATTTATTCTAGGAAATACGGACAACTGTGTTGCCGAATGTTCAGTGGAATTCAGTAAAATATTATTACCACTTATTCAAAGAGAAGTTAGTATAGATAATTGGATATAACACAGGGTACAATATCAGGCAGGTGGCTAGGCTATTGTTTCTGTTGTCATGACATTTTAACCTGAAATTTATTAATCTGTCACTTCACTTTGACGTGGCATGATCTTTGAGAAAGGAGGAAGATTTATTCTCCGACAGCTCAGAAAACAAATTTGTTGAAGTTATTTTTTGAGTTACACGTTTAAAGTTTCGTTCATTCAGTGTTAAGAATTTATAAATTTTCCAGGCATCTTGAAAAAGTTGTCTTTCGATCAGTTTGGTGGCGATAAACCCAATTACTCACCTTCGATTCGGCCGTCAACCTCTGGGGTCAGCACATGATAACATAATCTAGGTACTATTGTTTGCTTGTGTGTTTCAACAGTTTTTTAAAGCCTACAATTAATTTTTGTATTGTTAAGTTATTGTAATCGCTATTTCCTAAACGACAGAGCTTCATATCCTGAATTGTCAAACTGACCACAAATACTTACTTAATTTGTAGTCCCTAAAGAGCGGGTCTATGACACAAAACGTGGGGTACACTCTCACACATGCGACCCAAAAGAAATCGTTTCGCATATATCACCCAAATGGTCCTTTCATAATTCCAACCTCTTTCAATATTCCCAGACATAATTTGAACCAACGCCTTTATCGCGCTGTTTAGTACCCGGGAGGACCCGATAGGGGCCCATAATTGCACCCTAGGTATCGTCCAGGGCCGGCTTAAGGAGATTCAGTTGATTTATAGGACTATATACGTAGCAACAGCGGTAATGCGTTACTTTTTTGTTAGTTTCTGGCAGAGATGGGCAAGTAATTAGGCGAAAGTAATTGAACTGCCAATTAATTCCTTTTCATGGAATTGTACTTAGTTGGAATTACATTTGAAATAGAGACAGTAATTGTAATTTAATATCAAGTACCTTTTGAAAAGGAATTGGACTTGTAATTTAAAATCAATTAATTCTGAGAATTGCAATTCCTTTTTAAAATTCCTTTGATGCCATTACTGTTTCAATTACAATTACTTTTCCAATTACAATTACTTGTCCAATTACAATTACTTTTTCAATTACAATTACTACTTACACAATCTCCTCTTGCGGTGCCGGCCGGCGACGGCCCGAGCAGATTAATCGGGGAAACCTGGATTGATTTTGGAAATATTGCAACGTTGTTTGGGCCAACCTGGCCAACAAAATGCAATGCAAAATAAATGCGTCATCACTGAAAAAGTCCGCAATAATGTTTTCTTTCTTATGCCGCTCCCATTTACTATTTACGCGTCACTGGCAAGTCATAACGATTGTTCTGTATTCTCTATCTCTATATTAATAGTCAATTCGTAATTGTCACGTCACAATAGACATTTAAATTCTGTTTTTTCTTTCATTAGGTGGTATACGGAATTATCACTATTTATTGGATTCGTAATTCAAAATTAAAACAGTTTTGATAGAAATACATTTTACATTTTGTAACTTTATAAATATCGTATACCACATTTTATAACACAAATTTAGTTCAATACAAAAATTGTCAGTTTGTTGGGTTGTAAAATTTTATTTCGGTACATAATGTAAAAAAATTAAAGTCGTTGAGCTTGAATCTGAAACGCATTCGTTTTTGGGAAAAGTATGATCGATAGGAGCATAACTAAGGGCCCGCAGGTTCCGCCACTGCGAAGACCCCGAGTTTTTAGGGGCCTCGGGCCCCATATGGCACGGCCTTAAAATTTTTTTTGTATACAGTTTTATTTTCATAGAAACTGAGCTGTGACTCTTTGAGGCCATTGTGTTTTTATTACTTACTATATTATACAACAGTATAATATAGTAAGTAGGTACTAGGTAACAACCTACTGCATGAATATAATTCGTTTTGTTCATTAAAATACTGTACATTTTATTTATTTTCATTTGAATATTTGCCATTTACAAAGACACAAAGACTAGAATTTTTTTGCATCGCAGAACAAATAATGCTTAATATAGTTAAGTTATCAGTTATGGTTTTTTAAGTAACTAGGTAAGTACCTACCTTATTTTGGTGTCTAAAAATTTAATAGAAAATGAAGCAAACAAGAAGTAATTGAAAAAGTAATTGTTTACATCAATTCCAATTCCAAATACAAGTAATTGTAATTGTAATTGGTCAGTTTTTAATTGTAATTGACCCAGCTCTGGTTTCTGGTTTATAAGAAAATACATATCTAATAGGTTAGTTACCATTATTATTTACAAATAAATAATTAGCAAATAACTTACATGGAGAACTTACAACATTGTCCAAAGCACGAAAGAAAACGTTTCTAAAGAATGCGGGCAGCGTTGCTAGATTTCCTATACGAGTAGTAGTTATTTATTGGCGAATACAAGTTTTATCATATTGAAGCCGAATTTCTGAACTCTGTTATACCGAAAAAATAAAGCTCGCATCACGGGACAACTTACCCATTTTTGTTTATCATTTATTTTTAACGCGGTGTGATAAAACACCTATTATATTTTTTTCAACATCGTCGCGTCTACCATCGCCTTTGAAATACGGCAACACAGCACTTCTGCGAAGGAGTCGGCTGACAAAAGCAGATAGCCAACGCGTTTTGTGCCTGTTTCTACAGTACGTAAAGTTAACTGCGTATTTGGGCTACCATACAGACCGCATTTTTTAGGCCGCTGGCAAGTTTTTTCCGCCGGCTCAGAGAGCTCAGTGGCGTTTCGTATGTTCGGGAGTTAACGTGTGCAAAATGAGTAAACAGGGAAGAACGCTGCATTCTCAAGCACATATGGCATAATTGCCAATGTTATAAGGATTTGCCTTCCTCCATAATCTAAGGCATCACCGTTAAGAATAATATTAACAATAAATTAAATAACAATTATATGAAAATTAAGTCAGTGAGTTAAACAAAATTGAGCTACGTCCCTGAACTGTGACTAATTCTATAATATTTGCGAGTTCTTCACCCTTGCGTCGCACGCATTCTGCCGTAAGGAGGACTATAATATACAGGTTGTGCTAGTTTTAAACCAAAATTATGAAACAAAAGATAGAAAATTTGATTTTGAGCGAAAAAGTTCATAATGAACAGGGCTCTGGAAATGCTCAATAAAGAAGACAGAGAAAGTTTATTTTTTAAACGGCTTTTTAATATACAGTGTGAACCACTTCAGACGGGAACATCCCCCAAAAAATTTTATTTTATGTATTTATACTCATTCGGCATATACTTTTATTAGTTTAAACGACAAGGACAGTTCACCTAACTATTGGAAATGAAATGGAAGAAAATCAAGGTAGGCTAATTATTTTGAAAATTATTAACACATGGACATAATTATTGTCAATTCTAAGCCACTATTTCTAATGGCATTTTTCGATATATTGTCGAGAAATGGCACTTAACTTACACAGTAAATAAATACATCGTAATAAAAAAATGATGAAAATTAATTTCTAGAGAAGCAGGCCTGGACCTCAAATGCCCAAATTAAAACTCGAAAATTTTTGGTCTTCTACACCTGTTGTTTCACTTATCCTGTGACACCCTGTAGATCCACAAACGCTTCGTTTTCAAGCACTAAAATTTAAAACAATTGAATATATTTTTGTATCTTTCAAACAAATCTTCCCTGCAAAGGCAAAATAGTCTAATAAATTGGCGATTTTTAGGTTTTAACATTAGCGGTATAAGAAAAAAATTTTCTTTCTTGTGGTCTATTATCGGTAGCTATAGGGTAAATAGTTTTAAAGATAAATGTTACAAAAAAACAGTCTTATGTCAATTTTACTTGGCAAAAGAATTTAACCCGCATATTTTTGGAAAAAATACAAAGGCAAAATAGTCTTGCGTACATTAGACTACTTTAAAATACTATGTATACTAAGACAAAATAGTTTATTGGATATTAGACTCTTTTGCCATTGCAAGAGTAACTCCACGCATGGTGATCTAATGTCTATTAGACTACTTTGCCTTGGCAAAGACACAAAAATGATGCATTAGACTTTTTTGCCATTGGATAGTCAACAAATATTCTTTGCCTCTCTTATATTCTAATAAATATTACACTGTTTTTGCGTAATTTAATGAGGCATTATTTAATTCAATTCTGCCTATAGAAGCGTAAAGGTGAAAGTAAATTTATTATATTTTGGTTGTTTTTTTTTGTAAATGCTAGGAACTTTTATAATGGCCCTATGAGAATAACACGAATTAGACAGCATATCTTCAAAAACTGACAGCACATCTTCAAAAATTGACCACATATATTGTGAGCAAGAGAGCTACGATTAGGTATATTCTTTAAAATGTGCACTTACTAACTGTGTTTTATTTACTACTAAAGTATAATATAAATATCATACTTGTGGTTTTTGCATTATAATGTTATATATGGGGAATAATGACGAGGGATTAGGTATCTAATAGTCCCCATGGAAACAATATAATGAATACTTAAAAGTGTAATTGTATTGAGATGGATACACCACCAGAAATTGTACAACTAGCTGGAGCAGCAACATCTACCTAATTTACAGTAACTGTAGTTTTTGTATCCTAATTATCCTTATTGTATTTCTCCTAACATTAAAAAGTATTATATTGAAATGAATTTTGGCATGGAATATACCCAGTTATATAGCAACATTATGTACCTAATAATTTCGTGATTTCCATACAACCCGTGGCGGAGGTACCAAGTTGGGAGAGGTATTCATTCAACAAAAAAATGATACAGTCCAATATAAAAAAATATATATCTGGTTTTCTGAGTTGGCGGTTTATTTAGATGGCAAGTTTATGATTCATTTCATGTTTTTAATCCTATTAAGTAAGTTGATTCTATACAGCAATTACGTCTTTATTGCATTATCTAAAAGCTTTGTTAATAGATGAGAATTCCCATATTTAATGCTTTATGCGAAAATTATGGAAATGCCTTAAATTGGCTCTTGTATATATGCGTATGGATCAATACCTACCGGTAATCTCTATAGCCAGGTAATAATTGCTTACTTGTTGGTGTCAGCTTATAGAGTGGATTAAGCTTGAATGTGAGTAAAATGTAATTTAAGGGATAAATGAAAAGCTGAAAGTATAAGCATATCAAGACACAAATGGCAAGTTTTTTTTATCTTAAAATGTCACTTTATAGCTTATATGCTTATATTTGCGATAAGAGTATTATCAACGATAATTTTTTCGTCGCTAATATAGAAAAATAGATGCGGTTCATCAATCATTTTCCCCAATGAAAGCGCGAGCGCATTTCCGGGAAATTCTTTCAGGCTTATTTCTTTTCTTCCATGTTCGTGTTTGTTTTTTTTTGAGGGGGAGGAGGAGGCTTATTGAAAGTCGAATGGCACCTGGCTATAGAAAATCTTCGGCGACAGTCTTTTTATCCCTATAAGATTTAGTAGAAAGTTTCGAGTTTCCACAAGGACACAATACGCACACAATACAAAAGTTTTGCCTTATAAGGTCGTGCTGCAGACAAATTGTTGTAGAGGATCGATCTATTGGAGACACCTCTTTTACTTCAATTGTGCCTTGTGTCTAATCTAATATTTAATAAGTTATCAGAAATGAGAACAAAACTTAGTCCTATAATAAACTGCATCTTTATGGACATAATAAGAGAAAATCAATTTTGTAAACACACAACGCAAACCAAAAGTTACCAAATTATTCTTGCTTGCTTTTTAGACTGGTTTTTCTTAAGAAAACCTATGAAAATATACAACGTAAACTTGTCGAATTTCGAATAATTAAATTCGTTGTAACAGACACATTTGCCCGTGATCCTATTTTATAAAACATTCCGCAACAATAGTGTGTTTAACTACAGAATAAATAGCTATTACTCGTAGTCTGCGGTTTAACACACAGCCACCCTGTCGATTTTTTTCGTATATATATACAGTATGTCTACGGATGGGGTAAATAAGAGGATAATGGACCAAAAAGTGAAAGATACGAAAAAATGTTATTCTTTATAAAAGTTTTTGCTTGCTTTAAAAATAAGATCCAGGGTGCCAAAAATTTGTTTTTTTTGTACAGGGTATTCAAAAAATACAAACACGTAAAATTTGATTAAGAGTAAAGTTGGCTTTTTATAAATTTTAATTCAAAACGTTAAATAAAAAACTTGTTGAAATTTTAAAAGAATTCTTATTCCAGATTTTCAAGGAAAAATTTGAAATTTCCAAATTACTCTTTTAAAACCAAAATTTTTCCAAGTCATATTGTGACCATTTTATTTGATTACGCAATTGATAACTGTTACTGTGACATATTTGCCAAAATAAGAACGATGTTGTCTTTAGAGCAAAGAATATTTATAATCCAAAATTACAGAAACGGCGGGAATAGTTATAGCTACGTTATTGAGAAGTTTCAAGAAAAGTTTCCAAATGTACAATTATGCATAAGTTCAGTACATAAGTTAGTAATCAGATTTTAAAAAACTGGATCCGTTAATGACTTAAAGAAGACGAAGTAAAAATACGACGAAAACGATGCTTCTACAGTATTAATTTTGCAATCTGTTGATGAAAATCCTATGCTGTCTTTAAGAAAACGAGCCCAAAGTTTACAAATCTGTAAAAAAAGCCATATTCATGCTTTGGAAGATGGGGACAGTTACAAACGCTTGGATTTTTGTTTGTGGGTCGGTGATGACATTCTAAATAACAATTTGAACTTTCATAAGCTGATAATGTTCTCAGATGAGTCAACCTTCAGTACAAACGACACTGTAGCCTCTCAGCATGTGAGATACTGGCGTAGGAAAAACCCAGAGTTTAGAATTGCGAACCGCCGCCAGTATTTTAAAAAAGTAAATGTTTGGTGCGCCATTTCCTATTATGAGATTATAACATATTTTTTTGATAATACGTGTAACAGACATTCTTATTTGCATATGCTGGAGTCATTTCTGTCAGACAAGTTATTTGTGATATGTTTCTATGGAGGCGCCTTAAACAACTAACGATGAAGTTCTAAAGCAGAGAATTTTAAGAGCGATAGAATCAATTTCACTAGGAGAAATAAGAAGCAGCTTTAGCCATTTACGACGTCAGTTAGAAAAATGGGTAGAATATGGAGGTGAACTTTTTGAAAAATAAAAATAATGTGCCCCTAATTGTTTTAAAGTTTAATAAAATAAGAAATATTTCTCGAGTATTACAATAATTATTATTTAATATTCCATTAGTAATTTTATTTAACCTTTTTTTCCGATTTAAAAAAATATAATATGTACTGGAGTTCTCTTTATAACTCATGTCGTTTATTTGCCACGGCCACAGGCTTAGGCAACTAAATTTCACATGAGTCATAAAAAGTTGAACTTCAGTGCCTTGGTACATAGATAATTATTATTCAACCAATGATTAAGTAATTTTAAAAACGAATAAATCGTAACATTCTTCCAAAAAAAGGCATATTTCGAGTGAAGCATTATATTCTATTCAGTTGTAGTCTAGGCTAGAGATTTTTATCAACTTGATTTAAAAATTATTTACCGAATTTTTTTTGTCTTTTACACCTACCGTATAGTTCATCATCTGGGTCTATTATAAGGAAATAATCATATCTAATATATTTTTTCTCCCATCGACAGCGCGAAATTTTCTTAACAAAAGTTGTTCACTACAAAATCACAAATTTTGTCTGAAATTGCTGGGACTCCTAGATGTTATAGGTACTGTTACTATATATTATTACATTTTGTGACACTTAATGGATGCATATACTGCGTTAAAAATTTAATTGATTGGAAAAATGAAAGATAATATTATGTGGCTGTCTTCCAGTATAAAATTGAATCGCCTGTAAATTTAGCACTAATGTGAATAATTGGCTTGTCATTGTAACAAACATGCTCTTCAAATTGAGGTAATCATGTTACGATTGAAATATTTGAACCAGCGAATTTGCTAGTTGGGCGCTTCAATATAATTTTGTAAATAGGCTAATCTAACCGACGGTATCGATCTATGTGAGTACGGTGGTTGAAGGACTTTCACATTTTTTATAGTGAAATATAACCGGGTTTGTTATCAAATTATCCTGACCAAAATTGGAGAAAAATATACCTATAATTAAATATCTTCAACTTAAAATTTATTTATCAACATAAACATTATTTTACAAACAGGACAATAAACACATCTACATCATATTGTTATGCTATTGTTGGGTAGAAATATAGGAAGTTCAAATAATCAGCAATTATAAATGGTTACCCTACACTGCCTAACCCCCTACTAGTAGCTGTAGAAGACGCAGAAGTCTCCTACATCTCACCGCTACTAACTAATATCAATTGGAATAAATACCACCAAGCAGATGGAAGCCGTAAGTATATGCTCCGATAGCTTAATTGAGTCAAAGGTAAGCGACTACGGCCCCATCGTGTGTTTCAGGTTCGAATCCCTGTTGGAGTGCATCTTTTTTAAACTGATATGCCACAAAAACATCCTACTTTATTCATAATTACCTACCGCTTTTTAATATCTTTGAAAAAGCTTTGCTTTTCTGAACTCTCAATATTCTCAAAGCAAGGCCAGGCAAGTCAAGAACCACAGCCGACTCTAGGAAAGCCCTGAAGTTGAGAAAGCTGGCAACATGGCTTGCTGGTCTGCGCGGCGTGGCCTGTCTCTCCCTGTCAGTTGATTGTACAAGAAATTTACCATAATTAATTTGTTGTAGTGCGGGTAGTGCTTTCGTAGTCAGATTTCTTCGACGAGACAGTGTGTCTCTGGGTGGAAACAGGCAGCCCGAAGTGCTGGCGACAGCTTTTTTATAAATTTGTTTTGTTTGTGAAAAAATGAATCATTTCTCTAAAAGTTCGAAGTAAAAAATCGTTCCTTTACAATTTCAAGCCTCAAGATGCCTAGACCCGTCGAGGGAAGCTAGGACTTAGTTATATACCTGGTTGTAAGTCAAATCGTAATAATAACTTGAAGTAGCTAGGTTTCCTTTGCTTGACGACAAGCGGTCAACTTGTATTCGTTTTGGGCTTTCCAAAGGACGAAAATTGAAGGATAAAATTGCATAGACAAACTAAAGTACCCTTTGCAATTAAAGGAGCTTTCTAACAATCCAAATATTGTTTAGTATTGTTGTTATGGTCTCCGAAACTAATGTTAGCCTAAAAGCTCCAGATGGACGTGAGCGTGTCTGGCGAAGGCGAGGAGAAAGGTTTGCCAGCTGCAATATCTCTCCTAAAGTACCTTTTGGTGGTGGCTCTAAAATGTTTTGGGGAGGAATTTGCTTCGATGCTCGAACGGAGTTGGTCCCTATACGTAGGAGGTGTATGAATGCGCAATATTACTTAGACAACATTATTGTCGAACATGTACTGCCTTTTGCTCCGATCGTTGGACCTAATTTTTTATTCATGCAGGACAACGCTCGACCTTATGTGGCTAGACAGGTTATTGGCTACCTAAAGGATGTTAATATCCCTTTATTACAATGGCCACCTAACAGTTCTGATCTGAATCCTATAGAGCATCTATGGGAATGTCTAAAAAAAAGATTCAAAGAGTTTCTTTACCTAATGTTAAAGTCAAAAGATAATTTAGTTAAATGTACCTATTATGAAATTGACCCTAACTGCCATTTCAGTCAGAAGCGATTACTCTCCTTCACAACATGCTGTTCTCTGTTCGCTTGTTGTTTGTATTTTTATGAATATTTAACCATAAGGGAAGATAGGTAATCATTTGCCTAATGGCGCACTTTGCGCACTTTGCGAAAAATTCTCACAAAAATTCGACTTACATCAAAATGTAGTCTCCTCTATTTGCCCAAATTTACCATATTATCTGTCGAAAATGTACCTATCCACAGCACAAATCGTACTTGTTACAAATACTTATACTTCTGTGTATATTTTGTTACTTGTTACTGCTTTTATTGTCTGTTAAACAAACGTACCTACTTACTCAGGTACCCAATTATTGAAAGAAAGTTCACAAATGTATCTACTTATAATTAAAAGGAAGATTGAACATTTACTAGAAAAGATAAACTAAGCCAAAGTGCTCTCTAGACCCGTTGAACCGTCCCGCTGCGGAGTTGCCACATGTTTGCACAGGGGTTGTAAGCATGAGAAGGTTGTACAAGAACATAATAATAATTCTCACCATCACAATACTCCAAACTAGGAGTAAATACCCCTTAATATTGATGAAAGAAATGCGTCAATTGATTTCGCTACACGCAATATTTCAAAATTTCACTCGACTGGCGGCTTTGTCCATCGATTAATAATTTTTGACAAAAAAATAATTAATATCGGTATAACTGCGTTGATGTAGGATTTAATTGAACGTTAATGTGAATAACTGGCATAACATTATAACAAACACACCCTTCAAATTGAGGTAATCATGTTACTATTGGAATATTTCAACCATCACATTTGCGCGCCGGGATAATTATTTTCTAAATAGGGAAATACAGCCGACTTGTATCGATCTAAATGATATCGGCGAATACAGGGGATCCGCCGCGCGAGTTTTATACGAGTTAAGGAAATTGTGTGAGAACGGTGGATTAAACCACAGAAACACAGAAGCAATCGATTTTATATGATAATAATAACAGAAAATTGATAAATTTCACCTATCATAAATAGATTTACGAAAAGAAAAGTTACTGGTTTTATAGCGTCCTCCAAAGGGTGCAAGGAGGCTTTTTTATTAATGATTAATTTTGAAATTTAACTTTGGGATTAACGATGCATTTAAGATAGGTACTTAACGCTAAAATGAGCTTATTTGTTAATTTGTCAGGAAGCTTTACTCGATAAAGTTGTTTCTTTCTCTATTTCACGTATATATTATGTGTACCACAACTTTTTAAAATTACTTCACTTATATCACTAGCCTAATTATTATACTATTAAAATTTTATTACTAAATATAGATACAAATGTATAGGTACCCTTCTCGATAGCAGTGACTTTCTATAGTCACTGTCGATAGGAAATGATATTAAAATTATACAATTCTGTTATGTTTGATGCCAAGTTAATGAATGGTCAAGAAGCTCAAAGAGCTAATCTTAAATGCTACAAGGAACTGTTGACGATTTCATGACGCAAATATCCTAATACTTCGCTGAAAGTTCAAAAGTAACATTATTCATCAGGCGCGGCTCGTGAGTTGTTGTAGAGGTGGGTCAAATCGGGGTGGATAGTCCCCCAGTGGAAAATTTTTTGGAATGCTATGCACATACTAACTTTTAATTATTTTTATTTTTTATGTTTTTGATTTTTTTTTAAATAGAGAAAAGAAAATGTATAATATACCTTGAGATATCCATTAGACAATTATTATGAAAAATAATACCTAATATTGAGATAATTCCGAGGATAATTATTCACTCACCTTTTAGAAATTCGGTAATTATTTCCAATGGTGAATCCACCCCAGATTTTCGTCAAATTTTGGCTACCTCCCCTATTTTCGAGGTCCCTGAATACTGAATATGAATCCGGTCTTGGTTTTTCCCAGTCGTACGAAGTTTTTGAGAAAATGAATTTTCAAATTTCCTTTTGACATCCCGGATCTCACGAAGATATATTTAAACAAAATGAGTCCCCATTATAATTTTAAAAGAAATGGCTCGTGGCATATGGGATAAAATGCTTTGGTAATTGGCAACACCAAACTAGTTTTCAATATCTAATGGAAATTATGTATGGGTCCTTCGGAGGTGTGCAGACCACGACAGGTACCTGTTTTGGGCTTGTTAGCCCTCATCAGGCAGACGTAGCGCACCTCACCGAACAACCCAGATTACGTTGGCTAAGTGGAATAGGAAATAGTATAATGCGGTGAGCATTTACTATCCAACGCCATCTAGCTGGTACTGCCAAAACCAAAGCAATGTGAGTGTGTATATATCGACCGGTCGATCGAGATATAAAAAGAACTCGGCAAAGCGGCGCGGCGCGGTGGAAAAACCAGAAGAAGCATACATACGGGGAACCAAAAAACTCGTTTGATTTATCACCGAGCACGATAAACTTACCCACGGTATGTCATTGCGCATCTTGTGACGCGTCAGTTGCGAGTCAGAATTTAAATTGCTCCATATGTCTTGTTTGCAGCATGCAGCAATCGATTTTTTGGCAAGATTATTGTCCTTGGGAAATCTATAGTACTTAATTTCCGTTCCCTTGCTGTTTCTGTTATTATTTGGACAAACGCTGACTGCACATCCCGGCATTTCTGGCCTATTTTAAAGCACTGTCGAGCTGGACTGGCAGTTGTTTACACTTTTTTCTTGACACATTAAACTGTAAACTATAAAAAATCGCCGCATTTTGAATTCGTGACTCGCAACTGACGTAGATGCGCAGATTTGCCTTGTTTTCGGATTCGTTACTGACATACCGTGGGTAAGTCTATCGTGTCACCGAGTATCTTCTAATATATAGAAATCAACAAGGATCGAATCGCGAGTTTCAATCCTCGAGTGCTTACGTCTATAGCCAAACGATGATTAAACAAAATGAATATTTAGTGTTTCCATTATAATTTTAAAAGAAATGGCTCGTGGCATATGGGACAAAATGCTTTGGTAATTGGCAACCCCAAATTTGTTTCCAATATCTAATGGAAATTATGTATGGGTCTTTCGGAGGTGTGCAGACCACGACAGGTACCTGTTTCGGGCTTGTTGGCCCTCATCAGGCAGACGTAGCGCACCTCACCGAAAAACCCAGATTACGTTGGCTAAGTGGAATAGCAAATAGTATAATGCGGTGAGCATTTACCATCAAACGTCAACGTCATCTAGCTGGTACTGCCAAAACCAAAGCAATGTGAGTGTGTATATATCGACCGGTCGATCGACATATAAAAAGAACTGGGCAAAGCGGCGCGGCGCGGTGGAAAAACCAGAAGAAGCATACATACGGGGAGATATTTTTTGTGGTTGTAATCGGCACGAATTTTTACCGTACGCAGCTCAAACTACACCACACTATTTTGCACCTTTGGCAACATCGATACTTCGCGAAAACCCGCGGAAAAACCGAAATTTGAAATATGTTTGCCGTGTTTACGTACGGTATTTTCGCCCATGCCCGACATTCGGCACGCGCCGACGTACTCTCTCTACTCTACTTTATAAAACAACAACAATACATTTAAATAAATATCACCAAACAATTTTACATATCTAACCAAAATTTAGCCCTTTGTTCTGAACATCGATGAGAACAATTAACTGGTTCATAACCGTAAAACCAGTTGGTTGCGTACGTTAACGTTCATGTGATAGGTAATATAGTTATTTTTTTGGCAAATAAGGTTGTTTAAGGCCTATATATACAGCTTTAACTGACCTTTTCCCCGTTCTGTTTTTGTCTACATTATACGATGCATACTTATACATATGTCCATTTAGCTTTTAGCTGAAGAAATAACAAAGCCCCAACTGTTGCTATAGCCGGTAACTTGTGCAACCGAGAGTCGTATTGTGTATCGTTGTTTCGAAAAACAGGATGGGACGGTCGACGGGGTGTAACAAATTAATTTGCGGAACCATTAGCTCGACCAGGGAAACGTCGACCCCTTCTCACCTCGGGCTCGGCAGCGGCCGGACTATCCGGTCAACCTCGTGTTCCAACTAATTTGCCCGGCAGTGAGATCTAGGAGCATCGCGGGAGTGCCACTTCTCGCGAAGCCTAAATCCTAGGAGGCCCACCTTCCGTTACAGGTGCACCTTTGATTTGACAACACGTTCTGTTGCACAGATGATCTACTCCGAGAATCTTTACACTCATACTTTTTGCTGCGATATCATGTATCACAGGGACTCTTTAAAATAAGGGGAGAAGTGAAGCCTTGTTTTCTGTATATCTCCAAGGAGACCACATAAGTGGGCTGGTACAAGGTTATGTTATATGTTGCAGTGTCCAACTGCCATCAGGTTTTATATGATATGCCAGTGCCATAGATTCCAAAGGAGGCAAAATATTTCCCATCATAGTTCACAATTTTTAAGTTTTCTAACTTCCAGATAGTCAATTAAAGGTAATGCGGCCGCCTGTACTAGTCCCAATAATTGCAACCAGATTTTTCTTTAGTAATCCTACAATTCCCATTACGTGGGCATTACGTATAAGTAAGTAGTTCAAAACAAAAATGGTATTTCCTCAATTTTAAATTATTAAGCAGGTAGCTTCAGTCAAGTCTTTTTTTAAACAGTTTTTATCTACAACTACTTATAAGTTTATTTGTGAGGTACCTTGGGAGAGAAATAAAAGTACAAATCTTATTAGTCCATCCCGAAAACTGTGGAAGTTCTTTGGGTAGATACATTCAACAAGAGAAGAAAGTTCAAGTACGTACCTATTATACCTACATATTACAAATGGTTTGAGGAACCTGGTAACAAGGTGCAATAGCGCCAAATTCTCAAATAAGCAAAATCGGCACTGACTTACCATACTTATATTACTTAAATTCCTGGAAATAATTGCGGGAAACCAAATTCAAATATAAAATTAATTTGATTAATTTGACACCTGCCATATTCTGTGTTTGTTGACAGAACATTGTCAAGTCTAATTTTTAGAAACCATTATTAATTTTTACTAACAATCAAAGTACCTGTTATATTCATAGATTCTCCAATAAAATGGCATACTTGGCATCATTGAGACCATTAGAATGGGGAAAGAAACGGCCTCACTTTGGAAAGTATAATGCTGGGTCCCCTTACTTTAAAGGGTCCCTGATGTATCATGTATGTATATGGATAAAAAGATTCATAATTCGTTATAAAAAGTTGAACTTCAGTGCCTTGCATCAAAATAACTAAAGTCCGGATTTAAAGGCAGAAAACAATTCAAAAAGGTGCCAAATTTGAAAAAGACAACAATACAGTCAAAATAGTTATCACTAAATGTTTTTCTATATTTCAATTTTGTTTTCTGTGGCTTATTGTGTTTTTGTATGAAGAAAAATTGCACTCTATATCCACGGAAATAATTGGGGCGTATACCTTAGGAAATATATTACCTGGGGATCTATTGATCGTAATTATTCATCGGAAAACGTGTCGTTTAGGCTGTTGGAGATATTGTACAAAATTTTAAAATCCTTATTTTTTTTAAATAGTTTCTTTATCTTTAGGTTTTTTATATTTACCTTCAATTCTTCTATTAAATCTACCGAATCGGATAGTAGAACTTTTTGTTTTTCAAGTTTTAAAATCAGTAAACAGTTACATAATATATATTTTTTTAATACCTGAAATGCTTCAAGCCAAGTACCCCAGTGTGCGAATATTGGTCTAGGAGGCAGAGGTAGGTATATCCAGCAGTATACAGAGGACCCACCTACCGAGATACAAGCTCCTAAGGGAAGCCCCTGAAAATCGATTTTTTTAAATAACTTTTAAAATACTTTGTGTTATTTAATTATTTTTTAATACGAAGGACAATAGATAAGATTCCTCAAAAAGGGTCCATGAAAACAATTTTGGCTTATTTGGTTTGCTAGGGATGGACTAGCTGTAGCACAATAATGTCAATTTTTTTTACACCGTTTACGATAAAGGCACAAAAATAATATTTTTAGATAGCTTGAATCTTAGACTAAAAAATACACTCTTGATTGATATTGATAAAATGATTTTTTAAAAAGGCTTTCAATATAGTCTTAAAGCGCAGTAAGGAGTGAGCTTGTAGAATTTGCCCCTTAACTGACATGTCCAGGGTCCAGGCTATTATAAACACGCTCATTCAGGTACTTAAATGATCTCTGGTTTACAGTTTTCTTATAGAAGATATTTCTTGTTTTTTTGTCTGTTTTTTGCCTTGTGTCGTAGCTGTAATTTAATAAGCTGTTACTAAACATATTTTTAAACCAATTTACAGCAATGCTCTGAATATACACTGTGTTCATTTGAAAACAGTCCACCCTTAATATTTTTAAAACTACGAAAAAAAATCAGAAATCGCCGGGACCCGTCAATTTTTGTTCGGAGGGGAACTTCTTTGACGTACAGGTCATGTTGACAAATTCACCCCTGTCACCCCCACCACCCCTAACTTTAAAATTTCAAATGGGAATACCCCCTTCGTGATACATCATTTTAAAGCTGATGTTATTGCGAATACAACTCATTTTTATTTTTTAAAATCCGATGATGTTTGGAGAAGTTCTGGGTAAAAAACGGTTTTTTCATAGTTTAAAATAAATTACTTTTTACCTTATATTTTCAACAGCATTCACATGGGGAAATAATACACAACGATTGTGTGGCTACTTATTTTATTAAATTTTCAAAATGAGCTCCATTAGTCACTAGACAGTAGTACAATCTCTGTTCACATTCCGCTCTTACTTTAACAAATGTGTCGCAAGAAATACGTTGCCATTTTTCTGTTATTCTGTTCTTCAGATCCTCAATTTTTGTGGGAGGGGTTTTATACACGTTTGTTTTATTTCCCCATGTCAATGCTGTTGAAAATCTAGGGTAAAAAGTAATTTATTTTAAATTATGAAAAAACCGTTTTTTACCCATAACTTCTTCAAACATCATCGGATTTCAAAAAATAAAAAATGAGTTGTATTCGCAATAACATCAGCTTTAAAATGATGTATCACGAAGGGGGTATTCCCATTTGAAATTTTAAAGTTACGGGTGGTGGTGGTTACAGGGGTGAATTTGTCAACATGACCTGTACGTCAAAGAAGTTCCCCTCCGAACAAAAATTGACGAGTCCCGGCGATTTCTGATTTTTTTCTTAGTTTTAAAAATATTAAGTGTGGACTGTTTTCAAATGAACACAGTGTATAGTTGTCGAATATCAAGGCAATTTGACTCCACGAAAAGGTCATCTGACGGGTAGGTACGTTCTCGGTTTATTGAAAAGTATTTTTGTCCTCCCCATGCTAGAATTACCTATTGAAGTCTCGATTGCACCAAACTGTGGTATAATATCTTGAGCTGTTTAGTATGCAACATTTTTTTTTTAGATATTTAAATGTATACATGATTGGTCTCAGACTTGTTACAACAGACTGTGCGTGTTTGTGCCACCTTAAATGATTGTCAAAGGTTATTCCAAGATATTTTACTTGATTCAACCATAAACCGACAAAAATATGATTTAAATTCCCCAGAACCCCACATGTCAGAATGTATAGTAAATACTTTAAGGGGTGTTCGGCAGGTGGTTTTAAGGAGGGTCTTTCATATAAAATTTTTCGATTTGGGCTTTCCTTGCCAAGTTATTCGGGTCTACAGAGTGACCCAAAAGTATTTTTTTTATTTATATCTCAATAACGGGGTTATTTAAAAATTTGAAATGTGGTATGTGTTATCTACTTACTGGAAGACGCCTTAGGGTAGTTTATTCATTTACATAGTCCCCTAAAAAAGGGTAAAAACTAACAACCCCTATTAATTTTTCTGCTCAAACTTTTTTGAGGATATCTTTTTGGTCTTGCAGGTTCATCATTTCCGTGTATCTTTTTATTTCGCAACAAAAGTGTACTCTTGTTTCATAACGATAAAATCAACCGTTTGCGTTACAGATCGACTATACATTCAAAATAAGGAAAAAAATACCAATTGGACATTGCATTGGTTTTCTTGAAATAGGGTGTTCAAATTTTGTTAAATTCAATCCTTTCCATTTTGAAAGCTATTAACTTTTGGTACATTGTTTATAGGAATTTTTTTCTCAGTTTAAATGGTACAGTCGATGTGTAACGTTTGAAAGCGGTAGGTAAAAATTTTATGTTTCGAATGTTGAAGTTAACAGGTGTTTTGGGGCACGTTTTGCCAATTTCAACGCCAACGGTTGATTTTATCGTTATGAAACAAGAGTACACTTTTGTTGCAAAATGAAAAGATACACTGAAATGATGGACCTGCAAGACCAAAAAGATAACCTCAAAAAAAGTTTGAGCAAAAAAATTAATAGGGGTTGTTAGTTTTTATCCTTTTTTAGGTCACTGTGTAAATGAATAAACTACCCTAAGGCGTCTTCCAGTAAGTAGATAACACATACCAAATTTAAATTTATAATTTTAAATAGACCTTTTCGTGTTTATAGTCTCTTTCGAAAGCCCAAGGTTTTGGAAATTTCCAAAAAAATTGAAGTTGGACAAAGTCGTCAAACTTATAAAAGCAATGAATGTTTCTAATGCTAATGTCAGAATGATTTGCAACACTTGCAACAATAGCATTGGGCTGTATATTTTTCAATAGCCGTACAAGAAAAGTTATCCTGTGCGAACACTGATCGAAAACGAAGTCAGCGCTGTCATTTAAGCCTAGAACAAAGAACAGATTTAATTCTTCGCTGAAATTCGTCAAATTAAAACATAGCCTTCGCTTCCAGGTATTACCTAGGGATTCAACTTTCCGAAAGAAGCTGTACAGCATGATTTACAGGGTTATATATACAGAGGGGGACGTCAGGCGACGTAAATATTTTTCCCTTAGTCTTTTCCAGCGCCTCCTCCGCACCAACTTTACAACTTTATAACTTTTAAATGGCGAATCGCCCCCCTTTTTGATATCCGGCTGGAAAGCGTTGCGAACGACTTTGGAGTAATGGGTGGGGAGATAAAAACGAACGAATGTAAGACGAGCAATATTTATTTCCTGGGGACAAAATGACTGTATTTCGGCCTAACGGCAGTTGAGTGAAGCGCGGTGAAAGCCTAAAATCTGGTGAATAATACGATTTTTTTGTTCGTATTTTTCCATTAATACATCAACAATTTATCTCGAAAAGGGTTAGAAACATTTTAAGTAAGAACGAATACTACTGGCACTCCACATAAAACCAGAGCAAAGCCAAGAAATTATTTAAAAATGTAAAGAAGTAATGAATAAAAAACCTTTTTAAAAACAAGGTTTTATTTAAGCCACGAACTAAAATGAGTAAAATAATTTTTTATTCCAGTATATCTATTCAAATTATTTGTTTTCAAAATGTCTGTCGCGAATAATTGTAAAGTTAATGTACATGTCAGCAAGTACAGGGTTATTCACATAACATTCTACCCCCTTAAGATATTTGTTTTTAGTTTTGTAAATATTCCATAAGTTATACAGGGTGAGTCACATCTAAAGGCAGAGCCGAAAACACAAGGTAGAATTCGCAAAAATAAGCACATATGCTTAAGAAACATTAGCTCAAAAACGCTTGGTTCTCCATATACAGAGTGTTGAAACTTTTCCAAATATTTTTTAATTTTTTTCTAGCCCGTTTAGGAATTATTTTATACATATTATGTGTTGTCCTTTTGTGCAATAATTTGGCTCTGTTCAGATGAGCAGCGGCGTAGATACAAATAATTTTATTTTAAATGCCAGCATAATCACCTTGACACTAGTTTAAAAAATTACGAAGAAACTGTACCAGAAATAAAAAAAATACCAAGAGGCACTTTTTGTTCCAAATTAAATGGGCTATCCAAAAAAGGCAAAATTTTTGGTTTTGCACAGGGCCGTACAACTTTTTTTCTACAATTATTTACAGTAACTATTTGTACCTACGCCGCTGGTGATCGGAACGGGGTCAAATTATTCCACAAAAGGGCAACCGTCCAGTGTATAATGTGTACCAAGTTTGGTTGGAATTCCTAAATGGGATCGAAAGAAATTAAAAAAATATGTTATTTTTGGAAACTTTTCAACACGCTGTATATGTAGAACCAAGCTTTTTTGGGCTAATGTTTATTAAGCATATGTGCTTATTTTAGCGAGTTCTACCTTTTGTTTTCGGCTCTGCCTTTAGATGTGACTCACTCTGTATATATATATTTTTCCAAAATTAAAAAGAAAAAGTGAAGGGAGTAGAATGTTATAATATGAATATTGAATATCCCTATGCCAATATTTGGTTTGAATAGCTACTCTGTAATTTCCTTAGGGAAGACAAAATTTTTATGAGAACGTTGCATTACTTTTCAAAGTTCTATTGTCATATTAAAACTGAAACATCCTCTCTAAATAATAAATAATAAAAATATATACAAGGTTTGTAAATACAGGGTTAACTATCACTTAGTACAAAATTTTTTATGGTAGATAAAGAAAAATTACAGTAGAAATTTCGATTTTCTGTTGGAAACGATTACTTTCTAAGGAACATGTAGAATACCTATGAAACACCTACCTTACTGACATTTCCATTTCCGGGATTGAATATTACACCATTTTCTTTTTTCTTGATTTTTTCCATTAAAAGTCATACAGCACTACACAACACAACATTCACATTTTCTAAATCTGTTGGGAACTTCTTGGTTCCCCTCAGTCATTCCTTTTGTTTGAAGAAAGGTACTCAGCCTGTCGACCACGACGATGTGGATCCCCTCCGCCAGGAAAACCCCGAATGGTAACCAAAATACACAACTGCACTAGCACACATGCAAAGCACTACAGTAGCTGTTCAAAGAGGCCGCCGTTAACCTCGATGCACAAATTCACTCGGGTAATTAAAGAAGTCCGGATACGTGTAAAAAGTGCATGATTATTCCGGATTTGATCAGATGCACCTTCAATTCGTTCACGTAACTGATGCTCGTTGTCGATTTCCTGTTCGTACACAATCGCCTTCATGTGTCCCCAAATACAAAAATCCATTGGATTGAAGTCTGGTATGCCAGGCCCTAACTTTCCCATTTAATTAGTTATTAGTTGTATTGTTATTTCTAAGCGACAGTATTCCAATAAGATGTATGGGTAGTGCTGATGTTGAAATTCAGGTGAACGCACTGAGAAACCTTTGATTTAATTTAGGCGATAGTGAAGTTCGCAGAGCTAAGCGTGCAAGTGGCCAAATATGGTAATACCTGTACTTCAGTTTGGGTGACTCAGTAGGGGAGGACAGTAATGAAGTAACGGCACACGGGCAGCAGCTCGCTGGTTGGGGACTAAAAAGTTGGAGAAAAAGGGAAGCTGGAGTGTAGTGAGAAGCCTGGAGCATCGCCCAACTGCACCAAAGTTGTTGATACATAGTGGGTGAGTGCATACAGCAAGTCGACTACCCCTAAGCAGCCGTTGCACAATATGGAAGGTCATTGACTCGGACATTGGGTGAGCTTTTAATTAAAAATAAACTGTAGTTTCGGGTTCTGCACTGCGCGCTAAAAGAACGAACTATCAAAACGGGGTTTACGGCTTTATCTAGGGCTTAAGAGGACAGGTGAATTTAGGTTAATTAAATTTTAAAGTAAGGTAAGGCGAACCCGGGAGAACCTCGGGTAAATCTAACATCGCTGCGGCTGTACAGATTCAAATAGATTGTTATTTATGTATTTTTTTTATTTGTTTGAGTAAAAAGGTATTTTCATCCTTCCTAAAACAACGACAACACTGCGAAAATAACTTCAAGCTGACAGTATGTTCGGAAGCCATATTGGACGACGTAATTAGAGGCGGAGATTTACAGGGAAAATTGGGGTTTTTACCCTTTTTTAAAAGATCGTAAAAAAATCTAAAAATATTTTTCTCTGTTTTCTTAAGCCACTCTGCGCACGTGGTAAAATTTTTTGTACTAAGTGATAGTTAACCCTGTATAAGAATATCGTTTTGAAACTTGTACTGTTCGGTGCATTCCCCTCGATGTATTCCCCTCGGTGTATCATCCTGTATATACAGGGTGAGTTTTTTGATGATCAGTATGGGGATCTCGGAAACTAGCGGAGATAGAAGGAAGGATAAATGGGAAATTGCAGTTTTGTAGGCCCGATTTAATACACCTTGTGGATTTTTGAAAAAAGTCATAGCTACTACTAGATATTTTGAAAAAACAAAATTTTAGCGATTTATTCTTATCGGTCTAGCTTCGTTGTTTCTGAAATGTGTAAATTCAAAAGGGACGGAAATTGTGTCCCCAATGCGGTTGTCATGTCCTACTTTCGTTGGCAGCTGCTATTTTCGAGATATGACGCAAACTTGTTTTTTTTTTAAGGAAGCCATTATTGGCTATGGTCTCTTAAAACTCAGGCGTTTTTAGAGCTTTAGATACTTTATGTCCCTCGATTTGGTTATAAAGAAAAATAACGTAAATATCTATGGTTTCCAATTAAAAAAACACAAGTTTGTGTCATATATCGAAAATGGCAGCTGCCACGAAAAGTAGAAGATGATAACCGCATTGGGGACAGAATTCCCTCCAACTTTGGTATTTATACTTTTATCTAAAATCAGAAAAAACTAAGCTAGACGAATTAGAATAAAACGCAAAAATTTAGTTTTTTATCGTTAGTTTTTTCAAAATATCTAGTAAACCAAAAATCCACAAGGCGCGTTAAATTGGGCCCACAAAACTGCAATTCAATCCCTATTTAACTTTCCTTCTATCTCCACTAGTTTCCGAGATCCACATACTGATCACCATGTGTTCTCTAGATAATTATGTAATAAAAAGAGATGAAACTACCAAGTTTTTGCAGAGCCTTTTAAGCAAGAGTAGGTAAATCTGATATCTATCTCTGAAATTTCAAAATCAATATCAACAAATATTCTAGATTAGCCGATACCTCAGGAATGCAAAGCAATATAAAGTTCGCAAAGTTCTTAGCTGAGGAGTTCTAATTGAAGTTAATACTAGGAATTTGTATCGAATTAATAGGACTTTGGTACGTAAGGAGTAAAGCTCGATATTGTGAACTCCTGTAGGCTCCTTGAAAATAAACTAATTAGCGTCAAGCATCTGTGACCTATAGAAATAATGAAACCTTATGGCATAGAAATTTTTATTTTTAAAGTTTTCGTTGCTTTAGTTAAAGTTTGCTTACTGGCAGCTTTATTTTTATAGGTACTTGTAATAGCATTCGAGTAAGACTACCCTCCTTCACTACATAGTATACCACATTCAGTTTGAAACAGGATTCATGCCTTCCATCAGTTCCTGCCTGAAAAAGCCTACCTTCAATATGACAACGTTGCATTGCATATATTATGTGACCTTCTTAAAATGGAAAGTCAGACTGTTGGTAATTGTAACGAAAATTCGGTCTAGCTTGCGTTACAAGGTTTTAAATGTCCATCTAATTCAGATTCATTCGTTTTGCACCCCGTATAAACGTACCATTTTTAGGAATGTTGCCCTACTATCTGCAACCACCTATACAAGCTGATGCGTAATGAATTGCCTACCTATGTAGGCCAAACTGGCGGTTGCAAAAGTGTTTAATTTTCATTCATCAATCGAAGGTATGTATTATTGGAACAACTACATCGTTGTAAACACTGTCTGACGTAAATCACAAAGACAATATTCACTTTATTCAGTTTTGTGATCGGTTAGCGCAACGGTGCTAACTTCATGTACGATCAGTCTTTATTTTTGACATTTCCTTCTATTCTAGTATCAGCGGTAGCAGAATTGACAATTGGCTGTCCTCTCGACTTTTCGGTTGTGTGTATATCGAACACTCGTCTGTTTCACACTTTTTTTTTATTTTTGATCTGATCTTAATAGTAAATAAAACACTAAAATATTTTTTTCCGATTTTTTTTTCGACCGGGAAATGCCCTAAAAACGTTTTTGAAATTCAAATTTCTTGGGCCCAAAAAGCTGATTGGCTACTGTTTTGCGACGTTGACACGATTTACGGCAATATCGATATGTTTCTATTTGAGATTTGTGAAGACTGAAGAAGAAGAAAATTAACCTAACTTGCCAAATAGACATAACACATGACCTCAATATCAGGGGGCGCCGCGGCGGTGCACGAGTGGGTGAGTCTTTCATAGTTCCCCACGCTTTGGCACCGTACATCGCCCCATAGTGGCTAGTAGATTGCTCAAAAAGAGCAGAGGCACAGAATAAAGAGATTCACAATATTTATTCTGTGGCAGAGGCCATAAAAAGAAATAAAAAATAACGTCAATATCAATTAATTTAATAATATACCACAATCGCAATGTTTTCCCCCTTTTTTTGAGTTAAAAGTTACATGCAGAATGGTCACCAACTTGTAAGTTGTCCAAACCTAAATAAATCTGGTTTATAACAACTAGACATAATCTTGACAATCAAAATTTAATTTCGAAATATTCTGACATCGTTGGTTTCTGCCTTGATCTTCTTCATTTTGCAATTATTCTTAAAGAATATTCCTTTCTCCTTTCTGTCGAATGTGTTTTCTATCATCTCCTAAAATGGCTATCAAAAGGTTTTCCGGATGACCAAAATATTCCTTTCTCCTTTCTGTCAATTACGGGATCACTTTTTCCAGTTCTTCAGGGAGGTAACAATACTGATAATGCTAAATATTTTCCTAGCGCCATCCTTATTACAAGACCAATTAAATTTGATTTCAAATCAGCATACGGTATACACTTTAACTTTTAACTTTTGCAGGTTTTCAGAAAAAACATTTTTAGTTTTAGCTCGGTTTACATGAATTAAGGAATGTCAGAATGACATGACAGATTGATATAGACACGACACACGACCCAAAAACAACTACCTGCGTCTGTACGGTCGAGTTCGGACAACCGTTTATACAACTGTCTCTCTCTAGAGAATCGATTTCGATTCAATGTGCACGTCTGGGATTACTGAGATTAGAACGGAAATCGAATTTTTAGGGCTTCGATTACTAGTATAACCGGCAACGAGGCAAACGCAATTTCATTGCTCCAAATGAAGGCGCGCAGTTTAAATTTGTTATATATTTTTTTAGTTAATAACAATATTAGGTATCGACGAGAAAGATGCTAAGGTGGATTTTATTAAAGAGTTTTGTGATTAATTTCATTCTAGTAGTAAGAAATATCGAAATTCGATTGAGTGAACAAGGCCCGTTAGATCCGTCTTATAAGGGGCGCAAAAAATAAATGCTGGCAAGTTGAATTTTTCAGGGTTGGTCGAGGACTGCCTCCTGAGTATCCAACCAAAAAATCACACTTGAACTCCTTCAGGGTTTTGTGCATAGGGGTGGTTTCTTATTTTTTTTTTTGAAATTTTTTTTCCAGCCTGTGCATAATAATAAGCTCTACAACTTTGCCTTATAAAACTTTTTTATAACTTTCATATCTCACCAGTTACAGCGCATTTCATGTAAAAAAATGCTATATTTAATAAGAATGCTATATTATACGTATCCATTTCCAGCGAGAGCACGAAACGTGATGCGACGCGAACCACTGCTGAATACCTTTGTTTATGGATACTCTAGTTAGCCAATGTCTGACACTGACATAAGGACATGACAGAAATACAGTAGATACAGGGGACAGATTTAGCAAAAAATAAAGTTGTCCAGCTGTTTTTTGTTAGATTTTAATAGTACAAAATTAGTAGGCAATGACTGGGCCACTTTAATTTTTGGCGCCATCTGTTGCTTGTATCCAATATTGCTCTCGTATCCTTATGACTCTGTCACACATTGGCTAACTAGGGATTCCATAAACAAGGTGAATACGAACGAATGTTAACGACGTATGCAGGGAACGAAATTCAGATGTTTTTGTGACTCACATTTGGCCTTGAATTCTTTTCTTATCTTATGCCGTTGATCAACATAAATTGATAACTCGTGAAATATTAAAAAAAAACAATAAAGCAAGGTTGCAGACAATTTTAATATATACAGGGAAAAATTTTTTTTCAAACATTGAACGAACGAAGCATTCGTATTAAATATTGCATTTTTTTAGAAATGAAATGCGCTGTAACTGGTGAGATTATATGCCTTATAAAAA
This sequence comes from Pseudeuparius sepicola, assembly GCA_963920635.1. Classification (NCBI taxonomy): domain Eukaryota; kingdom Metazoa; phylum Arthropoda; class Insecta; order Coleoptera; family Anthribidae; genus Pseudeuparius; species Pseudeuparius sepicola. The sequence goes on from OY987306.1 coordinate 7,727,767, forward strand.
AGTTTTATAAGGCAAAGTTGTAGAGCTTATCATTATGCACAGGCTGGATAAAAAATTTCAAAAAAAAATTAATAAGGAACCACCCCTATTGTACAAAACCCTGAAGGGGTTCGAGTGTGATTTTTTGGTTGGATACTCAGGAGGCAGTCCCCGACCAACCCTGAAGAAATTAGCTTGCCAGCATATATTTTTTTGCACAATGGATAAATATCCTGGGCTATGTCAAATTTTTATTATTTTTTAATTAGATAACATCATTTGCTGAATTTTTAAAGCTACTCTCACCTAGGCCTGTTCACAACTTTCCTCTGTGGGTTTCGCGCTGCGAACTGTGGCCATATTTTGGATATAAATTTGTTTATTAGCACAGACGTGCTGAAACGAACCCTTAAGTTGTCCGAGTTTGACGTGAGCTTAACCTCTGTTCCTTTTTTTGGTTATCTAGCCTTCGGAGCTATTTATTTTTGTCTTTTGTTTCGAGATCGAACGGGAAGTCGCCATTTCATAGTCAGGTTCAGGGCATGATACAATGAAAAGAAGGTATGATAGATCGGTGTCACAATTTGGTCCCGCTCTGCGCATGACGTCACGCGGAGCGGATTATTTGAATTTTAAGGCGGGAAGCGGGTTTTTCTAATGGAATATTGAGTTATGTATCCGTAAATTAATGTTGTACTAGGTAGCATGATTTAGAACATACGACTAATTTAAAAATAACATGATAATTAAGCTAAGAAAATTCTCAGTAGGGTAAGCATTTGTATTTTTTTAACACAAAGATAATGCATCAACTGTAAGGACTTCCTTAGTGCAGGTAAATAGTTTATAAGTTTATTTCTTCTTACAAAGGAAATAAAAATGATCGATAACAACGAAAATTTCCAAGGATTGCAAGAGAATACTAGAATAGTAATCGCCATAAGTAAAAAATAAATACCGATGATATAGTTTGTAATTATTGAAAAAATAAATAGAACATAGAAATTAAAAAAATAAAGTCAATTTTTAAGGCAACAATGTAAAATTTTTTATTTTAAAAAATTTAATACATATTTTATTACTTGAAATTATGATGTAATATTTAACCTTTTCCGTTTTCTAGTTATATCCTTATCTTGTAAAGCTTTGTTCAACTTTTTTATTCAAAAATACATCCTCGACTTAAAAAATATTTTTTTTAAATTTCTGCTGAACAATTTATTCTTAAAGAAGTATTCTATAAATTGCTTATGTAATCTTTGCTAATCAAGAAACTATCGGGACATGGAATTAAAAATTGCCTCCAATTCTTCCATGTGGCTCATCATTTGCTGGGATGGGTTACTTAGTCCACCAATTTTGTTCGCCATCATTAAGCTCTAAGCTTAAGCTAAGGTATCACTTGTTAGATTGTTAACCTAGAATGCATATCTACATAAAAGCAAACTGTAATAAAACGCAAATATGGAAAAATATATATTTATTAAGTTTTGTTACACTTTTTTTAACCAAGAGGTCCAGACTGGGAATCCCTCAAAACTTATTTTGAACATTTAAGAAAATCCTATAAAAATCTAAAGATAAACTGTTACGAAACAGTTTTTAACACGTTCCTTTTTCTATACAAGGTCATTTTCCCAAATTTTTATTTAAATTTTTCATTCTGAAGTACATTCTTGACCTAAAAAAGTTTTTTAATCTGCTTACTACAGTTTACCTTTGATGCTTGTTCTAGCAAATGTTAAATAATATCCTTTACAAATAAACAGTTACATATCCTTTACAAATAAACAGTTCACCCGAATTTAAATCATTAAATATTTTTTCTACTTCCTCTATGTTTTTCATCATTTCTTCTGATGGCTTGGCCAAACCCCCCTCAGACACATGATCAACCCAGGTGAAATTCTCCTGATTTGTTGATGCCATAGGTTCAGTGGTTCGTAATTTGCAGCATACAAAGCCCGCTAAATATTCTAAACCATCATAAACTAAAGAATCGATTTCTTCAGCTAACTCATTTCTGACAGCTCTATCAATTTCTTTTCCTTTAGAAGTCAAATCAGCAAGGCATTCACTGCTTAAAAGTTTTTCGGGCAATGGGCAATGGCTGCAGTTTTGGGGTATTAAAACAAATTAAACAACTTAAGATGTCCAACGAACCTGTCTTGAGGAATTTCATCAACAATTTTTGATGGATTTCTTTTATTTATTCGTTCACTTCTCGCCTTATCATATTTCACTGTTAACTTTTGAATTGGCAAATTAAGTATCGGTATGGAGTCTGATGGCTTCAAAAGCCGGTGATTTTTTGCTGAATACCCTGGCAATTCATGTTTTAAATTCCTCTCATAGCTTTCCTCACTAAAATGTGAGCAAACTAGCGGTATTCACATTAAATTTGTCCTTTCGTTTACAAGCAATCGTCCACTGTTTAATAAGATTTTCATCCTTTGGGAAACGGAAAAACATGAACTATCCCGTAAATGTCTTTGCTTCATTGTCTGCATTACTTACAACTTGCTCCATACAACGTATTTTAAAACGCAAATAATTATTTAAATTATGCAAATTAACGTCGCGATAAACTGACACTGACACCCCTAACCTAACCTAACCTATATATTTTGTGACTGCCACCGAAACCGCTCCCCTTCTTTATTATTATATCATGGGTTCAGGGTTCATTAATTCAAAGTTACATGCTTTAATCCATCTTTGGGTTATTAGCTAAGGTTTGTCAATTTCCCTGTAATATTTTTTCTGTTTCAAAATCTTTTTACGTTTAAGAAATTTAACTGTCCATTGTACGAAGTTTCGACTGCAGTTTTTCGGAGACTGTTCGTTGTGTTTTCTTTTACATGCACTCTGGTACGTGAGCGAAGCACCATCGGAATACGGGCACACACACCATCCTATGACACAAGTCTGACAGTGGTCGCACATCGTCTAGCCCCAGCTTGAATCCTCCACGACCCAACCTTGAGTCCAAAGTATAGCCGAGGTCATAACTACTACAGCGATAAGAAGCTTGGAGCAACGGTGGCGAAACACCAGTGTCAATTTTTTGTTGTAGCAGTGTTCTGGTATTTAGATCTTGAATGTCTGTGAATTTGTATTTTAAAAAATTTAACATTTTTTGCATTGTTTTTCATTTTTTCAACGGTGAACCAATTCTTTACTTATTGTAAATAACAAATTTTAACTTACCCAGTCAACTTCATCTTATTGTAGCAATTTGTTTATGTATAATTTCAACTTGTAAATAATGTAAATAGGAAAATGATATTTTTATTTAACTATCAACTAGATTAAGTTTCTGGCGCTCAAATATAACCATTTTGGTTATATATTATTTCGCTGTAGAGCTAAACTGGCTACGGTATCATTTGGCGAATGCGCCGGTGATAAGGAGGTAGGCTTGTCGAGAAGTTGATCTAGCGAGAATTAGGAGTGTTGGAATTTCGGAGTAGCGGTAGGAGTCGCGTATATAGCACACAAATCAAAATTGGGTTATGGGTTTCAGTTTAGAGACGGCAGTAAGGTAAAATTGAAGTTTAGTTTGTGGGGAATGGAATAAAAATCGTATTTTCCGCTGGCAGTACATTCCCCGTCTAATATTTGCCAATGGGATCGGTTAATCGCATACATAAAAACACCGCAACTAAAAGAAACAAGTTTTATGTTTGTTCCAGGCGTCGCGTCGGTTCGAAATCTATATGATTGGTTGGGGAGCATTCCCCGGTCAAATTTACATTATCAGATTAGTTGGCTATTCCGTGATTTCTGCCGAGGCGATTCTGCTGTTTCTGCATCGTCCGTAAACTAGAAGCAGGGCAGTATTTTGCAGAGTTCCGCGATTTAGTTAATAGATACGGAACTATAACGGATTTATTTGATCAGGTTTTACATTCAGTCGCAGTTTTATTCGTCGAGAATTGAGGATTGAAAGGTGAAAAATGTTTGGTTTCTGCTTGGGAAATTTTCACTAAATTTTTCCAGTGCAATGAAAATTTCTATATGTCCCTTTAGAGCAAATTAAAAAAAAATGTCAGTAGTCGTTTTCATTAATTTCCAACATGCCTGTGTAGGTAAGGATATTCACGCAAGATTTCATCCCCATAATTTTGTTATTTTTCGCCCTAGCAAAAAAATGGTAGTGAAATACAAAAGTTAAAGTAAATATGATTTACTAATGTATACATGTTATACAGTGTGGCCATTTTAGTGTACAACATATGGGAATTTTTTTTATTAATTGCACAACCAAAATACAAATATTGCCGAAAGTTGGTGCATGTTCGATAATCATATTAGGTGCCCTTAGAATGGTTGCAAGTCAAACAGCATACAGGGTAGGTCAAAAAATATAAAAATTGTTCAAGAGTAAAGTACCCTTATTTCAAAGAATTCAGCAAAATGTTATTAAGAAAAGTTGTTTAGAATTAAAAGTTGTGCCTAAATACCAAAACATGGCCTCCTAAGAAAAAAAAATATTTTTTCGAAAAACATTAATAATTTTCTAAAAATATATATTTTTTAATATTCCCCCTAAACACTTTCATAAATTAATCAAAATCAAATTAATTTCTCAAAACTTTGTTCAAATTCAAGCATATTTGTAAAATTAACTTAGATTTTTATTTTTTTTAGGGAATCACAAACTTGATGTTTGTTGCAACGATATTAAACACAACTTTAAAATTTCGCAAAAATTCTTATGAACAAGGTAAAACATTAGTAATGATAATGTGTCTATTAAAAAACTCTCATTTAAGGTGCAAAATTTTTATTTTAAATGTTTAATAAGAAACTGTGGAAATTCATCGACGAAAAAAATTTTTTTTTCTTAGGAGGCTATGTTTTGGTATTTAGGCATAGCTTTTAATTCTAAACAACTTTTCTTAATAACCTTTTCCTGAATTTTTTGAAATAAGGGTACTTCACTCTTGTGCAATTTTTATATTTTTCGACTTACCCTGTATGCTGTTTAACTTGCAACAATTCTAAGGGCACCTAATATTATTATCGAACATGCGCCAACTTTCGGCAATATTTGAATTTTGGTTGTGCAATTAATAAAAAAAATTCCCATATGTTGCACACTAAAATGGCCACACTGTATAATATAATATTTTCCTTACTTAACGCTAGATTTCTTATAAAACAATGACAAATTTAAGACAAAAAATCTTCAGATGTATTTTCTACAAGACTTAAAATTTTAAATGTGGAAATTTTGAATAGATATGTACCTATCTAAAAATATAATTTTCAACTTTTATAAACTACGTATTTATATTATGAATGACTTGATAAAAATTAGTTAATTTTCATTTGTTTTTGGATATTTGTTTGCAAAATGTCTAAATATGTTTAATTAGATTATGATTTCAAGTATTTTAATTAACTTTATAGGCTATAAATATGAAAAATTTTTGTTTAAAAATTGTCTAATAATGTCTAATTTGGATATAAATTTGGCAGATTTTTGTTTATTTACAAAATATATAAATTTGGTTATAAATTTGACATATTCTTGTTTACAAATTGTCTTATAAGTCATATTAATTTGTTATATAAATACAAATTGCCTCATACGTCAAAATTAGTTAAAATTTGACAGATTTTTGTTTACAACTTGTCTAATGAGTACAATTTGGTTATAAATTTGGAAAAACTAATAATATCATGTGTAGGTATAACAATCAATTAATCAATTCATTTTAAGCAAATATTTGTAAATATTACTTAAATTTTCAATATCTACCATTTCAAGAAAAATACGTTCATAATATATTTTTTTCAATTTGTAAGATTTTTGTGTCATTAGAGTTAATTTTGTGATCGAAATTCAAAACATGTTCAACTTGTGCACTCGAGTTTACTTTATTAAAATAATTGACAACAAAACTTATTAAATTATTCAAAGGTGAAAACATAAAATTTGCTAGAAGTAATTTATTTACAGTTTCTTACTGTTTCTATTATATTTATTAAAAACATATATAAATTTATTTGAGAAGTCTGGAGTTGTTTATAAAATTCCTTATTTTGATTGTACTAAAGTATACCTTGGTCAAACATCTAGACATTTAAAAGATATAATAACGTCACATAAAATTGATTGTAGATTAGTATACCTAATATGTATATATGTATATTATAATACTGAAAATTCAAAATCGTTAACATAGTTATATCAAATAAAAGAATTTTTTTAAGAAGTTCAATGTAATTTATGAAATAGTTGGAAATGTTGTTTATTATTTTAATACAATTTTAAGATTATCTAATTTTTTTTTACAATAAATAAAAAATTAGTAGATTTCAAATTATTTAGAACAATAAACATATAAATTTCAAAACTGAAAACTTGGCGAATCCTACAGGGTAGATATAAAATAATTTTATAGGAATGACTAAGTCATTCTAAATCACATTGAGAAAATAATGCGAGGTTAACAGTGAGTTATCCAATATGGACCTAAAAGTGAAATATTAGAGTTTGATCCAATTTTCTTTATTAATTTCAACCATCTCAAGGAATAATCTCTCAGTTATTTTTTTCTCTATGTAAAATTTTGGTATTGTTGAAATTTGCATAATGGTTTGTGATATCATTTATATGTTCAGAAAGAACAGAGGACGTTTAAGTCTAACATCGCTTTTGTGTATTGATATTTTATTACATAAATTTTGCATTTCTCAACAAATATTGCAAGGGATCAAATAAACAACATTAGATTCAGGCATTAGTGGAATTTTATCTTTTAATTTACTGTATTTGTTTCTAATTTGTTTAACATTTTTAAGGGCTATTCTAATATTATTTTGATCTTTGATGTTATTTCTTCAGTATAAGGTAAAGAGCCATAGAAAATATTGTTAATTATTTCTGCATTTTGGTGATTTTGCCCAGAATTTCTATTATTTATATTAGATATATGAACATTCTGTTGTATTCTATATAGTATTTAATCTTCTGCTCTAAAAACTCTAAAATTATACAATTGTTCAAAACGAAAATACGAACTATTTGATGAAATCGTGTATGAACAATTAAATGTCGGCTACAAATGAACTATTTTCTACAATTCCAGACAACACAAAACCAACGTTCTCCCCGCGGCATTTCATATTTATCGATTACGTTAAAAGTGATGTAAATTAATTTACCAAAAACATGAAAGGGATCCAATTCTCTGCGGCATCAAACGGATTTCACACCTCAATAACGACGGCCTGGAACACTCATGCACTCGCCACCCCTCGTCCCCTCCACCACTCCTCTCCTCCTCCTCCCTCACAGGTTTTACCCTCTTTCCCACGGGCGTAGCCAAGGGGGGGGTTTCGGGGGTTCAAACCCCCCCCCCCCCCCCCCGAAATAAGCAAAATATAGTGCACTGTTATTCGATGATCTTGTTAAGGATAGATACGTGAATCATTATTACTGTCGAAAAATGGAGGGGAAAAAAAGGAAGGGTGATAAACCTAAAGGTATGGACTACTGGAAAAAGTGGTGTAGTCAAGGTCAAGGGGTTTCTAATAAAGAAACACATTTGGATTTAGCTATCAAAGCTTCAGCTACCTTGCATGCTGATAAGAAGACTGCCTACCCCGAAATCTAGTTTGGAATGCCTAGATATGTGCGATAAAAACCTTTATCCTAATATTTACACATTACTACAAATCTTGGCTACCATTCCTGTATCCACTGCTACCCCAGAAAGGTCTTTCTCGAGCCTAAGGAGACTGAAAAACTATTTACGAAACACTACAAGTGTAAACAGACTTAATGGTTTGGCTCTAATGAACATTCACTATGGAACAGAAATTCATGCAGATGAAGTAGTGGATATATTTGAAAGAAAAAGCCGAAGATTTCTTCTTTAATGGTTTTAGATTTAGCGCAGAGGAACGAAATTAATTTATCCATTTCATTTAAAGTTAAGAACTTTATAAATATGTCGTAGTTTTTCGGATGAATATATAGATATTAAATTTCATGTAAGTATATTTTTGTTGTTTTATTTACTTCTCAAACTAAACCCCCCCAAAACTAAATCCTGGCTACGCCCGTGAAATGTGGTGAATTAAGGTAGCCTTCTTGGACTGTTCCTGTGATGATGCGCATTCCTTTAATGTTTACTTGGTTTACTGGCCAGTGCCAGTAAGGCTTATTATATCCAATATAAGTATTCGATAGTATCGATAAAAATCCTTGTTTTAAAAAAAATGTTCCAAAGGCAGTTTGTTTATATTTTTTACCATCAGTTTTTATAGAAAATTTTGTAAGTACATGAATAAATATATTTATTTGGGTAGTTATGTATTTCAACAATAAAAAAAATAAATGGGAGTTTGTTAAATGTGAATTTTATTTTGGATTCCCTTCGATGCAAAAGCGTAAGTAAATACATAAATAATTTTAATTAAATTCAAAACCTCTATGCAATTTTTATTTCTCTTATTTTTAGTCTTTCACGGCTGTGTCAAGTCAGAATGAATTTCTGAGCTGTTGCTCCGAGGTCGATGGAAATTTTCTAGACATTTTGCTAGTCGTACCTAACTGAGAGCATCTTTAGTGGTGACTCGTCCAGTGAGGGATTGTAACTGATCATCAAATGCCTAAGTAATATCTAGTGCCATTCTTACTGGTAATAAGTTGCGATCCAACATAGGACGAGTCGTCACTGAAGATGCTTACGGGTACGATCACTAAAAACGTCTGGAAGATTTCCATCGACCACGGCGCGACAGCCGCAGAAAATTTGTTCTCGCATATTAATTTATATTATATATAAATATTACCAATTACTATAAAATATATTTAAAATATTTTCACTACTAATATGCATATATTTTTTTCTGAATATTTGGATATTATAAATAAATATATTTATATTAAATTAGATTATATGTGATATCATCTTAGTTTTTAGATTTAAAACGCACACAAGTTGTTAAACCAAATTCCAGAATATTTTTATTTAAATATATTTTTTTCTCCGTGTATAATATCCTAAATCGGTAGGTAATATTGGGATAATTTAGGGAGCGTGGAAAATCTGGTTAGTATGTTAAATCGATTTAGAATTTTGGAGATGCTATTTAAAAATATATTACGTCAAATAATGTAGATTTTAATCATGCTATCAATACTTAGAGTGAATGACTTGTATCTTGTTTAAAGTTTGTACAGACAGGAACATTAGCACTCACAAGTCAAGTGCCTATCTTATAATCCATCCTATATCGTTAATCATATCGCCCCATTCTCCCATAATCAAGTTGCTTAATAAAGATAAATTACTTAAGCAGGAGAGCGTCTCTAAGAAGTTATCGCCATATTATTTTTTCCCACCCTTTCAGCACCTTGTTTATCAGTCCCCCTTTAGACGTTCACCCCAACTAACTGTTGCTGTTTAAATAAGGAGCCGAGATACTGAAAAGTGGTTAATAAAATTCAGTATATATTTTTAATAAAAATAAAATTTAAACTTGTACTAGGAAATGGATTTGACCAATAGATTTATTGGGACAATAAAGTCTTTAGTTTTATAGGTTATGAAAAACTTGGGAAAAATAATAATTCCAGTGCATATTATTATGCTTTTAAGATCTTATGATTAAAATGAAGCCATAAATGTTTGTACTAAATTTTTACCGGGTAAAATGTTATTAGATTTTATGCTATACAACTTAAAAAAATACGAAATCTAACCTCACTTTCTCTGTCGGCAACCCCCCTTAAATAGTTAAAAATTTCAGGCACTTGTGGTTTTGCCCCACCAAGCGTATTTTCGCCCAGCTCCGAAGCTGATTGGTTAGTACACAAAAAACGTAAAGGTAAAAGGTTGATTGGTTCACGTGAATAGGCGTTACATTCTCAATAAACAACGATCGCAGGAAACCTGGTTTTACAAATTTAATTCGACATGGTCCACTGGGCTCCTTGTAATTGGAGGAGTGTGTGGCGAAACGAACCAGCGCCCTCTCGTCAAAACAAAACCCTAAAATGCAGTGAACATCAGAAATCTACAATTTGTTATTTGTTTATCTTGTCTTCTCGAAATTAAAACCTGTGCGGTAAATTTGAGAACGCCCCGGCGTATATTATGCACATACCCGGTCGTTCGCAGCGCGTAACCGTAAATTAGGCAAAACAACCTACTAAACATATTTTGCACAATTACAGTATGCGCCAGAAAGAACATTTTCAAAACTGAAAATTTTAAAAATTTATATTAGAAACAATATTAGCGAAAACCGACTGAATGGGTTAACACTCCTTTATGTGTACCCTGAAATACCCATATCTTCAGAGGAGATATTTGACGAGCTCAAGACCAAAAAAAGAATACTTGATTTTGTGATATAGATTTTACTGGTTCGAAGAAGAATTTTTTATGTTATACAAAAAATTAAAAAGGAAAATGGAAAATATGACGAAAAGTTCATATGAGCATAGGTCCGCAGATGTTTGGTTTTCGTGATGCAGGGTGTTGAAATTGAAATTTTATTTTCAATTTTTTTTAAGTCTACTTTTTGAGACGACAAAATTTTCTTGCAAAAAAACAACAACAACAACAACAAGTTGATTAAACTGTCAAAAAATAAATGTGCTTGTTTATTTAAATTTTATTTTGAATTAAATTGCATACGATGCAGAAATTTGAAAATTTCTCGAAAACGGTCACCTTTGGCGTTATTCACCAAGTATAGGTACCTTTTTTGCTTAGAAAACGTGTGGGAAGAGGATACATTAACAGAATGTGGTAAAAGTTTACTGTCAAAAAAGTTAGGGCAAATTAACTTAAATAATGATAGCTTACGCTGCGCCCTCTACGGATTGCACCAAAAATAATACCAAATTATGACTTCTTACTTAAAAAAATCGAAAATAAAATTTCAATTTCAACACCCTGCATCTCGGACCCATGTTCATATGAACTTTTCGTCATATTTTCCATTTTTCTTTTTAATTTTTCAAGTTGATGCACTTATTTCCGGACACCCTGTATTTATTTATTTTAGAAAATATGTTTTTGTTATGTTTTTATTGATTAAAATTATCGACAGAGTTTTGTTATTTATAACTGACGCCCCCCCCCCCAGACGTGAATCCTCGGTACGCCACTGGTCTTGATGGTTGTAAATGTATAACCTTACAAGCAGTGGCGCAACCAGAAATTATTGTCGGAGGGGGGCTGGTTGACAAAGTTAATGTTTCATTGTTAAGAATTGCGCCGCTGGCGAAAATTTTGATATTTTCAAGGTCAAACATTTTTAATGAACTAAAAAAAAATAACTCACCTAATATTATCAAAAAATTTTAGGTAGTTTTTTCTTTGTTAACTGTAGAACCATAATAATAATAATAATAATAGTAATAAGAGTAACATCGAGACCGACACAATCAACATCCGAAGAGGGATTTTCCAAGGAGATTCACTCAGTCCACTGTGGTTCTGCATGGCGATGAACCCTCTATCACATCGGTTGAACTCTACAAAATATGGCTTCGCTATCAAAAGCAACAACGGAGAAGCGATCAAGTTGAATCACCTATTATATATGGATGATTTAAAACTGATCGCCGCAACGAAAAACCAACTAACGCAAATGCTTAAAATTGTAGAGGAGTTCTCCAGGGACATCGGAATGCTGTTTGGACTGGACAAGTGCCGCATCCTTAATATCATCCGGAGAAAGCTCGAACAAAGCGCACACGAGATGCAGGACGGCCAGGAGATCGAAGCAATGAGCATGGGAGATACATACAAGTATCTCGGGATGAAACAAACTCAAAGGATAGACCATCGAACAATGAAGACTGATTTAACGAATGAATTCATCAAGAGAGTAAGACAAGTAGTGCGAACTGATCTTAACAGCAGGAATTTGTTTTAAGGCCCTGAACACGTATGCGTGCTCTGTACTCAGCTATTCGTTATTCGTTCGGAATAGTGAATTGGACCAACACGGACATCAAAAACCTGCAATGAAAAGTTAGGACACTACTGACAAAAGCTCATAAACATCATCCCCGTAGCGCCGTAGAAAGAACAACTCTGCCACGTCAACTAGGAGGAAGAGGATTGGCAGATCTCAGCAAGCAATTGGACCAACAAATATTAAATCTGCGTAATTATTTCTACAGGCAGGCCAACAGCTCCACACTACATAGGGCTATATGCGGATCAGACGTCTCAACACCGCTACGTCTGACGGAACACGAGCGTCAAAATCACCACCGAACCGACAACGATAAACTACAGAGGTGGTTGGGGAAGCCGCTGCACGGGAGGCATCCTAATGGGGTTAACCATTAACATGTCGACAAGTTAGCGTCGAACTATTGGCTGACCTCGGGACGAATGTTCCCCGAGACGGAAGGCTTCCTACTGGCCATACAAGATCAGGTTATACCAACTCGCAACTACCTAAAATTCATTGTAGGAGATGCATCGGTAGTGGATGACAGATGCAGATACGGGTGCCCAACTTCAGAAACAATCCAGCACATAACAGGAGGATGTCAGATGTTCGCATCAACGGAATATAAGGAACGACACGATTCGGTTGCAAGATCTTGCACCAGGAACTGGCGGAAAAACTTCTGCTTGTGCAGGCAGAGAGGATCCCATATTACAGCTACACACCGGAGCCTGTTCTTGAGAACAGCAACTACAAGATGTACTGGGATCGTACAGTTCTGACAGATCAACGAGTTGCCCATAACAGACCGGACCTTATAATAGTTGATAAAATTTCTAGGAAGACAACTCTGATTGATGTGGCCAACCCGAACAACAACAACCTGCGTGTGAAGCAAGCCGAGAAGATCGCGAAGTACAGAGACTTAGAAGAACGAATTAGAAGGCAATGGGAAATGGACAACGTTCAGACGATTCCAATCATCGTGTCAACAACTGGTGTCATACCAAAAAGTTTGCTGAGAAACATCAAAGAGCTGGGTCTAACTGGTAATCTTTACAGGTCCATGCAGAAAGCGGTACTACTTGCGACAGCCCGAACCGTCAGGAAATTCATGGGGAGTGCAGGAACGTCCAACAACATCAATGTCACCTAAGGCCCGATAACATGGCAAGGGTCTCGTCCGAGCCAGATCCTTATGGTATCCGGGATACCCGGGATCTGAGTGAATGTTCCCCAGAGAGGGAGTGCGAATGCCTTTTGGCTAAGTCGATATAATAATAATAATAATAATTTAACTATGCAGTATAACTGTAAGAACTAGGTACTCTTTTTTTCTTTTACATAAAAGCCCGAGAGGGAATTCCTTGAGTGATGTGAATTTATTTCCTTGTGGATTCATAATTATTATTCATTTTTAAAAGCAGGAATTAAAATAGGCGCATATAATTAAATATTTCTGTTACTCCGTGTGAGTCCATTTTTTTTTGGTAAATAAAAATTAAGGTCTTGATATTCTCACAGCTCAAATTTATTTTTTCAAATAGGCGACCGGTTTCGTGATTTTTAAAAATTAATCACATCTTCAGGCCATGACTACAACACAGAAATGTAAATAAGTTAAATAAGTTATAAACAAAATACAAACAAATGACTTACGCAGCCATAATGGCATTGTACAATCAAAACTATATGTCATAAGGTAAATTTAAAAGTAGAAAAAGAGGGGCGAACATTGTATAATAAAATTAAATAATATCAAGACCTTAATTTTTATTTACCAGCATATAATTTAGGTCAGATTAGTTTTAAGTTCGGGGCAGGTTTGGTTAGGTTTGAAGGTCCGCGGCGCGAAGGCGCGAAGCGCGTGTGACTTGTGTTTCTATTCTGTGCCAATTGCCGGCCAGGCAACTACTAATCTTCCATTAAATGTCAACTACTAATTAATGTGTACCACCGATATCCGATATCCTCAATTTCGTATATTTGATAAATCATAACATAAACTTAAAAAATACAGGTTAAACAAAATACAAAGCATTCGGTCTTGTTTTTATTTAGCATTGTTTAGCGCTTTTTCGCTTGGTTGGTACGAGCTCGGGGGGGGGGGGGGGCTGCCGAGCTCGTAAGTAATAATTTAAAATTCCACATTATAAAAACTGTACGGAGATCCTGGAAGCGGTGGTTTAAATGTATAACGGTTTATACTCTCACTGGATGTTATAATTTAATATCTTTTTCATCCAGCCCAAAGAGGATCTCGTCACCCGGCAAATTAGATTGACCACATCAGGGTTCGGTACAGGTACAGTCACCGCCATCCAGGTGAGAGAGGGTCGCGTTGCTATAATATGGCCGAGCTAATGATTTTGCAAATTAATTTGTTACGCTCCGCCTGCCGCAAACCCTTTCATCTCATATTTTCGAGACGCTAAAGTAGAATCACGGGACTCTCCGCCAATCGCTGGCCTTTTTCTGACACACAAAGGTATGGTGGCTACAAACACGTTGGTAGCCAGTTTGTGTAAGTACAACGCGATTCAGTTCTAGATTGACTTTAATTGTGGACATAACTGCCCATAACGGCATTTTTTCGTATATACAGGATGCCCAATTTAGATGGAATAATGGATGTAACTTTTTATATACACCTTGTATAAAAAAATGTTTCGGACAAGAGCCTTTCAGTTGATCTATCTGCATATTTTGGTGACCTTGAATTTTTTTGCGTGATAGTCATTTCGTAGCTGTGTTTTTTTAAATGGCACCATATACAGAGGAGCTCAAGGAAAATGTCTGGCAAGTTATGGAAGAGGCTCCCAGAACGTCTGTGAGAGTTTAGTCGCAGCTAGCTAAGTATCTGTTGTTACCTGTCAAAAGTTTGGCGTCCTCTTTTCTGAAGAGGAATAGTCGTATGTAATATCACAAGTGCCGTAAATTTTATCGATAATATTTTCGAAAGCGCTATTTTGCCTAGAAAGATCACGATAAAATCCCATTTTATCTCTGATAATAAAAGCCCAATTTGTACGAGTGGTTTTGCTAATGGGGAAAATAGCGCTTGAGAATAAAATTATTTAGTAAAATTTCCGGCACGAGTGGTACCTATTATTTGTCTAGATTATTTCACGAATACGATTTAATAATTTCTGTATTGGTTTTTTCTATGTTTACATTTCCAAAACGACTCATTTTGAACGAGTTTATTGACAGCTTCGACTGTAGCATTCGAGTAAACAAACATGACGCTTGGATATCCAAGGCAAATGCGATTATACCCTGTTGGCGTTGGTTTATTTTCTGAATGTGTCATAAATTTAAACGGAGACAGAGGTCTAATAACAAGAATTTATCAATGTAAAAGTTATATAAATTCAGTGATACAATGCTTAATAATACCGCAACAATAATTTATAAACTGCATAATTTAGAACAGTGTAAAGCACACCAATTTTAAGATGTACGTGTGTGTATCGAACAGATTCGTGGTTGCTAAGCAACGAAGTGATAATTGCGCAAGTGGTATTACCGCTAGCAGAGGCATGATTGGTTGGATTTTTATGGAAGGAACTACCTTATTGGATGCGGGAAATAATCGGTCCAATTCTCTTTAGTGGGACGCTAATTGCTGGAAGGTATGGAGAATAAATTTAAGTTCGTATAAACCACTTAAATCAACTACTGCAGGGGACGATTTCGGAAAAAATAGGTAAAAAAGTATTGCCTAGCAACGATGCAATGGTTATGCAGCAAGGACCTTAAAAACATTAATAAAATATATGTAGCAACTTGAAACTGGCGTCAAATTTAATATGTTTCACATCTATTGTTTTATAAACTGGTTTTGATCAAAAAGAATACTTAAGAAAAATTAAGAATATGTATATCTCTATTTTTCAGTGTCAAATAATGTGGCTAATAGCAAATTCAAGCAGCAGTGAACGTAGCGCTGGATTCAAAGCGTCCGTATAGTAAACCGTAGTTCACGGGTTCGGGTCAAACACAAAATCCAAGAACGCGGGCGTTGCCTCGGTCCTTAATCAACCTCGATATAAATGTTGCCAAATTCATAAAAATTTTAATCTTACTTATTTTTAAATACCTACTAAATAAATGTTAAATATTTATCATATATCATTTTTTATCAAATCTTAATTTCGATTGTAAAAAAACATAAGATGCAGCGAAAGCCACCTTGTGCTAGTTTCCGGATTTTCTTCAACAGCATCCAAAACCTCTGGCTCTAAATCCCTTATTCTCTTAGTGTTTAGCCTTTTCCCTGACACCTAAACCTGATTTTAAACATCCAACATATCTCAGTCTTTGCACCAGCATAAGGAATGTTCTCTTATTTAGCACATTTCTATAGGAATATTCTCTAGCATACCTATACTTATACTTCTTAAGTGTTCTCACCTGTCCAAATATGCCTTAAGCAAAGCATGTATTCAATTCAATATTTGCATAATGATTGTTCGACATTTCTAATTAGAATTGGAATTGGGTTGGAATTCAAAAAAGAACCTAGGTTGATAGTTTCCTGAACATGCCAGTGTGATGGATATTAAGCGTATATTATTATCTATTAGATATCGATTGCTTGTTTCTATCATAAAATAAATGTATTATGAAAGAAATCGTTTCTTTTATTGCAAAAAGTTAATTACTACATACCCAAAACTTTCTTCCATGCTGCTGGGAAGGTAATTTTTTTTTCGTATGTTGTAGTCAACAGTTGTTTTGGTGCACATTTTGCCAATTTCAACGCAAAGGGTTGATTTTATTGTTATGAAACAAGAGTACATTTTTGTTACATTTGTTAAATTTGTTACCAAATTTCAGTTCAGCAGCTTCATTATTGTGGGAGATGTAGCCATAATTCAACTTCAAAAAATAAATTTCAACGCCCTGTATCTCTTAAACAAACAACATTTATATTAATTCATGTTAGCTTCAATCGTTATATTTTGGCCCGAAATATGTGTAAGTTGCTATATGGGCAATTATTTACTGGACGCCCTGTATGTATTATTAATGTATATTTCATACCATTGTAATGACTAATGACTCTACCTGTAATGTTTGTTGCATATAAGTAGAATATTAAAGTTATTGTGTGTATAAATAGCATCAAACTTAATAAATGACCGATGGTTCTAAACACATGGTAACATATACAGAGTGGTCATTTAAGTGTGCAACATAATTGCACAACGAAAATCCCAGAATTTGCACACTTAAATGACCACACTGTATAATGGATTATAACTCGTAAACGGTAGAAGAGACGGAATAATTGGTAATAACTAAATTTGTTCGTCTGCTCATGCAGAATAGAAAATGTTCTATGCACATTTTGCGTATGAGTCCTCTGGAAGGAGTTATTCTCGATGGAATTAATAAATGTCTTGTATGGCGGCCATCTTGGACTTATGACGTCATAAAAACCAAACCTCGCGACTCGGTACTACGCCATTACGTAACATACAATAAAAAGATTTCACATAGTCCCAACTTCCCTTCACAAAAGCTCCCACGGAATACATTATGTTCCTGTAGGTACTAATAATTTGAAATCTTCATCCATGCGAGAATAACAAGCCGCTATTTCACAACACGAAAACCCAATCGATGTGAAAAATTAGTTGTAAATATCGCTCGCTCCTTCCCCTTTCAAAAAGTAATTAGATTGCGCTCTGCCAGACCGAAAAAGTCAAACCGAGTAATCCGTTTAGCCAACATCTCCCCACAACAAAAAAAATAAAAGGGATTTAATGGTTGGCCACCAACGCGAAAGAGGGTAACATCTGCAGGGGGAGCCGGCGAAGCGGTGTGGGTCCATGAGTGTTCCACGTCGTTATTGGGGTGTAAAATTCGTTTGATGCCACACGGAATCGAATCCCTTTCATGTTTTTGGAAATTAATTCACTTCTATCACACCCCTGTAAGTACAGAAGACTTCAGGGGGTTTTTGTACACATGAATACATGATTCAGGGGGAGAATTAGACCGTTGACTGATATGCAGATTAAAGTTTCCTTCTTCACCAACGTAACGACAAAGATATTACAATCTTTGTTCGGACACGTCCTGCCATTCTGCAGGCGCGATGATCCCAGCCAGCCCATTACCGGTTTCATCCTATTTGGGAATCATCAGATGGGCGTGGACAGGTTTCAAAAGTTAGAAACAACAGAAGCAACTACTCCGAGGGCAAATACCCCTACCGGCATTGAATCACACTGTTGCTTCTCGATTTTCGTTGGGAATACCATTGCAGATTAAAGTTTCCTTCTTCACCAACGTAACGACAAAGATATTACAATCTTTGTTGGGACCCTGCCATTCTGCAATCGCAGTGATCTTAGCCAGCCCATTACCGGTTTCATCCTATTTGGGAATCATCAGATGAGCGTAGGCAACAATCCTGGATGGATAGGTTTCAAAAGATAGAAGCAACAGAAACAACTACTCCGAGGGCAAATACCCCTACCGGCATTGAATCACACTGTTGCTTCTCGATTTTCGTTGGGAATACCATTGCAGATTAAAGTTTCCTTCTTCGCCAACGTAACGACAAAGATATTACAATCTTTGTTATTCCCAGCGAAAATCGAGAAGCAACAGTGTGATTCAATGCCGGTAGGGGTATTTGCCCTCGAAGTAGTTGTTTCTGTTGTTTCTGTCTTTTGAAACCTATCCATCCAGGATTGTTGCCTACGCCCATCTGATGATTCCCAAATAGGATGAAACCGGTAATGGGCTGGCTGGGATCACTGCGCCTGCAGAATGGCAGGACGTGTCCCAACAAAGATTGTAATATCTTTGTCGTTACGTTGGTGAAGAAGGAAACTTTAATCTGCAATGGTATTCAAAACGAAAATCGAGAAGCAACAGTGTGATTCAACACCGAGCAACCAAAACATCCCAAAACAAATAACACACTTTAACCCATTAGTGCATGAGGTTATAATTTAAGAAAAATTAACTTTAATTTTGCTTATATATTTATTGAAAGATACCTAAAAACACACAAAAAAATATAAACTACAGAACACACTTAAATTTTCAAAAATAAGGGACGTCCATTTTAAGGGACCTCATGCGCAATGTAACTATCGAGTATGATAGGACCTAAAGCATTCTTTAGGATGTAACCCTATGTTGCATTTAGTACAAACAAAATTTGACTTTTTCCCACATAAGGCACATCTTCGATCAGTCTGGGAATAATCAACCAAATGATCTGCTCTATCAAATCTCACATCTGGATGTCGTGGAATAACTTTTCCTTTGTTGGATTTGACACCGTATAAATGTAATAAAATAAAATGGCAATATTTCTTGTAAATGGTAGAAAACTGGCACAGACGGGATTGTCAGGCTAGATTTTCCTCATTAACAACCAAGCATTGACAACACTCATGTCAAAAAGGTAAGCAAAAATTTGCAACCACCACTTGCATTGTCTCATCCGAGTTCTATTGTCCAACTTATCTAGTCCTCTCATTCCAAGGTTGTAATTATATATTGCACCTGATTGAGGGACTTTTATTTTGGATTTAGTTTCCCGAGAATACCGCATGACAGATCTTGTCGATAAAGATGATTCTGTGTCAAAGTTTGATGCTACGATTACAATCTTTTTGTCCTTCCACTGGACAATAATCACATCATCAAAGTTCTGGAGACATAGGTTCTGGAGTTTTAGTTCTTATGTAATATGACAGGGGAATTTCGTCATCCGAGTCAAATTCAGGAGGAGTTTTTGTGCGAATTATAGCTTCACACTCGGCTCTGAGGGTTGCTGCACCAAAATGAATCGGATCGGCTTCGTGTTCATCATCGGATTTATCGCTGTCGGCATCTGCCAGGTCACCATCTTCATCGGAAGGCACCATAAATATGTCAGCACTTTCCGTGTTATCCTCTTTTATAATTGCTAATGGTTCATGCAAAGCCAACCTGAAATAGGTTGTAAAATGTCAGTGGTATTTACTGCATGACGTCCCTTGTAAGGGACAATCAATTTTTGGGCTACAAAAACGACACTGCGGTTCATCAACTACCACCAAACAATAAGTTATCCATTTGTCTGTACATTATAGTGTACAGAAAACTGAAATTTGTAAATAAATCTACAAAGTATATAATAAAAAACTCAATATCACTTACCCGCCGCGCCTAGTCGAATACAAACTTGGATCCGTGACAGATTCAATTCGTACTGGATCTTTCACAATCAAAACACAAATTACATTTGATTTTCAATATACAGTAGATGTGACAACGTCAAAATATGCCTCTCACAAATTCTAGGTTAAGTTGGCTGAATAGTGTGAGCCTGGTTGACTAAGAAATTGCCGTCCCTTTAGGAGTCCGTCCGTTTCTGTAAATGGGCGTTTTAGCCCCCGGCTTCGTCTAATGTGAAGGAGTAATAAAACGATTTGACATTTCTGTATCCTGGCATACGTCAGACAAGAACAACAGTACCCCCACGTGCCGAATACAGTTACTAACTAACCTAAAAACGTCTCTCCGCCAGCGACACGCCCCCTTGGAACCTGCGCTATGGTGGAACCAACTTTATTCGAACTAATTCGAAGTAGGTATTATCGCTACCGTCATTATAAATTCTTGACGCTGAATCATCCACCGTATAAATTGGTTGAGATTAATGTAAAAATATACTCACATTCCACAAAATATTCTTACAGAGGGGGCACTGCCTCCTCTGCCTATCCGAACGAGCCGCCACTGATATCCATACATAAAAGCTTTATACACTCTACACTAGTACTCCCCAATAAAGATAAGGAATGGTGTAACGTGAAATATCTATTAAGCTTTTAGATTGATCAGAGATCAGAGATACCAATATCATGCAAGTCGTCAAATAATACTTAAAAGGAAACCTCGACATAACTTTGAAGACGCCGTTACCCAACCACCTGTACGAGTATATTCTCCCGTCAAGTCCAGCCGAGAACGTTCCAATACTATCAAATCCCCCGATACCTATATCCTGTAATTAATCCGTCTTGATGTAATATAATTAAGCCGACGCCGAGGGGGACAGAGGGCGTCACAGGCGCGCGTTGATATTCTGTTACGGCCCGACAATAATTATGATATCGGGTTGCAGCTCGCATTTCTTCGATACGTATTGCTTGAATCCGCGGAACACTGGTGTCAACTTGGCGTCCCTGCATCTGATGTACAGGGTGGGCCAAATTGAACACTTTTAAAGGGAAACTCCTATTTTTGACGGAGATATACGAAAACTGATATCGCTGTCTGAGGCTCATTTTTTATGATAAACTTAATGGCGAAAACCGCAAATCGATATCTGTCACCGTTCTTGAGTTACAGGGTGTTTTTAAAAATGTGCATTTTCGAAAAGTGGCCGTAACTTTTTTCGGGTTGAAAATTTTGTGTTTCTGTAAAAACATTCATAAAGCACTTTTTTTTAAGTAGAATCCAATATTGCTACTAGATTTTTTTCAAGTCAATTGTTTAACAGTTACCGATGAAAAAAATTGTTTTTTAAATGGAACACCCTGTATATGTTTGCATTTTTTAATAAAGCAAAAAATTACCATTCCAAAAATATATAACACTTTATCATTTACTTAAGTAGTTATCAATTACTAATAATAGCATTTATGATTTCATGTGTATAAATTGGAAGCGCGCCCTTTCAACAAGTAGGCTTTGGACGGTGAGACAATGAAACAATCGTGGAAAAACGTTTACTGTTACCTGTAAAATTTTCATTTAAGCTGTTTGGGCAGTGTAAAGATTTTTCTATTTTTGTGTAATTTACAACTTTATAGGTAACATATCCACAATGAAATTTGAAAGTTATGAAAAATGGGATGTGATAGTCTGTTTTATACAATTTAAGGAAAATGCCTATCTCTGTTCAACTGGCTCCTTTTCGGCCTATCCTTTTCAAAATGCCCACTATTAATTAAATTGTGTCGCGCAATCTTGCAAAAATATCGCTCGTAGTATAAATTGGTCTTTGCATATTATGTATTTTTCCCGGATTGTATAAAACAGACTATTATATCCCATTTTTCATAACTTGCAAATTTTATTGTAGGTATGTTATAAAGTTTATAAATTACCTACACAAAAAGAGAAAAATCTTTACACTGCCTAAACAGCTTAACTGAAAATTTGATAACACTAAAAATTTTTCCATGGTTGTTTCATTGTCTCACTGCCCAAAGCCTACTTGTTGAAAGGGCGCGCTTCCGAAATCATAAAAGCTATTAGTGATTGATAACTACTTAAGTAAATCATTAAGTGTTATATATTTTTGGAATGGTAATTTTTTGCTATATTAAAAAATGCATAAATATACAGGGTGTTCAATTTAAAAAAAAAAAATTTTTCATCGGAAACTCTTAAACCATTAACTTGAAAAAATCTAGTAGCAACACTGGATTTTACGTAAAAAAGTGCTTTAGGAATGTTTTTACAGAAACACAAAATTTTCAACCCGAAAAAAGTTACGGCCATTTTTCCAAAATGCACATTTTTGAAAAACACCCTGTAACTCAAGAACGGTGACAGATATCGATTTGCGGTTTTCGCCATTAAGTTTATCATAAAAAATGAGGCTCAGACACCGATATCAGTTTTCGTCTATCTCCGTCAAAAATAGGAGTTTCCCTTTAAAAGTGTTCAATTTGGCCCACCCTGTACATATTACGATAGTAGAGACTAGAGACCTTACTATCGCAGAAGTAAATTTTTCAGTTGAAAATATATGGAATTCTAATTATTTTATACAGGGCTGCATCATCCTTTATTTTTGTTAAATTAATATCTCCGTGCCTCCGCTACTGGTTGCATGGAAATATCCTCCGTCCAAAAATCCATAGATAAAGTAAATAATATCAAAAGTGTTTCCCAACATTATTCCATTTGAAAAAAATTATAGCATGTTTATTTGGGAGTGCTCAAGCTCTTTCGTCCAATCAAAATTGCAGATTTTAATTCGACGGCAAAACAGTTAGGGACTTTGTTCCTAATAAGCAACGTTATTCCGTTGGCAGCACTACTTCATCGGTCTATTTGCGCATTTTTATGGCGGCTGTGCGGCTGTGCGGCTGTTGTTGTGATTTTGTATTTGTCAATATGTTTTAGCGAAAATCGTACGATTTTCATTGCTGTGAATGTCAGTTTTAGGCTTATGGACTATTTCAAAATGGTTAAAAACTGCGCGGTGTGTATAAAAAGCTGCAGAACCCAAACAACGGTGTCCTTTACAGAGCTGAGTAATATCCATGGGCGCAGAGCTGGTATGGGCGATTGCATAAAAAAATTGATTTCTGTTAAACAAAAATACGTGGAATTCCTAATATGCACGTTTTCTATCTGGTGCCATTGACAACTTCGATTGAAATAAAATTTCGATAACGAGTTTTTTTTTATAAAACAAATATTCAAAATTTCTATAATCTCTACAAAAAAATGTTTGGGAATGGTTGGTTTAGCTTTATAGAAAGGTATTTGTAGTAAGAGTTGACGGTATTTGCATGTCCACGTCCGTATTATTGTCTTCCATATCGCCCGAGATACGACGCGCGCGACGCACCGACGCAGATCAAAACCAACTGAACTATACAAAGAACCTACTGCAACGATAGCTTCCACGCCCGCTTAAAACAGGCGTTGTCATTCGCGTCAGCCAGTGCGGTGGAGGTGGAAAGTTCAATAACCTCTCGACTATCGAACGCTACAGAAAAGCTAGCGGCCGGCATAGATTACATTGTACTGTACTGTCGCTCGGTATAGGATGGGCGCAGTCGGAGTCAACGCCGCATTTGCTATAGGCGTAACATATTGTAGATTTGATATATTTATGATATATAAGATATTTTTTAGCGTTTTTGATATACCTAGGTAACTAAACTAATTACGTTATGTTATGTTGTGTTGTGTTGTGTTGTGTTGTGTCGTGTCGTGTCGTGTCGTGTCAATTTTTACTCACATGTCTATTAAATTGTCGGTGTGGAATCAGGTGAAATTAATCACAAAATTCGTATGGGACGGATTTGTAGGGAATTGAATTCTCGATCCAACTACATACACAAATTTGATTTTTTGTAGGATCGTACTAGACTTTTTTTATTTAATTACAAAATCTGAACCCCGTAACTCCGCCACTGGTTGCTCGAGGAGACTAATATTCTCACCGAATATGACAACCTAAAGGCGGGTATTTTTCACCATATTTGGTTACAATATTTCCAACGGCTTGGAAGAGAAATTAATTAATAGATATTTTTTTGGAAATTTTAACAATTTCGTATCTAAACATCAGAAATTCATTATTGTGCATATAAGTAAATTTTAATGGCAGAAGATTTCCTAAAGATAAAATATAACGACCAAAGTTTTACTTAATGCTTAATAGTTATCTAACGATCTATGGCCCGATTTGAATAAATCATTCCAAGCTATTAAGAGTGGAAAGCGGAAATCTATGGACACAAGAGCCATTAAAGTTAAGCACTGAAAAAAATGCGATTCTCTTAATATAATCGAGTGTATTTAGTAATACATTTATTAAATTGAAAATGCAAGATTGCAAATCCTTAGTTAATTTCATTGCTCTGCTGTAAATACTCTGGCTCTGGCCCTCAATGTCAATGGTAGTGACAGATAGTGAAATAGCGCGGCGTTGCCACGTCTATCAATTTATCCGAGGATTCATCACGAAATTTCGATTTCCATTTGAAAACGATTATTTTTAAGGAACATGTAGAATGCCTATGAAACACCTACCTTACTGACATTTCCAGGATTGAATATTGCACCATTTTCTGTTTTATTGCTTTTTTACATTAAAAGTCACAGAACATCTAATGTCAATCTAATGAAATCATACCTAAGTAATAGAGTTCAATATGTTACTATAGAGAATCATATTAGTCAGCCACTAACTGTGGAATGTGGCGTCCCGCAGGGTACTGTTTTAGGTCCCATATTATTTTCTTGTTACATCAATGGTTTACTAAATCTTGACACAAAAGGTATCATTTCTTCCTTCGCCGATGATACAGTTATACAATACACTGGAAAGAATTGGAAGGACGTTAAAAACACTGCGGAAACTGACTTACAAAAGATCATATCTTGGTTTGATACTATGAAACTTACTATTAATTTTGAAAAGACCAAGTTTATGCCATTTAGTTGTGATAAGAGGAAGATTCCGGACTATCGTACACTCGTTGTATCAAAAAGTCCAAATTGTAATGTTTCTATCAGCTGTACCGATACAATCGCATATTTGGGTGTAGAATTTGATAGGCACTTGAAGTGGGATAATCACATATCAAAACTTTCAAAAAAATTAAAATCAGTTACCTACAAATTCAAAATGTTAAAAAAGGTTTTAAGTACACATGACCTTAAAACTACTTACCACGCATTAGTGGAATCCTTACTCCAGTATGGGATTGCAGCTTGGGGTAGTACTTATAAATATCATATGCATCGCCTCGAAGTACTTCAAAAATCATTCCTAAAAATCTTACTTGGTAAAGACAGAATGTATCCCAGTACTTTATTATTCCAAGAAAGTAAGGTCCTAGATCTAAGACAATTATTTTTTCAAAAAATCCTCAACTTACAATTTAAAAATAGAAATAAACTAATACATATATCACATAAATATCCTACCAAACATCAAGAACACAAACAAATTATAACCTCAAAAGTTTCTAAACGATTAGCACAATGTTCCCTTGATTATATTGGCCCTCGTGTATACTGCTTATTGCCTAAACAGATAAGATCAATTAACAATTTAAACTTGTTTAAACAAAAAACTAAAATATGGCTACAAGAAATTGATAAACAGATACTCAGAAATATATTTAAAATAGTTTAACCTACAGTCTATTTATTATTCGATAAGTTACTTACCTCACTTAAACTGCATACTTACCTGAACCAAAATATATATCTAATTACCTCCACCTGCATGCACTACTCATCTGCCACATTTAATGTATAATGCTTAATATCTACTTTAATGACATATTTGTATCCGGCCTGTTGTAGTACTATAAATACTTGGATTTAACCACGCACATATCAACTTGTTTGATATCAGTGGAATTCCGTTTATTTATGTTCTCAACGGAATTCATAGAAATTATGGCTAATATTATTATTAAATTAATTAAATTTTATTTTTATTATACCATAAAATAAAATATTGTAAAATTTTTGAGATAATAAATTTCTACTATCTACTACTACTACTATACAACACAACATTCACATTTTCTAAATCTGTTAGGGACCCCTTGGTTTCTCTCCGCCATTTCTTTTCTTTGAAGCGAGGTACTCAGCCTGACGACTACGACATTTGCTTCCAAGGCTTGGGCCTTTTGTATCTGATATGGGTGAAGGCCATTTTGCCTGTCAATAATTTTATTGTTACGATTTAAATTTCATGTAGGTATTAGGTACAAGCAAAGACCATCCCACCGGATGGGATTGTCTTTGGTACAAGTGAGTTTTATTGGTTTTATTTTACTTGCCTTGTTCTGAGATATTCCCAATCTCCTTGAAATAGCCGTAGTGCTCACGGAAGGTTCCTCTTCCACCAAATCAAGTACTGCCTCAACATCGTTCATATTCATTTGCCCTCCAGGTCTACCCCTTCGAGCTTGCAATACACCAGTGTTTCGCAAACGTTGTACAACATTCGTGACAACAGTGTGACGCAGGCGTTATAGATGCGACGTCGAACAAGACAAATGCATCGATTCGATACAAATAGACGTTCAGTCTTTGTATTACAAAGCGTTCAGTCCGGCATTAAGAAATCACAGAATCCTTTTTGTTTAGTTTAGTGAGATTTTCAATAAGTTTTCTTATGAAAATTATTTTTTTGAAGACGCAATCAACTAATCTAACATTGACGTCGATATCGATAATTATTACGCACCACTCCAACCTCTACTGTTTTGTTCGTTTTGTGTCCATTTGTCTCGTCTGTCAGTCCGCCGTCGCTACGATAGCGCTGTTTGATGTCGAATTTGATTCTACCGGAAATTTTCGTGGTTTCTCGAGAAATGTGGGTGTAATTTGGGTGCTGCTATGTGAAAATTCAAAACCGAAAAACGCGTAGGGATTCAGTATTACCTAACCTAGGGAAACTAAGGTAGGGTGAATCCGGGCGAATCTCGGGTAAATCTAACAGCGCTGCGGCTGCACAGATTCAAATCGATTGTTATTTATGTATTTTTCTAATTTGTTTGAGTAAAACGGTATTTTCATCCTTCTTAAAACAACGACAACACCGCGAAAGTCACTTCTAGCTGACAGTGTGTTCCGAAGAGATATTGGATGACGTAATTAAAGGAGGAGATTTACAGGGAAAATTGGGGTTTTTAGCCTTTTTTAAAGATCGTAAAAAAATCTTAAAATATTTTTCTATGTTTTCTTAAGCCACCCTCCGCACATGGTAAAATTTTTTGTTCTAAGTGATAGTTAACCCTGTATTTGTAAAATTCCAAGCTTTCGTTTTTGTTTAAGAACTTCGTCAGGGATTTTAGTTATAGGAAATCATTATAATAATCAAATTTAAGATATTTAAGAGCCAAAATATAACTATAAGAGGTATGTTAACTTCAAAATTTTTAAACCATGTAAAAAGTTGTAGAATTATTATTAGTATAACATGTAAAAATTAGGACTTTTTTGTCATAATTTGTGTCCTCTCTCTTTCCTTGCCTAAGAATACAGCCGATATTATAAAAATATTTTACTTTGAAAAATATGGTATTGTTGTGCCAAATAGTATTAAATTTCATATTACAAATTATTATTTATATTTTTTTAATTTATATAATTTAATTTCCTGCATATTTATATCTCCAAAACGATCTATTTGGAACGAGTTTTCTGTTTTCACAGCTTTGGCTGGTCCGTCCAATAGACTTTTTGAAACTGCTTTATTTTAAACAGTGGTCTAATGTAGACAGTTTATCAATGTATAAATGATATAAATTCATTTATAGACAATGTCTAGTGATATCGCAACATAAGTTTCAGCTACATAATTTAGAACAGACAACTTTTGACAAGTCGGTGTTTGTATTGAGCAGATCCGCGATTGATAAGCAACGAAGTGATACACTTCGGTGTTTCCCAAATACATTTATCGCTGGCAAAGGCAATGATGGTTGTCCTTATTGGATACAAGCAGTATGATGGGAATAATCAAGTAAAGTAATCAATTTCTGGAAAGATAATAATCGCAAGTAATATCATAAGGGCATCTAATTTTTCCGAAAAAACTCGAAAAAACACGTTGCTAAGTAGATAATATTTTAACAAGAAGTATGAGTGCTGGTGGCCACAAAAATCCGAGTCGAAGACGAGAATTTTTGCACCTGCACGAATGCATTTTGTTAAAAAAATATTACTTAGCATTGTGTTTTTTTGGATTTCTTTCACAGGAAAAATAGATGCCCGAATGGTATTTGACAAGACTATTACATGAGTAACAGATTATTCTGCAACACATAGCTTACAAAACATACTACTTATTATACATGCATACATAATAAATATGTATAGGTATTAATAAAAACTGAAAAAGGTAATTTATTTAATCACAAAATATCACAAACTTCCTTCGTTTCGCATTACGAGCTTCCCTACTAGACTTAAAGATAATATTATCTTTAAATGGATCAAAAATTATTTTCCACTTCATAAAATACATCTCTCGCATTTTTTGCAACGGTGTTCCACATTGTCTTCACCACTAGTTCTTTGTAATTTTCACCGTTTTCTTTCTTCATATTCCACGCCCAATCTTTCAGGATTAGGTTTAGTTGCTCTAAACTTGTAGTTTCTAAAAGCTCGAATTTCTTTGCCTTGCAGAATTCCGTAAACTGTTTCCATATTGACGTATGGGTTTTAACGGTATTGTACGGTACACTTTTCTCAATGGCCAGATCGATATTAGTCATAGATCATTTCCAAATCTGACTAGCACTGTTTAAAAACAATATTACAAAATTTATTGATAATAAAATAATTTTTTTTTTTATTATACTTCTTTGAAAACACCTTATTTTCATCTGTTTTAGCTATAATGAAAGATGGGGTTTTTCGAGCTAGCGCACGGAAACAGCGCATGGAAAAACTTTCCGTGCGCTGAATAAAAATACCGAATATATGGCTTTAAAATAGAAATATACAGCAAAGTAAACTAAATTTAAGAAACTCTATATGCTCTCTGATATTTAACATATACCTATTTTGTATTTTAATTCGTAAGTGTTTCAATATTTAGATACATTTCTGTAATATTTTTGACGTTTTATTCACCTTATCTGACAATAACTAATTTACAACAAAGCACCTTTGAAATAATTTGAGAGTAACCATGGAAACGTATCATACATACCAAACACTATATTGTCTGCATTGTTTATTTTTTGTCAATTAAATTTATTATAATATGCCGATAAAATGTTTTAAGTTTCCGTTTTCAAAGAAGTATAATAAAAAATATCGTTCATTACACGTCCAGAAATAGATTTTTCCGTGCTTGCATGACTTGACGTGTTCGGCTGTGCCTCACACGGGAATTTGTCACGCGCGCACGGAAAAATATTTATTTCCAGACTCGTAATGAAACATACTATTACTATTACCGCCTTTTTGTGGTGCCCTAGGAGACCACACTTACTTGTTATCAAAGGTATTGTAATTTTTGGTGACAACAGCTGTCAAGTTTTGCCGCGAGTAAACTCGAAAAGACTGCTGACAGGTGCTTTCATACAGTTTTTCTATCTAGAAACCATTTGTAATTCAAAATTGCGCGTTTGTGATTGGCAGGGCCTGGGCACTCTTTAGTTCGTGACTCGTATCACGAGCGGCGCTTCGGGCGTTACTGAGCAAGGTTGGCAATACCAAAATCGCCAAACTTTTGCAAAAGTTGGCAGTGATATGTCGTCATGAGGGATTTTGTTGATTTTATTCCATTGTTTTCGTTTGCGCGTCATTTTAATTTTAAATTTTTGGCGTCGTTTTCGAAATATTATAATTTGATCTCTTTTCTAGTTCGAGTGCTTTCCAATCCACATGAGAGTGTTAACAAAATTTTATTTAAGAAGAATAATGCGGCGTTTTCCTCAAGTCCCTTGGGTAAGTTGTTCTGTTTCATACAAATAATAACATTTGTGGCTAATAAAATGGCAAAATATTTTATTGCTTGAGATATACAATCTTTTCCCAGCATATAAATTTAATATATTTAGTTTGTCAATGAATTTTCCTTAGGGTAAAATTAGCAGGGTTTTTCCCACAATTCGATAGGCAATTCAATTATATTTTAGCCAGCTAAAATAATTTTTCTTCTCCATGTAAAAATTTCCAATGAAAATCCCCAAACTAAACCAATACAATTATTATTGTATTGACTAATGACTATATTATTAAAATGTAGTTTGTACAATTTATTTCATGTAATAATTAGATGTGTATATTATAAATAAACTGCTTTTTCTACATTAGTTCACTTGTAAATATTGTTTTTTTTTGTTAGTTGTTTCGCGTCCTTCAGTGTTCATGTTGAAAATTCACAGGGATAGGACATAAATAAATAAATGCAACCTTTTAAAACAATTGCTGACGTTTCGTCAACATATTTTGACTTTTTCAAGGCTAAAAAGAAAAACACAATGTCGTAAGAACTACAGAAAAAAGACGAAATACAATACAAACCGAACAAGAAAGTAAAAAACTCACCAAGTTAAATCAGTTGAATATTATAGCACTTATGAAAACATTGTTAAAGACCATATAGACAATTGAAAGACACATTGTTACCGTAAATGCACACGTTATAAATAAATAAAGCGAAAATGGAACCACACACTCGAGCAGGAAAGGTAGAATGAGGATAGTTTCTTTAAATTGAATGGGTAAAAAAAAAATTAATACAATTGGTACGTTCATATACACAGTGTGTCCGCATGTGAGTGGCGATCTCACCTCAAATATTAGTTCGTTATTCTCGCGGTTTTTTTGTATAAATCCAACAAATTACTATATACTAAGCTCAAATTTTGTGTATCCGTTCTACAGTTTACAGTCTCATTAAGTCTAATATGTATCATCTCGCTAACATTTCTCTTAAACCAGTTTGTTTCTCTATCTAAAATATTGGCATTGTCATAGTCAAATAGATGGCCCTCCTCAAAATGATGTGCTGCCAGAGCTGTTTTTTCTTTTTTATTTTTGAATTTGTCATTACAGTCATATTTGTGCTGTTTTATTCTGGTCTTCAAATGTTGTTTAGTTTGACCCACGTAGGACTTTGAACACTCACTGCATGGTATTTTATAAACGATATTAGAACATTCACCTTTAGGAGTTTTGTCCTTGAGTCGTGAGAATAATGAATTCGTGGTTTTTGTATTATAATATGCTAGTTGGGTTGATTTTGACATATTTCTAATCATGTGAGCAATTTTGTGAGTTCTTACGACATTGTGTTTTTCTTTTTAGCCTTGAAAAAGTCAAAATATATTGACGAAACGTCGGCAATTGTTTTAAAAGGTTGCATTTATTTATTTATGTCCTATCCCTGTGAATTTTCAACATTGTTTTTTTTTTAGTATCAGCAAAGTAAACACTTGGCGGATATTACGCCAATTTAAAAATTCAAAGGAAATGGAATATCTATACTCGCGCTCGGCGACGCCAGCGCCGCTCGTGGGCCGAGTCACAACTAGAAATCGTGGATTTTGAGTTTCCGATCTTTTTCATAACATTATATTATTTGATCTGTGGTGATTGGTGGAAATTAAGACGAGGGAAATAGTCGACCTAATGAAACCCGGTGAAAAGAGCACCGCCGCCGATCTCTAACCCACGCGCCGCGACCTCCATCGACTCGAAAACGCCGCCGCAAACCCAGCCAGAGCTCCCCGCATCCCCAGACGGCCAGATACGCATCCAGGCCCCAATCTCCTCTCCCCCCATTCGCAACCGCGACCACCCCCGCCTTCCCGCCACCTCCGGACCCCCTGCAACGCATAACGCCACCTCGCCACCGAAAGAACGTTCGGCGGCAAAGAGATTTTCCGCTGCGTCGCGGGTGGCCGCGTCGCGGCCGGTCGATAGCCTGGCGCGCGGGAGGGCGCACGCGCGGACCTGTTGCCTCGCAGTGACAGCTGTGCCCGAGAGGAATCAAGGTGGCCGCCCGCCGCGTAGCCGTCCGGGGGAAAAACATGGAGTGAAGTGCGGGTGTTTGTCCAGCCACGGCCGCCGCGATACAGAGGTTAGTGTTCGTTTGTTTCGCACGGCGACTAGATTGGGGCGCGGGGACGCGGCTCGGTTGCTATAACGCGCAGCATCCGGTCCATATAACCATACCGGGGATGCTGTGGACATTTTCAGCTCATTCTAAACATATCTACACGCCTTGTATTCATTTCTGTGCATTGAAATTCGGCTTTAATTAGATACGTTTGAACACAGCGATGTAGAACTCTCACTTGTATGTCAAAGTGAAGATACCTACTGTTAAAGGTCATTTGCCCCAGTAACATAAACAGACGCGGGCACATAAGGAATGTCAAAAATAAGTCGGTGGGTTGCTAGGTACATAGGTTAAATTGAACATATGGGGGGGGGGGGTGGAAAATTTTCGTACAGAAATGATTCAGATTATTTGAAGTATGGGCGATGTTTTGTGTTTGCCAATGTCGTTAAAGAAGGAATGGAGAATGTTCAGGGATGCGGTCGATATATTTAGCCATCATAACCTAAAAGCTAAAGAACAGTAAAACATATCATAAAATTCTGTGTTTGTCTGCCTGCCACCGTTTTAATCTAACTATACTATATCTTCATCAGTTCAGTAATATATGAATTTTCACCGCAAATTATTGAAGACTATTTTCGTTTGCCAAAATATTCAACATTTCGGAAATAATTTTTTATTATCGCTCTCTATGGATTCTATTAGAATATAAAGAGGCCAATTTATACTCGTGATCTTGCTTAAGGGCAAAATAGCGCTTGAGAATAAATTTAACAAGAAAATGTTTGTAGTTTTTGTTGCTTCGACTGGTGCATCCGAGTACAAAAACAACATGATGCTTGGATGTTCAAAGCAGGAACGATTTTTTCACCTTTTTAACACTGGTTTATTGTTTATAGTCTGAGTGTGTGCGTCCTAAATTTAAAAATAGTTCTAATATCAGCAGTTTATCAATGTAAAAGTTTATTTATACCACAACCGATGATACTGCAACAAAATTTTCAGATACGTAATTTAGAATTATGCAAAACAGTTCAACTTTGACAAGTTGGTCTGTGTATTGAACAGATACGTGATTTCCAAATAACGACGTGTTAAAATATAAAAGGGACATGCCACATTCAAAAGTGACAGAGGTGTATTATTTTCTAAATAAAATTGAATTTAAATATTTTTGAAGATAATTTCTCCCTAGCATTTTTCAGGGATATTTTATTAAATACGGCCCTGTGCGGTTTTATACCACCTGACGTAGAATGACTTTGAGTAAAATACTGCAATGGATGATAGATATTTTGCTGGGAATTCAGCAACAATAATAATTAATACTATATTCGAGATATAGTAATAAAGGTCAATCAGTGGCAAACAACAATCTATCGAAATATACAGGATTTACCAACGAAAACATGACCCCCCCAAATTAGAAAACCGAAAAATATTTGAAAATTCGCCGAGACCCGTCGATTTTTGTTCTTCGGGGGAGCTTTTTTTACAGTCACGCCAACTCGATATGTTCATTCCCCTAATCCCTAGCAACCCCAACTTTAAAATTTCAAATGGAACTATCCCATTTATGGTGCATCCACAGCCCTTTTAATTGCGAATACACTGATGAGCCGTTTTGAGAAATGTTAAGATTTGACAGAATTATTGGCTAAAAACGGAAAGTTGACAATCCACTGTACGCGTAGTAATTTCTTACACAAATGCTCGCCACTAATAAGTTTTTTATCTACTACACACGACCAAATTATCTAGTTTTTATTGACGTGTCGATCAGTTTACAAAAAAGTCACAAATGAAAAAGCTGAAGCAAAACAAAAAAGTTCCTACGAATTTCAACCTTATATATTTTTAACGTAACAAAAAGTAACTGTCATAAAAAGGTCCCCGTTTTTTGCTTGTAACTACGAAATCGTTGGTTTCAGCCTGCTATTGAAAGTGTAAACGTGTTTTTGAAATGGTTTATTCTATCACGGAAAGGTTAGAATTATTGCAATTCGTGCTGTAGCTTTAGCGCAATCATGATTTCGATAACAATTTCCACGATAGAATAAACCATTTCGAAAATACGTTTCCACTTTCAATAGCAGGCTGAAACTAACGATTTCGTAGTTGCAAGCAAAAAAACGGGGACCTTTTTTTGACAGTGACTTTTTGTTATTTTAAAAAGATATAAGGTTTGAATTCGTATGAACTTTTTTGTTTTGCTTTAGCTTTGCCATTTGTGACTTTTTTGTAAACTAATCGACACGTCAATAAAAACTAGGTAATTTGGTCGTGTGTACTAGATAAAAAAAACTTCGGTATTAGAGGCGGGCATTTGTGTAGAAATTACTACGCGTACAGTCAACTTTGCGTTTTTGGTCAACAATTCTGTCAAATCTCAACAGAATTCTAAAAACGATACATCACTGTATTCGTAATAAAAAGGGCTTTAAAATGATGCACCCCACCGGGGGTAGTTCCATTTGAAATTTTATAGTTGGGGTTGCTAGGGATTAGGGGGATGAACATATCGGGATGGCTTGACTGTCAAAAAATGTCCCCCTAAAAAAAAATCGACGGGTCTCGGCAAAACAAGTTGCCTTTGGTAATGGATCTATTACTCCTATATCGTTGGTGGCAAACGTCGCGGTAAATGCTTATCTGGGCACGGACTTCCGCTAGCCACATATTTTATTCTGGTAATGACAAAAATCAAAAACCGATAAACTGTCATTAGTGTCATAGAATTAGAATTGATACTCTGCGTTACTACAATATGCGATACGACTATAAATACATGCCAGCATACCAGGATAGTTTTGAAACTTGTACTATTCGGTGTATTCCCATCGGTGTATCGAATGAATTCGAAACTTCACGGTAGCGTGTAAATAATGAATCGGGGTAGCGTTACAGGAACATAGCGAAGTGAATTGTTTCACGATCTTCCGAATTCGGGGCCTATATAACATCTAAAATCAATAAAGCTTCGGTACAGGTGGCGATGATAATGCGTCATTAAAATGATACCATTATTAACTAAAAAGAATTGCTGTCTGGTTTTCTGGAACTACTGATCACACGGTTGCATAATTAAAGCTTCTCAGTGATATCAACTTTCAATACAAAAGTTTTCTTCTATCTCTTAAAATAAGCATATACTATGGCTATTACTAATCTTGTCCACTAATCATCCTGTATAACATTTCTAAGTCTAGAACTTGACCATTCTCACACACAGACTGTGTTGGATACTTTTTGCTTTTTCTCAGTATCATTTGTATTACTGATTTCTAAGGTAGAGTAGATGGTAAAAAATGCACTCTCCCATATTGGTATGCCATATTATCTTATAAGTCTGTAAAAAGTATATTCTCTCTTTTTATTGTAATTTCTTTAAATGTACCTTTGGCAAGTAAATCCTTTGAATTTTTGTCTAAACTTATGCCTAAATATGCTTAGATATTTATCTGTGCGATTTACTATACTCACTGAGATTAGATGCTATGGTTTTCTAGGGTTTTCCTTAGTATTGGCGAGAATGCTTTATCCTAGTTTTATCTGGAAAAGTCGGCCCTAGCCGCAAATGGCAACGAAGAAAAGATAATAGTAATTGCCACCTTCCCCGTACAAGCATTAAGTTGCTTCTGGGGTACTACTAGGATTGGAGCATTGTGAGGGTGAGAAATATTATATTATTATTATTATTATTATTATATAGGATCAAGGAAAATTCCTCGAGGAATACTATAATTTACAATTATTTTAAATGCACTTTTTTCATTTACGATTTGCACACGTTAATCGCTTATTAGACTAAAATAACTTCTTAATAATATTGTCGGAAATTTTTTCGTCACAAGAACATGAAACAAACTGATTAAAGGACAACTTTTTCAAACTGATTTTAAACACCACTGTTTAATAAGAAAACAAATTGTGGAGTTATTTTTTAAGTTAACGTTCAAAGTTACGTTCTTCAAATGTTAGGCATTTATGAACTTTTAAAGTTTAATCTGAATGAACCATCAACAAAGCGCTAAAGTTTATTAAGCAGTGTTTTGCACTAAAGAGCTTTTTATAACAAAAGCACTGGATATACATAATTCGTTTGTTTTTGTTGTCGACACAATGGCAAGCATAATAATTGAAAAACTTCGACCGTTCAGTCATAATGCCGTTCTATACAGGATGATTTTTTTAGGTCTACCACCGCGATTTTCTCGCTCATTTTGCGGCCTACAAAAAAACGTAAGAAATAAAAATGTGGCAATTTTGGACAGCTAAGTGGTGCTGCAAAAGAAATCGGCATCCATGGCCAACTTGTCGCGCAATGTTAAAAAAAGCTCAAATTGAGCAAAACTATTAATGGCCGTGGAACGTTTATTTTAAGAGGCAGAGGAAAACTTTTATATTGAAAATTGATGGCACTGAGAAGCTTTATCCACCCAGGGGCTCAGATAGTTTCAGCAAATTACACAGGGTCTTCGGCTCTCTTGAGACCATGAAAATTTTTGTCGATTTTAGGTTTTTTTAGTACACCGCGAAAAGTTGGGTATGGAGGCCCACTCCTTTTTTAATGTCGCCTAGCTGACCAAAATTTCCATATTTAGTTTTCTTACATATTTTCTGTGCGGCCCAAAATAAGCGAGAAAATCGCTCAATAAGGAATAAACAAAAAAAAATTCATAGCCTCAGGAGAGCCGAAGACCCTGTGTAATTTTCCCTTTTGCATAAAGCTTCTTAGTGCCATCAATTATCAATATAAAAGTTTTTCTCTGTCTTTTAAAATAAACATTCCATTAATAAACCATTAATAGTTTTGCTCAATTTGAGGTTTTTTTAATATTGCGCGACAAGTTGGCCATGGATGCCGATTTCTTTTGCAGCGCCTCTTAGCTGACCAAAGTTGCCATATTTTTGTTTCTTACGTTTTTTTTTGTAGGCCGCAAAATGAGCGAGAAAATCGCAGTGGTAGACCTAAAAAAATCATCCTCTATGTCATGTTAACACAACGAATTGTATGATTAGGGTAAAGAATTGATCACTCCCATTTTCCAGATACTTACTTAATACCACTGCATTGTTTTCTAGCTAATTATGGCTGTATTGTTTTGTACATACCCCCTCGCATATCGTATTGAGTTCCCAACTTCATGGTATCCGCTCAACATTTTCCGGATACAAATTTTGCGGATCTATCGTTTCGCGATTTGCTAATTTACAGTATTACAAAAAAATATCCCTGTGGCAGTGATTCATCATTAAGCTCAACATGTTTTATTTTGTTATTCGTTAAGGAGATATATGGCGTCTAATGTCATAATAACTTTCATTGTTTTCATAAAGTCAACTTATAAATTTTATATAGGCAATTGGGATTTTTGGGGTGATAAATGACAATGTTTGGTTATTTTTTATGTAGTTCCTAGAGGGGTCTAGTGAAAAAAATATGAAAAAGCAGCATTTTTACCTTAAAAAATATATTATTTTGTTGCTTTTGTTGTTAGTGTCTACAGTCGCACGTCCCATGTTCAAATCCCGCTGCGGTGCATTTTTTTCAACTGACCATCCTTTACCTGCTAAGCCACAAAACAAATATGTTCTTCAATTTTTAATTTTTAAAGATTATGTAACGAAAAATTCGTATAAATTTATTCTATCAGTTCTTAGTGAACACATTATCACTGTTTTCTAACCTACTCTAAGATTTTTAAGATACATTTCACTCTTCAGAATTATTCTACTTAGAGTTTTATGATTGATTTTTGAGGCATTTTCCTTAGAACTATGTTGGTCTGTTTTTCCTGTGTCTTCGATAGGTTTTTATAAGTATTCTCGACATATAAAATCATAAATTTTATGATTTTATTTAGCCAGGAATATTCTAAAGTCTATCCAAGTTACAGAGGCAGTGGATCAAAACATTGGCCACCACGTGACCTATTCTCTTATTGGTCTGGCCGTCATAAAATGTCAAGTGTTTACGCGGCGAGCAGAATGCAGGGCCGGCTCTTCCTTCAATCGAGTTTCCTGCATATTTTAGATCCGATCGCGAGCAGTATATTCTGTAAATTTATTTTGCTACTTAATTTAAGGAAATTTATAAAGATCCA
The DNA here is from genome assembly GCA_963920635.1 of Pseudeuparius sepicola. Taxonomy (NCBI): domain Eukaryota; kingdom Metazoa; phylum Arthropoda; class Insecta; order Coleoptera; family Anthribidae; genus Pseudeuparius; species Pseudeuparius sepicola. The sequence continues at coordinate 7,766,122 of OY987306.1, forward strand.
ACACAAACACAAATTTTAGAACTTCTAAAAGAATTAGTTCAGAATTACAAGCCACTTGGAATCTCATATTAGTCCGACCCTGGTAATCGATCGCAAGGCGGTCATGTGACTTTGTTTATATCTACTGACGCTGTAACTTGGATAGACTTTAGTTAGTCAATGCCTGACACTGACATAAGGACATGGCAGAAATAGAGTAGTTACAGGGGCAGATTTTGTAAAAATTTGTAGGCAACGGCTGGGCCACTTTAATTTTTAGCGTCATCTGTTGCTTCTTAATTTTCTTCTCTCTTAATTTTTAATAGGTATTTGTTATTTAGTGCTGGACAAGTTTCGTTTGATTATAAACATTTTAAGATGCGGATACATCATTTTGAACGTGAAACGATGTTATGTACTATTGGCAAGTTGGAGGCTAGAATTTCACAAATGGATGTCGCAAAAACCCCAATAGTGTTATTAATCGTTTATGGATAAGATACCAAGGAACAGGAGACATCAGAGAACGACATACAGGCCGTACAAGTGCAACTACCCCAATTGAGGACACATTTCTAAGATTGCTAGCATTGCTAGAGCGCAGTATCACTGCGTCGAAATTGATTATTCAGCTGCACAATACACACAATGTACGGGTTAGTGACTTTAAACTGCCTGAAACAGGATCCACGAAGATCACATTAATGCCAGCATTATCACGAGGAAATCGCACAACCAGTTTACAATGGGTGCAAGATCATTTAAATTGGCACCAGCAAAAATGAGCCCCGATTTGGCCTTCGGCCAGAGTGAAGAAGGAATCGCATGTAGAGCTGTCCTGGAAATGCAGAACGCCTTGTAGCTATTCGAGCGGTTCACAATTTGTGAGTCTGTAAGATCATGGTACGGGGCTGTATCAACATGGGCGGATGAACTAGTCTCGTTTCGTTGGGTGAAGATTTAAACAGTCAACGCTCGTTTGGTTGGAGCGGTATCTGAATTCCAATGATTATCGAAACATTATTCTTCGACCTATGGTTGTTCCGTATGCTGAGAGAATTGGACCAACATTTTAATTAATGCACGACAATGCTCTTCCCCGTGCAGCAAGTATCGGGCGCGAATTTCTGCAGGACAATGAAATTAATGTTTTGCCTCGGCCTACTCAATCCTCTGACCTTAATCCCATCGAACACTTATGAGATATGCTCGGACGAAGACTTTTGGTGCAAAATATTGTGTTTCAACTATTCGAGTGTCTTTCAAATGAATGGAACGCCATCGAACAACATGACATTGACAACCTAATTCTGAGTATGCCTCGTAGACATTGAATTGACAAGTAGATGGAAGGGGTGTAGAGAGAGAAACTGGCAGCCAAACTTGAGTAAGTGAAATAGTAAATAAATCAGCTGATTCCGGCAAACATAACACAAAAGAGGTGTTTGTCCTAACTTTCTATTTTTGTGTCCTGTGCTTCAAACGAGTTCCGTTGTCAAACGTCATTTTCCTTCTGTCCCAAGTCCCAATACAAGTAATAATTATTGTATTATTTATATTTGATTTGAGTTCGTGTAGTGCTGGCAGTTTCGTATAAAACGGCGTTGAGTTTGATATTTGGTTTAATATTATTTTTAGATCAGAAAGAAAATTTAATTTACTATGTGGCTATATTCTCCCTGTTGTAGTTGTAAATTACAAAAAAGATGGTCAACTCCTGTTGTGTATTTGGATGTACCAAACGGGGCGGAAAGAATAAGAATAGTGGGGTTTATTTTCTTCGTAAGTCTTAAAAATCTTTGCTAATAACTTTGCAGTTTTCCAAGAGATAAGGTGATAATAAAGACAAGTGGATTGCTGCAATAAAAAGGAAAAATATTTACTTGTACTTGTAGTCAACATTTTATTGAGAGCGATTTCATAGAGAATTTTGGGCAGCGCAAACTTAAAAAGTATGTAATTACTACAGTTTTTTATTTTCCAAGTCATGATAGAAACTCTATCAAGGGAAAAACTGGCAAAATATTGTGCTAATGAATGGATGAATGGAATTAATCTTGAAGTTCTGGTCCCTTTAATAAGGTACTTATTTGTAATTCTTTTTGTTAGATGCCTAAACATTAAAAATTATATAAAAATATGTACAAGCTATAGGTACCTGTCTTAGATGATTTTCCTATTGAATTTTAAAATTAATAAATTAGTTAAGATAAGTAATTAAATTTGAAAATGTACACCTTATCCTAGATATTTTGTCGCCTTTATTTTAAAATAAACTTTTATTTTAGAATTTGTATTTTATTTGTCTCCATTTACTTCCAGGTACATAAAATTGCCATGTAATTTTTTTAATCAATCGTTACTTTTTTTCTGTGCAATATTTACGCAATTATTGTGGTTTCATAAAAAATTTCTCATTACTACAAACAAGCCCCGAATTTCGGAATACAGATCATACAATAAAGAGAATTACGGAACATGCCCATTAAATACGCCATTAATAATATGCAACAACCCTATATACCTCCTTTGCCTCAATCAGCTGACACGTCCATTAAGCGACCTTGTCTTACTTATTGCCATTTGAAACCTATCTCTCTCTAGAGTTGGCTGCCCCAAACAACAATGAAAGTCATACCTGTGCGACTTCCATAGTACTTATCAATTCGATGCTCGTAGATGTAGAGTGTTAGCAGCCGTGGTGGAAATCCTCTATATTAATTATTCTTTATTGGTGCTTTATTGTTGTTAATTATGTGTTGCAAAAACATGCATAATTTTTTTTCTGGAAACTAAGTAAGTTTGAAGAATTTCTTAATTCTTTTGTGAATTTTTGCACATATAAATATTTTTAGAGTACAGCTATGATATAAGATAATATGGCAGGAAATTGTGTTTTATTTCACAATTTTTATCTTTGTCCCTTAGATTATTTTCAAGTGTGTAGTTATTGCACGGGCGTAGCCAGGATTTAGTTTTGGGGGGGGGGGGTTTAGTTTGAGAAGTAAATAAAACAACAAAAATATACTTACATGAAATTTAATATCTATATATTCATCCGAAAAACTACGACATATTTATAAAGTTCTTAACTTCAAATGAAATGGATAAACTAATTTCGTTCCTCTGCGCTAAATCTAAAACCATTAAAGAAGAAATCTTCGGCTTTTTCTTTTAAATATATCCACTACTTCATCTGCATGAATTTCTGTTCCATAGTGAATGTTCATTAGAGCCAAACCATTAAGTCTGTTTTCACTTGTAGTGTTTCGTAAATAGTTTTTCAGTCTCCTTAGGCTCGAGAAAGACCTCTCTGGGGTAGCAGTGGATACAGGAATGGTAGCCAAAATTTGTAGTAATGTGTAAATATTAGGATAAAGGTTTTTATCGCACATATCTAGGCATTCCAAACTAGATTTCGGGGTAGGCAGTCTTCTTATCAGCATGCGAGGTAGCTGAAGCTTTGATAGCTAAATCCAAATTTGTTTCTTTATTAGAAACCCCTTGACCTTGACTACACCACTTTTTCCAGTAGTCCATACCTTTAGGTTTATCACCCTTCCTTTTTTCCCCTCCATTTTTCGACAGTAATAATGATTCACGTATCTATCCTTAACAAGGTCATCGAATAACAGTGCACTAAAATTACTCACTTACACGGTACACTTAATTCTCTTCACTATTCGTTCACCACTTTTCACTTTTATTCGCTTCGAGTTCGCATGGAACAATACTGCCGTAAGCGCGGTCACGCGCCGCGGCGCCGCTTATATAGCAGCCCAGTAGCCGTCCAGAAACTTCTTGGTCTAGTAGGCGGTTAATCATTTGTTTGCCGAGACATGCTATCTGTCATATTTGATATCTGTCACTTATTGCTACCGTGTTTACGTCTTCTATGAAATAACGCGTATTCGGCTTAATTAAAAATTCATACTTTGTTGAGTAATTTTCAGTTTAGTGTTAAATTCCATCTGTACAACCTATCAGTCGTTCGGTGTATTGTTTGTGAAATTCATTTTAACAAGTCATAATGCCTCTAGATCCTGTTACTGTGGCAAGAATTGTGCTGTTCAAAATGTGTATCGGCGCTATCAGGAGACTGGCCTGATAACCAGAAAGCCAGGATCCGGGAGAAAAAAAGTCACCACTCCAAGAGATGACCGTTTTTTGGTGTTCACAAGTTTACGGAATAGAACAGCTTCTGCGGTTTCGTTGCGAAATCACCTTCACGAGGTGAGAAATGTTAATGTTAGCGAATGGACCGTCAGAAGAAGACTTCGTGCCGCCGGATTATCTTGTAGAAGGATGGCTACAGGACCACCGTTGCAACGTCGACATCGAGTTGCAAGATTAGCTTTTGCCAGAAATCACTTGGCATGGAACAATAATGACTGGAGCAAGGTACTGTTTTCAGATGAGTCCCGTTTTTGCCTCACTGGGTCAGACGGACGTCGGCGAGTATGGAGAAGACCCGGAGAAAGATATGCCCCAGTTTGTATTGACGAGCGACTTCCATTTGGTGGTGGGTCAGTTATGGTTTGGGCAGGAGTCACTTCACAAGCACGCACGGAGTTAGTTTTTGTACAGAATGGGTCCCTGACAGCACACAGGTATATCACGGAAATTCTGGAAGATCATGTTATGCCTTTCATGATCACTATGGATGATCATGGCATTTTTATGCAAGATAATGCTAGACCCCACGCAGCCAATGTTGTCAGAGAGTATTTAGATGAGATAGGAATCAGGCGGTTTGATTGGCCAGCACTCAGTCCAGACATGAATCCCATCGAACACGTCTGGGATAAGTTAGGACGACGTATCCGAAGCCATACACCAGCTCCAAGGACTGCCCAGGAGCTGAGAGAGTTGCTATTGCAGGAGTGGAATAACATCGACCAGAATGCAATCCTTAATTTAATTGAAAGTATGCCTCGCCGACTTCAAGCAGTCATTAACGCAAGAGGGGGGAATACACGTTACTAATAATCATTTTTTTCAAATAATGTTAAGTTTCACTTATTTCTTTACTTCAAATAACATTCACTTCAAGGCAAATTTTGTTACTTTTTTAGAATAAATCATGAAAACTAAAATAAAGCGCTTCAATTCAATATTGCATACTAAATTTAGCTTATAAAATACACTAGGATAATTTACATTATGCAAATATAAGAATGAAACCGAAAATTAAAAAAATATATCACAATTTCAAGATGACCTAAATTTTTTGCTCGCCAGTGTATATTCAAACGTAATAATAATTTAACTCTTCACTCCTCGTAGTTTTTCGGTATAATATTAGGTAATATTTTGCTTATTTCGGGGGGGGGGGGGGTTTGAACCCCCGAAACCCCCCCCTTGGCTACGCCCGTGAGTTCTTGCATAAACGAAGTACAAAATTGTTATATTATTGCGTGAATTTACATTAACCTTAAATTAGGTACCTTAAATATTATAATTGTGTTGCATAAACCCACCGTTAGTTTTCGTACGATTTCGTTGCATGGAGTACCGATACCGGTAGCTTTTCACGAAAGCTCCGAATAAGCTTTGATTGTGATAATATAGTACGAGATTCTGTTGTGCGTTTCCAACCGTTATACCTATATCCAAATTGTTTAGAGCTAATTATGCTTCAATTGTGTTCTGTGCTCGCAACCAGGATATATCGGGATGGATTCCAGACCAGACGGTTGCTCCCGAATAATGAGCGATGGAATTTCTGAACTTCGAATTGTGTAGCGCAGCCATCGAAGCTTGTTTCCGCTTCCAAATATCACCGACACACCGCGGCGCGCCCTATTATTTCGCCATGCCGCTTATTGGAACACAAAAACTTGAAATCGGTGCACACGCTGGATGCGAGGAAGACTGGCGTAATCGAAATTGCATCGGCAATATTTTGAACGCTTCCAATCAATTTTTCATTTAACGGTTTCGTTCGCAGCGGTAAAAAGTTATTTCGTTTCTATTTTTAAATAATTGCGCAGGGAAATTGATTATATTTTTGAAGCAAGCTCTGTTAAATGGCTTCGTTTGGTTTTCAACTAATTTTTGCAGACATTTTGTAATCGATTCTATGCAATTCAAACCTGCGACTTCGTCAGAAATGTGACAACCCCCTTATTTTCTTTATTTAAAAGTTTAGGATAAAAGTTGTAGAAGCCAAAGAAAGTTTTTTGCAGCGTTTATTTAGTTTTATACAGGGTGTTCAGAAAAACGATGCCAAACCAAACTTACGATTTTTAAATTTAATACCCTCTATATTTTTACTTATTTAAAATAATCGAGTGCTCTGTGGGTTGTGGAACTTTGTGGTTGAAAACCAAAAGAATCACACCCAAGAGATACACCAAAAAAATGAAGAAAATCATTTAGCGATTTTTTTATTTAAAATCTGACACCACAGCGTTAATTAGGACACACCAAAACCCGCACATACCAAATTTGAACAAAAAATATACAGGGAGTTCCATTCTACAGAGTACCAAAGTTGAGCAAAATAGGAATTTTAAAGGCATTTGGCGCGTCAAGTGTGCCATGGAATTACTTAGAAACAGTTGAATGATGAATAGGACCACTCACAGTGTCGATGTGCAAAGATCCAATACAAAATATACAAGGCGTTCTTCTCTGTATTAACTCAAAATGCTGAATTTTTTAAACTTTATACAGGTCAAAAATCGAGTATTATAAAACCACCCAAGACAATATAAACGAACTAACTCTAAAAAATGCAGAAGCTTGCCAGTCAGTAGGTCCATATGAGTCAAGGCGTCTGGTGTGCCACAACGGAAAACGCACAGAAAATGTATCATCCTAGACGGTAATTTTGTTGAGAAGGGTCCAGTAACTTATATGATTTTTTATCTGTTGGTTAGAATTTGTAAAAGAATAAATTACCTACTCTTGTGTTTATTAATATTTTCATATAAACTTTCATAAAAATTCAGAATTTTGAGATGACCTAGAGAAAAATACTCTGTACATTTTTGAATTGAATCTTTACACACCAACACTTTGAGTGGCCCTGTTGATCATTCAACTGTTTTAAGGGGATTGCATGGCACACTTGACTTGCCAGATGCCTTTGGCTCTCTGTATAATATAACTCCCTGTATATTTTTTTTTCAAATTTGGAACGTGGGGGATTTGGAGTGTCCTGATTAACGCTGTGGTGTCAGATTTTAAATTAAAAAAACGCTAAATGATTTTCTTCATTTTTTACTAGAAAGAAATTCGTGGTAAGCCTTGAAAATTGAGATTAAGTCCTAAAATTTTGCACCAACGTAAAAAAAAAGAGTTTTTTGTGGCCTATTTTTTTAGAAAAAAAAACGGCTAAAATCGGATGAAGAATATAAATTTTACGGGAGTGTTCGTACTTAAGATGAAACACCCTGGTGGTTTAAAAAAATTGCTGCCGCTGTAATTTTGTCACAGCTCGATCAAATATTATATAATAATACATGTATCAAGGCACACTTGGCATCTGATGCAATTAACTGCTTCGCTTGGGCAGCAATTTCTTTTATAATGGAACCTTCATGAGAACAAAACCAATCGTTTATTTTTCTTAGGAAATTTGGTATGCAGGGGTTCTACATAATAACGTTAAATGATTATATTAGGTCAGTTTTTTAGTAAAAAAATACCTTATAACAAATAATATAGCATTCTGAAACTTCAAGCCGGAACATTTCCATAAAAATTTGTATTTTTATCATCGGATTTTAGTCGAATAATAGTAATGTCAATAGGTTTCCTAAATACAAAAACCCTAATGTAAAAATGATGTTGTATGAAAAATTTATTGAAGTAAATGACGAATTTGCAGAAAAAAATTAAATTTAATTTTTACTTTATTTTTTTTTAAATTTAGATACCTATAAGTATCTATTTGTAGTAAAGCAAGTTACAGTTTCAGTTGTTTTCATTCCCCATTAAATCCCGATTTTCGTTGATTTCTAGAATTTTTTTGTTGGATAGTTTAACAGAATTTGGAATAAACCCGTTTTAAGGGATGCCCGCTGCCCAGTCCAATAGCGTAATCAGAATTTGTATAAAAATATGCTTAATTACTGTAGTGTTCGCAAGCAAGCGCACTATAAAAAATGTTTACCAGATTGTCTCAGAATCTGCGTAGCTATATTTACAAAATTGTTTGCGGCATTTGTTTTCTATTCAAAATATATCTATAAACATGATTGCTATAGGTATCTTTTGCCGTTCTTGGCTATTATAATTAACAAAACATTTTCAACCTGATGCTGACTTCGAGTTATTCATTGACTTCATCTTTAAGGTGGCATAACAACACATGGCATTAAATACTACCAACCCAAGTGAGATTTTTGCGTTTATTTTGAAAATCATTATGTTTTTAAAAAAATCAACCAATTACGATGTACCGTTGGGAAAAACAATATACTTTCTGGAATTTTATATTAGAGAAGAAGAAGAAAATACATTTCAGGTATATGGTTTTCGCAAACGAGACATCAGATTTGGCTGATTTTTGTTCAAATATGCGCAATATCAGGGACTCTTTAAAGTAAGGGCACCCAGCATTACACCGTTGGGTGATTCACTCTTCAGTCAACGATTATACTTTCCAAAGTGAGGCCTATTCTTTCCTCATTCTAATGGTCTCAGTGATGCAAAGTATCAAATTTTATTGGAGAATCTACGAATATAACAGGTACTTTGATTGTTAGTAAAAATTAATAATGGTTTCCATGATTTTTAAAAATTAGTCTTGTCAATTTTGTGTATACAAGTGCAGAATGTGGCAACTGTCAAATGAAAGAAATTTATTTTATAGTTGAAATTGATTTCCAGCAAGTATTTCCACGAATTTAAGTAATAAGTATGGTAGGTCAGTAGTGCCGATTTTGCTTATTTAAGAATTTGTCGCTATTACACCTTGTTACCAGGTTTCTCAATCCATTTGTAATATGTATACTTGAACTTTCTTCCCTTGTTGAATGTATCTACGCAAAGAACTTTCACAGATTTCGGGATTGACTAATACATTATAAAATTTTTGTAATTTTATTTATCTCCCAAGGTAACTTAAAATAAAGTTGTAGTCGTAGGTCGTAGATAAAAACTCTTAAAAAAAGTCCTGACTGAAGCTACCTGCTTAATAATTTAAAATTTTCGAAATACGATTTATTTTGAACTCGCTGTTTATACGTAATGACCATGTAATGGGAATTGTAGGAATTACTAAAGGTGACAAAGGAAAAATCTTGTAGCAATTATTGGGACTACTACTACAGGCGGTCGCATTACCTTCAGTTGACACATCTGAGTATATCTGGAAGTTAGATAAGTTAAAAATTGTGAATTATGATGGGAAATATTTTGCCTCCTTTAGAATCTATGGCACTGGCATTTCACATAAAACTTGATGGCAGTTGGACACTGACATATAACATAACCTTGTATCAGCCCCCTTGTGGTCTCCTTGGAGTCAACAGAAAACAAACATCCCGTCAAGGCTTCACTTTTCCTATGTGACATGCTGGGTCCCCTTATTTTAAAGAGTCCCTGCGCAATTTAATGTAGTAGATATTTGAATTGAGGATTGGCTTTTTGAAAAACCTAGTAATTTTAAAAACAAACATCAAAAACACACTTGGGTTGGCACTATGTGTGACAATGCCAACTTCTAACAATTTTTCGCTTATAGATGACCTTCAAGGATGACCTTCACTTCAAACTATGTTAGATGCAATGACGTCAGGACCTATAGACGTGGCGCTCCATTCATAAAATGCCGTTTTTTTTTATCTCCAAGATTAAATATATCCATATTACTCTAAAAACAAAGATAGGAATATTTTTCGACTTGGTCACTGCGGAGTCAGCTTTCAGATGCCACTGTACCACCCGAAAATAAACCTGTCTATATATAGGCTTCCGACGTCGTTGGTTAGATGGCATTTTGTAGTTTCCCGGGTCAAGTCTAGCAGGGACGCTATTAAACATTGCAATCTGTTACAACCGTTTTCCCACTACCGATAATAATTAGCGAAATATGTAGCGGCCCGCAACCATGGCATACATCTCAGTCTGAATCCAGCGTTCCAGGATGGCAGACGACAATGGCGACGCGAGTCTTTGTGCCCAGACTGCATCCAATAAGAAAAGTAACCCCCTCACCTTGGCGTCTAATGAGACGAGGGGGCGCATTCCGGTCCTGGATGGGCCTCGACGCCCTTAGAGCAATGTCGGAGTGCGATCCTTCAGACTCGCAGACAACCGAACGTGCGACCTCCGCGAAAGGGCACCTTACACATTTGTTTTATTATTTTGCTCGCGTGTGTTCCTTCGGTTTGACTTCTGATTAGATTCGGAACTATAGCGCGTAAAGTAATGTCTTTGCAGAAGAAGTCACATGGGACGTCCAAATGTACTAATATACAAATCACCTGTTATCTTTGTTATTGAATTTAAACTTAATACGCCTTAACATGTGGTTAATTTCGATTAGAGAGGTGACATATTTTTAAGATGCTTTAATTTATTATTGTTCCTTTGACATAACCCTAGTACTGGAAATTAAATTGTAAATAAATTTATATCCTAAATGCTGGTCGGTAGGTACATCAACTTTGCATCAAACATAACAGATTTTTAAAACGTTAGTATATTTATCGATATTTATTAATACAAAGTTAAAAGAATGATTCTTAAGCCTTACATTTTTAAATTTTCATCAATGTCATATTACCTACATCATAAGCCATGTAAGGTGACATTCATTTTGTTGGATGTTCCTGCATTCCCCATGAATTTCCTGACAGTTCGGGCTGTCGCAAGTAGTATATCCCGTTTTCTGCGTGGACCTGTAAAGATGATCAGTTAGACCCAGCTCTTTGATGTTTCTCAGCAAACTTTTTGGTATAACACCAGTTGTTGACACGATTATTGGAACCGTCTGAACGTTTCTCCATCTCCCATTGCCTTCTAATTCGTTCCTCTAAATCTGTGTACTTCGCGATCTTCTCGGCCTGCTTCGCACCCAGGTTGTTGTTGTTTGGGATGGCCACGTCAATCGGAGTTGTCTTCGTAGAAATTTTATCCACTATTATAAGGTCTGGCCTATTATGGGCAACTCGTTGATCTGTCAGAACTGTACGATCCCAGTACATCTTGTAGTTGGTGTTTTCAAGAACAGTCTCCGGTGTGTAGCTGTAATATGGCACCGTCTCTGCCTGCAAAAGCAGCAGTTTTTCCGAAAGTCCCTGGTGCAAGATCTTGGCAACCGAATCGTCTCGTTCCTTATATTCCGTTGATGCAAACATCTGACATCCTCCTGTTATGTGCTGAATTGTTTCTGAAGTTTGGCACCCGCATCTTCATCTGCCATCCACTACCGATACATCTCCTTACAATGAATTTTAGGTAGTTACGAGTTAGTATATCCTGATCTTGTATGGTTAGTAAGAAGCCTTCCATTTCGGGGAACACTCGTTCCGAGGTTAGCCAATAGTTTGACGCCAACCTGTGGACATGTTCCTGGTCAACCTCATTAGGCTGCCTCCCGTGCAGCGGCTTGTCCAGCCACATCTGTAGTTTATCATTGTCGGTTCGGGGGTGATTTTGATGCTCGTGTTCCCTCAGACGTAGCGGTGTTAAGACGTCTGCTCCGTATATAGCTTTATGTTGTGTGGAACTGTTGGCCTGCCTGTGGAAATAATTACGCAGGTTTAATATTTGTTGCTTGTTGAGGTTATTATTGTTATTTTATTATTATTATTAAAAAATGTACTTTACAAGCCAAATGTACTTTACAAGCCAACGTCATTTCTCAGCTGATAGGTTAGCTCATGTCCAAAATTGAACTTAGTTTTCGAGCTGCTGGCACTTTTATGGATTTCGTGAAAATCGGCATAGATCAGTTTTCGCGAGTCAAACCTTTTAATATCCCTGGTGTTGATAACAGTTCAAAACGACTAATAATGCCTTTTAAAAAAAAATCATAGACAGGCGTTAATTTTTTCTATTAACTAAATTCGACACTTAGTAACTGTAAACAAATGTACCACGTTAACCTCGCAAGTTATTTTAAAAAATTGCTCATATCGTGTCCTCAGTTTTTAAAATGGCATAACACTTGGTCTGTAAATAAAACGTCATCAAAATTATATTCAATTGTCTGCATCAATAGAATTTAATTTACAATTAGCTGGAAAAACTAGTAAATTTAAAAGGTTTAAAAGAAATACGGGTATTTTTTAAAATACTCATAGATAGATAGATATAGTTAATTTAGCAAAAAAATCTTAGTACACGTGTTTCATGCTATTTGGCAATCATCAGTAGGTACGGAGTAACATTAACCAAATAGGCATGATTTGGGAAGCAACAAATGAAGTCCAGGCAGGAGCCAACAGCTTCCCAAATCATGCCTATGTCTTTGATTTGGTTTATGTTCCACCGTACTGATGATTTCCAAATAGCATGAAACACGTGTATGCAGTTACTAGGTATTTTTTGTTAATTTTGAGTGCTTGCCCATTATCACTTTTTGTTGTAAATGTTTTTACACTCGTTAATCTTACATCCTTCTTGTTAATTTAGCAACTATGAATTTTAGAATAAGGTCATTAGTGTCTATGCATATTTTAGAAATACCTTTTCAAATAAATAAACCTACGAAATCCACTAGCTTTTCCATCTAGTTGTAAATAAAATTCTATAGACACAGGCAACCGAACATATATTTTTGGTAACGTTTTATTTCCAACTTTATGAAAAAATATATTTTTTTAAATCGGCAGTGAAGTGTCTCAAAATCGTCATTAAAAGCTCAGAAATCGGCACTGAAGTAACCCATTATTGTACTTACGATTTGTAAACGAGATGTAAACATCATACGTCAGACGCGGAGCCATCGCCCGTCAAAAGTGACCAAATATTCAAAATCCGGCCGATAAAGGCCCATTTAGCTTTTCGTACACATTGCAAAATTGTTACCTATAGCAGTGCAATCAATATTTTAGTAGGTTTGAATATCACTAGATTTGTTATGGAGGCTGCACAACAAGGAGGAGTTTGGTTTTTCTGTTCGAAGACGCCGTGTCTTATCATACCTAGGTAGAGCGATCGTCAGCCTCGGCCAGAGGCCTCGGCAACTAAATTCCACATGAGTCATAAAAAGTTGAACTTCACTGCCTTGGTACATACATAACTATTTCGTACTACTTCCTATTAATTGAAATAATTTCACAATGGGTTCCTTTTGCAATAAATAATAATTTATTTTGCAGTAAATAGCTATTTATAACATACATATTATATATTTTTTGACATCGGAAGTTTTTATTAAGCAAAACAATAATCACAAGGGTTCACCCATGAACCGACTGCGCGCAGAGTTGCTTGACTTTGACGATCGCTCTACCTAGGTCAAGTACAAGTATGACGAGGCACGGCGCTTCCCAACAGAAACACTAAACCAAACCAAACCTGTTCAGTATAAATATTTGGCTAGGTTTGCATATCAAATCTATTTTTCATGGCACAACAGGCAACAGTTTGGTGTTTCTGTTGGGAAGCGCCGTGCCTCGTCATACTTGTACTTGACCTAGGTAGAGCGATCGTCAAAGTCAAGCAACTCTGCGCGCAGTCGGTTCATGGGTGAACCCTTGTGATTATTGTTTTGCTTAATAAAAACTTCCGATGTCAAAAAATATATAATATGTATGTTATAAATAGCTATTTACTGCAAAATAAATTATTATTTATTGCAAAAGGAACCCATTGTGAAATTATTTCAATTAATAGGAAGTAGTACGAAATAGTTATGTATGTACCAAGGCAGTGAAGTTCAACTTTTTATGACTCATGTGGAATTTAGTTGCCGAGGCCTCTGGCCGAGGCTGACGATCGCTCTACCTAGGTATGATAAGACACGGCGTCTTCGAACAGAAAAACCAAACTCCTCCTTGTTGTGCAGCCTCCATAACAAATCTAGTGATATTCAAACCTACTAAAATATTGATTGCACTGCTATAGGTAACAATTTTGCAATGTGTACGAAAAGCTAAATGGGCCTTTATCGGCCGGATTTTGAATATTTGGTCACTTTTGACGGGCGATGGCTCCGCGTCTGATGTTTGATGTTTACATCTAGCCAAGGCCTACTTATTGAAAAAATCTACTTCAGTGCCGATTTCTGAGCTTTTAATGACGATTTTGGGACACTTCACTGCCGATTTCAAGAAAACATTTGTTTTCACAAATAATATTTATCTGACTCTAAACAAATTATAAATAATAATCAAATAAAGTGTTCAAATTGCTTACCTCCGAGTCTACTATGCGTCTTGTACTTACTGAGATATTGATTTGTTGTTCTAATTAACTAATCGGTTATCTCTGTTTCTGTTCATTTATATTATTTTTAGAGTATGAAATGTGGAATTGAGCTAATAAAAAATTAACTCCTGAATGGGTCAAACAAATTTTTAAGTACCTTACGACACTATTAATTTTATTTTTAAGGGTGATTAACGCAGCAGGGCTATTTAGGGTTGTGTAGCAAAAATTTGAATCATAATATAGATTGTTGTATAGTCGAAAAACTAATGTAAGGTTCCGATTTTCCGATTCGGGTATACCTAATTCTAATTGTGGATTCTGTAGAATCGAATGCGTAAATTTCGATACTTTTATTTCCGCATATATTTAGAGCTTAAATCCACACGTATGCATGTGCGGGGTCCCAAAGTAGAAGGGTGTCGTTTTCCAAACAAAACAAAACCATAGTTTTTACTATTCGTTCTCGCCTGAACACCTCCCGATACCCAACATGTTTACATATGAAATAACACCAACGGCTTCGATATATTATATCAGTTCTTCGAACATCGAAGCTGTATAGCTTCGGGCTTCCTGTGCAGATACTTTTATTTGCCATATTCCCCGGGCGGAAGTCTGGGGTGGAATAATGTTTGGGAATAAATTTTTACATCACGTGTTCATATTATGGTTACTTCGCACTTGTAACATCCTTCCCTGGTTCCTGCTTTATTGCTCCTAGTTCGATAGATTCGAAATTAAGGAGATATTAAGCTGAATGTTGTAGCAGTTGCTCTTACAGGGTACACAAATTTGGAACCATGTCCGACATATAATTATGTCATGTTTTCTATTGGCATAACAACAGGAATTTTTAGCGATGACATCTATGGCGTCTATAAAAGAAGGTATTTTCACAACCTTCTCAAGCTTACAAGCCCTGTGCAAACATGTGGCAACGCCGCAGTGGGACGGTTCAACGGGTCTATGCAGTATAGAGTAGTCTGCACTTTGGCTTAGTTTATATTTTCTAATAAATGTTCAACCCCCTTTTTAATACCTAAGTAAGTAGGTACGTTTGTTTAACAGACAATAAAAGCAGTAACAAGTAACAAAATATACGCAGAAGTATAAGTATTTATAATAAGTACGATTCCTGGTGTGGGTAGGTACATTTTCGACAAATAATATGGTAAATTTGGGCAAATAAAGGGGACTACATTTTGTTGTACCTAAGTCGAATTTTTGTGAGAATTTCTCACAAAGTGCGCCATCAGGCAAATGACGATTACCTATCTTCCCTTAAGGATAAATTTTCATAAAAATACAAACAACAAGCGAACAGAGAACAGCACGTTGTGAATGAGAGTAGGTAATCTCTTCTGAATGAAATGGCAGTTAGAGTCAATTTCATAATACATTCAACTAAATTATCTTTTGACTTTAACATTAGGTAAAGAAACTTTTGCAACAATTCTAAACAATGCGGTTGGATTGCTAGAGAGCTCCTTTAATTTTGAAGGGTACTTTAGTTTCTCTATGCAATTGGCCCTTAATCATTTTATTCTTAAATTTTCCTCATTTGGAAAGCCCAAAACGAATACAATTGACCGACTGCCGTCAAGCAAAGAAAACCTAGCAACTTCAAGTTATTATTACGATTTGACTTACAGCCAGGTAGGTATATAACTAATTTCTAGCTTCCCTCGACGGTTCTAGGCATCTTGAGGCTTGAAATTGTAAGGATTCGATTCTTCACTTCGAACTTTTAGAGAAATGTTTCATTTTTTCACAAACAAAACAAATTTATAAAAAAAGCTGTCGCCAGCACTTCGGGCTGTCTGTTTCCACCCAGAGACACACTGACTCGTCGTAGCAATCTGGCGACGATAGCACTACAAAAATTAATTCTGGTAAATTTCTTGTAAAATCAACTGACAGTGAGTGACAGGCCACGCCGGACCCGCAAGCCTATAGAGTCGGATGTGGTATTTTGGTTACAAAATGCTGTCAAAAATTAAAAAAAAAAACAAAAACAATTTTAATATTTTTTATGCAAATTATTTATCGTAAATAGTATCACTAAATGTTTTCCTATATTACAAAATTTCAAGATTTGTCTTTTGTCGCTTAATATGTTTTTGTATGCAGAAAAATTGCGCTTTCAAAGTACTTTCGTCATGAGCTAAGAAAATTATTATTTATTTGTACAGAATAATATTTGATTCAACCAAAAACCGACACATATCTGATTTCAATTCTTAGACTTTGTTTTTCTTTTTCAAACGACTGAAAGTGACTGCTGTATGCTTAACTAAGGCATGTTATTTGAAGTTCTTCTTGTACCATTTCTTCGATGAAGTGGAGTTTTACGGGGTTGATCTACAAAATACTTTTTACTAAATACTTTTTGCCGGAATTCTAAGGAAATTAAAATAAATAAAAATATTTAAGTTAAAAAAATAACTCACTTCTTTGCCACAGGTTTCGCAAAAAACACCATCACCATCGAGGGAAAGCTCAGGGTAAGGACGTATCCAAGCACAAATTTTAGAAGACATTTCCAACTAATATTGATATCTAACAGGGGCGTGCAGTCCATGGAAGCAAGGGAGGCAGTGCTTCCCCTAAACCAAAACAATGTAAAATGATAAAATGTAATTTTTGAATTTTTAAACAGGAAGCAATTAGTTTAGTTACCTAGGTATATCAAAAACGCTAAAAATTATCTTATATATCATATATCAAATCTACAATCTGTTATGCCTATAGCAAATGCGGCGTTGACTCCGACTGCACCCATCCTACCGAGCGACAGTACAGTACAATGTAAGCTATGCCGGCCGCTAGCTTTTCTGTAGCGTTCGATAGTCGGGAGGTTATTGAACTTTCCACCTCCACCGCACTGGCTGACGCGAATGAGAACGCCTGTTTTAAGCGGGCGTGGAAGCTATCGTTGCAGTGGGTTCTTTGTTTAGTTTAGTTGGTTTTGATATCTGCGTTGGTGCGTCGCGCGCGTCGTATCTCGGGCGATATGGAAGACAATACGGACATGGACATGCAAATACCGTCAACTTCGGCTGTCGGGAATGACGTTGAAAATGTTAAAGTTGAACAATTAAGTAAGCGTGTGTGTGAATGTGTAGTGTATGCCTTAATAATAAAGGGACATTAAACTTTGCGGATAAGCTTCAATTAATTACAAACGGAAGAGCAAAACCCCCTATGAAAAATTTAACCACAAAAATGAATGAATGACTTTCACAGATATCGCTGTTGTCTATTGAGAATATACTTCTCCAGAACATGTTAGAGCATCGACGTTTTTATGATGACGTCATTGACGAATTCGCAAAAAGTGATCGAAGAATCTAATTACATTACAAATAGGTAAGTTTTTAAACAACTTATACAATTTTAATACCTCTACAAAATTAAGTGAATTTGCAGGATAAAATGAGCCCTTTGTCTAGATGCATAAAACGGGGCCTTTATATTTTAGAGAGCTCCCGGCTAATAGGGTTAATTTAATTAAGAATATATTTTTTTTATTTTTTGGATTAATTGTTACAAAATGATACACTGGGTTTTAAATACTTATATAATATGGTGCTTAATTTTTTTATGAGCATTTAGTTATTTTTTACAGGTTAATATTAAAGTAGGATTGTTATCACCCAACACAGACAATTATTAAATTCAGTTTTACTACCAAGGTAATAAAAGATTGTCATAACGTCGTGTGTTTATATACCTACCTAGGTAGGTAATAGGGGAATTATTGGCGAGATATGTTAAATATGGCTAAAACCAGTACTAGACTAAATTAAAAAAAATAATTTAATAGACGGGGACCATAAAACAGACAGATACATAACTTGATAATATTTGTGGAAATTAAAAAAATAGTATATTCTATTCTATCATATTCCAAACGTGTTTTCAACAACAACACAGTGTGTGAATTATAACTGTTCCAATATAAGTATCTCCATATGCTATGGAGGATCGAATAAAAAAACACCCTCAAAGAGTAAAAAGTACCCTTGTTGTCAAAATATTATTTTTTTTAACGAAAAAAGTTGTTTAGGGTTAAAATGATGTACAAATATAAGTTTCACCTTTTTGTCTCTAGCAGTTTCCCGCTTTTTAATTAGGAGTAGGTACAGGGTGAGCGAAACTCGACGTCCCAGGCCTAAAGCGAGAACACTAAAACTCAAAATAAAATTTCGAAAAGGGGTTCTTAAATGGGACATACTAAGGTCCAATTATGACCGAAAATTAGCTTTTTTGATGTTTGGGAAAAAGGCCGCTGTGACTTCATCGATATTATTTTCCCAGATTCATTCCACTTTTTTCCTATATATTGAAAGTCCTTATCATTTTCAACAACCCTTGTAGGAAAAGATTTTCTGTATCTTTTATTGTTCAAAATATACAGGGTAAAATATGTAAAAATGGACTTTTTCTAATCATTTTCCGAAATCTAGCTAGCCATGGAAACAATTGATAGCCAGAAGTTTTTGAAGAGTATGTTAGGGTGCCTTGCGCACCCTTAAATTTATTCAACTAGAATATATTTTTTTTTTGTAACAAACAATAATACCAAACATGTTAGTAACAAGCACAATTCAAAAATTTAAAATATACTCTAGTTGAATATATTTAAGGGTGCGCAAGACACCCTAAAATACTCTTAAATAATTTCTGACTATCAATTGTTTCTATGGCTAGCTAGATTTAGGAAAATGATTACAAAAAAATTCCATGTTTTTTACATACTTGACCCTGTAGATTTTAGACAATAAAAGATACAGAAAATCTTTTCCTACAAAAGTTGTCCCTTCTGTAGGCCTGGGACGTCGAGTTTCGTTCACCCTGAACATAAAACAAATTTCTTTTTAATTTCTGTTTGCATTTGCGATTCGTTAAGGTATTTTGAATCATACTTTATTGTAAATCTGGAGGCACCTTTGGGTACTCTTAGCCATGTAATAATAATTTTTTGTCACACCGTCGCAAAGAAAATAAGGTATGGACCAAAAAACTAATTCTTTTCAATGTATTCTAATAAAAACCATTACGGAAACCGTTTCAGAAATAATAAAGTTCATTATGAGGAACTGCCTAAAATAGAATTATAATGACATTTATTAACGTATAATCTTTTCTCAATACCGGATTGATAAAAAATAAGTTTCTTTGCTTATGAATTATATACCTAATTTTTGAATCTAAACAACTTTTTTAGTAAGAAATTTTTTAAGGTTAAAAAGAAGGGTAGGTACTTTCCTCTTGACCCTCCCTCGTAATATGTTTTTCTTTACAGACATGCAAAACTTACCTACCGCATTTAAAAAAATTCCGCACAAAAAGGAAATTTGAAAAAATCCATAATATGTTCCATACTTTCTACCAGTCAGATATAATATGTTTATTTCTCACGTTTTTAGTCGTTCCGAAATTTGAATACATGAATGTTGGTCATATTTACGACTATAGATCAATAAAAACTAAAAAATATTATCAGTGATGTATATAATATTAAAATATTGTAGGTGCAGCACACAATATTTTCATTTGTCCCGCACTTTAAATCGATTGTGTACCATGAATATAAAGTTATCCCTCCCTTTTACTCGAAAATGCTTATACCACAACGATTTTAATTCCGGCATATATAAAAACGCAATATAAAACAAGCCCCCTCCAAATCCGGGGCTCCCGGATTATTCTTCCCGTTTATTTTAAGATTATTTAGTAGCACGTGATAAGCCGTGCCCATAAATTGCCGCTTATTAAAACTGCACTTTTACATTTGCCCGAGATTTAGGTCCGCAAACAACAATAAAGTATAGGAGTAGCGTCCGCAAAATGCCTAGAAATTATATCATAAAAGCATTGTCCAAAAGCAAATTGTTAATAATTAATAATATTAGATGTGGTGTTTAGCGATCCAAGTAATTATTAATTGTTGGCTGTATTGGCTGGGAGGTGGATCGAAGCGTACAACAAAACTACTTTCTTCAAAATTTCGACGATTCGTCAATTATATTGACATCATCAGGACTCTACAATAGAATAAAAGTAGGTATATACAACAAAACAACATGAAAGTGGGAGCAGTATACATTAAAAAAAAATGACGATAAAACAGATAATTAAATATAGATTTGACACATTAAAATATCTTGTACTTACATTGAAACGTAGTTTTTATGTCATGACTTAAAATTATGTACATATCACAGAACAACTAGGTAGTGGGACAAAACAAAACAGCAGGTGGCTTTCATAAACGAAAATTTTAGTAATGGTTAATATAGAATGCTGCCAGTATTTTTTTATATATATTTAATTTTTTTTCTCCTCCAACAGATAAGGGGTTTTATCTTTTTTTATACAAATCATTTCATTTAAAGTCTTTTTTTATAGTTGGATTGCTTGCCGATAACTTTTGTGTTATCAAAATCGAAGTCATGTCCAGTATTTAATTTATGTTCAACTAACGCTGTGGGGTTTTGCTTTATTGTAAATTTTTTGCAGTTGTTTTTGTGTTCATATATTCTCTGCTTTATGTATCGCCCAGTTTGACCTATGTAGCATTTGTCACAAGAAAGGCAGGGTATTTGGTAAATTACATTTGACTGTAATTCTAAACTTGTTTTTGATTTTAGCTTAGAGAAAAAATGGTCTTTTTTGTATACTGCTCCCAGTTTCATGTTGTTTTGTTGTATATACCTACTTTTATTCTATTGTAGAGTCCTGATGATGTCAATATAATTGACGAAACATCCACATTTTGAAGAAAGTAGTTTTGTTGTACAGGGTGGCCCATCCAAGCGGAAAAAGTGTGCTACGTGGAGACACGTTAACATAAAATCGTCATTCAAAAAATGAGATTGTAGTAAAAATTAAGGGGAATTCGAGGGTGTACCCTAATTTTGTATACGGGGGTCCGTAAAAAAGTTATCGCGAAAAAAACATTTTTTGCAAAATAAAATAAAAATATTTTTTAACCTACACATCCATTAGAGAACCTTTAAGTACTATTCCCGAATATTCAGTTTTTTAATATAACTTCCGGTTATAGCGGAAATGAAAGTGGTTTTCTCTATTTTACAACTTACACATTTCTCTTCTCTAAAATATCACAGCATTCTTCTTTCAGAAACATTTTTTAAACTGCAACTACTAACAGCTTCAGCAACAAAATTTTAGACTAATCTGACACGTAAATAGAAATATTGAATTGACAGCCTACTCGCTTGTCAGTTTTATTATCATGGCTGACTTGATTTGTCATAAATTTGGTTTTTTTGTTTGGCCTACTCAGATCGAACATCAGACACCGACCATGAGACCATGTATCTAGTTTGATGGAGCTTCTCTGATAAATATCTCTGAAACGGTTGGAGATAAATAGGTGAAGTTATATATCGTTGGATTCAGAATTAAAAAAGGAATCCTGTGATGGTTAAGAGAAATGTGTAAGTTGTAAAATAGAGAAAACCACTTTCATTTCCGCTATAACCGAAAGTTATATTAAAAAACTGAATATTCGGGAATACTACTTAAAGGTTCTCTAATGGATGTGTAGGTAAAAAATATTTTTTTTTATTTTGCAAAAAATGTTTTTTCTCGATAACTTTTTTACCGACCCGCGTATACAAAATTAGGGTACACCCTCGAATTCCCCTTAATTTTTACTACAACCTCATTTTTTGAATGACGATTTTATGTTAACGTGTCTCCACGTAGCACACTTTTTCCGCTTGGATGGGCCACCCTGTACCCTTCGATCCACCTCCCAGCCAATACAGCCAACAATAATTGTTAATTAATATACCTACCTAGTAGTTATGCCACAAAATATGAGATGACAGATCCATTTAATTTTTAATTATTGTTAATTGGGTTTTTCGCCACAGAACTTGAATCAAACTGATTAAAAGACAACTTTTTCAAGTTGCCAGGAAATTCTTAAATGCTTAACATTTATGGTGTACTTTTTACTTCGAAGTTTACTACAACCTCATTTTTTGAATGACGATTTTATGTTAACGTGTCTCCACGTAACACACTTTTTCCGCTTGGATGGGCCACCCTGTACCCTTCGATCCACCTCCCAGCCAATACAGCCAACAATAATTGTTAATTAATATACCTACCTAGTAGTTATGCCACAAAATATGAGATGACAGATCCATTTAATTTTTAATTATTGTTAATTGGGTTTTTCGCCACAGAACTTGAATCAAACTGATTAAAAGACAACTTTTTCAAGTTGCCAGGAAATTCTTAAATGCTTAACATTTATGGTGTACTTTTTCCTTCGAAGTTTTAATTTTCTTAATAATACTTTTTCTTTACATTCGGTCTTATTTTCGGGTATTGGAAAATTTGCAAAAGGAAATTTGTAACGTTCGTTCAGATTTTTCTTTCCAGGTAAAATAGGTGTGTGTGAGGGAGAGGAGTAAAATATTAAAGAGTGATTCAAGCCATAATGTTCATAAATTCTTAAGAATAAGAGGTTTCGGCGTTTCGACTACCAAGCAATGAATGAAGTCGATTAAATGATTACTGTGGTGCAAATTTAGGCTTTACGGTTATATTAAAATAATGCTTAGGCGGCGTGTAAGCTCAAAATATTCGGTTCGGATGCTAGTAAGCGAATAGACGCCGGAATTAACTACGAACAGAGTTTTCGGAGGCCTACCTAGATTTTATTTATTTGCAAATGGGTGAGAATCTAGAGGGCCGCGGTAGACAGGAGTTTAGGACAAAGTATCACACTTTTCCCACACAAATTTGTCATCACTTTTAGTGGTGAATAAGATCGCATTAAAAAAATGGGGGTTTCCATTGGAAAATTTCGAGATTTAAGCACATTTTGAATGTAATTTTTATTCATATTTTGTGAACACCCTGTATAAGAACGGATTTACTTTTCAGCAGAGATCACTAGGCCAGGGCTTCTGTTACGCGATGCCAAAAATTCGTTTTGAAATTTCGCGGTTTCCTCGTATAAATTGCTAATTGACTTTAGGTCTGCATCTGTAATTTTTTTCCGAAAAATGCAAATATCTCAAAAACGGTTGGATTTAGAGATAGAACATGTGGAATGTTTTTGTTCCAAAATGATGTCTTGCATCCAAAAATGCAATAATATACAAGGTGTTGTTCCATTTGAGATAAGAAAGTTGATATCGACTTCCGGTATAACCGGAAGTGCCAGATTCACCAAAATATTTTAGTTGGGCAGCGCCCATCCGCATTGGTGAGGTGCCAAATTTTCAGAATTTTCCTACTTTTAGTTTTCCATATATAGATCGATGCAGTTCGTGGTGGGCCACCCTGTATAAGGTACCTTCGCCAAATATGGGCACTCCTCCAAATATGGGCACCTTCCTGTAAATGCTGTCTGATTTATTTCTTCTAAGTAAAAATACTGTAAACAGGTTCCTTCACCTGTCCTCGCCCAGAAACCAAATAATTTTTACTATCGGCTGCAAGAGGGCGCTGCTACAGTCGAACTTGTCATATATGCGATAGAGCTGTGCGGTTGTTATAAAAGTCGGCATGTTATTTTTAAGGCATTTTTGGTGGAATTTGTTTCACATAATTAGTTGTTTGCATGCAGGACCAAAAGTCCAAGTCCGTTAATTCTGCCGATATATTTTTCTTATCGAAAACTTTGTCCATTTGTTTGAAAATCCATTTTCGTGTTTGTAGGTTATGTGTGCCAAATATGGGCACCTGTTGTGTTGCAAAATATGGGCAGTGCCCATATTTGGAACACTTTTTAATTTGAAATGTTCAGGTGTTATAATACTTACATACGCCTGGGAATGTTTTATAAACTTTCAAAAGTAGTGTTTTTTTTATATAATATATTGCGAAAAATCGACAATTGAAACAACAAATTTTAATACTTACCATTTTTCTTTTTCATTCTAGTTTATATTAATTTTGGTCGAATGTTGAGAAACATATGTTGGAGTTTTAAAGTCATACTTTTAACCAAATCCATTTTTCCGAATCTCGTTTTTGTTTTTAAAATATTTTTCGATTTTAAATTGAAATAATTTTTAATATTTTCTATCTCGCAAACTAATGAAAAATCGAGGTTTAGTTCGATAAACACTAAACATTCTTCTAAATAAATCTTTTAAACTAAGCATAAGAACGAAAAATACAGTCAAAATTTGTCGGTGTGTGGATTACTAACAATGTGTTAAATAAAAACCTAACTCTTGAAAGTCGATAAGCTCTCTGGACATAAGTACCTATATACTGTATCGCCATCATAGTTTGAAAACAATCCAGATGAAACATAACCCATAGGACAAATTTTACTATATTTGAGGATCCCTTGTTCACGTTTTCTTACAAAACTTATGTAAATATATTCGGATCGCTTAAAAAAAAGATTTTTAAATCAACTGCTTATTCGCGACAACTATCCGAATCCATAGTTTTGACATTTTTCTAGTATTTTTTTTTAACATTTAAGTACATTTTTCTGAAGGGTGCCCATATTTAGGCAAGTTACCTTACAACGTTTTCCGACCTATAATGTAAAACCTCCACTACAGTCAGTAAGTTCCACTAAAGAAAAACGTCTGTGGCACGCGATGCATACCTTATCGAGGAGTGATATACTCTTGAATAGTGTTCAAAATAGTCACTCCAAACTGCCTTATGACACGCTCTAGTCATAAGGCAAACAACGGGCTATTGCCCCGGTTGCTTCCTTTCCTCTGCTAGATAAACTCGAGAGACAAAATGCATCTCGCCCCATCCTCTTGATGAGGTATAATTTTCACGACGCTTCCTCTCAACAATGCCGTCTGGGAAAGCCTTTTTATACCGCCGTTTCCTGTGGATTTTTATAAAGGATGGCGCTACTGTGTGAGGATATAAGCAGGTTCCGTCGTGTATAAATTTTAAAATCTTATCCCGTCAGTCCGGGAACTAGGATCATTGCGATTTTTAGAAGCTCACTAATGATAGTTACACTAACAGGTAACAACCTGAGTGCTTGTGCCGAACAATTCCCTATTAAAAAATGTGTACTAACTGTAAAACAGCATGGAGGCTGGAAATCTTCTGCTGTGGCTGGAGAATACATTATAGGGAATCCGTAGTGTTTAATGTTTTCTGATTTCGTTCAATGTGTGTAGTATTTTCGTATTTTTCGTAATAAACATGCGTTCATCAACTTGCTGTTTATACTGGGAGGATGGTAGGGGTGTTTTGTGGGTTAGGTTTTACGTTTTGTGATGATGGATTTACTACTTATTATATTATTTATATTATTATATTATTTTATATTCTTATGATAGTACTATGACCTTTTCAGTCAATATTGGAAGTAATCTGCGTGTTTCTAGCTTTTTCCAATCTGTGATTAGATCAGAGTATGTTACTGTCATAATTTGACGTTTTTCATTATTGACCATAGTCAGAAAATCAACTTTTGATGCTTATAATCTGTCAATAATGTGTGCTTTTAGAGTTTGTAGTGGAAAAACATATTTTCATGTTTTTATAAGTAATTTTTTTTTAATGTATTGTACATATAATGTATAATGTATACAATAATAATTATATTAGGTCTCTTCATGACGATTAAAATATGCTTTTTTGATTAAGCTGTATAATTTCTGATTGCTGCGATTGCTTCGTATCCCGAATGCATTAAATTATTTCAAACTTCCCCCTTCATTTAGATTTAAAAATGGCCGCAAAATTATTCCCCCAGTTAGACGTCTCTTTTGCTCGGTATAGATTTCTATAGCTATATGGGTAGAACCTGGACCAACACTATGTTAAAGACCTCTGCATAGCGTTGTTTCAAGCAATCACCACTGGCGCCACACAATGAAACGAATTTACACGTTGGTTTAATGTTAAAACACCATTGTTGCAGAATCTTTTATAAAATAAACAAATGCAAATATGTCTGTTACAACGAATTTAATGTTCAAAATAAAATAAAACATTTATTTGTTATGTCCTTCTAATTTGACAAGTTCACATAGCATATTTCCATACATGTTCTTAAGAAAAGCGAGTCTAAAAAGCATAAATAAAAGTATTTGGTACCTTTTGGTCTGACATGAAGTCCACGGCTAGTTGTAGTGTAGGTAAGCATAAAACGCATTAGATTGTTCAGTTTTATATGGAGGACTATTGGTTCGCTTTGGAGCTATAAACAAAATTTTCTATTTTCATTCTTGCATACGTTAAAAAATTAATATTCTTTCAAAGTAATATCTAGAATTTTCGCTTCTTCAGCTGGTTGATCAGATCACCCCCTAATTCCAAAATAATGTTTATTCTTCTGCAATTCACCTAATGGTCTGTGCAGTGTGCATACCATCTTCTTCATGTGCATAGAAATTTCATGTTATCACATACAAATCTACCTATAAAGCTGGATATTTAAAATTTTGGACATTTATTTAAACCACACAAATAACCACAGAGAATACCCCCCTATAACCTATAATAAGTCGCCATTTTTTTCGTCGAGTAGCGCCACCCCAGTCCGGAAACAACAATGAAATATGACGTCATGCTCGGGTCTTTAATATAGTGTCGGTCCAGGTAGAGCTTACAAATCTTATAACCAAAACCAATTTAGGTTAGAGTTTAATTGCTTTTTTGTTATTTGATTTATAACATCCGTTCATGCAAACCAACGGACAAGAAAATGTTAGTTCCCTAAAAAATACCCTGCATATAGAAATGCCTGGCAGTAGTATCTCTACTACGTGATGTCTTACATCTCGACAATGTTGTTTACAATCATATTATGGGAACTTTTTTTTAACATCAAGATCAATTTATTTTTACTGAATCCCTAATTGGTAAAAAGTCAGCGAAGCATTATGAGGAAGTTAGGATAATGCATAAAAAATCCATGTCAATAAAATCATCGCCGTAAATTTCGTGAGCCACTTTCTTCCCCCAGAAAAGGCAAAGTTTAATGATGAAACTTTTACGGATACCTCCTTTGCACTTTATATAAATTTCCCTGTTCGTTTATAACCCCATAAAAAGCAGTAAAGAGTGCGAGATTGGGACGGTCATACTGCCATCCTGGGTCTTGTGGGAAAATCCGTGAAAATTAAAAATTGCGACAAAAAAAAGACACCCGCCCGAGTGTTAATAACTACTGTATTTAAATACGGAATACGAATTTTTCTCCCTAAATATCCTAATTTACAAAAAGGTTCTGTAAAAAAGACAAATATGTGTTTCAGGTAACTTCTTCCTCAATATCTACAGTGTGTCCCAGTGTCAGTAGTCCAAACGAAGTTTGTGGAAAGAGAGTCTTTAACTCTCTCTTTCTTCAGATGAGGCAAGTTGTTAATAGAGCTTTTACTATCTACCCAACATATCACTCTGTGCCTGTATTTAACTATAAAACCTAGTTAGCAGACAAAGGAGTGGATTTGTTAAATTTTAATTGTGTTTTTCGCCACCAAACTGGTTAAAAGACAACTTTTTCAAGTTTCCTGGAAAATTAATAAATCCTTAACAGTAAATGAACTAAACTTTGAACTTGTAACTCAAAAAATATCTTCAACAAATTTGTTTCCTGAGCTTTCGGAAAATAAATCTTCCTCCTTTCTCAAAGATCATGTCACGTCAAAGTGAAATGACAGATTAATAAATTTCAGGTAAAAATGTCATGACAACAGAAACAATAGCCTAGACACCTGTCTGATATTTTACCCTGTGTTCTATCTAATTATTTATACTAACTTCTCTTTGTATAAGTGGCAATAATATTTTACTGGATTCCACTGAACGTTCAGCAATACAGTTGTCTGTATTTCCTAGAATAAATGCTGATTCTTTAATTTTTCTTCTATTTCCTACTTCTTTGAGAATTGGTTTGGACCTATCCCACAAAATCCTGTGATTGTTATTAAAAGAGTGTTCACATATTTTCGACCTAGAAATTTGATTTTGCCTGATTTAATTTGTATGTTCTTATAAACGAACGTTAAATGGCCTACAAGTCTCCCCAACATAGAACTTTCCACATTCCCAAGGAATTTGATAAATGCAATTTTTTGAACTTTGTACCTCAATAAATGGTTAACATCGATCTTAATGTATTTTTGGTTTTAAATACAGTTCTCACATTAAACGATTGCCTGATAGTCCAGGAATATAAGGAATAATTAAATTTACTGGTCGTTCCACCAGATTTATTTCTCTAATTCTATTAGCATTGTTATTTTTTGGCAATCCTGGAAAACTTGCTCAATAAATTCAATAGGATAACTATTCTTCTCAAGAACATGCTTTATATGTTTAATTTCCTCCTCAAATTTTGTGTTATTAGAACAAATCTCTTTAGCCCTGCCATACAAACTTTTAATTACTCCTTTTTTAACACTAATATGATGATTGGAGTTAAAATGGAGATATCTATTATATAGTTTGTGTTGGTTTTCTATAGACACCAGTCTCTATACTATCTGATTCCAGTATAGAAACCTCTAAGAAAGATAATTGACTATTATTTTCAATTTATAAGGTAAACTTAATAGAAGGTTCTTATGAGTTTAAAAAATTTAATAATGAATTTAAATCATCTACTCCATGTTCCCATATAACAAATATGTCATATACATATCTCCACCAAACATTAGGTTGGTGAACATATCTAGTCAACTCATTTTGTTCAAAATCTTCCATAAATAAATAATTTCCTAGTTGAAAATAAGTGGTTTTAACACGTGTTGTTAGTTCTAATATTGCATCTATATTCAAATTTGTCCTTTCTACTAAAGTCTGATCATTTTCTAACTTTCTGCGTAAAATATTCAATGATTTGTTAACAAGCACATTAGTGAAAAGACTAACCACATCAAAGCTAGCTAATATATAATGATCCGAAAATTGTTTTTTTCTAAAAAATGATTACTGTTTCTGATAAATGAATTTGAGTTTCCTACTAACGGATTAACAATTTTAAGTACATATTTTGCTAACGAATGACATGGTGGATTTATTGAACTTGCAATGGGGCGAAGAGGAATGTTAGTTTTGTGTATTTTTGGTAAACCATACAAATGTGGAGGTTTTGAACGATGCGGTGTTAAGAGTGACCTTTGTCTCTGTGTGATTTGTTCACGGTATTTATATAGTGTTTTGTATATTTTAGTTTCTATTGAAGTTGTAGGGTCTTTGTTTATCCTCTTGTAAGTTAAGGAGCGGATTATTATGAAATTGTGTTTGCTCATCCTGCAAACGTCTAAAAATAAGATACATACCTATCTATTTATTCAGATGCAGCTTTTCGCAGTAATGTGACTCCTAAAAAATATCTGTGTGCAATCCTTCGAGGAGCTAGATGGACGGTCTAGATCCGTCTGTTTTTAGTTCATAACAAGCTATGCAAATTCAATCTCATAAATCAGGCTAAAATTCCCTGCCTCGAAGACCTGCAATATACGACCTCCGTTCCGCGTCTGCTTCAACATAAATTAATGAACTAGAATGCATTCTGCTCGTCCCTTGACGTATAGCGTAATTCTCGCGACGTTTCTCCCGCATTCGATGCACTTTTTACGCCGCCTTATTACTCTCACCGAACGACGTGATCCCGGCAGAACCGAATAAACTTGCCTCTGTCACGTAAATTTTTAATTCTCCACGTAGCTCTCCATAAAGACTTGAGGCGAGAGAATAAGGATGAAACGTACTCCAAATAAAGGCACTGGTAAATTTATATCAATTGAGGAAGATGATAATTCTGTTCAGTCGTACCCTTGATGGAAGTTTATTTATACATAATAATATTATACAGCGACTGCTGCATCTGATGCACTTTTTACACTACAACGTTATCATTCTCACCGAGAGACGTGATCCAGGTAGACCCAAATAAACTTGCTTCTGGCACATAAATTTTTAATCCTCGCCTATTCCTTCGTAAGGCCCTGAGAGAAGGGTGTAAAGATAACGGGTGCCCCATTCGGTGTCATTCCTTCCTACTTTTTATGGGCAAATGAAAATAGAGAAAATTGGGCGGGGGAGTGGGGAAAGGTAGCTACAGTTTGTTCAGCGAATGTTCGGCCCTACGTCACAACTCCCGTCCTTGTCTTACTCATGACTATACGACGGATATCGGTCGTATATTCACGAGCCAGACAAGGACGGGAGTTGTGACGTAGGGCCTAACATTCGCTGAACTGTACGTAAAGTTGTATTACTTGGGTGGTGGTTACATTAATTGATGGATTACGAAAATGCACTTCAGTTGCCTAAATTTGTTACTTCTCTAAAATATAACGCGATTTGAACAATTTCAGAAAAATTCAACTTTCGTACAAAGAGAGGGGTATTAATTTGATATGCAACCCGTCGTAAAAAAAAACCATTTTCAGAGTGTTTGACAAAACCGTCACAAACTACATCTATATTTTTCTTCTGTGCTTCGGTCTGTCTGTCTGTTCCCTAAATATCTATCACTAGCTTAGGTCGTGAACGACCTACCACCTATCCTTGCAAGTGCGTACAGGGTGATCCAAACTCGAAGTCCCGGCCTATGTTTAGAAAATCGGCAGCATCGCATGCAACAATGCATGCAACGGCATGCGGTGGTAATGGTCAAGGATTAAATTAATTATTTAGAAAGATGATAAAAATTTCACGTCCCCAATAGATTTTTACAAAAAGAAGGTTAGCGGCTTTATGGGACTATAAATTTTGGCAACTGGTAATATCGTACCAACATCAAATTTCTAATGGATGTGCCGGTACTTTCATATTTGAATCGTTCGGGAAGGTAGACTATGACAGCTGTTTCCCCTTATTAGGTTCATCAAGACAGCCATAACCCTCCCGAACGACTCAAACCGAAACGGTAGCACTTATAACAGTGTAGCTTGTGAAATTTCGGCTCTGGTACTATCAGCCTGATACGAGATGGCGCCACTGGTTGGTTCTCACCTCCAAGTGCAAGCTACACTGTTATAAGTGCTACCATTTCGGTTTGAGTCGTTCGGGAGGGTTATGGCTGTCTTGATGAACCTAATAATGGGAAACAGCTGTCATAGTCTACCTTCCCGAACGATTCAAATATGAAAGCACCGGCACATCCATTAGAAATTGGATGTTGGTATGATATTACCAGTTGCCAAAATTTATAGTCCCATTATAAAGCCGCTAACCTTCTTTTTGTTAATTATTTAGTGTCATAACGTCACTGAATACAGGGTGTTCCGCATAAGAACCGACACAGAGCAGGAGTATACAAGGGAGCCGAAAATAAGGTGATTTAACGCAACTTACCTTTATACTAAGTTGCACCCCTGAGAAGTTATAGGTCTTGAAAATGGGCTTTGAAATTTCGAACAAAATCAACATCAAAAGCCTTCAGTTCGGCAGAAAGACTCTCCGCCCCAGATGTAGTGTTTCACAAAACTCTTGCAAATGTCTTGTTCTTGTCTTGTTCTTGCTGCAAGAACAAGACAAGACTTTTAAATTTCTTGTCTTGCTTTGCAAGACAAGACAAGAAATTATTCTATAAGAGTCTTGCAAATTTGCAAGAAATCTTGCTAAAAGCAAGAAATCTTGCAAAAATCATTATCTGTAACTATAATTTCTGCAAAACTTTAATACGATAAATAATACAATGTAAGTGACGACGATATTGAATAATACTGATTTTTGCAAAATGAGCATAAATAAACGGTTATTCAAGAATAACTGTCTCTATATTCCTGGAAATTAATTTATTTTTTATTTTTTTAACTACTGCAGTTAAGTGCAGTTTATTAATTTATTTTTTATAAGTTTGATTTAACCATATTTTTGCTAAAATACTTAAACAACCAAAGGAGTCTATTGGACTTCCTAATTTCCTAATGCATTGTTTCGTATTATTTTGGCATAATGTAGATCGGGTTATTTTAGCAGGGAGGGTTTCGAGGTTTTTGTCCACTTCCACACAAATATCGAAATCCACAGACATTGAAATAACTTTAACAGAAAGGAAAGTCTTAGACATAGAGGCATTTCGAATTGAAAATCATGAAAACATTAAAACAACATTATTATTATTATTAAAATGGAAAAAATAAATAGAAATAAGAACAAAAAAAAATCTGCGTCAATAATTAAAAAAATAATAGCACCTTTCTAAGTTTTTATAATAATCAAAAGAACGAAACTGTTTTAGAACTGGGTAGGTATATTTAATTAATCCGACGAAGACAATACTCTAATACGTATACCTATGTTTTGTTTTTCGTTTGTATTCTAAAAAATGATGGCTTAAAAAATATTGCTCAGGTAGTCATCAAATTTTAAGATCAATGAAATATTAAATTTTTGGAATAAGATAAGAAAAATCGCCTTTCCATACCTACCTACTAATTATATCAGTTATCTAACTACCTTAAATTAAAAATATTCCTTCAAAATCCAATTAATATTTTTGCCTGTTCCAATAATCATTTCAGTATGTATGATTTGTTTTGTATTTATCAATGAATGATTTAAAATATCCGAGTACAGACCTACACTATCCCTTCACTAAATTCTAAATAGTTCTAAACATAGAACATGGCGACCACCGGCTGCCAAACATCAAAGGGCGCCGGCGTCGAGTTTATATTTTCGTCGAGTTTATATTTTCCCCTTCCTTGTTCTCTAGCACTGTGGACCCCGCGCCCTGCCGCGCCGCGGCTCTGCAGTGTTGCGTCAACTTGTCTCGACAAGCTTTACACATAATAAATAATGCAAGAGACTTGCTAACAAGACGTTACTAAACAAAAAATGCAAGAACAATAAATTGCAAGAAATCTTTCTTGCAAGACAAGATTTTTTCCAGCAAGAGTCGTGCAAGACAAGAATGAATTTAATTTCTTGTCTTGCTTTGCAAGACAAGACAAGAATGGGCCTTACAAGACAAGAAATCTTGTCTTGTGAAACACTACCCAGATGAAGTACCTAGCTTGAACCAATCGCGTCCCTCCGTGCCCCCTCGGGCTCCGTTGTGTCCCCCTCTTTTTCCGCGTAACCGACTGACAATATTCCTAGCCGTACAGACTACAAGCCGGGTACCGTTGCCAAATGTATCAGAATGGTCTTTATTTAAATTTAATGAGAGGTGTCGTTATAATTATTGACAACCTTGCCGTCAATAGCGATCGGAGTAGGTATATCGCGAGTTGTAGAAGGGCTAATACCCACGAAGATGCATTCCAAACATGATATACTGGGTGTATCGTGATCGTGATTCCGAGCATTCCTGCGAAGTGTCTACGCTTAAATTGACAGATTGACCGAACTCGATGTATGTTATCGGTTATATGCGGGAGTATTTTGCACTTGAGGGCTGTAGCCTCACAGCTCCTATAGACGAGCTGCCACTGCCTCAATCTTAATTTTCTTTCAATAATAAATGCTAAGGAAAGGGAATACATTATACCCATTCCTCGATGGGGCATAATTCCGCTACGTTTCCAGCTAAGGTGACAGCATCGGATGCACATTTTATGCCACTGCATTCTCGCAGAGAGACGTGATGCCTGCGCGGCCGAATAAACCTGCCCCTCGAGCTTAAATTTTTAATTTTCACGGATTTCCCCACAAGGCCCTGCGAGGGTTGTGAAGATAAAGTATTCGCCTCCCAATCTCACTCCTTACTGCTTTTTATGGGGGTATAAACGAACAGGGAAATTTATATAAAGTGCGAAAGAGGTGTAGGTAAAAGTTTAATCATTAGACTTTGCCCTTTCCGGGGGAAGAAAATTGCCTCCCCGAAAGTGATGCCGATGATTTTATTGATATGGATTTTTTATGTGTTATCCTAACTTGTTCATAATACTTATTTGATACTCAGCTGTATTTTTCTTTGCAGGTGCTGTTAACTACTGCTAGGGCGAGTTAAGGAGAACATTTTAACCAAAAAGTGTTCCTTTTCTAATTATTTTTGTGGTGCAAAATTTTGCTGGTATGTTTTTTAGTCGACAATTGTATTTACGAATATATAAGAATGAACAGCATGGGGATCTTGCAAACGGTGAGAGATAAAACAACGGTAAAATGGGGGAAACAAATCTAAAAACGCCACTTGGATGCTCGTTAAAAAGTACCATAAGAAATTGTTTTTCTTTTTTTTTCTATCTGTGATAACAATTCCAGAAGAAAATAAAATCGAAAACGCAAAATTTTACTTTTTTCAAAAAAAAACTCAAAAACAAAAGGAGATCTTAGAAATCTGTTTGTATCGTTTTATTGACCTTAAAATTGTGCAACTTTTCCCCATATAACCGTTATTCTATCTGTCATCGTTTGCAAGATCCCCATGCTGTTCATTCTTATCCGGGACCACAGAATAAATAGCTTCACAATAGAAGCGTCCATAAAGATATGTGTCAAAAGGATACTCGCTTTGACGCGAAATATCTTCTAAAGGGATAAACATTGTGCATTTTATTTGATTTTACATTAATCCGCATTGCAAAGAGATTGTATTAGGACCAAATTTATGTATAAGGTATTGGTTATTGTTCTGTAAATTGAAATGGAGTCTAGCTTATTTTGGACACATGTCTTTATGGACGCTTCTGTTGTGAAGCTATTTATTCTGTGCCGGGACACATTGTATAGCCTGTTCCAAATTAAGTTGGCACTATTGGTAACTTTTTTATTATTGAATATAGACCATAGGTTGATTTGGAAAAGAATTGTTTTTTGCGCTGATTAAGATTGTGAAAACAAAAATCTTTATAACTTTTTTGTGTAAAACAAAAAAATAGGCGGATATTTTGATAATTTACTATAAAACAGAGTATAATTTCTTATTAATAGCGGTAAATCAAGGAGGCATTTCTACCGTACTGGCAATTATGAAGGTTATTAAGAGTTTTTCCATACTTGTTCCCATGAATTTTACCGTTTAAATTAAGTTTCTTAGTGACGTACTGAAAACTTTTATAAAAATATCCCTTATATGATTTCTCCATAATTTTAGCACCAAAAGTTATGTGATAGTAGCTGTTTTAAAGTAGAAAGTGACGACAGCGCTATAAGACGGTAGGGTCTTTTTATAACAGGATTTTATAACAGTTCGGGAAAACAAATTTGTTTACTATAGTGTGAAACCTTTTGCTAAAACACCACAAGCGCTATCATTCATGTTGAATCTCAAAGCCTTCCTTTAGGAAATATTTATTTGTCCATACACAGGATTTATGTCTGACGCTTCGCTTTGTAGTAAGTATACGCAAGCGTAAAAAGTACATTTCACCAGGCTGCGCTGCAGAGAGATGACGCGAAAATTATGCCCCATCAAATAGAATGCATTTTGTCTCTTTGGTTTGTCTTGGAAACCACAATAAACTGCGCCTTCGTACCTACAGAGAATAATTATTGTGCAAAACTGATATTTTACTCTGTTTCAAGAAATTCTGCCTGTAATTTAATTTAGTTATTCAAATTACCTTTTTGTAATTATTTCTTTGTCTGAACTATATGATGCAATTTGTCTTGAAACCCAAACTGAGATTTTGCTCTCTTTGATTAAGCATATTTTGCGAGTGCAGATTTACAAAAAGAAACAGTCATTCTACAAAATGCACCTGATGAGGTCCTCTAATAGGCATTACTAATATAACCTTATAGGTTGTCTATAGACAAGGAAAGAGAGGACACCGCGCCTGCCTACCCTGCCGTGTATAGATTGTGTTACGTCGTTTTGAACGGCGGCCATTTTATATGTGGCAGACAAAGCGAGTACGTTGTGAGTTGCGAGTTAATTTCGTGAATTTGTGAATTAAAAGTAACAATGATTAAGGGGAAAATATACTCTTACGATGGTGAATTGTTCAGCGTTTGGTTGCAAAAGCAGAAGTGAAAAGCAAGAGCCCGGGATTTCGTTTCACAGGTAAATATTTAACAAGTTACCTAAAACTTTTTCCAATATAACTTCTTCAAATTCTTTCTACCTTTTAGTATGAAAAAGTGCATTGTTTTGTTTGTAAATAGGACCAATATAATTATTTTTTATCAACGTTTTTATTGAAAAGTTTTTAATTTATTATGATAATTCCATAAAATAGTTTCTATAGTTTCTATAGCTAGTTTCCATAGAGGTGCATTATTTATTTTATTTTGATTGATTCGAAATCGCCACAAATAAATATATTTCAGCACTTGACACTAGCTTTATATTTGGGAAATTATCTCCAAACAAATACCAATATTTCAAATTACATGTAAGTCAAAATTAACTACCTTCTCATTTTTAACATTTTTGTGATATTGGCTAAGAACGTGTTTCATGCTACGCCACTGGCCTGTCGTGCGATGTGGCAGTCGGTAACACGGCCGCGAGCGCTGTTAGGCGTCCTCTCCGTTTCCTTGTCTAAGAATATAACAAACAAATGCTACCTAACTATATATCAAGTAGCATTATGACAAAAAGCAACTGTGAAACCAACCTCTTAAATAATGAAGTAAAAATGGGAATCCCAATAATTATTTTAAGTCGGTGGTGAAACAATAATTATTGATAGAATGATGTTGTTTCCGAGATATTTTCCCTCTATTAAACCTACATGGCTTGTATGAAAAAATTCTTTCATAACTAATATTGCGTACCTATAATATGATATATATAATATTGCGGTATTAACAAATTGTAGTCCCCGATGCGCCGTATAGACTCTCATATTTCACAGACTTGTTACTGATATTTCTTTCCGTCTCCCATATTGAGAGACGCGGAGAATCGTCTAAGTTCTTGCGGAATAGTCGAAAGATAAAGTTTTTAACTCGGAAGTTTTTGGAGGGACTGGTCTCTGCAAGAAGTTATCCGTTGAGTTACGGGATTGTCTACGTCTGGGGGTGAAATACACATTTTATCCTAGAAAAATATCGCATCCTGCTTTATACTAAAATATAAGTCTCTGTTTCTATGAGAATTCTTTTTATTATTCGATGTAAGCACATTTTGATGTTTTCAGTTGTTTTTGTTTAAGAAATTATTACAAATTACGTAATAACGTATAAATATGAAAAAATGCTGTTGTTTAAGTTTGAATTTTATACCTCCGTACCGTTTCAGACCTCTAGAAAATACTTTGTTTTTTTATATACCTAGGTATTTTTTTTTTCTAACAAAAAGTGATAATGGGCGAGCACTCAACATTAAGAAAAAAATACCTTTTCAACCTCAAATTGGGAATAATCAACTTCAAATTGGGAATAAACAACTTCAAATTGAGAATAATTAACTTCAAATTGGGATTAATCAATTTGAAATTGGGAATAGACAACTTCAAATTGGGAATAATCAATATCAAATTGAGACTAACCAATTTCAAATTGGGAATATTCAATATTATAAATTGAAAATCAACAACTACAGAAACTTTTTTCTTTAAATCGGCAATGAAGTGTCTCAAAATTGTCATTAAAAGCTCATAAATCGGTACTGAATTGGCCCCTTATTGTACGATTTTTTCAATAAGTAGGCCTTGACTAGGTGTAAACATCAAACTTTAGACGCGGAGCCATCGCCAGTCAAAAGTGACCAAATGTTCGATACCCGGCCACTAAAGGCCCATTCAAGTTTTCGTACACATTGCGAAATTGTTACCTATAGCAGCGCAATCTTTCAATATAAATATTTTAGTAGCTTTGACTATCAATCTATTTTTCATGGAGGCTGCACAACAGGAAGCAGTTTGGAGTTTCTGTTGGGAAGCGCCGTGCCTCGTCATACTTGGCCTAGGTAGAGCGATCGTCAAAGTCAAGCAACGCCGCGTGCTTTACGATTTTTTTCCTAATAAAATATTTTTCCGATTTAATAAATATAACTATAAATAACTATTATTCTCGTTATTTTTTCACAAACTTTATAGTTTGTATGGAAAAAATAAAAATACTTTTTGTTCTGTATTTAACTAACTGTTATGTACACTTACGAATACATAAAACATAGTAGGCGGGTATCATTTTTGTTACTTTCGTATTTTACTAAATACTAAATCCTAAAATAAATGCTGATCCCTTAATTTTTCGTTTATTTCTTACTTTATCTTTGAGATTTGGTTGGGACCTATATCACAGAATTCTATGATTAATTTTAAAAGAATATTCACAAATTTTTGACTTAGAAATTTGATTTTGCCTGATATAATTTTTATGTTCTTTTAAACGAACGTTAAATGGCCTACAAGTCTCCCCAACATACAACTTTCGATATCCACAAGGAATTTTCTAAGCGCATTTTCTTGAAAGTTGTACCTAATTAAATGGTTTCGTTTTAGCTAGCATCGATCTTAACGTATTTTTAGTTTTTAATACTGTTCTGAGATTAATAAGATTACCTATGTGTTTTACCTCATCTGATCTGATACCTAGTCCAGGAATATAAGAAATAAATAAATTTACTGGTCGGTTCGCCAGATTTATTTCTCTAATTCTATTAGCCTTGTTGTTTTGTGGACAATCCTGAAAAACTTGCTGATCAAATTCAATAAGATAACTGTTCTTATAGAGGACATATTTAATAAAGGGTGTCCCAACGAAAACGTAACAGGCTCTGTGACGACCAGGAAAATTTTTTCTTGGAAAAACGCAAAAATAGGTCAATTTTGTTTGGCAGGGGGACATCTTTTAGCATAAAATTGATAGATCTATCTGCAACCCCCTGAGCAGGGGTTGAACCCCTTCAAAAAATTTAAATGGGAAGGGGGTTCATGTCGCACACCTTTGGAAACGTCTCTCAATTCTCTATACACCTGCATCAGATTTTCGAAAATCGAACGACTTTTTAAAAAGATACAGCTTGAAAATGCAAAACATTCATTTTCAATTATTGCCTGGTATTGTTAAACAATAAAAGATCTGCGTCTCCGTATTATAAACGAATGACGACAAATCACCCCTGAAATGTTGCATAATGTTCGGCAGCGTTTTGAACAAAATCTTTATTATTGCATGGAAGTAAATGGGCAACATTTTGAGCATTTATTACAATAAAGTTTCAATTTCCTCCCGTTTATCAAATTTTCGTCAAAGTAATGTTGCTGAACATGCTTTCTATAACTTACAGCCCCCGACCACCACTTTCGGCTTAATTGTTTAACAATACCAGGCAATAATTGAAAATGCATGTTTTGCATTTTACTCGGTGTATCTTTTTGAAAAGTCGTTCGATTTTCTTGTTTGTTTCTTGAATTAACGTTCAAAGTTTTGGTCTTTTAATGTTAGGAATTCATGAATTTCGAACACTGAATCTGGATCAAGCACTGAGAAACCGCCAGTGCTTTGTGGCAGTGTTTTTTCCTGGCATAGTTAAAAATTTGTCCTTTAATCAGCAACAAACCCATTTAAAAATTAAATGGATCTGTTTGTGTTGACAATATGTTCCTAGCTATATTTACATACTGTATCAATATTTGTATGCCATTAAAAATATATATTCCTCTTAAATGTTTTTAACCTAATACGGTAATGTTGATTGCAAATTATTTATGAAAATAATTTA
This sequence comes from Pseudeuparius sepicola, assembly GCA_963920635.1. NCBI lineage: Eukaryota > Metazoa > Arthropoda > Insecta > Coleoptera > Anthribidae > Pseudeuparius > Pseudeuparius sepicola. The sequence continues at coordinate 7,805,957 of OY987306.1, forward strand.
AATAATTTCGTGCTGCACGCTTGTCAATTTTATATTCTATTTTAAATTCTTACTACATTACACAGTTTTAACTTTCTAAATGTTCGTTGCGAGCAAATTACCTACACCACTGATTTATTCCACATCCCCCACATGTCATATTTTCATACAACTATACGAGATACGAGATACCCAGGCAAATTTCGGCGTTAATGGAATCTATTAAGCAGAGCAGCGCCTCACTTAATCGTACTCAGTGTGTCAAATTCTCGTCGAGCAAGAGGGCGGGTCTGAAACAAGAGTGGAACAGAAGTGGAATTGGTCGGAGGCCCGGAGTAGAAACATTGTGCATGTAACAGCTTGTAACGCGTTCTTCACGCTAGCACTCAAGTGACTGTTTAGATTGTTTAGAAACTCTTTGCTGTTACAGTCGATTTTTAATGCCATAATATAGGTATTAAATATACAGTTACTTCCCTCCAGATTCTTGTAAAACATTAAATATAGTATACGCAGGATAGGATAAACTTCTGTGTTTATAAGCGGTCAATAAAAGTTACTATTAACAATAAATCGTCCAGTATGCATAAGAGAACAATAATAACAATGTTCTTATCGCGTCTCAAAAAGTTGAACTTTAGAAAAGTAAGTTTATTCTTTATTACATTTTTACTTAATTTCTGCAGATGTTATATTTTCTCTTTAACCAACCATGAGCTACTAAGAATGCATTCGATACATTGTTAACACATTCCGTGTTCCCTGTGCGAATACTGGAACCCCAAGCAACCAATCCAATAATAATTATTATTTTCAAAAATGGTGTCAGGTGTGGGGTTAAAAAAATAGCCTAGACGAGGAAAGAGAGAGAGGACGGCTAGCAGCGCTCGCGGCCGTGTTACCGACTGCCACATAGTACGACAGGCCAGTGGCGTAGCATGAAACGCGGTCTTAGCCAATATCACATCAGTCAAATCGGAAAAAGAATGTTTTATTAGGCGAAAAAATAATCATGAGGGATCACCCGTCCATGAACCGACTACGCGCGGCGTTGCTTGACTTTGACGATTGTTCTACCTAGGTCAAGTATGACGAGACACTGCACTTTCTGACACAAAATCCAAACTGCTGCCTGTTGTGCAGCCTCCATGTAAAATAAATTAACATTCAAAACTTCTAAAATATTTATACTGAAATATTGCGCTGCTACAGGTAACAATTTCGCAATGTATACGAAAAGTTAAATGGGATTTAGTTTGAATATTGGTTACTTTTGACTTTTGATGTTTACATCTCGCCAAGGTCTACTTATTGAAAAATAAATTACTGTTGTGTTTATTAATATTTTTTCAATAATTCCACAGCATTCTTGGCTCGTATAAAGTTTTATAAAAATTCAGCACACAGTAGAAACATTGTGCATGTAACAGCTTGTAACGCGTTCTTCAAGTCAACTCTTGACTGTTACAGTTCATTTTTAAAGCCGTAATATAGGTATTATATCTACAGTTACTTCCCTCCAGTTTTTCCTAAACCATGAAAATATAGTATACTTACACTGTGTCTAGGAATACTTTAGGATAGGATAAACTTCTGTGTTTATAGGCGTCCAATAAAAGTTACTATTGACAAAAAATCATCCGGTATGGATACGAGAACAATAAGTATAATGTTTTATGGCATTTTAAAAAATTGACCATGGTGTCCTACTCCGAAAATTTGATGTTTTGCTAAGATATTGTATTCTGTTTAAATATTTTTCGACTTTCTTTTCCCTTTGTTCGCGTGACAGCTGATTTTTTTTTATCAAATATTATATCAACAGTTACTTCCCTCCAGTTTATTCTAAAACATTAAACATAGTATGCTTACACTGTATGTGAGAGTACTGGAGGGTAGGATAGGCTAAACTTCTGTATCTATAAGCGGTCAATAAAAGTAACTATTGACAAAAACCGTCCGGTATTGAAACGAGAACAATAATTATAATGTTCTTATGGCAGTTTAAAAAATTCATTCATTCATGGTGATTTGTAGAAAAAATCTTTAGAAAAGTAAAAAAACTTGTTTATTACATTTTTATTTAATTTCTGCAGATTATGTTATATTTAATCTTTAACCAACCATGAACCATTAACAATGCATTCTATACGTTATTAACATATTCCTTTTTCTCTGTGCGAATACTGAAACGCCAAGCAACCAATAATAATTATTTTGGAATATGGTGTTAGGTGTGGGGTTAAATTTTTTATATTTTATGTCTGGTTTTCAGGATAACGTCATTCGCAACGCGTCCTTTGAAGAAGGATCGTATAGAAAACGTGATACCACCTTTTGGTGGAAGGTCTATACTAAAGTCGCTCCTTATCTAGTCACTAGATTTATGTTGGTTGTCCCTAGAATTTCCCAAGGGCCCTAAATGACGGCAGAGCCCTACTCAGAAAAGTTGATGTTTTGTTAAGATATTGTATTTTGTTTAAATATTTTTCGACCTTCTTTTCCCTTTGTTCGCGTTACAGTTGGTTTTTAACCCCACAATATAGGTATTATATCAACAGTTATTTCCCTCCAGGTTATTCTAAAATATTAAATATAGTATGCTTACACTGTATCTAGGAGTACTTGAGGATAGGATAGGATAAACTTCTGTGTCTATAAGCGGTCAATAATAGTTATCTACTATTGACAAAAAATTCGTCCGGTGTAGATACGAGAACAATAATTATAGTGTTCTTATCACACATCTCCCCCTTGTATGCAAAACAATTCCCCAAAGATCTTCCGCATACCTCTGTCCTCTGGTATACGCCAGTACACCATCTGAAATTAGAAATTTAAATTAACTAAAGATGTTTAAAAGCAAGATATCGAAATGGATACTTACCCAACCAAGAAATTTTGCACCTGGAATAATCGACAGAAAGAACACCTATTACCTAGAATTGTAGTCACGCTTACTTGCTTATAATGAGTCTTCATCCCCCCTTTAAGTGATACTATCTGTTGTTGTACCTATTGTTACTATTACTAATGTTTGTCCAACCCACGCACAAGGTTGTATACCTTCCTGTGGGATCATATTTATTTATTTAATCTACGCTACTGTAATCTGTAATTTGTAAACATAATAGTTTGTGTGTAGTTGATAAATAAATTTATTTATTTATTATTTATTTATTTATTTATTATGGCAGTTTAAAAATTGATCATGGTGATTTGTAGAAAAAATCTTTAGAAAAGTAAAAAAGTGTTTATTACAATTTTATTTAATTTCTGCAGATCATGTTATATTTTATCTTTAATCATATTAACATTTACATACTCCTTTTGCTCTGTGCGAACACTGAAATGCCAAGCAACCAATCCAATAATAATTATTATTTTGAAAAATGGTGTCAGGTGTGGGGTTATTTTTTTTATATAATGTATCATGTCTGGCTTTCAGGATAACGTCATCGCAACGCGTCCTTTAATAAGTCGCTCCTTATCTAGTCACTAGATTTATGTTGGTTGTCCCTAGAATTTTCCAAGGGAATGACAGCAGAGCCCTACTCCGAAAATTTGATGTTTTATTAAGATATTGTATTTTGTTTAAATATTTTTCGACTTTCCTTTCTCTTTGTTCGCGTTGCAGTTGATTTTTAACCCCATAATAGAGGTATTATATAAACAGTTACTTCCCTCCAGTTTATTCTAAAACATTAAATATAGTACGCTTACACTGTATCTAGTAGTACTTGAAGATAGGATAGGATAAACTTCTGTGTCTATAAGCGGTCAATAAAAGTTACTATTGACAAAAAATTCGTCCGGTATAGATACGAGAACAATAATTATAATGTTCTTATGGCAGTTTAAAAAATTGATCATGGTGATTTGTAGAAAAAATCTTTAGAAAAGTTAAAAAAACTTGTTTAATATATTTTTATTTAATTTCTGCAGATTATGTTATATTTTATCTTTAATCAACCATGAACCTTTGACAATGCATTCGATACGTTATTAACATAATATTCCTTTTTCTCTGTGCGAATACTGAAACGCCAAGCAACCAATCCAATAATTATTTTTAAAATGGTGTCAGGTGTGGGGTTCAAAAATATATATAATCTTATGTCTGGTTTTTAGGATAACGTCATCGCAACGCGTCCCTTGAAGAAAGATTCTAGAGAAAACGTGATACTACCTTTTGGTGAAAGGTCTGTACTAAAGGCGTCACTAGATTTATCTTGGTTGTCCCTAGAATTTCCCAAGGGCATTATTGGTCATTAATTTGTTTAAATATTTTTAGACTTCTTGTCCGGATGTTTTAAGTTATGTTTATTAAATGGGCATCGGTTGCCGTGTAGAGATAAGTATCGTATACCTGCGACCAAAGATCGGAGCATCGTACCAAGAAGGATGCAAATATTTTTTGTTAAATATTTTTTAACGTAACTAAAAAGGGAATAAACTAACGACAACGACACCTAGATCATTCTTTTTATTTTATTTTATTATTTTATTGTTGTCTATATAGGTAACTAGGATTTTAGTTATTGTTTTGATGTTAAAGATCAATAACAAGATATATTAGTGTCAATAATAAAAGTATTTTGAAGAGTTGTCATTTCATTCGTGGATGTGAATAAATGATAGGTAAGCAATCAACTCCATTTTAGGGTGCGAAATTACCCATTTCATGTTCCTTATTTTATTGAAATCAATTTTTGGGAAAATATTTTTAATGAAATAATATTACTTTAGCCATTTATTAAAAAGGCTGCTATTCTTGATAATTCGGAAGCTAAAGGAAGTATCTGTATGAAATTATGGAAATAATATACAAGTCAGTTTCGTCCTTTCCTGAACTTATGGTGGGAAATAATATTATGTAATAATATAATAATATCAGGTGGATATATATATATTAGTATTAGGTATATAGGTACTTACTATTATGGCAGGAATTTTCGAAAATCCTTTCTTAGCTAGACATAAAAAGTGTTTGTTTCTTTGAACTGGCTGTTTTACTATAGGTACCAAAAGTTATAATTACTTAATATTGCAAACATTTACTTAAAAAAATCAATTTCTAGAACAATTTTTTATTGTGCTGATGTAAGAGAACTTGTGTAGAAATGTAAGCACTTTACTTTAGTTATCTGTTCAGTATCATTCATAATATTTTCTGTGATGTATGTACCTATATGAAGTACGTGGTAATCATAACACAGAATTATTTTTCATTTTGATTTATGTTACATCTGTCAATACGCGAAGTGGCTTATTGCGTCCCTGGACTCAAACCTGCCAAATATTGGTGAGTAAGTTTAAAAAATGACATTTCTGGTGAAATATTTATAAATAGAGAAGTTACCAAGTAGTTTTTGGGCTGCCCAGATATCGTCATAATGGGCAATTTCTTCTATATCTTCTAGTTCTTTTAAGAAGTTGTTATGGCAGATCGTATTAACCTGTCTCCTTCAGAACTATATGGTTTTTAATTAGTACAATTTGCGTTTTAAGCGGATATAATACCCAAATTACACCGCTGATTTATTCCACAGCTCCCACATACCATATTTTCATTCGGCTATAAAACCCAGGAGCAAACTTCAGCGTATGACGCGACGTCATAGTTAATGGAGTCTATTAAGCGGCGCAGAGCCTCACTTAGTCGCACCCCGTGTGTGAAATTCTCGTCGGGCAGAAGGGTAGGTCTGAAACGAGGGTTAAAGGGTTGTGGAATTGGTTGGGGACTCGGTACGTTAACATTGTATGTGTGAAAATTTGTACCGCTTTACATGGTACATGTTTGCCCTTCAGAGAATCTAAGTGGGCCAGAGAAGTCGACGTCGAGGAAGTTTAGCAAATTATACGAGCGTATTAGAAAAAGATTGGACTGCTACAATAATTGTTTGATAAGACTATACGAATTACAGTTACAGTTGTATCTATTGTCATGTCTGAAAATATGTTAATAGTCTTCCCACTTATTCAAATCATGTAAACGGGGTTAACACATTGCGCAAGCAATGGCAGTAACAATTGGTGTCAGGTGTGGGGTTAAATATAATATGCCGTATTCTCCGAAAAATTCACATCATAGTGACAGATTTTTTGGAAGTGATTTTACTCACAAAGAACATTATATTGCTTATATTCTCACAATAATCAGGTATGAATCAGAGAGTCATCCTGGGTTCTTCATATGAAAAACTGAGTTTTCATTTATTCGAAAAATATCCGTTTTCATATGATTTTAGTCAGGCTGAAGTTCAAAATAGAAAATACCTCGGAAAACCATAAGCGTTAGCGTGGCCCCAAAGGGCTATTTGGGTCACGTGTACTTGTATTTCAATAATTAATTTTTCCACGTTTCTGAACAGACTGCCAATGAAAAGTATGCAAGTCCTTGTTATGAAACTGCTGAGAAAAGGATGGCATACCGTTTGCGCATGTCCAAGTACAGTTTAAATTGAATGTTATTTAATCGTTTAAACGATTTGTTCGATGTAAAGTGTACTTGGACATGCGCCAACGGTATGCCGTATTTTATTCAGCAATTTTATAACAAAAACTTACATACTTATCATTGGCAGTTTGTTCAGAAACGTGGAAAAATTAGGTATTAAAATACTAGTTCACGTGACAATAGTAGCCTTTTGAGTCCACGTTAACGGTATGCCTATGGTTTTCCGATGAATTTTCTATTTTGAACTTCATTATAAAACGCATGGCAGCCTGACTAAAATCTTATCAAAATTTAAAATAAATGAAAACTCACTTTTCGATATGAAGAACCTAGGATGACTCCCTGATTCATACCTTTTTATTGTGAGAATATATGCAACATAATGAGTATAATCACGTCCAAAAATCTGTCACTATCTCCCAGTATAATAGCAGGGAAATTTTTAATTAATCTGCCGAAAATGACATCTAAAACGCAAAATCACTAAAAATGGGTATCTTTCACTATTCGCTATTATCACTATTTTTTTCTACAAAAAAATATCGTTTGATTTTGTTTCAAATTGTTTGCCCAATAAAAAGTTGGGTGGTATCTTAATGAAAAATTGGGCTCTACTACATGAAGGAACTGAATATATTTTCTCATTTTAATCTTACAAATTACCTTGTAACGGAATTTTTTGTTAAAACTCCGTTACCACGTTTGAATTAATTATTGCCGCAAATTCGGTGTTATCAACTCTATTTTAATATCGGTTTTTATTGTGACGTAGACCCATCTCAAATCCAAGGTACGTACCGGTTCAACGAGGCACCCTTATACGCTTGGAGTAGTTAGTTCCCTTGGTTCAGTCACAGAAGTCAGTGCGTAAGTGCACTGTACTGTTTTGTTTTTATTCAATGCTACTTTTTGAGCCCTCGAACAGTTAAAGTTCCTCGAGTTCTGGCATCCTGAGATCACGGAACTAACTTAGGTGTTTTCTGGAATGAAGCTTATACCTTCCACCACTCCTCGTTCTCCTTATTTTGGTCTTCTCTCGAACTAGCAGCTCAGTGGTTCCGTCAGGTATCAAAGTAGTATCGGGTAGCAATTCGCTTTCTTCGTTCTTCGTGTGGTTTAATTTTGTGAATCCGATTCACGGTATATTGTCTGTGGTTTCATGTGAGCTACTGGCCGTTCTGAATTTTGAAGTTTTCGAGGGCGACAAGCAGACGACCATTTTGGAGGTCGAGGCCAACGATGTAGTGGGAATTTTGCATTTTCTTTTTTTTTTTTGGACGAGGCACGCGACAGGAGCGGAGCACGAGTTGTAGGTGAATTTTTCGAGAAAGTTATCTTGATGTTTTTGTGGTTAATTCTATAATTATTGAAAAAAAGCTCACCTGTTGCTCACTTGTTGCATGAATGTTTCTTGGGTGGAGATAATCTCCACGCTTTCACAGCACCTTTACCCCAACACATAGGCGTGACTGTCACTGTCCTGACCTGTGTAGTTCAAGTTATTAATATTTTGATTGTGTTTAGTATTTTGGCCATGTCATTCACATTAGTCTATGCTCATAATAAGTTTATACCGGACGGAGGGCCTCTTCTTTTGTAATATATTTATCGTTCTCAAATAATTTTGGTTAAGATTAACCTTGTGATTTTATTCGCTTATTTTCATAGCTGATTTTTGCCAAGTATCGTTATCAATTTCACACAAATTTAAGTAGTTTCTGAAAGGACTGTGACCTAAAATTTTTTAGAATTTTCTCGTCATTATTTAACTTTTGAGTCCACCAATTTCAAACTTTTCGCTTCTCGTTAATTCATTTTTGGCTCGCAACTAGTCGAATCAAAGTTGTGATTAATTAAATATCAAGCGGGGGTATGTTCGTATGTAATATCACAAGTGCCGGAAATTTTATCCATAATTTTTTCGAAAGCGCTATTTTGCCTAGAAAGATCACGAGTATAAGTTGGTCTTTTATTTTCTGATAAAATCCCGAGAGCGAAGCTTACATTTCCAAAACGACTCATTTTGAACGAGTTTATTGACAGCTTCGACTGTAGCGTTCGAGTAAACATGACGCTTGGGTATCCAAGGCAAATGCGATTATACCTACACCCTGTCGCGTTGGTTTATTTTCTGAATGTGTCATAATAAATTTAAACGGAGGCGGACGTCTAAATAACAAGAATTTAGCAATGTAAAGACCTTGACAAGTTTCGTGTCAGTGTTAAGTCACTTCAGACATTATTTATATAATCCGACTTTTTTGTATTTAATTTCACAATCTTGTATTGTTAACAAATTTCAAGCACTCATTTTTTATAAACAATTCTCACTGTGTTTAATAAACAACCTTATAAATGTTTTAAATGTGTATTTTATTTCATGTGTCATAATATCGAATCATATAATAAACTTCGTTAGAACCTAACTTCAACTTAGAAAGGTCCATTGGCCCCCAACACCATATTTTCTACTATGTAGAAAATATCTACTATGTAGAAAATATGGTGTTGTATGTTTTTTACTATGTAGAAAATATGGTGTCAGGTGTGGGGATTTATAAAATACACTCTTTTTATTTTTCTTACAAGAAGGTATAAATTCTCATCTGCTTCAACCTTTGCTTCAGTCTGACTTACAGTTCAAACCATTCGGCGTGAATTTGATATAATATTAAGTGGAGCATTGTGCCGCTTAATAGATTTCATTAGCCATAACGTAGCGTCGTACTTCCGAAACATGCGGCGGTATTTTGTGGCAAATTTAAGACAATGCGTCTAGGCGGGTATTATATAAATTAGTACTGTGATTTGTAAAATATAATACAAAATCTTTCCATGAAGATAAATGCTTTGTTTGGGAAATATACCGTGTGTTACCTAAACATGCCATTTTATTGTCCACTTTAGAAACATTTTACAGGATAGTACGAATTTCACGTAATATTTAACTTTACGAATCTCCTGTTAATGCTAATAATCCAGAAAAATTAGTACATAATACTTAATTGATATTCAGAATAATTTCTCAACAATATTTTCGTGCAAACCTTGAATCACTTATACAGAAATAGTATGTTTCATTACGAATCTAAAAAATAGGTCGTGCTAGCATGGGGAAAGCCTTCCTAGATGAGTAATGAACTATATTTCATTACACCTCTCCGGAAAAAACTCGTGAATATAAAGAAGTGAATGTAGGTATTTTCAACTAAAACTTTATATACCTTTATAACATTGGGCCACTTTTTCTATTTTCTGTCATAAAACTCTTTTTTAGGCAAATAAAAAAATTAAAAGTCATAACCTTATTTAGTCTGATGTATAAAAGTAAAAAATATAAGTTTTCCAATCAATTCCTTCTATTCCAGCACAAAGGTAGTCAGTCCAACTTCCATATATGATACATTTGCACCATTTTCTCCACTAAAATCAGGAGCTTAATCCTCATTCTTTGAAGATATAGATTCCTTCTCTACCTCTTTTTTTCTTTTTATCACTTTTTTTAACTGCATGAAGAGCATTTTTCAATGTATCTGGGTTTATAGGATTTCTTTTCTGTCCGGTTTTACTACGAGGCTCTTACTTTTAATATGCCGAGCTCTGAAAAAAAAATACATTTCGTGAAATAATAACTTATTACATCTTGTACCATGAACCGGTATCAAGGTGCACGAGGTAGTTGTGGCTCAAGGTACATGAGTGGCAAACTGCAACCAAAAATGGCCTCCTCCGTGTCAACATACTATCTAATTATAAGACCTTAAGATTAAATTACTCACCAAATAGCGGCGAATCCAAAGGTAACGCCCAAAATAATCCCTACGCACTTTTCAAGAGTACTTTGGCATTCAATCACCCGCAAATAATTTTACTTTGTGCCCGTAAAATGAAAAATATTCTCCAACACCCGTGTTCGTAATATAAACACGACTAAATGCCGGTGGATGGTCTACAAGGTTATAATACTTCATACTTCGGCCACTGCTCGCTAGATGCCGACAGCTCCGAAATGTTCGAAGTGGCCCAAGGTACCTACACTATGGTCTTGGTACAACAGTCTCCCCTACTAAAAAAACGTAAACTATTTCTGGAACTTGCATAGCACATGCAGGCAAAACCAAGGCTTATCATAGTCTTTGGACATGAACATTGGTACCTTACTTGGTATATCACATACTAATCTAGTGTATAGCATATTCCGTAATATGGGAGAGTTACCTAATTTTCATATTCTCTCTGCAACAAGCTAAGTATGTGATAGCGATATGCCATAAAAGTTCGTGACATATTCCAAGCACTTTTTCAGCACCCGAATAGGGTGCCCTGCTAGCATAAATATGCCTGAAATATGGTGTATGTAAAAAAAAGTATGTGGCTTTCATATATGAACATTCCAAAAGTTAATAGGTATATCTAAAGTCTATCCAAGTTACAGAGACAGTGGATCAAAGCATTGGCCACCACGTGACCTATTCTCTTATTGGTCTGGCCGTCATAAAATGTCAAGTGTTTACGCGGCGAGCAGTCGGGTTTCCTGCATATTTTAAATCGGATCGCGAGCAGTATATATATTTTGTAAATTTATTTTGCTACTTAATTTAAGGAAATTTATAAAGATCCACGAAAGGTAGAAACACAAATTTTAGAACTTCTAAAAGAATTAGTTCAGCATTACAAGCCACTTGGAATCTCATATTAGTCCGACCCGGTAATCGATCGCAAGGCGGTCATGTGACTTTGTTTATATCTACTGCCGCTGTAACTTGGATAGACTTTAGTATGTGTCAGGCATGTAATTGTGCTATCTGGGTATAATTGGTTGTTTGTTTAAGAAAAGATTGGGTATAGGCTCAGAAAAATAAAAAACATAGAAATGGCATCTGTAGATTGAAATGTTTGTAAGGGGTAGCACTTTTTATACTCTATTGTTTATTTACTAGTTAAAGTTTAACAGCGTTGCCAATAATTCATAATGAAAAACTTTATTTCTCTGGTAAATTAAGATAATCTTCAAGATCAAATTGCAAATAATAGTTTTGCAACAGTGGTTTCCGTTGTATGTATGGACTATAGGGACATACCCAATCAGTTGCAAATACGTTTGCTTTGAAGTAAATAATGGTAGATAATATATGATATTTATGTATTGATGAGATAAGGTCTGCCTTACTAATAGGTGAATCTAGTATTTATAATTATCTAGACACTTGTTAGGCAGTATTTCTATACTACGTGTAGTACTTTAATCTGTGATACAACTAAGGAAACAATAATATACCTACAATTACCAATACCAATCGCACAATCTGACAAACGCGCAAATCGGTCAAGAGTGTGCCTCACCTTGTGTTTGACATAACTGGTGCTGAGTCTTTTAGAAGCAATTTTTCGCTATATTCGTCGGTTTAAAATGCTTATATAGACAATTAAGTAATACGTTATGGGCAAAAAAAAAGTGTATTGTTTGCAAATCAAGCAACTCGCCAAAGGAGGTTACATATCATGCGTAAGTACATAGACGTACCTAGTTCGGGGCACGGTAAAAGATACCTTTACTACCAGAGCGAAAATAATTCTCAACATGGTAGAAAACAATAAGGTGAATGACGTCATAATAAGGGTAATATGGCGGCCTCGATCCCCAAGACGGCGGATTGCCTAATTCTTCACAACATCCTCGACATGGGTCTCAAATGAAAGGATTTGAAGAGTAGAAAACGATAAGGTGACTGACGTCATACTAAATCCAATAGGGCGGATGCCCGATGCCCCAAGATGGCGGACTAAATTTCTTTACCACCCTTCTGAGATAGGATTCAAATAGGTACTAAAAAGCACAAAATAAAATAAATAATAAAAAACCTTTTTAAAAACAAGCCTTTATTTAAGTAAGCCATTTACTAAAACGGATAAAATAAGTTTAGGTTTTCGTTAAGATAATTCAATGCCAAACTGCGACAAGCTTTTTTAAATCAAAAAGCTTGTCGCGCAAACTGTAAAGAAAATATATTCTTGCTTATCAACCAATCACTGTCCGATAAACTTAATTGGTACCGACTTTTATGAACATTTCGCGCGACGAGCTTTTTGATTTAAAAAGCTTGCCGCAGTGTGGCATTGAATTATCTTAACGACAACCTAAACTTATCTGGATACGGATAGTTTTAGTTCATGGCTTATGAATAAAAGCTTGTTTTTAAAAAATTTTTATTTTTTATTTTTTATATTGTATTCGCCGAACAATCCCCAACTAGTAACTGTCAATAACATTGATAAGTTTGTATTTTAGAATTGACGCGTACTAGTTGTACCTGGAACTGGGGTTACACTTAGATATAAAGGCAAATATATTTTTTCCTATTTTTATAACTATTTTAAAGAAATAAGAGGTACGCCACTGCTTTGTAATCGTTAGCACCAGATCTGTCACCCGAACTGTAAACATTATTTTTTTATTATGGGAACAAACTTGCCAAAACAAAGCCAGTTCTACGTTTTTTATTTTTCTGAGAGTATAGGTAATAAGGGGGAAATAATAATAATAATAATAATAATAATAATAATAATAATAATAATAATAATAAAAGCTTGTTCTTTCTACGGCGCTACGGGGATGATGTTTATGAGTAGAAAGAACAACCCTGCCACGTCAACAAGGAGGAAGAGGATTGGCAGACCTCAGCAAGCAATTGGACCAACAAATACTAAATCTGCGTAATTATTTCCACAGACAGGCCAACAGCTCCACACTACATAAAGCTATATGCGGAGCAGACGTCTCAACACCGCTACGTCTGACGGAACACGAGCATCACAATCACCACCGAACTGACAACGATAAACTACAGAGGTGGTTAGAGAAGCCGCTGCACGGGAGGCATCCTAATGAGGTTAACCTTGAACATGTCGACAAGTTAGCGTCGTACTATTGGCTGACCTCGGGACGGATGTTCCCAGAGACAGAAGGCCTCTTACTGGCCATACAAGATCAGGTTATACCAACTCGCAACTACCTAAAATTCATTGTAGGAGATGCATCGGTAGTGGATGACAGATGCAGATACGGGTGCCCAACTTCAGAAACAATCCAGCACATAACAGGAGGATGTCAGATGTTTGCATCAACGGAATATAAGGAACGACACGATTCGGTTGCCAAGATCTTGCACCAGGAACTGGCGGAAAAGCTGCTGCTTGTGCAGACAGAGAGGGTCCCATATTACAACTACACACCTGAGCCTGTTCTTGAGAACAGAAACTACAAGATGTACTGGGATCGTACAGTTCTGACTGATCAACGAGTTGCCCATAACAGACCGGACCTTATAATAGTTGATAAAATTTCTAGGAAGACAACTCTGATTGATGTGGCCATCCCGAACAACAACAACCTGCGTGTGAAGCAAGTCGAGAAGATCGCGAAGTACAGAGACTTAGAAGAACGAATTAGAAGGCAATGGGAAATGGAGAACGTCCAGACGATTCCAATCATCATGTCAACAACTGGTGTTATACCAAAAAGTTTGCTGAGAAACATCAAGGAGCTGAATCTAACTGATAGTCTTTACAGGTCCATGCAGAAAGCGGTACTACTTGCGACAGCCCGAACCGTCAGGAAATTCATGGGGAATGCAGGATCGTCCAACAACATCAATGTCACCTAAGGCCCGATTACATGGCAAGGGTCTCGTCCGAGCCAGATCCTTTTGGTATCCGGGATGCCCGGGATCTGAGTGAATGTTCCCCGTAGAGGGAGTGCGAATGCCTTTTGGCTAAGTCGAGATAATAAAAGCTTGCAATCATGCTCGATATTATGAACACCAGAATTTTACCCAACTATGTTTCAGTAACACCAACATTAGAACATATGCACATGTTAATCTACTGTGCCGCAACGGCCATCATCACTGCAATGGGAGCCAAGATCCGGACGGCTCAAGAGTTAAATCGTGCAAGACCAGAACCACGAATGGCTCAATGGGAGATGCGACTAAACCGGAAGATCGAGAGTCTCCGTAAAGACATAGGACAAGTAACGGAATATATCAGAGGAGTTAGAACTAGAAAGATCCAGAGGGCGGTGCAGGCAATAATGAGCCGCACCCAAATGCATTCTCAGCGTGACCCCGCGAACATCACTGCTCAACAATGTCTTGATACATTAAAACAAAAACTTTCTGTTTTCGCAGGGCGTCTGAGGAGATACAAGGCTAGTAACAACAGGAAACGAGACAACAAACTTTTTGAACGATCAGAAAAAGTTTTCTACCGTACTTTGAATTCTAGCGCCGATGCCACAAATGCGACTTACCCTACCAGAGAACAGGTCGACGGTTTCTGGAGAAATCAACTTGCCACACCAGGTCCATACAATGTCAGTGCAAGCTGGATCAGTGAAGAACGCGAGATGGGCCGGAACTATAGCCAGATGCAACATGAGCAATTCACAACCGATGAGGTCTCCAATGTCATAAAGAATTCCCACAACTGGAAGGCACCAGGTCCAGATCATCTCCAAAATTACTGGATTAAGAAGTTGTGGTGCACGCATGAACAAATAACTGCCTTAATTAATGAAGTCTTGCTCGATCCTCTGAAAATGCCATTGTTTCTTACACAGGGTGCAACCTACTTGTTACCAAAAGACCAGCGGAATACGGATAATCCTGCCAAGTACCGCCCAATAACCTGCTTGCCTACGCTGTACAAGATAATCACATCTTGCCTTACGCAGCGAATATATGCTCACTGTGAGCGGAACAACATGATGGCAATGCAGCAGAAGGGCTGCGCGAAGGGCGCAATGGGATGCAAAGAGCAACTCACCATAGACTCTGTCATCTGCAACCAGGCTCATTCCAGGCAACGAAACCTCTACATGGCTTATGTGGACTACAAAAAAGCATTTGATTCCGTACCTCACGACTGGCTCACAGGTATCTTAAAGCTGTACAAAATAGATCATCATACAGTTTCCTTTTTAGAACACGTTATGACAACCTGGCGCACTAAGATACAACTCAGAACCGCAAGCAGTAACATCGAGACCGACACAATCAACATCCGAAGAGGGATTTTCCAAGGAGATTCACTCAGTCCACTGTGGTTCTGCATGGCGATGAACCCTCTATCACACCGGTTGAACTCTACGAAATATGGCTTCGCTATCAAAAGCAACAGATCAGAAGCGTTCAGGTTGAATCACCTATTATATATGGATGATTTAAAACTGATGGCCGCAACCAAGAACCAACTAACGCAAATGCTTAAAATTGTAGAGGAGTTCTCCAGGGACATCGGAATGCAGTTTGGACTGGACAAGTGCCGCACCCTTAATATCGTCCGAGGAAAGCTCGAACAAGGCGCACACGAGATGCAGGACGGACAGGAGATCGAAGCAATGAGCGTGGGAGATACATACAAGTACCTCGGGATGAAGCAAGCTCAAAGGATAGATCATCGAACAATGAAGACCGATTTAACTAATGAATTCATCAAGAGAGTAAGACAAGTAGTGCGAACTGATCTTAACAGCAATAATTTGTTTAAGGCCCTAAACACGTATGCGTGCTCTGTACTAAGCTATTCCTTCGGAATAGTGAATTGGACCAACACGGACATCAACAACTTGCAACGAAAAGTTAGGACACTACTGACAAAAGCTCATAAACATCATCCCCGTAGCGCCGTAGAAAGAACAACCCTGCCACGTCAACAAGGAGGAAGAGGATTGGCAGACCTCAGCAAGCAATTGGACCAACAAATACTAAATCTGCGTAATTATTTCCACAGACAGGCCAACAGCTCCACACTACATAAAGCTATATGCGGAGCAGACGTCTCAACACCGCTACGTCTGACGGAACACGAGCATCACAATCACCACCGAACCGACAACGATAAACTACAGAGGTGGTTAGAGAAGCCCCTGCACGGGAGGCATCCTAATGAGGTTAACCAGGAACATGTCGACAAGTTAGCGTCGTACTATTGGCTGACCTCGGGACGAATGTTCCCAGAGACAGAAGGCTTCTTACTGGCCATACAAGATCAGGTTATACCAACTCGCAACTACCTAAAATTCATTGTAGGAGATGCATCGGTAGTGGATGACAGATGCAGATACGGGTGCCCAACTTCAGAAACAATCCAGCACATAACAGGAGGATGTCAGATGTTCGCATCAACGGAATATAAGGAACGACACGATTCGGTTGCCAAGATCTTGCACCAGGAACTGGCGGAAAAGCTGCTGCTTGTGCAGGCAGAGAGGGTCCCATATTACAACTACACACCTGAGCCTGTTCTTGAGAACAGCAACTACAAGATGTACTGGGATCGTACAGTTCTGACTGATCAACGAGTTGCCCATAACAGACCGGACCTTATAATAGTTGATAAAATTTCTAGGAAGACAACTCTGATTGATGTGGCCATCCCGAACAACAACAACCTGCGTGGGAAGCAAGTCGAGAAGATCGCGAAGTACAGAGACTTAGAAGAACGAATTAGAAGGCAATGGGAAATGGAGAACGTCCAGACGATTCCAATCATCATGTCAACAACTGGTGTTATACCAAAAAGTTTGCTGAGAAACATCAAGGAGCTGAATCTAACTGATAGTCTTTACAGGTCCATGCAGAAAGCGGTACTACTTGCGACAGCCCGAACCGTCAGGAAATTCATGGGGAATGCAGGATCGTCCAACAACATCAATGTCACCTAAGGCCCGATTACATGGCAAGGGTCTCGTCCGAGCCAGATCCTTTTGGTATCCGGGATGCCCGGGATCTGAGTGAATGTTCCCCGTAGAGGGAGTGCGAATGCCTTTTGGCTAAGTCGGAATAATAATAACATTTATTGAAGTACCAGGCAACATACAATGTACTATTAATAAATAACAAACACAGAGATATAAACCTGAGCACTACAAAAGGACCCAAGAAGGCAGTATAGGAACTGATATTAAATTTTGGGCCTGAACTAATACTAATATGTCTATGTAATATTTTACTAAAAAAAGAAAAATTTATAGTGCCTATATTGCTACAAAAAAAAGAAGTAATAAAAAAATAATAGAAGTATCTAGACATAGGATATAAGTATCTGTGCCAAGCAAATTAAATAAAGTATTTTACAAAGCTCTATACAAAAGAAGAAGCACGACTAAGAAGAAATCTCCGGTATGTCCTTCTGAAACC
Organism: Pseudeuparius sepicola; assembly: GCA_963920635.1. NCBI lineage: Eukaryota > Metazoa > Arthropoda > Insecta > Coleoptera > Anthribidae > Pseudeuparius > Pseudeuparius sepicola. Next base: position 7,823,597 of record OY987306.1, read on the forward strand.
ACTAACACTAAGGTACTTAAATTCAAAAGGAACTTGATTATACGTTTTGCAGACGTCATATGAAAAGGACCTCATGAAAGTGACAGTACGGAAGCGCGGCGGTGAGAGCAAACCCCGAAATCTGGTATTTAAGTTATGAACATCGGAGCGGTATGTGCTCTTATTATATAAATATGGTGGTGTTTTCAGAGAAAGAATAGAGTGGTACATACATGCAGCATGAAGTCTACGCTGTTGTTCCATATTCAACCACCCTGCAGCCCCAAGTTTGTAGGAGATAGGATCAAATCTCCTAATGCCATAAACAAATCTTAGGCACGACTTCTGGAGCCTCTCAATGCGAATCCTGTCGGACTGACATAATCATGGATTATATAGGGTATCCCCGTAGTTAAGGTGAGACAAAACCAAACACTCAGCTTTAATTTTAATCTTACAGATAATATATGCCTATGTGGGTACAGTTTCTTCAAATTAACATACGCTGTACATATTTTAGCTGTGATATGTTTAGTGAACCTCAAATCTGAGTCTACCGTCACACCCAAGTTACTGACAACATCGACACATTCAATGCTATTTCCGCCAATTTCAGCCTTGATGCTTTGACGCATCTCACTCCTATTTTTACCAAAAATGACTAGGGAGCTTTTGGCATGGTTAATGTCGAGTTGGTGCTTAACAGAGGCATTTAAAATCCGCTCTAGATCTTCATTTATTTTAATGTTGGCAACTTCCACATCGGCAGGAAAAAAAGTATAGCACAATTGCGTATCATCCGCATACATGTATGCACAGTTCTGCAGGCAAGAGGCAATGCTACAGGTTTATATTCAAAACAAGATGGGCCCCAGAACCGATCCCTGAGGCACCCCAGATCTAACGATCCCCATAAGTGACTGACCCTTGTCAGTTGTAACATATTGCATTCTGTTCGATAGATAGCTTTCTACTAGTGACAGAGCTGATTCCGAACAACCTATGTAGCGCAATACAGAAATCATTAGCTAATGGTTTATCCTATCGAACGCCTTGGAATAGTCAAGCAAGACTAGAGCAGACGATTTCCCGTTATCAGTGTTGCGTAATATATCATCGACTAGATCCATCAAGGCAGATACGCAGCTATATCCCTTTCTAAATCCGGATTGCTTGGAGGGTAGAATATTAAATTTATTTAAATGTTCCCGAAATTGAGACGCCATTACTTTCTCCAAGACCTTCGATAGCGGTGAAAGTAAGGAAATGGGGCGTAACTGAGCATAAGATGTCACTGTAGATTTCTTAGGAAGGGGAACGATATTAGAGACTTTCTATGATTCTGGAAATTTACTTTCCAGGAGACAAGAATTGATCAAATGAGTCAGAAAAGGAAGAATGTATGGACAGCACATAAGCAGCATACCCGAGTTAATGTTATCAGGACCATAAGAATTCAACCTGATCTCAGATAAATATCCCAAAACAGTACCTGTATCAACAAGATGGAACTTTACGGTTATTGTTATAGAAGTTTACCAAATCATTATCCGGAGGAAGGTCAGTAAAAACTTGCATAAACTCACGATTAATAGCTATGGGATCCTTAAGGTTTTCAGGTAGCGAAATACATTTACGCTGTTTCGTAATATCAAGTTGATTTAGCTTAAACCACAGAATTCTGCTATTAGTGCCATGTCTCCTGACACAATCATTGAGAAACTCAGCTTTTTGCGTTGTATGGCATTCGTAGTGACGTTTTTGATTTGCTTATAGTATTCCCAATAAGCCCTGTCCTTCAAACGAATCATTCGCCTTATTGTGGCCGTAAGCCCCGGTAGATTAAACTTACGAACAATAATATCTTTAATAGGAGCCACCTTGTCGAACCTAAATACCGGCGCCCTCTGTTGCAGGATGAGCGTGTCGTCGGCGGGGGCGGCGAGCGCCGGGGGCGGCGGGTGGGCGCGCGGCGGCGCGTCGGAGGTGGTGCGGCGCGCGCACCCTGCCTCCGGCGCCCACTGGAACGTGCAGGTGGTGCGCGTGCGCGGCGCCGTCAACGGCCGCTGCCTCTGGAACGCCGCCAAGGCGCTCAGCCTCGGCCTGATGCTGATGGCGCTCGGCGCAGCCATGGCCACCATAGGTGAGTACGGGTCGGTGATCTTCGTAGACGCTTTCAGAAGGAGCCTCTTAGCCTGTTTTACGTTGACAATTTCTTCATGAATTAATTCATGAATAAGTTTATGAATAAATTCAGGAATTAATTCACGACAAGTTCTATTTTACACTGATGAAGAAATTGATGAATTTTTTTGTCACCTTATGTCAGATTCTAGCGAATACCAACACAAGAGAATAAATAACAAAATAATTTTTTTGTGCTGCATTTCCCCTATCAGAACATATTTTCTAACCATATCCATCATCATCCAAAGCATCTTTAACTACATAGGTATTAAGTCTGGCTAGAAGAGTACTTGAAAATGCATTCGGCATTTTAGCCAAACGATTTAGAGTTTTTTTGACTTCATTTAATATGAATGTGGAAAAAGTGCAAACCATAACATTGGCATGTTGCACATTGCATAATTTTTGATACCCGAATGTCCTAGTTCCATCCTAGAAGAGCTTTATAAAGAGTATATTATAATATTTCAATTTGGACTTTCTTACCAAATATGCTCACCAAGATATGCTTGCGTTGCTGCCCGAGAGGAGTTTTGTAATTATTTCGTGAATGAGGGAGCTGTGCCTTGGCAGAGGAATACATAAATAAAACATTGTTACATTTCACACACTTTTTATCTATGTATATTATCTTTAAAATTATGTACTCTCCTCTATTCCTCGTCTAATGCCTCAAACAAAAACCAGTATCAAAATATAACCTACCTTGTGTTCAAATTTTCAATGTTAGTACTTCTGAAGTTCACGGAAAACTTGACGGAAAATAGAACATGTTCTAATTCGTGAAGTAACTTCATGAAGAAATTCATGAATTAATTCATGAAGAAATTGTCGGTGTAATACACGTTTTTTTATATTAATTTGTCCTTGAAGTGACTTCATGAATTAATTAATGATGAAGAAATTGTCAATGTAAAACAGGCATTAGACCGGGAGATAGTGACAGATTTTTCGACGTGATTTCACTCAGTATAAATAGCCAGCGTCCAGAGATATAGTCTAAGAGCCAGCGTACATGTTCCAGTGATGATTTAGTTAAGGCCTATTTTTTTCAAGGATGTTGGGGGGGGGGCATAACCAAGTGTCATCCGCGAGGATTAACTCTGACTCCAGTCATAAGGGGGTGGCAGAACGCCACTTACTGGTAAAAAAATGCATCTTTTTATTATTTAGTTAAGGCTGAAATGTTTTTCAGAGAACACCTCTGATGGCGCGCAATTATCAGGGGTAATATAACAAGTGGTGTGCCTATTATCGATAATACATTTCGTTAATTTTACGAATTATAATCCCAAAGCTGAAAATACCACGACTGCGCAGCAGGAGTGGTATTTTCTTAGCATTGGGATTATAATGAGTGATAAATTAAGGAAAGGTATTAGCTATTATTAGTCATTCCACGAGTTGTATTTAAAAAGAGAATTTAACAACTGCAAATAGTTAGTTTGACAGCTAGCTGTCATTTAGATTGAACTTTCGGTTCTGAATAATATGTTTTTTGTGCTAATAGATATTTAAAGATCAATGTGTTAACTGAAAACATACCTATTCTAGTCCTATATTAAATTTCGTAATGTGAAGAAGTTATCGGGTTATCAGTTTGAGTAGTCACAATATTGGTTTAGCGAAACTAGGATGTAACTAAGAGAGTATGATTTCAGCGAAAATACCACTAGAGTGGTATTATCGTACGTAATATCACTAGTGCCGGAAATTTTATCGATAATTTTTTCGAAAGCGCTATTTTGCCTAGAAAGATCACGAGTATAAATTGGGCTTTTATTTTATCTCTGAAAATAAAAGCCCAATTTGTACGAGTGGTTTTGCTAATGGGCAAAATAGGGCTTGAGAATAAAATTATCTAGAAAAATTTCCGGCACGAGTGGTATTTGTCGAGATTATTTCACGAATACGATTTAATCATTTCTGTATTGATTTTTTCTATGTTTACATTTGCAAAACGACTCATTTTGAACGAGTTTATTGACAGCTTCGACTGTAGCGTTCGAGTAAACAAACATGACGCTTGGGTATCAGCGTTGGTTTATTTTCTGAATGTGTCATAAATTTAAACGGAGGCGGAGGTCTAAATAACAAGAATTTAGCAATGTAAAAGTTATATAAATTCATTGATACAATGCTTAATAGTACCGCAACATAATTTATAAGCTGCATAATTTAGAACGGTGTGAAACACACAAACTTTAAGAAGTAGATACGTGTTTGTGTCAAACAGATTCGCGGTTCCTAAGCAACGACGTGATAATTTGCACAAGTGCAATTACCGCAATTATCGCTAGCAGAGGCATATGATTGGTTGGATTTTTATGGAAGGAGCTACCTTATTGGATGCAAGCAGTATGAGGGAAATAATCGATATAATATTTGCAGAACGATTGGCCAGGTGGCAGATCACCCCCAATGAACTTTTTATTATTTAGTTATGCTTAATTAATAAAATGTTGCCTAATTAATAAAATGTTGTTATGACAACTATTTTAAGTGTAAATGCCAATTTGCAGAACAAAATAGCGGTATTAACACTGGCAGAACGATTCGAACGTTCCGTACTCGTGCCTTCATTGTGTACCATCAGTCTCAAAATAACTTTTCAATTATAAGGGGTACGAAAAAGTGGTTCGAATGTTTTTGTGGAAAATTTAATTCTCTACATAATAGATCTCTTGACATTTTTTCGAATTTCGCTTACTTTCTGAGATATAGATAAAAAATTATTTGCAAATATTTTTTACATTCAGGCGCGAATATCTTCAGAACTATACAAAATACGAGCACAGGAGTAGGAATCAATTGCGTAGAGAATTGAATTTATAATAAAAAAGTGTTTTGATATCTTAGTGTATCTCATTTAGTTTCTGAGATATTGTAAAAAAAAGAATTTTCTTTATGAATAGAATGTCCGAAAATGACATTTAGCAGATAAAAACATCTGTGAAATACTGGGCGGGTTCACTACCACATGTAGTGCGCCACGCAGTGTCATTTTTAAACTAAACCATCTACTGCAACTATAATTTTCTCGTTTCAAATCACGGAGAACTCACGCACACAATATGCACAAAATCTAAATAGGAATAAACGCCTGTCAGGCGTTCTGTCAGGAACAATATTCAAGGCTGTACCCTACGTCATCAACTTGACCTTGACTTCGAGACACTATAGCTACGCAGTACGCCGTACGCCTAAATCCGGCAGTTTATACCGAGAAACGGTACATGGTAGATGTGAAGTTATGGCATCTCCCCTCTGTGTATTTTGTGGCGAAGAAACGTCCAAAATTCTATTATTTAATGCAGAATCACTTCTGAAATGTTCAGACATTTGTTCAATAGGTACGTGAAAAATTCAAATTAAAATATTCGGACATAATTTTACCATCTTCAATCGATGAGATGCGTGGATATCACGTGAAGTGTTACAAAAACTTTACATCTTATTTTGTGACAGATGCTAGGCAATGAAGGCGCACGTACGGAACATTTGAATCGTTCTGCCAGAGTGTTAGTACCGCCATTTTGTTCTGCAAATTGGCATTTACACTTGAAATAGTTGTTATAACAACATATTAAAAAATTAAGCTTAACTAAATAATAAAAAGTTCATTGCTCACACGACATCTTGGGGGTGATCTGCCACCCCCTTATGACTGGCCAATCGTTCTGAAAATATTATATCGATAATTGCGGGCCATCAGAGGTGCACTGGAAAACATTTCAGCCTTAACTAAATAATAAAAAGATGCATTTTTTACTAGTAAGGGGCGTTCTGCCACCCCTTATGACTGGAGTCAGGGTTAATCCTCGCGGATGACTAAATCATCACTGAAACATGTACGCTGGCTCTCCGACTAATATACTAATAAGTCCGGGCACTCGGCCTTGTGTAAACAAACGTTTCCCTCTTGTCCTCTCCCGCTCCCCTCCCCATCGAGCCGATCGATATCTTATAATATAAGAAAATAAGCTGTACACAGTGTAGCTGAGAGCGGTTCGTTCGCATTCTACCGGGTGCGCGCAAAATATTACCGCAAAATATTATTATTTAAATATCAAGTAGTATCGATTCTGTAGAAAAATTAAAAATGCTAGTACAGGGTTATTCAAACATTCTACCCCCTTAACTTTTTTGTTATTGATTTTGAAAACAAAAATGTAAATATAAAACTTGTATAAAATTTTCTTGCGATTTAAGTTGTGTATTCAGAAAAACAAATGAATGTGGCGTTTCGGAGATATAGACCAAAATTATATTTTTTTATATGAAACACCCTGTGTATTTCTCGATTTTCGAAATCTACGAATTTTCTGATTTCAACGATATATTCTTATAAGTTATATGTTTTATCTAGTAGTTATTACGAGAATCAGAGCTTGACTGTGACAGTTCGTATCAGGTGTTAATTGTTGTATAACATTAGCAAAGATGTATGTTATATCCCACCTCAAGCATCAGCTTGATCATATACTTGTTTTTACCCTTGATTCTGTTTACTGTTGGATATTATGTTCTCATTATCTATTGTTCAAGATGCTTACTACAAAGATATCATTTTCCATTGTATATTGTTCTAGAATGATTACTAGAACATATCATATTCCTTTTAGTATTGTTAAAACTTGCCTACTGCAAGAATTGCAGAATTTGATCTTCCCTTTGTATATTATATTCTTTTCCCATGAGAACTACAACACCTCAGCATAACAGATCTGTATAAATAGGACCTAGTAAAGTAAGAGAGAAAATTCTAGTCTTGTCTGTAGTCTAAGCCAAAACTCTGTAACTCGCGTTATCGAAATAACAGTTTTTTTAAAAAGTCTTCGTCTTCACGTCGCCCGTAACATGTATGTATCTTTGATATTAGTGAAAAAACAATATTGTTGAATGTTATGTTCCTTTCGAAAAATATGCGAAGTGTGAATCTAACAAATGAAGTCCAGGCAGGAGCCGACAGCACATTTGCAGCTTCAGTATTACTTTTTTATGCTAAGGACAGAGAGAGAGAGAGAGGTTTTACTGGGTAAACTCTCGGGAAGATGTTGAAGATTGGTGCCGTCGATGTAAAAAATGTGCATCGGCGAAAGGACCAAAAACTAGGAACTGGGGTAAAATGATGCAATACCTGGTCGGAGCAGGACTGTTCCCAACCAGCGAATCTGGAAACCATTATGTGTTAGTTGTTATGGGCTACCTCAGCAAATGGCCAGAAGTTTACCCAATCCCAAACCAAGAGGCCACCACAGTCGCAGAGGTCCTGTTCCCAAATTGGATATGTCGTTTTGGTGTCCCAAAGCACTACACTACACTCTGATCAGGGCTTCAATTTTGAGTCGAAGATTTTTCAAAATGTCTGCCGCCTGCTAGGGATTTCCAAGACAAGAACAACACGCCTGCACCCCCAGTCTGATGGTATGGTGGAAAGGTTCATTAAGACTTTAGAAACGTACCTGAAGATGGTAGTGAATTAGAAACAAAGTGATTGGGACACATGCATACCACCTTTTCTATTGTCCTATCTCCAGTTGGTTCATGAAGACGTTCGCCTAGAAGTTGCATCTAGAAAGTGACAGGATGAAGATCCGCTACGATCTGAAAGCCACCGGTGTTGAATTTAATGTGGGTGACAAAGTGTGGTTAAACAATCACAAGCGAACAAAAGGTCGGTCTCCGAAACTCGATACAAGTTGGGAAGGACCATACATCGTCGTGAACAAGATTAGTGATGTCGTTTATCGTATAAAGACGTAGTCCAACACCAAATATGAAGATAGTAAATATCGTCAGGTTGTCTCCATACTATGAGAAGATAGAAGAGGGGGGCAGTGTAACGAAAAATGCCTCTAAAGTTGTTATATCAGCTTTCAATGAACATGTCTGCACTGTTTTCTAACCTATTCAAAGATTTAGCAGATAAATTTTAAGTTTGGGTATTCTACTTACAGTTTTATAATTTTTATGATTAAGTTAGAGACATTTTCCGTCGCATCTTTGTTGGCCTGAGACCCCCAGGGCCCCATTTCCTTTTAGTTTCCATTGCTTTTTCTGTAGAGCTTCCATCAGTTTCTAGAAATTTGCTAGAACCTCATGATTTGTGCATGTGTCATTGGCCAGGAATATTCTAGAGTAGTCTCCAGGCTTCCATTTGAATATAAAATTCCTGGGAATTAGGCCTGAGAGAAGTTGAAGGTTATAACGCGATTTTAGTGCTCTTTCTGGAGCTGAGAGAATATTCTTGGTCGGTGACAGTATCTATCTGACAAGTTTATTTGTGATTTGTGAAGGCTAAACAATAAAGGTGGTAACCAAGGCAACGAGTTTGGACTGTGATTGTTGAGATTCAGTGCAGTATTAGGTAATATTAATTGCACTCAATCGAAATCTAAATGCTTGCAAGCACGATGCTTTTGTTTAGAGAAAATACGTAAAATTCTTATAATTTGTTCTGTAAATGGTTACATATTTGTTACTGTTGGACAATAAAAGCTTATTATTATTATTATTATCTCGACTTAGCCAAAAGGCATTCGCACTCCCTCTAAGGGGAACATTCACTCAGATCCCGGGTATCCCGGATACCATAAGGATCTGGCTCGGACGAGACCCTTGCCATGTTATCGGGCCTTAGGTGACATTGATGTTGTTGGATGATCCTGCATTCCCCATGAATTTCCTGACGGTTCGGGCTGTCGCAAGTAGTACCGCTTTCTGCATGGACCTGTAAAGACTATCAGTTAGACCCAGCTCCTTGATGTTTCTCAGCAAACTTTTTGGTATAACACCAGTTGTTGACATGATGATTGGAATCGTCTGGACGTTCTCCATTTCCCATTGCCTTCTAATTCGTTCTTCTAAATCTCTGTACTTCGCGATCTTCTCGACTTGCTTCACACGCAGGTTGTTGTTGTTCGGGATGGCCACATCAATCAGAGTTGTCTGCCTAGAAATTTTATCAACTATTATAAGGTCCGGTCTGTTATGGGCAACTCGTTGATCTGTCAGAACTGTACGATCCCAGTACATCTTGTAGTTGCTGTTCTCAAGAACAGGCTCAGCTCACAAGCAGCAGCTTTTCCGCCAGTTCCTGGTGCAAGATCTTGGCAACCGAATCGTGTCGTTCCTTATATTCCGTTGATGCGAACATCTGACATCCTCCTGTTATGTGCTGGATTGTTTCTGAAGTTGGGCACCCGTATCTGCATCTGTCATCCACTAGCGATGCATCTCCTACAATGAATTTTAGGTAGTTGCGAGTTGGTATAACCTGATCTTGTATGGCCAGTAGGAAGCCTTCCGTCTCGGGGAACATTCGTCCCGAGGTCAGCCAATAGTTCGACGCTAACTTGTCGACATGTTCCTGGTTAACCTCATTAGGATGCCTCCCGTGCAGCGGCTTCCCCAACCACCTCTGTAGTTTATCGTTGTCGGTTCGGTGGTGATTTTGACGCTCGTGTTCCGTCAGACGTAGCGGTGTTGAGACGTCTGCTCCGCATATAGCCCTATGTAGTGTGGAGCTGTTGGCCTGCCTGTAGAAATAATTACGCAGATTTAATATTTGTTGGTCCAATTGCTTGCTGAGATCTGCCAATCCTCTTCCTCCTAGTTGACGTGGCAGAGTTGTTCTTTCTACGGCGCTACGGGGATGATGTTTATGAGCTTTTGTCAGTAGTGTCCTAACTTTTCGTTGCAGGTTGTTGATGTCCGTGTTGGTCCAATTCACTATTCCGAACGAATAGCTGAGTACAGAGCACGCATACGTGTTCAGGGCCTTAAACAAATTCCTGCTGTTAAGATCAGTTCGCACTACTTGTCTTACTCTCTTGATGAATTCATTCGTTAAATCAGTCTTCATTGTTCGATGGTCTATCCTTTGAGCTTGTTTCATCCCGAGATACTTGTATGTATCTCTCTTGCTCATTGCTTCGATCTCCTGGCCGTCCTGCATCTCGTGTGCGCTTTGTTCGAGCTTTCGCCGGATGATATTAAGGGTGCGGCACTTGTCCAGTCCAAACAGCATTCCGATGTCCCTGGAGAACTCCTCTACAATTTTAAGCATTTGCGTTAGTTGGTTTTTGGTTGCTGCGATCAGCTTTAAATCATCCATATATAATAGGTGATTCAACTTGATCGCTTCTGCGTTGTTGCTTTTGATAGCGAAGCCATATTTTGTAGAGTTCAACCGATGTGATAGAGGGTTCATCGCCATGCAGAACCACAGTGGACTGAGTGAATCTCCTTGGAAAATCCCTCTTCGGATGTTGATTGTGTCGGTCTCGATGTTACTGTCTGCGGTTCTGAGTTGTATCTTAGTGCGCCAGGTTGTCATAACGTGTTCTAAAAAGGAAACTGTATGATGATCTATTTTATACAGCTTTAAGATACCTGTGAGCCAGTCGTGAGGTACGGAATCAAATGCTTTTTTGTAGTCCACATAAGCCATGTGGAGGTTTCGTTGCTTGGAATGAGCCTGGTTGCAGATGACAGAGTCTATGATGAGTTGCTCTTTGCATCCCATTGCGCCCTTCGAGCAGCCCTTCTGCTGCATTGCAATGATGTTGTTCCGCTCGCAGTGAGCATATATTCGCTGCGTAAGGCAAGATGTGATTATCTTGTACAGCGTAGGCAAGCAGGTTATTGGGCGGTACTTGGCAGGGTTATCCGTATTCCGCTGGTCTTTTGGTAACAGGTAGGTTGCACCCTGTGTAAGAAACAATGGCATTTTCAGAGGATCGAGCAAGACTTCATTAATTAAGGTAGTTATCTGTTCATGCGTGCACCACAACTTCTTAATCCAATAATTTTGGAGATGATCTGGACCTGGTGCCTTCCAGTTGTGGGAATTCTTGATGACATCGGAGACCTCAGCGGTTGTGAATTGCTCGTGTTGCATCTGGCTATAGTTCCGGCCCATCTCGCGTTCTTCGCTGATCCAGCTTGCACTGACATTGTATGGACCTGGTGTGGCAAGTTGATTTCTCCATAAACCGTCGACCTGTTCTCTGCTAGGGTAACTCGCATTTGTGGCATCGGCGCTAGAATTAAAAGCACAGAAACCCTTTTCTGATCGTTCAAAGAGTTTGTTGTCTCGTTTCCTGTTGTTACTAGCCTTGTATCTCCTCAGACGCCCTGCGAAAACAGAAAGTTTTTGTTTTAATGTGTCAAGACATTGTTGAGCAGTGATGTTCGCGGGGTCATGCCGAGAATGCATTTGGGTGCGGCTCATTATTGCCTGCACCGCCCTCTGGATCCTTCTAGTTCTAACTCCTCTGATATATTCCGTCACTTGTCCTATGTCTTTACGGAGACTCTCGATCTTCCGATTTAGTCGCATTTCCCATTGAGCCATTCGTGGTTCTGGTCTTGCACGATTCAACTCTTGGGCCGTTTGGATCTTGGCACCCATTACAGTGTTGACTGCCGTTGCGGCACAGTAGATTAACATGTGCATACGTTCTAATGTTGGTGTCACTGAAACATAGTTTGGTAAAATTCGTTTGTTCATAAGATCGAGCACGATCGCAAGTTTCCTGGAAGAATTTAATCTTGGTAGCGGTGGCCTGCTCAGTGGGTCTGTGCCTTCGTATCGCAATATTGCCTGTCTCATATGTGCGTTTAAGCCTTCAAAATGTTCTTCGTTAACCGATTCTAGACTCTCGGTTGTTGGTTCTACCGTTTCGGCTTCTAGTTGTTGTCCAGGCGCTTGAAGTTCCCCATTGTTGTTGTTGTCATCTATCTCTATGTGTTCGCCGTGGATCTCTAGCTCAACTTCCCGTTTGATAGCGTTAAGTCGCGTTTCTGGAACTCGGTTATTTCTTAGAATAGTTCGATACTGATCTGACACTCTTTGTTCAGACACTTGCATGTGTGGAAACTCCCTGCAGAACTCGGCATGCAGTTGTTGTCGGTAGCCGATCATCTCTTGTCCTAAGTTTGTCACCCTGTAAAAAATACGCATAATCGATTCATTCATGGACACAGTCCATTTTATGCGTCGTCGTTGTAATCCCGCCTCTGTGAACGCTGGCTGAAGTTCCCGCGCAGCACCTTCGGTGGGTGGAACCCTAGTTCTCGTTTGGCTCCCATGTGTGTATTATTATTATTATATCTCGACTTAGCCAAAAGGCATTCTCACTCCCTCTACGGGGAACATTCACTCAGATCCCGGGCATCCCGGATACCAAAAGGATCTGGCTCGGACGAGACCCTTGCCATGTAATCGGGCCTTAGGTGACATTGATGTTGTTGGACGATCCTGCATTCCCCATGAATTTCCTGACGGTTCGGGCTGTCGCAAGTAGTACCGCTTTCTGCATGGGCCTGTAAAGACTATCAGTTAAATTCAGCTCCTTGATGTTTCTCAGCAAACTTTTTGGTATAACACCAGTTGTTGACATGATGATTGGAATCGTCTGGACCTTCTCCATTTCCCATTGCCTTCTAATTCGTTCTTCTAAGTCTCTGTACTTCGCGATCTTCTCGACTTGCTTCACACGCAGGTTCTTGTTGTTCGGGATGGCCACATCAATCAGAGTTGTCTTCCTAGAAATTTTATCAACTATTATAAGGTCCGGTCTGTTATGGGCAACTCGTTGATCAGTCAGAACTGTACGATCCCAGTACATCTTGTAGTTTCTGTTCTCAAGAACAGGCTCAGGTGTGTAGTTGTAATATGGGACCCTCTCTGTCTGCACAAGCAGCAGCTTTTCCGCCAGTTCCTGGTGCAAGATCTTGACAACCGAATCGTGTCGTTCCTTATATTCCGTTGATGCAAACATCTGACATCCTCCTGTTATGTGCTGGATTGTTTCTGAAGTTGGGCACCCGTATCTGCATCTGTCATCCACTACCGATGCATCTCCTACAATGAATTTTAGGTAGTTATTATTATTATTATTATTATTATTATTATATATTAAAAAATGCATTTTAAAAATAATCTGTGCCAACTGGCAATGCTTTCTATGTTTACTTGGTCTTCAATCTAAATTATTAAATGGGTATAAAAGCATAATAAGTGGTGGGATGGAACAATGGCCACTGAGCAAAATTACATCCGAATAAAAATTAAATTTATGGTGAGTCATAATATTTTCTTTAGCAACCACAATATTTTTTTCAACTTAAATATGATATTAAATATGAAAGGATCTAGATGTTCCTATTATATATCTTGTACAATATCGAAATTAATACTTTATTTATTTTATTTTCCTCTGCGTTTTCCCTTAGGAAGATCATCATTGCCCACTTTTCCATCTCACGTTCAGACACACACTAACAGAATGCTAATAAAACTTCTTGCAGTAAAGTTCGATAATATCGTTCCCGATGTTTCCCTGAACAAATAAACACGGAAAAGGGCAGAGAAACAATTCCTTCAAGTAAATCCAAACAACTTAGGCGAAGTGAGAAACAGGATAAACAGCAGGTAGACACGTGTAAGAGTACATCCATTCCAGTTTCATGACAAAAAGCATAAACGGGAAGCTTTCATATGTGGTTGTGCTTATATTTGAAATAATTTGTTCCAACGTTTAAATGTCAAAATTATTTTGCATTGCGCGCAGGCCCATTCACATGAGAGCCAGTGATGGACAAATATTTAGCAGTACCTATCTACTTCTACTATTATCCATAAAAGTTCTTGGCATTATTACGTAATGCTTTAGTTTAATCACATTTGAAGAAAAAAAATGTGTTTCAAACACTCTATTTCGTTTCAGGCTACTACGCAGACCAACTGTCAATTGCTCAAGAAGTTAGAGGAAATCATACTGTTAGGGTTAAAAATGAATCAAGAGGCTTCCACCTCAATAATCTGTCGTATGCAGGACCAATAGTTATGGGTGTAGGAGGTAAGTACCTGTGTTCATCTTAGCTTTTGTGATTAACTTTTTCCTGCTAGCGAGAGTTTCATATTAGGTAAAGAGAATTGAATGCCTGCCAATATGAACCAATGAAATGATATGATTTTTGAAATACTAACCAATCAGGTGATGATTTCAGCGATTATTTCCCTCATACTGCTTGCATCCAATAAGGTAGCTCCTTCCATAAAAATCCAATCAATGATATGCCTCATCTGCTAACGATAATTTGCATTAGTGCAATTACCGGTAATTTCACTTGTGCAAATTATCACTTCGTTGCTTAGCAACCGGGAATCTGTTGGATACAAACACGTACCTACCTACTTCTTAAAGTTTGTGTGTTTCACACTGTTCTAAATTATGCAGCTTATAAATTATGTTGCGGTATTATTAAGCATTATATCAATGAATTTATATAACTTTTACATTGCTAAATTCTTGTTATTTAGACCTCCGCCTCCGTTTAAATTTATGAAACATTCAGAAAATAAACCAACGCCGACAGGGTGTAGGTATAATCGCATTTTCCTTGGATACCCAAGCTTCTTGTTTGTTTACTCGAACGCTACAGTCGAAGCTGTCAATAAACTCTTCAAAATGAGTCGTTTTGGTAATGTAAACATAGGAAAAATTAATACAGAAATTATTAAATCGAATTCGTGAAATAATCTCGACAAATACCACTCGTGCCGGAAATTTTTCTAGATCATTCTATTCTCAAGCCCTATATTTTGCCCATTAGCAAAACCACTAGTACAAATTGGGCTTTTATTTTCTGACAAAATCCCGAGAGCGAAGCTCTAATACCACTAGTGGTATTTTCGTATGTAATATGTGCCGGAAATTTTATCGATAATTTTTTCGAAAGCGCTATTTTGCCTAGAAAGATCACGAGTATAAATTGGGATTTTATCTCTGATAATAAAAGCCCGATTTGTACGAGTGGTTTTGCTAATGGGCAAAATAGGGCTTGAGAATAAAATTATCTAGAAAAATTTCCGGCACGAGTGGTATTTGTCGAGATTATTTCACGAATACGATTTAATAATTTCTGTATTAATTTTTTATGTTTACATTTCCAAAACGACTCATTTTGAACGAGTTTATTCACAGCTTCGACTGTAGCGTTCGAGTAAACAAACATGAGGCTTGGGTATTCAAGGCAAATGTGATTATACCTATACACCCTGTCGGCGTTGGTTTATTTTCTGAATGTGTCATAAATTTAAACGGAGGCGGAGGTCTAAATAACAAGAATTTAGCAATGTAAAAGTTATATAAATTCATTGATATAATGCTTAATAATACCGCAACATAATTTATAAGCTGCATAATTTATAGAACAGTGTGAAACACACAAACTTTAAGAAGTAGGTACGTGTTTGTATCCAACAGATTCGCGGTTGCTAAGCAACGAAGTGATAATTTGCACAAGTGCAATTACCGGTAATTACACTAGTGCAAATTATTGCTAGCACAGGCATATCATTGTTTGGATTTTTATGGAATGAGCTACCTTATTGGATGCAAACAGTATGAGGGAAATAATCGCTGGAATCCTATATACTCTCTTAGTTACGTCCTAGTTACGCTAAACCAATATTGTGGCAGCTAAAAACTGATAACCCGATAACTTCTTCACATTACCAAACTTAATATAGGACTAGAACATATGTTTTCAGTTAACACATTGATCTTTAAATATCTATCAGCACAAAAAACATATTCAGAACCGAAAGTTCAATCTAAATGACGGCTAGCTGTCAAACTAACTAGTTGCAGTTGTTAAATTCTCTTTTTAAATACAACTCGTGGTATGCCTAATAATAGATAATACCTTTTCTTAATTTATCAATTATTATAATCCCAATGCTAAGAAAATACCACTCCTGTTGCGTAGTCGTGGTATTTTCAGCTTTGGGATTATAACTCGTAAAATTAACGAAAGGTATTATCGATAATAGGCAGACCACTTGTTATATTACCCCTGATAAGATACTTTCAATTAAACTTTAAATATACTATGAAATTAGTTGTGAGTAATAATGTTCAAAATAATCATTTTTCTGTTGCTAAAAATGATAATTAGTGATAAATATAAGAGGCAGAATGCAGCGATATTAAAAAAATATTGGACACATCTACATACCTGAACCAAAGATATAGGTTGTATATATCTTTGCCTGAACTATTAAACTATTCCGAAAAGTTTTTGGGAATTGTTGTTTCAAATTCGCTTTACCTAGGTATATGCCTTCTAATTTGCTCATTCATAAAAATGTCCGAACTACTCAAAATACAGGGTGATTCAGTCATGATTGGTGTATTCAGTCTTGATTCTACAAGGGGCAGGCGTTATAGCACTTCAAACATCCTAAGAAAATGTTGTATTAACATCGTAAGCACCAGTATTTGCTTCAAGTCTCTTCTAGAATTTCCGCACACACATTTGTATCACAATTTTTGAATTGCAAGAGAATATTGCTACCGGCAAGGAGTAATGACTCCTACCGCGATCCATATTTTGCACGTTTTCGTTTTTTATTGTTTTCTCTAACCAACAAAACAGTGGTTAATATGACATGATTGTTTAGTTTCAGGAACTTTTTAAAGTAAGTATTATACTTTCCAAAGTGAGGCCTTTTTCCTTTTCTTTCCTCATTCTAATGGTATCAGTGGTATTGGAGAATCTATGAATATAACAGGTACTTTGATTGTTAGTAAAAGTTACTAATGGTTTATTTCTAAAAATTAGACTTGACAATGTTGTGTCTACAAGTGCATAATATAGTAACTGTCAAATGAAACAAATTTATTTTATAGTTGAAATTGATTTACAGCAATTATATCCACGAATTTAAATAATAAGTATGGTAAGTCAGTGCCGATTTCGCTTATTAAAGAATTTGTCGCTATTGTACCTTGTTAGGTATCAGGTTCCTCAACCCAATTTTAATATGTATACTTGAACGTTCTTCCCTTGTTGAATGTATCTACCCAAAGAACTTTGACAGATTTCGGGATGAACTAATAAGATTAGGTCTAGTAGTTTTAATCATGTAGTTTTTCTCGGTGTTCATTATAAAAATAAAAAACTTAAAATAAACCTGACGGAAGCTACCTGGTTAATAATTTAAAATAATACGATATTTGTACTGAACTACCTACTGATAGGTAATGCCCATGTAATGGGAATTGTAGGATTTCTAAAGGTGATACAGGAAAGATCTGGTTGCATTTATTGGGACCACTGTAGGCGGCCGTATTACCTTTAATTGTCACATTTGAGTATCTGGATGTTAGAAATCTTAAAAAATGTGAATTATGATGGGAAATTTTTTGCCTCCTTTAGAATCTATGGCATTGGCATTTCACATAAAACCTGATGGCAGTTGGACACTAACATATAACATAACCTTGTACCAGCCCCCTTGTGGTCTCCTTGGAGTCGACAGAAAACAAACTTCCCCTCAAGGTTTCACTTTTCCTCTGTGATAGACTGTGAAATGCTGGGTCCCCTTATTTTAAAGAGTCCCTGTTTAGTTTACTGACTGGCCGGCCAGTAGGCGCTGGCGGCGTTGGCTGTCAGTGACTAGGCGCATCAGATCGGCACCGTCGCAATGATAAAGGCCTGCCCGCTGGCGACGCGAAACGTCACTACGTCATCACAGGGAGGTCGGGAGGTTGCTTTTTGAAGTTGTTTACGTTTACGATTTTTCTGTTTTAAAGAAAGTTTTTTGTGTGTTGGACTGCGTTTTTTAGTAATATAGGACGTGGAGATTTATTAATAAGGTGGTAACAAAGCAGTGGTTCAGAATAAAGTGATTAAAGTTCAATTTTAGTTTATCGGTTTTAGGTTGTGTCTATAGTTTCGGACTAATTTAAATCATGCCGTGGACGTGTTCCGTTCCCAACTGCAAGGGAAACTGCAAAGGCGGTCCTAATGTGTCCGCTTTTTCCTCCATAAAGACCCCATTTTAAAGGAAAAGTGGGTTAAGGCCATCAAAAGAGATTTTGTTCCTACACAGTTTTCCAGGATTTTGGTTTAGACTGTTGGAGAGTGTTATACCTAACAATTTTACGTGATTAAACGTAACCATCTTGAAATCAGTAAGTTCTATGGTTTTATTTATTCGAATTTAGTTGTATCTAGGCAGGCAAATAAGAAATAATTGGCATTTACGAAAATTTTACCGGTAGATATCTAAATGCACCAAAACCCCTTTAAAATGTTACTTTCACTCTCGTAGATTATTATCCGTGTTGTAAAACCATGAGCTATATATGTAAACAATCATTTTAAAGTGTTTTTTTACCAAATTTACCAAGTTTACACCTTGACTACATGACATAGTGTAGAATTATTAGAGAGATTACTTATACGGGACGGATTGTTTAGGCATCGCCGGATATATGGCGATGGCTCCACTCGGAAAGTAGGAGAATTGTTTTTTCGACTAGTTATTTAACCGCAGCTAATTCAAATCAATCAAAATTATTTCAAGGTATTCTTAAAAAAGTAGTCGCAATTCGTTTCAGTCCTACGTTAAAGTTTAGTTGATGTGAACTAACTGCGGTTGAATAACTAGCCCCAGAACAAAAGCAATTGTCGGGTGGTGGCGGTAGCGTGCGGTAGGAAGGAACAGTACTGACTGTAGCGCTCCATAGAGACTGTGGCGATTAGGCCATTCGGTCTTGCCAAAATCTTGAATACAGGTGTGTGGACCGTGGCGTGTAGAAAGTTCCGCGATTCGTAGAGGAAAGTACCATATGAGACCATATTACATTTTGTTCTGTATTTTGTCCTATAATATATTATAATGCGTAAACTTACGTCGAATACGTTTAATATAGTCTCTATTTTCACTGCAGTTTATGTAGGATTGCCAAATATTAACAGTTGTTGGGTAAATGAGAAGTATGAAGCAAAAATCAATTCTTCAATTTTTAAAATTGGGTGACTAATATGAGACAGTCTCATATCCAGGTTTAACAAAAACACTACTTGCCACAAAACAATTTTTATTTTAAACACTTTAAGAGAATAAAAAATTAACCTAGTATACAACAATTTAGTTACGTAACACTTGACACACTTAACAGGTTCGTAATATGAGACAGTCTCATATAAAGGTTTAACAAAAATACTACTTACCACAAAATAATATTTATTTCAAAAACATCAAATGGATATCAACTTAACACAGTATACAACTCTTTAATTATAAAACACTTGACACTCTATTCAAATTATTAGGAATATAGCTTGGATGAAGCGAGTCTCCTTATATGATATATCTCATATTAGGAACACTGGGGTGTCTCATATTAGGAATCAGATGTACATATCATAGAATTTTTTGCCATCGTTAACAAAAATGTAATTAAATGTAACTTGAGGAAATAGTCCATATCTTGAAGTGGATTAGGATAATACAACAACAAGGGTAAAACTTACAGTCTCCGCACCACAAACACAGTTTCTTTAATCAACAGATCAACTGTACATATATTATGTTTAACCCTCCTGGGGTCATCTTCAGCAGTGTAGCAATACAGAAAAAAAATTTTAAAGCTAGAAAAAATATTTTGCATTAGATGGATAGGAAACTTATATGCAACGATAAAGTTATTCAATAAAATTGACTGAACATAGGTGCTCACCTTTCTAGAAGTGGTCAAACGGTAGTATGCGGATGTGGAAAATTAATATAGGTACTTAAAAATTATTATCAGAATTAGTTTAGTCAAAACATCAAAAAGGGAGGTATAAGTAAAATTTTAAATTGTATCGAGGAATCTGAAACCAACGGATAAAAAGTCAGTAAAAAACGGGCCAAAGTAGCATAGTGGAAATTATGTATCTTACCCTGAGGAAATATGTGGACGTAAATAGCAAATTTAGGCAACATTAGGGACTATTTAATAGCGGGATTTCTTGGGGGTTCCGAAGAACCAAAAATTAATATTCAATTAATTTTGGGGGGGACGTCAAGTCACCATAACGATTAAACACCCAATGAGAATGAAATGTCAATTATAACATAACTTTTATTCAATACAACAAGCAACAAAAATATATTACCACATTATTCAGAATTACACAGTAACCGAGGCCCTTTAAAAGTTTGTGCACGTACGGTTGAAGTAAACAATGCCGTTCTTAACCTAAAAATTTAGATGATCTAGACACTGGCGACTTATACCATTAGTGATTGTTTGAGACACTGCCAGCCAGATGGAGACTCTTACATTAGGAGTTAGTGTGGTGTCTCATATTCGTCTACCTATTGAAGTTAAAAGTAAACAGTGATAGAGTGTTTAATTTTGATGCATATTTGCACATTTTGTGCTTAGTTTTGTGGTTTGTCTGCTACTGCAGTGTCTCAAAAAGCGTCCATCCGTTGTGGGAAACTAAGAGCCCCCTATACTCCTACACACCCACTAATTACTGTTGATTGACGTTGAAAAATCGAAAAGATACTAAATTCACTTAGGCTAGGCATACATTTTTTTAAATACTTATCTGGGAAAAGGTTCAAAAAAAGTAAATTTACGATATGTTGTGCAACTGGCAACTCCGCTGACCAGGGTGGGTAGCCTCGACGCACGAGCTTAACAGCTATAGTAAGGGCAGAATGTAAAGGCGAAGTCGGCCATAAAATCGAGAGAGATGGGCTATGATTTTTCTACCTGCTCTCCCTTATGTTTTGGAGCGAGGGGTTCGGCTTAAAGAACAGCAAGACCAACTTTTTATTGATCTGCCCTTGTCTGATACATTATGTTAACAAAGATATGGGAGTACGCCTATAAAACAGGGCAGTAATTAAATATTTGGTTTATTTTGGTGATAGACTTCCTGTAATAAGAATTCAGCGTGAAGTATTCAGTGCCCAAAGTAGAAAATTAATATTAAATGTGGTGAAATATTTCCAAGAAAAAAAGAGAACACAGGGGAATTTCAATGTGCATCGGAGGCGTTACAGATAAGTACAAGGACCACGTCCTGAATTAGGCAAGAAGGCATTAAACATATTAAAATGGCACACACTAAAAGTAAAGCAGCCCCGAAATCTAAAGATTTGATAGAATCGGATAAAGGAGAAATAAGAAGTTTGATTTATGACATGACAACTAACAAGCAACACTTAACTAGGGAAAAAATATGCGAAGAACTGGAAAAAAGGGGAATTTTGAGCTGCAGCAAATCAACGATAGAAAAGTGTAATTTTAAGGAATCTTGGATTTAAGTACACAATAAACGATGGAAGACAATACTAATGGAAAAGCCAGATATAGCATCAAAAGAGTTGAATTTCTATGACAATATACATCCAATTTATTTTCAAGCTGCCCTCTAGACGTAGTGTTTTTTGACGAGACCTGGATTTTTCAACACGGGCCGAATATGAGAACTTGGCACGACAAAAATCCAAAATGTGTGTACAACAAAAA
This sequence comes from Pseudeuparius sepicola, assembly GCA_963920635.1. NCBI lineage: Eukaryota > Metazoa > Arthropoda > Insecta > Coleoptera > Anthribidae > Pseudeuparius > Pseudeuparius sepicola. The sequence goes on from OY987306.1 coordinate 7,845,103, forward strand.
AGCGAATGATGGCAAAAGGTTTATAATTGTTCATGCCGGTAATAAGGACGGATTTATTGATGGCGCTGAGCTTATATTTTCAACTAAAAATAAAAGTGCAGACTACCACGATAATAAGAACGCCGAAATGTTTGAAAAATGGTTGGAGGAGAAACTATTGCCGAAACTTGAAAACCCTTCTTTAATTATAATGGACAATGCGAAATACCATTCCAGGCTGTGTGAAAATGTGCCCAATACAGCCAGAAAAAAAGAAGAAGTAATTAACTGGCTTCGAAATAAAAAAAATATATTTTTCTGAAAATTCCCTTAAATGTGAGTTGCTCCAGATCGTTAAAAATTCTAAATCCAAGTTGCCTTATGCGCCTGACAATATAATTAATAAAATGGGACATCAAGTGTTGAGGCTTCCCCCATATCATTTTGTATATTTAATGCACTAGAATTGATATGGGCCCAATGCAAAACTTTTTTTAATAAGAAAATTGTATCTGAGGCAATGCATGATGATAACACGGTAATGTCTATTTGGAAAGAAGCTCTCCAGGAAGTCACTAAAGAAAACTGGTCCAGTTGTATAAAACACACCGAGAACGTTATTAAGAAATTGGGAAAAAGAAAAGATATTGGACGTTGACATAGACCCAATTATTATTAATTTAAATGACGATTCATATTCGGATGAAAGTATTTTATATTCTGACTAAAATTCATAACGAATAAAATGTATATTAATATTATTTATTTATTATGTAGATACTGACTTCTGACTATGTCAAGTTGATTTTATGTTGATATTTAATTTGTAACTAAAAATATAAATATATATATATTTTTTGCCTAACCATTACAATAATTATTTAAATACCTAAGACCTACTTTGAATGTCAGGATCATTATCTTTTAATTGCCAGTCTAAATTACCGAATTAATAATGAAAAATTACAAATGAAATTACAACAGGTACCTAAGTACAAATTTTTAATCCGTCCGTTCACATCAGGCAGTAAATCAATAATTTATTCTAGGCCGACCCTGCCTGCCTTAAACAAACAACTAGTAATACAAGACAAGTACTAGGTTTTCTATCTCTCTTCCTTTCATGAAAGGTGCTTAGCGAACTTTAAGACGTACGTCGAATACAAATTGGAGGAGGAGACATGAGTGTAATTGTGCGAGTGCAAGTAAAGCAATAATAGATATATAGCGCTTTCTTTTTGATGATTTATTGCCGACTTCGCCTTTACATTCTTCCCTTACTATAATTTGGTGAACACCGTTAACAAGGGGTTTTAATACACTTCTGGAAATAATTTATTCTTTTTTTTTTGTTGACTTGAATTTTTTTATTTCGTATTCGTATTATAATTTCCACCCGTGGTTAATTTTTATTACATCATGACTGAATCACTCTGTATATCTACAATGGGTTCATTCCTAAATATCTTCCTAATGCACAAGAATAATGGGTTGCAGTTCCAATTAAAATTTAAAAATTCGATTCTTTTAATTCGATATTGCAACTTCCATAATTCGACGACGCATGATAAAATGCCGAAAAGCCGCATCAAAATGGAAATTCCAGATTTTGCGTTTTGTTGAAAATGAAATTAACGCGAAAAATCACCGTTCGCGCCCGACGTGAATGTTACGCTTGGCAAACATTGTTTGGCAATTTCGAAAATTTCGCATGGTGTGTTGTCCCATTGTATCTGTCACCGGACGCGAAAATAAGCGCGCTACTGGCCGAAGCACCGGTCGTGTTTTATACTAATTGGTCCAACTAATTCATGGTAACATTGTTTATTAAATAGCGCGATATGCCCCCGTGATATTATAAATTAACGATCCATTATATTTGTGCATCTATCATCATTTGCGGGCGAGTTACATAATTTTTATTACATCATGACTGAATCACTCTGTATATCTACAATGGGTTCATTCCTAAATATCTTCCTAATGCACAAGAATAATGGGTTGCAGTTCCAATTAAAATTTAAAAATTCGATTCTTTTAATTCGATATTGCAACTTCCATAATTCGACGACGCATGATAAAATGCCGAAAAGCCGCATCCAAATGGAAATTCCAGATTTTGCGTTTTGTTGAAAATGAAATTAACGCGAAAAATCACCGTTCGCGCCCGACGTGAATGTTACGCTTGGCAAACATTGTTTGGCAATTTCGAAAATTTCGCATGGTGTGTTGTCCCATTGTATCTGTCACCGGACGCGAAAATAAGCGCGCTACTGGCCGAAGCACCGGTCGTGTTTTATACTAATTGGTCCAACTAATTCATGGTAACATTGTTTATTAAATAGCGCGATATGCCCCCGTGATATTATAAATTAACGATCCATTATACAGGGTGTCCGGAAAGTATGGGGCAATCTTACAGGAGCAGGTAGGGGACGTCAAAATATTACGATTGAGCTTTACCACTACGGGTCAGATCTCAATACTTACTGAGATACAGTGCGTTGTAACTCTTTTTTTCAAATTGAATTATGGCAATATCTCCCAAACTAATCAAGCTGTTGAACTGAAATTTGGCACTGCTGTGTTTTTGGCGATGGAGAATAAGCTGAAAATGTCAATTTCGCCGTATCTCACAGAGGGCGACACTTGCGCTGTTTTTGGATCGTGCTTTTACTCGTAACTTTTTTGAGGTTATGTTTTTGGTCCTGCAGGTCTATCATTTTAGTGCATCTTTTCACTCTGCAAGAAAAAGGTACTCTTGTTTCATAACGATAAAGTCAACCGTTTGCGTTGAAATTGCCAAAACGTGCCCCAAAACACCTGTTGAGTTCAATATTCGAAACATAAAATTTTCACCTACCGCTTTCAAGTGTTTCATATCAACGGTACCATTTGAAGTGAAAAAAAATCCCTATGAACAAAGTACCAAAAATTATTCGCTTTCAAAATGGAAAGGATTGAATTTGACAAAATTTTGACACGCTGTTTCAAGAAAACCAATGGTGTTTTGACCACTGCTCATTTGGCATTTTTTTCATCATTTTGAATGTACAGTTGATCTGTAATATTTGAAAGTGGTAGGTGAAAATTTTAAGTGTCGAATATTGAACTCAACAGGTGTTTTGGGGCACATTTTGCCGATTTCAACGCAAACGGTTGATTTAATCGTTATGAAACAAGAGTACCTTTTTCTTGCAGAATAAAAAGATGCACTAAAATAATAGACCTGCAGGACCAAAGAGATAACCTCAAAAAAGTTACGAGTAAAAGCACGATCCAAAAACAGCGCAAGTGTCGCCCTCTGTGAGATACGGCGAAATTGACATTTTCAGCTTATTCTCCATTGCCAAAAACACAGCAGTGCCAAATTTCAGTTCAACAGCTTGATGAGTTTGGGAGATATTGCCATTAATTCAATTTGAAAAAAAGAGTTACAACGCCCTGTATTTCAGTAACTATTGAGATCTGATCCGTAGTTGTTGAGCTCAATCGTAATATTTTGACGTCCCCTACTTGCTCCTGTGAGATAGCCCCATACTTACCGGACACCCTGTATTTGTGCATCTATCATGATTTGCGGGCGAGTTACATAATTGAGCGTTAAACACTCATTCTGATCTGATTTTGACGTATTTGCTACGTTTGCCTGTAGCAAAATCACAGGAGATTGAAATTCGTACAACACGTGAATTATTGGATATCGAATAATTATTATTGCTAGATTGCAATAAACTTTGCGTTCGAAAATACCGTGCAATTTGTTTACTCACAACATTACTTAGAAGACAATAGAAAGAGGCCCAGTCAAGATTACCAATGGTTGGGTAAGAATTACCTGTGAAGGTAAAATAATACCAATTTTTTCCTTTAGTCAACTTTTAAGAAACTTATTTAGTTCTAATTTAGTATATTGTTACCTACAATCAAGCTTTGAAGGCAAGGAAAATTTTATCATAAATTTTTTGGTCAATATTTACTTCTTTTTAACTTTCGAGATGCCCTTATAGCAGGGCCGTATCTAGCGAAAATTTTTTTTGGGGGGGGGGTTCAGGATCGGTTTTTGTAGGGCTGAGTGCTGGACGAAAGTGCGGGGCCCCGGCAAGGAATTAAGGCCGGGGCGATGAGTTTAGGTCACTTCAGTGACGTATATAGAAATTAATTTCGGGTGGGAAGGGACAATTTTTGTGAATTTCTTTCAAACAAGTGCATTTAGAATAATTGTGTAAAATGCGCCGCAGGCGAAATTTTTTAGAAATGTTAAGGACAATTACTTAAAATTAGTCTTAGGAAATCCCAATATCTTCATATTTTCAAGCTGCAGTGAATATTTTCAAATTCTGAAGTTCTCAAAACGCAGGCCGCGTACGCCGCACCGCTGCACCCGCCTAGAGCCGGCTCTGGAGGGGTTAGACCATTGGCTGTTGAAGTTGAAATAGCTTTAGGATTTAAAAAAAAACTACTATTTTTAAATGGTTTTTAATAAAAAAACTGAAACAGGTTTAAGTTGAACAAAAATATTATTTTTATTATACTTCTTTGAAAACACCTCATTTTCATCTGTTTTAGCAATAATGAAAGGTTTTTCGGGTTAGCGCACGGAAACAGCGCATGGAAAAACTTTCCGTGCGCTGAATAAAAATACCGAATATATGGCTTTAAAATATAAATATACAGCAAAGTAAACTAAATTTAAGAAACTCTATATGCTCTCTGATATTTAACATATACCTATTTTGTATTTTAATTCGTAAGTGTTTAAATATTTAGATACATTTCTGTAATACGTATTTTGCGTAATAACGAAGCAACCGCTTCATTTAGACATATAGTGTTTTATATCTTTTTGAATTGTCTTTTCACAAGCATTTCAATGGCGCAATACAAAAATATGGGTTCCATTTGGAAAAAATTAGATTTTTCAATTTTTCGATGTTGATATTGTGAATTTTTTCCCGAACACCCTGTACAATATTTTGAAATGTCATATAGACCATTTAATAAAGTTGACTTTCGCCTACGACAGTCCAAAATTTCAGCTTTCCAGATTCATAAGTTTCAACGTTGTCACTATGGTCGATGGCTGCAACACTCGAAAAAATCAAAAATTTGCGAATATCTCGAAAAGGGTTAAGAATAGGGTACACATTAATTATATTCAGAAAAAAGATTTGGAATTTAATAGGGAACCAAATGGTGTAATAATATATAGGGTGTTCTATTTGAAATAACAAAGTTGCTATCGACTTCCGGTATAACCGGAAGTGATCGGAAGTAGAAAATATTTTAGAAAGAAAGTTTACAACCTGTTATACAGTGTGACCCATTTGTTTTGGGGTCAGTCTGTAAAAAGTGTATCAATCGTGCGATTTGGCTGATTTTTTTTTAAAATTGTAGAGCTCGAAGAACTGCACATTTTGAACAAAAATTGCCTGGTTCGCATAAAATCCAAAGCCTACTATGACCGTTTTTATGAGCAAAATTTTAAGAAACCATATTAGCGTTTTTTTTTTGAAAAAATCTGTGTGCGCCAATGGATTGAGCACCCCTCGAAATGGGTATGTACAAAATTTCATCAAAATATTTCAAGTAATAACGATTTTGTAGAAAAATTAAAAATGCAGCCAAGGTACGTCTTTATTTTCAAAAATTCAAAGTTGGCCATGGAAAATAATTGAATTGTTTACTTTTATTAAGTGTCAAACTGTCTAAATTGAGTTCAGAAATTGTTTGTGCTCAATACAATTAATTATCATAATTATGGAATATTTAAGCATAAGAGACAAAATAGAAATTGTTCGACTCGTGGGCGACAACGAGCGCTCGGCAGCAGAAGCTGCGGCCGAATTTAACAATAGACACCCAGGTAGATCAGTGAGTCGAAGTACTGTACAACGTATAAACAATATTTTTGATGAAACTGGATCGATTTCTAAAAATTTATTAAAAACTAGGCAAAATGGACGCCGTGGACTTGTTGAAAATAACAATCAAATTCTGCAATACTTTAGTGACAATCCTCGAAATAGTGTTCGAACGGCTAGTTTAGACCTTCATATACCCAGAGAGAGTATAAGGAGATGTTTGAGACAAAACAAAATAAAACCGTTTAAGCCAAAATTTTTGCACACCCTGGAACCAGGAGATGAGGAGAGAAGATTAGAATTTTGCTATTGGCTGCAAGGTGAATATCTCCATAATGGCAACTTTTTAAATGAAATTTTATTCACCGACGAAGCCACGTTTACTACAAATGGTGTAGTATCAAGTCAAAACTGCCGTCACTGGTCAGCTGAAAATCCAGAGTTTATAATAAATGCAAGGAGACAATATTCACAAAAAATTAACGTTTGGTGTGGAATACTACGCGACAGAATAATTGGCCCATTTTTCTTTGAAGGGAATTTGAATGCGGCTGGCTTCTTGAATTTTCTAGAAATTGAATTTAGAAATGCTTTAGATGAGTTACCATTAAGATACCGTTTAAATTTAAAGTTACAGTTAGATGGCAGTCCTATTCATAATGCTCGTTTAATCAGAAACTGGCTAGATAATAATTTTGAAAACTGTTGGATAGGGCGAAATAGTCCTTTCTGTGAGTGGCCACCGAGATCTCCGGACTTAACTCCTTTAGATTTTTTTCTTTGGGGTACACTTAAGCAAAATGTTTATAAGTCAAGACCCCATAATTTACAAGAACTGCAAGCTAGGATAAACCGTAGTTGTGAGGAAATTACTCCACAGCAAATACGAAATGTAATTTTGAATGTACGCAAGAGGAACGACAAATGCATTGTAGAAAATGGAGGCTTGGTAGAAGTTACAAAAATTTTATAATTTTAATTGTTTTTATGTTTTGTGTTTATAAGCATAAGGTTGTATTATTACAATTCAATTATTTTCCATGGCCAACTTTGAATTTTTGAAAATAAAGACGTACCTTGGCTGCATTTTTAATTTTTCTACAAAATCGTTATTACTTGAAATATTTTGATGAAATTTTGTACATACCCATTTCGAGGGGTGCTCAATCCATTGGCGCACACAGATTTTTTCAAAAAAAAAACGCTAATATGGTTTCTTAAAATTTTGCTCATAAAAACGGTCATAGTAGGCTTTGGATTTTATGCGAACCAGGCAATTTTTGTTCAAAATGTGCAGTTCATCGAGCTCTACAATTTAAAAAAAAATCAGCCAAATCGCACGATTGATACACTTTTTACAGACTGACCCCAAAACAAATGGGTCACACTGTATAAGTAACCAAAATGTCAAATCAAAATTCGCACTCCTTCCCCGTAAACTTCTAATGAACCACTTACGTGAATCTCCCTGTAGACTAAATTACCTAATTATTACCTAAGTGGTAAATTTGACGAAAGTCAATAAAGTTATATTACCTATTCTTAAGTTGCAACTAAAGTCTATCCAAGTTACAGAGGCAGTGGATCAAAGCATTGGCCACCACGTGACCTATTCTCTTATTGGTCTGGCCGTCATAAAATGTCAAGTGTTTACGCGGCGAGCAGAATGCAGGGCCGGCTCTTCCCTCAGTCGAGCTTCCTGCATATTTTAGATCGGATCGCGAGCGGTATATTCTGTAAATTTATTTTGCTACTTAATTTAGGGAAATTTATGACGATCCACGAAAGGTAAAAACACAATTTTTAGAACTTCTAAAAGAATTAGTTCAGAATTACAAGCCACTGGGAATCTTATATTAGTCAGACCCTGGTAATCGATCGCAATGCGGTCATGTGACTTTGTTTATATGTACTGCCGCTGTAACTTGGATAGACTTTAGTTGTTAATTTTAACTTTGAATGTTTGTTGGAATAACAATACTCCATTATTTCTTGCTTGGACAAAATTGTGTTTTCCTTAGTAGTTCATAACACAAGATTTGGTTTGTTCCTAGGGTTCATAGTGGTAGCAGCGTGCGTGATGACGTTTGAGGCACGAGACTCTGCTGCGAAGGTAGTACCAGCCAGGTTCAAACTGAGTACCACCGGTCCACCGGGTGGGTTATGTCCACATGGTGGACGAAGTGGTCATGGCTCACTTCGAACTGCTGGTTCACAAACCGGTGAGTAATTATTACTATCCTAGAGGGTCATTTCCTTCAATGAAGATAAATCTACGGTTTGTCTCCAAATTATTTTATCCCCAATATCTTTATTCATTTTATAAAATTTAACTTATAATATTGCAAAGTTTATGCCAGTGTTGGCTTTTTGAGGTATACAAATTGTTGTCATGCCGAGACTTTTTTATATCAGCTCGAGGCCCGCCTCTGCTTTCAATCCAATTAATCTAGATTTGCGCTAGAATTTCCCAGAAATTTCCATTATTATGGAAGTCACTGTTCGCTATACAGTGCGAATAAACAAGAACTTTAAATTGCCTGATAGGTAACAACCAAATATAACTCGCTTGTTCGTATAACTAACAAAATTACAATTAGGTACTTCGTTAAAAGTTAAAGTTAGTTGGATATATATTTTTGAGAAAAACATGGCAGTTTTTTGTAACGTTGTTCTCGACCTTGTTCACCTGTTATACATTATATTCGCTCATTATACACTTATATTGACATAATATTCTACCCCCCTTAACTTTTTTGTTTCTAATTTTGGAAAAAAAATGTATACATACGAAATTGTATAAAATTTTCATGCGATTTCAGGTATGTAGATACAGACCAAACTTATGTTTTTTAGGTATTTCTGCATTTTAGAAATCTACGCATTTTCCCGCTTTCGGCTATAGGTATACATATACAGTGCTATTCATAAAGTTTGCACCAAATTGGAAAAAATGTATTACCTACTCTATTTTTTGAAAATCCGATTTTGGTATATGTTGGTGCATGTTTTGTTACACTATTGCGCCTAAAGAGGGTCGTGACGTCACAGCCCGTGCCTGTCAAACTTGACATTTAAAATAAAAAAAATTGGGTAAAATCAGATTTTCCTTGAAAATATCGGAAAAAGTTATTAAGAAAATGTTTTTGTATTTCATTATTGTGCCCCTATACAAATTTTCAGAAGGATATTAGGATGTTTGTTTTTTATTATTATTATTTCTCTTCAAATCGGTACTCGATATTTTTTTCCGCAAATAACCGAAGAAACTTATTTAGTGGTTTCTCCCTTACTAAATCTTAAATATACAAATAAATTTCAATGCAAAGTTAAGAAGAAACATGCGATATTTTAAAAGAGCTACTTATTGTGTAAAAACGCAATCTTGGTGCAAAGGTTCTTTCATTTTGAGATAATTTTTTTCCCTAGACCAGTGTTGTAATATTTTGACATAAAATACATCCATGCGCAAAGATCCAACAAATATATACAAAGTGTTATTCTCTGTGCCAACTCAAAATACTGAATTTTTTAGGGTCAAAAATCGAATATATCAAAATTGCCCCAGACACTATAAACAAACACTTGGTGTAGTCCTGTTGATCATTAATCTGTTTTGACGGGATTCCATGGCACACTTAACTCGCCGGATTTAATTTAAAATTAATATTTTGCTCAACTTTGGCACCCTACAGAATGGAATTCCCTGTATATTTTCAAATCAAATCTGATATGTGGGGGTTTTGTTGTGTCCTGATTAACGTTGTGGTGTCATATTTTAAATAAAAAATGCCTAATATGGTTTTTCGAAAAACGCACCACTTTCACCCGTTCAATTCCCCCTGCCTATTTAGATTTTCAAGGGTGTATAAATGAAAACGGGACACAGTGTATATCGTTGAAACCAGAAAATGCGTAGATCTCGAAAATCGAGAAATATACAGGGCGTTCCATCTAAAAAAATAATACACAACTAGTGAAATCTCAAGAAAATTTTATAAAATTTTATGAATAACCCCGTACTTATGAACTGAAACATATTTATTGAGTAGGTACCTCAGACGACCTCTTGTTTAGATTAATTTTATTCCACGCAATTGCGTTGCCTCCATGCAATTTTCTCTACATGGTCAATTTGGAAGAAATTCTCCCTTCTCCCCTACATCTCGGCAAAATTCTTATCGAAACGCCTAAACGTGAAGTTAAGGGTAAACGGTGCGACGGTTCCCCAACGAAATAATTGTATAAGCCGCCAAGGAAGAATACAAATCGAATTTCAGAAGTTTGTTGAATTTAATAAGTATAACGACAGTTTTTGTTTGGAATTCGTCTAAAATATCCACTGTCTTATAAAAATATCTATCTCTACATCATAAGAATAACATCACCAATACATATTAATGATAAAAACTGTTAGAATTCCAAAATTTTAAATTAGTAATCAATTTAGCACAAGTTTTAGTTAGAAATAATTTATACAATGCTGCAATACTAAATAATATTATACAAAATGTTAATGCGTCTAGAAAGAAAAGTATCATTTTATCTATTCGTATTTAATTTAGAGATTTAATTTTTTCAAATTCATTTTAAATTTCATATAATGTAATTTTTAATTTCATTTTATAAACCTTACCCATGCTATCCATTAAAGAAATATTGAAAAATATCGTTTTTTGTTTTTAAAATTCTTCCAACTCAATAATTTTTATATAGGTATATATTTAACCTTAAAATAATAGGGTCTATGACGAAATTTTACAAACTTGATAAAATAATTCCTGGACACTTGCCTAAAACGCTACGATTACTTAAAAAATAAATATTTACGTAATTAGCAAGTTTTTAGACTTTCTTCGAAATTTGGCGGGAAAGCACTTATGACGTCACAAATGTTTAATAAAGGCAATTTGGCAACATGAAGTGTTCTGAGACATAACCTTATTCTGCGGTGAAAGTTAGAAGGAAAGTTGAAATTTCTAAATTCTAACCTCAAACTTCCAGACTTAGGATTCCCAAACCACATTTAGTCAAGAAGTGTTTTTTTCGTAAATATTCAATCGTTTTTCTGCAAATTTTTTTGGCTAGGTTGGGCCTAAAGTCCGGAATTCGTTCTCAGTACTTCTAAGCACTATGGCGCCATTATAAACGCGCCTTCAAGATGGTCCCTAGCCCCACGTTCTCCCTTTATTAATAACTCATACTACTTTACTATTACTACAATAAAGGTACAAACCTTTGCAATTTTATCCCATGAATTTCGGCAGACGCGAATATCGGATTATTAGAAAAAATTGTGCTACCAAGAGAGCATCCAATTTCGGCAAATTACGGATTGCTCTTTCATGGTAAGATGGATAAGATATACATTATAGTACCTACATTTTCTCGTGACGAATGCTGTTGACAAATGTTGACAAAAGTAGTGCTTTTAAAACTGTAAAATTGTAATGTCAACCCATCCATAATCTTTGGTCAAACCTGTACCGACAGTATAATAAAGACCCGAGCATGACGTCATATTTCCTGGTTGTTTGCGGACTGGGGTGGCGCTACTCGACGAAAAAAATAGCGACTTATTATAAGTTATAGGGGGGTATTCTGTGGTCATTGGAAGGTCAGTTTGTGACGTTTAAAATCTCCCAAATTTTAAATATCCAACTTTGTTACGATTTACCTTCTTTTTACGGTAACGAATTGTCTTTGTGTCCAGTATTTGGCAGTTTTATCCTATTAATACAGCTTTTCCAGGTAGATTTGTTTGTGATAACATGAAATTTTCGTGCACATGAAGAAAATGGTATGCACAGACCATTATAGGTGAATTGCAGAAGAATAAACACTATTTTAGAATGATCTGATCAACCAGCTGAAGAAGCGAAAATTATAGATATTATTTTGGAAGAGCATTTTGTAACGTATGCAGGAATGAAAATAGAAAATTTTGTTTATAGCTTCAAAGCGAACCAATAGTTGTCCACACAAAGTAGAAACTGAAAAATCTAATGCGTTTTATGCTTACTTACACTACAACTAGCCATGGACTTCATTTCAAACCAAAAGGTACCAAATACTCTTGCTTTCTTTTTAGACTCGCTTTTTTTAAGAAAATGTATGGAAATATTATAATTAAAGGGACATACCAAACAAATATTTTATTTTATTTTGAATATTAACTTCGTTGTAACAGGCATATTTGCATGTTTTTATTTTATAAAAGATTCTGCAACCATGGTGTTTTAACTAAAACCACCGTGTAAATTTGTTTCGTCGTGTGGCGCCAGTGGCGATCGCTTGAAACAGCGCTATGCACAGATCTTTAATATAGTGTTGGTCCAGGTCAAACCTTACACTATACAATGGTCAAACCGTGCAACAAACCGTCACATTTCAACTCCGTATTGAAACATGAAACCTGCCCTTCTTATTATTGAGTTACGGAAGTGATATAGTGTTCAACTGAAATATAATTTATTATTGAAAAATAACAGGAAATATATTCATTTTTTGCCACTATAGATATTGAATTAGCATAAATTTATAAAATAATAACAAATTAAAAGCAAACCTCCATTACAAATAACAAATTATTAGGCGGATGCATCTATTTTCAAGAATTCAAAAATATATTTTATTTTTTGTCCGTACACTCTTATTTTTTATGTTTGGAGGATATTTCGAGAGCGGGCAAAACAAATTCTGCCCGCCCAGCCCCGTAGCTTCGGCCCTGCCCCTACCCCAACAGGAGGGGCCCCGCGGTGCATTATGTGGCTAAATAAAAATGTATTTTTTTCTTTCTCAAGTTAAACTAACGATTTCGAAAAATAGGTTTTTAAAACAATTTATTTTGACAGTTACAACAGGGCAGCGTCTACTGCTACAAGACAAGATAGAACTGATTAACAATAGAACAAAGCTTAAATATATAGGGATACAAAATGCAACTTAGCCTACACGTGCCCGCGCACTCAGCACTTTGTCTGCACTTTAACACAATCAGGACCATTGTTCATAGCGACGTAACTCTCAGCTCGGTTCCGCCCCCTCCTTTATCGTTGTACCCGACACAAAACATAAGCATACTGTGCCCCTCCCATAAACAAGTCCTTGGTGCGCCACTGCTAGGTAGGCGGGTGACGTTGCCACATGCGCGAATATATCCACATTATTGAAGCCTGAATATTTATAGGATGTTCCGTATACAGATATTATAAACCAAAGTGTCACATGACAGAGATGAACGATATAGTTTCCAGCGTGTGCAGCATAAACAGGCACCATTTTTCTATAGAAAAGTCAACATACGGAACATCTTCGTAATAAAAAAGTCTTTATGTGACAACATTTTCTTTGTGCAATTGCGTTAGTTAAAGCTCAAAGGTTGCAATACTTTAAATAATAGATATTCATAGGCGAGCTGGAGATATTTGAATAGAAAGGTAAAATTTGCCTTTGTTCCACGAATTATTGAAAACGGGCACCGGCAACATTGCAGTTCCGTTTCTCCTGAGGGGTGCCACTTTTGGCGTTCTGCACAATAGAATGACGAAACTGTAGGTTTCAGCCTGAACAAAATTGTGCAACTTGGTCTTTAATTCTTATAAATAAATAAGGGTTATTTCATTTATTACGTGTTACGTTGGCGCATCTACTGCAAACTGAGTACCATTTTAGAGCAATTAAAAATATTGTCAAGTATCCTATTCCCATTGCCCTGTTTTGTAATATATAATAAATTTCATAAATTCTTACACGAAAGATCCAATCCTCCCTCCCGTTACCCCTCACACTCCTAACTCTTTACTAAACACACTAAGACTAAAATTTCTGTTTTATCTAAAGGACCCAATTTCGAATTCTCTCCGAAAAGAATACCTAAAGAAAGCATTATTAGCTCGGTAGAATCCTCGATTTTAAAGCTACCGGCTACAACAGCTGACGAAATTAGCTTCGAAACAGCCCCCAGACCATCCTAAAACGTTCGAACATTCCAAAACCTAATTGTCCAAAGTCCGTTAACTAACAGCCCTGAAAGCACTAATATCTAACTCCGATATTGTAATTTTGAAGGCTGATAAAGGTAATTACAGCGTTGTTATTGACCATCACGATTACATTACTACAGTGGATTCTGTCCTTGACACTGACTCCTACAATCCAATTACCAAAAATTGTACTTCCTCACTTGGCCGCCGCGTAAAACTACTAATTAAAAACTCATCCATTCCCAAATCCCTCGTTTCTACGGTCTTCCTAAAATCCATAAAAATGACATTCCTTTACGACCTTTAACACTATTAGTTCTCCTCCATCCAAACTCTCCAGATACCTTGCAACTTAATTAAAACCTTTTGTAGGAAATACCGACAGCTTCATGAAAAATTCGCTTAAACTTGTAGAAAAATTAAAGGGTTTTAAACTAGAGTCCACAGATATATTGGTCAGTTTTGATGTAGAATCTTTGTTTACGAATATTCCTATTCCGGATACTTTAACAATACTAAATGATCTTTTTGTTCCCCTAGTATTTCTCCGAATATCCTAGAACTTATTGAATTTTGCCTTAAGTTCACGTATTTCATTTTTAATAATCGACTATTTGAACAAACTTCTGATGATGCTATGGGTTCTCGCTTCTGATAGCTAACATATTTATAGAATCTTTTGATCAACAAGGTCTTGAATCCAAGCCAAAATATTGGTTTGGATATGTGGATGACACTCTTGTAATTTGGCCTCACGGGAAGGATACCCTTTCCGCTTTCCTTCGTCACCTTAACGCCCTGCACGAAAAGATTAAACTTACCGCATGGAGGTGGAAAAGTATGATTTTCTTCCTTTCGCGGATGTGTTGGTGTGAGGATCGATGGTTCTCTAGGACACTCGGTCCACCGGAAACCAAAGCATACATATAGGTACCTTAACGGTTTCTCCCATCACCAATCAGCCCAAAAATAATCCGTTATTAATTCCTTAGTTTATCGAGCAATATCCCTCTCCGATCCTGATAGTCTTGATAAAGAACTGGATCGTCTTACTAATGTTCCACTTGCCAACAAGTCACGGGCGTAGCCAGGATTTAGTTTTGGGGGGGGGGGGGGTTTAGTTTGAGAAGTAAATAAAACAACAAAAATATACTTACATGAAATTTAATATCTATATATTCATCCGAAAAACTACGACATATTTATAAAGTTCTTAACTTTAAATGAAATGGATAAATTAACTTCGTTCCTCTGCGCTAAATCTAAAACCATTAAAGAAGAAATCTTCGGCTTTTTCTTTTAAATATATCCACTACTTCATCTGCATGAATTTCTGTTCCATAGTGAATGTTCATTAGAGCCAAACCATTAAGTCTGTTTTCACTTGTAGTGTTTCGTAAATAGTTTTTCAGTCTCCTTAGGCTCGAGAAAGACCTTTCTGGGGTAGCAGTGGATACAGGAATGGTAGCGAAGATTTGTAGTAATGTGTAAATATTAGGA
Source organism: Pseudeuparius sepicola (assembly GCA_963920635.1). Classification (NCBI taxonomy): domain Eukaryota; kingdom Metazoa; phylum Arthropoda; class Insecta; order Coleoptera; family Anthribidae; genus Pseudeuparius; species Pseudeuparius sepicola. Next base: position 7,860,431 of record OY987306.1, read on the forward strand.
TAAAGGTTTTTATCGCACATATCTAGGCATTCCAAACTAGATTTCGGGGTAGGCAGTCTTCTTATCAGCATGCAAGGTAGCTGAAGCTTTGATAGCTAAATCCAAATTAGTTTCTTTATTAGAAACCCCTTGACCTTGACTACACCACTTTTTCCAGTAGTCCATACCTTTAGGTTTATCACCCTTCCTTTTTTTCCCCTCCATTTTTCGACAGTAATAATGATTCACGTATCTATCCTTAACAAGGTCATCCAATAACAGTGCACTAAAATAATTACTCACTTAGACGGTACACTTAATTTTCTTCACTATTCGTTCACCACTTTTCCCTTTTATTCGCTTCGAGTTCACATGGAACAATACTGCCGTAAGCGCGGTCACGCGCCGCTTATATAGCAGTCCAGAAACTTCCACGAACTTCCACAAAGTTCCGCTCATTTCGACCGAGGGGCGTGGCGAATAATCGAGAAACAACGCAAAATGTCCCTACAATACAAAATAATTCGGCTGCAACTGCGTCTGCCTCTCGTCAAAAGATGGCGCTAGGCGCTACTATTACTACATATATTCAAACGTAATAATAATTTAACTCTTCACTCCTCGTATTTTTTCGGTATAATATTAGGTAATATTTTGCTTATTTCGGGGGGGGGGTTTGAACCCCCGAAACCCCCCCTTGGCTACGCCCGTGCAACAAGTATTCTTATCATAGTATCCAGCGCTCTATTAAGAAATTTACTAACCACAATAATAATACTAGCAGACGCGTAAATAACCCACCGACCATTATGGCTTTCCTTCCTTATATCCATAACATAACCGTTCGGATCCCCAAAATTCTAAATAGACGTAGCATACTAACAAGATTTTCCACGCTCCTTAAATTTATCCCAATATTACCGACCCATTAAGGATATTATACCATTGAGTACGAGTGGTTTCTATCGTGTGCCATGCTCATGTGGGCAAGTGTACGAGTATATTGAAGTAACGGGACGATCTGTATCAACGCGAAGGTTTTATACGGATGCGTCAACTGGGCCATTTTGCACTTGCCGAACATTATCTGGATACGGGGCACCAAGTCTTGCTTATTGATACTAAGATCCTATCAAAATCGGCCCATTCCATTCAAAGAAAAAGCCTTGAATCCATTGAAATCCTTAAACACCCTAACAATCTGAACCGTGATCAGGGTTTAATTTTATATCGTTGTTGGCGCGCGTTTTTCTCAAATACGCGGCAAAACCAATCACCCTAAATCATATCATTAATTTTTCCGCGTTTTCGAATATTAATTCCCCCCATTTCCATGTTCCTATAAATACCATAACAGGTAATCGAACAATCAGCCTCAGTGTGATCGTCGCGCCCTGAGGATGTTCCGTGCAATCGAGGACGAACGCTTGGAACGAGAAGTTTCGCTGACGCAGGATCCATCCGGAAGAAACGCAGATTCCTAAAAATAAAAGTACCTATACCTACATATTATGTTACAATAACGGCAGTTTACCTACTTCCTACCCCGCGAATCGTTTTGTTTTTTTACTTTGGAACCTAGACAACAACTGGAAATATGGAGATAGGGAGAGAAAGATTTCTTTGTCTCTATAAAGGATATTTTAATAAATGTATAGAGAAACGGTATTTGACCCCTACATTTCACAAAAGTTCAACCGTAATATTTAATATTCTGTTTATGCCAACATTGCGTTTCCGGGTATGTATAGACGAGTCAACTTCTCCACTAGTACTGTTTCCTCGCTGAATTTTTTTTTATATTTACTCGTCCCTTTCCTCGGCTTTCAATCTAGTTATTCTAGATTTGCGCTAAAGTTTCCCAGAAATTTCCATTATTACCATGGGAGTCACTGTTCATTATACAATTCAAATAAACACGAAGAACTTTAAATTACCTGGTAGGTAACAACTGAACTTACTCTAACTCGCTTGTTTGTATAACTAATTACAATTAGACACTTCGTTAAAAGTTGATATTAATTTTCTATATTTATGGAGGAACAATAACAATCCTAATAATTTACTCAGGTTATTTCTGCGCTGTATATTAATTTCCACAGAAGTCATCTGCACTTTCGACAGCTTTCTTGGTAATCAAAGTTACATATTGAAAAACTTCGGCTCCTTATGTTTGAGATATTCAGTTAATATAGATTGCTTCTTTGTACGAAATACAGTGTTTGCTTGTGGTCCCTCAAGAAATCTATGAAAGACCACGTTTTAAACTTCAAGAAAAAAATTCTTTCGCATTTTTCTTTTTAGTAGACCTCCCCCACTCTGTGATTAAATTTTTTTACATCATGACAGAACCACTTTGTATATATATATAATGTCGAATTTAAGTAGTAAGTTCGGCTATGCTTTCCGTGTCCCAGTAAATTCCAGTGCATTTTTATGCATTTACGAATGCCTTAAATATACAGTGTGTCTGGGGAATTTTGAAAAAACTAATTTTCCACATCAGTAAAGTGCCCTTTCTGTAGGTTTTACGATAAAATGTTATTAAGGAAACATGTTCAGAATGAAGAACTGAGTAGGTTTGCGAAATTTCGAAAGTCTAGGCCTACTTTGATTTTTTGGCATTTTTCCCACTTTTCTTTGGAAAAGTGCACTTTGTGTAGCTTGCAAAGAAAAACTAGATAGGTGTGAAAAAATTCAAAAGCCTAGGTCTACTTTGATTTTTGTGCATTTTAATTTTTTAGAAGAAAAAAATCAAAGTAGGCCTAGACTTTCGAAATTTCGCAAACCTACTCAGTTTTTCATTCTGGACAAGTTTTCTTAATAACATTTTAATGTGAAAGCTACACAAAAAATGCCAAAAAATCAAAGTAGGCCTAGACTTTCGAAATTTCGCAAACCTACTCAGTTTTTTATTCTGAACATGTTTCCTTAATAACATTTTATCGTAAAACCTACAGAAAGGGCACTCTACTGATGTGGAAAATTAGTTTTTTCAAAATTCCCAAGGCATACGTGATTTTTCGAAACTAAAATTACGTCACAAATTAGCTGATCCCCAAAAGGTAAAATTTCAACTCGAAAATTTTTTGTCAATTACACCCCACGTGCACTCAATCCGTGGACACACTGTATAAAAGGCCACATTGAAAGCTATTTTCATCAGTCCCAAATACACCCAAATACACAAAAGAGTAGAACTTATATAAATTACTACCATGGTTTTATAACAAATTACCTTTGGAACTTAGAAATATGTCTGGCAATGAATTTCTTAGTGTGGTTAAGCGGAAACTGTTAAATAAAGCCTACTACTCTATTCCCGAATTTTTAAACGATATTCTATAATGTACATTTTTAGAAATCTTGACTCTACACCTTATTGTTTCATTAGTGTTCTAGTTTAATATTATTTTAATGGACACTTAATCATTTTACAATTTTATTTTATGTCTAAAATATTGTACCTGTACCTGTACCTGTACTTATTGACCTTTGACCTGTGTACATACTTTTGTATTTTTGCACCAAATATCTATCTATCTATCTATCTATCTATCTATCTATCTATCTATCTATCTATCTATCTATCTATCTATCTATCTATCTATCTATCTATCTATCTATCTATCTATCTATCTATCTATCTATCTATCTATCTATCTATCTATCTATCTATCTATCTATCTATCTATCTATCTATCTATCTATCTATCTATCTATCTATCTATCTATCTATCTATCTATCTATCTATCTATCTATCTATCTATCTATCTATCTATCTATCTATCTATCTATCTATCTATCTATCTATCTATCTATCTATCTATCTATCTATCTATCTATCTATCTATCTATCTATCTATCTATCTATCTATCTATCTATCTATCTAAATATCTAAATATCTGTCGTGAGGTTGCAACTTAAAAGCAAACGTCTCCAAATTAAACAATTGGGTAAGGTGGTAGTCGAAAAGCGGCGGACTTGGAACAATCCCAATTGTTCAAGTGTTTATCCAGAAGCGGGAACATCGCTGCTCCGCGAACTAAGACAAATAGTTAGGTGTAGAAGATGAGTAATTTCGGAAACGTGCGGAGTTCGAGTTTTCCTTATCTAAACTCGCAACTATCTCTCTGAGAGGAACTAATGAGATATAGGAGAAACGTTGTATTCAGGAGGACCTCTAAAGTGGGTATTTATTTCTCTCGTATTATTCACTACCTTTGAACCAACTACTAACCCCTTGCAGCAACAACAAACAGGAAAGATGTGATCGATTGCAAAACTAAAAATGGTTGACGTCGACTTCAAATTTCAAGTTCATGCTAAAATGTCAAAATTTTCATTAGGCATGGCCAACTTTTTTAGGCAACGCTCTCGAATTTAAATTTTGGCGTACTTGCAGATATTCTACTTTTTCTCAAAAATTTTCCAATGAAATTTTACATGTTCGTATGCATAAAAAGGAGCTGATTCCAAATTCGAACAGAAAAGTATATATGGTGCCATTTAAGAAAACAAAGAAGGTTGCCATAGCAACGAAATGACTGGCTCCAAAAAAAAATTCAAAGTCACCAAAATATGAAGATAGAACAACTGAAAAACTCTTTTCTAAAACATTTTTTATACAAGGTGTATTTAAAAACTTATATTATGTCGGTCCAGGTCTAATGGAATGATGCATTGTTTAACAACGCATAAAAGACAAAATCAGAGAAATCAATAATCCGTTTGCAAAATGCGCTTCCTTTGCCTGGCAATGTCGATTACAGCTGCAGCTGCATTATTAATTATTGCTTCCAAATAAAAATGAAAAGAGATAACAACAGTCGGTTAGACGACGAACGCGATATTTACAGAAATCGATGATGCCATAACTTTCACATTTCCTTGGATTGAAGTAACCTATAAGAAGCGATGGCAAAGGCAATGGCAATGGCAATCATACAAGGTTTATGCATATTCTTCAGTGAGAATATTAACTTTGAAATTTTTTGCTATTACCAGCATGGGCTATAATATAGTACCTACTATTAAATTTTAAAAAATAATTTGATGATTGCTATGGTGAACTACAGTCGTCTAGATCCCTAAAAGCCCCTTGTCCAACATAAATATCCACAATATCTTAGAAATTTGAGAATACCTTAAGATATTTAAGGTAGTAGTAATCTTCTGTACCGACATCACAATGTGTCCATGGGTGTGTATCAAAACCGCGTGCGGCAACTTTAGGGTACCTAATTGGTTAGTGATTTGTGAGCTGACAGTATATGACAGCATGACAGCGTGAAGTATGGTTACCTGCTATCTACTGGATGAGGCTGGATTCTAAGAATAAAACTGCTTCCTTCAAGTATCTCTGTTGTTAGATACAAAAGCCTGGAGGGTAGGTACCAATAGGTACCCATTAATACCTTTTATAAAGAAATATTGTAAGTACTTAAATCCCACAGTATTTCCGTTGATATATATTGTTTATTTGAAAACATTTTTCCATTTAGTGCTTGTGAAAGTGACCTATTGAAATTTAATAATAAGGTGCAGAAAGTATTATGGAGTGGAGATTTGAAAAAGCTTATTCCAACAATCTTCCTATGGTGACAATATATGTGTTGCATATGTTGCGTATGTTATCTATTGTCAACACAAAATAGAACAGTGAACGAAATATAAACATTTGCCATGATACTATAAGTACCATGGATAATTTGATCTATCTATTTATGCATTTGTCCTCGTCATTATGTTCTTCCTCGATAAATTCTTGGTTTTTAAAATGCTTCTTTTCCTCTTTTTCGGAATTTGGGATGCTAATTTTGGTAAAAAAATATGGGGCAACATCAGGTTTCAATGTAAGGCAAATTACGTGGACCCTGTAAGAATTTTCTGCAATTTATTGTGTCCTCTTCAAACAGGGTAGTAAAGAAATACATTGAAATAAATTAGCTTGGTATTTAAATAAGTACCTACTTACATTAAAAGATACAACAAAGAGCACAAAAAAACAGAACTCGAATCACTAACATCTTCAGCAGAGAAATCTGGGAATTATAACTGGTATCTAAATATATCAACAATATTTTATACCTACAGGGTGTCCAACTTTAAAACTGTACAAATCCGTAAAATCTTCATTTTTGGAGATAATCGCCTAGACTTTCTTTTGTTTGAAAGGTCATCAAAAACCGCTCCTTTTGACCTTCCTGCCATTTTCAAAAAGCAAATCCAGGGCCGGCTGCGATTTTTTTATACCCCCAATTTTCACGGAAACCATTTAGCGATTTTTTTATTTAAAATCTGACCCCATAGCGTTAATCAGAACAACCCAAAACCCTATGTACCAAATTTGAATAAAAAACATACAGGGAGTTATATTCTGCAGGTTGTCAAAGTTAAGCAAAATAGGAATTTTATAGGCATCTGCCAAGTCAAGAGTGCCATGGAATCCCCTCAAAACAGTTGAATAGTCAACAGGACCACTCAAGGTGTTGGTGTGCAAAGGTCTAATACAAAATACACAGAGTGTTCTTATCTGTGCCATCTCAAAATAATGCATTTTTGGGAGTCAAAAATCGAGTAGGTTAGGTATATCAAAACCGCTCCACACAGTATAAACGAACTTAATCTAAAAAATACAGAAGTCTGCCAGTCATTAAGTCCATATCAGTTAAGGTGGCTGGTGTGCCATAACAGGAAACGCACAGAAAATGTATCATCTTAGACAGTGACTTTGTCGAGTAAGGTCCAATAATTTAAATTGTTTTTATTTGGTAGTTGGCATTTTGTAAAGAAATACATTAATTTTGTGTTTATCAATATTTTTTCAATGATTCCACAGCACTCATGACCCGTATAAAGTTTCATAAAAATTCATTTTGAGATGGCACACATAAGAACACTCTGTGTATTTTGTATTGGACCTTTGCACACCAACACCTTGAGTGGTCCTATTGACCATTCAACTGTTTTAAGGGGATTCCATGGCACACTTGACTTGGCAGATGCCTTTAAATTCCTATTTTGCACGAATTTGACACCCTGCAGAATGGAACTCCCTGTATATTTTTTATTCAAAATTGGTATATAGGGGTTTTGGGGTGTTCTGATTAACGCTGTGTGGTCAGAGTTTAAATAAAATAATCGCTAAATGGTTTTCGTGAAAATCGGGGGTATAAAAAAAATCGCAGCCGGCCCTGTATTTGCATTTTGAAAATGGCAGAAAGGTCAAAAGGAGCGGTTTTTGAAGGCCTTTCGAACAAAAAAAGGTTTTTGAAAATATCTCACAAAATATATTTTTTATCGATTTGTATACACTTAATAGTAGACACCGTGTATATGTGAATCGGTAACTGAGGTACAGGGGATAGCCAAAAACTGCCAATTTTCAATTTCGCCCTGTATCTTAAAAACAAAGGTGGCAAAGCCATGCAAAATTAATTTTTTGACTATTTTAAATTTGAATAAAATTTTTATTTAATTGTTTCAACTTAATAATGTTTAAGAAATACATTTTCTAGTCTTCTGTCTTATTGCTTGTCATAGCCAATTGATACAACTCCAATAATGTATAATATCATAAAAGGGACATTAGTTAGATGAAGCAAATAAACTTTAATTCTTTAAAACAGCCAAATGAGATATTTCACAAATATACAAATTTATAGCACCCTAGATTCATACCACGAATATGAATTATTATTATTTACCTTTTCAAAGTTTGGCACCACACAGAAAAATAACCGATGAATGCTTTTTTCATCAAAATTGCTAAGTACATGACAATTTTGAGGGATGCCGAATAATCCTGCGAAGTTATTTTTGCGATTAAATAATGATAAAAAAATACTCCTAGAAAAGTTATATAAATTGGGTATCAGAGGTGTCGCCTACAAACTTATAAAAAATTATCTTCATAACAGGCACAAAGTGGTAACTGTCAATGGTTGTCTTAGTGATGCGGGGACGATCACTTGTGGTGTACCACAAGGGACCGTCCTAAGTCCTCTTCTTTTTGTAATATATGTAAACAGCTTACTGGAAATAAATACCAAAGGAAAGATACTTAGTTTTGCTGATGACGTCGCAATTTTCTACGAGAAGGAAACCTGGACAGAACTAAAGACCATAATGGAAGATGATTATGAGGATATAAGTAAGTGGTTTGATTTAAATAAGTTAATCTCTCAATTATAATAAAACAAAATATCCATCATATACAAATCAACTGCCTAAATTAGGAACACTTAAAATAGCTCAACACCTTGAAATCCAAGAAGCAACCACAGTAAAATACTTATGAATTATAATCGACGAACATTTAAGGTGGGATGCCCATATAAAAGAACTCACAAAGAAACTCCGAAGCTTAGTTGCACGATTTAGATATTTGAGAGATTGTCTAGATGTGGGCAGCTTAAAAGTATTGTATTTTGCACTAGTACAATCACAATTAAGGTACGGAATAATTGGATGGGGGGGGGGGGTAGATAATTGTTACTTGGATAATTTAAACAAGATCCAAAAATGGATACTAAAAATAATTTATGAAAAAATAGATTATATTCATCTGATCTCCTTTATCAACCCTCAAACGTATTTGATACAAGACAAATTTATTTTCCAATAATCCTACCAAATATAAACAATAAAAAAATAAAATTGCCTCCTATTACTCACCCACACAACACTCGGAAATGTAATACACAGTAAGCATTCCACGAAGCAACAAAACCCTAGGCCAAAGATACCATCTCTACTTAGCTCCAAAAATATATAACTTGTTACCTGAAAGTGTAAAAGAATCGTTATTTACAAACAGCTATAAAATAAAAATAAAAAAAATTATTCTCGAAAAAGGAAGATTATTTTTTAATAACCTAATTAGCTTAAATTAACTTAAATACATATAATATTGCACCTAACCCCCTGACTATACATATTATCTACTTACCTTGAAAATAAAAAATTAAAATTATATACTTATAACCCACGAACACGACAATTCACAGACTATGACCAACCCCGATTATGTAAACTCAAGATTAAGACACTTTATCACAAACAAGTAGTACTCTAACTACTTCTGTGATTCGTTTATGTTTGTTCTATAGGTATGTTTTGTATATTTTGTATCTAGAAATGTCTATACATTATATTGATGGAAACCTGCAACATTACTTACACCTGAATAAACATATATTATTATTAATACTATTATTATTACATTTTCAAAAAATGGGCCCATTTAAAAAAAATCACTGTAGGTCAGGCTTTCCCGGCAATGCTAAACCGATACTTCGCAAATGATAACCTTCCAGAGGAATATCTAAAAAAAATTGACCCGACTGATCCCCTCAGCCTACTTAGATTTTTAGGTGTGTTGACACGAAACACCAAGACGCACTGCATGTACAGGGTGGTTCCGTTGGATTCTAGTATACTTCAACAGGTGATAGAAGAGGCATTTTATAGAAAAGTAACAGAGTGTCGCGAAAACCGCAAGTCTTTATCTCTAAAAATAAGGAGCCTGAAAAAACCGAAAACGCGACACCCTATACCTACGTACAATATACAAGATTAACGGGTAATTTTTTAAATATTAACCCCTGCTTACACACCATACCTACACAATAATAATTGTTATCTCCCCCTTTTGCCTACGCATACAATTTAATATCCCACAACTTATCAAATACGATCTTAACCCCGTTATTAATCTCCTATCGCGTAGTGAGCGGCAGACGATAGAAATCTTCGCGACAACGCCGCAACTCTAATCTCTTGCTAGAGCGTCTGAATGCCGCGCATATTTATGTTCCATTAACTCCTCCCAGATACGCTTGTAGATAAACGAACTCCAGACCTCGCACGTTCGCGATGTTTGCTCTCGCGTAACTGCCACGTTTCCAGTTTCTGGATGGCCGCTAAATATATTTGCGATCGCTTCCACTGCGGAGTCCTGTACCAACCTAACAACGTGTTTAGAATCGAACCAATGATCGTTGTAACGCGCGAACCATTTTTTCTTTCGCTAATCATGTTATAGCCTCGTCAAGTTAGGAGGTGTTTGGATATGGGTATACCGAAGGTCTCTATGGTCTGCGAAGGGAGTTAGCTCCAGGTGTTCCCACAATTTATTTCTGCTTTGTTGTTTCGCTTGTATATCTTGATAATGTTACTATACAGGGTGTTCCTTAATAACATGCTAATACTTAAGGGGGTTATTCTTGGGCCCATTTTAAGAAAAAAACTTCATATGAACGTAAGTCGTAAACGTCCTAACTTTTGAGATACAGGGCGTTAAAGTTAATTTTTTTAAATTGAATTTTGGCTACATCTCCCGAAATAATCAAGTTGCTGAACTGAAATTTGGCACTGCTATGTTTTTGGGGATGGAGAATAAGCTGAAAATGTCAATTTCACCGTATCTCACAGAGGGCGCCACTTGCGCTGGTTTTGGATCACGCTTTTACGCGTAACTTTTTTGAGGTTATCTTTTTGGTCCTGCAGGTCCATCATTTTAGTGCCTCTTTTCATTCTGCAAGAAAAAGGTACTCTTGTTTCATAACGATTAAATCAACCGTTTGCGTTGAAATTACCAAAACGTGCCCCAAAACACCTGTTGATTCCAATATTCGAAACATAAAATTATCACCTACTGCTTTCAAATGTTACAGATCAACTGTACATTCAAAATGATGAAAAAAATGCCAAATGGGCATTGGTCAAAACATCATTGATTTTCTTGAAATAGAGTGTCCAAATTTTGTCAAATTCAATCCTTTCCATTTTGAAAGTGAATAATTTTTGGTACGTTGTTCATAGGGATTTTTTTCTCAGTTTAAATGGTACAGTTGATCTGTAACACTTGAAGGTGGTAGGTAAAAATTTTATGTTTCGTATATTGAAGTCAACAGGTGTTTTGGAGAACGTTTTGGTAATTTCAACGCAAACGGTTGATTTATTCGTTATGAAACAAGAGTACCTTTTTATTGCAGAATGAAAAGATGCACTAAAATGATGGACCTGCAGGACCAAAAAGATAACCTCAAAAAAGTTACGCGTAAAAGCGTGATCAAAAAACAGCGCAAGTGGCGCCCTCAGTGAGATACGGTGAAATTTCACATTTTCAGCTTATTCTCCATCCCCAAAAACGTAGCAGTGCCAAATTTCAGTTCAGCAGCTTGATTATTTCGGGAGATGTAGCCAAAATTCAATTAAAAAAAATGCACTTTAACGCCCTGTATCTCAAAAGTTAGGACGTTTACGACATACGTTCATATGAAGTTTTTTTCTTAAAATGGGCCCAAGAATAACCCCCTTAAGTATTAGCATGTTATTAAGGAACACCCTGTATAGCAAAAAATTGAAATTAAAAAAAAAACTTTTTAAAAACAAGCTTTTATTGAAGTCAAGTACTAAAACGAATAAAATAAGTTTAGGTTTTCGTTAAGATAATTAAATTCCAAATTGCGACAAGTTTTTGCAAACTGAAAAACTTGTGGCGCGAAATGTTGATGAAAGAACCTATCAATTAATTGTATTGAACAGTGATTGGTTGATAAGCAACTACCTATTTGCCAAAGTATGCATTTTTTCCTTACAATTCGCGCGACAAGCTTTTCAATTTGCAAAAACTTGTCGCAATTTGGAATTGAACTTATTTTATTCGTTTTAGTACCTAAATAAAAGCTTGTTTTTAAAAAGTTTTTTTTTATTTTCAATTTTGTTTTGTGCTTTTTAGTACCTATTTGATTCCCATGTCAGGAGGGTGGTAAAGAAATTTAGTCCGCCATCTTGGGGCGGCCGCCATATTGGATTTCGCATAGTCATTCACCTTATTGTTTTCTACCCGTCGAGCCCTTTCATTTGATACCCGTATGTTGGGTATCAACTAGGTAATCCGCCATCTTGGAGCGGCGGCCATATTGACTAACCTTTTTCGTTTTCTACTCTTCAAGCACTTTCATTTGATACCCTTATTAAGGGGGTTGACAAAAAACTAAAGGTGTATTTCAGCTTGCAAAATTCGACCCACACATACATCATAATACATACTAACAGGTAGTTAAATAAAAGCTTGTAATAACGTCACTGCACACAAAATTTAGAAAATTGAAACTAAATAATGTCTATAACCACCTTTTCTTGTCCCTAACCTTTTTCGAGTAATGAACCTTTAGAATCTGTAATTTTTCATAAATAACTTTCACTCCACTGCAGGAACGTACGTAAGGGGGTTACGTTAAAAGTTGTACCTATTTGCAAAATTCTCGATAGAAGAGTTATTTTTCTGTGTCGAGGACGTTCAGACCAATAAACTACTCAACTAATTCATCTGAAGAAAACTGTGCTGAATCTTCAGATGAAGAAGACTTGTGCTAATGAAATATAACTTTTTGTCCGCAAAAATTTTACGTTTTATTTTTATTTTTTCAACCTTTGAAGCTATTCAAACGAAATTTGATACACAGCATACCACGGGCGTAGCCAAGGGGGGGGGGTTTCGGGGGTTCAACCCCCCCCCCTCGAAATAAGCAAAATATTACCTAATATTATACCGAAAAAATACGAGGAGTGAAGAGTTAAATTATTATTACGTTTGAATATATTATGTAGTAATAGTAGCGCCTAGCGCCATCTTTTGACGAGAGGCAGACGCAGTTGCAGCCGAACTATTTTTTATTGTAGGGACACTTAGCGTTGTTTCTCGATTATTCGCCACGCCCCTCGGTCGAAATGAGCGTGTGGAAGTTCGTGGAAGTTTCTGGACGGCTACTGGGCTGCTATATAAGCGGCGCCGCGGCGCGTGACCGCGCTTACGGCAGTATTGTTCCATGCGAACTCGAAGCAAATAAAAGTGAAAAGTGGTGAACGAATAGTGAGGAGAATTAAGTGTACCGTGTAAGTGAGTAATTTTAGTGCGCTGTTATTCGATGACCTTGTTAAGGATAGATACATGAATCATTATGACTGTCGAAAAATGGAGGGGACAAAAAGGAAGGGTGATAAACTTAAAGGTATGGACTACTGGAAAAAGTGGTGTAGTCAAGGTCAAGGGGTTTCTAATAAAGAAACAAATTTGGATTTAGCTATCAAAGCTTCAGCTACCTTGCATGCTGATAAGAAGACTGCCTACCCCGAAATCTAGTTTGGAATGCCTAGATATGTGCGATAAAAACCTTTATCCTAATATTTACACATTACTACAAATCTTGGCTACCATTCCTGTATCCACTGCTACCCCAGAAAGGTCTTTCTCGAGCCTAAGGAGACTGAAAAACTATTTACGAAACACTACAAGTGAAAACAGACTTAATGGTTAATGAACATTCACTATGGAACAGAAATTCATGCAGATGAAGTAGTGGATATATTTAAAAGAAAAAGCCGAAGATTTCTTCTTTAATGGTTTTAGATTTAGCGCAGAGGAACGAAATTAATTTATCCATTTCATTTAAAGTTAAGAACTTTATAAATATGTCGTAGTTTTTCGGATGAATATATAGATATTAAATTTCATGTAAGTATATTTTTGTTGTTTTATTTACTTCTCAAACTAAACCCCCCCCAAAACTAAATCCTGGCTACGCCCGTGCAGCATACATTGATCAAGTAGTATCACAAAATGTGATAATACCAAGTTCCTTAAGTAGCCAGTGGCAGAGGTATGGGTATAGGCAGCATTTGTTTTGTCAAGAACGACACTACTATGGCTCTGATATAAAGAATTTTTTTTTCTGCACTTGGATAACTTTTTTATTCTAAGCAAAAACTGTTTCTTGACATGTCATTTGAATATTACTATTGTAATAATAAACAATAAAATGTTAAATTTTTTGAGAATTTAAACATTATGTATTTCGAAAACTAGAATGTGGATACAAATTTAATACCACATATTTATGGTTTTCTATAACCCGTTGAAGTGTCCTAGAATCCAACTGAACCACCCTGTATATGCAGTGCGTCTTGGTGTTTCGTGTCAACACACCTAAACATCTAAGTAGGCTGAGGGAATCTGTCGGGTTAATTTTTTTAGATATTCCTCTGGAAGGTTATCATTTGCGAAGTATTGATTTAGCATTGCCGCGAAAGCCTGACCTACAGTGATTTTTTTTAAATGGGCCCATTTTTCGAAAATCTAATATTTTTTACCATTATTTAATCGTAAAAATAACTCCGCAGTATTATTCCGCATCCCTTAAAATTGTCATTGATGAAAAAAATATTCATTGGTTATTTTTCTGTATGGTGCCAAACTTTAAAAAGGTAAATAATAATTCATATTCGTGGTATGAATCTATGGTGCTATAAAATTTGTATATTTGTGACATATCTAATTTGACTGTTTTAAAAAATTAAATGCTTCAACTAACTAATGTCCTTTTTATGATATTATACATTATTCGAGTTATTGTATCAATTGGCTATGACAAGCAATAAGACAGAAGACCAGAAAATATATTTCTTAAATATTATTAAGTTGAAACAAATAACAATTTTATTTAAATTTAAAATAGTCACAAAATAAAAACAATATATTAATTTTGCATGGCTTTACTTTTTTAATGTAATAAAATCCTTTCACAGGCTTTTGCAAAAATTATATAGTTAGACTTAAGTGGATAATTATTGATACCAGCACAATAATTGATACTAGCACCATATAGCACCCTAGACTCACATCACATTACAAATTTGAATTATTATTCATTTTTTAAAAGTGTAGCGCCATACAGAATATTAACGGATGGATATTTTTCCACCAAAATTGCTACAGGAGAATGTTGATATTAGATATTTTTCCACCAAAATTGCTACATGAGAATGTTGAGGGATACCCAAAAATAATGCGATGTTAATTTTTCCATTGAAAGAAACAACCCTTTAAAAAATTGCAGAATGCCAGGCTTTCCCGTCAAAGCCAAAGCAATACGTTGCATGACCTTGCAGGGGCATAATATCTGCAAAAAATTATCCCGCAGCATACAAAGATTTTTAGGGGTGTTAACACGAAACACCAGACACACGACTATCAGCTTCCACTTTTTTCTTACACCAGAAAATTTAATACCCGGCACTTCGAAGGTAAGACATTAATCCTGTCGGCTATATAGGTATAATATCATATTGCGTAGCACGCCGCAAATTTCAGGAATCCTCTCAAGCTCCACCAGGAAACCTTAAGCTCTGGCAAAGGCTCTTGAATATAATATATACAGTGCCCGCCAAAAAGTTGGAACCAAATGGGATTTTTTTTTATTTTTGGGCTATGATGAAACTACTCTGGGGGCGATCATCTCTGCTTCCAAAACGACTCGAAATGAGGTCATTAAACGTCGTGACGTCAATTGACATACCTGTCAAAAATGACATTTAATTAAATAAATGGCCAAAATATGTTTTATTTGTGATATTTTATCGAAAAAAGTTATTTGAAAAAGTTGCTTGGAATTTTATTTGCAAATTTTCACACAAAAATTCTTCGTTTTTTGAAAAAATACCTATAAAAACTAATAAATTTAATTTTTTTTCGGCGTGCCATCATATTTGACTTTAGAATTGCCTGCCTATCATCCAAACGTGATATTTTTTAGTTATGGACCCTTTTTGGCTCGTAATCGGCTAGTTTCTAGAACAACTCAACTAACAAGGTGCAATTTGGGAAGATTTATTTTTTGTTACAATCAAAGACAATCCCACAATGTATTGCCAGATGTAATTCATAAAGACATAAAAAATAAAGTTCTTTGCACAAATAATTAACATATTTATTTATTAAACAGAAACAGAATAATAAAGTATTTACGCTTCCGTTTATTCGCCCTCTCCTTGCATCAAACATTTATTATTGTCAGAATTTTTGTCTGAAAATTTGCACATAGGGGTAAAATAAAATTCCAAGCAACTTTTTCAAATCACTTTTTTCGATTACATCACAAATAAAGCATATTTATTTAATTAAATGTCATTTTGACAGGTATGTGAAATGACGTCACGACGTTTAATGATCTCATTTCGAATCTTTTTGGAAGCAGAGATGAGCGCCCCAGAGTAGTTTCATCTTAGCTCAAAAATAAAAAAAAAATCCTATTTGATTCCAAGTTTTTGGCGGTGTCATTTTCAACGACTTCGGCTAAATATCAATTTCGAGATTATTAAATACATTGAAAACTGATAGCTATTCCCAATAGGGTACTTGCACAAATTTTGTTTTTTGTTCAATTTATATTTAATGAAAAGTTTTTGTATGGAGAATAACATTCCTCAAATAAAAACTGCAAAATAATTGTTTCCTTTTTGGCAAACTGATTCTGAAAATGGCTTTTTGAATGCGCGCTTAAACAAAGCTCTGACGTCACTTATATCTAAACATGGTAAATTTGGCAACATGGGGTTTTGGCTGGAATATTTTGTGTTTTATGGAATAGCAGCTGTCAGTGTCAGGCGTCAAACTGAAATCAGAAATCATCATAACCTTACTAGTGAATGCTGATCATTGAGTTGATGCTGATGCTGATAGATGATTATTTGCATTTGGAAATTCAGTGTTCAATCAAATATCTACTAATGCCCATTAGGAAGTGTTGTTGTCATATTTTGAACGTGATACAACAATGGAAGCAAATTTTGTGAAAGCTTATAATCAAATAATTTGCCAAAGCTAGATGTCTTCATTGTGTCAGATTATTTTACAAATAGCAAGCTCTATAAATCAGCAGAAATTCGTGGAGAGGTAAGCTAAAAAACAATATTGTTGATTAGTTAAGTACCTAATATATAATATTTCTTTCAGTGCGGCAAGAGATATGATGATTCAGCCGTTTGTTATGTGCACTTAAAGAGACACTCGGGAAAGTATACTGTAAAAACCAAAATATGCCCAGAGCACAAGGTTCGTTCCAAAAATTATGCAGTAATTTGTGAAATAGATGAAGTGGCTGACAAGATCATTGAAGCACAAAGTCTAGACTGCGCGGCTTCCAAAGGAGGTTGCAAACATCTCGTGGCATTTTTAACGTGGCTGCATAGGCGTAGCCAAAGTGAATAAGACAAGTGTATCCACTATCCACTCCGTGTGGTCGCCGGGCTACGAAAATGATATGTTATTGACGGCCAGGAGTGGGAGAACTAGGCCGAGCGTTTGAGCGATATTTACGGGCGTAGGCAGTGTAAAGATAATAATTGTATAATAATTATAAAAATTATCTTCACAAGAGTTTTAGTGAAAAAATAATTTTTACGTTTTGTAGCTTCTAACAATTTTGTTCTTCTGTGCCAAGTCTGTAGAACTTGTATAAATGTTTAATTTGAATTTAAAGACGTATTCTCATACGATTTTACCACCAATAATAATACATTTCGCAGTCTCTTTTAGGCAAGTAGAACTCCAGTTATAAAAGTACACAACACTGAGAAGACAACACAACTAAATATTTTGTCAATCAATATGTTTATAATTATAATCCAGCAGGTTGTATAATGAATAATAAGGAGACTATAATAAAAACCTAAGGGCTGGGGGAGTTCAAACAAATAATTTAGGTATTTTTCTGAGTTTATAGGTTATAACCAGAAAACAACTTTTTAGG
Organism: Pseudeuparius sepicola; assembly: GCA_963920635.1. Classification (NCBI taxonomy): domain Eukaryota; kingdom Metazoa; phylum Arthropoda; class Insecta; order Coleoptera; family Anthribidae; genus Pseudeuparius; species Pseudeuparius sepicola. Next base: position 7,878,009 of record OY987306.1, read on the forward strand.
TTAGAAGTTCAGCTCTTCGTCTTCATTTTGTGGAAGGGAACCGAGAAGGATTCTGCCAATCATAGATATAAAAATAAATTTACAATGTTGCCAAATCTACTCGATATCCATATAAGTGACGTCACCGGTTGTTTTACAGGAATTGAAATTAGAAAATTCATAGCTCAGTAACAGTAGCTAAAAAAATTTTTTTAATGCGTTTTTCGTATTTCTTTATCACTTAGGTATAGTTTAAAAATAGTTTTGTAAAATCGTCAAGTTCCCTATTGTGTTGACGTTGCATTCTAACATAGTATTCCCTGGACATTGCTATTACTATCTACGAGGCAGGTAGGTACATGTAAAATTGAGTAAGCTCGAATTTATTCAATTTGTTTAATGGACAACGGGGCAAGGATAGAGGAAGTAGAGGAATTATTCTCTTTTTTTTCCTTTTCCTTCACAGCTTTGTGTGTGCACCAATTCCCTTTTTCGCTACGTTTTATGTTTCACATAATTATCCTCTGACTTTGTGCAATTTGGAGAGTTCGTAATGAATACAATGAATGTCAGCAGTGTAGTGTTATACGTTATACATAATGGATTATCTGTTGTTAGTCCAATTTAAGTGGATTTCAGGCAGCAAAGTAACTTAGTCTCAACCTATTGTAATATTTCAACAGGTATTATAGTCAATATATTGAGACCAAAGAAAGACAATCTGCATAGTAATAGCACTTTAGTAATATATAGTAATAGGGATGCAATATAACCCTTCTACAAAGTTTAGCATTTATTAAATACTGGTATGTACCTACCTAATGCCTATATGTATAGTAATGCTCTCAATCAAATTGAAGTCAGTTGAAATTATATAAATATTTGATATGGCTGATAATAATAATAATAATAATAATAACGTTTATTTAGCAACAATAATAGTACCATTTAACATGATGAAAGTAAACTAAATAAATAAAATAAACGTAGATGATCCCACTGAGGGCAAGCCCTGTGCGTGGGTGCGTACATAATATTTGCTCCAAAGTCGGTTATATGTGTCGTAAATCGGGTGATTTGTCGCTTGTCGAGTAATTTATCATAGTCGTTTTTTTTTTCAGAAGATTTGCCTTGTGTTTCCAGCATTCGTACCGAGAGTGCATATAATATTTAGATGTTTCTAAATTCTATTCTGGGTGTTGATAGGCAGAGAAGCTGCTTTATATCCAATATTTTACCCTCTGCAAAGAGTTTATCGGAGTCATAGAGAAGAGGCCTACGAAACATTATCCTTAGAAACCACCTCTGAATGACCTCCAACGAGTTGATGTAGCAACCCGCTGCACTACCCCAAGCCTGTATTCCATAACTCAAGTGACTTTGAATCAAAGCATAATATATATAGTTCTTAATTGTGATTCATCACAAAAGTGTGTATATAGCTTGAACCTGGTCAGTTCTAGCAATATGGTAGTTCCACCGCAAGTGTTTATCTATGCAAAGACCCAAATATTTCATTTGGTCAGAACTATGTATTGTAAATGTTTGAGACTCTAAAGCTATTTTGAGGACATTATAATCTGGCAAGTATGAAGCGTAACTGGTAAATGGAACATATTTGGTTTTACTGACATTGATAGTAAGTAATTCATTAAAGAAGTTGCAAACAAGTCTGAAATCTTTCTCTGCCTTTTGTTTTAGGTCCATCCAGGAAATGGGGTCATCATAGAGAACTACAGTGTCATCAGCAAAGCTGCTAACTCTGCCCTCCAATGGCAAATAAAATAGCTTATTGATGTATAAATTAAATAAAATAGGCCCAAGTACAGTCCCTTGTGGGACGCCCATATTAAGTTTTCTTTCACTACAAAAGTTATCAATTTTTACACTCTGCCGCCTGCCTTGCAGATAGCTTGTGAACAACTTCAGAGCCACACCCCTTATTCCCACATTTTCCAATGTCAGTATCAGTTCTTCATGGCTAACGGTGTCGAAGGCCTTAGCCAGATCGACAAAAATGGCCAAGGCCGGTCTTTTTTCATCGACACACTTATATATTTTTGAAATTAAGTGCGCTATGGCATCCTGTGTCGATCTACCCTCCATAAATCCAAATTGGCGGTCAGAAATCAACTGATATTTGTGAATGAATTTGGTTAGTCGTTCTTTGATCACCTTTTCCAATATCTTTAAGAACACGGACAGAAGGGATATAGGCCTATAATTCTCTGTGAGTGATTTATCACCTGCCTTAAAAAGCGGTGTAACCACAGCAACCTTTAGCGAGTCTGGGAAAATCCATTGGTCCAGGCACCAATTTATCAGATAAGTCAGGGGAGTAACAATATTTTCTCTTATCGCTTTTACTGTCTCTGTACGTACACCATCGAATCCCGGGGCCTTTTTTAGTTTTAATTTCTTGATGATGTTACGAATTTCATCTTCATCGGTGGCCAACAGTACCATGGAGTTTACAAGTTTTTTGCTGCCGAAATTGGTTCCAGACTTATTTATTCCACTTGCAAGCTTTTTCCCAATAGACACAAAATGCTGGTTAAAAATACCGCATATATCAGCCATGTAGTGATTTTCCGGTCACTATTTTTTATAGAGTAGTTGTTTTTTTCGATAGTACATCCTTGTATGTTTTTTAAACATTTCCATAGACTTGATGAATTACTTTTATTTTTATTTATCTCTTGTTTGTAATAATTATTTTTAGTTGCTTGTATTATTTTTTTTACATATTCCCGATAATTTTTAAACTCCTTTAGGGCTTCATTATCATTGGGTCTTTTCAGTGTTTCTCTATATAATCTGTGTTTTTCCGCTATATGTTTTAGCAATCTTTTTGTGATCCAGGGTTTTCGTGGAATATATTTTTTTTAGTGTAATCATGCTCGTGTGTTTTGATAAGTATTTCTGTAATTTGTTGACGAAAAGATCATAGGCCAAGTTTAGTTCGTTTTCTGCATATACATCAATCCAATGCTCTTCCTGAAGTTCTCTGTTTAGATTATTATAGTTTAGGAAAGTTTTTGTATTGTTATGAGGTTTACTAAATTTATGTTCTTTTAGTGGCTGCAGTGTAAATTGCAAAAGGATAGGAAAGTGGTCAGTAATCATTTGCTGCAGAATGATGGGTTGGAAATTCTCAATAGGCAAGGTTCCTTCCACAAACACATGATCCAAACATGATTCGCTACCATTCTCAATTCTTGTAGGTTTTGTGATTACCGGTACGTATCCTTCCGAATTCAGAATATTTAAATATTCCTCTGTATCTGGTAGTTGATCCAGTATGTCTATGTTAATGTCTCCAATAAATATATTAACCCCCCTACCCGTATGTTTCTGTTTGCAATTGGTTAGAAATTCAAATAAATCATTGTTGAGTTGACGTATTATTTGCGAAGGAGAACGATAAAGGACCAAAATCTGAGTTCGACAATTATTAACCATTAGTTTCAAACTTATGGCCTTTATATCTCCTATTTTTACGATTTCAAAGGTATATTGCAAGGGTTCCTTTACATAGATAACCACACCATCATTTTTGTTCACATCTCCCTGGTTATAGATCATATTATAGCCAGGAACGCTAAACAATGTAACATCAAGTATTTTAAACGTTTCAGTCAACACAATGCAGTCGATCTGTTCATCCAAATCTTCTAGAAAAACTAGAAGTTCATCCAGGTTCTTATTTATGCTACGTATATTCAAATGAAAGATACGAAAACTAAACATATTCGATGTGGACACCCCTTGATCACTTCCACCGCCTAAAACACGCTTAGATGATATTCTTATACTTACAGGGCGTTCTTTTTTTCACTCTAAACTTCCTTACTACGTTTACATGGAGTTTGGAATCGAATTCAGTGTAATGCAGTTTGATGTTTTCATAAATGGTAAATGTGGAGTTAAATCCCGAAAATAAGAAAATTTATTTTGATATTCAAATCAATCTCAAAATCTCTTCATGCGGTTTTCAATAATTCTAGAAACATATTCAAATCGATTTCAATACTATGTGTAAACGTAGTGAGACCGCGATCTAAATATTATAATCCTCGTAATTGAAAACCATAGTGCATTTATATGCCCTTTAGTATATAACACAAAAATCCCATCCCAAATATTTCAATGTTTAAGCACGATCGTATAAAAAATAATGTATGAAACTCATGCATAAAGTGTCTTTTTTTCATTCATGGGATTGCGCTCACTCACCTGCGGTTCGTGTTAAAGATATTCAAAGTATTTTGGAACACATATTGATGGACATAACTGTGTATCACTGTTTCGTTTCACCAAATTTTACCTTATTATAGAAAATAGCAGCTTGCCCTTTTAAAAAACCTAAAGTAAAAAAATTTAATTTATAAAATTAATTGTTTAAATTGTCCTGATAGATACTTATGTAGGCAAAACGTATTAATAAATAACCACAGAGGGGATTTTAATGATTATTGTTATAAAGTTAATCATACAGCATTATGTTCAATTATAAACAAATTCCTAATTCTACAAACTTTCGCACAAATTTTAACAATTTAACTGTTATATATTCTAATTTGATTTATTTCATACCAAACAAATTTCTCATAATATTTCTTAACTAGCGTTGTTTTTTGATTATTTATTATATGAAGTAAAATGTGTACTGGTTATAATTTGTTTTTGTTATTTGTTACATAGCATGTTATATGCATTTTTTTAAATATTTGCATATATGCTTAAAATATGGCATATTGTGCATAATTGAAAGAATTTAGGATAATTTAATTCTTTCGCAGGCGTTTCATACATTTTTGGGAACAAGGGTCGGTGTCTTATAATAATTTTATTGGCACTAATCCTGGTGATCTGAAAACGAATAAAGTAGGTATATTTTATACCTATTTAATAAAGTATACAATTATTGAAAAGGACAGAATAAATTATAGATATGTAAATATTTATATACGAAGTATAATCCATTTCTAATTTCCAACATAAAAAAGTCTTCCTTCAAGCGCCTATAAGGGTTCAGTTCTACAAAGAAAAACTACCAAACACTCCTCTTCTACCTCAACCTCTGTTATTAGAAGATGGTTGGAAGCTGCATTTTTTATTGCGAGAATTTTTGCCAACTGAAAGATCTAATTTCAGAATTTTCGAACGAATCTTCCCAGTCCCTTACAGATGTTAAACAACTATTCGAAAACAAGGAAATAAAGAAACAACTTTCCTTTCTAAAAGCAAATAATAGCTTTCTTCATAAAACAATAACCCAAATGGAGAAATGTAATTTGCCATTAACCCGAAGTGTAGAATTGGTAAAACAATCTGAGGTTGCTTTTCAAAATGTCACAGATAAAATTGGAGACAAAATATTTCAGAAATTTAGAAATGTGGAAAAAAATAGTGGGTTTCAGTTTCTTAGACCAGTAGCAGATATTTCAAAGGGAGATTTTACCGAATCCATCGATTTGAATCCTGTTACAGTGAGCAATTTTAAAAGCACACCTCTTACATCGGTTGATGTGGAAAGGAATTTCTCCATTTATAAATTTTTATATTCTGATAGAAGACAAAATTTTTTAATAGAGAATTTTGAGCAACATTTAGTGGTTTATTGTTTTTACAACTAAATTTCAACCTGATTTTTATAATTTATAATAAATGCATATTTAGATTTAGTTCAATCGCCCTGTATGTGGAAAATTTAAAACAAAATATTGTTATTTTTACTATATATTGTTACATATTATTTATGCGCATATTTTTAGGGTTTCGACGTGCATATTTGGGTTACTCTAATTATTACGTACATACCTAGGTTTCAGCATTAAATTAAAGGAATTATATCTCTATATTATCTTCTTTAAAACGTCAACAGTTTTACATATTAAACGTATTTAAATAAATGAAAGGTGTCAAAAAGATTATTTTCGAATATAAAACCTTAAAAACATTAATATTCGTCCTATAATAAATACTTGTAATTTGGAGAGATTTTTAAAAGTACGGTTTTAAAAAATCTGGTAGTTTCTGACTGGTGGGGTATACTTGTAATATTTACAATGCAGAGGTGACTTAGCACATATTTATTTTATTTTAAAACATTTCCCCTACTTTTTGCTAACACTGGTACTTCAATGCGTTGGGTGTAGAAGCCTAAATGGAAAATTATTCGGAATATATTTTTTTGGCCCGTCGTGGAAGAGGCATTTTACATGTTTTGCATTTTAATAAGTTGGGCTGCTGCGGGCATAAATTCATAACAACGTATTATTTTATTTCATTTCCTCCCACCTGGTACTAAACTAAATGCCGTGCATATTTTTAATTTTGGCGAAATGAATTAGGCTGAGGAGGGCTCGTCTGCCGAAAGGGCACTGTCTATGTTATATGTGCCGCGGTTGAACAAGTCATTAAACAATAATACTTAATGGTTTCCTATTTCAATTAAAACTTAATCCCAGGAATGTGAGGATAAATGGACTAACCGGCGGGATCGCCAAATTGCACAATTCTGTTGAATTCCGGGATTATTTCGAACTGAAAAGTTAGATAGGCAGAAACCGCCTAAAATTAATGTTAAAAATGATTTCAGTTTAAACATTTATTTATAATATTTCGGGAAATGGTCGGTTTTTAAGTTTCCCTTCTCCAAAGTTTTGTTTCCTTTAATACGTATTTCTGTAATTGTAATATATCACTGACTACATAGAATATTCTTTTTCTTTTAATTTTTATATTCGATATCCTTGGTTAAATATCCCTGATAATGTAGAAATATTCGAAATTGCTGTTTACTTATATAATTTACTTGTATAATTTACTTAAAATATGTTATGTGTACCTATTAACTACGTTCAACGTTGTGTATTTTTAGGGTATTTGTCGCAATTTTTAAATTACACGATAATATTGCTACTTACATAACACTACAAAATAATAACAAAGTCTACACAGCAGCGGTCCGATTGTACTTACTCGTTTTTTTTTCTTGGTATTTGTAAGAACACAGAGAAGACCAGAATACAGAGAGTCAAATATATCAAGTGGAACCCAACTTTTTACGTAATTTTTCACACACCCGATAAGATCGTTCAGATAAACTATGAATTAGACTGCATTCTCCATTTATTATAGATTAATTTAAAACTGAGAATGAAGATCCAGAGTGACCTATAATGGATTAATTACCGTTTAAAGTTGGGCTTCATTTGACATATTTTACAAGATGATCTGAGGCTTGCGATGAGGCCGCGCCATGTCTATACTAGCGCCTAGTGCATCGGGCATCCTGTGGAGTGATTAGAGAGACAGCAGTGTATGCAACACTTTGTTACTTGCAGATATTTTTGAAAATCGGAGAAGTTGCAGGAGACAAAAGAGATTCCATAGGCAGCGGAAAGGGTGCAAAGATGTATACAATCATATTTGCTATGGAAGTAGGTAATGCTGGTGTTATAGTCCAACTCTAACTCTTGATTCATAATAAGAATTATATTTGTTGATATTATAACTGCCCTCTAATTAGGCTTATGTGTCAAATTTCGCAAAATAATTAAAAAATTCTTCGAACTTATAAAACCATGTATATCTTACCTTTAATCACAGAAAATATATTCAGAACAGAAAGCTCCTTAATGACAGATGTCAAATAACCTCCAACTTTTAAGCTTAATATTTCCCAAACGCATTGATATCGAGGTCGATGTCCACTATTAGGTAAATGTTGGCTAATCTATGAACTGGAAAGATTATATTTCAGAAAAACTTCATTCCATATGAACTACAATCTGCTTGCTTTTGGACTTAGAAGTTGGAGTCCATTTGACAGATATTGTTATAAGGAGCTTTCTGTGCAACTAATCTCTGTATATAGAAATTCCTGTATTATTTTAAAGGTGCATCCGTTCAGCACGGTCATCAGCACCAGCACACGCATTCTCACCACACCCATACGACTGACAGAAGGGCACTGACGCAGTCGTTCATGTGTTTCTCGAGAGGCCTAGCTCTGGATCCGCATCCACCGCATCGAAGTTCGCTCAAAGTTCCACAGGTAGGTATTTTTCAATTTTGAAATGAGTAACCAAACACTATTCAAACTAAACGCAAGTGAAACATAAACACAAGTCGTTGCTTGGCTAGAGCGTGATACGCACATGATCGGCTTACTGTTGGCCAGCCGGCAATAAAGTCTGGCCCGGCGGGCGAGTGCAGCGAGTCGGTGTTTCTTACAGAGGTGTATTGAGTTGCAAGTGGACCTTTAAATTTTTCCGATATAATTCTATCGCTGTTTATTAATTGTAGGAGCTACGATTTGTGTTAATAATAGAAATTTGCAGGTAAGTGAATGACTCGGTGTGCCATAAAAGTTTGTTTTTAAAGTTCTTGATACTGGGGCATATTATTTTAATATTTTATATTGTAAAATACATAGAGATCGTCCTTAATGCGGCCCTGCCTCGTATTATCCCTCAGAATTGTTCACGTGCTTACTTCGTGTAAATGTTTACGCGCCACTTGCATTTAGTTTGAATAGAGTGTAGTGACGTATCTACATTTTATTGATACATTTTTCGAAAGCGCTATTAGGCCTAGAAGGACCACTAAAGCTCAAGAGATTCTATCAGGAAACAAAATGACGATTCGTGCGAGTAGTCCAGTAAATTGAAGGTTTAATAGTGCAATTCATTGGGTAAGAGAAAAAAATTTTCCATCGATAGTACACCATATAAAAAGTTTAAATCCGAGTTTTCGACCGTCAACCCCTTCCAGGTTTTTCGCCATCTTGAATTTATGGGTAAATTAGTTTTCGCCGCTAACAGCTGTATTTTTAATTTTACCAAAAAATAGCGAACACCATTTTCGAAGGAAAAAAGATGCTCTGGAAATTTGTGTTCTTGACATTTTCTTAAATGTTGCAGCTATAAAAAGTTTCAAGAAAATTATCGAAAAGAGGTTGCAATTTAGTTTACATTCGATTAAAAAAGTATTGTGTGATACACCGACGAAAAGTAGTTGTTCGTAATCCTGTGGTTCGCCAGCCTCGACTGCTCCTCGGCCGGTGAAGTCTACATCCGTCCGAAAAACTGTGACAGATTTTTGGACGTGATTTTACCCAGTATCCAGTATGCCTTTCACGGGCGTAGCCAAGGGGGGGGGGGTTTCGGGGGTTCAAACCCCCCCCCCCCCCCCCCCGAAATAAGCAAAATATTACCTAATATTATACCGAAAAAATACGAGGAGTGAAGAGTTAAATTATTATTACGTTTGAATATATTATGTAGTAATAGTAGCGCCTAGCGCCATCTTTTGACGAGAGGCAGACGCAGTTGCAGCCGAACTATTTTGTATTGTAGGGACACTTTGCGTTGTTTCTCTCTAGGAAGACTGCCTACCCCGAAATCTAGTTTGGAATGCCTAGATATGTGCGATAAAAACCTTTATCCTAATATTTACACATTACTACAAATCTTGGCTACCATTTCTGTATCCACTTCTACCCCAGAAAGGTCTTTCTCGAGCCTAAGGAGACTGAAAAACTATTTACGAAACACTACAAGTGAAAACAGACTTAATGGTTAATGAACATTCACTATGGAACAGAAATTCATGCAGATGAAGTAGTGGATATATTTAAAAGAAAAAGCCGAAGATTTCTTCTTTAATGGCTTTAGATTTAGCGCAGAGGAACGAAATTAATTTATCCGTTTCATTTAAAGTTAAGAACTTTATAAATATGTCGTAGTTTTTCGGATGAATATATAGATATTAAATTTCATGTAAGTATATTTTTGTTGTTTTATTTACTTCTCAAACTAAACCCCCCCCAAAACTAAATCCTGGCTACGCCCGTGATGCCTTTCAAAGGGCATTATGTTGCGTATATTCTCACAATAATAATCTTGGGTTCTTCATATGGAAAAGTGAAAAATATGCGTTTTATGAACTTAGGCTGCCATGTGTTTTATAATGAAGTTCAAAATAGAGAATTCTTCGGAAAACCATAGTGGGCCCAAAAGGGCTATTATCGTCACGTGAACTTGTATTTTAATAATTAATTTTTCCACGTTTCTGAACAGGCTGCCAATGATAACTATGTGAGTTCTTGTCGTAAAACTGCTGAAGAAAAGATGACATACCGTTTGCGAATGTCCATGTACACTTTACATCGAATAAATCGTTTAAATGATTAAATAACATTCAATTTAAACTGTACTTGGTCATGCGCTAACGGTATGCCACCTTTTTTTCAGCAGTTTCATAACGAAAACTTGCCTACTTTTCATGGGCAGCCTGTTCAGAAACGTGGAAAAATTAATTATTAAAATACAAGATCACGTGGCAATAATAGCCCTTTGGACCTACCCTAACGGTATGTCTATGGTTTCCCGAGGAATTTTCTATTTTGAACTTCATTATAAAACACATGGCAGTCTGACTAAAATCATTTGTAGTGAACAACTTTTATTAAGAAAGTTTCGCGCTGCCGTTAGCAGAAAAAAGATATTAGATGTAAAAAATTGCAATCCCCTTTTTTTATTATTTTCTTTTCTTTTTATATGGAGAAAAAATTTTCGTTCCCAGTGAATTGCATTATTATCCATATAAATCCGATTAAATTTTCTCGATTAGAATGAGCTTGCTTAAGGCAGGATAGACAAAATAGATACAATTAGCAAGAAAAATTTTCGTCGCGCCTGGTTTTTGTTGAGAATTTTCACGAATATGCGATTTGTTTTATTAATATTATATCTCCATCACGATTCATTGTGAACGAGTTTACCGTTTTGAATAATCGCGAAAGTGACTGGAGCATTTGAGAAAACAAACAACAATACCTAAGTTTCTATGTACAAGGCGTGCGCGATTTTTTCACTATTTTAACACTGATTTATTTCATAAACTTACACGGAGGTCTCTTATAAAGAGTTTAGCAATGTAGAAGTTATGTGAATTCATTTACACGATACGTGATAATACACTGTTCTAAATTAGAACAGTGCAAAACAGACCAGTTTTGACAAGTTGGTGTGTCTATTGAACTTTGGCATTTATCGCCGTCAAGGTTGTTTCTTTAAAAAAAAGTGCTTATTGGACACAAGTAGTATGAGGGAAGTAGTCCCTATGACATTTCTTTTACACTAATTGGAACGCCCCTGACGCTTTCAAAAATAACATTCTGGTTATAGTACAGTAAAATTGGGCCAAAACCCAAACATCCAAAAAAAAAGTTCTTTCTAGCGCGAAATAATTCCATACCCTCCTAAGAGTTAGTACTAAAAAGTTACACCACCACCAGCGTCGGGTTTCGGGGGGAGGGGGTGAAAAGGGCTGGAAATGCTTATTTTTCACAGTTTTGCGTGAATATCTAGTAAACTATGAGGTTTAGCGCAAACGTCATCCTGTACGCAAATGATATACATTAAATTCCGAACAAGAATTGTTATATACAGAATTATGGTAAAGTGAACGGTTTCCATGATATGGATGGGTAAAGATTTCTTTGTTTTTATTTCACGTAGTTTTTGTTGAAAAAAAAAATGATTACAGTACACATTAGTAACTTAATAATGTATGTAGAATATATATAGATATATCTATGCATATATAGATAAATATTACACTCATAGATTGGTATTTTTTGTCACAACATAACCTCATAAGTATATGACTGTAAATATGTCCAATACAAGTTAGTAGCCTTAGTTAATTTGTACTCACTTTTTGCCCTCCTTCATATAGCGTTTATGTCAAATCATTCCCATATCTAATTTGTCCTTAGCTTGTAAAAATGAGAAAGTCATGAATGGGAAGCTCATGTGAAAAACAGGAAAATATACAGGGTGTTCCTTAATAACATGCTAATACTTAAGGGGGTTATTCTTGGGCCCATTTTAAGAAAAAAACTTCATATGAACGTAAGTCGTAAACGTCCTAACTTTTGAGATACAGGGCGTTAAAGTTAATTTTTTTAAATTGAATTTTGGCTACATCTCCCGAAATAATCAAGTTGCTGAACTTAAATTTGGCACTGCTATGTTTTTGGGGATGGAGAATAAGCTGAAAATGTCAATTTCACCGTATCTCACAGAGGGCGCCACTTGCGCTGGTTTTGGATCACGCTTTTACGCGTAACTTTTTTGAGGTTATCTTTTTGGTCCTGCAGGTCTATCATTTTAGTGCCTCTTTTCATTCTGCAAGAAAAAGGTACTCTTGTTTCATAACGATTAAATCAACCGTTTGCGTTGAAATTACCAAAACGTGCCCCAAAACACCTGTTGATTCCAATATTCGAAACATAAAATTATCACCTACTGCTTTCAAATGTTACAGATCAACTGTACATTCAAAATGATGAAAAAAATGCCAAATGGGCATTGGTCAAAACATCATTGATTTTCTTGAAATAGAGTGTCCAAATTTTGTCAAATTCAATCCTTTCCATTTTGAAAGTGAATAATTTTTGGTACGTTGTTCATAGGGATTTTTTTCTCAGTTTAAATGGTACAGTTGATCTGTAACACTTGAAGGTGGTAGGTGAAAATTTTATGTTTCGTATATTGAAGTCAACAGGTGTTTTGGAGAACGTTTTGGCAATTTCAAAGCAAACGGTTGATTTAATCGTTATGAAACAAGAGTACCTTTTTATTGCAGACTGAAAAGATGCACTAAAATGATGGACCTGCAGGACCAAAAAGATAACCTCAAAAAAGTTACGCGTAAAAGCGTGATCAAAAAACAGCGCAAGTGGCGCCCTCAGTGAGATACGGTGAAATTTCACATTTTCAGCTTATTCTCCATCCCCAAAAACGTAGCAGTGCCAAATTTCAGTTCAGCAGCTTGATTATTTCGGGAGATGTAGCCAAAATTCAATTAAAAAAGTTAGGACGTTTACGACATACGTTCATATGAAGTTTTTTTCTTAAAATGGGCCCAAGAATAACCCCCTTAAGTATTAGCATGTTATTAAGGAACACCCTGTATATTAAACAATCTATACTGAAAAAATGGGAGGGAAATCAAAATGATACAAAAGGTTATAAGTTTTAGGTGAATCATTAATTGCGTTATCAGTCAGCACCAACTAGTTCACTCGGGCTGGTGAGAGGAAACAAATCTTCGTGTTCTTCGTCCACTTGAGAATCATCATTTAAATCGTCGTCGATGATTACAGTATCTCTATTGAGACATGCAAGTCCTAAGCAATTGCTGCACATACTTGAACAATTGAGACCACTTCTTCGACACTCGCAGTTTTGGACGCATCCATCTCTGCAGAAGCATATACGATGAGGATTGTTAAATATATATTTTCTTGTTTTTCACATGAGCTTCCTATTCATGACTTTCTCATTTTTACAAGCTAGGGACAAATTAGATATGGGAATGATAAAAGAACGAATGGAAATCAGAACGCGATATATATATATATATATATATATATATATATATATATATATATAAGGATGTAAGATTAGCGAGTGTAAATGTAATAATTACAAGAAAAGGTTATTATATATTATCACCTGTTCTTGTAATTATTACATTTACACTCGCTAATCTTACATCCTTATTGTCATTGTATCTTGGGTTATGAAGATTTCCACGCAGGTCGCTTTAGCAGCCTCCGTGGCGATGTTAGTACAAGCCCCAAAATAGGGGATGTGCTGACTGAAACTGCAAATGTGCTGTTGGCTCCTGCCTGGACTTCATTTGTTGCTTCCCAAATCATGCCTATCTTTTGATTTGGTTAATGTTACACCGTACTGATGATTGCCAAATAGCATGAAACACGTGTATGCGGTTACTAGTTTTTCCTTTTTGTATATATATATATATATATATGTGTGTGTGTGTGTGTGTGTGTGTGTTTAGTACTAACTCTTAGGAGGGTATGGCACTATTTCGCGCTAGAAAGTTTTTTTTGGATGTTTGGGTTTGGCCTAATTTTGTGTTAGTTTTACTGTACTATTAGGCCAAAATAGACTTTCGATATTCCTAGTTATGGTAATCCAGTCAGTTTCAATTTACCGATTGGTTGTTGTCAGCCTCAAACGTCGATCAACCGCAGCCCATCGGCGCCGGACCTGGCGATAGAACGGGCGCCCGCACCGACGGCAGGGACGTACTCGCCCACGCCTGTACCGACCAACACGGCCAAAGTTGGACCCTCGCCGCGCCGGACCTTCGCGGCGCAAGCCCTCCTTAACCCCGGGTTGCTGCACAGGCACGCCCTCAGTGTGGACGAAGCGGCGGGCAACTACAGGCAAGCCAGCAAATAACTCATATACACGGTGATTCGGTCGTGATGTAAAAATTTTTAACCACACAGTGGGGGAGGACTACTGAACAAATATTAAATGCTCTGAAAAGAAGAAAATAAACTTTATAATAAATCAAACCAAGGCAACCCCATAATTTTGTTACATTATGCAACTGTATATGATATAAAAGCTTGTCGCGAGAATATTGTACAGGGTGTTTCATCTTAAGTGCGAACACCCCCGTAAAATTTGTATTCTCCATCCGATTTTAGCCGCGTTTTTTTCTGAAAATAGGCCACAAAAAAGTCTACGTTGGTGCAAAATTTCAGGTCTTAATGTCAATTTTCAAGGCCTACTACAATTTTTTTTCTAGTAAAAAATGACTAAAACCATTTAACGATTTTTATATTTAAAATCTGACAACACAGCGTTAATCAGAACAACCTAAAACCCCCGTATACCAAATTTAAACAAAAAATATACAGAGAGTTCCATTCTGCAGGCTGTGAAAGTTGAGCAAAATAGGAATTTTAAACTCATCTGGCGAGTCAAGTGTGCCATGGAATTACTTCGAAACAGTTGGATGATGAACAGGACAACTCACAGTGTCGGAGTGCAAAGATCCAATAAAAAATATACAAGGTGTTTTTCTCTGTAGCAACTCGAAATGCTGAATTTTTTAAACTTTATACCTACAGGTCAAAAATCGAGTATATCAAAACCACCCCAGACATTACAAACGAACTAAGTCTAAAAAATACAGAAGCCTGCCAGTCAGTAAGTCCATATGAGTTAAGGTGGCTGGCGTGCACAAAAAACGTATCATCTTAGACAGTGACTTTATTGATAAAGGTCCAACAATTTGAATTGATTTTATTTGTTGGTTGGATGATGTAAAGAAATAAATTGCTTTTGTATTTATTAATATTTATTCAATGATTCCTCATCAATATAAAGTTTAATAAAAATTCAGCATTTTGACATCGCCCAGAGAAAAAGACCCTGTACATTTTTGTATTGAATCTTTGCACACCAACATTTTGAGTAGTCCTGTTGATCATTCATCTGTTTTGACGGGATTCCATGGAACACTTGACTCTCCAGATGCCTTTAAAATTCCTATTTTGCTCAATTTTGACACCCTGCAGAACGGAACTCCCTGTATATTTTTTTGTTCCAATTTGGTTTTAGGTTGTTCTGATTAACGCTGTGGTATCAGACTATAAAATAAAAAAATCGCTAAATGGTTTTCGTCATTTTTTACTAGAAAAAAAAATTTAGTAGGCCTTGAAAATTGACATTAAGACCTGAAATTTTGCACCAACGTAGGGTTTTTTGTGGCCTATTTTTAGAAAAAAAACGCGGCTCAAATCGGATGGAGAATACAAATTTTACGGGGGTGTTCGCATTTAAGATGAAACACCCTGTATATCTTGAAAGTAATTTTAAGTAGAAAATGTATTTTTCTATAAAAGAAATTTACACACGAGAATCTCGCGACCATATAATATACAGGGTGATTCAAAACTATGCGGCACCCTTTCAGGAGCGTACTTTACTCGTTAAAATAAGACGAAAAGTTCATATTAACATGGGTCCAAAAGCTCTTCGTTACGAAACTACAGGGTGATTAAACTTTCAAAAAAATATCGATTAAATCGTGTAAATTTCTTTCATAGAAAAATACAATTTTTTCTTAAAATTACTTTCAATTACAGCTGTATAATTTAACAAAATTATGGGTTTGACCGAGGGTTTGCCTTGGTTTTATTTATTATAAAGTTTATTTTATTCTTTTCAGAGCGTTTAAATAAAAGCTTCTTTTTAAAAATATTTTTTACTATTAATTTTGTTTTCAACTTTTTAGTTCTACTCTTCAAGCCCTTTCATTTAATGCCCATATTAAGGGAAAAGAAAATGTAATCCGCCGTGTTGGAGCGGCGGCCATATTGAATTTAGTGTGATGTCACTAACTTTATCGTTTTCTACTCTTCAAGCCCTTTCATTTGATATCCACATTAAGGGGTTGACAAAAAAATACATAATCCGCATATTGAACTTAGTGTGATGTCACTAACTCTATCGTTTTCTACTCTTCAAGCCCTTTCTATTGATACCCATATTAAGGGAGTTGACAAAAAAATGCATTACCCGTCATCTTAGAGGGGCGGCCATATTGAATTTAGTGTGATGTCACTAACTTTATCGTTTTCTACTCTTCAAGCCCTTTCATTTGTTACGCATATTAAGGGGGTTGACAAAAAATAGGTACATCATCCGCCATCTTGTGGCGACGGCCATTTTAAAAGTATTACAATATTGAGTATTGTATATTGTATTGTCACCGGAACTAAACGTGTATGCAAAATTTCAGCTCAATCGGATGTCAGGAAGTGGTTCTAATTCAGCTTGCAAGATTTGACTTAAACATACATACATACATACATTGCAAGTTAAATAAAAGCTTGTAAAAAAGAAAATGCGCAAAAGTCTAAAACATGGGGCAAATCAACCTTAGTACCACAGTAACCCAACGCTCCAGTATTTGCACCGCGCAGTTACGGCGTACCAATAACTAGCCCACTCGCCGCCGACAGATGTTCGGGTGAACGAACCGGCGCGCGGCGAGGCGCAATCGCCAGTAATGCCGAGTCGAAGACGGCGGGAAGAACTCTGCTTCTCTCGCCGTTTCGCGCTGTGGCCCGTCGCCGGACTTCTCTCACAGTTCGTGCTCTTGATTATCTTGGCGCTTGGAGTACGATGGTAAAAGTAGAATCGGCTTGCTACACGATAAAATTACTACCGGTACAATCTTATGGAAATATCTCATCATGAAGTCGCAGTTTTATTACCTATACGCCACTTGCCAGCATAATTATTTTCGTATCATAACAGATTTATTATACACGTTAGGGTGCTAATTTCTTACGCTCACGAAAGGAATAAACTTGTGTATGTAGTCAAGTTGCTGGTGGCATTTTTGAAGAACTCGTGAAACTGTACTGACAGGTGGTGAGTTTGTACATTTTGTGCAAAGTTTTAATTGATGCTCAACATTTTTGGCCATTAGGTAGTATCAGGGACTCTTTAAAATAAGGGGACCCAGCATGTCACAGTCTATCACATAGGAAAAGTGAAGCCTTGTTTTCTGTATATCTCCAAGGAGACCACATAAGTGGGCTGGTACAAGGTTATGTTATATGTCAGTGTCCAACTGCCATCAGATTTTATGTGACATGCCAGTGCCATAGATTCCAAAGGAGGCAAAATATTTCCCATCATAGTTCACAATTTTTAAGTTTTCTAACTTCCAGATAGTCAATTAAATGCGGCCGCCTGTAGTAGTCCCAATAATTATTGCAACCAGATTTTTCATATCTCACACCTTTAGTAATCCTACAATTCCCATTACGTGGGCATTACGTATAAGTAGTTCAAAACAAAAATGGTATTTCCTAAATTTTAAATTATTAAGCAGGTAGCTTCAGTCAGGTCTTTTTTTAAACAGTTTTTATCTACAACTATAAGTTTATTTTACGTTTGTGAGGTACCTTGGAAGAGAAATAAAATTACAAAAATGAGCACCGAGAAAAACTACATGATTAGAACTAAGTACAAGACCTAATCTTATTAGTCCATCCCGAAATCTGTGAAAGTTCTTTGGGAGATACATTCAACAAGGGAAGAAAGTTCAAGTACACATATTATTACAAATGGATTCAGGAACCTAGTAACAAGGTGCAATAGCGACAAATTCTCAAATAAGCAAAATCGGCACTGACTTACCATACTTATATTACTTAAATTTCTGAAAATAATTGCAGGAAACCAAATTCAAATATAAAATAAATTTGATTCATTTGACAGTTGCCATATTCTGTGTTTGTTGACAGAACATTGTCAAGCCTAGTTTTTAGAAATCATTATTAATTTTTACTAACAATCCAAGTACCTGTTATATTCATAGATTCTCCAATAAAATGGCATACTTGGCATCATTGAGACCATTAGAATGGGGAAAGAAACGGCCTCACTTTGGAAAGTATAATGCTGGGTCCCCTTACTTTAAAGGGTCCCTGGGTGGTATATATTTAGAGATTCACTTGAAATAGCATGAAAAATCTAATTGACGTCACAAAAAGAATATTGGACATGGCTTTCGCAGTTTTCAAAAATACTTATACATATTCTACAAGCAACATAATATTTCACTTTTAAGGTTTTTTAAGGTTGTCGTTAAACACAACGTAAAAGTTAATGCACCATATGTCAAAAAAGGTCTCTAAATAACCATATCGATTATAATTATTTATGCAAGTATATCCGAAGATCTGTGAAATTATGGCACGCGTATGCACCGCATTTCGCAGCACAAGTGGCCAGTCGTCGAACAGTGTAAGCCATGCAAGTATTGATGATATTATATTAGGCGACATGCAGTCACTTGTTTTTACTACAATATCTATCTTCTCTGTCTCCTTCATCTCTTTCCACTAATAATGCCAGGTGCGGCTTAATATGATTAAAAAAGTGTTTTGTCTCGTATTTTATTGCCGAGACGCCTGTTCTCGAGCCATCCTGGTAAAATATAAATGAACTCACTTGGAACACAGTGATATACGGGGCGCGATCTATTTCATAGCATTTACCACGCTCTGCTACTGGCAAAAATACCAGACTTATCAGCAGAAATCACCGGTATACAATTCAAAGATTTTTATGTGGTCGGCGTCGACCTAGTCAAGGAGGCAGCCAATAAGAAAGCGAGCGTAACGATTTGATTGGTCGGCGTTTCGAAGATCCACGGAACAGGTGGTGACGTAGGCCAGTTAGGCCAGTATAACCAGTGTCGTGCACGGAAATAAGAATTGCGCTTTATTTTACGGATTTTGGTTTTGTGTATAAATTTTTGTGTGGTGTTGTTTTGTGTGAAACAAAATTAGTGGTTTGCTTTGGTTACCATACCATACCTACATTGATTTTTTATTCACAAAATAAGAAAATACATTGGAAATAAAAAACGAGTCAAAAGGTAATAAATTAACTTACACCATGATGTTTTATCGTCACAGCAGGTTATTTCGTTTTTTTTTTATTTCTGTGAAAACGTAAAAAGCTCTTTTACAATATGTTGTTGTGCAACTAGCAACTGCGCACCAGTCTTGACGAGCAAGCTTACCATCCGACGAGGCAAGCGCCGTTAGGTACGGGATTTAAAGCACTTCGGAAAATATATTTAGACTTTAAAAGTTTTTTAATTTCATATTCGTAGGTATTAAGCTTTTCTTTCACCTGTTGTTGATTTTTTTTACGTCATGACTGAATCACCCTGTATATATAATACAAAATATATTATTTAGTAACAAAAGTTAGTACAATAATAAATAAAATTAGTGATAAATATATGGTTTCTACTAAATTACGTGCTTTTCCACTTTTTTATAAATTTCATTAATTAAATAATATTAAAAAATGACAAAAAGATTACAAATATTCTAATAGAGCATTCAAGTATATCTATAGTGTGGCATTATTTTTGAAAAATGGAAATTCCAGGTCGCTAAATAAGTAGGTATATGTTAAATTTTGTTCCGCCATTGTGAACATTTGGACCTTATACATTGGACCTTATTAAGACCCACTACTTGGTTTTTAATTTTCTGCTATCCTTTCTCAAAAACAGGGGGGTGATGCAAAATTTAGATCACCATGTAGTGATACCTATACATAATGAATATTTTTTTGTAGCAGAACATTAATGTTGACAGAAAATGATTTTCCGATCGGCAAGGTGCTGTTCCTGTGTAAATATTATGAATTTGTTCAGAATAAAAATTTGCCGTAGCCTGCTTAGGAGAGGTACCGAATAGTTATAGGATAACTTAAATTTCATCTCAATTTTTTGTTTTCAAAAAACTGCGGTAGGTATAATGTTAATGTTAAATAGAATCCCGCAATGCTCTAAACCTGATTAGAAAAGTTTTAGGAATAAAAATACCTGATTTGAGCTTCAAAATTGTAACACCTTGTATATTAAAAATAAAGCATTTTTCGACCTATGTATATTGATGATTTGATAATAAATTTTCTTTTTAAAATGGCATTTTCTACTCAGTGTTAGAGTCCGTTTACAGGGTGGTTCAAGAACAAATACCGCACGTACCATAACGTTAATCGACCTCCACAAAACCAGTGATTATAGTATTGTATAATTCCTTACCAACTCGAGATTACTCAAATAACTAAAAAGTCTGCAAGCGCTTATAATTCAACAACAAAGATTGTCTTGTGATTTGACGTTTAATTTGACATTTAGTACAGTAAAATTGGGCCAAAACCCAAATATCCAAAAAAAAGTTCTTTCTAGCGCGAAATAATTCCATACCCTACTAAGAGTTAGTACTAAAAAGTTACACCACCACCAGCGTCGGGTTTCGAGGGTAGGGGGTGAAAAGGGCAGGAAATTCTTATTTTTCACAGTTTTGCGTGAATATCTAGTAAACTATGAGGTTTAGCGCAAACGTCATCCTATACGCAAGTGATATACATTAAATTCCGAACAAGAATTGTTATATACAGAATTATGGTAAAGTGAACGGTTTCCATGATATGGAGGGGTAAAGATTTCTTTGTTTTTATTTCTTTGTTTTTATTTCAAGTTAGTTTTGTATTCACTTTTTGCCCTTATTCTTTATAGCGTTCTGATTTCCATTCGTTCTTTTATGTCGAATCATTCCTATATCTAATTTGTCCTTAGCTTGTAACAATGAGAAAGTCATGAATAGGAAGCTCATGTGAAAAACAAGAAAGTATATTAACAATCTATATTGAAAAAATGGGAGGAAATCAAAATGATACAAAAGGTTATAAGTTTTAGGTGAATCATTAATTGCGTTATCAGTCAGCACCAAATAGTTCTCTCGGGTTGGTGAGAGGAAACAAATCTTCGTGTTCTTAGTCCACTTGAGAATCATCATTTAAATCGTCGTCGATGATTACAGTATCTCTATTGAGACATGCAAGTCCTAAGCAATTGCTGCATATACTTGAACAATTGAGACCACTTCTTCGACACTCGCAGTTTTGGACGCATCCATCTCTGCAGAAGCATACGATGAGGATTGTTTAATATATATTTTATTGTTTTTCACATGAGCTTTCTATTCATGCCTTTCTCATTTTTACAAGCTAAGGACAAATTAGATATGGGAATGAGGGCAAAAAGTTAGTACAAATTAACTAAGGCTACTAATTTGTATTGGACATATTTACAGTCATATACATATGAGGTTATGTTGTGACAAAAAAATAACAATCTATGGGTGTAATATGCATCTACATATGCATAGATATATCTATATACATTCTACATACATTATTCAGTTACTAATTTATACTGTAATCATTTTAAGTTTTTTCAACAAAAACTACGTGAAATAAAACCAAAGAAATCTTTACCCCTTCATATCATGGAAACCGTTCACTTTACCATAATTCTGTATATAACAATTCTTGTTCGGAATTTAATGTATATCATTTGCGTATAGGATGACGTTTGCGCTAAACCTCATAGTTTACTAGATATTCACGCAAAACTGTGAAAAATAAGAATTTCCTGCCCTTTTCACCCCCTCCCCCCGAAACCCGACGCTGGTGGTGATGTAACTTTTTAGTACTAACTCTTAGGATGGAATGGAACTATTTCGCGCTAGAAAGTACTTTTTTTATGTTTGGGTTTGGCCTAATTTTGTGTTAGTTTTACTGTACTAATTATTATGTTCCTGTGTTTGGTAGTCGTTGTATTAATTCTGATATACTACAATCAAACTTACCACGGAGTAGGACAAAATAGATATATGTGTGGAAACGGCATTATTTCCTAACCGTGTTTCTGCAGGAGTCACGAGTCTCTGCAACACGGTGGTCCGCCGGGTGGACCAGGAAGTGGCAGCCAGGGTTTGACGGCGATGGACCTGCACCTCGACTGCCCGGTTTTACTGTACTAATTATTATGTTCCTGTGTTTGGTGGTCGTTGTATTAATTCTGATATACTACAATCAAACTTACCACGGAGTAGGACAAAATAGATATATGTGCGGAAACGGCATTATTTCCTAACTGTGTTTCTGCAGGAGTCACGAGTCTCTGCAACACGGTGGTCCGCCGGGTGGACCAGGAAGTGGCAGCCAGGGTTCGATGGCGATGGACCTGCACCTAGACTGCCCGGTTTTACTGTACTAATTATTATGTTCCTGTGTTTGGTAGTCGTTGTATTAATTCTGATATACTACAATCAAACTTACCACGGAGTAGGACAAAATAGATATATGTGTGGAAACGGCATTATTTCCTAACCGTGTTTCTGCAGGAGTCACGAGTCTCTGCAACACGGTGGTCCGCCGGGTGGACCAGGAAGTGGCAGCCAGGGTTCGATGGCGATGGACCTGCACCTCGACTGCCCGGTTTTACTGTACTAATTATTATGTTCCTGTTATTGGTAGTCGTTGTATTAATTCTGATATACTACAATCAAACTTACCACGGAGTAGGACAAAATAGATATATGTGTGGAAACGGCATTATTTCCTAACCGTGTTTCTGCAGGAGTCACGAGTCTCTGCAACACGGTGGTCCGCCGGGTGGACCAGGAAGTGGCAGCCAGGGTTCGATGGCGATGGACCTGCACCTCGACTGCCCGGTTTTACTGTACTAATTATTATGTTCCTGTTATTGGTAGTCGTTGTATTAATTCTGATATACTACAATCAAACTTACCACGGAGTAGGACAAAATAGATATATGTGTGGAAACGGCATTATTTCCTAACCGTGTTTCTGCAGGAGTCACGAGTCTCTGCAACACGGTGGTCCGCCGGGTGGACCAGGAAGTGGCAGCCAGGGTTCGATGGCGATGGACCTGCACCTCGACTGCCCGGTTTTACTGTACGAATTATTATGTTCCTGTGTTTGGTAGTCGTTGTATTAATTCTGATATACTACAATCAAACTTACCACGGAGTAGGACAAAATAGATATATGTGTGGAAACGGCATTATTTCCTAACCGTGTTTCTGCAGGAGTCACGAGTCTCTGCAACACGGTGGTCCGCCGGGTGGACCAGGAAGTGGCAGCCAGGGTTCGATGGCGATGGACCTGCACCTCGACTGCCCTGTTTTACTGTGCTAATTATTATGTTCCTGTTATTGGTAGTCGTTGTATTAATTCTGATATACTACAATCAAACTTACCACGGAGTAGGACAAAATAGATATATGTGTGGAAACGGCATTATTTCCTAACCGTGTTTCTGCAGGAGTCACGAGTCTCTGCAACACGGTGGTCCGCCGGGTGGACCAGGAAGTGGCAGCCAGGGTTCGATGGCGATGGACCTGCACCTCGACTGCCCGGTTTTACTGTACTAATTATTATGTTCCTGTGTTTGGTAGTCGTTGTATTAATTCTGATATACTACAATCAAACTTACCACGGAGTAGGACAAAATAGATATATGTGTGGAAACGGCATTATTTCCTAACCGTGTTTCTGCAGGAGTCACGAGTCTCTGCAACACGGTGGTCCGCCGGGTGGACCAGGAAGTGGCAGCCAGGGTTCGATGGCGATGGACCTGCACCTCGACTGCCCGGTTTTACTGTACTAATTATTATGTTCCTGTTATTGGTAGTCGTTGTATTAATTCTGATATACTACAATCAAACTTACCACGGAGTAGGACAAAATAGATATATGTGTGGAAACGGCATTATTTCCTAACCGTGTTTCTGCAGGAGTCACGAGTCTCTGCAACACGGTGGTTCGCCGGGTGGACCAGGAAGTGGCAGCCAGGGTTCGATGGCGATGGACCTGCACCTCGACTGCCCGGTTTTACTGTACTAATTATTATGTTCCTGTTATTGGTAGTCGTTGTATTAATTCTGATATACTACAATCAAACTTACCACGGAGTAGGACAAAATAGATATATGTGTGGAAACGGCATTATTTCCTAACCGTGTTTCTGCAGGAGTCACGAGTCTCTGCAACACGGTGGTCCGCCGGGTGGACCAGGAAGTGGCAGCCAGGGTTCGATGGCGATGGACCTGCACCTCGACTGCCCGGTTTTACTGTACTAATTATTATGTTCCTGTTATTGGTAGTCGTTGTATTAATTCTGATATACTACAATCAAACTTACCACGGAGTAGGACAAAATAGATATATGTGTGGAAACGGCATTATTTCCTAACCGTGTTTCTGCAGGAGTCACGAGTCTCTGCAACACGGTGGACCGCCGGGTGGACCAGGAAGTGGCAGCCAGGGTTCGATGGCGATGGACCTGCACCTCGACTGCCCTGTTTTACTGTGCTAATTATTATGTTCCTGTTATTGGTAGTCGTTGTATTAATTCTGATATACTACAATCAAACTTACCACGGAGTAGGACAAAATAGATATATGTGTGGAAACGGCATTATTTCCTAACCGTGTTTCTGCAGGAGTCACGAGTCTCTGCAACACGGTGGTCCGCCGGGTGGACCAGGAAGTGGCAGCCAGGGTTCGATGGCGATGGACCTGCACCTCGACTGCCCGGTTTTACTGTACTAATTATTATGTTCCTGTGTTTGGTAGTCGTTGTATTAATTCTGATATACTACAATCAAACTTACCACGGAGTAGGACAAAATAGATATATGTGTGGAAACGGCATTATTTCCTAACCGTGTTTCTGCAGGAGTCACGAGTCTCTGCAACACGGTGGTCCGCCGGGTGGACCAGGAAGTGGCAGCCAGGGTTCGATGGCGATGGACCTGCACCTCGACTGCCCGGTTTTACTGTACTAATTATTATTTTCCTGTTATTGGTAGTCGTTGTATTAATTCTGATATACTACAATCAAACTTACCACGGAGTAGGACAAAATAGATATATGTGTGGAAACGGCATTATTTCCTAACCGTGTTTCTGCAGGAGTCACGAGTCTCTGCAACACGGTGGTCCGCCGGGTGGACCAGGAAGTGGCAGCCAGGGTTCGATGGCGATGGACCTGCACCTCGACTGCCCGGTTTTACTGTACGAATTATTATGTTTCTGTGTTTGGTAGTCGTTGTATTAATTCTGATATACTACAATCAAACTTACCACGGAGTAGGACAAAATAGATATATGTGTGGAAACGGCATTATTTCCTAACCGTGTTTCTGCAGGAGTCACGAGTCTCTGCAACACGGTGGTCCGCCGGGTGGACCAGGAAGTGGCAGCCAGGGTTCGATGGCGATGGACCTGCACCTCGACTGCCCGGTTTTACTGTACTAATTATTATTTTCCTGTTATTGGTAGTCGTTGTATTAATTCTGATATACTACAATCAAACTTACCACGGAGTAGGACAAAATAGATATATGTGTGGAAACGGCATTATTTCCTAACCGTGTTTCTGCAGGAGTCACGAGTCTCTGCAACACGGTGGTCCGCCGGGTGGACCAGGAAGTGGCAGCCAGGGTTCGATGGCGATGGACCTGCACCTCGACTGCCCGGTTTTACTGTACTAATTATTATGTTCCTGTGTTTGGTAGTCGTTGTATTAATTCTGATATACTACAATCAAACTTACCACGGAGTAGGACAAAATAGATATATGTGTGGAAACGGCATTATTTCCTAACCGTGTTTCTGCAGGAGTCACGAGTCTCTGCAACACGGTGGTCCGCCGGGTGGACCAGGAAGTGGCAGCCAGGGTTCGATGGCGATGGACCTGCACCTCGACTGCCCTGTTTTACTGTGCTAATTATTATGTTCCTGTTATTGGTAGTCGTTGTATTAATTCTGATATACTACAATCAAACTTACCACGGAGTAGGACAAAATAGATATATGTGTGGAAACGGCATTATTTCCTAACCGTGTTTCTGCAGGAGTCACGAGTCTCTGCAACACGGTGGTCCGCCGGGTGGACCAGGAAGTGGCAGCCAGGGTTCGATGGCGATGGACCTGCACCTCGACTGCCCGGTTTTACTGTACTAATTATTATGTTCCTGTGTTTGGTAGTCGTTGTATTAATTCTGATATACTACAATCAAACTTACCACGGAGTAGGACAAAATAGATATATGTGTGGAAACGGCATTATTTCCTAACCGTGTTTCTGCAGGAGTCACGAGTCTCTGCAACACGGTGGTCCGCCGGGTGGACCAGGAAGTGGCAGCCAGGGTTCGATGGCGATGGACCTGCACCTCGACTGCCCGGTTTTACTGTACTAATTATTATGTTCCTGTTATTGGTAGTCGTTGTATTAATTCTGATATACTACAATCAAACTTACCACGGAGTAGGACAAAATAGATATATGTGTGGAAACGGCATTATTTCCTAACCGTGTTTCTGCAGGAGTCACGAGTCTCTGCAACACGGTGGTTCGCCGGGTGGACCAGGAAGTGGCAGCCAGGGTTCGATGGCGATGGACCTGCACCTCGACTGCCCGGTTTTACTGTACTAATTATTATGTTCCTGTTATTGGTAGTCGTTGTATTAATTCTGATATACTACAATCAAACTTACCACGGAGTAGGACAAAATAGATATATGTGTGGAAACGGCATTATTTCCTAACCGTGTTTCTGCAGGAGTCACGAGTCTCTGCAACACGGTGGTCCGCCGGGTGGACCAGGAAGTGGCAGCCAGGGTTCGATGGCGATGGACCTGCACCTCGACTGCCCGGTTTTACTGTACTAATTATTATGTTCCTGTTATTGGTAGTCGTTGTATTAATTCTGATATACTACAATCAAACTTACCACGGAGTAGGACAAAATAGATATATGTGTGGAAACGGCATTATTTCCTAACCGTGTTTCTGCAGGAGTCACGAGTCTCTGCAACACGGTGGACCGCCGGGTGGACCAGGAAGTGGCAGCCAGGGTTCGATGGCGATGGACCTGCACCTCGACTGCCCTGTTTTACTGTGCTAATTATTATGTTCCTGTTATTGGTAGTCGTTGTATTAATTCTGATATACTACAATCAAACTTACCACGGAGTAGGACAAAATAGATATATGTGTGGAAACGGCATTATTTCCTAACCGTGTTTCTGCAGGAGTCACGAGTCTCTGCAACACGGTGGTCCGTCGGGTGGACCAGGAAGTGGCAGCCAGGGTTCGATGGCGATGGACCTGCACCTCGACTGCCCGGTTTTACTGTACTAATTATTATGTTCCTGTTATTGGTAGTCGTTGTATTAATTCTGATATACTACAATCAAACTTACCACGGAGTAGGACAAAATAGATATATGTGTGGAAACGGCATTATTTCCTAACCGTGTTTCTGCAGGAGTCACGAGTCTCTGCAACACGGTGGTCCGCCGGGTGGACCAGGAAGTGGCAGCCAGGGTTCGATGGCGATGGACCTGCACCTCGACTGCCCGGTTTTACTGTACTAATTATTATGTTCCTGTGTTTGGTAGTCGTTGTATTAATTCTGATATACTACAATCAAACTTACCACGGAGTAGGACAAAATAGATATATGTGTGGAAACGGCATTATTTCCTAACCGTGTTTCTGCAGGAGTCACGAGTCTCTGCAACACGGTGGTCCGCCGGGTGGACCAGGAAGTGGCAGCCAGGGTTCGATGGCGATGGACCTGCACCTCGACTGCCCGGTTTTACTGTACTAATTATTATTTTCCTGTTATTGGTAGTCGTTGTATTAATTCTGATATACTACAATCAAACTTACCACGGAGTAGGACAAAATAGATATATGTGTGGAAACGGCATTATTTCCTAACCGTGTTTCTGCAGGAGTCACGAGTCTCTGCAACACGGTGGTCCGCCGGGTGGACCAGGAAGTGGCAGCCAGGGTTCGATGGCGATGGACCTGCACCTCGACTGCCCGGTTTTACTGTACGAATTATTATGTTCCTGTGTTTGGTAGTCGTTGTATTAATTCTGATATACTACAATCAAACTTACCACGGAGTAGGACAAAATAGATATATGTGTGGAAACGGCATTATTTCCTAACCGTGTTTCTGCAGGAGTCACGAGTCTCTGCAACACGGTGGTCCGCCGGGTGGACCAGGAAGTGGCAGCCAGGGTTCGATGGCGATGGACCTGCACCTCGACTGCCCGGTTTTACTGTACTAATTATTATTTTCCTGTTATTGGTAGTCGTTGTATTAATTCTGATATACTACAATCAAACTTACCACGGAGTAGGACAAAATAGATATATGTGTGGAAACGGCATTATTTCCTAACCGTGTTTCTGCAGGAGTCACGAGTCTCTGCAACACGGTGGTCCGCCGGGTGGACCAGGAAGTGGCAGCCAGGGTTCGATGGCGATGGACCTGCACCTCGACTGCCCGGTTTTACTGTACTAATTATTATGTTCCTGTGTTTGGTAGTCGTTGTATTAATTCTGATATACTACAATCAAACTTACCACGGAGTAGGACAAAATAGATATATGTGTGGAAACGGCATTATTTCCTAACCGTGTTTCTGCAGGAGTCACGAGTCTCTGCAACACGGTGGTCCGCCGGGTGGACCAGGAAGTGGCAGCCAGGGTTCGATGGCGATGGACCTGCACCTCGACTGCCCGGTTTTACTGTACTAATTATTATTTTCCTGTTATTGGTAGTCGTTGTATTAATTCTGATATACTACAATCAAACTTACCACGGAGTAGGACAAAATAGATATATGTGTGGAAACGGCATTATTTCCTAACCGTGTTTCTGCAGGAGTCACGAGTCTCTGCAACACGGTGGTCCGCCGGGTGGACCAGGAAGTGGCAGCCAGGGTTCGATGGCGATGGACCTGCACCTCGACTGCCCGGTTTTACTGTACTAATTATTATTTTCCTGTTATTGGTAGTCGTTGTATTAATTCTGATATACTACAATCAAACTTACCACGGAGTAGGACAAAATAGATATATGTGTGGAAACGGCATTATTTCCTAACCGTGTTTCTGCAGGAGTCACGAGTCTCTGCAACACGGTGGTCCGCCGGGTGGACCAGGAAGTGGCAGCCAGGGTTCGACGGCGATGGACCTGCACCTCGACTGCCCGGTTTTACTGTACTAATTATTATGTTCCTGTGTTTGGTAGTCGTTGTATTAATTCTGATATACTACAATCAAACTTACCACGGAGTAGGACAAAATAGATATATGTGTGGAAACGGCATTATTTCCTAATCGTGTTTCTGCAGGAGTCACGAGTCTCTGCAACACGGTGGTCCGCCGGGTGGACCAGGAAGTGGCAGCCAGGGTTCGACGGCGATGGACCTGCACCTCGACTGCCCGGTTTTACTGTACTAATTATTATGTTCCTGTGTTTGGTAGTCGTTGTATTAATTCTGATATACTACAATCAAACTTACCACGGAGTAGGACAAAATAGATATATGTGTGGAAACGGCATTATTTCCTAACCGTGTTTCTGCAGGAGTCACGAGTCTCTGCAACACGGTGGTCCGCCGGGTGGACCAGGAAGTGGCAGCCAGGGTTCGATGGCGATGGACCTGCACCTCGACTGCCCGGTGACGCTCCGAGTGAGAGACAAAAGACGCGGCCAGCTGCGCCGACAAAGAAAAGTGGATGAGGAAGCTGCGGCGGCCGACGGGGAGCCGAGACGCGGTTCGCGATCGCTCTCACCTCGCCCCACGACTACGATACACTTCAGGGACCATTCTAGTAGTAAGTTTCAAAAGGTCGCCGTAAAAGTGAAAAATTAATTTTGTCAAAATGAACCTATTCGTCTTAACCTAAGATCAAAAATAGTTAATATAGGCACTCCATCCTTATGGTATTTTCGTAATGGTGGAACAGCTGGATAGTATCCGTAAAGACAAATCTATGTCATTATTGAGAAAAAACGAACACATAAAAATCTTTTTTAACACCTGAACATGCGCATGAGCCCACATATGGCATATAGGCCAGGGAAAATAGAATTTGAACTAGAAAAAAAATATTAACTGCAATTTTGTTTTACCATATTAAAGTTATAAGTAAAGACGTTGGTAGAAACCAAAAATTAAACATTTTGAAAAAACGGAATCTTGAGTTACCTCAAAAAACACCTATTTTTCGTTAGAAATTTTGAGCAAAAATGTTAACTGGATTTTTTTAGACCCTTTAGGAAAAAAAACTTCCCTTGCTAACATATATTAAGAAATTAAACATTTTAAGAATATGGAAGTAACTTAGATCGACAAAGAGGGATACAAATCGGATAATTTTCTATTTCGGCAAAAGCAAAAATATTAACTACGTTTTTATTGCAGATGATCATTCCCTTTTACAAATGAAATGTAACTTATACAAAATTAAACATTTATCTGAGCCGCGTGTACGTCAGCTGTCACTTCTCATTGGTATAGACTAGAGGCAATTACAATATAACTATATAACTATATTGAATCATATATAGCGAAATTAAACATTTATTTACGGCGCATATAGGTCAACTGTCACTTGTCATTTCTTTAGGAAAGCAAAAATATTAACTGTTTTTTTTTATTAAAGCCTGGTTCATACAGCTTCTTTATCTTTTAATTTTTCTTTATCTTTAAGAAATATTAAATGTCATTGGTCAGTTCAAATCAAGGGACAAATGCCGTTGGTTATTTCTTAAAGATAGAGTAAAATTAAAAGATAAAGGAGCTGCATGAACCAGGCTTAACTTTTTACAATATAACTATATTAAATCACATATAGCGAAATTAAACATTTATTTACGGCGCATGTAGGTCAACTGTCATTTGTCATTTCAAAATACTTCCATTACCAATTTTTGTTTAATTTAAAAAAAAATTAACAAGACTTAGTATCCCCTTACAAAGTTTAACAAAAATTAGCCAGTTAATAATTTTGCTCTCAAAGACAGCTTCAAATTTTTTTAAAATGCGATTTCCGTCTAAACAATATGTTTAATTTTAGAACAAACTGTTAATACTTGATTTTTAAGCTAATTATAAATAATAAAAACGCAGTTAATATTTTTGCCCAACAAAATATTACGCAAAATGTCATTTTCACATCATTCGGATACTCGCGCAAACGTATTCTGTTTAATTTATCAATCTCAACTTTATATACCTTACTTACTAATAAATGCAGCTTAAAATTCGCAGTTAATATTTATGCCGTCTTTATTACAACAAGAAAATGTATTTTTCTAAAAAACGCCCAGACGCGTATATTTATTTTGTATAAAAAACAATTCTGGCGTTCATTTATTACCAGTATTTTGTGATGACATTATCAAAATGCGGTTATGAATTTTGTCTAGGTTTCGTTAATTTTTACCGTAATTTCCCTGGCCTAATATCATACACATCACCTCTTTGATCATGTTCGTTATTGTTTACTGCCTTGATAACTTTAACCATATCATTGGCGTTCCAGGTTTTCCTTACATTTTAAAATGAAAACATAAGTTTCGTTCGTGGCATGGTCGAAATCTAAAAAAACGTGTTGTTCAGAATTGTTGGTAACATGGGCCCTTGTCCATATTAGCAACATTTTTCGATACAAAAAGATACCTACGTAAAATTTTTTATAGGATATGTAAGATCATTTCGCTGTAAAGGCAACACTCCTTAACCACAGTTTATTAGAATTATGCAATAATTACCAACAAATATAATAATATAATACCTACTATATTTACAGTATGTCCACGGATGGGGTAAATAAGAAGACAAATGGACCAAAAAGTGAAAGATACGAATAAATGTTATTCTTTATAAAAGTTTTTGCTTGCTTTAAAAATAAGATCCACGATGCCAAAAATTCTAAATAACAACGTGAACTTTCATAAGCTGATAATGTTCTCAGATGAGTCAACCTTAAGTACAAACGGCACTGTAGCCTCTCAGCATGTGAGATACTGGAGTAAGAAAAACCCAGAGTTTAGAATTGCGAACCGCCGCCAGTATTTTAAAAAAGTAAATGTTTGGTGCGCCATTTCCTATTATGGGATTGTAACATATTTTTTTGATAATACGTGTAACAGACATTCTTATTTGCATATGCTGGAGTCATTTCTGTCAGACAAGTTAGAAGAATTGCCTCTTCAATATCGCCAAAATATGTATTTTCAGCACGATGGGTGTCCTGCCCATTATGCTACAGAAGTCAGGGATTGGCTCAATCGCAAATTTGGAAATCGATGGATGGGCCGAAATGGTATAATTTTGTGGCCCCCTAGGAGTCCCGACTTGACAATTTGTGATATGTTTCTATGGGGGCGCATTAAACAACTAACATATGAAAGACCCATTGAAAATAACGAAGAAGTTTTAAAGCAGAGAATCTTAAGAGCGATAGAATCAATTTCAATAGGAGAAATAAGAAGCAGCTTTAGCCATTTACGACGTCAGTTAGGAAAATGCGTAGAATATGGAGGAGAAGTTTTTGAAAAATAAAAATAATGTGCCCCTAATTGTTTTAAAGTTTAATAAAATAAGAAATATTTCTGGAGTATATTACAATTATTATTTAATATTCCATTAGTAATTTTATTTAACCTGTCTGTAATTTTGGATTATAAATATTCTTTGCTCTAAAAACATCTTTCTTATTTTGACAAATACGCCACAGTTATCAAAGGTGTAATCAAATAAAAAGGTGAGAATATGACTTGGAAAAATTCCGGTTTTAAAAGAGTAATTTAGAAATTTCAAATTTTTCCTTGAAAATCTGGAATAAAAATTCTTTTAAAATTTCAAACAAGTTTTTTATTTAACGTTTTGCATTAAAATTTTATAAAAAGCCAACTTCACTCTTTATCAAATTTACGTTTTTGTATTTTTTGCATACCCTGTACAAAAAAACAAATTTTTGGCATCGTGGATCTTATTTTTAAAGCAAGCAAAAACTTTTATAAAGATTAACATTTTTTCGTATCTTTCAATACTCAAAGTTAGGAAGTAAATAAATGCTTTTGCGAGGGAGGGCCTATATATTCTGCTTTCCCGAAATGTAGAAATTGAATTCGTAAAAGAAATTCCCTCATAACCATTATAAAAACACCGTCTGTCTATCAGGGAGTTCTCCAGACCGAACTCTTGTTAGAATTATAATAACCCCTTTCACATTAACATACAAACATGGAAACGATTTTAAGGGCGACAATCATTGTCCAGTGCGCATTCATAAATATTAATTACGTCTGCGACAGACTGGAGCGAAAATAATGCAAATTTTATTCCGGGGTATTTTTAAACAAAGAAATAAAGGATCGGTTTCCAAATTTGTTCGTGAATATGCGGTGCTATAACTCTATTACATTTTCATTATCATGCATTTCCTTTCACCCGTTTGTTCAGAAATGTTTAATGCAATGATACCTAAAAAATCAACACACTGTAAAATTACATTGAACAAATTAAATGTTATTCATGGATAAATTTAAAAGAACTCGTAGATATTCTATAGAATTTTTATTGAAATTAAAAATTAGCTGCAAAACAATCCCTTTAAATTTTTTAGAACTTTCCATTCTTTCTGGCTCGACAAAAAAGGCAATTTCGTACAACAAATAATAGTGCAGACCTCTTTTTTTCTTAGGAGGCCATTTTTTGATATTTCGGCAAAGCTTTTCAATCTAGAAAACTTTTCTTAACAACATTTTGCCGAATTTTCTGAAATAAGGATACTTTACTCAGGTGTCAGTTTTTTTATGGTTTGAAGAAAGCTTTTGAAAATAAAAAATATATTTGAAATTATTTATATAACTTTAGTTACTTTATTATCATACACAGTTTTTATTAAATAATAAATTAAATAATTTATGAAATGAAGGAACTTGTACGAGGATAAACAAAGACTCTACAATTTCAGTAGAAACTAGAATATACCAAACCTCTACAATTAGCGCGAACAAATGACACAAAGAAAATGGGCACTCTTCACTCCGTATCATTCAAGAGCTCCACACTTATATGGTAACTTCGATAAATTCACTAATTAATTCGTTAGCAAAATCTTTACTTAATAATTGTTAGTCCGTTGGTAGGAAATTCAAATTCATTTATGAAATTAGGGGGCGATAAAATGGGCTTAAAGTTAGAAAATAATCAGATTTTAGTAGAAAGGACAAATTTGAGTATAGATCGAGGTGTATAGACGCAATATTAGAACTAACAGCTCTATGTGTCAAAACCACTTCTTATTTTCAACTAGGAAATAAATTTTACCAGCAGGACTTTAGAATGTCTATATGGGGTCTCCTTTATCGCCAATCATAAGCAATTTATTCATGGGAGATTTTGAACAAAATCAGTTGACTAGATGCGTTGGGGAGGCTTGTCGTTCGTTTAAAAGAACATAAAAATCACAGAAAATATACGCTACGCGGACAGAAGTTCCACACAATGCAATTATTTGGCAGCCCGAAAGGAAGCCGGCTCTCAAAAGCCGGCTTCTCCTGGCTTTCAGCAGTGTCTATAGAAGAATTCTTCCATAGTTCTGCCTTCACGGCCGTGGTACTTTCATTACTCAATACTAGGCAGCAGCACGCTAGGAAAAAGCATCCGAAAGCGGCGTTGCCGGATTGTGCAAACAGTCTGTGGTTTTACCAAACTATAAAAATAAAGAGATCTTTAATAAAATGAGCTTGCCCATTTAGAATTCAAGGTTAACAGTGAGGCTGTCAGCAGTAACTATAGAATTCTTCCCTCGAGAGATTTATTTTTATCGTCGTTTTTAGAAATGATATCCAATATTTTACTAATCATGGCTGAAAAAATTACGGCGCAAAAGCACCCCTCAAGGAAAAAAAATTATAACGACATTGTTGTTGGTCCGATTATCTGCCCCGTTTTTAGTAACGACGTTGCAAATTATTCCAGATGCTTGAACCCGTGTTAGAAACAATTTACGGGCAAAAATCCCTTCCAACCCTCAGATAGATTTGCTTTTGGTCCGACTATCGTAGTTTTTGGAAAGCGTAGCCACTATAAACTATAACTCTTATTTCACGAATCCGTGGTAGAAAAAATTTACAAGACAAAAACTACCCCATGCGCCCTCTGAAAAAATTGATAATTCCATTGTTCTTAGTTCGATCTTCACCGTTTTAGCAAGGACGTTACAAATGATACCAAATTCACGAATTAGTGGTTGAAAAAAATTGTTAGGAAAAAACTACACCCTCCCCCAGATATTGCTTTTGAGACGATTAGGTATTTAGTCGTTTTTTGAAGGGGCATTTATTATTTACTATAACCGTATTTCACCAATAGGTGGTTGAAAACATTTGCGGGCAAAAACTACCCCTTCCCACCCCCGGAAGTTTGTTTTTAATTTGATTATTGTCGTTTTTTGAAAATGCAATCACTATATTCCTTATTTCACGAATGCGTGGTTGAAAACATTTGCGGGGCAAAAACTACCCCTTCCCACCCCCGAAAGTTTGTTTTTAATTTTATTATTGTCTTTTTTGAAAACCCATTCACTACATCCCTTATTTCACGAATCTGGGGGTTGAAAACATTTACGGGGCAAAAACTACCCCTTCCAACCCCCGGAAGTTCGTTTATAATTTGATTATTGCCGTTTTTTGAAAATGCAATAACTATATTCCTTATATCACGAATGCGTGGTTGAAAACATTTGGGGGGCAAAAACTACCCCTTCCCACCCCGAAAGTTTGTTTTTAATTTGATTATTGTCATTTTTTGAAAATGCAATCACTATATTCCTTATATCGCGAATGCGTGGTTGAAAACATTTGGGGGCAAAAACTACCCCTTCCCACCCCCGAAAGTTTGTTTTTAATTTTATTATTGTCGTTTTTTGAAAACACATTCACTACATCTCTTATTTCACGAATCTGGGGTTGAAAACATTTACGGGGCAAAAACTACCCCTTCCCACCCCCGGAAGTTCGTTTTTAATTTGATTATTGCCGTTTTATGAAAATGCAATCAATGTATTCCTTATTTCACGAATCCGTGGTTGAAAACATTTTCGGGGCAAAAACTACCCCTTCCCACGCCAGAAAGTTTGTTTTTAATTTGATTATTGTCGTTTTTTGAGAACACATTCACTACATCCTTTATTTCACGAATCCGTGGTTGAAAACATTTGCGGGGCAAAAACTACCCCTTCCCACCCCCGGAAGTTCGTTTTTAATTTGATTATTGGCGTTTTTTGAGAACACATTCACTACATCCCTTATTTCACGAATCCGTGGTTGAAAACATTTGGGGGCAAAAACTACCCCTTCCCACCCCCGAAAGTTTGTTTTTAATTTGATTATTGTCGTTTTTTGAAGGGGTGCTGGGGGTAGTTCTCGACCAACAATTTTTTTAACCACGAATTGGAATCATTGCAAACATCCTTGCTAAAATTGGCGAGGATCCGACAATGAAGTTATCATTTTTGTTCTTAAAGGGGTGCTGGGGGTGGTTTGCGCCCAAGAATTTTTTTCAAGCGCGAATTCGTGAATCTAGAGTCATTTAGAACGTACTTTCTAAAATCGACCTACAATCAAGTTATAATTTTTTTTAGAGTGCTGGGGGTAATTTTCGCCCAACAATTTTTTAAAGTACAAATTTGTGCATCTGTGCTAAAAACGGTGGGAATCGTACCATGAAAGTTTCCTTTTTTTCTTTAAGGGGTAGTGGGGGTGGTTTTTGCCCAAGAAATTTTTTTCAACCACGAATTCGCGCATCTAGAATCATTATAGGACCGTCCTTGCTAAAATTGGCGAGGATTTGACAATGAAGTTATCATTTTTGTTCTTAAAGGGCTGCTGAGGGTAGTTTTCGAAAAATAATGTTTTCAAACGCAAATTCGTGAATCTAGAATTATTTAGAACGTACTTGCTAAAATCAGCCAAGATTCGATAATTAACTTATAATTGCTTTGGTGCTGGGGTTAGTTTTCGGCCAACAATTTTTTTAAAGCACAAATAATTTGTGCATCTGTATTCATTAGGTACGTCCTTGCCAAAAACTGTGGGAATTTACCATGGAAGTTATATATTTTTTCTTTAAGGGGTAGTGGGGGTAGTTTTCGCCCAACAAATTTTTTGAACCACAAATTCGCGCATCTGGAATCATTAGAAACGTCCTTGCTAAAATTGCCGAGGATCCGACAATAAACTTGTCATATTTGTTTTTAAAAGGCTGCTGATGGTAGTTTTCGCACAAGAAATTTTTTCAACCGCGAGTTCGTGAATCTAGAGACAATGAAGCTATAATTTTTCAAAGGGATGCTGGAGTAGTTCCCGCCCAATAATTTGCTAAAAACGGTGCTAATCGTACCATGAAAGTTAGCTTTCTTTAAGGGGTAGCGGGGGCCCAACAAATTTTTTCAACCACGAATTCGCGCATCTATAGAACATTATAGGAACGTCCTTGGTAAAATTGGCGAGGAGCCGACAATGAAGTTATCATTTTTGTTCTTAAAGGGGTGCTGAGGGTAGTTTTCGAACAAGAAATTTTTTCAACCGCGAATTCGTGAATCTAGAGTCATTAAGAACGTACCTACTTGCTAAAATCGGCCAGGACCCGACAATGAAGTTATAATTTTTTTAAAGGGGTGCTTGGGGTAGTTTTCGACCAACAAGTTTTTTAAAGTACAAATTTGTACATTATCTGGAATCATTAGGAACGTCCTTGCTAAAACGGTGGGAATCGTACCATGAAAGTTATATTTTTTTCTTTAATACGGGGTAGTGGGGGTAGTTTTCGCACAACACATTTTTTCAACTACGAATTCGCGCATCTGGAATCATTAGGAACGTTCCTTGCTAAAATTGGAGAGGATTCGACAATGAAGTTATCATTTTTGTTCTTAAAGGGGCGTTGAGGGTAGTTTATTTCGCACAAGAAATTTTTTCAGCCACGATTTAGTGCATCTGGAATCATTACGAACGTCCTTGCTAAAATCAGCGAGGATCCGACAATAAAGTTATCATTTTTTTCCTAGAGGGGTGCTGGGGTAGTTTATTCGCCCAACAATTTTTTTAAAGCACGAATTTGAGCATCTGGGATCGTTAGCTAAAAATCGTGGTGGTAGTCGGGGTAACTTTCGCCCAACAAATTTTATCAACCACGAATTCGTGCATTTGGAATGATTAGGAACGTCCTTGCGGGGATCATGATATTCATGATATCAAATGAATATTTCAATAATACAACAAAACTTATAGGTAGAAAAAACATTTGGAAACAGAGATTTGAATGATAAATTTAATATGCAACAAGTATTATTCATGATTTATGATTTTATTCTGTAAACTTTGGTTAGGCCCAAAATTATAAATAGTAAAAACCCATAAAATTGGTATCATTGACATCCTGTACATATTTTCTACATTGTAGAACAAATATTTACCGTATACTAAGTGTATAATTAGTAAATAAGATACGAATAAACTATATTATTTGTAACATCTTAATATATTTTAATCGGATAATTAATATTGGCTCTGAAGCACTCTGTATAGCTTAGTATACGTCGTACGGATTCTACAAAGACGAAGCAAATAATAAAATAGCTATGCTCCCACTAGGTTATATTTCGTATAGTTCAAGGCCTCTGCCCGTCTGCCCGGAAATAGATTTTGATGACTGAAAGCCGCCGCCAGCATAGGCGCGTTTATGAAACCTTTATTCCTAAACCACCGGCAACACGGTTAGGCTCTTCAGCTGACTGCTGGCGCCTCTAGCGGTGACTTTTATCGGAGGTTATTTTACGGTTTTAAAAATAGAACGATTCTGCATCCGAGCGCCATCTGTTAGGCCAAGGCAAAACCAACTTTCAGTGTGCTATACATATTTTACGAGCCCAATGCTACTGGCACTTCTGTCCGCGTAGCGTATATTTTCTGTGATAAAAATTATATCAAGAAAAATCAAATTTCAAAGTAAAAAAAATATATGAGAACACCCCTTTAGTAATATCATAGAATTTAGGAATCAGTATTTATTATAGCAAATACGGGCAACTGTTTTGCTGAATGTTCAGTGATAGCTTTTAATTCTAGACAACTTTTCTTAATAACAGTTTACTGAAATATCTGAAAGAAGGGTACTTTACACTTGTACAATTTTTATATTTTTTGGCCTACCCTGTATGCTGTTTGACTTGCAGCCATTATAAGTGCGCCTAATATGATTATCGAACATGCACCAACTTTCGGGAATATTTATATTAATTGTGCAATTAATAAACAAAAATTCCATGCATTTTGCACACCTAAATGACCACACTGTACAGGAATAGGTGACTCACGCTAATACAAATAATACAGTTTTATTTTGCTTCTACATTAGCGGATCGGGACGAAGAAGACGAGATAATTTGTTTACATTGGCATTCTTAAATTCAGTTTTTCCTATTTTGTAATGCATAATAAATAGTTTTTTGATAGACTTGTATATCGTATTATATGCTTTGAGACAGTTATATTTACAAAAGAACCTAAATCGTATAAAAAAACTGGAAACCTTGAATGTGCCAATTATAACATCTTTTTAAAATCATGAAACAATACAAGTTGCCTTTGGTAATGTAATCTATTCCTTATACGTACCTATATCGTTGGTTTGGGTTTATTTTCATGGAACTATGGCTGACGCGACGCTCTAGTATAGTCCTCCTTACGGCAGAATGCGTGCGACGTAAGGGGGAAGAACTCTCAAATATTATAGAATTAGTCACAGTTCAGGGGCGTAGCTCAATTTGTGTAACTCACTGACTTAATTTTCATATAATTATTGTTATTTAATTAATAATATTATTCTTGACGGTGATGCCTTAGACTATGGAGAAAGGCAAACCCTTATAACATTGGCAATTATTTCTCGTGCTTGAGAATACAACGTACTTCCCTGTTTACTCATTTTGCACACGTTAACTCCCGAACATACGAAACGCCACTGAGCTCTCTGAGCCGGCGGAAAAAACTTGCCAGCGGCCTAAAAAAATGAGGTCTGTGTGGTAGCCCAATACGCAGTTAACTTTACGTACTATAGAAACAGGCACAAAACGCGTTGGCTAACTGATTTTGTCAGCCGACTCCTTGGCAGAAATGCTGTGTTGCCGTATTTCAAAGGCGATGGTAGGCGCGACGATGTTGAAAAAGATATAATAGGTGTTTTATCACACCGCGTTTAAAATAAATGATAAACAAAAATGGGTAAGTGGTCCCGTGATGCGAGCTTTATTTTTTCGGTATAACAGAGTTCAGAAATTCGGCCTCAATATGATAAAACTTGTATTCCCAAAAAATAACGACCACTCGTATAGGAAATCTCGCAACGCTGCCCGCATTCTTTAGAAACGTTTTCTTTCGTGCTTTGGACTATAAACTAATGCATGCATTCTGAGTGGTCGGCCGTCGACGGCGGCGACTCTACTTGTCTCTTTTCAGCTTCAGAGCGGGCGCGTATGCTGTTGTCTCGGTCTCACTTGCAATGCATTTATCCTTGTGGATTGCCATAATAACCCATGAGGTCAATTTAAAATACGGCCAGGCGGGCAGCGGATAGGAATGAATTAGACATTAATAGATAATCTTGGCTCCATTTTTAATAATTGGGGAGATTTTGAATGAAAATGTAATTGCATTTTTTAAAGATAGTTTATTATTAAACATTTAAAAGATTCTGATATAAATTAGGTGGAGGTCATTGACCAAATGAACTTATGAAGAAGCTGTGCCTATTTTTGCCACAAAGATATTTCGGTTAATATTTAATCTTGGTGGTTAGTTGGTTTTGTCAAACACCCATTATAGTGCAGACTTTTGGCTTACACTGTATAAAATTAAAGTTACTATAATTGATCTAGTCCAAATTGTGGACTTTGTTTTAACACGTACAACGCCAAAGAACTCTTCTATCACCAAAAAGATTAAACATTTGCTCTTATAAAGCTGAGCCGCAATAAGGTGATACTTGACAGGAATGCGAGGAATGCAATCCCCCTTTCTCTCTGAAAGTCTATTGGATATTAACGAACTCGTATATTTGCTGCGATGCCGGATGAGGGGTTTATTTTACAGCGGATATCTCCAGCTTTCTTAAAAATATGTGGTAACCTGCGTTGCATCTGAGTGCGTGGCAACGCTGCATGCCCAGGGTCCGCCCCGACGTCTGCCATCGTATGCTAGCCACACATGCTCTCCTTGTTTATGAGATGCGAACTCCTCCTACAGGCCCCCTTTGCTCGTCAGACCAATAGTATATTTTAAATGCGTCCCCGCTTTACTGAGAGACTTTTTTACTGCTGCTGGTTCGAACGCCCCAGTCTTGCTAAAAATTTATATCGTTTTCAGGCGGATCGCCGCAACGTCACGACAACCCGACCCACTGCCTCGCACAGTACACGTCGCCTTCGCGGCGCAGGCGCAGCTCGAACGCGTCGGACTGCACGCACAGGTACAGATGGACGATACCATATCGATAATTTTTCCCAAAAATATTTTTCCCAGAAAATATCGATAATTGTATCGGCGTTAGGAGTTCCGATATGTCTAAATATCGACATATTTTACCAAAATACAAGTTGCAACTTTTATTAGTAGGTACATACATTTTAACTGTAGGTAGGTTTCGACCAGATAAGCGCGCCTATGAAGTTTATTTTTGATTTTTTAAACTCAAAAATATTACAAAATTGCTCATTAGGCTTTATGCGCAAATGCTAATAATAAAATAATCATTGTGATAAATAAATATTTTTAAATAATTTTTGCCTCAAAATGTGAGTTAGATTAAAATTTGTATTGATCAAAAGTTTAAAATTGTGCGTGTTGCTCGCTACAGATCGAAAAAAGCCATTATACGTCGATGGCCCCGTCCTCGAGATCACACTGTAGTTTATGTTTCTGTGCTCTTTTTGTCGCGTATGTTTATAGAAAAAAGTGTTTGGTAACCCGCCGTATCGATATCCCCGCGCTCGCCTGATATTCACTGCGTTTCATACGCTCGAACACGTCGCGTGTTTCTTTGTGTGCGGTACCAAATCATGCCGAATCCACGGAAAAGAAAACTTGCGGACTTCAAACACAAAATCAAGAAGAAAATGAAGAAGATACACCAAATGCTGACTGATTTCTCCTCAAGTAAGTAGGTTTATAGATATCCTGCATCACCCTGTTCCGCCGTTCTCTACAGCTGGGTCCACATTAAAAAGGACACAGACAGAAGGAAGGAGGGGAGGGGAGACATATGGGACAAACAAATACAAGAAGGCGAACCAAAAATAATAATACCTTATTTTCACGAGAAACCGAATTCATGTTTAGCATCACTGTTAAAATATTACATATCCGTAACTAAAGACAGCAAACGCGGGCATGATCAGCTATTAATCACCATTAAAAAAAAACACATACCTAACCCAGCTACGGCACAAACCGTCTCAAAATGGATCAAAAAAGGCCTTACAATAGCTGGTGTAGATACAACTATCTTTAAATCGCATAATACCCGCCATGCTTCCACCTCGGCAGCTTTCAAAAGAGACCTAACTATAATAATAAACAATTTCGTTGCGAGTACGTGACGAGTTTCATTTCGCAAGTCACGCACACAAGGTCGAAGCCAAAGAAACACCTCAGATCGCACCAAATCTTTCAACATCTACAGTGTGATCTCGAGGACGGGGCCATCGACGTATAATTAGAGGTTAAACGACTTACCTGTAAGGAAGTCCAATCCTCAATTATACGAGATGGCACCGTCCGAAGAGATCACACCCACCCGCCACTATTCATCCCCAAAATACTGCGATCTGAGGGGCAACATAATGAATCAGGCGGGCGCGGGGATATCGATACGGCGGGTTACCAAACACTTTTTTCTATAAACATACGCGACAAAAAGAGCACAGAAACATAAACTACAGTGTGATCTCTTCGGACGGGGCCATCTCGTAT
Organism: Pseudeuparius sepicola; assembly: GCA_963920635.1. NCBI lineage: Eukaryota > Metazoa > Arthropoda > Insecta > Coleoptera > Anthribidae > Pseudeuparius > Pseudeuparius sepicola. The sequence continues at coordinate 7,921,174 of OY987306.1, forward strand.
AATTGAGGATTGAACTTCCTTACAGGTAAGTCGTTTAACCTCTAATTTTACGGGTCAAAATGTTGAATCACCACGTACGTGCTGTACACTGAGTCTTAATAGCTGCTCCTTGCTACCAGTGGCTCTCAAACTGTATTTAAAATTCTTGAAAATTTTTGGAAGGTCATAACTTTTTATTTTACACATAGGACAATATACTTTCATGGGCATGCTTTTAGAGTTGGAACATACAGCTAGTTAAAATGTATGTACTAATGAAAGTAGCACCCTGTATAAAGAAAATCGCGATTTCGATGCTTTGATTTGTATCGGCTTTTTCAAAATTCATAAATGAGTCTGCAATTTATTTAGTTTTATCTTCTAAAAAAATGTATTTAATGAAAAAAATAAAACGTAAACATCTCAGAACGATTGTGTCCCCAATGCGGTTGTCATGTCCTACTTTCCGTGACCAGCTGCCATTTTCGGGATATGAGAAAAACTTGTGTTTTTTTTTAAATGGAAACCATAGTTGGCCGTGGTCTCGAAAGAGCAGGCATTTTTGGAGCTTTCAACGATATACCTAATACTCGATATGGTTATTCGGAAAAATAACGGAAATAACTGTGTCTGAAAACGTTTCTACCTGCAAAGATTATCGGCCCTTTGCCCAATGCGTTAGCAGAAAATAAGCAAGTGATCTTACTAGTTGTTTACTATTTTGCGCGTCGTTGTATGATGAAGAAAACGTTTTTGTATTGTTGCGAAGACCCTTTCAACGTAAGTACATAGATATTATCTATTATAGACAGATTGAAGCACTTTAACTTCTTTTTTTTAATACTTACTTACTGTCTTGGGGTTATTGCTTAAAACTACATCTACCTGAATGTAATAAACCTCACAATAACCCCATGCGGCGGCAAAGCCGCAGCCTGGCCGATCTTCCGAGCCCCCCCGAGTTTAATAAACGAACACACCATTTCCAATTCCACATAATATGGCAGATTGTCCGAAGTCGCCTTCACAAATCCTTGCTCCATACTTTAAAAAGTTTGATTTGCCATGTAAAAGACTAATAACACAAACTTGCAGTGCAAATTTGAACTGTATAACCTACCTATAAAGTTCTCACACGTCAAACGTTGAGTGTCAAATGAATCGTCGTAAATAAAAGTTGACCATTTATTTGACGGAGCTAAGCAGTATAGCTATATACCGATAGCAACCAAACAGGTATATGAGTATAGCCGTATAGCCAAACTTGCCTGGCGACTGGGGTCGTATAGAATGTATTAATATAATGATAATATTTTTGTTAATTACCCTGATCTGTATTGAAATTATATTGAATGATATTAACAATAATAAATTATTTTAATAAAAGTTACATCAGGTATTTAATAATACCATAATATGCTAACAAGCTATATCAGAATTCCAGTAAAATTTATGAAATACCCCTTATAAGGAAGGGCAACTACCTCGCAACCTTTGGCGGGAAAGTATTATTTATAAAATAACAGCAAATCTAAAGCAAAAATGAAAAAAATTGACCCTGACCTTTTTTACTCTAGTTTCGTTACCACATTATCAAGAAAAATAAATCCGTTAAATCGCATCAACAATAAATGCTTGTCTGTGCCTGGAGTTGCGCTAGTATAGAAAATTTATTATATGTGTAAATACTTTTGGATAAAGATTCCCAGGAAGGTTTCAAAGCTCTACGGGCATTACAAAATACGTGAGACGGAAATCGCCTGTGTAGGAACCAAGTTTTGTCACAATATTTTGATATTTGACACGGTGATGAGGTGCCAGTTAAGTATGTGTTGTTTCGATACTTTTATGGTTATCTGTGCGGTTTGTGGGTCTTCCCTGACTTGCAAAACTAAATCTTTGAGGAAAATAATCCATCGATAAGTAATTTTGTGATTTAAATTGAATTTTGAGGTCATGTACAAAAGTGGCATAGGCGTTTGTGTAGGTACCATATTTGAAAATTTTAAATTAGAATTGCTGTATTATCAAGGAATCCTAAACTTAAAGATATAAACGTGCCTTGTAATTTTTTGCCTGTATTGTAGGTAGGGGAGACCGGGGCTGGTTGGGCACAGGGGCAGGTTGAGACAAGAACTATAGTTTAGCCACCCGTTGATAGATGGCAGTGCGCCGCATACTATGCGTGGGGTCTGTCATTATCAGCGGTGGGATGCAAAGAGAAGTGTATCCGTTGAGATTCCCGAGTGTTATTGGTCATAATTCATACTAAAAGTAAGCAAGTAAATTTTTGAGAATATCCATATCTTAGTGTATTTTTTTGTGCATGCATTGGTTCATTTCTGAACCCTCACTGGCAATATTTCTGTCTTTCCCAGTATACATTAGTGTATACAGGGTGGTCCAAACTTTATCAGCAAAACTTTAAAAACTGCTAGAAAATTTCATGATTTTTTTCATGTAAACATGTGTCGAAATCCTAGTGGTTTTCGATATACAGCGCATCAAAGCTCAATATTTTTTTCAAGTTTTCTTTTATTTTTCCTAAAGAAAGACAGTTAAGGCAAGCATATTTGATACAGTTTAAACTGTCATTAACTACTATAAATTAAAAATAATTCAGCCCATCTACTTCCACCAGTGCCGGAGAGACGGGGGTCAGCCATCATCTTTTTTTAATAAAAAAATGGTACACCACTGGAAAAGTTTTTTTTTGCCGTCACTAAGTTTTCCAATCAATTATAAGAAAAAAACTATTCCTGACTTTTTTTCGACAAATGTACCGTTTTTGAAAAATTCACCCCAAACATTTTACCAATCTACCCCATATATGGGGCAGGTTGGTACGCTTGACAAGCGACATTTCTATTGAAATTTATAAGCAGTTTTTTTTTATTTTGGAAACCATTTTATGCGACCAAGTGTAAACAAGAAATGCAGCTTCCATGGGCAGTCTTTAATTTTTGCTTATCCTTATTTTTATTGGTGTGGCAGCCTTTTAAAGGAAAGATGTACCAACCAGCCCCGGTCTCCCTACTGATTCCACAAAAAATGAGGATTTTTGCCACGATTAGTTTGTCGAAACGACTCAAAGGTGCGCGCCACTGTAAAAACGAAACCGGCCTCCCGCCATATGCAGGGACTGTCCCGGTCGAGCGTTAAGCCCGAATTTGCTCCTTCCCGGGGTTCTTTATTCAAAGATCCTGCGTAATTATATTTCTCACGAGTGCCGTCTCCACGTGCAGGCCGCGCGCCCGCCGCCGCGACTGCCCGCACTCGAGGGGCCGGCTGGAGCGGGCGATCAGCTCCGACTCGCGCCTGACGGGGACGGAGGGCGGGGGCGGGGGCGTCGGCGGCGTCCGGCCGCAGCCGAGGTGCTACCACTCGTACAACCCGTCGCAGGCGACGTCCCGCGTCAACTCCACCGAACAGGAGCCGGCCCGCGCGAGCTCCGACAACGACGTGACGGGCACGCACAGGGCGGTGGTGCACACCGGGCCGGGCAGCCCGGCGCGCGCGTAAACAAGGTACGTATCTCTACGGGCAGCGATTATGGTATTGTATAAGATTCTTTACCAATTGGCAATATACGACTGACAAATGATTCCCGACGCGAGGTGTCCCGACCATTTGCCCCCTGAGGGGGGTTTTGGGGGTTCAACCCCCCCCCCCCGAAATATCACCATTTTATATGCTTTTGCACCACCACTAAAATCGCGAAAACTGCAAACAAAACAAAATTTTTAAATCAGTGCAGTACCGAGTTTTATCGTCAGAATATGCTTTCTGTTAAAAATAGTATTGATTATTGTTTAAATTTAAATAGTAACCATTGTTGTTTGAATTTATAATAAAAGAGAAACGGAGATAACATAATATATAGTTACGAAATTTTTAGTATAAATAGTTACATAAAACCTGTACAAAGAAAGTGTAATATTTGGTTATAAAATAAAACTATCACATAATATAATAGAGAAGACATTCATTTCAAATAGCAACATATATTAATAAATAAAAATTTGAACAGGTTACGGGCCCAGAAAATCCCAGCTGTTCTTTAAAATAAAAATAAAAGCTGTCATCAGTAAGGAAGAAGTCAAAGTCAATTAAAAACTAAAATACAAAGGAAGAAGTCAAGAAAGAAGCCTAGTCAAAAGGAAATAAAATAAAATAAAATCATGCGGGAAGTGAATATATCAGTGATAAAGAAATCAACCAAATAGAAAAATTAAAGAACTTTGAGAATTATGAACTATGGAATTTTCGAATAACAATTTTACTTAAATCTGGTGGTTTACATGAAACAGTAAATGGTGAAGATAAGTGTAATGATACTTTGACTGAAGAAAATAAAAATGAATGGTTTAAAAAGGATGCTCAAGCTCAAAGAATCTTAACATCAACAAACGACAAAAAGATGTTACTACATATAATAAATTGCAAAACTGCGAATGAAATGTACATTAACATAAAAGGGATTTTTCAAAAGGACAATAGTAAACAAAAATGTATTCTGTTGCAAGAGTTTTTTAACTTCAAATATGATAGAGGAACTGATGTTTCAACACATATAAGTAAATTGGAGTATTTGCCATATGCAGGGACTGTCCCGGTCGAGCGTTAAGCCCGAATTTGCTCCTTTCCGGGGTTCTTTATTCAAAGATCCGGCGTAATTATATTTCTCACGAGTGCCTTCTCCACGTGCAGGCCGCGCGCCCGCCGCCGCGACTGCCCGCACTCGAGGGGCCGGCTGGAGCGGGCGATCAGCTCCGACTCGCGCCTGACGGGGACGGAGGGCGGGGGCGGGGGCGTCGGCGGCGTCCGGCCGCAGCCGAGGTGCTACCACTCGTACAACCCGTCGCAGGCGACGTCCCGCGTCAACTCCACCGAACAGGAGCCGGCCCGCGCGAGCTCCGACAACGACGTGACAGGCACGCACAGGGCGGTGGTGCACACCGGGCCGGGCAGCCCGGCGCGCGCGTAAACAAGGTAGGTATCTCTACGGGCAGCGATTATGGTATTGTATAAGATTCTTTACCAATTGGCAATATACGACTGACAAATGATTCCCGACGCGAGGTGTCCCGACCATTTGCCCCCTGAGGGGGGTTTTGGGGGTTCAACCCCCCCCCCCCGAAATATCACCATTTTATATGCTTTTGCACCACCACTAAAATCGCGATAACTGAAAACAAAACAAAATTTTTAAATCAGTGCAGTACCGAGTTTTATCATCAGAATATGCTTTCTGTTAAAAATAATATTGATTATTGTTTAAATTTGAATAGTAACCATTGTTTTTTGAATTTAAAATAAAAGAAAAACGGAGATAACATAATACACAGTTACGAAATTTTTAGTATAAATAGTTACATAAAACCTGTACAAAGAAAGAGTAATATTTGGATATAAAATAAAACTATCAGATAATATAATAAAGAAGACATTCATTTCAAATAGCAACATATATTGCTAAATAAAACTTGAACAGGTTACGGGCCAAAGAAATCCTAGCTGTCATTAGTAAGGAAGAAGTCAAAGTCAATTAAAGACTAAAATACAAAAGAAGAAGTCAAGAAAGAAGCCTAGTCAAAAGGAAATAAAATAAAATAAAATAATGGGAAGTGAATATATCAGTGGTAAAGAAATCAGCCAAATAGAAAAATTAAAGAACTTTGAGAATTATGAACTATGGAATTTTCGAATAACAATTTTACTTAAATCTGGTGGTTTACATGAAACAGTAAATGGTGAAGATAAGTGTAATGATACGGTGACTTAACATCAACAAACGAAAAAAAGATGTTACTACATATAATAAATTGCAAAACTGCAAATGAAATGTACATTAAAATAAAAGGGATTTTTCAAGAGGACAATAGTAAACAAAAATGTAATCTGCTGCAAGAGTTTTTTTAACTTCAAATATGATAGAGGAACTGATGTTTCAACACATATAAGTAAATTGGAGTATTTGCCATATGCAGGGACTGTCCCGGTCGAGCGTTAAGCCCGAATTTGCTCCTTTCCGGGGTTCTTTATTTAAAGATCCGGCATAATTATATTTCTCACGAGTGCCGTCTCCACGTGCAGGCCGCGCGACCGCCGCCGCGACTGCCCGCACTCGAGGGGCCGGCTGGAGCGGGCGATCAGCTCCGACTCGCGCCTGACGGGGACGGAGGGCGGGGGCGGGGGCGTCGGCGGCGTCCGGCCGCAGCCGAGGTGCTACCACTCGTACAACCCGTCGCAGGCGACGTCCCGCGTCAACTCCACCGAACAGGAGCCGGCCCGCGCGAGCTCCGACAACGACGTGACGGGCACGCACAGGGCGGTGGTGCACACCGGGCCGGGCAGCCCGGCGCGCGCGTAAACAAGGTACGTATCTCTACGGGCAGCGATTATGGTATTGTATAAGATTCTTTACCAATTGGCAATATACGACTGACAAATGATTCCCGACGCGAGGTGTCCCGACCATTTGCCCCCTGAGGGGGGTTTTGGGGGTTCAACCCCCCCCCCCCCGAAATATCACCATTTTATATGCTTTTGCACCACCACTAAAATCGCGAAAACTGCAAACAAAACAAAATTTTTAAATCAGTGCAGTACCGAGTTTTATCGTCAGAATATGCTTTCTGTTAAAAATAATATTGATTATTGTTTAAATTTGAATAGTAACCATTGTTGTTTGAATTTATAATAAAAGAGAAACGGAGATAACATAATATATAGTTACGAAATTTTTAGTATAAATAGTTACATAAAACCTGTACAAAGAAAGTGTAATATTTGGTTATAAAATAAAACTATCACATAATATAATAGAGAAGACATTCATTTCAAATAGCAACATATATTACTAAATAAAAACTTGAACAGGTTACGGGCCCAGAAAATCCCAGCTGTTCTTTAAAATAAAAATAAAAGCTGTCATCAGTAAGGAAGAAGTCAAAGTCAATTAAAAACTAAAATACAAAGGAAGAAGTCAAGAAAGAAGCCTAGTCAAAAGGAAATAAAATAAAATAAAATCATGCGGGAAGTGAATATATCAGTGATAAAGAAATCAACCAAATAGAAAAATTAAAGAACTTTGAGAATTATGAACTATGGAATTTTCGAATAACAATTTTACTTAAATCTGGTGGTTTACATGAAACAGTAAATGGTGAAGATAAGTGTAATGATACTTTGACTGAAGAAAATAAAAATGAATGGTTTAAAAAGGATGCTCAAGTTCAAAGAATCTTAACATCAACAAACGACAAAAAGATGTTACTACATATAATAAATTGCAAAACTGCGAATGAAATGTACATTAACATAAAAGTGATTTTTCAAAAGGACAATAGTAAACAAAAATGTATTCTGTTGCAAGAGTTTTTTAACTTCAAATATGATAGGGGAACTGATGTTTCAACACATATAAGTAAATTGGAGTATTTGCCATATGCAGGGACTGTCCCGGTCGAGCGTTAAGCCCGAATTTGCTCCTTTCCGGGGTTCTTTATTCAAAGATCCGGCATAATTATATTTCTCACGAGTGCCGTCTCCACGTGCAGGCCGCGCGCCCGCCGCCGGGACTGCCCGCACTCGAGGGGCCGGCTGGAGCGGGCGATCAGCTCCGACTCGCGCCTGACGGGGACGGAGGGCGGGGGCGGGGGCGTCGGCGGCGTCCGGCCGCAGCCGAGGTGCTACCACTCGTACAACCCGTCGCAGGCGACGTCCCGTGTCAACTCCACCGAACAGGAGCCGGCCCGCGCGAGCTCCGACAACGACGTGACGGGCACGCACAGGGCGGTGGTGCACACCGGGCCGGGCAGCCCGGCGCGCGCGTAAACAAGGTACGTATCTCTACGGGCAGCGATTATGGTATTGTATAAGATTCTTTACCAATTGGCAATATACGACTGACAAATGATTCCCGACGCGAGGTGTCCCGACCATTTGCCCCCTGAGGGGGGTTTTGGGGGTTCAAACCCCCCCCCCCGAAATGTCACCATTTTATATGCTTTTGTACCACCACTAAAATCGCGAAAACTGCAAACAAAACAAAATTTTTAAATCAGTGCAGTACCGAGTTTTATCGTCAGAATATGCTTTCTGTTAAAAATAGTATTGATTATTGTTTAAATTTAAATAGTAACCATTGTTGTTTGAATTTATAATAAAAGAGAAACGGAAATAACATAATATATAGTTACGAAATTTTTAGTATAAATAGTTACATAAAACCTGTACAAAGAAAGTGTAATATTTGGTTATAAAATAAAACTATCACATAATATAATAGAGAAGACATTCATTTCAAATAGCAACATATATTACTAAATAAAAACTTGAACAGGTTACGGGCCCAGAAAATCCCAGCTGTTCTTTAAAATAAAAATAAAAGCTGTCATCAGTAAGGAAGAAGTCAAAGTCAATTAAAAACTAAAATACAAAGGAAGAAGTCAAGAAAGAAGCCTAGTCAAAAGGAAATAAAATAAAATAAAATCACGCGGGAAGTGAATATATCAGTGATAAAGAAATCAACCAAATAGAAAAATTAAAGAACTTTGAGAATTATGAACTATGGAATTTTCGAATAACAATTTTACTTAAATCTGGTGGTTTACATGAAACAGTAAATGGTGAAGATAAGTGTAATGATACGGTGACTGAAGAAAATAAAAATGAATGGTTTAAAAAGGATGCTCAAGCTCAAAGAATCTTAACATCAACAAACGACAAAAAGATGTTACTACATATAATAAATTGCAAAACTGCGAATGAAATGTACATTAACATAAAAGGGATTTTTCAAAAGGACAATAGTAAACAAAAATGTATTCTGTTGCAAGAGTTTTTTAACTTCAAATATGATAGAGGAACTGATGTTTCAACACATATAAGTAAATTGGAGTATTTGCCATATGCAGGGACTGTCCCGGTCGAGCATTAAGCCCGAATTTGCTCCTTCCCGGGGTTCTTTATTCAAAGATCCTGCGTAATTATATTTCTCACGAGTGCCGTCTCCACGTGCAGGCCGCGCGCCCGCCGCCGCGACTGCCCGCACTCGAGGGGCCGGCTGGAGCGGGCGATCAGCTCCGACTCGCGCCTGACGGGGACGGAGGGCGGGGGCGGGGGCGTCGGCGGCGTCCGGCCGCAGCCGAGGTGCTACCACTCGTACAACCCGTCGCAGGCGACGTCCCGCGTCAACTCCACCGAACAGGAGCCGGCCCGCGCGAGCTCCGACAACGACGTGACGGGCACGCACAGGGCGGTGGTGCACACCGGGCCGGGCAGCCCGGCGCGCGCGTAAACAAGGTAGGTATCTCTACGGGCAGCGATTATGGTATTGTATAAGATTCTTTACCAATTGGCAATATACGACTGACAAATGATTCCCGACGCGAGGTGTCCCGACCATTTGCCCCCTGAGGGGGGTTTTGGGGGTTCAACCCCCCCCCCCGAAATATCACCATTTTATATGCTTTTGCACCACCACTAAAATCGCGATAACTGAAAACAAAACAAAATTTTTAAATCAGTGCAGTACCGAGTTTTATCCTCAGAATATGCTTTCTGTTAAAAATAATATTGATTATTGTTTAAATTTGAACAGTAACCATTATTTTTTGAATTTAAAATAAAAGAAAAACGGAGATAACATAATACATATTTACGAAATTTTTAGTATAAATAGTTACCTACATAAAACCTGTACAAAGAAAGTGTAATATTTGGATATAAAATAAAACTATCAGATAATATAATAAAGAAGACATTCATTTCAAATAGCAACATATATTGCTAAATAAAAATTTGAACAGGTTACGGGCCAAAAAAATCCCAGCTGTCATTAGTAAGGAAGAAGTCAAAGTCAATTAAAGACTAAAATACAAAGGAAGAAGTCAAGAAAGAAGCCTAGTCAAATGGAAAGAAAATAATATAAAATCATGCGGGAAGTGAATATATCAGTGGTAAAGAAATCAACCAAATAGAAAAATTGAAGAACTTTGAGAATTATGAACTATGGAATTTTCGAATAACAATTTTACTTAAATCTGGTGGTTTACATGAAATAGTAAATGGTGAAGATAAGTGTAATGATACGATGACTGAAGAAAATAAAAATAAATGGTTTAAAAAGATGCTCAAGCTCAAAGAATCTTAACATCAACAAACGACAAAAAGATTTTACTACATATAATAAACTGCAAAACTGCGAATGAAATGTGTATTAAAATAAAAAGGATTTTTCAAAAGGACAAAAGTCAACAAAAATGTAATCTGCCACAAGAGTTTTTTAACTTCAAATATGATAGAGGAACTGATGTTTTAACGCATATAAGTAAATTGGAGAATTTTCCCGTACGTCATGAGCTCAATTCCCACCGCGGCAATGCCCTGGGTGTTTGTCTTTAGGTTTAGGATTTATCCACAAAAATTTTGTAAGACGGTGGCGAATGCCCCATAATGGCTAGGTGCTCGAAAAGAGCATAGTCCATAAAAAGAAATAAAAAAACAACCTCAATATCGATTATAATAATAATATTCCAAAATCGCAATGTTTTTCCCTTTTTTGAGTTAAAAGTTACTTGCAGAAATAGTCACCAGCTTGTAAGGTGTCCCAACCTAAATAAGTCTGGCTTATAACAACATTTTGCCAGAATTACTTACATTTTGAGACAAAAATTATTTAACAATATTTATCACAATGGACGTCATTAACATTTGCGCAAAAAGCCTAATGACAGCAAGTTTGATAAATACTTTTAAATAATTTGTGTCTCAAAATGCGTTTAAAATTATGCGTGTTGCTGGCTACAGATTCAAAAAAGCCATTTTATGGTTCAAAATGTTGAATCACCACGTACGACCTGTACAATAAGTCTTAACTATACATAATCTTGACGATCAAAATTTAATTTAATAACTCGAAATATTCTGACGTCCTTGGTTTTTGCAGTTGACCTTCTTCATTTTACAATTATTCTTAAAGCTACCTCTCGAATGTGTTATCTATCATCCCCTAACATTGCTATCAAAAGGTTTTCTAGATGACCAAAATATTCCTTTCAATTACGGGAGATATCACTTTTTTCAGTGCTTCAGGGAGGTAGCAATAATTATATGCGGGCCTCGATCGTAAATAAATATATACGTAGTATCTTGGTTTGTAACGAATTCCACACAGTCCCCAAAGTCAAAAAAAAAAACGCCACCCTGTTTGTCGACCCGACGTCTCCTGTCAGAGTCGTCACTCTTTGTTTGTGTGCCGAGTTGTTCACACGTCATTCAACGGTTTTTCTTCGAGCATTGGACATTATCGTGCGGTACAATGCCAAAGCATCAGAAAAAACGTCATCGAAGCCGGAGTAGTGACGATGACCATGCGACTAAACGGCTAAAGAAACGAATCGCCGATTTGGAACGGCGAATGGCAGAGATGGAACGGGCAGGCAGGCGTTCTCCGAGTCCGAAGACTCCGCCACGGCCGCCACTGCGACCAACTCGTCCCACAGATATCATTTCGGAGATGGGCGATAGCCGCGACCGACATCACCGGGTTGGGGAGAGGACTGCCGCAGGCATTAGTTGCATTTCGGAGGACGTTATAGAACTAGGTAAGTTAAAACCCCCGACGCCGATATACAGGTACCCACAATAGGATAACGTGCTTATGAAAGCACGCTCAATGAATGTTTATGATGACATCACTCCGATTCCTCAGACATTCGCCCTTATGACAGGGCGATGGTGTTTATGACAACACCCTAAATAAATGTTTATGACAACATTATTTAGATTATTCAGGTACAACGGATTGGATGAATCTCCTATAAACAGCCGCTGTTAATGATAACACGTGGCATATATAGTTGGGCACATTTCCAGGTGATAGTAAAGTATGATCTCCTTTCCAGATGATCAGGAGGATTGCCTAGAAGATGTAGAAAAGGAAAATATGGACCCTGAGGAAGTTTCTGAATTAAGCGACGATATTTTACATATTCTGGGCAAAGATTCTTCTGAACGGAAAGACAAACAACCGAATTTCCAAAAAGACATAGCTTCTCGTTGGACGGCCATATTAAAAAGCGGTCTTCAAGCAGATGATCGCAAGGAAGTTTTAGAGAAGTATTCCCCACCCGATAACTGTCTTTTGCTAAAAGCCCCCACCCTGAATCTCGAGGTAAAAGCTGCTCTCACAGAATCTGTCATATGTAGAGATGGTCGCTTGGAAAAATTACAAGAGCGAATTGGTGCCAGCTTAGTGTGCATCGGGTCAGTAATGACTATGCTTTTAAAAGAAGATGGGGGGGGAAACAGAATATATATAGAGTTACTTAACGATGCTGGGCGTCTGTTAGCGGATTTACAGCATACAGAAACACTGGCCCGAAGGGATTTAATTGCAATTAATTTGAACAAAGACTTCAAGGATACATTGACAAATGTAGTTGCAGATGGTTTCCTTTTCGGTGAAAATCTAGAAGATAGATTGAAGGCAACAAAATATCTCGAACGCTCTAGCAAAGACCTAAAACCAATAAAACAACTTCCGAAGACTGCCGCCCCTCAGAGGCATTTAAACTATCGGGGTCTGTCTCGTCCTCAACAGGGGGTTCGCCGGGGCAGACAGCAAAGCGTTCAAACTCCCTACCGTCACCAGCAAAGTCTTCAGACTCCCTACAACCGTCAGTACCGCCAAGAAGAAATTCACAAGAACAGAAGACCCATGCAGAACTACAACCGAACGAACATCAGGAATCGGCAGCAATAGATAAGGTCCGTAAGCCAGCGGGCAGATTATCTCACTTTGCTCACATGTGGCTTCAATACACCAAGGATACAACAATTTTATCTTGGTTAAAAGGGCTTAAGCTACCTTTTTTAAAATACCCTATACAAAAAATTATTCCTAAAGAACCTAAGTGGACTAAACAGGAGAGTAAGATTATAGAGGATTCATTAAACAAACTTCTCGAAATGGGCGCAGTTAGTCTAGTAAAACCAACCAAAAATCAATATATCTCTAACATATTCTTGCGGCAAAAACACGATGGTTCATATAGACTCATTCTGAATCTTAAATCACTAAACAGATATGTAAAAACCAACCACTTTAAACTAGAAGATCAAAAAACCGTAGCAAATTTAATTCAAAAAGACTGTTACATGTCTACGGTGGATCTTAAGGACGCATATTTTTTAATAAAAGTACATGAATCATACAGAAAATTTTTACGATTTAAATTTCAGGGGAAATATTACGAATATAACTGTATGCCGTTTGGTTTAAACTGTGCCCCTTTTGTGTTTACTAAGCTCATGAAACCTATCTTATCATATTTGAGGAGAAAAGGTTACATTTCCGTTGTTTATTTAGATGACTTCCTTCTCATAGGTAGCGATTTTTCTGACTGTCTAAGAAATGTGTCCGAAACAATTAAGACGTTAGAATCTGTAGGTTTCATAATAAATTATACCAAAAGTAAACTTACTCCGGAAAAAAGTGTTCTCTATTTAGGTTTTCTATACAATTCAAAAGAAATGACTATTTCACTCTCTCCTGAGAAGAAATCAAAAATACAAAAACTTATAAAAAAGGTCTCAAATAGCAAGATGTGTACAATAAGAGAGTTTGCAAAATTTATTGGAAACTTAACATCAATTTGTCCGGCAGTAAAATATGCTTGGGGTTACACAAAATTGTTCGAACGCGTGAAATTTTTAGCACTAAGGAAATCAGCCAATAATTATAATTGTGAAATGCAAATTTCTTCATGCCTCAATGAAGATTTCAACTGGTGGTTGAAAACACTTCCCGAAGCAAAAAATACCATTCGAACAGACACCTACGCTTTCGAAATTTTTTCAGATGCATCAGGGACTGGTTGGGGTGGTTTTGCGGAAGGAAAAAGAATGCACGGGTTTTGGTCAGACCAGGAAAAAAACCACCACATAAATTATTTAGAATTACTGGCAGCTTTCCAGAGTCTAAAATATTTTGCAACTGAGTTATCACATTGTAACATCCTCTTACGTATAGACAATACAACGGCCGTTGCCTATGTGAATAAAATGGGTAGCATCCAATTTCCCAAATTAAACTCCTTAGCGCGGACAATTTGGAAATGGTGTGAAATGAAACATATATTTATTTATGCAACTTACATTAGATCTTCGGATAATAAGGAGGCAGATGCCGAATCACGGATGTTAACTAAAGAAACAGAGTGGTCACTAAATGAAGGTGCTTTTCAAAAAATATCTATAACTTTTGGGAAAATTGATATAGACTTATTTGCTTCTGCGACCAACTATAAGTGTATACCTTATGTATCATGGCTGGGAGATCCAAATTGCTTTTCAGTAGATGCCTTCACGCTAAATTGGGGAAAATATTATTTTTACGCCTTTCCCCCCTTTAATTTAATATCTCGGGTCTTAAACAAAATTATCAACGATAGAGCTGAAGGCATAGTTGTAGTACCCTTGTGGGATTCTCAACCGTGGTACCCAGTATTTTGTTCCTTATTATCCGAAGAGCCTATCTTATTTGACCCTGCCGAAAATTTGCTCTCTTTTAATAGAACGCCTCATCCACTCTGGAGGACAATTACCCTGGTGGCCGGACACTTATCCTCCAAGCGCTCCGACGTGGCAATGTGCCTAGTGAATCGCTAGACATTTGCTTGGCTTCAGTGACGGCGTCTACTATAAAACAATATAATGCTGGCCTTCGGCTCTGGTGGCAGTTTTGTAAGAACAAAAACATAAGTGTGTTTTCTGCGTCAGTACCCACTGTTATTGAGTTTCTAACTTGCCAGTTTAATAATAACGCATCTTCTGGTACACTAAATTCATATAGATCCGCCATTTGCCAGATTCTTGGACCAGCTATAGGCCAAGATTTTAGAATTAAGAGATTTTTTAAAGGCGTATATAGTTTACGGCCAAGTCTGCCAAAATATGTAAATACTTGGGACCCGGGATTGGTCTTAGATTTTGTTCGGAAAATGCCTAATAATACCCTAACATTAGAAAACTTAACTTACAAAACAGTCGGACTTTTAGCACTATCGACAGGACAACGGGTGCAAACATCATTACACTTGATGATAAAATCGAAATAAGAATCACTAAAAGATTGAAGACCTCTGGTAGAAATAAGCCGCAACCTACCTTAATTTTGCCAGTTTACCTCACGGATGAGAATATTTGTCCCGTACGGACACTACAGTATTATTTGGAAAAAACAAAGAATATTAGAAAAAATCTTGGAAATTTATTTCTCACATTCAAAAAGCCCCACCATGAAGCAACAACACAAACCATCAGCCGATGGATTAAAACTCTCTTAAAGAATAGTGGTGTCGACACTAACAAATTTACTGCTCACAGTACACGCCATGCGTCGACATCGGCAGCTAGTAGGAAAGGAGTCAGTTACGATGCTATTCGGTTAGCCGCGGGGTGGACCGAAAAATCTACCACTTTTGCTAATTTCTATCAGAGGCCGGTCGTATCACAAGGGTGTTTTGCCAAATCTGTTCTAAGCAGTTAGGTAAGGAATTACATGTTCCTTTAATTAATTACCTACCTAATAATATATAAGGTAGGAAATATAATATGTTTATGTTCAACTTTAGTAAATAAGCCTGATTATCTGTGTTGATAATACAGGAGGTTGGTTGTTTTTATATATTCGTTTAAGCAGTTTTGATCAATAAATTCACTCTGAAGAAAACGTTGTTGTAACACTCTTTAAATAACTACGTATATATTTATTTACGATCGAGGCCCGCATATAATTAAAAGATCAAACGAACTTACCTTAAGTGAAGTTCGATCTTGATTATATGCGGGCCTCGTGAAGTAAATAAATCCCTCTCCCATCCCTTCTTACGACACCCCATAATAATTGGTTCCAACAACGTAGCTTTGAAGAAGAGTGACGACTCTGACAGGAGACGTCGGGTCGACAAACAGGGTGGCGTTTTTTTTTTTTGACTTTGGGGACTGTGTGGAATTCGTTACAAACCAAGATACTACGTATATATTTATTTACTTCACGAGGCCCGCATATAATCAAGATCGAACTTCACTTAAGGTAAGTTCGTTTGATCTTTTAATTATTGCTGATAATGCTAAATAAGTGCCTAGCACCATCCTTATTACAAGACCAATTGCATTTAATTTCGAACCAGCATACGGTATACACTTTAACTTTTAACTTTTGCAGGTTTTCAGAAAATAGTTATTTTTGTTACAAGTACCTAAAATGAAGTTTTTCAGGACGAGGCGTTAGCCGAGTCCGGATTAGCATATGAGGTTGGTGTCAAACAATAAAAATCGAAGTAATGAATACACGCGAACACACTCTTCATTCATCTGCCTGGTTGTCATCATCCGTTACAGATCATTCGGATCTTGCTTCACTTGTGATGCAGTTGTAGAAAGCCATTTGATCCATCGTGTTGTTAACTGTTAACATCCTGATATTTGGCTTTTTTGACATATAGATTAAATCCAACTGAGTTGTGAACTGCCTTGAACAAGTTATTATTCATCAGATTCCACGACAAAATTTCTGGAATTATACTCTTGTGCTTTTATCGATTACAACCAGTTATGGAATGCTTCATCACTGTAGTTGAAAGAAAGCTATTGTAATAGTCTAACTACTTGCCTCTGGGTCTAAGTAACAAAACCCACTTAGAGGTGCCATCTAGATTTAAAAAAAAGAAAAAGAACGAGTATACAGGGTGAGTCTAAAATAACTGGCATCCTTTTTTTGGATAAGAGAGATGGTCATTCTGTCATTTTCCTATCGCCGAAATTTTTCTCTAATTTTTTTAAAATTTACCAACATTTATTTCATACACAGCGGATAGAATAGCGTAAACTCGGGTCTCAAAATACTATACTAGTTGATGATTTACCATTTTCTACTCGGTTGTTGGCAGGGCGCCAGTGCCGTGTTTTCATAGAGGGGGGATTTTGAGGGGATGAATTATAGAAAAATCTCGGCGCTAGGAAAAAAATTTGTTAAGAAAAGTGGTTCAGAATTACCATCTCTATTACCCAAAAAAGGATGCCAGTTATTTCAGACTCACCCTGTATAGTTTGTTGGTGTAATATCATAGCATATTCGAACGCCTCCAACCATTCGAATTCAGAGAAGTTCACAAAGCCACTATATTTCCTTTTTGGTAGACTAAATAGGAGGGTAAAAGCATCCATTCTTAATGCATTTTTTCTGATTTCAGGTCGCACGTAGAAACAACTGTTCTCACCTTAGGACATATCTCTACATATGTCACTTCTCATTACTATATATCTGAAAACACCTGTCTTCGATATACGTTGAGTAGAAGTGTTACAGTTAATGAACGGCTGGCATGTTATATAGTCAGAACATATGGAATGTAGGGTCAGTAATTACCACAACCAAATTATTGTTATCTAAGTATATTGGTCTTTAAAAAAAACAGACTATTGATTAAGGTGCCAAGTTTACCACTGATTTATTCAGTTGCATTTTGTTGAGGGTACATATTTGACATTGAACTGTTTGACTATTATCCAACAATCAGGTGGAAATACTATTAGGCGTTACCAACTCTAATTTTTCAAGGAGATGTATCTTTTCACCCAAGTCAGAGCCTGAGGCTCCTTCAAAATTACTATAATACGTGTAGCTTGTTGAGTGGAAGTCAAACGAAGTAATTGCAATTACGGTTCAAGCACTTGTAGCGAGTATATTATGAAAACACACTGTGTAAAAAAAAGACTTCAAAATAACTTCCAATGAATTAATAACCTAAAAGAATGGACACTGTACCGTCCACGTGAAGAAAGTTCAATGTTGGCCTGGTAATGGTTGACTATTGTTTCATTTCTTGACATTTCTGAAGCACAATAATAATTCATTTAGTATAACAGAAAATAAAGTTATTTAATATAGACAATGTTTTTTTTGTAAAGGATAAGTACACGTTATGCTAAGATATAACTCTATCTATAAATACTTTTACTAGAGTTTAGGAAACAGTTTCTGTCACCCAAACAAAAAAAAAACAAGAAATCCATTTCTATTTTTCTATGTTAGAAAAGTTAAATCGAATCTGTTTGATGTTAAGTATCGTAACAAAAAAATATCAGTGTCAAAAAGGGTCTTGTTGAGTTTCACCGCCCATTTGCTGTGTATGATCTGAATTTATATTCGAAGTACTGATGGGTATGTTGCATTTATAAATACGAAAATAATTTTTATACTGAATACTTTCATTGATGTTGTCGATAATAAATTTGACTAAAGACTAAGAAGCAATCATCACTTATTCAAATAAAGGGTCTATTTATAAAGTTTATATATGTGATTAAACTATATATTGTATATAGACTATATTTATATAGATATGTATGTATACATGTTTTAGTGTGTAGTTTTCACCAAGTGTATTGTTGTTGATACAAATAAAAAGTCCATGTCTTCGTACAAATACCTGAAAATAATTTCAAATTCCTTTTCCCATTTGAAAAGTAATATACCTATAAATCGATTTATTTAATTTCCCCACAGAAACTTGAATCAAACTAATTTTCCAATTAATCTGTTATTAACTGGCTTTCGTCACAGAATCCCGAACCAAACTGATTAACTGATTAATCGGTATTAACTGATCAATTATTAACTGATTAATCAGTTTGGTGCTGGCTTCTCTGGCGAAAAGCCCAATTGAAAATTAAATGGATCGGATTATAAAAAAGTAATATATTAATCGATTTCAAGAACAAATTAAATAAATAGCTTACTGAACAAGTGGAGCTAAACCGGGTTCTGCTGGAGACTCTAGAGGAAACTTTTAGAGGTACTGATGACGTCAGAGTATAACGGTGCTGGCGCTGCTGGACTTCTAGAAAGCCTTTGATGCTTTAAACCATAAAATTCCTATCGCTGGTCTATACTATGCGGGCCTGAGCAATAGGACCATACAATTTTTTGAGACTTCTCTATCTGGGATTACCCAATGTGTTAAGTTTGGGAACAGTGTGTCACTAGATTTATCTAAAGCGAATGATGTACCTGTACCACAGGGATCAGTTGTTAGTCTTCTGTTGTATGCCATTTAACTATATACAGGGTGAGTCTGAAATATCTGCCATCCTTTTTTTGGGTAATAGAGATGGTCATTCTGAACCACTTTTCTTAATATTTTTTTTTCCTAGCGCCGAGATTTTTCTATAATTCATCCCCTCAAAATCCCCCCTCTATGAAAACACGGCACTGGCGCCCTGCCAACAACCGAGTAGAAAATGGTAAATCATCAAGTAGTATAGTATTTTGAGACCGAGTTTACACTATTCTATCCGCTGTGTGTATATATAAATATTGGTAAATTAAAAAAAAAAATAGAGAAACATTTCGGCGATAGGAACAAAAAGTATGAGTGTCTTTATTTAAAATTATACCATACTAAAGTGAAGAAGAAGAGTAGATACTCTTCTTCTATAACCACAAAATATCCAAAAAATCCAAAATATTATCAAACAATTAATTAATGACTAGCATTACTGCGGTAGCATCTTGAGCAAGGGTCGAGAGGGTGTTTTCTGGGCTCTGATTAGTGCATTCCGAATCGAGTAATCGTTTAGGAGTCGAGAAGGAAGCAAAATAAACATTTATAATGAAAATGTTAAACAAGAAATAAAAAATTGTACCTACGAGTAATAAGTAAGGAATAAGAGTATTTTTCTTGAAATTGTCAGTGAAGTTTCTCAAAATCGTCATTAAAAGCTCAAACATCGGCACTGAAGTAGTTATTGTACGATGTTTTCAATAAGTTTTGGGAAAACATTTGTTTGAATGTTCTTTTCTTTATACTTATGTATTGCTAAAAACTAATACAGGGTTCTTATATTACCAACAATGTATTGGGAGTAGTTCGATATCTCCGCGTGTAGATGGCGTCATAATTGACCTAGGTAGAGCAATCGTCAAAGTCCAGCAACGCCGCGCGCAGTCGGTTCATGGACGGGTGATCCCTTATTATGATCATTTTCTTGCCTAATAAAACATTTTTTTCCGATTTCAAAAAAATATATATACAGTGTGTCCCAATTAGTGGACTCCTCAGAACTATATGAAAGAAAAGGAAAACCAATTATCTCTATTTTTTAATTGGTAGTCCCAAGGGAGAGTATCTCATAAGCGGTTGTATTTGGATGGGGTAATTATTTCATGGCCTGCTATGATTTTTTAAAATAGCTAATTTTCAAGAAACCCTATTAGGGATTTTTTTTTCGACAAAATGTTATTAAGAAAACTTATTCAGAATGAAAAACTGAGTAGAATTGCAAAATTTCAAAAGTCTAGACCTACTTTGATTTTTAGCTTTGATGCCTTTTTCTCCCACTTTTTTCTTAGAAATGTGTCCTTTCGGGAGCTTTCACGTCAAAATACTATTAAGGAAACTTGATCATCGTGAAAAAATAAAATTTTGATGTGAAAGCTCCAGAAAGGACAAAGTAGGCCTAGCCTTTTGAAATTTTTCGAATCTATTCAGTTTTTCATTCTGAACAAGTTTTCTTAATAACATTTTTTCGTAAAAAAATCCCTTGAAAATTTGCTATTTTAAAAAATCACAGCAGGCCCTGAAATAATTACCCCATCCAATTACCACCGCCTATAAGATACTCTCCCTTGCTACTACCAATAAAAAAATAGAGACCATTTGTTTTCCTTGCCGTTCATATATTTATGAGGTGTCCAGTATCAAATTGGGACACACTGTATAATATGTACTTCGGCACTGAAGTTCTTTTTATGAATCACGTGGTTTATTTGCCTCGGCCAGAGGCCTCGGCAACTAAATTCTACATGAGTCATAAAAAGTTGAACTTCAGTGCCTTGGTACATAAATAACTATTATTTTATATTAATTTTTGACTGTGTATGTTTTTTTTTGTTTAAATAAATAGAGATTTTACATTTTCCTTCCTTGTCTCATTTTGAAAATGAATAAGTATTCAATTAATTCAAAAAAGTCAGACTTTAAAAAAAAAGTCATGAAATTTTCCTGGTAGCTACTACTAATTTCAGATTACAGTGATAAATTATTAAATAAAATATGAAAACAAACAGCTACCTAGCTCCGACAAGACGCAAAAGAACGAAGCAGGATTCCACATTTTCTTGATTTAAAAGATAAGGCAATATTCTTAGCATGGAGACAACATCTGTCTCTTAATAGCTCAACTAGGTTACCATGGACCGGTGGCGCCATCTACACGCGGAGATATCGAACTACTCCCAATACATTGTTGGTAAAATAAGAAACCTGTATTAGTTTTTAGCAATACATAACTATAAAGAAAAGAACATACAAACAATTGTTTCTCCAAAACCTAATATCTACATTCCGTCACAAGGTCAAGTATGACGAGGCACGGCGCTTCCCAATAGAAACTCCAAACCGCTGCTGCCGGTTGTGCAGCCTCCATGAGAATTAGATTGGTATTCAACCATACCAAAATATTTATACTGATAGATTGCGCTGCTATAGGTAACAATTTCGCATTGAGTTGGCCGGATTTCGAATATTTGGTCGCGTCTAACGTTTGATGTTTACATCTCGTCAAGGCCTACTTATTGAAGAAATCGTACAATAATGGGCTACTTCAGTGCCGATTTACGAGCTTTTGATGACCATTTTGAGACACTTCATTGCCGATTTTAAGAAAATAAGTATATTGGTATTATTGTTATCTCCAATATTCAAAATCTGCAACAAACTGTCAGAAATATTTGTGAGAACGATCAGAATCCCCTTACTGTTCCTGACACCTCTGGGAATAAACACGAGGCCATCGATAAAGACAGGCCATGGCGCTAACGCATAACCGCGTAGTCACCTGACCAACTTAGTTCTATATAATAAAAGGCATTTTTGCAGGTAAGTAGAAAAAACAAATGGCATGTTTTCTTTCATCTATTACATTATTGGTATTGTGCATCCAGGCTTTCTCTAATTGTTTTTTCAAAATGTTCAACCTGCCTCAGCTGTTTTGGGCTGAGAGCTAAACGGCCCTGCACTCAAATATTTTGTCACATTCTCAAAAATTGTTGGGACAGCACCTTCCTTTAGCTTAGATGATATTCTTTTTAGGTATTTTCCTCCCACAACACACTTGTATACTTTAATTGTTTCACTTTCTTGAAAATGTGTTAGCCACGGGTTTTTTAGAAATTAAATCTCAGTTGGAATTTGACGAATCCATTTTTGGCGCAAATTTTCATCCCGAGGCAAAGCAAATGTGATTATGGTGACATTTTCTTCCTGGCTTTTGTAATATGTATAAATATAATATAAACAGACCCAATATTTGGTATTTAGGTTATTTATAACGAAATTTAAATGAAAACTCACCTCAGTATACTGTAAATATTGACGAGGTCGCAGTTGATTGGCAGCGTGAAAGGCCGAATAGGAACCGTATCAGGGCGTGGGTCGACAACGAAAATCTTCGAGTACGTTACAACACTGATTTATTTCGCACAAGGTGATTACAAAATACACAAACCCGAACGTGGTCAACGGGAACGGCTTCCAACCACCCGGACCGTCTGAACTCGCGGATCTCCCGTAAGCAGTTCACCCGTCTGTGTCTCAGGCTTCACTGTCCATTCCGGGGAGGGGGGGAGAATTCCCCTTACAGCGCTCACGCGTCGGCGCGAGCGGCACCAATACTCACGGCTCTAACCCAGAGGCCATAATAAAACCCGGGCGGTTCCCCTCCGCCAGGACACACGCGCACTAGACACAAACTTGTTTCTAAAATATAAACTAAGACGTTTAAAAACACTTTAAACATTTAAAACTTCTCAAAACCCAAGCTGCCGCTTTCAGTTATCTGACAAAAAATGACATGTAACGTCGGACTAAGATGGTCACGGAATAAACATTACCTACGACAAGCGACCTCGTCAGATCGAACATCCATCTGGCGACAAGTTGGCGTGGCGAGATTTTGGGGCCGAGGGGGCGCTCGGACGCTCGGGAAATGACCAGCACCGGGGGTTGGCGTGACTATAGACGACCCGACGGTCAGTCGAGTGGCGCCAGGCATCGTGGCCGGCCATGGGTTGTGCGAGCAGCGCTCCGCTCGTAGAGGGCGGCAAGGGTCTCGTGGACGCAGCCAAGGAGACCGCCAGCGACGCCGTCGAGAAGGGGGAGAAGGTCGTGCAGAGTGAGTACACTGGCATTTGACGAAATTTTGCAAACTTGATAATTCCTAGACATTTCGAGACCCCCACCGAAGACTATAGTGTCTCAAAAATTTGAACTTTTGCGTTGCTATCACCAGGACCAAAGATCATAATATATCATGATCTTTGCCAGAGCACAAAGTAAAGACTAAAGTCAAAGATCATGATTCTTTGCTAAAGTTTACCGTGGAACATTATAGTATCTCCAAACAGAAGGTAGGCAACAAAAAACACAGTAAACGGAATTATAGTATTTCATCAAGGCCTGAGCTGTACAACGAAAATTATAGTAAGTTGAATTACTATAGTCTTCAACGGAATTTTGTGCAAAATTTCCAATTAATGATGAGAAAACAAACAACAAATATTCAAAATTTTAAAAGAATCAAATAACGCTGCCACAAATGCACAAGAATCGGGTAATAACTTTTTATTAATTAATATTAATTTCAAAAGTTTTTTGCAATGTCGTAATTTTCCATATTTTTGTTTATTGACCTTTCATCCTGATTTCAAACTTTTTTTAATTTTTTGTTCTGTCTTAACCTCGCCATCGACTTTGAGTCTAAATAGTAAATAAGAACAGCCCTTCTAACAAGATTTCACTCATACTATTCCAGAGTTGCTAAAAATAGCAATGGCAAAATAGGTAGGTACGATTTTACGACTTGGCTTTATTTAGCAGTATCTTTATTTAAGTAGTAAGTAGTACTATTATTAGCTAATGGAATATCATTAAAAATAAGCCAAATCAAAGAAACAAAAAATTTTCCATAGCAAGAGAATGATGTTTGGTTTAAATATTATGGATATGACGATATGACAGAACCACTCAGACTTTGGAACAAAACACTACTACTCGCCGCAATAAGTCTAAAAGTAGTGAAGATATCAAGGAACTTTCACTGCTTTACTCTCAAACATTGGGCACTGATGAAAAAAAAGCTAAATATACCTATTTAAATAACTACGCAGAAAAAATCTTATCACAATTTCTGTGATTCTTGGAAGTTAAGGGAAAAATTTTTATCAAAACTCACACAAAGCAGACTGAAAAACAACCAAATTGAAGAAACCAGTTCAAGTTATGATACAGAATAATAGGTTCATTTAGGTTTAAATATATCCTGTATTTTTCTTAAAAACCCAAAAAAATCAGTTTGTTCCAATTTTGTTTTCTTCTTAGACCTAACGTGTAGATTACAAAATCCTACTACTGAGAATAAGAAACTCTATAGTATCTCCCAGTTTTTATTTAAATTGTCCGACGAAAACTATAGTAACTCAGTTTAAAAAATAAAAAATATATATTTTTTTCAATGTGTATTAAGAAATAGTGTTTAGTCATCCATAAAACTAATACCAAGAAGTTTTAAAAGCATCTACCATTATTAAAAAATATATATTTACGTAATTAGAAAATTTTTAGACTTTCTTCGAAATTTGGCGGGAAAGCCCTGATGACACTACAAGTGTTTTATAAAGGCAATTTGGCAACATGGAGATACCACTGACGTGTTCTGAGACATAACTTATTCTGCGGTGAAGGTTGCAAGGCTAGTTGAAATTTCTAAATTCTAACCTCAAACTCCCATACTTAGGATGCCACGTGAAACCATATTTAGTCAAGAAGTATTTTTTTCGTAAATATTCTTTTCTGCAAATTTTTTTTGCTAGGTTAGGCCTAAGTACGGAAGTCGGGCGCCTTTATAAACGCGCCTTCAAGATGAAGGTTCTCTATTAATAACTTGACTAACCTTTGCAGTGTTATCCCATAAATTTCGGCAGACGCGAACATCGGATTAGGTATTAGAAAAAAATTGTGCCACCAAGAAAGCATCCAATTTCGGCAAATTACGGATTGCCATTTCAGGTAATTCTTGGCCATGATAACTTACATTTCACAACTAACAACACGAACTAGGCAAACAATATATAATAGGTAATAAATACCTATCAATAACAAACTATAATAAATTGCTCAGATATTATCTACCAATGTTTTGATTTAGCGACATATGGGATGACAGTTGGCATGACGGGATGTCAACTGCCGCTCAGAAAACCATACATGAGTTAGATGACATGTGGATAAATGTATATGGTTAGATGCCTAGGTGGGCGGGTGACGTTGCCATATACGCTAATATTTCCACATTATTAAAGTCCCAATATTTATAATACCTATGTGCCGTATACAACATGCAACATTGCAATTCCGATTCTCCTGAGAGGCACAGAGTTGCCACATTTGGCGTTTTGTAGATTTCAGCCTGAACAAAAATGTGCAGCTTCGTCTCTAATTATCTCTTATTATATAAATAAGGGATAAAATCCGTTGTTTTATTTACTACGTGTTATCGTTGACTGACGTATTAATAAAGACTGCTCACGGCTGTCATGTTTGACAGATCTCTGGCTCACCATTCGCTTCCCGGAGACAAAATACAATGCAAAATACATTGGCGCCATCTACAAAATACATAGGCGCCATCTACTTTTCAGAATATGAAGCTATATCCGTGAAAAGTCTTATTAATACGTCAATCAACGGTGTTAATGTTGGTGCATCTACTGTAAACTGAGTACAATTTTAGACCAGTTAAAATATTATCCCCTATTATATTATATATTTTTGACTGATTTTTACGACTTCTTTTAATCGGAGCCCTTGAAAAACTGCATTTTAAGAATTGTAGCGGCTTGGTTTTCATATTATCTAATTTGGAAGAGGGAAAGATCAAACCATACAGGGTGTCCGGTAAGTAATGGGGCAATCGTATAGGAGCAGGTAGGGGACGTCAAAATATTACGATTGAGCTTAACAACTATGGGTCAGATCTCAATAGTTGCTGAGATACAGGGCGTTGTAACTCTTTTTCTCAAATTGAATTATGGCAATATCTCCCAAACTAATCAAGCTGCTGAACTGAAATTTGGCACTGCTGTGTTTTTGGCGATGGAGCATAAGCTGAGTAGTGATACAAAGGGGTTTCTGGGACAAAATGGCCGCCAAGGTCGTCGTTGTTGCGAAGTCGTGATGGGGTGTTCAAGGTCGGACTTCAAGCGCGCAAGGTTTCTGGGAATTGGGGGGGCGGGGCTAGACTTTAAGATTTCCGAGAATCACTTCAAGGTTGAATCGCTTCAAGGGGGTGTGGCTAGACTTCAAGGTTTCCTCGTTTTCAAGGTTGAATTGACATCCAAGGTCAAGTGGGCGGGGTTTCTGAGAATTTTGGTGGACTAGAAAGTCCTAGCATTCCCCCCCACCCCTCTAGCTTTGATAAAAGACAGAGTTTGCTGTTTGGAGTTCAGTAGTCGAAGATGGCTTGCAGCAAAATGGATTTGGAAACCATCAACAAAGTTGGTTGCTTGTCTCAGAAACCGACGGTAAAGTTAGTGGAATTGGGTGAAGGTGTGCCGATGAAAATTCTCTCTGGCAAGGTGGTGCAAACGACGTTCGGGGAGACCGTTTTGCTTGAGTTGGAGGATAGTGTCGTTTTCCTGCCAAACAGAGTGACGGAGGTGTTCAAGCCGTGCATCGAACATTTTTCCAGTGGAAAATACTCGCTGGTTTACAAAGGACAACTGGATATGGGAAAAAACAAGGCCAATCAGTTTGAAATAGTGACCAATTAACATGGGGAGTAACATGGAAAAATTAAAGTGGGGAACTAAAGTGGGGGATTAAAGTGGAGAATTCTTCAAATAGAGTTGTAATTTGTGTTATAATCTTGTTTTGGTCATAAAAAATACTTAATAAAGGAATAGAAAAACATCATGGTAGCCTGTGTTTTAAATGTTAGAAAATATCTCATAATTATTTTAATGAAGAAACATCACCAAGTACTTTATTATGAGCAATGTAGTAGTAAAATACGTCATCCTCCGAATCGCAAACTTTATTTACTGTAAATTAAACAAAACTGGTAGCGTATACATATCCTATGCGGCGATAATATGTTGCTGCGAGCCCGACCTCACACGCTTGATGTACAAGTCGAGCACAGTCCACCGCTTGAATGCAGCGACCCAGATGAATTAAATAACGAAAATGGTAGCGTATACATATTATCGTTGCATGGGATATGTTTACACTATCGCCCAGCCGAGAGCAGTGGCGCTTGGCAAGGTCTTGCCAAACGCCGCGGTGCCCGGCTAACGGGCTGCGATGTCTATACTGCGGGAATGACGCGCCATCTCCGCCGCATAGCGTCTGCCGCCGGAAGCGACTAGCGAGCCCGACTCCGACCGGCCCCCGGCCAGAACGTATCTCTGCGGCGCGGAGCGTTCCAGCGAATTCGGCGGTTCGGTAAAGGCAACCGCGTGGCGTTCGGGGAATTACTTCGTACTACAATCAAAATAAAAACTCTTGCTGTAATTTGTGTTTTAATCTGTAGAAAAATCTGTAAGGGACCAAAAACTGAGGACCCACAAGGGTTCTAGAATTACTGTAGAAAATATCTTCTAATTCTTTTAATAAAGGACCCAGTATTATGTCAATGCATCGAAACTGGTAAATAAAACGAATTATCTGAATTCCAAACTTTGCTGTTAACTAAAACAAAACTGGTAGCATAATGATCCACGCGGTGTAGCATGTAGCTCTATAGTATCGACCACACCGGCGCATATCCAAACAATTATCGGACGACCTCGGCCGACGTTCTCGCAGCATCGCCGGGGACAATGACTCACAGAATATCTGAAACTTCAAACTATCTTTATTTGCTGTAAATTAAACAACGGTAGCATAATCATTTAAACGATGTGGTAATATATGCAAAGTCCTCACATTTCAATCTCGACCTTGTAAAAGCCGTTGCTGGACAACAACAAAAATTGTTGCTGTTAATATGTGTCAGCATTCATATTTCTGTAGCGTCATTAAGTAAGCCAAACTTCCATTCCAATGCATCGGTCCCCGCCGTGAAAAGGTCTAATAATGTTTATATAAGCTATATACATTTGCGCTCGGCGGATCCAAGTTACGTGTGGTAATTATATCCAGGCGGCGCTGGACTGAAATTATCGCGCGACCGATAATATAATTAACTGGTGTCAAGTTACACAACATCGCTTTTTATTTTATAAACTATTCGTTTATATAGCTTATATTTAGTTAAAGCAACATTCTCTGTGTATGAATAACCGAGAGTTCGCGGCACTTTATGAATCATCTGTTCTGTGTAATTTATATCAATTTAAATATTTGCAGGCTACGGGCGAGTGTTTTAAACATCTGAATTAAAAAGCAGTCCAGATTTTAACTTAGCCGAACCTCGGTAACCAGTCGAGTTTTATATTCGGTTATACGCTCACGTTCGTAACACCGCTATTGAATTCATGCATACGTTGGGTCACAGTAATACAAACACATTTTAGAGGCAATAATATATGACACAATTGAATGAATAATAACATGCTTAACCGATATACCAACATAGTCGCTATAATTTGAATTTGGTAGGCACATAAATGGGTATCTTGTTTAAGGAACAAAATAAGACAAGTATGTTAAAAGTAGTTTTATTTTAAACAGAAGTATTATCTACAAGGTTATTTAGTAACAAAATTGTTGCTTTGTAGTCATTTATTTCCACAGATGGCCAGTTTCCACAGCAGGGACCGCTTTGCCACCCTAAAAGGGCTTCTGAATCCTCTTCATATTTTTTTATATTCTTTTGTAGCCATTTCAAAATAAGCATATGACGCTCATTATGTACAGGTTGAAATTTATAGGTTAATTTCATATCATTTAGTGCCTTTGTAAAATCTCTCAAATTTTCATATCTTGCAAGATAAGCGGCCGCACATATAAAATCGTCAATACATATTAATAAATCCCTATAATTTAAAGTTAAGTTGTTGGTAGGATACGACTGTTCTAAAAGGTATTCTTCACTTAATATGTTGAGAATATACATCTTATATTGGAACCCAGAGTCCAAACCATGTTTCTTCAGAAGTCCATCGAGTGTAAAATAATTTATTTGTTCAATGTTTTCTGCGTCACATATATTAATGATTTGTCTCAAGTAATTATCAATATGCTGTTTTTTTTCCAACATTAAACGATAGGTACAAATTCCATGGAGTTCTTGCTTGGCAACTTTTTCAAAACACTCGTTTGGGATAATAAAATCTTGTTTTTGTAGTATATAAGTCAATGAATCACCACGGCAATGCTGAAAGAACACGTTGTGTGAGGCGAGATACGCTTCAACGTCAATATTAAGAAAGTCACTCATATTTACGAATATGCATATCCACAATGAATTCTAAGTTATATATAGTCCCTCCACTGTTTTTTTTACAAGATGACTTTGAAAGTATAAATAGACATCAAATGTCTTATTAATTTTAAAAGAGTTCAAAATGCAAATAAGACAACAAAGCTCTCTCCCTATTGAAAACTTAGATGTTGCAGATATAGGGATCAGACAGACATCTAAGCATGGTAATCTGTTTCCAGAGTCCGTTAGGGCTGCTTTCATAGGACCTAGCAACTGTGGCAAAACAAATACCCTTTTAAGTTTAATATTTAACAAGAATGGTTTGAAGTTTGAGAATATTTACGTTTATAGTAAAAGTTTATATCAATCAAAATATCAGTTACTTCAAGATGTCTTAAAAAAAGTTCCTAAAATCGGATATTTTCCATTCAAAGCTAATGACGATGTCATTCCACCATCCGAGGCCTTGGAAAATTCAGTTTTTATTTTCGATGATGTGAGTTGTGATCGGCAAGATAAGATACGTGAGTTTTATTCGATGGGACGGCACAAAGGCGTTGATGTCATATATCTTTGTCAGACTTATTCGAAAATGCCTAAACAGCTGGTCCGCGATAACTGTAATGTTATTGTACTATTTCGACAGGATGATATGAACTTACGTCATGTTTTTGATGAGCACGTATCTCCCGATTTAACTTATGATCAATTTAAAGTTATGTGTAGCGAGTGCTGGAATAATGCTTACGGTACTTTAGTAATTGTAAAAGATTTTCAGTTAAATAATGGGCGTTACAGAAATGGATTTGATAAGTATATAAAGCTGTAACTCAGCTAGATTACCTAATTTTGAATCATGCCATCAACAACGCAAGATCAATTATTTAAAATGCAACGTGCGAAGAAAGTCAGTGAGCTCGCTCGCGCTGTTAGAAAAAAGTATGTGGCACTCAAATTAGGTAAAATTGAAGAAGACGAATCGATTAAAAAAATGTTCTCACCAGTTACGCAATCTCTGAGCAAAATCAAACTACCTAACTTCGCAAAAAAATATAAAAAAGAGGAGCCGGAAAGCCCAGAGTTAAAAAAGGAGGTTGATTTTTTCGATTCTGATGAACAAAATAGTGAGCCTGAAGATTCCTATCCTAATATAGCAAAACAATATATACAAGACTACCATGATAATTCAAAGAAAATTGATAAAGTATATGGCCCCGTTTATGACGCATCTCAATCAAAATTTTTGCTAGCCGGTAAAAATATTGATTTTGATAGTAGTGGAGATATAATTGTTAAGGGAAAGAATTTTGAGGGAACATCAGGACTATACGATTTGATTTTTTAGAATGATCCAAAATACACAGACCAAGATTTTGCAAAATATATCGAGATTTTAAAATTAACTGGGGCGCATCTTGATACCAGAGGTAAATTAAAAAGCGCAAAAAAATTAAAGTATTTTAACATTATTAGACCCATTTTCATACCAGGAAAATCTCCAGCTAAGCCAAAAACACGTTCGGGTACTGGTATGCATTTAATTTACAATAAAAAACCAATCGAGTATATTTATTGGGATGATGTGAATGAATTAGTGGATAGATTAATGCTTCTTATTGCTTCTAAAAATGCTGGAAACACCTCTCACGATAATGAAATAACCGCTATAGAGACAGAATTAAAAGAGGCTCACATCATTTCTTAATATAAATACAAGCGCATTACAAGGTTATCACCAGTCACAACATGAGTATTAATAAGTTTGGTCAGTATTCAAGAATTTATTCACGGCCAAGTGTTCACACAGGCGGTTTAACTTTTACTCCTGAAGGTCATATAGATGCGAGAAATTTAAAAATCAGCAATCTTAAGACTCCGAAAGCATTAGGTGACGCAACTAACAAAAAATACGTCGATGATTCACTTTCTGAAATAAAAAAAGGCTTACAGTCACATATTGAAATTCAAGAAAAACAACTGCGTGAAATTTTGTATAGAATAAGGGTTTTGGGATATCAAAAACATAATGAAAGCAACGAAAACAAAGCATAGTAAAGAAAAGATTCAAATTGTGAACGAATTACACAGACGAGCATTGAAAAAATACCCTCGTCGTCGGACCATTATTAAAGGATTGGATGACCTCTGGCAGGTTGACCTCGCCCAGTTAGATCAATATAGAGCTCGCAATAACAAATTTATGTTTATTCTTGTAGTAATTGACTGTTTTTCCAAGTACGTTTGGTGTGAAGCCCTTAAATCTAAGACTGGTGAAGAAGTGGCAAAGGCCTTTGATAAAATACTGAAAAACTCTCAACGACACCCACGAAACTTGCAAAGTGATCATGGAAAAGAATTCTACAACTCCCATTTTCAAAATCTAATGAAAAAGTTTAAAATTAATCATTATAGTACCTTTAGCATAACAAAAGCAGCAATAGTGGAGAGGGTTATACGTACGTTAAAGGAACAATTATTTAAATACTTTAGCCTAAATGGCACATATAAGTGGATTGATATATTATCTACAATTGTTGATAAATACAATAACAGAAGACATAGAACTACTGGAATGAGGCCAAAAGATGTAAATAAAAGTAACGAGGCTGCTTTACTTAGAACCTTCAGCTATCCTACAGTTTTTAAAATATCAAAGTTCAAAAAGGGCGATATGGTTCGCATCAGCAAAGCCAAGCATGTTTTTGAGAAGGGCTACACCCCTAATTGGAGCACGGAATTATTTAAAATTGTTAAAATTCAAAAAACCACACCCATAACTTATTTGCTTGAAGATGTGCAGGGGAATCCGATAAAGGGTGGCTTTTACAGCGAGGAATTGCAAAAAGCAGCAAATCCAAATGTTTACCTTGTGGAGAAAGTTTTAAGAAGGAGGGGGATAAAGTGCTGGTTCGCTGGTTGGGTTTCGATAAAACACATGACTCCTGGATAAGGGCCACAGATGTAGTTTGACACCATGAGTGAATCGGGGTACAGCACTAGCAGCGAAAATAACGAGGTTAATCGTGTTTTGAATAGTTATGATGAAGCGGTCCACAATGAAAAGCAGCTGTTGCTAAGTACACAATTTGTGCTCAAGCCGGAAAATCTGTATGTGATAAACTGTGGACTCAGCCCTCTACGATTCTTCAAACCAGCAGTGCAAATTATAAACCTGCTCGATCCATCAAATCCTATATCCATGGACCGTTTTGAATGGTTCCAGTTAACAGTGGAATTCAACAAAATCCTTGAAAAATTGGGTGAAGATGTTGCAATACTACCAAAAGAATTCAGCTCCAATTTGAAATTGAGCATGTACCCAGGTGTCAACTATTTGATGATTGTGCTTTCTAAAGATGATATTCATTTTTATTTCACTGCTAACGATGTAATGCAATTGCTTACAATTGATTGTAAAATAACCTCAAAAATTAATTTAATATTAAAATATAACTTATTGGATTTTTATTATAATATGTTAGATGAAGTGAATGATTTGTTATTAAAATACAACTATAATATAAATGCTATAGATATTATAAAATCACTATGTACTGTATCAGATAATATTAATGCATACTGTATTTGTGAGCTTCTCTCATTCAACGAGGAGTTTGTATTAGCTGATTTGTATAGGAGGAGGTTTTATTAAATAAAAAACACAAACATAATAAATCTTTTATTACCCTAATACATTTATTTAGGACTAAAATAATGTGAAGGAATGTGTTTTGTCACATCTTTGAATAAATTCTTGGTGCTACATGGAATACATGAAGTATTGGGTGTATCAGTTGCCCCACCGCATGTTGTACATTTATATTTTATTGACACAGGCATGATGTTGTATTCAGTTGGAACTTGTGTTAATAAAGTTATCAAATATTGGAACTTCTTTTATATTCACACAAATTACTCTGGCCTAATCCGAGGTGGATTCCTGAAGGTGAATAATTCTTCTTTATTAATTCGTTCGAAATACTCTTGCCAGTTGACCTCGGGAACATGATTCAACTGCCTCCGACATTTCAACAAGTGCATCCGTAGGCGTGACTTCTTAATTTTATGACTGTTGACGTATGGACAGGAAACCAGTCCCTGTTGGTCTCCTAGCTGTTGGTTGAACATGTCGACTTTGGATAATGTTGTAAAGACTGTTAGGTTTCTCTGCTATACTCTGCAAGTTGTGGGAGGTATGACTAATCTATTAGCAGTGATTAAATGAAACAATTATTGTTTATTAGCTACATACAATAGCTTAGTTCTCGATTTGTGGAATACTGTAGTGTCCCCACGGTAGAGTGACAACATTATTAACTAAGTGTCGCTTATCATCGAAAGGGCTGAGTGCAATTTTTGTTTGTTTAATACTGAAAACATTATGAGCAAATGAACGAATAGTGCATTGAGTAGCGGTTTTTTGCTTTTTCTTAAATAAGCAATTTGCATAATCGTCGAAAGTTAAATAATTCTTAACAACACCATACTTAATCCCCTTTGATTTTTTTATACATTGCTCGCCTTCAATCAGAAACGTGTACATTTTTGACCTAAGGCCAACAAAGTGAGTCATTATTTTTCCATTAAGTTCATCTTTCATAAGACCTGGTACTTTTTTATTTACAAGCGGTATATTATACTGATTATCAACCGGATAATCGCTGGTATCGAAACGATGCAAATCTCGCTTTATAACTTCATCATACACGTCATCACATTTTAATTCATAAAGTAAGCTATCCGTATCCGTATAAAGTAGTTTACATTGGTCAGTTGAATATTTTTGCAACATGTAATCATAATGAAAATTATAAACACACGTCTTTGAGATATCGAGAATAGCCATCCCGATGTACAGGGGCTTTGTAAAAATAATTTCAGTTTTATTCAGTTCAATTGCAACTAAATCTGTATCAAAAATTAATCGACTGTTAAAAGCCGGACTAGCAATTAAATTCTTAGCTCCATACCTACCTTCCCATTTCCTAACTAATTTTACATTTCTATGTTTGCGAATATTTTCCATGGTCTTACCATATACGGCATTAACCATCAATTTAATTACTGTTTTTTCAAAATTAAACTTAGCTTTTGTCCTCAATTCTGTATTAAATTTAATGTAAGGAGCTAGCCAGGCAGACTGACTAAATTTTAAAACCCTATGAATCTTTTTTAAAGTTAAACCGTGACTTAACGCTTGTTTAAGAGCCCTGTAGTGTACAACATACTTTTCTTTTGAATTGAGAGTTGTCATAAGTTTGGGAAGTTTAGAATTTGGTGGTTTAGAATGTTCTGCACAAAACGGTAGGTCTTTATGGGGATCATGTAAATTTTCCGGATAGTCTAAATCGACTTCTAAAACGTATCCTTCTGGACCATTATCTGGAATATTCATCACGTTAATGTTTGTATCAACCCATTGGAAGTTACCGTAAGGAAGAGATTCCCCCATTGCCCACCCGTATAAATTGTTTACATCCAGATAAAGTAAGTATTTGGAAGGATTCCTAGGATCATAATTTTTCATGTATTTGTTGTTTGCTTCAGAATATCTGTTACAACATTGGCTTATCCCCCCTCTCACCCCTTTCTCAAAAAACATTAATATATCAATATCTTGAAAGGTTTCTAGTCGGCACCCCGTATATATAAGCATACAGTCCCAAGTATATCCCGGTAAAGTGTAGTACCAAGCCGGATCCAAACCATAATTCTTTATACAAGTTTTCCTAAAGTTCTGAAAGATATCGGTAAGTATCATAATGTCCGTCTTGAAATATAGGTCACTATATTCACCTAAACTTTGAATATTAAATTTATCCCAAACTAACTGAGCATGTCTGTAATCGCTTTGACTAATGTGAGTATCGTTTAACTTGCTATAGAATTGCTCGACTGGTGGTAAACACTTCTCATCAAGTTTATTTATATCATCGATATAATCATAACAAAATACCCCCTTTTTGGTTAACAGATCTAGATTGTTCGAAGAGACGTCACTAAATTCATTTTGGGTATTAATAAAGTCCCCTTTATTGAGGGACGATGCTAATGTATCCAAAGAGAAACCTAAAAATTTAAAGGAGTCGATGAATCTAAATTTAACTTCAGTATTGGTATCAGAAACTGTAAAACTAATATATTTTTCCTTGTTTATTGGAAGCAATGTCACATTATGCTTTTTAGCAAGATCTCTTATAATAAAATGACTGTCGTACCCACTAAAGTTATGAAATACTATGGGTACTACAAAGGAGTTTCTGTAATTTAAGTTACACGCTTGGTGCGCGTATCCGCGAAAACGTGATGTCATATGATCATGGTCACGTACTATTATATCGTTAGAATTAAACGGTTTTTCACATATGTGACATGTAGCAGTTGCATTTTTTAAACTTATAGATTCACTCATTGGCTCATTAGTTTTTAATTTTGAAGCAACAGAGAGTGCTATATTTTCCATTTCATTTGCAAACCAAGTCATGCAATCAATACCACGATAACTCTTATAGAAAGATAATGTATCATCATAATCACATTTAAAATAGTAGCCCGCGCTAAAGGCTTCATGTTTTTGATACCTAGCGGTTTTTAAACACTGTGATTCATTATAAGATTTTAGGATTGATTCAAAATCAGCATAAATAATGAATGGTACTTTTTCCTTATGGATATAATATTTAAATTCGATATACTTATTTTTCGGAAATGATACTTTGCAGTTGTTTATATCTCGACAATATTCAATGTGTTCGTTTAACTTTTCTTGCGATGAGTAATAATTTAAACATCTGTCACAAACAAACATCTTACATTTATGCTTAGTAGTTTGGGATTTTATTAATCTCGATAAATTTTTAATCCAACAGTAGTGGTAATTGATTTCGGTTGTTGATTCATCGATAGGGAGAGCTTCATATTCACCGACTTTTGGAAAATATATGTCCTGAACTAGAAGTAAATTTACATGTTTTTCCATTTTATTTTTAGTTAAGCGAGCCGGAGAAGTTCTAAAAGAGCTTGATTTGTCTTCATTTGACACTAACTCTAGAACATACGCATTTACCGATATATTATTCAGTTTTTCGAATTTTGCTATTTGACTTAGAGTTACAGGAAATTCAAGGCCATCTAGGTTTAAAACGGTTGAAGGGTGGGGGTATGAGGATGTACGATTTGGTCTTCCAACAGGTGGATATAGAGCTGATACAACACTCCAAGCAAAACAAAGATTATCATCATTTTGAATGTTAATACAAGCTTTTTTAGATTGTATTGATTCCGGGAGGTTTATGTAAGATCTACCACCGTTTCCTATCTCTACCTTGTTTATGTTAACTTCCAAACTTAAGATTCTGTGAAGAGTCCAACCGGACTCCTGATGTTCGAAGGACTCAATGGCAGCTAAAATTTTTTCAATAATGTTGCTTTCGAACCATTGTTTTAACTGTGTTCCTTGATCGATTATTTCATTGTTTGTATTAAAATACTTATTCTCAAGTATCTCCTGATCTCCAGACTTTTTAATAAATTCCCCACAAAAGACAGCATTTACTTTAATTATATTGAATGATCTTAAGATCCTATTAATGCGAGTCTTAAAAACAAAAAACGCGTCTTTAAAAAACTGCAGAATATCTATGTGCTTTAAATTAATTATAACACCCGTGCGTATACGATTATTAAAAATTGATTTTATATCCTCCCACTTTATCCTATCACTTCTACTTTCCCGCTTACGTTGACCTGTTCCAACGTGTTGTAATTTTTTTAAGTACACTTTAAATCGTTTCAAATGACTCAAGTTCGTTTGCAATTTAATTCGAGTGCCATGATTACAGTCAGCCTTTTTCAATGCTTTATGAACTAACCGGATGTTTACATTTATTATTTTTTTCCAATGTGCTAAAGTAGCGTCATCAGAATTATTAATAAGCGTAAACACTTTTTCAAACTTTTTAATAATGTCATCACTTACCGTTCCAATTTCTGTTGACATCTTAAGATGTGTGAGTATGAAAAAGCAATGAGACAAAACCGAGAAGGTTATAACTTAAATAGTAGAGTTTCCCCCACTGCTTTATTCAAGTTGAAATACATTAACGAGTTCATTTATTTCTCCAGTGAGTTTTGAACCTTAAAATGGAGACGTTCTTTAATCAACTAAATCAGAAATCGTTGATTAAACCATTCATGAAGGCTCGACATATAGAAATTGGACAAGAGCTTCAAGTATTATCGTTTAGAAGAGTTTGCACACAGTATACAGAAAGAGTTTCTGTGGAATTTTTTACATTTTACACTGTGCTACCGCAAAGATTTACAGACAAATTCACTACGCAGCGAATTATATAATTAAATAGGGGAATTGAGTGTGGACAGAAGGTGTTTCTAATGAGCCTTGGGCCAACAGAAGGTAGAACCACGAATTTTGAATTTTCCCTTGAAGAATGAAAACTTCCGAGCTTAGACTGTTGAGTATGTACAATCGAAGGAAACTTCAAATGTATTTGAAATCTCTAGATGATTTAAAGCATGAGATTGAAATGTACGAGATAAATAAGAAAATTGCTAATATTAATTTGAATTTAATAAAAACTATTAAAAAGTGAGTGTTGTTTTTTTTCCTGTTTCATGTAGAAAATGAAAGTGTATACTTACCTTTTCTTTTCTTATCACTTCCTTTCAGATATTATCAAATGTTGTTTTTTGCTTAGTCACTAATCACTTGAGTTCTTTTTTTAATCAGATAAATGTGTTTTAGGTTAAGAAATGATGATCAAATTGGTAAAGTATATGTTTATTAGGGAAATATAATTACATATCAAAATCAAAAAATTCTTTAAATTTTGTCATGAGACTATTGGTTTGGGTTTCTTCTCGCGTTAATCTATCCATATTTTGTAGAATATTTTTCTTCCTGGCTTCCAGTTTGGTTAGCTGCTCTTTGAGAGAATTTCTCTGCACCTTTATATCGCTGATCTTCCTTTTACAGAAGACGTTTGCGTGTCCCCTAACTTTGTGTAAATAGCTTGTTGGACTTTGCCCCCGGATTTGCTGTGTGTTGAAGAACTCTTCGTTACCTCCAACAGTAACATCACTGATGACACTTATGTTGTCATCCTCCCTCACCGATTGCAACAGGGACATATTTTTCCCCTTGCCTTTGCCCCTCCTTGTTGGATTCTTTGAAGTAGATGGTTGAGGTGCGGGTTCGGGTTGGGTTTGTTGTCCTCCAAGTAAGGTAAATAAATCAACATCACCATTATTTTGGTTCAATGGCTGTAACAAAGAGAAAAAATCTGAGTATATTTTTGTTTGATTTTTCAAATTAATACTGAATTATGAGCAAATGAATAGTAACAGTCTTTTCTTTTTTCTTGAATAGTCTTTTTCTCATATTCCAAATAACCAAAAATCACTTAATGAGAGAATAATTTAAAAAATCATTAAATGAGACATAAAAATGTTTAAAGATAAATAATATTTTTCATTGAACTTACAGTTATGATAATGTCTTGTAGTATATTGGCCCCACTGCACTGCATGATGACAAGTTTCACGAATTACTAATGCTGGTCACAGAACTGAAGAAAATTTTAGTTGAGAGCAAAGATATAATGTAAAATTTTACCGAGCTTGCATTATTCTTGAGGGGACACCCAAGACCCAATCGAGTGTGTCGAAAAGCCAATCCACATAGTGCGTTCGCTTTCCTCGTCTAAACGCGCAGGCGTGATTCCCACAAAGGGGCTGGGCTTATCTCCTTGAAGGCTTGCTGCGCATGTGCAAGTGGGTGGAGCTAACCAGAATTCCCGCTCCTCGGCAAAATCGCTGATTTCAATGTTTACAAAACGCAGATGGCTAACCCTGAGAATGTTTTTGAGACAAAATTTCATCTCGTCAATTGAATGTTTAAAAAACACAGATGGTCAGAGAATGTTGATATGATCTCACACGTCGGCTCCTTTTTGCATAGGATGTTTACAAAACACAGACGGGATATTTTCAACGATCGTCAGAATACTGGATGACAAAAAATGAAACTACTTTTATTTTCATAACTTTATTACGTGTTAAGACTACACAAATACTATAGCTCCACAAATGTTGTTAGTTTTTTAATCCACTGATTTTCTACCAACTTATGGATTAATTTAATCATCCATTTTAAAATCAAGAGTGAGGAACATGTGGCAATAAAATAAACCACGCTTTCTAAGGATTGACCTGTTGTAACTTGTTCATTTAACGTTTTAGAAATTGGTGTAACCCACTTTGTGTCAGCGACCGTACCATTTTCAAATATCATTCGAAGTTTATACTGTTTGATATTACTTGGTATATTTGTCATTACAACTTCATCAGTGGTAGGTGTTGGAGTTAATGAAATGCAATTTAATGAATCATCCATACAAATAGCAACATCGTTTACGTCATACGGTTTATAGACGTATATTATGTTATTGATAATCAGAGAATGAAGTAACAGGTATTCTGCACTCAACATCATTTTCGAAAGTGTGACCCACTCAAGTTTTCTCTCTCTTTTATAGGAATCAAACAACAAAATGCTAATAAAGGCCTTTATTTAAGTAAAAACAAATATTAGTAATCGATTAAGTATTTTTCTAACCAAGAATATAATTTTTCACAATTTCTTAAGCTACATATCCATTTTTTATTTTCATTGTGGTGGAGACACATCGGAATGTCTTTTTCAAATAGCGGCACCTCTATCCAATTGTTTTGCAAATTTCCCACATCAACCACTTTATTGTTGATTATTTCACGTAGAAAACGTTCTTTTTGATGTCCCTTCACGTAAACTATGTGAACGTCTAGTAGAGTAGTTTGCAGTATTTCAACCAATTTGTTGTACTCAACATGTCCACTTGAATATTTTATCCCCAGAAAATTTTCTTCCATAACTCGCACGTGCCTCTTATTTAAATTGCTAAGAGACATAAAACTTTTTGGGGGAGCTATAACCATATGCATCACTTGCCCATTAATTTTAATTGTCAATTCCTTGGGATAAAACTCATTTTCCACCGAGAAACCTTGAATGTCTATTACAGCAATTTTCATCTTAGTTCTCGAATAAAACTGTTGGTATGATGCTGATGTCCCTACATTTATATCCGGGATCTGTTTACATCATATAGCTTCTTACAGTTTCGCTCAAGGGCAAATACTCCAAGACTCTGTCATGTATTATGATGCAATATGCATGAGTCTTATCTGGAAATCCTTGAGAGCTCTCAATATCCAATTTAACATCAACAGTGCTCATTTTAATTGTTTCATTGCGATGTGAGCAGTCGATAACGAACAGCGTCGCCCGATCTTTAAAGTCAGCATAATTAAGTAGTGGGCTCTTATCGCGTGTATTCATAAAGCTTGGGTAGAAGTCTTTGTAATTATTGTAAACTTCCAAGTAATCCCTATTGAAATCTTGCCGCAAGCGTTCAAACGGAAAGTATTCACCGTTTATTATAAGGCGTACGTCGGAAATATCTACATGATCAAAGTATGTCGGGTCCTTTTTTGAATTTTCTTTGCGGTTGGTCTGAAAGCCAACAATAACAAACCTTGGGCTTTCTACTGTGGCAGAGGTTTTAACGGACCATATTTCTTTGGTTGCATTTACGGTCAGATTAGGTAATTCATGTAACTCCCATTTGCGAAACGGTATCAAGATGGGTTTATTACTCTTGAGGGCTTGCAATAAGTTATACTTAATTTTATCGTTTGGTATTATATGTTTTACTTTCAGCTCGATGTTAGTAATGACTACTTCAACCGTTAGATCTGGAGTTGTACCAGGTGTTTGTTCCAGCAATATAGAGTTTTTGTCATTTCGAGCTCTAGTTAACCGTATTGTTTGTTTACCAGAAATTGCATGTTGGTAATCGTTAAAGATGCCAAATAGGTGTTTAAGCGGAACTCTAAAACTGAACGTTGAGTCTCTATTCAAAATGGTTTTTTTCCCCGGGTACCACCAACTCGAGGTGTGTTTTTCATCAGTGGGGTTGTAGCAAAGATACGCTCTGATACTGCTTAAAATGCCGGGGTCCCTCACAGAATCTACTTCTTGTCCGTTAAGTTCGTAAGATATAGAGTCGAAGAAGAAAGCTGCTGCATTATTAACTAATTCGCAAGTGCCTTCTCCTTGAGTAGGTTTTATTTCTCCTTTAATAAAAATTGCAGCATCGTACATTAACAGCCAAGCATCTCCCTGGTTAATTGTTATTTCAATGATGTCATTATTCATAAAAGACTTGATGAAAGGATAGTAAGTACGGCTTTCTATGCGTTGGATTGACTCATCATACTTTGGACTTTGATACACCTCGAATACATTTGGTGTCAACGACATTATATCCAAGTGATTTTAAAATATTTATGCTTTTAGGTGTAGGTGTCAGGTTGCGAGGTTGACGCTTCTGAGGTTCAGACGAGAGTGTGTTTATAAAGTGGTTTAACTTAACAACTTATATGTGAGACCCTCACCGAAAACGAGACCCATTACAAAGGTTTTACTTCTAATCTCACAATTATTTCTTCTCCACGGAAATTTACTAACTGAAAATTTTGATCCAAAATCGATAAGGTTATATTATTTATTTCCCGTTTAGTGACAGGTAAGTAAAGTAGGTTTCTGGGGGTTTCGTCTATGGCGTCCCCCGGATTACATTCAGGAGAAAACTCGTAAATAGTATGAGTAGGTCTGTTGTTATAGTACGCTCCAGAGGTTAAATTGCTGTCAATATGTATTGTTCTGGTTTTGACGATATTCACCGGTAAATCTGATGCGTGGACACTTAGTGGAGGTAGTAAACGATTGGAATAACCAAGCAATGCGGCAATCGAGTCTTTTGGTCGAAAATCAATCGTATATTTATCGCTGTATATTTCACACTGTAGAGTATTAGTATTTGCTTTCAATGAAAAATCAGGTATTTCGTTAAGATTTCTTAAAATTTTAATTATCGCTGTCTCTATGGCAGCAATTTCGTAAGATCCTGTGGGTATTTCTAAAACTTTCAATTCGTTTGCTTGATCGATTAAATAAAATTTATTATTCGGTGTCTCAATATTCGGTATCGTATTATATGAATAAAACCCGAGCAACGCTAAGCCGTATTGTAAAGTTGGGTCTAAATAAATGGGGTTATTGTAATCAACCGAGAGCACAGAGCTGTAGCCTTTCAACGTGAATAACAAAGACATGACTAATAGTTTTAAGTCGGTCAGCTCTTTTTATAAAGAAATTCGAGACAAAGATGTCCACAGTTTATTTCATTA
Organism: Pseudeuparius sepicola; assembly: GCA_963920635.1. Classification (NCBI taxonomy): domain Eukaryota; kingdom Metazoa; phylum Arthropoda; class Insecta; order Coleoptera; family Anthribidae; genus Pseudeuparius; species Pseudeuparius sepicola. Next base: position 7,963,963 of record OY987306.1, read on the forward strand.
AATTTTTGATATGCATCGTTATTATATACAATTTTAACTTTTCCTAAATATTTAACAAGTTCTTTCGGTGGTTTTAAGTTACCGAAACTATCAAAGTATTCAACAATATTATTATCTTTCTTATATGCTACCCAGTGAGTGCCTCTATTGTTTTTAACATCTAAATTAATAATTGCCGATTCATACGTATGTGGTTTGCTTGGAAGTGCATCTCTCATGAATACACCTCTAAAATATAACAACTTTAATTTCCTGGCAAATTTTTCGAGGTCAACGTTAGTTAATGGTCTCTTAGGTAGCTTCACTGGGAGTTTTTTTGTTTCCTTAAAAATAAACCAAAGCCTCGTTTGTTTTTTCTCAAGTAAAGCCCCGATCCGATTGCTTCCATCGCTTTGTTATGACGTTTTTGTTCTTCCATCTTTTTCTGCATATCTTTCGCAGCGATAATTGTTTTAGCAATCGCGCTAGCACCGCCTGCCACCGATCCAAGAGCTCCCAAAGCACCTAGGATTGGAATCAAAGGAAGAAACCCACCGCTCGCCTCAAAAGGAATTATTCTGGGGATTCGCACTTTATTCTTTCCACCTACTTTTTTAACTGCTAAACGTGCCGCTTTAATTGCAGCTAGTGTGGTTTTCTTAATTCCTTTTTCATTATTAAGTTGATTTCCGTTAAATGATTTTTTCAATGATTTTTCAACCTTTTTCACTATATCGCGTTTGAATGATTTTTTTAAACCCATACCTAACTTGCGTTTAGTTTTCATTGTTGTAGTAACAAACCAAGCAGCTGCCTTTTCACCTAGTTTTGCGTCCTTAGACTTAACTCTTTTCCAAGCTTTATTTTCTAACACTCGATCGGCTTTATGTCGATCCTCTAAAGCGGAAGATTTCGAATATTCTATGTCGTGTTCCTTGCATGCAGCGTCGAGAGGGTTTATGCCAGGGTCTCCCCTAGCTAATCTCTTGTTTAGCTTAGTTCCAGGTCCGCAATATTGGTATCCAGGAATGTGCAATTCAACTGGTAGATTACTGATAAGGGTATTAACCAAACCGTCTCCTGTGAATGATAACATTAGACTGAATGCAGGTCTTTACACGAAAATATATTTATAAGTTTCAATTTATTTTCCTTGAATTTATTCAACTGTTTACCACATTTATATCCGAGCGCGTTAAGATTTCACTTAAACGAACCTCGGGAAAGTGTCTTCATATAAATTCTGTACAGTATAATTTCGTATAATGAAACGACTTTATTGCAGACCCGCTTTAATTCACCGCCAAACATTGGATCACGATGCCTGCGCTCTGAATTTTAAAACTCCTTCGTTTAGCATAAATATTTTCAATTTAGACCTTGCAACTGATGACTCATAACCGCTATTTATGAATGGGTTATTTCACAACAGAGCACGTTACTGTCATTGCTATCGAATTATGGATCGCTTGATCCAGTTGTGAGTCATACCGTTGTCATAGCAAATAAAAATTTGGAAATCGAATTATTTGTTTTATTTACAACACTCCACTGGGTCTATTTCCTTGAAATGATTTTCTAATTCTAGAATCCTTGTGGGCCCTCAGTTTTTTTAAGGGCCCTCAGTTTTTTAAAGGGCCCTCAGTTTTTTTTAAGGGTCCTCAGTTTTTTTTAAGGGCCCTCAGTTTTTTAAGGGCCCTCAGTTTTTTAAGGGCCCTCAGTTTTTTAAGGGCCCTCAGTTTTAAGGGCCCTCAGTTTTTAAGGGCCCTCAGTTTTTTAAGGGCCCTCAGTTTTTTAAGGGCCCTCAGTTTTTTTAAGGGCCCTCAGTTTTTTTAAGGGCCCTCAGTTTTAGGGACCTTGGATTCACATGATTTTACAGATTAAAACACAAATTACAAGACTATTTGAAGTAAACATTCTATTCCTTTATTAAGTATTTTTTATGACCAAAACAAGATTATAACACAAATTACAACTCTATTTGAAGAATTCTCCACTTTAATCCCCCACTTTAGTTCCCCACTTTAATTCTTCCATGTTACTCCCCATGTTAATTGGTCACTATTTCAAACTGATTGGCCTTGTTTTTTCCCATATCCAGTTGTCCTTTGTAAACCAGCGAGTATTTTCCACTGGAAAAATGTTCGATGCACGGCTTGAACACCTCCGTCACTGTGTTTGGCAGGAAAACGACACTATCCTCCAACTCAAGCAAAACGGTCTCCCCGAACGTCGTTTGCACCACCTTGCCAGAGAGAATTTTCATCGGCACACCTTCACCCAATTCCACTAACTTTACCGTCGGTTTCTGAGACAAGCAACCAACTTTGTTGATGGTTTCCAAATCCATTTTGCTGCAAGCCATCTTCGACTACTGAACTCCAAACAGCAAACTCTGTCTTTTATCAAAGCTAGAGGGGTGGGGGGGAATGCTAGGACTTTCTAGCCCACCAAAATTCTCAGAAACCCCGCCCACTTGACCTTGGATGTCAATTCAACCTTGAAAACGAGGAAACCTTGAAGTCTAGCCACACCCCCTTGAAGCGATTCAACCTTGAAGTGATTCTCGGAAATCTTAAAGTCTAACCCCGCCCCCCAATTCCCAGAAACCTTGCGCGCTTGAAGTCCGACCTTGAACACCCCATCACGACTTCGCAACAACGACGACCTTGGCGGCCATTTTGTCCCAGAAACCCCTTTGTATCACTACTAAGCTGAAAATGTCTATTTTTCCGTATCTCACAGAGGATCGTGCTTTTACTCGTAACTTTTTTGAAGTGATCTTTTTGGTCCTGCAGGTCCATCATTTTAGTGCATCTTTTCATTCTGCAAGAAAAAGGTACTCTTGTTTCATAACGATCAAATCAACCGTTTGCGTTGAAATCGGCAAATGTGCCCCAAAACACCTGTTGACTTCAATATTCGAAACATAAAATTTTCACCTACCGCTTTAAAATGAGGAGCCAAAATGCAATTTTAAAAAATAAACTTCAACAACAAACAACATTTAGGTATATAAGGCATATTAGCCTCAATCGTAATGTTGACCCATGAGTAGGAATGAGTGAAGAAAAATAATAAATCTCGCAGTAGAGCTTTCCACGAACTATGCTTAAAAAAGTAATTTTGTTGTCCAATCTACTGAAAAATACCGTAGTATCAAACAAACACATAGGTCAATTGGTTGGCCTCCTTTCCTGAGACACTGTGTATACTATACAGGACGGTTCATCAACTTTAAATCGACAAACTTTATCGGTGGTAGAAAAAGTCATTATTAGCTAAAAAATCATACAGTGTGTTCCTGAGATAAGTGACAAAATGTATCGTATTTATTTCATTGGAAGCAACGACATTTTCAAACATTTTTTTCGAAAACTAAATTTTTATCCAGTATTTTTTCCCAATTAAAATAACGCTGACGAGTTGCTTATGGATAAAATAAATACGGAAATAATGCATAATGCATAGGAATCGAATATGATCTACTATCTTCATATTTTCATATTTTTTTACAAGCCTCCTACCGGTGAGTTGATAAGATGCACGAAGTATTAGTAGTTGTTTTCATGGTTTTGTGCATGTTAAAGTCCGGACTCAGGTGCGTAAAAAACGCGGGCTTTCACAATTATTGTCATGAATTCGCTAATATTATAGGGTGATTCAGTTATGATGTAAAAAGTTTTAACCCCAGGTGGAAAAAAAAGCTAAGTATCGAAAAATCCGAAAAAACTTTCAAGTAACCTTAATCTACTATGATAATATGTGAAAGTGACAATCTAAAATCAATCCCTAGATTCTAGAGACTACGAGTAGGTACATATATTACTATTAGGTGTGTTTTTTGTTTGATACATTTAATAATAATTTTCACCCTCACAATACTCCAAACTAGGAGTCCCCAGAAGCAACCACATGCTTGTGCGGGAAAAACATTTGGGAAAAGCAAATAAACGATATTTTCTACGTAGGTGGTCAAATTATTTCATTATTTTATAAAGAAGAGAACTAGGTATATGAAAACCATCTGGGTTTTTCTTTACTTGACTTTCTTGTTTATTTCACTAGAAACTCAAGTAATATATTATATGCTACTTATTTTTTTAAATTTGGAGAAGTTAATTGTAAAAATTTTCATACTGATGCCTCCAGAGACGTGGTTTTGGGGGAAGAACAGGGAGCTCATTTTCAGGAAAATGGAATTATTACTATTAGCTATTACCAATTTTGTTTCTAGGCCATATCTCCCAAAAATATCAAATGAACCGAAACAGATTCTGGCTAACAATTAAAGATATATAACTATATGCCATTTGAACCTAGATGTCTCTAGTCTCGCCGGAATCATATGGAAACGTCCTTGTTCTTATAATTATTATACAGGGTGTTTCTAAATTATGGTGCCAAGGTATTGTCACAGGTAAAAAAATGTCATTTTGAATAAAAAGTTCCCTATAAACATGGGTCTGAAAATGCATGATAAGAAATTTACAGGGTGATAAATGTATAGTTTGAAAACATCTTTATCGCAATAACTTATACATAAGTTATGCAATTTAAATGAAACTTGGTGCAGCTATTTAGTAACTGAAGTGCAACAATTCTGTGTAAAAACAATTTATACCCATCGACCAGACGCATAACAAAACACCTATTGATTCCAAAATTCAAAAAATAAAATTTTCAACTACCGCTTTCAAATTTCACAAAATAATTGTACCATTTAAAGTGACAAAAAATCCTTTATGAACTATGGTATCAACAATTTTTCGCTTTCAAAATGGAACGGATTGAACTCAACTAAATTTTAAAATCCATATTACAGGAAAACCAGTGATGTTTTACTCAATATCCACTAGACATTTTTTCCTAATTTTGAACGTACAATTCATCTGTAAAACATTTAAATGCGGTAGGCGAACCAACGTTCGTCGACTTTCAGCTATGGAATTCCCAGGAAAAACTGTTATAAAAAAAACCTGCCAGTCGTAATATCAGAATAGGGAAAAAAGCTGAGATCTGTAAAGTATGTGGAATAACTATAAATAGGAAGCAATAATAGTCTAAAAAATCATCCAACGTGGAGCTAGATGTCTGTAAAACTTCCTCACTTTCGCTAAAATCGTGACAACAATCAAGTCTGGTCCTTACAACAATTTTATTCTCATAGTTCTTAGACTGCTTCAAATTTGATAGAAAATAATATTAACAAATTTGATAGAAAATAATATTAACACGTTTTAAATGATTAAGCGTAATGTTTTTATAAAACCTTGTTGCAACTGCAAGTCTGAACCATGATATATTAAAGGGGAGAAGATTACTCTCTCAAGGCAGCCTGATTTTGGTCCACTCTGTGCATTAGGTACGTCGCGTTGTGACTAGTGGTTGGGAATCTACGTCCCTAAATACACTCGAAGATGTAATTTCGAAAAAATATCTACCATGTGCGGAATGGCATTAAGCTGTAGAACAATAATATATTTGATAGGTACAAAAACTCTAGCTTCAAGTTGGTACGTAATGTGATAACAAATAGGAAATAAGTTACTTTTGATTAGGTTACCCAAAATACCCCAAATATAGAATTCAAAAATATTACTTGATGTTTTTTGTATTCCTGTCCATTTCTAGAGAAGAGACACTGAAGAATACTTGCTCCAAATATTCTTTTCTCACTTACTCGTAGAGAATGTGGACATATGTATATTGTAGGATTAATTTTAGGTAATCATCAGTCATCAATGTTCCACAAAAGATTGCGTATGATGAGCACTGTACTAGATATTATTTATGTACCATCCATTTTTTCTTATTTCACTTCAAGTTGCGTTATGGATTGATTGTAGATATATTGCATTATTTATTATAGGCAATAATAGCCTGTGCAACTGTCAATGCACATTATTATCGCTTACATTTCAAATCAGCCTTGGTACCTTCTAACTTATAACCTGGTTCCAATGGGCAGTGAATGAAAAGTAACTGTAATTTTCGCATGGGGATATATGACTAGATAAAGATTATTTATTGTCGAGAATATTTGGTTTTGTTTATTTTCATTTTTTTGTCGTGTATAACAGATGATGTTATTTAATCTAGCCATCCTTGGAAATGTATATCCTTGGATGTATTGGAAGCATATTCGACGTGCAAATTCTAATCAACAATGCCAGGATAAATTTGAAAATAAGGATGGACTATATATGTAACCTTCGTAAATCAAGAAGGATGTGAATCATCATAGCCAATCTCTCTTAGTTAACTACATATAGGTACGCAAGCTTCTTCAAAACAATAAAACTTGTTTGATTTAAAAATATGAGAGTTGCCAAAGTAGAGCAAGAAATATTAGCTGTTTATTGAAATATTCTAGCAAATTTAAGCAACTTTCTGCTCACCTTAGTCATCTTTGTCTGCATTCAATAAAATAAGATCAACAGAAATAATGCAACAAAGCACAGCACCTGCATTGATTTGTCGTTGATTGACAAAGATGAAATAGACGCACTATTTAGGCAAACACTCACAAACCACGAAATATTTCCCCAAGGAATCTACTGTCACAATCAGGGAAAACGAAATAAATTGTGTTTCGTTTGTACATTAGGAGGTAATTTTACCTCTATGGAAGAGGGTGAGTGAACCTGTACGTTTGTTCAAATAAAAACGCTTGGAATAACGATTAAGTATCTACATCCGTGTATTCCTAACGTGTCGCAAATGGATATTGATTATTTTTAACATTCCGTACAACGAGTAAAATGTGCTAAGCATTCCGTTGAACTTGCGAGAATGAAGACATGTTCCGGGGTCAAAGGGTTGTTATTAACACAAATTAAATATTGCGTTATATTTGAGTAGAAAATCTTAACAATAGCATACAAATAGCGTGAAAAATTGCGATAAAACAGAACAGGTTGTTGCCTTATGTATATTTAATACAGGAAGTTTGGTTTGGTAGGTACAGTATGGGAAATATCAACAACAAAACTGTTCTAATCCCGTTAACTCTGAAATTGCTAGAAAAAACGAGAAATAAATGGTAACTTAGAAGCTATTATAACTTAAATGAAGATACTTTTGCCAAGACAATCTTAGAAAAAAAATACCTGGTGGACATACTTTTACATGACTACCAAATTCCAAACTGTATTCATAAAATGAACATTAAGGTTAATTACTTCCCTTCAAGATATTGATTAGTGTGATCCATTGTATGAGAACGAGACCATAAATCCCAAAACTTTTTCTTGAGGTAAAAAAAACATACTAAGTTTATTATATATTACATTGCTTAGTATCTTTTCATCTCCTTTGATTTTGTATACAGGGTGTCTATTTTAAGTATCTCTATTTTGCGACAAAAAATTCACGGTAATTTCGGAATAGGTTGTCCTAAATTTTATAGTTTTGGGGTTTCTCCTATTTTCAGAAAAGATTAAAAAAGTAGCTAAGGCTCGATTTTTTCTTTTTGCCGTGTTTTTTACGTGCAATAACTTTTCGTTTGTGAATAATTTTGATTTCGGTAGGTATAACCATTTGTGTTTTCTGAGCTTTCGGAAAATAAATCATCCCCTATCAAATAGTCATGACAACAAAACTATAACCTAACCATCCAATATGTGTTCTATCCGATTATCTATACTAACTTCTCCTTGAATAAGTAGGTAATCATATTTTACTGAATTCCACTGAACATTCAGCAACACAGTTGTCCGTATTTCGTATTTCCTAGAATAAATGCAGATTCCTTAATTTTTCGCCTATTTCCGAGTTCTTCTTTGAGAATTGGTAGGGACCTATACAACAAAATTCTATGATTATTATTAAAAGAATGGTCACCCATTTTTGGCTTTGAAATTTGATTTTGCCTGATATAATTTGTACGTTCTTTTAAACGAACGTTAAATGGCCTACAAGTCTGACATTATTAAAAAGATTGCCTATGTATTTTAGCTTATCTGATAGTCTAGGAGTATAAGGAATTATTAAATTTAGTGGTCGGTGCACCAGATTTATTTCTCTAATATTCTATATTCTATTAGGATTGCTGTTTTGTTGTTAATCCTGAAAAATTTGCTCAACAAATTCAATAAGATACCTAACAACCTAAACGAAAATCAACACGGCTTTCGTGTTGGAAGATCGACATGTACAGCAATCTACTCGTTTTATCGGAGGTTGGTTGAGCATATGGATCGCGGCGAGTGACCTGCTGGGGTCTTTTGTGACCTCAGTAGGGCATTCGATTGCGTCGATAGCTCTCGATTGCTCCGCAAACTAGAGTCATATGGCGTCAGAGGTATTCCTCTGAAATGGATCGAGAGCTACCTCACGGGCCGTGAACAGTATGTGGCTCTAGCCAATTCCACTGGCAGGGCCACAACATCTGAAAGGGCAACAGTGAGTCTGGGTGTTCCACAGGGATCCGTACTGGGCCCTCTATTATTTGTTGTCTACTCTAATGACATCGAGACATCACTTTCTGACAATACATCCGCTACCCTCTACGCGGACGATACATCCCTTCTTATATCTGCGACTACCTCTCAACAACTACAAAATATGTGTAACTCTAACTTGAGGAGCTTGACGAGCTGGTTCAATAGTAATAGATTATATTTAAACAATTCTAAAACCAATTTTATGCGTTTCCATTGTCGTCAAAATTTAAATGACCTGGACATGGATATTAGGATCGAAGGGGTCCCCATAGAGCGGGTGTGCAATACAAAGTTTCTTGCGCTGAGTATTAACGATACGTTGAGTTGGAAAACACACTGCAATGTCTTGACAAAAAAATTAAGTTCTATCTGTTATCAGTTACGAAGTCTAAGGTTCGTTCTTACTGAAGCTCAGCTCATTATTTTATATTATGCAAAGGTGCACTCCCGTTTGACATATGCCGTTGCCCTCTGGGGATCGTCCCCGTCGGCATCCGTTGTGTTTATAATGCAAAAGCGCATAATCAGGGCCATGGTAGGAGTGGGCGCAACCACCTCCTGTCGCCCTTTATTTAAAACTCTTAAAATCCTGACTTTATCCGGAATCTTGATATATGAATTGTCTGTGTACATATTTACCCGAAAAGATAATTTTGCCTTAAATGGTGATATGCACCATTATAGTACTAGAGTTGGGTCACGGTTTCGAGTTCCTTTTTCGAGATTGAATATGTCGAGGTTATCACCAGAAGTCCTCGGCTTAAGAATATTTAATTATTTACCTGCCTACATTGCTTCAAAGAATACATTGAAAAGCTTCAAAAATGCCTTAAGGGAATTCCTCATAGAGAATTGTTTCTATAACCTGCAGGAATATTTTGACTATAAGATGTGATTCATGCCTGTGATATTTGATGAACCATTTGTATTATTGATGTATTAATTATTACTTGTGTCAAATTTTATTGTAATGTGACGGATCCTATACAATCTTGTCGGTGGGAATAAAGATGTTTATTATTATTATTATTATAATACTAGATAATCAAAAAACACTGAAAAGGATCGCGTTTTTTTGTCAAAATAACATTTTTTAAATGGAACACCACATATATTACATTTTTGTATTATGAAAGATATTGGAATTTAGAATACAAGTGGTTATAACAAAATGTTAGCTACAATGAAAAATAACGGAGGTAAGAGGTTCTATACAACTCGAAAACTAATCTGAAATTAGAATACCACCTAGGCTATGGAAACAAATGACAATAATTTAGTCCTTCAATAGTAAAGGAGTTACCAATGGTGCGCACTTAATTTGGATCACCCCGTATAGAATTATTCGAAAGTTTGACAGTTTATAAGTTAATATTACTATTTTGTTAAAACTATAGTGAAATGATTTAGTTGAACTCTGGTCCAAGCATATTCTGGTGTCATCAATATCAGACCCAACTTAGTTTTTTATTTACAGTTATTGGAGACATGTAATTTTTATTTTTGACAAGTGTACAAAATCAAAATTGAAAGTTGGGTTGCCCTATCAACGTGAACATTAGCCTAAAAACTACACAGACATTGCACACTTAGTTTTTTCTGTAGATTAATCTTTCCCTAAGGCGTTCAATCGTGCGTTCAATCTACCCTATGACCAATTTTGTGAATTTTCAATGTGAGTATGAAACAAGCGATTCAGCGCCCCTCTCATTAACAACAGACTGACAGATGTTACGTAATTTTTAATTCAGTTCACAATGCTTTCATTTGAATTGACGTACGTACCAATTTTAGTATCAAAGGGGCGGGCGTTTTTTCTTCACCCCGCAGAAAGAAAAATAATTGCTATGGTAGGAGCCAAATGAATAATGGTCGAGAAGTCGGATATATTTAGATTTACCTTCCCAAGAAGCACTTAAGACTTCTAACTGTTATTTCTGGACTGATTACCATTTTTAAGGAAGGCTTGCGTGATTGGAAATTCTATCCGCTGTGCTAAAATTAGTACTAAATACGGTCATAATTACAACACATTAATTTCTCACACATTATGCCCACGGGTGTACTTTTAGCACAGAATACTATTACTATTAATACGATCAAGAATAAAATGAAAATAAATATTTATACAGGGTGATTCAGGAGGAAATGTCAATATTTTAGGTACGTATTCGGGGACCCAAAATAAACATAAAAGTTCCTATAAACATGGGTCCTATTCCCGGCCGTTACCGAAATACAGGGGTAAACAACATTCAATTTAAGGTTTTTATTACATTATTTATAACAGGTAGGCTAGGTTTTATAGTTTTCAAAAATGCCACCGTTTACTTCTAAACATAAGTCAGCTCTCTGGTGAATAGCTCGGGTCGCTCTATGAATGGATACGGGCCTGTTTCTTATAGTTGCTGCTGCATTTATTATTCGATCGAGTAATGCATCTCTAGTGTTTACTTTACTTGAATATACCAATGATTTAAACCACCCCCAAAGACAATAATCCAGAGGATTAAGGTCTACTATTGCTAAGCAACAGGAATTTCCGCCTGAATCACCCAAAACCTAGCCTACCTGTTATAAATAATGTAATAAAAACCTTAAATTGAATGTTGTTTACCCCTGTATTTCGGTAACGGCCGGGAATAGGACCCATGTTTATAGGAACTTTTATGTTTATTTTGGGTCCCCGAATACGTACCTAAAATATTGACATTTCCTCCTGAATCACCCTGTATATAAAGCACAAAGTGTACTTAGACTGCAAGAGTATCTACTAACTTAAATCAGTCATTATATCTCAGCTAGAATTGATGTGATCAGTATTTTTACAAATAATGTACCTGTTGACAAACCATTGAATATTTTAAGCAGAAAGTTGGAAAATGATCAGACTTTAGTAGAAAGGATAAATTTAAATAATAGATTCAGTATTAAAACTAACCACACTACGTGCTAAAATCGCTTATTTTTAGCTAGGAAATGAATTTTACCAGCATAAATATGGAATAACTATGTTGTCTTTTAAATCGCCATCATTCATAAGCAATTTATTCATGAAAGATTTTGAACAACATGAGATGACTATACAGGATGATTTTTTTAGGTCTACCACCGCGATTTTCCCGCTTATTTTGCGCCCTACAAAAAAAAAGCGAAAGAAACAAAAATGTGGCAATTTTGGACAGCTAAGTGGTGCTGCAAAAGAAATCGGCATCCATGGCCAACTTGTCGCGCAATATTAAAAAAACCTCAAATTGAGCAAAACTATAACCTAATAGCCGTGGAATGTTTATTTTAAGAGACAGATGAAAACTTTTATATTATATTCTTTTGCAGCACCACTTAGCTGTCCAAAATTATCACATTTTTGTTTCTTACGTTTTTTTTTGTAGGGCGTAAAATAAGCGAGAAAATGGCGGTGGTAGTCCTAAAAAAATCATCCTGTATATGTCCTCAAACCTAATGTTTGGTTGAGATATGTAGATGACATATTTATTAGTAAATTAGAGAGTATAGTAACGAGTGTCTATGGAGAACCAATAAATACTAATACTTAATTAATAATTAATTCCAATCATAATGTTAGTGTTAAAAAAAGGAGTAATTAAGAGTTTATGTGACCGTGACACGGCAACAACACCGATTTCTTCTAATAATAACACAAAATTTGAGGAGAAAATTAAACATGTCAAACAAGTTATTAAGAAGAAAACTAATAGTTTATCCTATTGAATTTGTTACAATCAATCAATAATTTTCGTTTTTATTAAGAACTCATAAACATACCTACAACTTCTGAATTGTCATCTCTGTCTCATCTCTTGTAGACCTCATTTTTTTAGGCTACCCCACAAGAAAAAGTCAAGTGGTGATAAGTCTGAGCTGCGAGGTGGTCGAGCTATTACACCATATCGTCCAATCCACACTGGATACTTTTCATTCAAATAATTCCTAATTTCGACATTTGAGTGACATGGCGCACCATCCTGTTGCCATACAATTGAATCGGTAATTCCAGGGGAGGCGGCAATTCCGTTATACGTTGCTCAATATAATTTTCCAAAATATGTTTATATTTGTGAGAAGTCCACCATTGAAAAATATGGGTCCAATTATTTTATTATTTAAAATTCCACATCAGGCACCAATGGATGTTCTACCTTGATTCTGTACCGGAATAATCTTTCGGGGATTTTCACTGCTCCAAAAATGGGAACTTTTTCGGTTGAATATTCCAGAGGTAGTGAAAGTAGCTTCATCGGTGAATAATATTTTCTTTAAATACTCTGGATCTCTTCTTAAATACCCTCTCATAATATTGCAAAAATGAAGCCTTTTTTCATAGTCATTATTGGAAATTTCTTGAACTTTTGTAAATTTAAATGGTCTATATTTATGTTTTTTTAAAGTCTGCTAAATAAAACTGTAGGAATAATTTAAATCTCTTACTGCATCGGCTATTGATTTCTTCCCATCTTCTTCAAAATATAATAAAACCTGCAGCTGAGCATCTTCTTGTCCCCTCCTTTCTTTCTTTTTATTTAAAACCGATCCTGTGTTTTGAATTTTAAAGGCAAGTTTTCTAAAATGACTTTCACCAGGACAATGTCTTTGCGGGTATTTGGGCTAATAATATGTAGACTTCATAAAAATTGTTTCGTTCCTCCACTGAATATACCATTTTTTCAAATAACAATGAGTCAAAATAATGTAAAACCATTAGCAAACTAAATTTTGTGACACTAATAAATTCACTACAATATTAATTTACGAAAATGACAGGCAGACCTATTCTTTGTTTTCATTTTCCATGGCACACTGCTCGATTTTTGAAATTTAATAAATATATCCTAAAATCACAATAAAAATGTGAATATTATTAAAACTGTAAAACATAAATATAGACATGTATATATATTTAAGAATCTCTTTTTAAGAGTGCAATAAAATGCACATAAGTCGCATGTTTTAAACAGTTCAGTATGTTTTTGCATATATTTTTAAAATAAATTCAAAATTCGGAATTTTAAAAAAATGACCCTGTACATTTAATTATTCCTTATATTCCTGGACTTTCAGCTAAGTTAAAACGCACAGGGCACAGGCAATCTTTTTAATAATAAATGATGTTTAGTGGCATGTCAGATAAATGATATCAATTGAAAAAAAATGCACTCCAGTCGGGACTCGAACCCGGGACTCCTACTCCTACTGTGGCCGTAGGCACTTAACCAACTAAGCTATAGGAGATACGGTATTCCATCGGCTAGTTGTTATTTATTCCAACTGATATTAGTTAGTAGCGGCGAGATTCGTCGTCTTCTACAGCTACTAGAAGGGGCTAGAGGGTGTAGGGTAACCATTCATTATTGTTGGTTATGTGAACTTCCTATTTGTTCTTCTGCCCACAATATTCGACATATTGCGACTTAATGCAAGTATCGAACGTAGAAATTCTAATCTACAATGTCAAGCTTAGTTGGTTAAATGCCTACGACTACAGTAGGAGTCCCGGGTTCGAGTCCCGGCTGGAGTGCATTTTTTCAATTGATATCCTGACATGCCACTACACATCACTTATTATTTATAATTATTACAGGTAGGTACTAAAAATCTTTCTTTGTTTCATAATCTTTTTAATGTTAGAACAGTATCTAAAACTATTTAAAACGAAACCATTTAATGAGGTACAAATTTCAAAAATTGCATTTATAAAATTCCTTGTGAACGTGGAAAGTTCTATGTTGTGGAGAGTTCATTTAACGTTCGTTTAAAAGAACATAAAAATTATATCGGGCAAAATCACATTTCAAAGCCAAAAATGTGTGAACACTCTTTTAATAATAATCATAGAATTTTTTGGAATGGATCCGAACCAATCCTCAAAGAAGAATTAGGAAATAGAAAAAAACAAGGAATCGGCATTTATTCTATGAAATACAGCCAACTGCGTTGCTGAATGTTCGGTGGAATTCAGAAAAAAAATTAACTAGTTATTCAAAGAGAAATTAGAATAGATAATTAGATAGAACACATCAGGGTACCGATTTCTGTTTAGAAAAACCCAATTAAAAATTAAATGAAACTAACTGCTTATGTCAACCTGTCAAATAAGAAATAGTAAGCTATAGAAAGGAGTACGAATGGCTTTGTTTTTAAATGTGATTAAGAAATGTGTTTCCTCCAATTTTGGCAAAAATTTTGATTTTTGAACCAGACATATTTTCCATAATCTACACATAACTATTTCTGAGGAAGAAAGTACAAACTTTCGGATAGGCTGAAAACACATTTTCAAAAGGCGGCGTAGAAAAAGCCATTTTGTTTGCTTCCGAAATTTTCTTATTAGACCGAATTTAAAATTTACAAATTGCTCCAAATAGTCGAACCGTCGAACCTCTTGTGTGCCTACTGTGGCCGTAGGCACTTAACCAACTAAGCTACCGGAGATAAGGGTTCCAATTGATATTAGTTAGTAGCGGTGAGAGAAAGTCAAAAATGTGTGAACACTCCTTTAATAATAATCATAGAATTTTGTGGGATAGGTCCCAACCAATCCTCAAAGAAGAAGTAGGAAATAGAAAAAATAAGGAATCGGCATTTATTCTATGAAATACAGCCAACTGCGTTGCTGAATGTTCGGTGGAATTCAGAAAAAAAATTAACTAGTTATTCAAAGAGAAATTAGAATAGATAATTAGATAGAACACATCAGGGTACCGATTTCTGTTTAGAAAAACCCGATTAAAAATTAAATTAAGCTAACTGTTTATGTCAACCTGTCCAATAAGAAATAGTAAGCTATAGAACGGAGTACGAATGGCTTTGTTCTTAAATTTGATTAAGAAATGTGTTTCCTCCAATTTTGGCAAAAATTTTGGTTTTTGAAACAGACATCTTTTCCATAATTTACTGTTTCCCATAATTATTTCTGAGGAAGAATGTACAAACTTTCGGATAGACTAAAAACACTTTTTCAAAAGGCGGCGTAGAAAAAGCCATTTTGTTTGCTTCCAAAATTTTCTTATTAGACCGAATTTCAAATTTACAAATTGCTACAAAATAGTCGAACCTCTTGTGTGCAGAATATATTGGCCGGTATTAGCCCTTATGAGAGGTCCTTGGCACATTTATGTTTGGTATGCCATTAAAAAAATTTGTTATTTAAATAACCTGGTGTATATTTCCATAAAACCCAGTTAAAGTATCAAATTTAGGTCGTTATAGAAGTAAGGGCTAAGGGTTGTGCAAACAGCAGTGGCGTTCCTTGAGCTTCGAAGATTACTTCAAACAAATCGTTATTCGCCTTCAAATCAAGTGTTGACTTATTTTAATTTACAATTTTAAGTAAAACTAAAAAATATATTTACGGACTCATTTAAATCCGTAAAATGCTTCTTTTTCGGCCTAGTCCCTACATGAATGAATGACATGACAAAATTATCAAATAATGAAACTTGTTGCTACGATATCGATTTCTAAGCCAACTTTATGATTTCAAAAATTGTAAAAAGCGTATAACAAAATTTTGGGAGCGTATGACAAAAAATAATGTTTATCACACGTACCTAAATGAATTTTTTCAGGACTCATCTGCTATTCGGCAATGATTCGTCTTGAAAAACTTCATTTTAGGTACTTTTAACAAAAATAACTAGTTTCTAGGAAAGACCCGAAAATCTGATCTGTGCGTTTTTGTTGTATTCGTTCCCTAATTTATTATATTATATAGTTTGCTCAAATAGTATGGAAAACTTGAGGAAAACTCAACATTTTATCAAATCATACTAAAAGCGATTATTAGAAAAAATGTTAAAATATTATACATACATCGGTATTATAACGAATGGAATGAAAATAGTGCTTTTGTGAAATTATGTGCACGAGCAGAACTTGATTGTTGTTACTATCGAGGAAATATAACAAGCCTCCTTAACAAGCGTATAACTAAAGTTGAATAAAGATCTTAGATTTGAAAATCATATATCTATTTATAAACGAATATAATATGTACCTATAAGCATAAATTACAGGAAGAAAAGGTACAATTTATAATAGCTTGACTTACCTAACTATAATAATAATAAGTACATGCCGATTTCTGTGCTTAGTTGTCAAGAAGGTATATTTCATTGCATTTCATGTGAAATGGGACCTATAAACCTGTGTATTTTGATAAAGAAAATAATCGTTTGTGTTTAAAGTGTGAATAAAATAAAACATACAGTGTGTTTCAGTTTGATAATTAACAATTGCGTATTATTCAAAAGACTGGCCTATTTTCAAAATTCTTTTTATTAACATACAGGGTGAGTTTTTTGTTATGATCAGTATGAGGATCTCGGAAACTAGAGGAGATAGAGGGAAGGTTAAATGGGGAAAGAATTGCAGTATTGTGGGCTCAATTTAATGTGCCTTGTGGATTTTTCATGGTTTACTAAATATTTTGAAAAAACGTAATTTATACCAAAGTTGGAGAGAATTGTGTTCCCAATGCGGTTATCATGTCCTGCTTTTCGTGACAGCTGCCATTTGCGAGATAGCCATAGTTGGCCATAGTCTCAAAAAAGCAGGCATTTTTAGAGCTTTCCAACGATATAATACACGATATGGTTATTCGGAAAAGTAACGTATACAGGGTGTTCACTTTCAAAATGCCCACCATCGGTATTTTTGAAACGATAAGAGCTACAAGGTTGGTTAAATTAGACAATAGTTGCGCATTTTGATGTGTTTCAAGAATCTGTAAAGAAATTTGACATAGCTCACGCGGTTACTAAAATAACCTGAAAAAAACTGAAAACTTCCACTTTTTTATTTTGTCCGTAACTTTTTTAATATCAAACGGAATCGAATGAAATTACGTAATTAGGTACGGACTTTCGTATGCACTACTCAGAAAAATTCTCTGCCTACTGGATCTTTAGGTGTTCATAACCAAATTTCGATTTTCTTATGGCGGCCATATTGGATTTTACCACCATTGGATAGAGCAAAAAATTACGAATACAACCATGTATCGCAACACCTAATTAAACCCACTTAAATGTCGAATTTCTAATATTTTAAATATTTTGAAGTAGCAGTAGGCCATGATACCAAAAACAATATCAATAACTGTCACCTAATAAACTGAAACGTCAGTTAGTTCCCATAACCTTTGTTAACTACTTAAAATTGTGTGTTAACCGTCTTAAAGCTTATTGAATCATGCCCCAACAATATCCGATAAATGAAAGATTGGATATGTACAATGTTTATATTCGAAACTACCGTAAATTCTAGCCAGTATCAAGAATTATACCCCGAACGAAGGCAGCCTAACAGAACTATTTTCCGAAGGTTGTGTAGGCGTATGGAAGCGGATGCGACGTTACAAAACAAAAGAAGAAATTATTTTGTAAGAGCTAGAGGAGCTGTAAGTGAAATCAATGTTTTGGCTCAAATTCATTTAAAGCCAGAGACATCGCAAAGGAAAATTGCTAGGGAATGTGGTTTGTCGTTAGGGGCAGTAAACAAGATTTTAAAAAACACAGATACCCAGATACCATTACTTTAAAATTCAACCCGTACAAAAGTTACTTATTTATTGCCGGGGGACTAAGGCCTGCCATGCCGGTTAGATACTGACCCCTGCCGCCACCTATCTATTTATTAGTATTTAGTTTCTTGTTCCTATTAAAATAACGTTAAATAAATAAACTTTTGACATCAAATTTGACGCCTCTGTTTACTGCCTGGCTTCAAAATATTTAAAATATAGAAATTGTACATTTAAGTGGGTTTAATTAGGTGTTGTGATACATGGTTGTATTCAGACTTGGGTAGAATTCCAAAAACCAGTATTCGAATACGAATACAGAATACTCAAGTTGAACTGGATTCGAATCCTAGAGATTTGAATACCATTCTAACAAAAGTATTCAATTACCGAATAGTATTCGAATCCATGTATTCATATAATGAATATTGTGTTCATTTAATTACTTTATATCAAACACCCTGTAGAAGCTAGGCTGGTTATACTAAGTAAAATAATATCTTGGGAAAGGCTTAATCGATTCGCGAAAAAGGATCACCAATATATGACCTGTGGTTTATTATACAAGGTACTCCGGAAAACTTTTTGAATTTTGCCCCATTTGGTGGATAACCAAAGGTTTTGAACTAGGGCCAATTCGATGACACTATGCATTTTATTCTTATAAACATGCCTAATATGGTTTGTTATTTTTGGGGGTTTTCTTTTATTAACAGTCGACCACATAATATAGTACTATTTCAAAAAAGTATAATCCAAAATGTAGAGTTCTTCGAGAACTGCAGGTTGAAAAGTTGAAAATTTTTTGAAATGCCACCCATCTTCCAAACACACAGTATATTAGACTATTTTCATACATACAATAAAAATCAAAACTTTATATAGGTAAAAACAAAAAAATTAAATATACCTAAGAAATACCGATCACTGTCCACGTTTTTTGTTTGTAATCTTATTATTATTCAACATTTGAATACAGGATTCAAATTTTGAATCCTGTATTTTGATTCTGAATGCTGAGATTTGAACATCGGTATTCTTTCTAAGAGAATCCTCAAAAAATCAGTATTTATATTACCGAATACATAATATCTGCTTTAAAAAGTAGCTATAAGAATAAGAATACCTGCTTCTCGGGAGTATTTGAATAGGAATACGATTACTGGAAAAGTAGCTTGAATAGGATTCCGAATACTGAGGATTCGAATACTACCCAAGTCTGGTTGTATTCGTAATTTTTTGCTCTATCCAATGGTGGTAAAATCCAATATGGCCGCCATAAGAAAATCGAAATTTGGTTATGAACACCTAAAGATCCAGTATTCAGAGAATATTTCTGAATAGTGCATTCGAAAGCCCGTACCTAATTACGTAATTCCACCAAATTTCATTCAATTCCGTTTGATATTAAAAAAGTTACGGACAAAATAAAAAAGTGGATTTTTTCAGTTTTTTCAGGTTATATTAGTAACCACGTGAGCTATGTCAAATTTCTTTACATATTCTTGAAACACATCAAAATGCGCAACTTTTGTCTAATTTAACCAACCTTGTAGCTCTTACCGTTTCAAAAATACCAATGGTGGGCATTTTGAAAGTGAACACCCTGTATAATTATGGTCACCATTATAAGAAAAAATTGTGTCATATCTCAAAAATGACAGCTGTCACGGAAAGTAGGACATAATAACCTTATTGGGACACAATTCCCTCGAACTTTGGTATTTACACTTTTTATATAAAATCAGAAACAACGAAAGATGGATTAGAATAAATTGCCAAAATTTCGATTTTTGAAAATATCTAGAAATTTGGCCCAATTCAATAATTCTTTCGCCATTTAACATTTCGTCTATCTTCGCTAGTTTCCGAGATGTCCATACTGATCATAAAAAAAAACTCACCCTGTATAGTAAGTATGTGAAAAGCTCTACAGCTCTAATTACCTACCAAGTTTCAGTGTAAAGTGGCATTTTTTTAAAAGTTGGATAAGGAACCAAATACGACTATGGTTTAATAAAGTTTCGTACAGGACGTTCCAGGAAAAGATAGCGTAGACTTGATAATTTAATTTTATTGGACAAAAGACAAAATAATGCAAAGAAGTCAATGAGCACACATATCGCCTCCGAAGAGTTTAAAAGAACATATTCATAGCGATGCAATTTTTAATATAGTTAAAAAAGTAAATCAATATTTAAAACAAAGATGAAAGTATTAGTAAGGAATTTATTCTGTAAAATTAAATTATTTACACAGGTTCGAAGGCATGTTTAGGTACTACTAATGGGTGGGTCCACCACTAAACGGTAAATCATTAATGTGGAAACAATATGTAATTCAAAAGTCCAATACAAAAATCAGTATTTCTCCTCAATTTAACATCTTTGCGTGGAACACCCTGTATCAAGGAGACAAACTGCACCGCATTAAAGCATTGTCCTAGGGTGTCCCTGAATTATTACACAAAAAATATTTCCTCCCGTAAACTACAGGGCGTTCCTAAAATGTGGAATTTTTCGGCTTTTGCCTCTAATTCTAAACACCCAGTGAAAGCTGTCATTAAAACTTGAAAGTTGGGTACGGTCAATTCAATGGTGCGAAAAACGCTTAACTGTTGTAGTAAGGACACGAAATGAAGTGAAATTTCCAAAATAATACAGCAGATCGTAGAGCTTTTTACAAAAGTAAAACGGAAGTACCATATTTTATTATGTTCCTTTGGTTGCAAACACACAAATGGTATACTCATTGATTATCCTGCTATTATTGTAGCTAATTTTGCAGAAGAATACCACTTCAATGCCGAAGTATACAAGGTGTTCCGCAATAATATGCAAATATTTGGAGAAATTGTTCTACAGGTATGGTATTAAGCAGGGCTTTCATGTGAAATTTTTCGAACTAAGCCTCCCCTGCAAAATTATTCCAACCTAAAAAGGGCGAAAACAATTTGTTTTGATTTCCTTACTCTAGAATTCCTTTTCGCACACTTTGGTATACAGGGTGTTCGAAAAATAGACGGAGATATTTTAGAGGGTGATTCCCTGTTAAGAAATATGAAAAAAAGTTTCTATAAACATGGGTCCGGAAATGCAGAGTTTTCAAGATACAGGATGTTAAATAAAAAAAAATAAAACATGAAATTATTAATATCTTAAAAATTATTTACTCGATTCTGTTGAAATTTGACAGTGTTATTTGTTGTATTAAGAGGCTAATTTCGCCCTAACTAGATTAAATTATTAAGTCCAGTGGCGTCCCGGGGGGCACCTTAGCGAATATTATTATCAAAAAAATGTACGCCACTACCTTTTTTGTAACTTTAATATTTTTTGTTTGATTAAGCATCTAAAAATACAACTTCTTTCCCTCTTGTATTGTTTTCCTATCTCACTTCGTTTTCGAGAAAAAAAAACAAAAACCGTTTTATTGCATGTCACTGGACAAAATTGGTTGTAGTGTACTTTATGTTATGATATTGGAAAAGTTGCAATAACACTCTTTCCTAGAAATGCTTTTGATTACTTGTTTTCCAAGGCACTTGTGATTTTTTTTGCAAAAATTGATAAACCAATTTTGTCCAGTGACATGCAATATATTTAACATCCTGTATCTTGAAAACTCTGCATTTCCGGACCCATGTTTATAGAAACTTTTTTTCATATTTCTTAACAGGGAATCACCCTCTAAAATATCTCCGTCTATTTTTCGAACACCCTGTATAAACCCCAAACACATATTAATGAAAAAAATATAAACAGTAAAAAAGGTTGGTTCTACATTAATAAAATACGAATTTTTCTTTTTAAATAAACTAATTAAGTAAACAAAAAAGTACTAAAAAAGACGAGTACCTAGGTATTTCGGATTTCTACCCTTAGTATGCATAAGGTGCAAAAAGTGTCTTGATGGTAATTATTCAAGTTTCTAAATTTAACCGATTTTGTTAATAAAAATCAAAGCCAAATTTGTTTGTTCCTCTTAAGAACCCCTTAAGATCACCTGTAGAAGACTTCTTCCAAATATTTACAAAACTTGGACAAGGAAAGAGGCGGGACGCCTAACACCACTAGCGGCGTGTTACCGACTGCCACATCGCACGACAGGCCAGTGGCGTACCATGAAACGCGTTCCTAGCCAATATCACAAAAATGTTAAAAATAAAAAAGTAGTTAATTTTGACTTACATGTAATTTGAAATCTTGGTATTTATTTGCAGATAATATCCCAAATGTAAAGCTAGTGTCAAGTGATGAAATATATTTATACAAACAAAACAATGCACTTTATCATACTAAAAGATAGAAGGAATTTGAAGAAGTTAATTGAGAAAAAAATAAAGTTTTAGGGCATCTTCCAAAGGTATCTTGTTAAATATTTACCTGTGAAACGAAATCCCGGGCTCTTGCTTTTCACTTCTGGTTTTACAACCAAACGCTGAACAATTCACCATCGTAAGAGTATATTTTCCACTTAATAACTGTTACTTTTAATTTAAAAATTCACGAAATTAACTCACAACATACTCGCTTTGTCTGCCACATATAAAATGGCCGCCGCGCGCCGTTCAAAACGGCGTAACAAAATCTATACACGGCAGGGATTTGTACAGATCGAAACATCATCGTGTAAATAAAAATAAATCAAGACAATGGAAGTCCTATGCGATCTATGGTATAACGTAAATTTCCCAACTTGGCAGTCGATTAATACTAGTCATTTCACCTGGAAATCCGATCTCAAACAACACCCCGTTTCCTTGAAAACATTCACTATCTGATTCTTTCTCCCCAAAAATCTGCATACCGACACTTTTTTCGAAAGCCAACCCACCTCGGTCTTGTCAGATACCGTCTCTCACGCCATATCCTCGACCATGGCGACACATAACACAAAAAGCGGAGGCACGCGAGGTCCTCGCCTAGCAGAGGGGATCGAAACATCCCCCGAGTCGCGAGTCGTTCACATCCCACCTGTAACCTTTGCCTCTTATCTGGGTCAGTCATCGGGCGCTGATTAATATCGTCTTGGAAAAGG
The DNA here is from genome assembly GCA_963920635.1 of Pseudeuparius sepicola. NCBI lineage: Eukaryota > Metazoa > Arthropoda > Insecta > Coleoptera > Anthribidae > Pseudeuparius > Pseudeuparius sepicola. The sequence continues at coordinate 7,986,970 of OY987306.1, forward strand.
ACAATGGTCCTTCAGGCTGAGATTTCCATCTAAATTTATTCGCATTTGTAATTCCAATGGGGAAATTTAGTGGCTGTGAGAACAAAGGGTATAATGGGGGTCTGGGTTCTGTTGATTATTAAGGGTGTTTTAGATTGTTTTAGGAATCATAAAAATGCTAATTTTTTTAGCCATCTTTGCCCCGCAGGAAACCGAAACAAAAGATTGTACTTTTGGGAAACTCCTATCAAAAATAATAGAGGATCTTTGCCCAAAGAAAATATCTGAATTTTATATCGAAAAAACTAGTTCAAAGACAACTTTTTCAAGTTGGCTGGAAAATTAATACATTCTTAACAGTAAATGAACTACACTTTGAACTTTTAACTCAAAAAATATCTTCAAAAAATTTGTTTTCTGAGCTTTCGGAGAATAAATCTTCCTCCTTTCTCAAAGATCATGTCACGTCAAAGTGAAATGACAGATTATTAAATTTCAGGTTAAAATGTCATGACAACAGAAACAATAGCCTAGCCACCTTGTCTGATATTGTACCCTGTGTTCTATCTAATTATTTATACTAACTTGTCTTTGAATAAGTGGCAATATTATTTTACTGAATTCCACTGAACATTCAGCAACACAATTGTCTGTATTTTCTAGAATAAATGCTGATTCTTTAATTTTTCGTCTATTTCCTACTTCTTTGAGAATTGGTTTGGACCTATCCCACAAAATCCTATGATTGTTATTAAAAGTGTGTTCACATATTTTCGATTTCGAAATTTGATTTTGCCTGATATAATGTTTACGTTCTTTTAAACGAACGTTAAATGGCCTAAAAGTCTCCCCAACATAACACTTTCCACATTCGCAAGTAATTTTATTAATGCAATTTTTGGAACTTTGTCTAAGCTAATTAATTTTGGTACTTTCTTCATAAGGATTTTTTCTCACTTTAAATGGCAAATTTAAGCAGTTTGGAAGAAACGTGAAAATTTTATTTTTAGAATATTGGAGTCACCAGGTGTTTTGGCAATTTTAATGGAAACGGTTGAATTCTCCGTTATAAATCAAGTGGCGCCTTCGTGACAGACGTGGAAATTTACATGGTCATCGTATTTTCTGTGCAAATTTCTGTCTGTATTTGGAAAACAACATAAGATATCTAGTTAGTCCAGTAAATTTAAAGTTTAATATTGCAGTTCATTGGGTAAGAAAAATTTTCTTCGCGTCGATAGTAACTATATAGAAATCCGAGTTTTCGACCATCAACCCCTTGCAGGTTTTCCGTCATTTTGGGGTAAATCAGGTGTTCTGGTAAATTTGTGTTCTGAATTTTGCATATATATATAACAAGTTATAAGAATATAATCGAAAAAAAAAGGGTTGTAATTTTTTTCACATCTAATATATATTTTTTTCTGCTAACGACAGGACAAAATTTTCTTGTGCTAGCGAGAAATCATGAGCGATTGTTTTGTGTGCGAAAAAACGTTCAAGCATACACTGATTTCTGTTCAGGCACATTGACTGTACAAAAGTTTGGCTCTGTTCCTTGGCCGACTATAGAAATTCATAGGTATAACTAGGATTTATTGTAATGAAAAATAAACTGATCTTAATTTTCTATTTTTTTAAATGAGTATATAATATCTAAGCACATTCGATTAAAAAATATTTATTTATTTGATCCATATTCATTCAACATATTGATGTTTTGAACATGTCATATACCTACAAACTAAATAGTAAAGGTACCTTAAAAATATGTACGATTCGAACAAATTATGCAGTGAGAAACTGTTTAAAAAAACGCACAAGTACACAAATACAAATGTAAAGTACGATTCACGAATTATGGCGTACACGTCATCAATTTACGTCACTGAATCAAGCAAATCGAGGCTGCATCCTCCAGTGCCGTAGATTTAAATGGGGAAAATTTATACTTGTAAACGCAACCAGATATACCAGATACTCAGTCCTTTCACCCCGGTGAATTCACCCAAATTTTAATTGTAACTTAATGCGTTTTACCAGGTGAATTCACCCAAATTTTAATTGTAAAATAATGCGTTTTACTATCACAGGCCTATTTACAGAAGCTGTAATATTAGGTCCGTGGTTTTATTTTTATATATTATATACATTTCTGTATAAGTTTGCTTGCGTTCATGTACTTCGAGCAAAGAGTAATACATGAAGAGAGTTGGCAACGGCATAATTTTCAATCTACGAAAATGCGGCAAGCAATGATCTCTGTACCCTGCCCCGACCAAAATGCGAATAGCCTTCTTTTGTAAAACAAATATTCTTTGTGCGTCGGATGAATTACCCCACAACACTACTCCGTAACTAATGTGAGAGTGAAAGAGGGCAAAATAACAGGTACGAAGGACGAAGACATTTACACATCTCTTAAGGTTTCTCGAAACAAACAACGCTTTAGAAAGCCTATCGACGAGAAAGGCAGCATGACTGGACCAGCTCAACCTGTCGTCAATATGAATACCCAGTAATCTAGCTGACTCCACGGGGCAACCAGTTACTTTCGTAGTAAAATTAAGAACGCACGTTTTGTATGATACACGGACGAAAAGTAATTTTTCGTACTCCTGCGGTTCGCCAGCCTCCACTGCGCTTCGGCCTCAGAGAAATAACCAAGGATAGAGGGAGCAACAGCTTCAAAATACATACGTTTGTAGTCAACCAACATCTTATGAAAATTTACCGAAGTAAACAAACATTAGGCCCGTGTGTACAACGTTTACCTGAGATAGGTTATATCCTGAGAAATATCAATTTAGCCACATACCACACACTTTCTGCGTCCCATTGTATACAAAATCAGTCACTATATCCTAAATACTAATAAATAGCCTATAAATTAACAGAAAAACAATTAAAAACGGGAAAAATGCATACGTAAACAATCGGAAAACTTGACATGCTGGGCATACACAAAACAAATACCGCTGAGTTAACGGACGCAGCGCCAGCGGGAGGCGGGCCATCAACAGCAGCGTTGCCATGTCGGGCGGTTTGAGGTATCTGTGACGATTTTATTAAAGTGGTAATTAGATACTATAATTACAGCGCAATTTAGTTTTAGTTTAAAACTGTTACATACAAGAAATTAATAACTACATTTGTTAATTTCATTGAATCCCATTATTAAACCCTTCTATTTTGAAATGAAATGCTGTAAACAATGGAGTACGTGGCATCACTCAAAAAGATGTTGGCTTTGTTTACTTCTTGTCCTTACTCCCTCTATCCTTGGTTATTTCTCTGAGGCTTCGGCTGATGAAGTCTGTATCCGTCCGAAAAACTCAACTTACTATAAACTGCGACGCACGGATAAAATTAGTTATTAAGCTTCACATAATAATATGTCAAAGTACAGTTGATATAAAAAAAATGGGAACTTTTGTCAGGTATGTACAGCACGCGCAGCTACCTGCGCTACGAGGTGCCAGGAGACGTTGCGCGCCACTTTGAGACGCTACCGGAAATAAAAATGTTGTTCGGACAAATATTATAGATGATTTTGTAGTGAACAATTGTTCAGAAAATTTCACGCTGTCGTCAGCAGAAAATAAGATATTAGATGTGAAAAAAAAAATGCAACTTCTTTTTTTCGATTATTTTCTTAAAACTTGTTTATTATGCAAAATTCAAGAAAATGCCAAGAACACAAATTTGCAGAGCACCCTTTTTCCTTCAAAAATGATGTCGGCTATTTTTTTTAATAAAATTAAAATCACAGCTGTTATCGGCGAACAACTAATTTACCCTTAAATTCAAGATGGCGGAAAACCTGCAAGTGGTTGATGGTCGACAACTGGGATTCGAGCTTTTTTATATGGTGTAATATCGATGGAAAATATTTTTTTTCTTGCATTATGAATTGCATTATTACCCATACAATAAGTGACATACGCCGCATAAAATAAAAATAAAATTTTCTCTTAGCAGGATTTCAGATTCTTAGTATCTTCCATTACTTGTGGACCACCATATGATATGCTGTCGATCTGATAAAACTATTTGTATTTAGTGTAACAGTGAAATATAGTTTATTAATAAATTAAATTACTTTGTACCTTCTAGTGAGTTAAAAACTTACCTCTATTATTAGTTACAGTTACTGTTATTATATCAAGAGAATCTGACTGGTTAATTTAACAACGAGGCTTAACGCTAGTTCTAACGCGTTCAGTTCTTCCAATCTTCTCATTAGTCACATTAGTCTGATGTAGTCTCTAGATCAGACATTTCAACTAGCCGAAATTAATCCTTGCTATTATTACAGAAAACGAATTAAACAACTTGTGTAACGGAAATAGAACCAACACCGTCTAATAATTACGTGGCACAACCTTACCTAGTTCACAGTTCGGTTTCCTTTGAGCGAAATACTATTGATTGCCCTTTAACAAAAAGCAGGTGGGCGTCGTTGGCCAGCTAAAATTTTCTTTCCGCTAGACTCGATAAAAATCTTCCACCCTTGAAAATAAAAGAAGATTGATTTGCGGCAGCCATAAAAATTGTAATTTACGGTATGAAAATTAGCGTTGCCGGCAATTAGTCTTTTTACGACGGTGCGGGGTTGTTGCCTGGCGAAAACTACTTCTTTAACACTTGAGCGGTATTTTTAGACCTTACATCAATAGTGGGTGGCCTTTCGGGGATTTTGAAAGGCTCTAGGTAACATAAACTATTAAAAGATAGACGGATGTGATCTTGGCATAGAGGAAAAGTTTTGAGTCATTGGCAGAAACGTGAGCGTAGAGGGAATGTTGCCAAATGAGTATACAGGGGTATTATTTAAAGATTGCCCACCCCTTAAATTTTAAATTTTGTACCTAGAAAAAAATGATAAAATGAAAAAGTTGCAGGACATTTTCTTGCGATCTCAATGCACTTATCAGAAAAACAATTGAAAGACGCATTTTTCAGATATAGACAAAACATATTTATTTAATGGATCACCCTATATATTATTGGATATTTGAAACTAACATGAAATTGCAGTTTACAGTTATATTTACGATCTTTTGTTTAAAATCAAGATTGCCATGAATTGTTTCGCTATTGTTTCCTATACAATCTGACAGTTTTGGATCCATTGCGCCCTTTATTCAGTAAAAAGTAAGTAGAACAGTAGAAGTAATTAAAAATGGCTTACTATAACGATGCTATCCAAGAAAAAAGTTATATTATTGAGTGATATACTCGTATGATATCCGGAAAAAACGCGCGTAGGTATCCCGAAAGGCAGGTCCCTAAAGAATCCTATGTTAGATACCTATCTCAATAACAAATTTAGAGGGACTGGGAGTTTACTAACTACTCCGAGAATAAACAATATGCCCCAAAAACTAAATGAAATTGTGCAGAAAAACGTCGGTTTATATTTCGAAGAAAACCCAGGACATTCTATCAAAGATTGCTCCCGAAATTTGGAGATTCCCTGGAGTTCAGTCCAAAATACCTATACTGAAACGCAACAAATATAGAGCGTACGCATACAGGCCAGTCCAAATTATCTATGGAACTAATAGCAATAAAAGGCTAGAATACTGTCAAACAATTTTAAACAGACCCAATGAAGATGAAGTTTTTTTAGATTCATATAATAAAACTTTGTCTAATTCATATTAGGCACTCTACATAAACATATTTATTCATTCACTATCGTTGTTATTTTTACATGGATTTGCGTCATTTGTGATTTATTCTTTAGATGTTCATTAGGTTATTTTTTTGCTTTATTATACTAATTAACCTTAAAAATATTAGACCACAATAATTTCATTTCAAAGTTTTTCAATTTCCACCTCCCCCCCCCCCTCTAAGATATTTTTCTTAGTGCGCCACTGACTCAGTTATTATTATTTTATTATAGATAGTATTTTATGGACTGATGAGGCTAGTTTTACCACCAGTGGCATTTTGAAGAGGCATAATACATACTATTGGGCTTCCGAAAAGTTCTATCCAGTTCACAGGCAGGGCGGAACTTCAGTATAAAGTATGGTGTGGCATAGTGCAAGAAACCATTGTCGGATCAGTATTTTTTGACCGTGCTTTTAAATGGAACAAAATATTTAATTCGTAATTTAAATGTTCCAAATATAATTTGGCAGCAAGATGCATACAAAACCATTGTCGTCAAAAATTTCTTGGGTGATAATTATCTAGAATGGATTGGGTAAACCGGTACGATCTTATGGCCTGCGCGAAGTCCAGTACTTACCCCTTTAGACCTCATTTTATGGGGAACATTGAAGAATCGAGTATACCGAGAAAGAAACCACAATGTTGATGAATTAAAAGAAAAAATATAAAAATAAAAAAAAATGAAAGTGCGAACTGAGAAACATTAAACTCAGTTTGTTGAAGAGATATATAGGAAAGCCTTGTTCTTTGAACAAAATGGGGGTATCTCTTATAAAAACGTAATGTTATCATATTAACTTATAATAATTATTATTAAAACTTTTGTCCTCAGTGTGTCATTTGGATTTTTAGAGGGTTGTAAAATACAAACAACTGATCTTATGCCCTAAATGGCAATCTTGACTTTGAACAAAATATCGTAAATTGGCTGTAAACTGGCAAACGATTCGAGTGGACATACGAGTATTACACATATACGGGTGTCGCATTTTGATCTGGAACACCCCTGTAAAATTTGAACTGCGGCTTACGGATTTTAACGTTTTTTTTTTGTATATAGGGCCGTCCTAGACGTACTTATCAAACACTTTTCAATGACCATACGATTATTCTAGGGCCGGATTAAAAAATTTTTTGACACAAATTTTCAAGTTAAGGTATCAGCGATTTTTTTTATCGGAAATCTGATAACGTGGCGTTAATCAGCGCCCCTGAAAACTCCCAGATTCCAAATTTCAAGAAATTATTCCCACAAATTATACTTTTTACACTGCATCATAATTGCAAAAAATCAAAATTTTAATTTTAGTTTGAGTTCAGCTATTAAGGTGGCTATGGAAACAAGTGAAAATGGTAAAAAGAGGTCCACAGGGGACAATAGTAATAAACCTGATCGGAAACTGTATTCGGTTTCTCTTTTCAGTATCCAGTACAAATGTTTTGCCATTTGAGACGCAAGAGAGCTCGCTGCCGTCGCAGGCAGCGGTGGAAAAACAATGGCTTGCAGAAATGTCAGTTTATGCATTTACATCAAATGTTATTCAGGGGTTGATGATGCTAAAATAATTTAGGTGTTAAAAATAATTTAGTGGGTATAAAATGTAATTTCTAATCGATTCGTCAATACATTTCTGTCGTTTAAAATATTGCTGCTTTTAATTACATTCTTCAAATACGTACTTTGTAGTGTATAATTTTATACTTTATTATTTGTAACAAAAAAATGTAAAAATTAACGTTTCTCAAAGTGTTTGCACTTGCACGACTGCCTGCGACGGCTGCGAGCTCTCTTGCGTCTTAAATGGCATAAAATTTGTACTGTACAGCAATAATGAATAGAGAAACCTAGTACAGTTTCCGATCAGGTTTATTACTATTGTCCCATGTGGACCTCTTTTTACCATTTTCACTTGTTTCCATAGCCACCTTAATAGCTGAACTCAAACTAAAATTAAAATTTTGATTTTTTGCAATTATGATGCAGTGTAAAATGTATATAATTTGTGGGAATAATTTCTTGAAATTCGGCTCGACGAGTAGAAAACAATAAGGTGAATGACTTCATACGAAATCCAATATGGTGGCAGCTCCAAGATGGCGGACTAAATTTCTTTACCACCCTCCTGACATGGGAATAAAATAGGTCCTAAAAAGCACAAAATAAGAAGTAAGTCAAGTGGACACCGATGCTAACAAAGATTTAGAGAGCGTTGATTGGTGGTGTTTTAGTATCAATTCTCCTCCTAACCATATCCGTACTTGTAGTAGGTAAATTTTATGACATGTGCAGAGTAGTTATTTCTAATTGTTCGCCATATGAGCTTACCGTCTCTCATGTTACTTAATCTTCTAGACGTAACCGACACAGCGAAAGAAGGCTTGGCGTCCGTCAAGGATTCAGTCCACATAGCGCTCAACAACGCCGAGAACAGCGTGGGAGACGTGATGGGCAAGATCGGGGAGCAATTCAGCTTCGCCACCAACCACGTTCAAGACTTGGCAAGCGAAGCTGGACACCAAGCGGAAGACATGGCGAACAACTTGTCGGACACTGCCACCGAGGCGGTCTCCGAAGCCGAGACTGTCCTCGCTTCCGAAGCCGAGAACGCGAAAGACGCCTTCGTCAGCTCCAGCCGACATGCTTTTGAGACCGTTCATTCTATGGAGGAAGACTTGGAGGACGGGTTTAATATGACAGAAGAAAGCCTCAGGAGTAAGGTAGGTGGGCGTACAAAAATCTATTAAATGAAATCCCCCCTTGTTGACTCTCAAGTATGCCAGTAAACTCTTCATGGTCATTAGCCAAGTTTATCCCAGTAAGAAGAAGTAGGAAGTCAGTAGAATAGTTTCAACTAGATCGAAATTCATTTAGGTGGATGAGGCGAAATCCAGAATGGCCGAAATAGGGGGCAAAGCCGAGGACGTCAAAGAACACATTACCGACAAACTCGAAGACATCGAGGACAGCGTCAAGGACCACTTCGACATGTTGGGCGACAGCGTCCGCAAGGTCGAGGCGAAGGCGGAAGAGGTGCTTCACACGCCGGAGAAGGAGGCCAAGCTGGAGGAGTAAGTGGTCTGATGTGAGTGTTGACAATTTCAGGTCAGGAAGGGATTTCCATTTCGTAGGATTTGTGAAGTAGGTAGATGGGCGGGAGTAGGTATCCTGTAGAGTCCACTGTTTAACCGAAAGGAGGAATCGACCCGAGAAAAATCTATTCGCTGATTTTGCGTACTTCTGGATAAGATGTACCTACAGGTGTGTCAAGAAAGAATCCCACCCCTCTTAACTTTTTAATTTTTTAAGATAGGAAAAAACGTTTCAAATGAAAGTTGTGGGGAATTTTATATATATTTTGATAGTGTCAACCGTTTTTATACAGGGTGTCGCAAAAAAGTAGGGCAAACCAAATTTTTTGTTTTTTATGGAAACAACCTGTATATTTTTATATTTTTGAAATACACGATATTTTCCGATTCCGAAAATATATGTATGTCCTATATTTGTGTCACTCGTTTGAAAGTTACAGAGTGTTGAAATATTTTTTATTTAAGTTACTTTAATTATGTCACATAAACTAAAAACTAGCATAGATACCCTACTAATTTTAAATTCAATTTAATAATGCTAAAATTTCAATGGCATAAAGTGAAGATTATTTTTTCCACCATCGAAGTAGCCATGGCTTCGAAATAAAAATGTTTAGATATGCCCAAGCATTTATTTATTGTTTATTATCTGTCACACTGCATTTTTTTTTGTAAAAAATGAGTTATTCAATAGAAGAAATCTGTGATATTTTGTCATTATATTTTGAAAATAAAAAAATGCAGTTAAAACGCAAAGGCAGTATCACAATATACAGTGTGGATAGAAATTGTGGAATATTGCTTATATTTCTTAAAATATTCATCATATGAAAAACTTGTTTTAATAACAATGTTAGGGGAAATTATTTCCCGTTTAGTGGTATCAAGCAATCTTTCGTAGTACAAAAAATGTGGTTACCATGGTAACCGACTTGATTTTTTTTAAATGGCACCATATACGTTTTTTGGTGAAAATTGATACATTGGAACTTTCTGAATACGACACAATACAATTTTATGGGGTAGCATAAGAAAAAAATACAAAAAAATTAAGTTTTCTATTATGCTATTGACAATGTTTATGAAAATAATTATTAACATCAAGTTAGCCATGCCAAAATCAGAACAATGGGAAACTGTCACTAGCTGTCAGTTGCTTGTAATTGTGTACATTGTTACAGTAAACGTACTTTTTTACTCAATTTTCTGTGTACTTAAGTGCTTAGTAAGTTATAATGGCGCTTGAATTAAGTGAAACGGAAAGAATACAGGTTAACATACTAAGTACTTAAGTACACAGAAAATTGAGTAAAAAAGTACGTTTAGTGTAACAATGTACACAGTTACACAGCTAGTGACAGTTTCGCATTGTTCTGATTTTGGCATGGCCAACTTGATGTTAATAACTATTTTGATAAACATTGTCAATAGCATAATAGAAAACTTACTTTTTTTGTATTTTTTTAATAATTATTTTGATAAACATTGTCAATAGCATAATAGAAAACTTTTTTTTGTATTTTTTTCTTATGCGACCCCATTAAAATTGTATTGTATAGTATTCAGAAAGTTCCAATGTATCAATTTTCACCAAAAAAAAGTATATGGTGCCATTTAAAAAAATTAAATCGGTTACCATGGCAACCACATTTTTGTGCTACGAAAGATTGCTTGATATCACTAAATGGGAAATAATTCCCCCTAACCTAACACTTTTATTAAAACATGTTTTTGATATGAGGAATATTTTAAAAAATATAAGCAATATTCCTCAATTTCTATCCACACTGTATAAGTTAACAAAAGAATTCCGTCATTAAAAACAATTAGGCAAATTCGTAGACTAATCCAAGAGACTGGCTGAATAGTAAAAAGAAAGAAATGCTTTCCTAGAAATATTGTAAGAGACTATCAAGTTATTAACTGTACAGTGTTTCCTTTTTAGTGTGCAACATATGGGAATTTTTTTTATTAATTGCACAACCAAAATACAAATATTGCCGAAAGTTGGTGCATGTTCGATAATCATATTAGGTGACCTTAGAATGGTTGCAAGTCAAACAGCATACATGGTAGGTCAAAAAATATAAAAATTGTTCAAGAGTAAAGTACCCTTATTTCAAAGAATTCAGCAAAATGTTATTAAGAAAAGTTGTTTAGAATTAAAAGTTATGCCCAAATACCAAAACATGACCTCCTAAGAAAAAAAAATATATTTTTTGAAAAACATTAATTTTCTAAAAATATATATTTTTTAATATTCCCCCTAAACACTTTCATAATTTAATCAAAATCAAATTAATTTCTCATAACTTTGTTCAAATTCAAGCATATTTGTAAAATTAACTTAGATTTTTAGTTTTTTAGGGAATCACAAATTTCATGTTTGTTGCAACGATATTAAACACAACTTTAAAATTTCGCAAATATTCTTATGAACAAGGTAAAACATTAGTAATGATAATGTGTCTATTAAAAAACTCTTATTTAAGGTGCAAATTTTTTATTTTAAATGTTTAATAAGAAACTGTGGAAATTCATCGACAAAAAAAATTTTTTTCTTAGGAGGCTATGTTTTGGTATTTAGGCATAGCAGAAACAACTTTTCTTAATAACCTTTTCCTGAATTTTTTGAAATAAGGGTACTTCACTCTTGTGCAATTTTTATATTTTTCGACCTACCCTATATGCTGTTTAACTTGCAACCATTCTAAGGGCACCTATTATGATTATCGAACATGCACCAACTTTCGGCAATATTTGTATTTTGGTTGTGCAATTAATAAAAAAAAATTCCATATGTTGCACACTAAAATGGCCACACTGTATATTAGATCGTCCAAAAAATTCTATTAGAGATATAGCACGAGAAACAAAACCAAAACTGTTCATAGAACATTGGTTAATTTCGGAATGAAACCTTACAGAAGCTAACTCAGATACAGAAAGACAACCGACTTGTTTATTGCAACACATTAATAACTAGGCTTAAGCAAGGAAATGGTGACATATAAAAAAATTATGGACAGATGAGGCAACCTTTTCAACAGCCGTTTGTTTCAATAGGAAAAAACACCAATTATTGGTCGTTCACTAATCCTCATTTTCACCAAGAAATTAAAACCCAAGACCGTCTTTATAAATATGTGTAATCATGTTTGGTGTGGTATTACTTGTAATAGAATTATTGGACCAATTTTCTTCGAAGGAACATTGACCGGGCAAAGATAGGTATGTATGTTTTTCGAGAAACGAAATATTTGCACTACTGCATGATCTGCATTACTGCATGATCCGCTTAATTTACGGGCTGCAAATAGTCTGGACTAGACATCTCCGGACACATTTCTTTGGAGTTGTTTGAAAAATGCAATTTATGACAGCAGCACAATTACTTTACCGGACTTAAAATTAAACGTACGGTTGGAAATTAACAAATTAAATGATAATCCTCATTCCATTGAGGGTGTAATTGAAAATCTCAAAAAAGATACGGGCTCTGTATTTACGAACATATGGAGCTCACTTTGAACAATTAGCTTAATAATAATTATTGTTACCTAGTTCTTATAATTATTGCTATTTACTATTGTTATCAAATTCTTGTTATATTGCTGTGATTTATAATTAAAGTGGTTTATGTAAATAAAAGTTAATAAATATATGTTTACCTATACAACATATTTACAATCGATGCAACTTCCCAAAAATCTTGAAAAATTAAAATGTAAAGGGGAGTGGGATTTTTCCTTGACACACCCTGTACATCATCTGTCCTTTACTGGCAAAAAATTCGGCTTTATCCAGGGAAACGCTCCGCACTGAGGAATAATAATTGTTGTTTAGAAATTTATGACACGTGATACACGTGGAGCGACGGTAAACGTTATTCAATTCAAACTGGCGCCTTTGCCAGAAATGTGAAAGGTCTGAAAGTAGGTACATAATTTGAGAATAATGCAAGTATATTAGTTTTATTATTATAAGCATTTCACAAAATTTATAATACCTACAGAGTTACTGATGGGCAAGCTGTATTTTTCTACGAAGAAATTTGAAGTAGGTACAATTTACATTTACTAAAGCTGACCTAATATATTTTTTGCTATTTTCCAAATATACTTTGGAAATATTACTTGGATGCACTATGGAACTTTTAAAAGAGCCTATAGATTTAATTCCAAAATATTTCTACAAGGTATGTATGGCATTAGTAATGTTTACAACATTGGATAATTTAGCATATTTACGCATTTTTATCTACAATGATCCCAGTAAAATGGTAAATAATTATATATTTCCATTTACATTGACTCCCCTAATTAACAACCAATATATTATGAGTTGTTCAATGTTTTTTTTTATTCTCTAGTGTATTTCCCAACAATTTTGTTTGTTGAACTCTTCAAATTTATTGTGTGTACGTCTACCTACCTGAATGTGTAAATGCGACTTGTTTTGGAAACATTCCACCATATTTGTTTGTTTGTCAAAGTGAACCTAGAATTTTGTAATCAGTTAGGGGAGAGTGGGGGATGGCGGCCCCCTAACCGTTACCATTTCTGCGTTTCTCTTGCAAAGACGACCTTGATATGTTAAAACTTCTCGACATTTCTTATAAAGTGCGACTCCCCCTCTTATAGCATCCATGGCTGATTGTAATCTTTCTTTCTATGTATTTTCGCGGCATCCAGGGACTAAAAAATAATATTTTTATGAGACATGTCTAGGCCGCCATTACCCCCAACATTGTGTCCGGTATTCCCCCATTATTCCTTATTTTGGTTAATCAGTTAGAAATTTGAAATTGTTAATGTTAATCTACAGGCTCTACTGAATCCATTAATATAGTCTCGGTAGTTCTAGTACTTACTAATGAGCTAATTATTACCTTCCAAGCAACTAACTTCTTACAAGAAAGCCTGAGTTTTCAAAAATTGACGGCCGGAATTACCCCAGAGGCCGGCATTCCACCACTCTCCCCTATACTGCCGTTTTTCTATAATTAGGTACCTGGCATATTTTATGTTTTCAATTAACTCTTCAATTCGGCATATGAATATTTTCTTCCATTCGTCAATAATAACTACTCAAATAACTCTCTTACAATTACGTGCCCAAGTAATTATTCTACTTTTCTATAGTTTTTCACCAGATGATATTCTCAAAAACTGCCTAGCTATATTTACAATATTGTTCGCCATTCAAAATATCTAAAAACATAATTTCTACACTTGTTTATGATTCTTGGCTATATACCTCCTAAATATTATTCATTGGCATATTTTATTTCGATTATTTGCCTCATACTGCTTGCATTCAATAGGGTAGCTCCTTCCATAAAAATCCAACCAATCATATGCCTCTGCTAGCGATAATTTGCACTAGTGCAATTACCGGTAATTGCACTTGTGCAAATTATCACTTCGTTGCTTAGCAACCGCGAATCTGTTGGATACAAACACGTAGGTACCTATTAAAGTTTGTGTGTTTCACACTGTTCTAAATTATGCAGCTTATAAATTATGTTGCGGTATTATTAAGCATTATATCAATGAATTTATATAACCTTTACATTGCTAAATTCTTGTTATTTAGACCTCCGCCTCCGTTTAAATTTATGACACATTCAGAAAATAAACCAACGCCGACAGGGTATAGGTATAATCGCATTTGCCTTGGATACCCAAGCATCATGTTCGTTTACTCGAACGCTACAGTCGAAGCTGTCAATAAACTCGTTCAAAATGAGTCGTTTTGGATATGTAAACATAGAAAAAATTAATACAGAAATTATTAAATCGTATTCGTGAAATAATCTCGACAAATACCACTCGTGCTGGAAATTTTTCTAGATAATTTTATTCTCAAGCCCTATTTTGCCCATTAGCAAAACCACTCGTACAAATTGGGCTTTTATTTTCAGAGATAAAATCAGAAAATAAAAGCCCAATTTATACTCGTAATCTTTCTAGGCAAAATAGCGCTTTCGAAAAAATTATAGATAAAATCTCCGGCACTAGTGATATTACATACGATAATTTTCCGTTGATCGCTTATAAATCCATTCTATTTTAAATTTTCGTCATATCATTAAGGATGCTTTTTACTTCGAACTATGTATGTTACATGGCATTTTCAAGTTTCTCGGGTTGACTCCTTCTTATAGTTATACAGGGACTCTAGTATCCTGTAGTATAGTGTTGAAAAGTGGACGTTTGCCAAAGCCATCTGTTACGCGTAGGGTTAGTTGAAGCCACGATACACAGATAACAGTAGGTATGTCAGCTAGGCGGACGAAAATTAAACCTTTCTGCGCACCTACGTCACTTCGACAAATGCGCGGCCAACTTATAAAAAATAATCGTAAAAATAGCCACACTGAGATAAGTCAGTAATCAATTTCACGTCAAGTTGAATTGAATATGTTTGAATTTTGATATTATGAAAATGAAAATGTCGACTTATGTCGTCCAAAAAATGCACGAAATCTAAAAGCTGATGCAGAGCACTGTGATAGAGCTACAGATGATATATAGAATTTACCACCAACGATTCCAATATAATAGAATAATAGTGGTACAATAATTAACTCAGATAACTTTCTCAGGAGTATTGAAAATTATGTTAATTATTATTGTATTTTTGATTAAATTGAATAAAACCCAGAATCGGAATATTATTTGGGATACTTTTGGGGAGACAATCTATTCAGAAATAATCACATGAGTGGAAGTAGAGTATCTGGGCACTTATAGGCATTTGCAATTTTGTAATTCAGAAATAACGATTATATTGCATTATACTAGATACCTATTTTGTAGGCAGTTAGCACAAACCTTAGCGAAGCTATATAGGTTTGTGGTTGTAGATAATAAAATAATATTTATTTACATATTTTTATGTACCTACATGTAAATAAATATATCTTAAAAAGATGCTTGGCCTTGGTGAAAAATTTTGAGTTGCTATCGAAACAGATAGATTGGTGAGACCACCTATACATTATTATTAGGTATAAAATATATCATTTTTAAAAATCATATTTGGTTAATTTTATACACCTACTTTGATAACTTTTTTCTATTTAAGACAAAACAATAATTAAAAACCGATCCTTATGTCCACAATTCACTTACCGAACAATGATTTTAATTGTTTCCTATAGATAGTGTAAAAGTTAAATGTATGTAAATGCTCTAGGTAGAACTCAAATATACTCATCCAATATCTTATTCCTTTTTCGATTAAATAATTTCGATTTTTTAATGTTACTTTTTAAATTTAAATAACGGAATGTAGGCGTCTTAGTGTATATGTGATTGCCTAGCTCACCATAAACGTGTCAAATTTCCATTTAAAAATAATAAAAGATGGCCATGCTTTTGTCAAATAAACGTCACAGCTGACGCCTCAGCACCTCCGAGCAGAGATACCGTTATGTGTGTACCCGGGGTTGTAGCGTTGAGTGAAGGAATTCCTTCCCTCAACAGTTGTAGCATGTCTGAGAGATTTGTATACAATGTCTGTCCTGTTACAAAAAAAAACGGACTAGAAAAAACGGTATACAATTATGTGGCACCCTGTATATCGATAACCACGGTCTAGAAACAAAACCTTATGTATTTGCCAACGTCAAAGGTCACATTAAACGATATATAACTGCAAATTATTGTAGCAATCGAATGTATGTTATTTATTAAAACTCAATGTGATTCTAAATTTAGAATTTCCTTTACTACTGATTGCATATCTAAGATTAAATAGAACAATTAGTTGCGGTAAGGAGCATATGTAATATGAATATAGGTATTTAAAATTTAGTCAGTTATAGTTAGTGAGCCCTTGCAAAAAATTTTTTGGGTCAGACAATAAAATTTTATCTCCATATCTGAGTTTTTTACATGGGAATTTTAAATATTGACTGTGCTGTGTGTGGTCACAAAACTTCTAGGAAAACCACCAAACGTTAAAACGACTTGAATTAATATTGTGTTGCATGTGTTGTATCTCGCAACCTTCATCTTGAGTGCTTTTAATGTATCTTTCTTAGGAAACGGCAAAGTTCACACAGATAAACATTTTTCCTAGTTCGTGTACTTAAATTAAAGAAACTAAGAATTTGTCTGATTCTTACCTAACCTGTGCTTTCTATATTTCACAGTTCGCAGTTAGTAAGTTTGGCTTGTAAAAAAAATTACATTGCAAGGATAAAATGCGGAATAAGATATATCTCCAAGATTATCTACCGTTTATGTTGCTATAGATATAAAATAGTAGCAGGGTGTTCATACTTATTTTTTACACCTCCTTACCTTTTTTATTTTATGACCAAGAAAAAAATATTAATTAAAAAATTGTAGATGGGAACATATACTTTTTTTAAACACCAGGTACGTGAAATTTTATATAGGGCGTAACACTTAAGTGTTGCAAACCAACTTGTGCCTTTTTTAGTGGAACACCAATATATTATGTAGGCTCATCTTGAAGTGCTCAAAAAGAGCTCTTCAACGATATATAATACTTGGTATATTCCTCTGGCAGTTTTTAAAATACTCATTATATTAATTTATTTTTCGGTAGCATTCACAATTTGCCATGAGAGAACACAATGTGTCCTTAACTGTCAGATGCCGCTTCTTGTTGCCTGTTTTGTAGTTTGTGATATCTATGTCATAGAATAGAACCAAATAGTTTGTTAGTTGTAGTCCTATTATTGACATTGGTCAAATCCTCCAAGCTTTTTTGACTGATAATAATTATTGTTACTAATAATAGTAATCGAGAAACTTATAATTTTATAATATCGTTACATTAAGCTTAGTGAAAAATAAATATTGAGTAGACTGCACAGGAACTGAAAAGAGAGTGTCAAGGAATGGGATTTCCATTTGACATGTATAATTGGATTAAAGCTGGTGTACATAATATAATATAAAAAAATATAAAATTAACACTAAAATTTTTGAATTAAGTTGTTCATGTAAAATAAATATACAGTGTGTCCCCAGATGAGGTACCGCACTCTTGTAAAGTTTCTTATATTTGATTTTTCGAGAAAAAGTCATTCTTGATAAAAAGTTTTGCTTGTTCTTAAAATAAGATTGGCATAGAAAAAGTTAACATTACGGGTGACCGGAAAATTGAAAAAACGTTAATTATCTGAGTAAACTGCCTCTATTTGTAGAGATAGTGAAAAAAAGTTATAAAGAAAATTTGTTCAGCGTATTAAGTTACTTATGTGTACAAAATTTCAAAGAGTTAGGGCCACTTTGATTTTTTGATTTTTTTCTTGTTTTTCTTTTATTAAATGGTTTTCTGTAAATGGTATGACAAAACGGTATTAACAAAAGTTACCCAGAATGGAAAACTGCGCCTGATGACAAAATTTAACAATTCTAGGCCTACTTTGTATTTTGGAAAATATTGGAAGAAACTCAAAGTAGGCCAGGATTGTTAAAATTTTTTCATAGTACATAGTTTCCTAGTCTGAGTAACTTCTGTTAATACAGTTTTGTCATATTGTTTATAGAAAAACATTTAATCGAAGAAAAACAATAAAAAATCAAAGTAGGCCTTACACTTTGAAATTTTGTACACCTAAGTAACATAACACGCTGAAAAAATTTTCTTTATAACTTTTTTCAGTATCTCTACAAATAGAGACATTTTAACCTTATGTTAATTAACGTTTTTTCAATTTTCTGGTCACCCAGTATAAGTAATGTTAACTTTTTCTATGCCAATCTTATTTTAAGAACAAGCAAAAGTTTTTATCAAGAATGACTTTTTTTCGAAAAATCAAATATAGAAAACTTTACAAGAGTGCGGTACCCCATCTGGGGACACACTGTATGTATAGAAAAAATGAAGTCACAATTTTTTTTTCAAAATTTTCGTACTTAGAGTTTCCATTGCATTGCTAATTTTTGTAGCTGATAAAAGCATTCGATAATACTATTGTTCTGTCTGTTCTTTAAACTTTCTCTTTTTCACAAAGCTAAAAATTCATTGCTATCAAGCTAACAAAGAAATCCTCAAAATATTCTTAAACCCTCACTAAAACTTTTTTATTCACGAAAATCACTGCCTGCGCCAGCATTTGGTTAATAAACGCTACCATATATTACAAAAATCTATACATAAACTCTGCATGACTTCTCCTCCATACCTGCCCTTGGATAGCCAACGAAATGAAAAAACTCGGGGCTAGTAATTTTGTAAAAATAAAAAACCTAGCGTGACTACTAACGGCGATTGGAACACCAGATTATGATTTAACCATCTCGTTTATCACTAAGGCTCATACAAAACGGAATATTGCAGAGAACCTAGCGGAAAATATACGATGTGAAAAAAGTAAACGAGAAAAGAGCCCCAATTGGTTACTTCAATGTGGTTTTCACAGAAGCAGCGAATTTATATGGTAATTTATGTATTGACGCAGTGTTATTTTTGGAGCAAGCAATTTACTTCTTATTGCGTATTTTTTTATAAAGCCCATAAGGAAATCGCTAAAGCTCTGCTGTACCTACCTACTATTTATTCAAAGATAAAATCTTAGTAGGATTTATTAATTTAAATATCGGATATATTTACACTTATTTAAATAAATGCAAGATATGGACTCATTATAGCCACGAGACAGTATGCACCAACTCTTTATCATTTTAATAGCAGTTTTATAGTAATATATCAAATTATATAATAAATTTTTAATTATTTTCTGTTGTAAAAGAGATTGTTTCATTTTTATATCTATATTTTTGTAATGTAGATGACTTTCCAGCAAAAATCTTTCAGCCACTATCTCCAAAGCTACCGCTGTAAGTAGAAACTGTTTTTTTATAGTCTATTATTAGAAACTCCAGTTAAAATTTTATTTGTAGTGTATATTTGTTTCTATCTCATTAGTTTTAAATGAAAAAGTAACCATTAGGTATCATGGGACGATTGGTGTACAACAGTAGACAACAGTGTGTTTGTGCGTATTAAGAAATTCCCTGGTAGAGGAGTGACGTCACGTGAGAGATTTTTGAAACAAAAAAGTTTCATGTCGATATAGTTTCGGCAATTTTCGGGTTTTTAAAAAATATCTACCTAGGCCACCGATATCAAATGTGTTTTTACACAAAGCTAGATTATCAAAAAGGCAATTGTTTCTTTCAAATAAAGTTCTCCGAAAAATGCCTACTTATTTGTCAAGATATTTCCAAGTTGTCCTCCTTCAATATCCTCCTCTATAGTGAACGAAATAAATAAAAGAAGATATAAAGAAAATGTATCTATGTATAAACCAACCATGGCTCTTGAGCTTTTGTATTAATAATATGGTAGTATTAATACCTGCCATATGACATCATCCTCGCAAGATACTTTGAAGAAGGAACACTTGGAATACGTGAGACGATGACTTGGTGAAAGGTATGAGTTATGAGATTTAGGGTTCCCGAAATGTCTGTCTTGGGGATATGTATCCAGATTTTTACTGAGCTTTATATTTTTGGCTAGTGGAACGCCATGCCCAGATACGCACCTCTTGTGCGATGAGCTTTCTTGAACAATAATAATTATTCGGCGACACACCTTTATTACTCTCTCGGTGTAGTATGTATCTTCCCAAAAAAAGCCAGATACCTAGTCATTTTATATTTCCTTTTTAATTTTTATTGAAAACTAACTAAATTGCCCAATTTTCTGTAGTCGATTCAAATGCATTTGCGCTTTTTGTAAAAGAGTTATCTTGGAAGTACAGGCACGGCCCTTGAAATCGTTCCAATACGTGCGGACGCAAGGGAGCTCAACTGGCAACGTTGCAATTACCCCTACCCTCTCTCGCGGTTTGAAAGCCAGCCATAACCTCAAAGGCGTAAGTGACGGCAATTCTAACATCTTATTACGCGACATTGCCAGTTACAGTGCGAAAAACAGTAAATTCGGCGCTGTTAGGTTGGCCTTAGATTGCCTGAATACTAGTGGAAAATCTTACAACCCTGCCTACGGACATTGGCGGCTTTTTTCGCAAAAGTCTATAGGCAACCTCGAATAGAGCCGTTCTAAAAACCGAAGGAGGTTTTAAATATCTTAGTTGGGTGTCGTAGTTTTCTCCGACGAAAAACCCTCTGAAACCACTGTTGGAAATTGCGTGTTTTTTTTTTATTTCTCGATTTCTGGGGGGCCCGGGAAGCATCACAACCTCACCCGAAAACTCCGGGGAAGCTTTAAAATTCAATTAAATCGAAGTTTTGGTTCGCGGTTAAGATAAAAAAAGGGTAATAAACCAATGTAAGAATCCACTACGAGATTCTTCTTTAACACAATCTTACTTAGATATACCTTATTTAACTAATACCAATTTGACAATCAAAGAAATCCGCGTAATTTCACGTTACATGAATCTCAAAACACCAAAGAACAGTGTAAAATTTAAATCCACTTACAAATAATTATTATAATAATAATGCAGCGATTTAACCTATTTTCGTAATTTTTATTTTCTACGGGGAAAAGTGGGGTGGTACGAGGGAATGCAGGGGAAGTTGTTGATTTGAGAAGCCGTAGAATTGGCGCAACGTTGCCGCACTTACCCGAAATCCTTGATTTCTTGCTATTTCTCGTGCCTAATGGAAACATTTATGAGACCGCGCCTGTACCTAACTTGAGGCACCTTGATGTATATGTGGTTGCCTAGCTCAGTATAACTGACTCAAATTTGCTTTTGTCGAAAATAGTTGACACTGACCCGGTTCTCAAAATTTGCAGATCCGTGATGCACATATAGAACTAATGAGCTAAACAGTTTCCAAATGTTTTCAGACCGCCACCCACATTTTGGGAAGCGGCCGCGGACGCCATCTTGATGCGGAAAGGACTGCGCTCGATGGACCAGTTCATGCACAACGACAGGAAGGAAGGGGACAGACTTTTCACCGCTCACGACTTGGAAGCGCTGAGAATCGAGGAGGAGGGAAAGCCCAGCCCGTTCAAAGATGACTTGGTGATCGAAAACGCTGAGGAAAAGTGACTTGTGGGTGGAAACTTTGTACTGACGGGATGCGCGCTTTATCGACAAGCTTGAAGAGTTGATTTTGTATTATGAAATTGGTGCAAACTGTAGTAATTTAAGTGTCGACATTGGAATGTAGGAAAAGTACCATTTGTTGTTATAGAACATGCTATTTTTGTGAAATTTAATTTCAATGTGGTATTTTGAGCAACGAAATGCGGGCTCAAAGTAGTACCGCAATGTTATTAATATTCCTATAGCAACATCGGTAACAAAAAAAATATTATGTGATTCTGCGAAATGTTTTGAATGCACAATCTTTGTATATGTATTTCATCATCATTGTATGTAACTAGATAAATTAACTATAATCTAGGATTGGACTAGTCTCATTTGTTCTATCGGACAGGACTACAGGAGGGATGTTGGTATTTAGCAAAATTAATTCTATAAAATATAGTAGGTACTCCGCAAAAAGTTAGATATATACTTTATTATTATCAGGCTTTTAATGTTGACAGTGATTATTATTACCTATTGCCTACTGCTTATTCTATTTAAGTTCTGTACTAGTCCGTCCTAGCTGTATCTTTGTTATGAATCAACTGCTTGAATGATGGAATTGAGAAGCTGTGATAATTTTTTACGGATATTATAAAATATAAATACTAAGTGCTTGATAATTTTAAGAGAATAAATATTATTAATCCGTGGCACTTTTACTTGTTCACTTTTATAGGTATAGTTCACGATTTCACTTACTTTCACTGTCAATAAAAACAGTAGGTACCTATTTTTTTATTAAATTTTGGAAATAATAATTTCATGATTATTATTCGTCAAGAGAATATTTACAAAATAAATGCTGTGCCCTGTTTTTTCTACATCCACTATCCCACTTGAATTTCAAGCCATGAACAGACATGTGACAACGTCGCAGCCAGTTGCCACTCTTGTCAATTCATGGCTTTCGAATTTAAGTATGTTGTCAGTAAAAATTTATGTTGAGGTTATGTTTGACAATGAGCATTGTCGCTGCCACCTTGCAATAACCTAACCAATATGATTTTTTGTCCCCGTTATTGCACTAAGTCTCTAATGTAACTGTGTTGGAAAAACCACATAAAAATTCAGCACTGGATATAAATGAAAACACGGTTTACATAAGGTAAATGGAGTCAGATAAACTATTTAGTACGTCACTAGATTTTAAACAGTTTTGTATAAAAGAGCCATATTCGTAGCATATTATATCATATTATATTATAGAGATACCTACATAACATAATTCAAATAATAGTTTGAAGCATTGAGGTAGCTCAGCGAGAAAATTCGTTAACATTTATATCCAAATATTTCTCTGCAGTCTCAGTTCACTTTTTAGTAGAAGCTTTGATGATATTATCAAACGCCACTCCCATATGAAGACACAAAACAACGTAAGTACAGGGTGTGCGGGTGAAGGTGATATACCTACTCGATTTATTCCGTAATTTTGAGATGAATTCATGATTGGGGAACCACTCTGATGTAGTTTTTCCAAGGAATCTAATGCCGTTTAGAAAAGAACAATCGAAGGTCAACCGAAAAAGTTATAATCGACAAAACTTTTTTAACTCAAGATGGAGGAACAAAACATATACAGTGTAAAATATTGAAAACGTGAATAATCCAAATTCATTGTATGAATTTGGTTCACTTCACTAAAACGTCTAAATTTTCAGAAGCCTAATAATTTAGACGTCCTATTATAATTTTTTTTTTCAAATATGTTTTGTTTAAACTGTATAGGTATGGTATAAATGAACATCATAAAAACGCTTGGGCTGCGTTTGCTTTGTAAAACAAAACCGAGTCACAGACGGCGCGCGGCCCTTAATAATATTATACAAATTTTATTTAAATTCTCTAAAAAATAATAAAATAAACTTTGAAATAATTCAAACCAAAGCAAGCCAATAATTTTGTTACACGCAAAACAACACCACACAAAAATCCATACACAAAACGAAAATCCGTAAAATAAAGGGAAATCCTTATTTCCGTGCACGGTACTGGTTATACTGGCCTAACTGGCCTACGTCGACACCTGCTTCGTGGATCTCCGAAATGCCGACCAATCAAATCGCTACGCTCGCTTTCTTATTGGCTGCCTCCTTGACTAGGTCGACGTCAACCGCATAAATACCTTTAAATTTTATACGGGTGATTTCTGCTGATAAATCTGGTATTTCTACCAGTAGCAGAGCATGGTAAATGCTTTGAAATAAATCGCGCCCCGTATATCACTGTGTTCCAAATGAGTTCATTTATATTTTACCAGGGTAGCTCTAGAACAGGCGCCTCGGAAATAACATACGAGACAAAACACTTTTTTAACCATATTATACCGAACCTGGTATTAGTAGTAAAAAGAGATTAAAGAGACAGACAAGATAGTTATTGTAGTAAAAACAAGTGACTGCATGCGGGCCTAATATAATATCACCAATACTTGAATGTGTTCCAAGTGAGTTCATTTATACTTTACTTTTACGAAGTTACTCCGAGTTGAATATGACAAATAATATGAGAGAAGAATAGAAAATGTATTTATTAAAAAGTACACTTAGTTGAAAATAAAATTGATTTAAATTTAAGACAGTCAAATGGGAATTTGTTTTAATTATTTGTGTTTCAAACAACCTTCATTGTATAGAAATACTCTTTCAATGTTGGGAGAATATTCCGTTTTTTTTTTCAGGTACAGGGTGATCCGTATAACATTATACCCCCCCCCCTTAACTTCTTTATTTTTCGAGTTAAAGAAAAAATTGTAGCGATGAAAGTTCTAGGATTTTTGGTCAAACAACTGGATTTTCCTGCAGATTGGTATAGTGGTAAACCAAATAAAATGTTACCAATAATGTCTTCCTGACATGTTATTATATGATTTCACACCAAATTGGCTTCCTAATGATCATTTTAGAACAATGTACTAACCTTTGTCAGTCATCATGCATTTTTAAACCAAAAATTAGTGACAAAAATTTTTAATTTGAAACATCCAATATGGCGGTCGTATATCGATTCTGAACGTATGGTCAAAAACTACCTCACCTACGGTCAAAATTTCGCAAGAGGCTCAAAATTAGACGGGGAGGATGACTTCACCACCACAAGAAAAGAATTTTTAGTACGATTAAAGCTCCTTCTGAATTTAGACGTATTTTGTCGTTATATTATACTTAGAATTATTTAACATTTTTTGTATGCATCTCTAGTTTTTTAGTATATTTAAACTCAGGTATTTGTTAAGATGCGTTCGCTTATTCACAGTTTATATTTGATACGGTAGGTAACGACTCACGCATATTCAAATGATTACCAGAATTATAAACTATACCAATATGTAGCATGCAGTTTGAAGTTACCCTAAAATTGGGTTAAAAAATCAATATGAAATTCGTTGCATGCTACAGTTTGTGTGTTTTCATGGCTTAATAATTTTTTAATATTACAGATTAGTGGGTTAGAAATTGTAAATAGGTATTTATATAATATCGTAAATAAATAAAATTATACTTAATAGAATTTTTTGTACCAAATTCCTTTCTCGAAAAAAATAAATAAAAGCAAACCCAATTGAGCAGTAGCTAACATATTATGTCCAACTACTTCCTAGGGACGATACGTTCATTTCACAGTGGAACATATTTATACTCTAAACGATTGATCACTAAAATAATGAACCTGCAAATCCAAAAGTAGGTAACCTCAAAAAATATATTAGTATAAACCTTTTTTATACGAAATCGTTGCACTTCAGAGACTAACGATATCATCTTTTGATTTGGTTAATGTTACACCGTACTGATTATTTCCAAATAGCATGAAACACGTGTATGCGGTTACTAGTATTTTCTTTTTGTTAACTTGGAGTGTTTGCCCATTATCACCTTTTCTTGTAATTATTACATTTACACTCGCTAATCTTACATCCTTATTGTCATTGATAATGACTAGGCTAATATATTGGAATTTAGAAAAAAAAGTAAATACAGAAGTAAAGAGCTTTTTGTGCTGCTTGATAAAAGATCGAGATAAACGTGTGTTTTTGGAAGGAAAGGAAATAAATATGGAAATACTTTGGTTTTAAAAAAAATGTGAAAGTTAAACATTAATCTTACTTAAGTGTCAATACTAAATTAATTAATTAATTGTATCAATAGAAAAATTGTAAAAAAGAACACTTATCAAATAGTCAACTGTAAAAAGTGTAGATATAAACAAAGATTTTATAAAAAAATAACTTAATGTTCCTCATACTATAAAAAAACACTGGGCAAAATTATTCACAGCACAGCTCTGAAAATTTACAGTCTTGCGAATAAAGTTTTCCTCAATAACTAGAATGAGGTAACAAATATTTTGTTAAAATTATAAACAAACAACTAACAACTTAGAATAAGTAGAGTCGATCGTTGGTCGAAGAAAGTGATAAACTTATAACTAAAGGAACTATGGAACAAAAATAGTTTTCTTGAAGTCGGCAGTGAAATGTCCCAAAATCGTCATTAAAAGCTCAGAAATCGGCACTGAAGTAGCCCATTATTATACGATTTTTTCAATAAGTAGGCCTTGGCTAGATGTAAACATCAAACGTCAGACGCGGAGCCATTGCCCCTCAAAAGTGACCAAATATTCAAAACCCGGCCGATAAAGGCCCATTTAACTTTTAGTAAACATTGCGAAATTGTTACCTATACCAGCGGAATCTTTCAGTATAAATATTTTAGTAGGTTTGAATATCAATAGATTTCTTATGGAGGCTGCACAACAAGCAGCAGTTTGGTTTTTCTGTTCGAAGGTCATACTTGACCTAGGTAGAGCGATCGTCAAAGTCAAGCAACGCCGCGCGTAGTTGCTTCATAGACAGGTGATCCCGAATGATTATTTTCTTGCCTAATAAAACACTTTTCCGATTTTAAAAAATATATAATATGTACCTCGGCACTGAAGTTCTTTTGACGACTCATGTGGTTTATTTGCCTCGGCCAAAGGCCTCGGCAACTAAATTCCACATGAATCATAAAAAGTTGAAGTTAATTGCCTTGGTACATAAATAACTATTATAGGTAGGTATTATATACAAGATTGCAGGAAGATATGCCAGGTGCTCTTCGAACGCAGCACTATCAATTTTCCATCTACGTCTATTTGAATAAATACCTAAGAGGCAATATTTTATTTAGTTGAACGCATTTCATGTATAAAAATAAGCAGTAAAATTAAAGAACACAGAAACTAAAAACAATAATTTTCTCATGCATTCATGATGATGTTACCTGTGAGCAAATTTTCTAACTCCCATAAATGCTTGTCTCACTGCTCCAATAAAATGTATCGTATAGAAAAAGAAAATGCGTTCTATTCGAGTCTCGTAAATTTAAATCTCACATTTTTCTACCCGTCAAAAGATGATTTAAACTACATGAAGAACTTCAAGGTCATTTATGTAATTTTGAGAATTTTTTCAATATCTCTCTGGGCGGGCTGCACACTTCACATGGCTTATTCGTTAATATGTAAGTACAGTACCTGGTACTAAAGTAGATACGGACCGATCTGTTTAAGCAAATAAAGAAATCTTAAAAAATGGGATGTAATATACAGAGCAGTCCAACTTTTAGCGGCAAAACTATCTATAGAAAACGTCAAAATAAGTAGACTTTTTCACATAAATATGCATCGAAATCTTAACGGTATTCGTTATAATAGTTGGACCACCCTGTATTTCTGTGTTTTTGGCATATGGAGGGTATTACAAAAAAGTGGATTAATCCAGATTCTTTGGACTGAAATAATGTGCCTTTTCTTATGCCATTTTCTATTCACATTCCTCTACCTAAAAATAATATAGAGTGTTAAAATTGATAAGAAACGAATATAATAATGCATATTTTATAATAATAATAATAATTCTCACCCTTACGATAGTCATGAATTTTTAAGATATTTGTATAGGTACCTAATTGAAATTTGGCCCAGATTTATTTCTTATAAAACAAATTTTTCGTGTAATTTTAGTCAAAAAAATCAAAGAGAGGACTGAACAAAAGGCACTTTGACCCCCAAATTCTTTCTCTGTGCGTTTGTGGTTTAAATGAAAATTTTTATATCCAAATTTACTTTTTGTAATGTCATAACCATTTAAAATTTTGATTTAAAATTTGGTTTACAAAATGTTGAAACATATATTTGGCTATTTATCTATTCGATTTTTCTTTATTTGAGGCTTGGTACCTCTTAATAAAATAAATAACTCTAATCCAATAATAGCATAAATAGTAATAACAAACAGTACTAACAGAGCAATATGTAGTAAAGGCACCATGGCACCATGAATTTAGCACAACTTGTAAACCTATAAATAAAAGAATATACAGGGTTTCCCAACGAAAACTTGACCCCCCAAAATTCGAAAACCGAAAAATATTTGAATATTCGCCGAGACCCGTCGATTTTTGTTTTCGGGGGGGGGGGGGAGCTTTTTTGACAGTCAAGCCAACCCGATATGTTCATCCCCCTAATCCCTAGCAACCCCAACTTTAAAATTTCAAATGGAACTACCTCCCTTGTGGCATATCATTTTAAAACCCTTTTTATTGCGAATACAGTGATGTACCGTTTTTAGAATTCAGTAGAGATTTGACAGAATTATTGGCTAAAAACGGAAAGTTGACAATCCACTGTACGCGTAGTAATTTCTACACAAATGCCCGCCACCATTAAGTTTTTTATCTACTACACACGACCAAATTACCTAGTTTTTATTGACGTGTCGATCGAGGGCGTAGATAGCTTTTTCTTCCAGGGGGGGTAATGGTAATACCTACTATTTATAATTCGTCTGTTCCCCAATTATTAGATTTTATTGCGATTTTATAGGTATGCATAAGCAAAGACTATTATAAAGCCAAATAAAACCAACACTAGTAATATATTGAATAACAATATAGGTACTATATACTTAAAACTCAAAATAAAAAATGATAAAAAATATAAAAATAAAATATATAATTTTTCTTTGATGAAAACAGAAACAATACAAAAAAAACAAGAAAAAAAATCAGTCTTTAAAAACCCTAATCTTAAAAAAAACATTTATAAACTAAAAAAAATCTGTCAAAATATATAAAAATAAAAATATATGCACACATAAACCATTTTTTATAGAACTAAATCTAAAATCCTTTTGTTACTATTATTGGCAAATCTGTTTAGCACCGCTTCAGGGCAAGGTTTTATATCCCTGTGAATATGTAAAAGCGCCATCCCTACAAGCCTCTCCTGTCCCATAGTGGACCTAAACCAAGATTTGAGTCTTTTTAAAGATGAAAAACTTCTTTCGGCCGAGGCTACACTTACAGGCAGTGTACACAGAATTTTCAAAAGTTCATATATTTTTGGATATACAATTATAGGATCACACAAAGGTAATGTTTCAAAAGCCGAATTTGGCAGACTTTCTTTGCTAAAATTTTTAAATTTAATTTTCCAAAGTTCTATTTCGCTTAGTAAACTAGCAGCTATCAGATCCTTACTTTCATTGGTAAATTTGGATAAGGTTCTGGTTTTCTTGGGAGGGGTAATTACCCCCTCTACCCCCCCGTATCTACGCCCTTGGTGTCGATAGGTATACAAAAAGTCACAAATGAAAAAGGTGAATCAAAACACAAAATGTAGATGTCGCCTATGGTCAACAATGTATTTTGCATTGTATTTTGTCTCCAGGAAGCGCATGGTGAGCCAGAGAACTGTCAAACATGACAGCCGTGGGCAGTCTTTATTAATACGTCAGTCAACGCTTATATATTTTTAAAATATATAACAAAAAGTCACTGTCACAAAAAAAGTTCCCGTTTTTTTTTGCTTGTAACCACGAAATCGTTAGTTTCAGCGTGCTATTGAAAGTGGAAACGTATTTTCGAAATGGTTTATTCTATCGCGGAAAGGGTAGAAATGGTTGCAATTTGTTATCGAAATCATGATGGCGCTAAAGCTACAGCACGAATTGCAACAATTCCTAACCTTTCCGTGATATAGTAATAAATAAACCATTTCAAAAACACGTTTACACTTTCAATAGCAGGCTGAAACTAACGATTTCGTAGTTACAAGCAAAAAACGGGGACCTTTTTGTGACAGTGACTTTTTGTTACATATTTTAAAAAGATATAAGGTTTGAATTCGTATGAACTTTTTTTGTTTAGCTTCAGCTTTTTTATTTGTGACTTTTTTGTAAACTGATCGACACGTCAATAAAAACTAGGCAATTTGGTCGTGATAAAACACTTAATAGTGGCGGGCATTTGTGTAGAAATTACTAGGCGTACAGTAGATTATCAAGTTTCCTTTTTTAGCCAATAATTCTGTCAAATATTAACAGAATTCTAAAAACGATACATCACTGTATTTGCAATAAAAAGGGCTTTGAAACGATGCGCCACAAGGGGGATACTTGCATTTGAAATTTTAAATTTGGGGTTGCTAGGGGTTAAGGTGATGAACATATCGGGTTGGCTTGACTGTCAAAAAAACTTCCCCAAAAACAAAAAACAGAATTTTCAAATATTTTTCGGTTTTCGAATTTTTAGGGGTCAAGTTTTTGTTGGGAAACCCTGTATATTAGGAACTTATCTACCATACAAAAAACAGGTTAATACAGGGTGATTCAGTTTTATTCTAGGACACTTGATAGAAAACCATAAATAATATGACTTTTTTCACTATTTTGTGTTATAACTTCTTATCCACATTTTCGAGATACAGGGGTTTACATTCTCAAAATTTTTAACGTTAAATTTTTATTTTTCTAACCGTTAAAGATATTCAAACGGAATTTGGTACACAGCTTTCATTGATCAAGTGTCACAAACTGTGATAATACCAAGTTCCTCAAATATCCTGGCGGAGACATGGGTGTACACCTCGGTGTACACTAAATTTGTTTTATCAAGAAAAATAATAATACGTAATACGTCCTTGTACAGAATATTATTTTATGCACTTCACCGACTTTTTGTATTCTAAGAAAAACCGTCTTAATTTGTCTTCTCGCATTTCAAAAAGGAGTTATGTCATGTTAAATTGTTGTCAATACTGATTAATATTTAGACTTCTTATTATTAAATACAGGGCCGCAATAGAAAAAAATTAATGGAAAAAAGGAATTTTCAGTATAATTGTCTCAAAACATTTAAAAATATTTCGTGTCATACATCATGGTATTTGCAATAAAAAGCGCTTTCAAAATATGCAAAAAAATCCAGGTCCGTATTTAAAAAAATAAAGCTGAAGATGGTTTCTCAAAAACGAAACGTTGTAGGACAAATCTAAAAACGCCATCTTAAAGCCTGTAAGAAAGTGTTTTTCTTTTTTTTCTATTTGTGATAACAACTTCAGAAAAAAAAATCGAAAACGCAAAATTTTACTTTTTTCAAAATAATTAAAAAACGAAAAAAGATATTATAACTCTGTTTGTAACCTCAAAATTGCGCAACTTTTTACCCATTTAACCGTTGCTCTATCTCTCACCGTTTGCAATATTCCCATGCGGTTCATTCTTATCCGGGACACAGTGAATAGGTAGGTACCTATAAAAGCTGTTTTAATATAACAAAATTGCCTAATATTGGCAGCAAAGACAATAATTATTCGTGACCGTGAAAAGAAAGTGAATCAACAATCTCCATTAGTATATCTACTTATTTTGCAGACAACACTGGAGCTGACATTTCCTTGGATATCATGGGATGCATCACACTTCTGAGCTCCTTGTTAACTTGCATATTCTTTGGATTCAATCTAAAGAAATGGTCGTTGTTCTTTAAAAATCTCACCGACACAGAAAAATTTCTCAAACCACCACAGTACCATGAAACCATCAGAAGGCTCAACCTGTTTTCATTCTGCTACTCCTGTTACTGCAATATCGGGGTTATAGTGTATGTGGCAATAGTTTTTCTCGAACATGGTGAACGTTGCGAAAACTTGAACAAGGAAAAGGGATTAGATGAAATTTGCGGCACGATTTTCCCGGTGTTGCTACCTTTTAAACCGAATGCTAGAGAAACGGTAGTAGTAAACTTGACACAAATGGTTTCGATGTTTTTGTTTCTTCCGCCGTCTGCGATCATGTGCACCCTTCCTCTAGAGTCTACGGAAATCATCATTTCAAAAATTGGTCAGTTGAAGCGGCTAATTCACGACGCATTTGAAACCGACGATGAAGTTTTGATGGACATTAGGATGAGGATTTGCGTGAGGTACCATCAAGAAATTCTAAAGTAAGTATGATCACACAGAAGATAATACAGAGAGCTCATCTTGTCAAATATGTTAACTTTAAGCAGCGCAATTATAATCTGTTGTAGAAAAAGGATTGGTTCCCAATTTTAAATTAAACTATGATACATGAAGAATGCAGTACTTCATAGTTTATATATAAACAATATACCTCTGTTTGATATATTTGACATGACAATATCAGTTTTTCGTATTATAATATGTATTCCCTATATTGTTGATATTACAAAGAAAACTGAATAATATTCTCTGTGTTAATGTCCAATTGGATCAAGTGTTTTTTAATAATTAAAATATTTATTTTAGATTGGCTACGGAACTGAATTACCTTGTAAGAAAAACAAACGGTCACATTGCCTCACACTCCGCTCTCGCTTTTGGGTGCCTCGCATCTCAATTGCTAAAGGTATGATTCCCAAAGAGTTACAAAAAGCGCATTAGAGCAGGTAAAATTTTTCAACTCGAAACCTAATTTTGACATATAAAGTGATATCTTCCAAAACCGATGCAATGGTTGAAAAGTGCTACTTTACGTAACTAGTTACGTAAAAATAACTAGTAACGTAACTAGTTATGTAAAGTAAAACATTACGTAACTGGTTACATAAAATTAATTACTTTACTGGTTACGTAAAATTCGTTACGTCTCTCACCACATTCAGTATTAGGGCTAGGGGAAATATCGATAATTATTATGTAAGATCTCGTTATATTGATATAGGTATCGCAATATTATATCGAGTATCGGAATATCAACTTTTGAAAATTGTTCTTACGGCCGGAAAGAGTATCTATTGTACATACCAGTATTATCGATATTGCTTGATTTTTGCTATTTTACACATGTACCTAAATAATATTGATATCGTAATATCGATTTATACAAAATGAATATTTAGTGTCCCCATTATAATTTTAAAAGAAATGGCTCGTGCCATATGGGACAAAACGCTTTGGTATATGTCGATCGACCGGTCGATATATACTTACTCACATTGCATTGGTTTTGGCAGTACCAGCTAGATGGCGTTGGATGGTAAATGCTCACGGCATATACTATTTCCTATTCCACTTAGCCAACGTAATCTGTTTTTTTTTTTCGGTGAGGTGCGCTACGTCTGCCTGATGAGGGCCAACAAGCCCGAAACAGGTACCTGTCGTGGTCTGCACACCTCCGAAAGACCCATACATAATTTCCATTAGATATTGGAAAATAGTTTGGTGTTGCCAATTACCAAAGCATTTTGTCCCATATGCCACGAGCCATTTCTTTTAATATCGATTTATGCTGATATCGATAATATCAATAAATACAACAAACATTTGTAACTACAAAAATCCATAAAATCTTTATTTTTTTAGATATTTTGACCTTTCTGGGTTGAAAGGGTCTTCAAAAAACGTTTCTTTTGCGCTTCCTACCGTTGTCAAAATTCAAATCCACGGATGTCCTATTTTCCCCTTACATCATAATAATTATACACGCAATAATATTTTTTTATTTATCAGCTTTTTATTGTTTTCTCGGCTATTTTTTTTATTTAAATATAATATTTTAAATTTTGTGAAATTTTTACCTATTTAAGAACCCATTTTGTTTTCTTTTTATCTACAGGAAGCGTCCCTCAGGTACTTCCTATATTTACTGGGATTCGTTACTGCAACTTTTCTCTTATGTCATGCTGGTCAGAGACTGGCAGACCAGGTAATTTTGATAATATTAAAAACTTGGATAAATAACCTAAGGTTGATATTTTATTAATTTCAGACAATGTCTATAAAAGATGAACTTTTTGCATCAAAATGGTACAAAGCAAATGGGAAAATTAGAAAGAGCATTGTTTTGATGATACTGAGATGCCAGAAACCTGTCCATCTTGCTGCGGTACCTTTCGGGGTCTATCACTACGTGCTTTTTGGAACCGTATGTAGAAAAAGTAAGCTATAGGTAGGTGTTGGCTACATTAATACTTTCGTTTTAGATTGTGAAGACATCATATTCATATATTACTCTTTTAACTCGCAGCTAACCTATATATTGCGCACATTTAACGCAGAAAGTTAAACAACACATAAACTTGTTGCATGTGCACCAATAAAAGTTATTCGGCAAAAGAAATTGGTAGTCATATTAATTTAATAGGTAGATTAATAACTTTTCTGTAGATAGGTACCTCTAAAGTTATTTGTCTATAACTTTTTGATTCTATAATGTTGTTTGTTTGTAATGAGGTATTTATATGATTTTCATGCAGGTATATAATTTTAAAAATCACACAATAATCCGTATAGGAATTGTGCAGTTTGCCGAAATTATATGTTACAATAAACTATAGCTTACTCAAAGTGAATCTATGTATGTATTTACCGGGAAGCAGACGGGAAGACCTTAATTAAAAAGTACCCAGTTTAAATTTAAGCTTACATTTCGATTTTACGAAGAGGTTAATATTTGCTTATTAGATACCTATCATGCTATAGTTATTTTTGTAAACGAATATCATTTGTGAGACCACCGCACAATGTATCAAATCGAAAAAGAAGAACCGTTCTATTCTAGTTTAACATTTTTAAATATGACGAATTACTATCCTTCGAAAACCGACAAAGGCTATATGAGAAAGTTTTTCACGAACTACTTGATTTTGAGGATATTTGGAACTTCGATTTGGGTTTTCTGCTTCATGCACATGATGAATTCTTTGAAAAGTAAGTTCTTGTATATTTTTCTAATTGTAAGAAGTCCTTTTTGGACCAGTAAGTACATTTTACAGAATATCTCATTATTGTATACCTAATAGATATCTGAAAAATACGAAAAGATATGCAGAATGTATATAGTTACCTAATACTTTAAAAGGGTGTTCGGCAGGTGGTTTTAAGGGGGGTCTTTCATATAAAATTTTTTGATTTCTGCCTTCCTTGCCAAGTTATTCGGGTCTACAGGGTGACCCATCTACTGTAACATCTTTTTCATCCTGAAGCTGAATTGTTGTTACCTTGTTTTAATGTTTAATAAAAATAATTAAATTGTTAGACGCCCGCCTACTATGAATATTTTCTTGATTTTCTGGAACAGTCAGGGGAATGGTAGGTATTTGCAATGAAATAATTTTTTTTGTAGGAAAAATATTGTGTTCTCGAGAAAAAATGTAGAGGGAAAGAAGTTTCTTAAATAAAGGGGCTACACAAATCATATGTAAACATGACCCACAAAAAAGTTAGAGAAAAAATTATTAGGGGTTATTAGTTTTTACCCTTTTTTAGTAAGTACATAACACATACCAAATTTCAAGTGTCTAGCGCCGTTATTGAGATATAAATAAAAAAAATACTTTTGGGTCATCCTGTAGACTCGAATAACTTGGCAAAGAAAGCCCAAATGGAAAAATTTTATATGGAAGACCCCTCTTAAAACCACCTGCCGAACACCCCTTTAAAGTATTTACTATACATTATGACTCACCCTGTATATTATCATTTAAATTTGATACTTTGCTACCTGCACAGAACAGTGCACAAGGTAAAAAAACGCCCACATTGAAGCAAAGAGCGGTAACATATTAATTTCAGTAGGTACGAAAGTACCTAATAATTTGGCATCGCAAATGTTTCAGAGACAGCTAAGACAAAATTGGAAAAATGTCGAATTATACAAAAGTTACTCTTGTTATAAACGCCTAGTCCGGTCCTGCCGGACCTCCTAGGTGTTTATAGTCGCCCTCGCTTCTCAAAAAATGTAGTATGTATGTAACGCTTTCCTTTGGTCACGGCTAGCGGGCGCAGTTTTCGATATTTTAAGTCCAAATTTCGCCTGGGGCCGCAAAAAAATAAGTGCCACATCGCTATTGAAGAGCGCCAGAAGCGGAAAAGCCGTTCCGCCGTTTGAGCCATTTTCCGATTTGGTCCGCGCCGGGGAGGGAGTCGAATTTGGCGCGCCGTAAAAGTAAAGTCCCTATAATACTAAAATCGAGCAAGAGCACGTGGGTTCAAAACATCCATAAAATTATTTGTGGCAGTGTCTAAATAGCTGAAAACAACAAGATAGAACCGCGTACATTATACTTTTGCGATCGAGTTCGCCCCTGTTGCTAGGCTCGCTGAACACGTGGTTTTATTTATGCCACGATTTTAGTTATAGAAATAGATCGAGGTATCCGCAAAAGAAAATTGGTTAGTTTTGTTTTGTTTGCTTTTCCGAGAATTTCTTTAATTTTCTGGCAGTATGGGCTTTTACTTAGTGAGTAGGCAGTATTCACGGGTGATCAGTTAATTGCGCGATTGCTTTTACTGTACTTAACCTAACTTGATTGTATACAATCACGGACCCTTTAAAGTAAGGGGACCCAGCATTATACTTTCCAAAGTGAGGCCGTTTCTTTCCTCATTCTAATAGTCTCAATGATGCCAAGTATGCCATTTTATTGGAGAATCTATGAATATAACAGGTGCTTTGATTGTTAGTAAAAATTAATAATGGTTTCCATGATTTTTAAAAATTAGCCTTGACAATGTTCTGTCAACAAACACAGAATATGGCAAGTGCCAAATGAATCAAATTTATTTTATATTTGAATTTGGTTTCCTGCAATTATTTCCAGGAATTTAAGTAATATAAATATGGGAAGTCAGTGCCGATTTTGCTTATTTGAGAATTTGTCATAATTATTATGTAAGATCTCGTTATATTGATATAGGTATCGCAATATTATATCGAGTATCGGAATATCAACTTTTGAAAATTGTTCTTACGGCCGGAAAGAGTATCTATTGTACATACCAGTATTATCGATATTGCTTGATTTTTGCTATTTTACACATGTACCTAACTAATATTGATATCGTAATATCGATTTATACAAAATGAATATTTAGTGTCCCCATTATAATTTTAAAAGAAATGGCTCGTGCCATATGGGACAAAACGCTTTGGTATATGTCGATCGACCGGTCGATATATACTTACTCACATTGCATTGGTTTTGGCAGTAGAATCAAATTTATTTTATATTTGAATTTGGTTTCCTGCAATTATTTCCAGGAATTTAAGTAATGTAAATATGGGAAGTCAGTGCCGATTTTGCTTATTTGAGAATTTGTCGCTATTGCACCTTGTTACCAGGTTCCTCAAACCATTTGTAATATGTAGGTATAATTAGGTAGGTGCGTAGGTACTTGAACTTTCTTCCCTTGATAAAAGTATCTACCCAAAGAACTTTCACAGATTTCGGGATGTACTAATAAGATTAGGTCTTATACTTAGGTCTAATCATGTAGTTTTTCTCGGTGCGCTCATTTTTGTAATTTTATTTCTCTCCCAAGGTACCTCACAAACGTAAAATAAACTCATAGTTGTAGATAAAAACTGTTTAAAAAAAGTCCTGACTGAAGCTGCCTGCTAAATAATTTAAAATTTTCGAAATACGATTTGTTTCGAACTAGGTACCTACTTATATGTATAATGCTCACGTAATGGGAATTGTAAGATTGCTAAAGGGGAGACAAGAAAAATCTGGTTGCAATTATTGGGACTACTACACAGGCGGCCGCATTACCTTTAATTGACTATCTGGAAGTTAGAAAACTTAAAAATTTGCCTCCTTTGGAATCTATGACACTGGTATGTCACATAAAACCTGATGGCAGTTGGACACTGACATATAACATAACCTTGTACCAGCCCACTTATGTGGTCTCCTTGGAGTATACAGAAAACAAACTTCCCCTCAAGGCTTCATTTTTCCTATGTGATAGATTGTGACATGCTGGGTCCCCGTATTTTAAAGAGTCCCTGTATGCAATGCTCTCGACGTCTTCTATTTCCTTCTTTTATTGGGGAAAGCTGGCCAGAAAAGCTTTAGAATCAGCCCATGAGAAACTTAAGTAGGCTTTTGCACTTGACGATGCAGCCCCTGTGGTGCAGAACATTGTCAAAAGTTAATGCGAAAAGTGCAAACAAATTCAGGTCATTTTAGATATGAGCAAACTCATGAAAAGAATTTACAGAAGTGGGTATAGCCGAGTGGGTAAAGGCGCGTACCTAAGAAAAATTCATTTATTTCATCGTAGGTTCAAATCCCACACAATTATTTTTCTTTTTTTTTAATTGTCAACGAAAATTCAGATTTTATTTTTTATTTTTATTGTATACTATGATCTAATGTCATAATAGTAAACAATACAATCTGCATTTTTGTTGGTAAAAATAATAATCATCGCTTTTTTATGCAGACGGAAAATTGAATTGCACACTCTTCTGCACGTGAGCGGCGCTTAAAATTTGCACCATTAACGGCCAGCGCTACAGAACGATGCTGACAGATTTTTTTGCCAAAATTGAACGATATGGAGGTAGGCGACATGTGGTTCCAGCAGGGCGGGGCTACGTGCCACACAGCAGACGCCACGATGGACATTCTGCGCATGAACGATTTGAGGGTATGGTTATCTCTCGCAGAGGTGACGCGAATTGGCCACCAAGATCGTGCGATTTGACCCCGCTAGACTTTTTCTTGTGAGGTTACCTGAAGTCGCAGGTCTATGCCAATAAGCCGCAATCGTAACATAACCAATGCCATCGCTCAAATTCAGCCGGATCTATGCGGCAGTAATTAAAAATTGGACCACTCGGATCCGTGCCACCGTGAGAAGCCGCGGCGGACATTTGAACGATGTTGTATTCAATACATAATGGCACACAAGAGCCTTTCAAATAAAAAAGAATTTCGTTATAGACCGGGAGATAGTGACAGATTGTTGGACGTGATTTTACTCAGTATGCCTTGCAAAGGGCATTATGTGGCACATATTCTCACAATAATAAGGTATGAATCAGAGAGTCAACCTGGGTTCTTCATGTGAAAAACGGAGTTTTCAATTATTCGGAAAATATGCGTTTTGATATGATTTTATACAGGCTGTCATGTGTTTTATAATGAAGTTCAAAATAGAAAATTCCTCGGAAAACCATAGACATACCGTTAGGGTAGGTCCAAAGGGCTATTATTGCCACGTGATCTTGTATTTTAATAATTATTTTTTCCACGTTTCTGAACAGGCTGCCAATGAGAAGTATGCAAGTCCTTATTATGAAAATGCTGAAAAAAAGATGGCATACCTTTCGCGCATGTCCAAGTACTGTTTAAATTGAATGTTATTTAATCATTTAAACGAGTTATTCGATGTAAAGTGTACTTGGACATGCGCAAACTGTATGCCATCTTTTCTTCAGCAGTTTCATAACAAGAACTTGCATACTTCTCATTGGCAGCCTGTTCAGAAACGTGGAAAAATTAATTATTAAAATACAAGATCACGTGGCAATAATAGCCCTTTGGACCCACCCTAACGGTATGCCTATGGTTTTCCGAGGAATTTTCTATTTTGAACTTCATTATAAAACACATGGCAGCCTGTATAAAATCATATCAAAACGCATATTTTTCGAATAATTGAAAACTCAGTTTTTCACATGAAGGACCCAGGATGACTCTCTGATTCATACCTTATTATTGGGAGAATATGTGCCACATAATGCCCTTTGCAAGGCATACTGATTAAAATTACGTCCAAAAATCTGTCACTATCTCCCGGTCCATTAGTACTTTACACACCAACTTGTTTTATTCCATTTCAACATCGACCCGTCCTTATTGAAATAGTATATTTCATTACGAGTCTGGAAATAAAGATTTTTCCGTGCGCGCGTGTCATGCAAGCACAGAAAAATCTATTTCTGGACGTGTAATGAACGATATTTTTTTATTATACTTCTTTGAAAACGGAAACTTAAAACATTTTATCGGTATATTATAATAAATTTAATTGACAAAAAAATAAACAATGTAGACAATATAGTGTTTGGTATGTAAGATGCGTTTCCATGGTTACTCTCAAATTATTTCAAAGGTGCTTTGTTGTAAATTAGTTATTGTCAGATAAGGTGAATAAAACGTCAAAAATATTACAGAAATGTATCTATAAATAGGTATATGTTAAATATCAGAGAGCATATACTGTTTCTTAAATTTAGTTTACTTTGCTGTATATTTCTATTTTAAAGCCATATATTCGGTATTTTTATTCAGCGCATGGAAAGTTTTTCCATGCGCTGTTTCCGTGCGCTAACCCGAAAAACCCCATCTTTCATTATTGCTAAAACAGATGAAAATAAGGTGTTTTCAAAGAAGTATAATAAAAAAACCCTTTACTACTAATTTATTTTCGCAATAATACTCTCACGACACAGCACTCCACTTCTTAAGGACGTAACTTTTTCGCAGAATTTGTTCGAAATGTCGTCCTCCATAAACAAACGCCATGGGCTTACTTCCGGAGTCGAACCTACCGCTAGTTAGAATGTCTGTACTAATCAAAGAAACAGGAGACTTTTGCTATATAACACCGAAACCGCAACTGCAATTCTAAAAATAATGATTGTAATATATGAGTAACCTGAGTCGCTGTTTTAGATAACACGGGAGCAGATATAAGTGAAGACATCTCTGGCCTCACCGGCTTCATGGGCTCCATGCTGACGTGCAACAATTTCGGCTTGCGCCACAGGAGATGGTCGAGGATCTTCACTAGACTTACGGACACGCGGAAATTTCGCAAACCGCCCACCTACGACGCCACCCAAAAACGAGGCAATCTCGTATCGCTCGTCTACATCCTGTATTGCAACATCGGGATCGGCATTTACGCTACGGTTTCCATCGTGGAAACCGGCCACTGCCAGCGCCTAAACGAAGAAAAGGGCCTCGACGAAATTTGCGGGACGTTCTCGCCAGCCTGGCTGCCTTTCAAGGCGGACGCGAAGGTCAAGGCGCTGCTGAATGTTATCCAGGTAGTTTCGGCGATACTGTACATTTCGCCGTCGGCGATCATATGTATGATACCGTGGGAGGCCACTGAAATTATCATATGCAAAATCGATCACTTGAAGTTGTTGATTTCGGAGGTGTTTGAATATAGGGATGAAGATACGAAGAAGTCGAGGTTCAAATTTTGCGTGGAGTATCACAAAGAGATCTTAGAGTAAGTGTCAAAGTTGACGGGTACGTGTGGATGAGTATAAGGCTTTGAATAAAGAATTCCAGAAATTAGTCAAAGCTCTATGTGCATTATAAAATACCTACGTGAGACGGAAATCGCCCTGCGTAGGAGCCAAGTTTTGACACAATATTTTGATATCTGGCATGGCGATATGTGCAATTATGTGGTAATTTTGTAATTTAAATTAACTTTTGAGGCCATGCACCAAAGTAGCATAGGCGTTTGTGTAAGTAGGTACAGCGTGTCCCAAATAGTTTGTCCTACCCCCTGGATCTCAGGAACCGTAAGAGATACGAAAAAAACTTGAATACAAAAGTTGTAAGGTTCGCAGTGGACGTAACCTCTCTTTTATTTTCACATATGCAGGGCGATTCGTATTTTCAGGACAAAAATAAAATATTTATATTTTGACAATTACATTAATCCTTTGGAATATTTGCATTCTCCATGAAATTTGCTACAGAACCGTTCATTTGTTTTGTATTTTGGATGCAGCGCTGCCAAGATATCGAATTTTTCTTGGAATTTGGGGACTTCGTGGAGGTTATGGATAGCCGACAGCACAACCGTGTGTGGTGTGGTATGTCGAAATTGGTTTTTGCATATACAGTGTGTTCATAACAGGCTCTCAAAATCAGAAAATTTCAAACAGCAATAACTTATTTTTTTCAAATGGAATGACCCATATTTCTATAGTTTGTTCGATGCCGTCGTCCGAGCCCCACATTTTATGATATACCCGTTTTCGAGATATTTAGTATTTAAGAAAATTTCTTTGCATTTTTCATTCAGGTGAGAAGGTTTTATCAGGCAAGCCATAACTATTTTTCCAGACAGTGGCAGAAATAATAATTGTCATTTTAGATAATAACAAAATTCCTATACCCGTATACAGCTTGTCACACTATAAAGGTCGCTTTCTTATATGAAATAAAAGAAGCAAGAAGCAAAAAAATTGTAAAATTGGCTATATTGTATAAAATTATTTCTTGATTTTGAATCAGAGGAAATACAATATCAAATTTTAATTTTTTCCCATGAAATATAGGACCTAATGTGCGTCTACACAACATACCACACCAGACGTGCATAGATTTGTGCCCTTGTTTTTTTTATTTATTTTATGGCTTTAAACTTATCATTTAGCTACGAGATATACTACCTGCATTACCGTCGAGGGAAAACTTATTGTAAATATAATTTTTTGGTTCTGTTTTATCGATTAAGAAAATATAAATATTAATTCCTGTTGCCCGTGAAAGCTTCTTTTTATTTCATATCCTAATCACTAATGTAAAGAAGGCGACCTTTATAGTGTGACAAGCTGTATACGGGTATAGGAATTTTATTTCCCGTATTATCTAAAATGACAATTATTATTTCTGCCACTGTCTGGAATGAAAAATGCAAAGAAATTTTCTTAAATACTAAATATCTCGAAAGCGGGGTATAGAATGTTATTTACATAAAATATGGGGCATGGACGCCGGCATCGGCATCCAACAAACTATAGAAATATGGGTCATTCCATTGGAAAAAAATAAGTTATTCCTGTTTGAAATTATCCGATTTTGAGAGCCTGTTATGAACGCACTGTATATGCAAAAACCAATTTCGACATACCACACCACACACGATTGTGCTGTCATACTTCGGCTAAAATATGTCTTTGATATCTATTAAAATAAAGATACAGCATTCAGTTTCCATAACCTCCACGAAGACCCTAAATTCCAAGAAAAATTCGATATCTTGGCAACGCTGCATCCAAAATACAAAACAAATGAACGGTTCTGTAGCAAATTTCATGGAGAATGCAAATATTCTAAAGGAGGAGGAGGCCTAGGAGGAAAGTGGAGGGGTCATCCCAACCGTCGCATAACCACACTTTGAAGTGTGAATTAGCGCTATTTCACAGTTTAAAGTGTGAATTATAAAAATAAGTAGTGTGGTCATATTGAGAGTATTTCTGTAAGAGCCTTGAAAATGTCAGGATTTATTGTAAGAAACTAATCTAACTTTAGCAACATGGAAGCTCTTAGACGGTTATATAATGCTTAGGCGAGATATTTTGTGCATACAAATGAAACAGAGAAAATACAGAAACGGTTCCTTAGATCTATACTATAAAATATATGATGATAGAAGTGTGAATGTCCGCATTTCCTCCGTCCTTAAATAACCTCCTCAGCCAAAAAGTGCACTTATACGCATCTCGCAATGTAAATATCTAGTTAATAATTTGACTTTGCAGTTAGGTGTCTTGAAGTATCTAATTCTCAAATTTAATTTGGCTTCAAAAATGCGACCGTTATTTATCAAAATATCGAAAAAGTTTCTATACAGGGTGTAACTGAACTGATGGTCAAAAATTAAACCACGTATTCTTGGATTCAAAATAAGGGCACTTATTCATATATTTTTTCTCCTACCGGCCATAGTTTTTTTATACAGAGCGTAGCAAGAAAAATACACATACTTCTTAGTATCTCTAGAACTATACGAGATATTTTCTTCAAACTTGGCATGTCACATGAGCGGATGAGCTGTCAAATTTAAGGTTAATATAAAACTTCTGAGGCTCCCAGTTGGCGGAGATACAGGGTGTTATTAAATTTAATTAGTTCAGAAAAATATGAATACCCTGTATTATTGCATTTTTTAAATTTGTTTTGAGTGGTAAATTCAATGGTTAACAAAAAGTATCTCTTAGTATTTTTTTCATATTCTCAGCCGTTTCATAATTATTTTCAAAGAATGGCAATGCTGCAATAAACAAGTCATTTTAAGAATAAATCTAACAATCTGTGGATGTCAATTAAACTTTGCATTATTTGAATCATTTGGCTGTCAACTTTGCACTTTAGTATCAATATTTTGAAAAATGATATTTTCATTCG
Organism: Pseudeuparius sepicola; assembly: GCA_963920635.1. Lineage (NCBI taxonomy): Eukaryota > Metazoa > Arthropoda > Insecta > Coleoptera > Anthribidae > Pseudeuparius > Pseudeuparius sepicola. Next base: position 8,031,043 of record OY987306.1, read on the forward strand.
AAGAATTGACTGATAAGCACTTTTGTTATGGACTTGCCAATGGCAATAATAAACATGCGGAAACGGATAGTTGTTGCGTGTATTGCAAGAAACGGCGGTCATTTCGAACATTTAATAATTTAGTTTTCTAATAGCAATATGTTTCTTTTATTATCGTTTTTGCTTTTGTATTTTGTTAAATAAAGTTTAACTGACATACACAGATTGCTAGATTTATTCTTAAAGTGACTATTGTTCATTACAGCGTTGCCGTTCTTTGAAAATAATTAAGAAACGAATATGAAAAAATACTAAGAGATACTTTTTGTTAACCATTATACCATTATACAGGGTATTCATATTATTAGAACTAATTAATTTTAATAACACCCTGTATCTCCGCAACTGGGGGCCTCAGAAGCTTCATATAGACCTTAAATTTGACACCTTATCCGCTCATGTGGCACGCCAAGTTTGAAGAAAATATCTCATATCTCAATATCTCTCTAGAGATACTAAGAAATATGTGTATTTTTCTCCAAACTTCTACGCTCTGTATAAAAAAAACTATGGCCCGTAGGAGAATAAAATATATGCAGAAGTACCCTTATTTTGACTCCAAGAATACGTGGTTTCATTTTTGACCATCTGTTCAGTTACACCCTGTATATCAATGTTCATGGACTAACCACACCAGTGGATAAAGAACCCCATGAAGGAGCATACTAATCGAGGCAAAACTCCTCATTTTTCATAAAATCTGTACATACAATACAGGCCAAAAATTAGAAGGCACGTTTGCGTCTTCTAGTTTAAAAATATAGCAATAGTAATTTTAAATTTCCAATTATGAAGAAGTAGGTACCTACACAAACGCCCGTGCCACTTTGGTGCATGGCCTCAAAAGTTAATTTGAATTACAAAATTACTTACCGATGTATTATTATCCTCAAGCATGTTAGTTTTGGCGGTCAGGGAAGTGCCACAAGCCGCACAGATAAGCTTAGAAGTATCGAAACACCACATACTGGCACCTATCACCGTGTCAGATATCGAAATATTGCGTCAAGACTATGTTGCTACACAAGGCGATTTCCATCTCACGTATTTAATAATATCCATAGAACTTTGACTCCTTCCTGGGTTCTTTATTCATTGAACAACACTAACCCCAATATTCATGACCTCAAGTGTCATGTTCATTAATAATAATTCAAGGGATGTTGATTTGTTGATTTGTCCAATACGTTAACATGCACGGAGAAAGCTTAACTGCAGTTGGTTAATTGGAATTGCCTACTTCTCTATTATGTAGGTTGTAAAGAAAACTTCTAATAATTTATACATGTGGGAGTAGAAAAACCTAATGGAAATGCGCCGTGAAATTTCCGTAACTTCTCATTATTTCTCTGAAACTATCTGTTTTGCTGTAACTCTTTAGGTATTCCCTAGAAATAAGAAGAGGTTAGCTAAACCAAAAACACCTACTAATAAAAAAAGATGCTAGATATTGACGCTAGCCGCCATATCAATTCAGAAAAGTTCTTAAAAATATATCCTTCCACAACAGATTGTCGGAGGAACTGAACCGATTAGTCAAAATTACAACTGGCCATATGTCCCTTATCTCAGCTATCGTCTTCGGATGCATCGGGACCCAGATGTTAAAGGTTTAAATAATATCTTCAATTATACCTAAGTCTCCCTTTAAGCTATGCCTTACAGGAAGCTTCAATTGGAGCTATGATACATTTAGGAGGATACGTCATTGCCATGTTTTGTATTTGTCAGGCTGGACAAAGACTTATGGATGAGGTAAAGCAGAAATTTTAATTTTCTTGTATGTTTACTATGTATTAGTTTATTAATTTCTCTACATATTACTATACTATTTATTAGTTTATATTGCAAACAAACCATTTTTTTTTGATCAATTTCGTGTTCTACCGGACAATGATTTAAAATGTACTTCAGACAATGTCTGTAAAAGACACAATATTTGCTTCTAAATGGCATGAAGCCAGTGCACCATTGGTGAAGGATGTTCAGTTGATGTTGCTGCGAAGCCAGAAACCAGTGTATATCGAAGCTATACCATTTGGAGCTAACCATTACAGACTTTTTGCCAGTGTACGTACTTCCATTGTTTTTCTTTTAAATACGGTCCTTTTTATTTGTTTCAGATCCTGAAGACGTCATATTCATACCTCACCCTCATCAGCCAGTCTCTATAATGATAACTTCAATGCTTTTAGAATTTTAGAAATACATATATTATTTAGAAATAAACATTGCTTGCAAAACTACTTGGTGTGCTAAGATTGTTTATTTAATTGGCTCCTGTGTAGTTACTACTTCCAGCTAATTGTTGTTGTCTTAGTGACTCAGTTGACTTAGAAAATATCAAATAAATTTGCACTAAAACCATACACTGGGTAACCACATATGCTACGATCTGAAAAGTTACCGTTAACAAAAATAACTATTTGATAAAAAAAATATTTACAGTTCCAGCCAACGATAACCCAAAATTTATAATAGAGTACACCGATCCGCTTGGTTTGTGCCAAGATATAAATTTTATCAGGTTTTCCACTTCGTTTGCCTCCTCTGGATTCAGTTCGAGCAGTGGAATTGAGTAGAGGAAAGACATCGTTCCTTCATCCTGAAAAACAATAAACATATCATATAGGTAATGGTAATACACCTTATACAAAACTTCTAGATTTCATTCGTCATATTTTAGTATATAATTTAAAAAATTTAATCATCAATGTTAGATAAATTTATAAAAAATCACCAACATTAGAAGACGGTAGGTACCTAGAACTGGAAAGTTAATTTAGGTTGTCACCAATCTAAGGGAATCTGTGAAAGATGAGATTATTTATCAATGTTAGTAAAAAAAGGAGCAAGAAGCAAGAGGTTTGAAATGAGTATCAAAGTAATTTCAACTATTAGGCCAGAGAAATTACGGTAAAAAATAACAAAACCTAGACAAAATTCATAACCGCATATTGGTAATAAATGAACGTCAGAATTGTTTTTTATACAAAATAAATATACGCGTGTGGGCGTTTTTTAGAAAAATACATTTTCTTGTTGTAATAAAAACGGCATAAATAAATATTAACTGCGAATTTGAAGCTGAATTTATTAGTAAGTAAGGTATATAAAGTTGAGATTGATAAATTAAACAGTACGGTTGCGCAAGTATCCGAATGATGTAAAAATGACATTTTGCGTAATATTTTGTTGGGCAAAAATATTAACTGCGTTTCTATTATTTATAATTACCTTAAAAATCAAGTATTAACAGTTTGTTCTGAAATTAAACATATTGTTTCGCCTAAAATCACATTTTAAAGAAATTTGAAGCTGTCTTTGAGAGCAAAATTATTAACTGGCTGATTTTTGTTAAACTTTGTAAGTAGATACTAAGTCTTGTTAAATTTTTCGAAATTAAACAAAAATTGGTAACGGAAGTATTTTGAAATGACAAATGACAGTTGACCTACATGCGCCGTAAATAAATGTTTAATTTCGCTATACATGATTCAATATAGTTATAAGTAGGTATTGTAAAAAGTTAAACAAAAAAAACAGTTAATATTTTTGCCTAGTCTATACGCCAATGAATATAAGAAATACGCCCCCTATAGGCTCAATGCTAAACTAGTCTATGGGCCATGCCAACAATGAACAATGCAGTGTAGACCAGGTGGCTAGCACCGTTCCCATGGTGACGATGGCCCATAGATTAGTTCGCATAGTCCCGTCAGTCGCGTATACCAATGAGAAGTGACAGCTGACGTACATGCGGCTCAGATAAATGTTTAATTTTGTAACAGTTACATTCTATTTGTAAAAGGGGACGATCATCTGCAATAAAAACGAAGTTAATATTTTTGCTTTTGCCGAAATAGAAAATTATCCGATTTTTATCCTTCTTTGTCGATTCTTAAAATGTTTAATTTCTTAATATATGTTAGCAAGGGAAGTTTTTTTACCTAAAGAGTCTAAAAAAGTCCAGTTAACATTTTTGTTCGAAATTTCTAACGAAAAATAGGTGTTTTTTGAGGTAACTCAAGGTTCCGTTTTTTCAAAATGTTTAAATTTTAGTTTCTACCAACGTATTTACTTATAACTTTGATATGGTAAAACAAAATTGCAGTTAATATTTTTTTCTAGGTCAAATTCTATTTTCCCTGGCCTATATTTCTAGCGGGACTGTAGAAATAATGGGGCTTTACTTTTAAAATATTGTCATTATGATATTATTATACCAACCTATGTTTAAAACGTGCCTCTCCTCTATTTAAATATGGAATTAAAACATCATCAAAAGTATGTACAATTGCCTGAATCAATAGAATTTTATTTACAACTAGCTGGAAAAATTAGTGAATTTGAAAGGTCTACAAAAAATAAGGATATTTTTAAAATACTCATAGATACTAATGTAATGGCATTATTATAAAAGTTATAGCTGCTACAAATTAAAAAAAATACATACAGGGTAGGTTAAAGATATACAAATCTATAAAATCTTTATTTTTGGAGATAATCGCCTGAACTGTTTTGTTTAAAAGGCTTTCAAAAACCGCTTCTTTGAGCATCCTACCATTTTGGAAATGCAAATCCAGCTACGATTTTTTTCATAGGTACCCCCGATTTTCACGAAAACCACTTAGCGATTTTTGTTTATTTAAAACCACAGCATTAATCAGGACACTCCAAAATCCCCACATACCAAATTTGAACTTTGAACAACAAATATACAGGAAGTTTCATTCTGAGGGGTATCAAAGTTGAGCAAAATAGTAATTTTAAAGGCATCTGGCAAGTCAGGTGTGCCATGAAATTCCATCAAAACAGTTGAATGGACAACAGGACTACTCAACGTGTTTTGGTGTGCAAAGATCCAATACGAAATGTGTGGTGTCTTTCTCTGTGCCATCTCACAATAATACTGAATTGTTTGGGATCAAAAACCGTCCCAGACACTATAAAATTTAAAATATAAAGAAGCCTGCCAGTCCAGTAAGTCCATATAAGTTAAGGTGCCTGGTGCGACACAACAGGAAACACGGAAAATGACATCTTAGACAGTTACTTTGTTGAGAAAGTTTCAATAATTTAAATAGTTTTTTATTTTGTTGTTTGGCATTTTGTGTAAAAATAAATTACTTTCGTGTTTACTAATATTTTTTAATAATTCCAAAGCACGCCTTATCCAGTAGGTATAAAATTTCATACAAATTCAGCGTTTTGAGATGTCCCAGAGAAAAATACCCTGTACATTTTTGCATTCAATTTTTGTACATCAATACTTTGAGTGGTCCTGTTGATCATTCAGCTGTTTTAAGGGGATTCAGCGATTTTTCCTTACAAGATTACGCCCTTATTTCAACGCTTTAGCCACCTGCAACCATCAAGCCCTTGGTATTCCGAAGCCAGGTTCTATTATCTATCGCTTAGTGAACACGGCTTGCGTGAAAATATGAGAAACAGACACCGGAAAATCGAATTTTCCATATGGTATCTCCAGGGGCCACTCGTAAATTTCTTTTCATTCTACTAAACATCGATGTACTTTTCAACCCTTTTCGAGGTTTGTATGCGAAAATGCGGCACCTAGATCTGTCACTATTTAACGTTCTAGAACGAGTACAGTGTCACATAGAAAGTCTGCATCATTTGAGAATTTTTTTATTCGATTTAAGAAAATTAAGATGTAGCTAATTTGATTTTGCCATTGTTTTGCAATTGTTTTCCTTATGGCTGCCATAAAACAAAGTTGGTGATGGTTGGTTAACCAGAGACTAAATGTCCGTAACAGGCATAAATTAAATTAATTAAATTAAATTAATTAAATTAAATTAATTAAAAAAGAAAACAAATTTAAATATTTTTTTTTTTTAGAAAATTTAACGAAAAGTAAAATTGAAGGTTTCTCCATGGTAAATAGTTGGGCCCATAAATACGCAACTTTGTCAAATTTAAACTACCCACATATCACTTACCATTACGGAGATGCCCATGGTGAATGTTCAAGGTGAACTAGCAAAGTCATTTTTTATCTCGGAAATTTCACAAGCTTGTTATCTAGGTATAAGGTGGAAATCTATGAGTTCAGCCAAAAACGTATGGCCAGGACTGTACTAGGACGATTTTGGTCAGAATTCAAACATACCATTCTTTAAATCGTCCCATTCTAATCCCGACCAATCTACGTATAGGTACTTATGAAGAACAGCTTTGCATACGTTACTTCATTATGTTAAAAAAAGATCGTTATTTAATAAATAATATAGATTTGTTAAGATATAAAAAGCAAGCTTGAGATTCATCTATAGTAGAGAAAGAAATTAGGATGAAGAATAATAAAATAGAAGCAAAATGAAAAAAATCGGGCAATCGAAGTCTTTCCTATCGAAAATCTCCTAAAAATTACTCCTTACCACACGTTTTAAATTTTCGAACGTTACACACGTTGCCATGGTGTATCCCAATATTCCTAAAAATTTGCACAACTGCACCGTATAGAAATCCCTAAAGCTCCAACCTTCCATAAGGATGACCACAGCGTTCCTACCACACATCACAAATAGGACTAGACTAAACATTACCAAATACATCAAAGCATCATTGTAGATGTATTTTGCCCTTTCGAAACTGAAAATCACCCTCGAGTAAAATCTTTTTAGACTCTGCATTTTGGCGATGAATTTTTTGTTATAGTCTTGAGTTATATAGTTTGGAGAAACTAGACTTCTTCTCTTGAACATAATTCCCTTCAATTCGTTCTCTATTTGAGTGAGGGTGTTCTGCAGAAAAACTTCGTACAACTGAAACGTCATCAGTACAAACCAGTTATACGAAACAGCAATTATGTAGCAAGTGGCTATGATAACTACGATCAGGTAGCTGCGTTCTATATCAGGGGAATTCAGTCTGACCAAGAGCAGAACAACGCCGTAAATGCAAGTTGCTACAAAACCATACTTCTGGGTCATGTAAAGTCGTCGGTAGCAACTTTTGTCGATTTCAAAATTTTGAATGTATTGAAATATGCTGAGCATATGCTGTAATTCAACGAGCTTTTTTTTCCAAATGTAATTGTTGTAAAGGATAATTAATATTCCAGCTTCGAAATATACCATCTCAACCACGTGGATGATGTAGACCAACATCAGCTGATCCGAAGATGTGATAATAATGTACAAACTGGTTGGTATAAAAAACGACAAAAACACTGCATGGATCATTCTGAACAAAGTCTTAGTTTCAATAATGGGTTCCTTTGAAGGATGCCTCGAGTGCGGGCAATTGAATTTGATGAAGGCATTCGTTAAGCAACTCATATAGAAAGATAACCTGAGGGCACAAACGAAACATTTTTCGTCGTTTTTTAACTGTGCCATATTTCAGGAAAAACTTCAACCCTACTGCGTAGGGTTGCTATATCAATTTGCCTGATAACAATCATCAGTGTCACTAAAGGTGCTAGTAAATCGCTCAAACAAAACATAAATGGAGGTAAACAAGGTAAGTAAATAATAGCAGAAAATTTCGGGGTGTACAGTATAGGGTGTCATAGTTAACGTGGTAAATCCGATTTTCTCAATGATTTTAAAGATAAATGATTGATGGTTCAAAAACTAAGCAGCAACTGTAGAATATGATGTCAAATTTAATATACAGGGTGTGGTTAACAAGTTATTTAAAAAAATATTCTTTTCTAAAAAATTGTGAAGTTGAATTTTAACACAGAATATTAGTAATGAATGTCGGTTATCATTTCTGATGGAATTTGTACAGTATACATGGTATTTATAATTAGTAAGCTTTCTTACGACATCTCAGTTTCCATTTAAAGTAAGTCAAAAAGTCATATCAAAACGCTGATAGATTTCAGAAATCGTTCGGTTGTGAATATGTAAAACATGACAGTAAAGGCTGTCAATACATATTCTACAAAGTACCTACGTTGCTTCTAAAAATTTCTAAGCTCTAGAAGGTGATAGAACAAAGTATGCCATGTGGACAATCAAGTTTTATGAAAGTTGTCGTCAATAATGTTAAATATACCTAATATTGGTCTTATAACGCAAAAGTAGGTATACCAGTTCATTTTCATAGCCCCATGAATTGAAATCACCAATTCACTGGATTTAAAATTGTTGCAGGTAGCATATAAATTATTATTCCTGTGAATAAAAATATTTCTACAAAATAAATTATGGATAGAATTGAGGATTGAGGATTGACCTAGTTTTTCTATTCAAAATGTTTAAAGATGGAGTTGATAATGTACAATTCCGAATAGAAATTATAGATAGGTGCTTTTTAACCCGCTGCTATTTATTCTTCAACTAATGCATGATGTTAGAAAGATGCCACTTGACCAACAGCCTTATTCTTTTAAAATTGAATTCAGTGAAGAATGAGAAACGTTCGAGAGGTTAGTTTTAATACTTAAATTGTCTTTTAATAAAACTTTTATATAAATTGAAAACAAATAGCTGGTTTACGGCTGTGTAGTTATACGTAGTAGATAATATAACGAGTCTTTCAGCCAGAAAGGTATATATTAAACTTCTTTTTATAATACCAAGCTTTGGGTCTACTTCGTGATTTTCATCAGGGCTAGAAAAATTTGTAAGTAAATTATCCACCTTTTTTCAATATTTTCTTATAATTTAAAATTTTTCTAGCCCTGATGAAAGTCACGAAGTAGACCGAAAGCTTGGTATTATAAAAAGAAGTTTAATATATACCTGTCTGGCTGAAAGACTCGTTATTTTATCTACTAAATTGAAAACAATAAAATTAGAAAAATAATGTGCCTATACTATTTATAATTTATAACAAAGGACATAAAAAGAAAATGTTTAGAAAAGCAAGTAGGTAGTTAATTTCATTACTTCAATAATATGCTATAAATAATATAAGTGCCTGCAGCAACATGATTAACTCATTTTAATAACAATTTATTATAAATGCCTAGTCCGGCCCTGCCGGACCTCCTATACGTGTTTACGTATACAGGGTCTAACTAAACTGATGGTCAAAAATGAAACCACTTATTCTTGGAGTCAAAATAAGGGCACTTCTTCATATATTTTTTTCTCCTACGGGCCATAGTTTTTTTTATACAGAACGTAGAAGTTTGGAGAAAAATACACATATTTAGTATTTCTAGAAGTATACGAGACATTTTCTTCAAACTTGGCGTGTCACATGAGCAGATGAGCCGTCAAACTTAAGGTTGACATGAAGCTTCTGAGGCTCCCAGTTGCGGAGATACAGGGTGTTAGGAAAATTAATTAGTTCAGAAAAATATGAATACCCTGTATAATCGAATTTTTTTAATTTGTTTTGAGTGGTGAATAGAATGGTTAACAAAAAGTATCTCTTAGTATTTTTTCATATTCGCAGCCGTTTCTTAATTATTTTTAAAGAACGGCAACGCTGCAATGAACAATAGTCACTTTAAGAATAATTCTAGCAATCTGTGGATGTCAATTAAACTTTATTTAACAAAATACAAAAGCAAAAACGATAATAAAAGAAACGTATTGCTATTAGAAAATTAAATTATTAAATGTTCGAAATGACCGCCGCCTCTTTCAATACACGCAACTATGCGTTTCCGCATGTTTATTATCGCCATTGGCAAGTCCATAGTAAAAGTGCATATCAGTCAATTCTTCAAATGAAAATATAATTTTTCAAAATATTGATACTAAAGTGCAAAGTTGTCAGCCAAACGATTCAAATAATGCCAAGTTTAATTGACATCCACAGATTGTTAGATTTATTCTTAAAATGACTTTTTTATTGCAGCATTGCCGTTCTTTGAAAATAATTAAAAAACAGCTGAGAATATGAAAAAATACTAAGAGATATTTTTTGTTAACCACTGAATTTACCATTCAAAACAAATTTAAAAAATGCGATTATACAGGGTATTCATATTTTTCTGAACTAATTAATTTTAATAACACCCTGTATCTCCGCAACTGGGGGGCCTCACAAGCTTCATATTAACCTTAAATTTGATAACTCATCCGCTCATGTGACACGCCAAGTTTGATGAAAATATCTTGTATACTTCTAGAGATACTAAGAAATATGTGTATTTTTCTCTAAATTTCTATGCTCTGTATAAAAAAAACTATGGCCCGTAGGAGAAAAAAATATATGAAGAAGTGCCCTTATTTTGATTCCAAGAATACGTGGTTTCATTTTTGACCATCAGTTCAGTTACACCCTGTATAGTCGCGCTCGTTTCTCAAAAATGTAGTATGTGTGCAACGCTTTTGTTTCGTTTAAAGTCCAAATTTCGCCTGGGGCCGCCAAAAATAAGTGCCACAACGCTATTGAAGCGCGCCAGAATCGGAAAAGCCGTTCCGCCGTTTGAGCCATTTTCCGATTTGATAGGCGTCGGGGAGAGACTAGAATATGGCGCGCCGCCCGATCAAGTAAAAGTAAAGTCCCTAGAAATCGATCGACGTATCCGCAAAATATTTAAATTTCTAGGCGTTCTTGTAGATTCTTTGGTAGGTATTTTTAGCCCTAATACCTAGGGGTGCCTTTGGTGAAGCCACTGAAGCCCCGGTTTAAATGAAAGCTAGCAGCAAAAGTATTAGGTACGTCGTTTAACGGCACATCCATACGAGTCCCAGTTATCTGCGCAAAAGTGGGTTCACAAAGGAGGTTCAAACATCTTCCACATCTCATATGCTCTTTTCTTGTGACGAATATATTCTAACTGTGCATCATTAATACTTTGTACAATCAACATTTTTGCTTTTCATTCCCTCTTAGTCCCTCGCTCTTTTTCCTTTTGATCGGTAATTTCATCTATATTAATTTGTGCTTTAACTTCATTTAAAACTCCGTTTTCTTCCAATATTATCACCATACGAAACTTCCAATTGTTGTAGTTATCACCATTTAAGGGATCGATTAATACACTCTTTGCTTGAGCCATTGTAGCCATAACCTGTTAAATGAAATCACTTATTTTCTACTTGTATGCCTTTTTATTCTAATTCTTAATTTTTTTGCTAACAAATACCACACACGTCTTCTAACCTCAATTCCTTTTTTACAAGCTTTCATTTAACTTGCAATGTATGGTGAACTATGTTTAGGTCAAATCTTGCAAGCTGAATTAGAACCACTTCCTGACATCCGATTGAGCTGAAATTTTGCATACACCTTTAGTTCCGGTGACAATACAATATACAATAGTCAATATTGTTATACTTTCAAAATGGCCGTCGTCACAAGATGGCGGATGATGTATTTTTTGTCAACCCCCTTAATATGGGTATCAAATAAAAGGGCTTGAAGAATATAAAACGATAGAGTTAGTGACATCACACTAAATTCGATATGGCCGCCGCTCCAAGATGGCGGATAATGTATTTTTTTGTAAACCCCCTTAATATGGGTATCAAATAAAAGGGCTTGAAGAATAGAAAACGATAGAGTTAGTGACATCACACTAAATTCGATATGGCCGCCGCTCCAAGATGGCGGATAATGTATTTTTTTGTAAACCCCCTTAATATGGGTATCAAATGAAAGGGCTTGAAGGGTAGAAAACGATAAATTTAGTGACATCACACTAAATTCAATATGGCCGCCCCTCTAAGATGGCGGATAATGTATTTTTTTGTCAACCCCCTTAATATAGGTATCAAATGAAAGGGCTTGAAGAGTAGAAAACGATAAAGTTAGTGACATCACACTAAATTCAATATGGCCGTCGCTCCAACACGACGGATTACATTTTCTTTTCCCTTAATATGGGCATTAAATGAAAGGACTTGAAGAATAGAACTAAAAAGTTGAAAATAAAATTAATAGTAAAAAAATATTTTTAAAAACAAGCTTTTATTTAAATGCTCTGAAAAGAAGAATAACTTTATAATAAATCAAACCAAGGCAAACCCATAATTTTGTTACATTATACAACTGTATGTATATGATATAAAAGCTTGTAGCGAGATTTTCGTGTGTAAATTTCTTTTACAGAAAAATACAGTTTCTACTTATAATTACTTTCGTCAAGATATATATTATATGGTCGCGAGATTCTCGTGTGTAAATTTCTTTTATAGAAAAATACATTTTCTACTTAAAATTACTTTCAAGATATATATATTCTCGCGACAACCTTTTACATCATATACAGTTGTATAATGTAACAAAGTTATGGGTTTGCCTTGGTTTGACTTATTATAAAGTTTACCTTCTTCTTTTCAGAGCATTTAAATGAAAGCTTGTTTTTAAAAATATTTTTTTACTATTAATTTTATTTCTCATTCTTCCTCTCAACCTAACCTACAGCCCTTGTTCTTTCCAAACTACATGTCTTCTTCTTCTAAAGGTTTTTAGCGTTCTCTCTATAATCAGTAGGCAGAATTTAAGTCCATATCGATATAGTTGGCTATTGCTCCTAGAGGACGAAAATATAGGTATAGAATATATATCACTCCCTTTTATCAATAATAGTGAAGAGTGAACCGAATTCAACATGTGGCTAGTACTTTCAAAGGACGCCTATACTAACGGCGACAGAGGGCGCTGGCATCTTACGGCCTAAACAATGTTTATAGATAACAATGAGGTCGATATTACCCAGCGGTAGATATTCCCCCACGTTCCCCTTTAAGTGAAACATATAGTCAATCATATAGCACCTCGACATCATATCATAATTCACTTACCATATTCTTGACCTTATGAATCGTCAGATACAGGGTAAACATAAAAATGTGTATTGCTGAATATCTTCCAAACAACACAACCTCATTCTCTAGGGTCTGATTCATCATTTGTATTATTATAATCAAAATTCCAACAATGCTCGTTAAGGTCTGACTTGTGGCCATCATCAACATGAACATTCTATAAGATTGAAACGTTCTCTCATAACTGGAAACTGTTAGTGAATAAATGCACTTGAGTTTTTGTAAGTTTCTAATGAACCTCTCACTATTTATGTATTTTTCTTTATGCATAAGCAAGCCGTTACCCACAGATTTCAGCCTACACCTCAGTTCCACTTCAATTTGAGCAAAAATATGCTTGAGAAATATTTTGTAGCACTTGTATTCAACCAACACTTGTATCAGATATGAGAGTGAAAAAACATACAGAATCCAAGACACTACAACAACTTCGATTCTTTCCTCAATATGTCCAGTTGCCTTATTGTAAAACAAGCAGAATGTAATATATATTACATTAACTGCGAGCATTCCTATGAACTGGAACTGACGCAGCGATCTGTATCCAAGATCTTGTAGATGGAATTTTTCTATAAACAAAGCTATGTACAACCTTCTTTTTAATTCTCTGTATCTTAGATCCCATTTAACATTATATAAAACAATAATGGATATAGTGAATGTGCAGTCACACAGAACTAGCGAGATGCTGACAGATTTCATAAATCGTTCAATTGTGAACATGCAAACCATTAGAATAAAGGCAATCAAGGTAAGTATTCCACAAGTTACGATGCTTCCAATTTTTAGTGGTCTTGAGGGTGCCATGTAAGACACACTGCATGGATGAAGAATGGCATGTGGACAACCAAATTTGATGAAAGTCGTCGTCAATAATGTTAAGTATAACGTCGGTCTTATCGCGCAAATGTAACAGTTGGATTTCATGGCGCTCTGGATATCTTTACTAAATGACTTTATATAAAGTTGTGGTATGCCGGCATATAAATTATTCATCGGGATTAAATTCTTACTAGGAAATAAATTATATGGTTGGAATTATCTAAATTGACTGAAAACATCAATTTGTTTTAATCTGATTACTCTGGTTGTCCTTTTCAAAATATTTGAAGAGGAATTTAATAATTAATTATTCAAGGAATTTTTTTAATCTCTGGTGAAATTCTACAGTTACTGTACAGTGTCCACGCGAAGTGTCCTACTACGCCTATAACTTTTTAATTTTTTGTGACAAAAAAAGTTTTAGAAAAAAGTTTTTTTTAGTTAAAAATTTTAAACTAGTAAGAAATTTTATTTATTTTGTGATATTTTATGTATTTTCCGTTTTTGAAATATTCCATTGTACTAAATTTACTTAACTTGAATTTGTAGATCTCGTGATAAAGACAGTCCATTATTGCGATAACAAAAAATATTTTTTACCCAAGAGAATAACATACCAAATAAAATCCTGAACTGATTAGGAGTTTTTAAGATTTTCCCGAATTCTTTACTCCGATGCAGTTGAGTACGAAAGCGTAAAAGGGCCTACTACTTTTTTTTAGAATTCACACTTTTTTACGAAATTTCGTAAAGTTTTTGAATTCACACTTTTTTACAAAATTTCGTAAGAAGTTTATGAATTTCAACTTTTCACACTATTTTACGAAATTTCGTAAAAAGTTTGTAAATTTGCAAGTGGTCGTTATATTCTTTACTCATTGACTCACTAACCAAAGGTTCGAGAATTCTACAGAGTTTACCTAGAAATTTTACTGAATCGTATTTAGCGGTCTATGTCTAACATTTTTTACTACTCACCTACGAACAGCACCTGGAAAAAATTCTTATAATTACAAATGGTATTTACATAGAAGTACAATTTTTCTCGCATTTTTTACTACCTACATTTTATGTAAACGATTGGTGTATTTAAACTGACAATAATTTTTACCTCAACTTATATTTTAACAGCGTTATTATGTGACAACAGTGTTTTCTCTCCAACAACAGTGTCCGAATATTTTTAAAAGCATGTAACACCTTTCTATTTATAAACATATATCTGGATGTGGTCTAACGGACGTTTTTCCTTACCTATGAATTTATAATTTAATAAGTACCTACTATATTTTATACAGCTACAGTAAAACTGGTAATTTTTATGCTTACTGTGAAATATTTTCTTGTATGTGGAAAATGCAAATTAATCATTTTACATTGTTTTATTTAAAAATATCTTCTCATATACAGGTCAGCTAGCAATTTATTTCTATTAAAAATGCAGGAGTTCGAAAATACAATACGTCTCTAACGTAAAGATGTCTTACATACAGGGTGTTCACTTTTAAGTGGACACAAATCAATAAAAAATTGATTTGTTGGGATATTTTCAAAAAAAATTTTTTGATACAAAGGTCTTCAAAATGCGCAACTTTCTACGTGAACACATTTGTCAAATTGCAATTCCAGGGCCGGCTAAGATTTTTTTTAAACCCCGATTTTCACAAAATCTATTTAGGCATTTTTTATTGAAAATTTGACCATACGGCGTTAATTAGGACCCTCTAAAACCCTTAAGTTCAAAATTTGAACTAAAAATGTACAGGGAGTTCGGTTTTACAGCGCCTTAAAGTTGCGCAAAGTAGTGATTTCGAGGGCCCCTGGAGAGTCAAGCGTGCCATGGAATGATTTTAAAACAATTGAAGAATTAACAGGACCACCCAAAGTATTGATGGACGAGACTGCAAGAAAAAATAATACAGGATGTTTTTCTCTACCGCTGCTGAAAGTTCAGACTTTTTTCGAATGTTATTCTGATCAAGTTTGCCGTGAAATTAAATCTGCACAAAAACCTCGTGCAACGAATAACATTATGAACATTTATCTTTTCATTATTGATAATAAAGCGGCAGTGAAGTGATAATACGTAGAAACAAACGTAATAAGCTCAATGAAATAAAAAAACACTTACACGCAAATTGCTTTATCGATTAAGTACGTAGAAATAAATATGTGTAATATAATGAATTAAAATAAGAAATATCACTTACTCGCTTATTTCTTTAGTTTTCTCTCAGCCTGTTGCGCCATTATTCTATCATTTTGAATCGTTCGATAATTATCGAGATATATGTTTACCAGTGTAGTCATTTTACAATTAACTGGTGTTAGGATGCATTGCAAGAACAATTATTTCCTTCTGTTAACAACGACATATTTTGCAGAATTTTAAGACAAATTTCCAGTAGTTTAACAAATCTGTAATTACGTATTGCCCCTGTTTTTTTTTCAATTAAAAAAATGATATACGGCCTGAATACCTCGATTGCGCTAAACACTATATAAGAAAGGATAACTGAATATGTTTAACCGCGTGGCTCGGTGCGCCTCGACTGAGAACCGATAGCGTGGACGAGACGTTTGGCATGGCCTGACAGTGTGACGTTGCAGCGGAAGGTAGGGGATGGCTCCAGGCCTTCTATCCCGTGTGCCTCGGTTTTTCTCTGAAGCGTTGTTGTCGAGGAAATGGGAGCATTTTTTTGTACTTAACATTTTTGATTTGGAGGCTACTTATGGCTTTTTATGAAGTTTAAACAGAAATAGTTCAGTCAATCGGTGTTCAAAACTGCCGTTTTCGTAACAAATTGCGGAACTTTTTACATATGTTTTTTTGGGGTGCTGAATCTGAATTTCAAGTCTGCTGCCATGTAGGAGGTCGGCTTCACAACGAGAAACGGACTCAAAACTTTCGCACTTTTTTCAGTTTTCCGCTAACATTTGGAAGATGGCCAATTTATACAAAATTAACGGAGATACAGTTTCGTACAAAACGCACTAGTCAACTTTGATTTTCTGATGAGCGGTATTGGCGCCAGAGCGCGCTGAAAAACAGCGTTTTTTTGACATTTTATCAACAAAAATCCTTATACCACGTGAAAGCAGTGTACCAGTGACGTCTATAATAGGGGACATCGTGCCACCGAGAAAAGCAGACCGCACATTATAAACCAATTTTCTATTGGAGGGTCTTCAAACATCTCGTTACATCCCTGAACATGACTCTTCAGTCTCTTGATTGCCAGTTTTTTTTTCGTAATTCCATGTGCATCAGTAGTTTTTCTTGCTTGTAGTCACTTATTGGGCCTGCCTGCTGGTTATCCAGTTCGACTTGCTTTTCCTTTGTTTTTAATTACCTTTTTTGTTCAAGCTGAGGAATCGGGAACACTGAAATAATGTTGGAGGTTATGACTAAACCAAAGCCAAAAATTTAAAGCATAGGAGGGTCAAGAAATTACAAAAGTATTGATAGTTTCTGGGTAATGGGCAATGGCGAAAAAGAACTTACTTATTTGTAAATGTACGGAAAACCTTACACAAACTCGTAAAAAACTACAATGCATACCGTTAGAATCAACATGTGCCGTTGTCGGCCGCCTTAGCAACTGCCGATAAAATTAACCCGACAATATTAATTATAGCTACCGTGAGGTAGATGGCTTTGTGGGTCAAAATACCGGTAATCGCTTCTTGATGACAATATTCGCATTAGTCTTCTTACCCCGTTCGTCATCTTACCCCGATCTCCCCTGTTCAATTTGCTCATAAGGGGGGAGGGAGCAAAGCGAGAATTACGAAAAATGGCTTCTGTGCCTTACAGCCAAAACGACACCTCCCATCTCATCGGCGCTATACTTTCAATGTATTATGCTTAATAAAGAGGTTGTTTTGAATGAAATGGTGGCAAGCGTGTTTGATGAAAGCATTAACAAATTATATTTACAACATATTCGGTACATGGCACTGAATATAAAGCTGAATATGAAATTTATGTATATATAGTAGTAATGTATGTACTGAAAGTCGAGCCCAGAGGATTGGGTCATCACATCAAGTAGGTTCTCCGTCTGCAAAAGAAAGAAGGTATTTAGTGTTAGAACATGGTTACAAAAGGCAGATAAGTTGTATAATGAACTAGTAGGAAGTCATGTGCGCAGTTATTTTGGTCGTCTCCGTTTGGTTGTTGGTGGCCCAGGCAATGGTTCTTGGACACTAGAAGATCCAGGTGAGAGGAAACTGAAGGTCCCGACAAAGGGTCAGGGGCTGTGGAAGGTCCAGGCGGAACAGTGACTTGTTGCTGTTCTTCAACTGAAAAAAATATTGTAATTGAATGCTTAACGGTATTATAGAGAATAATTGTTTAGTAAAGATGCATAGTCCATATTAGCTTATTGCTCCATCGTGGAATACAACATCCGTCCGCTAGATGGCGATAGCAAAAGACATTCGGCCAAGGCTGATAGTTTAGCATGAATAATTAATCTGTCTTTTCGGTTCTCTAATGAATCGTCAGGATTGCACTGTTACCTCCTCACACATACAGGGTGCGGCGCGAAACCGAGCATTAATAATATCTGAAGAACCGAACGAAATAATAATCTGAAAATATTTGTATATTTGGGTTATCGGACCCGGCAACTTGCACTAAAATATTTTCACTTCCTTATTTTAAATAGAACACCCTGTGTATTATTACATATTCGGATTTCTTGCTAAATTTTAATGTAAGTTTGTCTAATGAACTGCATACTTAAACCTCATAGTTTCTGAGATATTCACCTTTTTCTTGAAACTATTACCCAATTAATGTTTTTTAAATTATAAGAGTGGACCAACTATAAGGTTGTTATAATATTTTTATAACGTTGCATAAAATATTTTAAAATTATTTTTGAAATATTATGTAATATCCATTGTTACCATTATGAACCTATATTATATAAATAATATAATAGTTGGTGCAATCAGAGATCAGGGTCGTAATAATGAAACAGTCAATTTTTTACCATTATTATAAATAAAGAAGGACTCCTTACTGTGGCCGTGGGCCCTATAGCCGCCAAATAACTAAGCTACCGGATATACGGATACGGGCATGAAACTATATAATAATATTATATGATAGTATCATGGATACGGGTTCCATCGGGTAGGTGCTATTTATTTCAATTGATATTAAGTAGTTAGAAGCGGTGAGATGTAGAAGACTTTGGCACTTCGGCGTAACATTTAAGTGAGCGTTTTAATAATATTTCTTATAATATTTATAAAATATTTTGTCGGAATATTAATATAATGTGAGGAAAGATATTTTGGCAAAACATGTTCGTCATATTATATAAATATTGTAATATTTTCTGAATCTTTGGAGTCATTTAAAAATATGTTTAAAATATTTTTTGTTGTCTGGGCAAAGTCTAGAGAATACTATAAGTCAGCTCACTTCTTTGTTTTCTCGGAGAAAACAACAATTTTTTGCGACTGGTCGTAAATCAGCCTTGAACCGCTCTCAGCTACATATAGACCGGGAGATAGTGACAGATTTTTGGACGTGATTTTACTCAGTATGCCTTGCAAAGGGCATTATGTGGCACATATTCTCCCAATAATAAGGTATGAACCAGAGAGTCATCCTGGGTTCTTCATATGAAAAACTGAGTTTTCAATTATGCGAAAAATATGCGGGGAAAATTTTGTCATGGTTTACCAAACATAATAAACACAATAATACAGGCAACTAACAGCGAATATATGTTATTGCCATTCCTGCTGAAGAAGCACTTAAAATTTCAACGAATTGACAAAAGAAAGAAGAAATCAAAATTAGTAATGAAACAAATTTAATACATTTACCAGAAAATTGCAGAATAAAAACCAATGACTTCCTATTTATTAATAAAAATGAGGAAATTAAAAGAAAACCTATTCAACTTGCCAGAAATTCAAATCAACGATTTAAAATTCATCGATTATCTACGAGCGAAACCTTTCCAACTTCAAACAATCAACTTAGAAAATATCCACAAAGTTTAAGAAAAGTTTACACTTGTACAAGTTCCCGATATAGAGAAGATACACAACTTTTAAGTTTTAAACTTCATCGATAATCTACGGGCAAAACCTCTTCAACTTAGAAAATATTCACAAACTTCAAGAAAAATCTACACTTTTATAAGTTCCCCATATAGAAAATATACACACCTTAAGTTATGGATTTTTACAAACATTGTTATTATTAGTATTCGATTATTAATTGGATACGTCACATAGAGAATCTACCAAAGGAAGTTCAAGATAAGAAGAGGACAAGTCAAGATAGAAATGGTGGAGAAGAAAATGGAAAATCAACCCTCCAGGTTACTATTTTTCCCTTAAGCAGAGAGGAGTTATATCTCTAAGAAGAATGGACCCCTTTCACGTGAAAGTGCTGATAAACGCTGAGTGCGCGGACAGTTTGCATTTTATATTACAAACAAAATATTCACAAACTTCAAGAAAAATCTACACTTCTATAAGTTCCCCATATACGAGTAGAAAAGATACACACCTTAAGTTATGGATTTGCTACAAACATTGTTATTATTAGTATTCGATTATTAATTGGATACGTCGCATAGAGAATCTACCAAAGGAAGTTCAAGATAAGAAGAGGAAAAGTCAAGATAGAAATGGTGGAGAAGAAAATGGAAAATCAACCCTCCAGGTTACTATTTTTCTCTTAAGCAGGGAGGAGTTATATCCCTAAGAAGAATGGACCCCTTTCACGTGAAAGTGCCGATAAACGCTGAGTGCGCGGACAGTTTGCATTTTATATTACAAACAAAATATTCACAAACTTCAAGAAAAATCTACACTTTTATAAGTTCCCCATATAGAAAAGATACACACCTTAAGTTATGGATTTTTACAAACATTGTTATTATTAGTATTCGATTATTAATTGGATACGTCGCATAGAGAATCTACCAAAGGAAGTTCAAGATAAGAAGAGGACAAGTCAAGATAGAAATGGTGGAGAAGAAAATGGAAAATCAACCCTCCAGGTTACTATTTTTCTCTTAAGCAGGGAGGAGTTATATCCCTAAGAAGAATGGACCCCTTTCACGTGAAAGTGCTGATAAACGCTGAGTGCGCGGACAGTTTGCATTTTATATTACAAACAAAATATTCACAAACTTCAAGAAAAATCTACACTTTTATAAGTTCCCCATATAGAAAAGATACACACCTTAAGTTATGGATTTTTACAAACATTGTTATTATTAGTATTCGATTATTAATTGGATACGTCGCATAGAGAATCTACCAAAGGAAGTTCAAGATAAGAAGAGGACAAGTCAAGATAGAAATGGTGGAGAAGAAAATGGAAAATCAACCCTCCAGGTTACTATTTTTCTCTTAAGCAGGGAGGAGTTATATCCCTAAGAAGAATGGACCCCTTTCACGTGAAAGTGCTGATAAACGCTGAGTGCGCGGACAGTTTGCATTTTATATTACAAACAAAATATTCACAAACTTCAAGAAAAATCTACACTTTTATAAGTTCCCCATATAGAAAAGATACACACCTTAAGTTATGGATTTTTACAAACATTGTTATTATTAGTATTCGATTATTAATTGGATACGTCGCATAGAGAATCTACCAAAGGAAGTTCAAGATAAGAAGAGGACAAGTCAAGATAGAAATGGTGGAGAAGAAAATGGAAAATCAACCCTCCAGGTTACTATTTTTCTCTTAAGCAGGGAGGAGTTATATCCCTAAGAAGAATGGACCCCTTTCACGTGAAAGTGCTGATAAACGCTGAGTGCGCGGACAGTTTGCATTTTATATTACTCTATTATCGAGTAAAAGACCCCTATTACTCCTTTACTCAATGTTATCTACTATATATTTAAGCTTTGAAGCTAAAATATTGTAACTAGTTCTGTCTGATCTGTAACATGAATCATTGTCTCTGCGTAACTGTTAGAACAACTTTTTAAAAATAGTTTTTCTATTTCGTTATCGTATAACTGTCCGAAATAAAAAATAAGTAGGTTTTTTAGGGTTGCAAGAATCTTTAAGAGCACAGGGGTGCGGCTAAAATTCAAAATTTGACGTTCAATTTTTTTTTCTGTATTCTGTAGAGCGAATGCAATGTTTTGGTAACTACCCCAACCGAAATGTTTTATTTTTAAAAAATCAACCCTTCACGGGAGGAGGGGGGCGGTTAAATTTTATTTTATGGGGCCCAGCTTTTTTTGGTAGTTTTTCATGCCCGTAAGGCAACTTTTTTTGACTACCCCTCCAAAATCACATAATAAAAGTTTTTTCGGCCCAGCCTACTGTACAGGGTACAGGGCAGTACAGGCGTTGCGCTAATTTATAAAGAATAGTAAATAGAATAGTATAAATAGCGGGGAAGGAACAAGGAACAGGAACAAAGAAACAAAATAAAGAATATAGCAGTCGCGGAACTAATTTTTTTTTCATTTTCTACTAGGAGGCTGTAGCCCCATAGCCCCTATGGACGAGCCGCCACTGGCGTACGCGCATATGCTTTATCTCCATATTATTTCCATTTTAAAATCGAATAACAAACATTAACAAACGCCCCCCTCCACGGGCGTAGCCAGAATTTAGTTTTGGGGGGGGTTTAGTTTGAGAAGTAAATAAAACAACAAAAATATACTTACATGAAATTTAATATCTATATATTCATCCGAAAAACTACGACATATTTATAAAGTTCTTAACTTTAAATGAAATGGATAAATTAATTTCGTTCCTCTGCGCTAAATCTAAAACCATTAAAGAAGAAATCTTCGGCTTTTTCTTTTAAATATATCCACTACTTCATCTGCAGGAATTTCTGTTCCATAGTGAATGTTCATTAACCATTAAGTCTGTTTTCACTTGTAGTGTTTCGTAAATAGTTTTTCAGTCTCCTTAGGCTCGAGAAAGACCTTTCTGGGGTAGCAGTGGATACAGGAATGGTAGCCAAGATTTGTAGTAATGTGTAAATTTAGGATAAAGGTTTTTATCGCACATATCTAGGCATTCCAAACTAGATTTCGGGGTATGCAGTCTTCTTATCAGCATGCAAGGTAGCTGAAGCTTTGATAGCTAAATCCAAATTTGTTTCTTTATTAGAAACCCCTTGACCTTGACTACACCACTTTTTCCAGTAGTCCATACCTTTAGGTTTATCACCCTTCCTTTTTTTCCCCTCCATTTTTCGACAGTAATAATGATTCACGTATCTATCCTTAACAAGGTCATCGAATAACAGTGCATTAAAATTACTCACTTACACGGTACACTTAATTCTCTTCACTATTCGTTCACCACTTTTCACTTTTATTCGCTTCGAGTTCGCATGGAACAATACTGCCGTAAGCGCGGTCACGCGCCGCGGCGCCGCTTATATAGCAGCCCAGTAGCCGTCCAGAAACTTCCACGAACTTCCACAAAGTTCCGCTCATTTCGACCTAGGGGCGTGGCGAATAATCGAGAAACAACGCAAAGTGTCCCTACAATACAAAATAGTTCGGCTGCAACTGCGTCTGCCTCTCGTCAAAAGATGGCGCTAGGCGCTACTATTACTACATAATATATTCAAACGTAATAATAATTTAACTCTTCACTCCTCGTATTTTTTCGGTATAATATTAGGTAATATATTTTGCTTATTTCGGGTGGGGGGGGGGGGGTTTGAACCCCCGAAACCCCCCCCCTTGGCTACGCCCGTGCCCCCCTCCCATACCAAGAACCGTCCGCACTCGTCGGACCGTCGCCATAACATTTCGCAGTAGCTAAACAACTTTCGCGCGGTGCGGGATCCAGTTCGGCCTCGCGATGCCTTCCCGCTACGTCGCCGACGCGCCGCGCTGTTCGCGATGACCCAAAACCACAACCCGACCGACACCCGAAGCAGATGCAGCGATCGTGTGACGAAGTCGACGCGGCCGCGCGATGCCGACATGACCGTCAAGGCCAAGTGCGACCCGGTGATCGAAGAAGCCAACGACAGCGGGGTGACGGGCGACTATGGGGACGGGGGGTCGTCCAGTGACACCGACAGTGACGGCGGCGACGGGGCGGACGCGATCGCGCTACGTGACAGGCCGACGTTGCCGAACATCGGCAGCATATCGATACAGAACTCGTCGGACGTCCACTTCGGGAATAAGACGGTGTACCACGGGCCGGTGACGATAAAGCAGATCGTCTACCCGACCGGCGCGGGCGGCGAGAAGTTGGGGATAGAGAATGGGAGGGGGGAGGTGGGGAATGGTGAGGATAATCCGGCGTTCGAGGACGGGGGGGAGGGGGCCGAAAAGTGTGCGGGGGGAGCTGAGGTGGAGCGGGACGGCGAAGTTGGGAAAGGTGAGATTTAGAAATTTTGTTCAGACCTGGGACGTACTCGAGTACATGTACTCGCAATTGTACTTAAGTACTCAATTGTACTCGAGTACATGTGTACTCATAAGTACAATTTTCTATGTGTACTTAAGTACCGATACTCGCGAAGTATTTTGATGTACTCAAAATGTACTCGAAAAGTACTCGAACAACATTTTGAATCAAAATAATACGCGTAAAACAAGAAAAAACTTTTGTCTTAGTTGTCTTTATACCCCCACCACTTTTTATTGTCTTCTTCTTCTTCGCGCAGAGCTTTACGCAAAAGTTTCGTGATTTGTGATTTAGAAAATATGAGGGAACTAGTAAGTGATAGTGAGGAACACGACCCCTTTTCTACCGATGAGGATTGAGATTATCTACCTACACCCCAAAAGGCGTGTAAAAAAATTTTTTACTGATGCCAGTAATATAGTAATAAGAATATATCTCTATTAAATAATTTTCCAATAGGCTTAATTCAAAGCTAATAACAAAAACAACTGTTAGCAGTGTTAGCACTATTTTTACTGCTAAGGTAAGAGAAATATGAAATATTAATGGTAAAAAGTAAAAACAAAATTTACTCGAAATGTACTCGTAATGTACTCGAAATTTATATTCCGCGAGTACATAGGTACTCGTAAATAATGAGTATATTAAAATGAAGTACTCTAATTTTCGGTACTCAAAGTACATTTAGACTGTACTCGTACTCAAAAAATTTAAGTACAATTGTTCTGTACTCGGCCCGGGTCTGATTTTGTTTCATGCATCTCCACTATCTATGTATTGGAAAATATTTTGAGATTTAACTGGGTTTATACAGCTTTAAATCAGTACCGTAACTATAGGGCGGTGCGACCGGTGCCCCCGCACCGGGCGCATCATGGTAGGGGCGCCGGGCCGGGCCCACAAAATTCGACATTTAACGACTTAATTTTTGTTTTAAAGAGGGACACTTCAACAGATGATAGAAAACCGCAAGTTAATTCATATGTAATAGGTATATTTGCAAATTCTTATCATATACAAAGTTTTAGAAGATTTCTGAAAATGGGGGGGCGCATTTATCATATTTGGCACCGGGCGCAATCTAGGCAAGTTACGGGTCTGCTTTAAATAAGAATAATATAAGGATGAACGCTAGAATCGTTTCAATAGAGCCGAAATAAGAACAAAAACAGTTTATAGATACCTACTTAATAATAAACAAAAGTTACCTTTAAAGTTATTTAACTTTTAACATATTTTTTAATAAATTTCAATTAAATTTAATAATGCCCTGTAAAGCATTAAGTAGGTATTAGAGACACAAAAAAAATATCCAACACTATCATTAAGTAGGTAGGTATTATAGACACAAAAAAAAATTATAAGAAAATGTTGACCAGAAGTTCATCCTCTAAAACTTTTATTAAGGAATGCATTCGATTGTCAACGAATAGGTACTAAAAAAATTAATAGTAAAAAATATTTTTAAAAACAAGCTTTTATTTAAATGCTCTGAAAAAAAAGAAAATAAACTTTATAATAAATCAAACCATGTCAAACCCATAATTTTGTTAAATTATACAACTGTAATTGAAAGTAATTTTAAGTAAAAATTGTAGTTTTCTATAAAAGAAATTTACACACGAGAATCTCGCGACCATATTATAATAAATATCTTGACGAAAGTAATTATAAGTAGAAATTGTATTTTTCTATAAAAGAAATTTACACACGAAAAAGCTTTCATATCATATACAATTGTATAATGTAACAAAATTATGGGTTTGCCTTGATTTGATTTATTATAAAGTTTATTTTCTTCTTTTCAGAGCATTTAAATAAAAGCTTGTTTATAAAATAGTTATTTATGTACCAAGGCACTGAAGTTCAACTTTTTATGACTCATGTGGAATTTAGTTGCCGAGGCCTCTGGCCGATAACCTCAAAACCAAAACAGTTAGGAGTAAAAACACGATCCAAAAACAGCGCAAGTGGCGCCCTCTGTGAGATACGTAGAAATTGACATTTTCAGCTTATTCTTCATCCCCGAAAACACAGCAGTGCCACAGCAGCTTGATTAGTTTGGGAGATGTAGCCATAATTCAATTTCAAAAAATGAACTTTAACACTTAAACAAACAACATTTCTATAAGGCATATTATCCTCAATAGTAATATTTTGGCCCAAAATATATGCGGTTGAACTATGTGCCATTACTAATGGCCCACCCTGAATAGGTCCATTAAAGAAGGATATACCTTCTTTTTAGTAAGTATTTTGAAGAAAAAATATAAAAAGGGTGTACATTATAAGTATACTAAATAATTACCTTTTTTCCTTCAAAATACTACGTACCAACAAGAAGTAATATTCTTCTTTGATGGGCCTATATAAAAAAGGAAGGGTAGGTAATTCAGAAATGGCGGGCGACGCAACCGCCCAGAAAACATTTTACATACATTTTTTTTTGTTTAAATTTCTCTGTGAGAAATGGTCTATACTAAAATCGAGAAATCCTTACGCCTGGCGTAAATAAAACCACGTGTTCAATGACGTTCCGCGATTGGTCAGTATAGGCCTCGGTATAGGCTATAAAATTTCACCCGACTCGGCAACAGGGACGTACTCGATCGCAAAAGTGTAGTTACGCGGTTTTATCTTATTGTTTTCATCTATTTAGACACTGCCACAAATAATTTTATCGATTTTCTGAACCATTTGAATTAAGCCAATAATTTTTTTCCGAAATATTTTGATGTAAACAATTGTTAAATTAAATTAAATAAAGGTCGTGCCTCAGTGCGGCCCTGGCGAATATCTCAACGCACGTGCTCTTGTTTACGCCAATCGTAAGAGTTGCTCGATTTTGGTATAGTTTCACATAGACCGTATATAAATGGACTAGTGTTTTTTGCAACCGACTATCGGTTTGTTGAAGGACAAGCTTCTTACACGTATGGACAAATATCTTGAGTCCGTTTACATACGCGCTAGTCCTTTTGTATGCGGCCTGTTTTACATATACGGTCTGTAACATACGTACGAGTATATACCTAATACCAATATAGTATCATGACGTTGACGACAATGATAAAATTGAAGCAATTGTAGCAAAAGTAGGCTGATAGGTATGCTTTAAAAACTTTGAATTCCGGCATATCTTGAAAATCGGAACAGCTTTTCTTAATAACTTTTCCACCGTTTTCAAAATTAAGGGTACTAGTTTACTCCTGAAGTTTTTTTGATTTTTCGCCTCAAATGCACACTGTATATTAATTGATTTGACTCATTAATTTTACAATAGCCGTCCTCCTTTTACAGTTTTAAGTGATCTCAAATCGATTCCGAATCACTTTAAGATCACACCAGCTGACATCGAGTGTTCTTTTTGCAAATGTTCAGTTGATTATGAAGTGATCAGTTTACGTAGCAAATCGATTTTTATGTAATTTGTGTTGGTTTTGAGTGTTTCTGGGGTTAAGGTGGTGGAAAATATTGAAAAATTCATTCAAGGGTTAGATTATAGATAACGTGGTCGTACACTGTTCCATTTACCAATAAAAAATCATTTCACTATCAGATCACTTCATGTTCATTTCACTTCAAATTCACTTGTGCAAAAAGTCAAAAGGAGGACAAATAAAATCTATCAATTATTTTCAATTCTATTGTTTTTATCATTTACATCTCATGTGCACTCATTCGAAACACTATATATTTCTTGATAAAAAAATAACATCCTTAGGAATGCATCGACATTAATCGAGAAACTTCAAAAAAGAGTTATGTAGTGGTTCCATTAGTAGCGATTTTTTTAAATAAAATGCAAAATTAAATAACATAACATTATATAGTAGGTATAGGTATCTATGCATGTATAGTAACCATTTCGGATAAAATAAAAATAAAGTCATAATACAAAACAACATACCTACAAACAGCATAACATACACAGAAAGGAGAGTAAAACTCAGGACATTTTGATGTCCTGGACGGTTGGCATTATTGGCATGTCATGCCAAAATTACAAAGCAAGTTTCAGCAAAATACATTGGGTAATTATTGTAATTCGTTTTTATTTTCATTCCCAAGGTGTCCCATTTTGTAATGTCATAAATTTATCAGTTTGCAGAATTCATCAAGGAGTATCCGGTAATAAAAAATAAATAGCATCATAATATAACACAATTAGAGACAAAAAATGTAAGATATAAGATTTATCTATAGGTACACAGTTTATAATCCTTTTACTGGAAATATAGTTAGATAGCTAGAATGATAGATAGATGAATATATACAGTATGTCCACGGTTGTAGTGAATATAAGAGAGAAAACTTTTTTATTTTACGTTTTATGAAAAAACCGCCTTGATAAAAGTTAAAAAATATGAAAATGGCACGAGTAAAAAATGCCTACTTTTATTTTCAAGCTTTCAAAAAACTGTCAATAAGAAGTTTTGTTTAATATCGTTACATACTTCATTAAGTTTGTGATTCCCTAAAAAATTAAAAATCTGAGTTAATTTTACAAATCTTGAATTTGAACAAAGTTATGCGAAATTGATTTAATTTTGATTGATTTAGGAAATTGTTTAGAGCGAATATTAAAAGAAAATTTGTTTTAGAAAATTATTGTTTTTCAAAAAATATATTTTTTTCTTAGGAGGCCATGTTTTTGTATTTAAGCATAACTTTTAATTCTAGACAACTTTTCCTAATAACATTTTGCTGAATTTTCTGAAATAGGGACACTTTACTCTTGTACAATTTTTATTTAATTTTTACCTACCCTGTATAAACTGTTTGACATGCAACCATTCTAAGTGCGTCTAATTTGATTATCGAACATGCACCAACTTTCGGGAATATTTGTATTTTCGTTGTGCAATAAATAAAAAAAACCATATGTTGCACATTTAAATGACCACACTGTACACTGTACATACACAGGGTGTCTACTTTTAAGTGTATACAAATCGATAAAAAATGTATTTTGTGAAATATTTTCAAAAACCTTTTTTTGTTTGAAAGGCCTTCAAAAACCGCTTCTTTTGACCTTCCTGCTATTTTTAAAATGCAAATCCAGGGCCGGCTGCGATTTTTTTATACCCCTGATTTTCGCGAAAACCTTTTAGCGATATTTTTATTTAAAATCTGACCCCACAGCGTTAATCAGAACACCCCAAAACCCCTATATACCAAATTTGAATAAAAAATATACAGGGAGTTCCATTATGCAGGGTGTCAAAGTTGAGCAAAATAGGAATTTTAAAGGCATCTGCCAAGTCAAGTGTGCCATGGAATCCCCTCAAAACAGTTGAATGGTCAACAGGACCACTCAAGTTGTTGGTGTGCAAAGGTCCAATACGAAATATACAGAGTGCTCTTATCTGTGCCATCTCAAATTACTGAATTTTTTGCTCGATTTTTTGTAACTTTATACGGGTCAAAAATCGAGTATATCAAAACCGCTCCACAGACTATAAACGAACTAAATCTAAAAAATACAGAAGCCTGCCAGTCAGTAAGTCCATATCAGTTAAGGTGGCTGGTGTGTCACGACAGGAAACGCACAGAAAATGACAGTGACTTTGTTGAGAAAGGCCCAATAATTTAAATTGTTTTTATTTGTTGGTTGGCATTTTGTAGAAAAATAAATTACTTTTGTGTTTATTAATATTTTTTCAATGATTCCAGAGCACTCCTGATCAGTATAAAGTTTAATAAAAATTCAGAATTTTGAGATGGCTCAGAGAAAAATACCCTGTATATTTTTGTAGTAAATCTTTTCACACCAACATTTTGAGTGGTCCTGTTGACAATGCAACTGTTTTGAAGGGATTCCATGGCACACTTGGCTCGCCAGATGTCTTTAAAATTCCTATTTTGCTCAACTTTAACACGGTGTAGAACCTTACTCCCTCTACAGTTTTTGTTCAAATTTAGTATATGGGGGTTTTGGGGTGTCCTGATTAACGCTGTTGTGTCAGATTTTAAATAAAATTCGCTAAATGGTTTTTGTGAAAATCGGGGTATAAAAAAATATCGTAGCCGTCCCTGGATTTGCATTTCGACAAAAGTAAAAACGCCAAAAGAAGCGTTTTTTGAAGACCTTTCGAACAAAAAAGGTTTTTGAAAATATCTCACAAAATACATTTTTTATCGATTTGTATACACTTAAAAGTAGACACCCTGTATGATAATTGAATTGATATTTATTTGTTAGAAAGATTAGCGTCTTATGATACCTATAGAATAGATATCGGAACTATATAGGAGCAGCTGTTGTGCTGTGTTTTCCCAGAGTGTTGGGAAAACCAAACATTCACCTATACCAAATAAGCAGAAACAGTCCATTCCGGAATATTCACACAATTTAGCACGCGGGATATTATAATATGTTCAAGTTGAAGAGCCAAAATAAGACGTTCAGAGTATCCAGTTTTCGATACAAGAATTGATGTATCGCCGGAATATATCTATTAGGTATAGTCTAAAAATGTTTCTCCGACAAATTATGATTCTATATTTCGAAAACGCATCCAGACATTAATTTCAAAATTCTGATGCGTCTTTTGGGATTTGAAAGGTTCATTGAATCTTTGGTTACCTAAAACTCAGTTAGAAGGCAGTTATCAATAAGAAGGAAAAAATGAAATTTCGTTCTGGTTTTCTTATTTAATAACATTGTAAATACTCTCTTATCTTTATTATGTGCATGCATATCTTTTGGAAAAATTTCTTGTCTTGTCTGTCTTGTCGGGCAATATAAAAAAACTTAAATTGTGTAAAACTATTAATGAGTACATTATATACTACGGGCCGTAGTAAGAAGAGAAGAAAATGTTTATATTGAAAATTTTAGAAACTTATACAGGGTCTTAGGCTCTCTTGAGGTCCTGAAAATATTTTTGTCCGATTTGAGGCGTTTTTAGTTTGCGCAAAAAGTTGGCCATAAATGCCTCTTAATTTTTTAAAGTCGCCTCCAAAGTTGTAATTTTTTGTTTTTTTTTTGTGGGGAGCAAAATAAGCGAGAAAATAGCTTTAATTAAAAATGAATAAAAATATTTCCTAGCTTCAAGAGAGCCGAAGGCCTTTGTGTAATTTTCTGAAAATTACGGTTGCATGAATATTCTAAATTTAAAAGTTTTTGTCGAGGGGGAAGTCACTAGCAAAAATTTGTATACTAAAAATACCCGAAATACCAAACACTTCCCGGTATTTTTTTGAAATACCGTCCAAACTTCCGCACTTTCCGATATTTTTTTGAAATACCATTCGAACTTCCGCACTTCCTGGCATTTTATCCAAGTAGCAAAAAATACAAACAATATTGACTTTTTGTATGTGCGCTTCTCCGATAAAGGAAGGAGTAGAGGGGGAGGGTAAAGAAATAATTTATTTAGTGGTAATTTTCGACTAACCTACCTACCACAAAGACATACCTAAGAAAAATGTGATGTCGTGGAAGGTTCTTCCAATTGACTAATTGTAATCAATTATTCACTAGAATTGTAATTTGTGCCTTTTGAATTTGGAATTCTGGATGGAAAAAAATCGGAAAATAAGTTTAGTAAATTTAAAATAAAATCTCTCAATTCGGTTCAATTTCTAAAATGAGGTAGGTATTTAGACAAAAACATCTTGCTGAACAAGGTATATTTATAATACATAAGTATACACTGAAAGAATTCCGCCAAGTGACTTACTTTGCTAAGATTTTTTTGCTGCGGTAAATAGATATTATGCTGTCATAGCAAAAAAAAATTGCTGTGGCAAGTAAACCTATTTTGCTAAAACTTCTTTGCTACCACAGCAAACTTTTTACTTGCGGTTAAAGGATAGGTCACTAGAAATTCCTTTTAGTGAGCCCACTTACTTACATGAAGCCAGTCGTTTTGTTACTACAGGTGTGAGTGCAGTCTGCTGCAATGCACTCAGCTGTGGTAATTAAACTGCTCATTTGTGGCTAGCGAGCCCTCACTTACAACAAGTGAGTTGCTTTGCTAAAATTAACGGTGAGTTCCAAATGCGCTTGCGCCAGCTGGCAAGCCTGAGCCCGCCAGGCGGCCCCGCCGCAGTCTTCGCGCAGTTGTTGGTCCGCGATGATCCTACTGATCGTCTAGACCTAGACAGCTCTGGCATCATTGTTTTCCGAGAACATTGCCGTCTTTGAAGGTAAGTAAAAAATAATATTTTCATACTTAATATCCGCTTCGTAGCACATTATATTATACATAATCTGGCATCCTGTCAAAAGTATAAAACATAGCGCAGCCAGATTTTTTGTTTTTCCTGTAGTTTTCCCATTTCATGTTTTCTTTATAACATGTTGAGTCATTCACTACAAATCCCTAATATATTCTTATTACTTGGCTCAATCTCAAAGAAATTTTTTGGGGACACGTAGGGTGTGTAAGGCTAGGTGTAGAAGAAACCTGTAGGGTTGCCGCCTGAACAACATGTTATTAAAAAAACATGAAATGGGAAAACTACAGGAAAAACAAAAAAATCTGGCTGCGCTATGTTTTACACTTTTGACAGGATGCAGATTATGTATAATATAATGATATGTGCTACCAAGTGGACATTAAGTCTGAAGATATTAATTTTTACGTACCTTTAAAGACGCCGGCAACAAATAATTTTTTTGCTATGGTAGTTAAGCAACTCACTTGTGGCTAGTGGGCAGCTTAATTGTCATTAATGAGCTGACTCAATTACAGCAACAAAACCTACAAAACCACAATCAAATTATTTGCTATGGTAGCTAAGCAACTCACTTGTGGTTAGTGAGCTTACTCACTTGCCTTAATACAAGGGTTGAATTATCACAGCAAAGTGATTTTCAACAAATCTGCTTACTTACTGCAATTGAGTTGTCTTTAGCAAAGCGTGCTTTGCTGCGGTAGCAAAGTAACTCACTCGGCGCCTATTTAATGCAGATATTTTGCTGCGGTATTTAATTGAGTTCTTACTAACCGTAGCAAAGTAATTCTTT
This sequence comes from Pseudeuparius sepicola, assembly GCA_963920635.1. Taxonomy (NCBI): domain Eukaryota; kingdom Metazoa; phylum Arthropoda; class Insecta; order Coleoptera; family Anthribidae; genus Pseudeuparius; species Pseudeuparius sepicola. The sequence goes on from OY987306.1 coordinate 8,063,996, forward strand.
CAGTGTAGTATATAAATATATTAATAGACATCTACCTACGCCAATTCGGGCAAACTAAATAGGAAATACGGCTTTCCCTCAATTTTTCCGATCTATCAACTTTTTTTTCTATAATTGATTATACATACATACTACTACTACGGAAAATATAAACACAGAATGCAGTAACCCCTATCCCCCAGACATATAAAAAAATACCCAAAAATTCGCTGCATTTCCCTGATAAATACCATAAATTTACCCTAAATACTATTAACTTCCATGCACTTCCACAAAATACCATGCACTTCCAACACTTCCGCGAACTTCAAAAAAATACCAGAAAACACCATGCACTTCCACGAACTTTTTTTTTCATATCGTGGGACATAACTTGGCCATGGATGCCAGTTTCTTTTTCAGAGTCACCTAGCTGTCCAAAATTGCTACTTTTTGTTTCTTAGTTTCGTCGTTTGTGTAGTAAATTATTCGTAAGAACACAATATTTTGGTGTATAAGAATCAAATTTATTTCGATAAATTCGGACTGAATTCAATAATAATTTATAAGTATATCTCCATATAACGAGACATATAATTAATTTTAAGTAATTATATGTAAAGCCATACACATAATTTATAAACAAAAACTATTTATATCTTATTGTTGTATCAGCAGAAAAGATAACTAAGCCTCAACGCCCAGAATACAAATATCTATACATTTTATTGTTTTCTTGTATATCAAACTTCGTTTATTTTAATAAAATTATTTAATAAATATTTGAATATTTTCCAGGAAAGAAAATATGTGATTAATACAAACAAAAGCCGAACATGAATAGTATGTTTCATTACGAGTCTGGAAATAGAGATTTTTCCGTGCGCGCGTGACAAATTCCCGTGTGAGGCGCAGCCGAACACGGGAAGTCATGCAAGTTCTTATTATGAAAATGCTGAAAAAAAGATGGCATACCTTTCGCGCATGTCCAAGTACTGTTTAACTTGAATGTTATTTAACCATTTAAACGAGTTATTCGATGTAAAGTGCACTTGGACATGCGCAAACGGTATGCCATCTTTTTTTCAGCATTTTCATAATAAGAACTTGCATACTTCTCATTGGCAGCCTGTTAAGAAACGTGGAAAAATTAATTATTAAAATACAAGATCACGTGGCAATAATAGCCCTTTGGACCCACCCTAACGGTATGCCTATTTTTTCCGAGGAATTTTTTATTTTGAAGTTCATTATAAAACACATGGCCGCCTGTATAAAATCATATCAAAACGCATATTTTTCGAATAATTGAAAACTCAGTTTTTCACATGAAGAACCCAGGATGACTCTCTGATTCATACCTTATTATTGTGAGAATATGTGCCACATGCCCTTTGAAAGGCATACTGAGTAAAATTACGTCCAAAAATCTGTCACTATCTCCCGGTACAATAATAGTAAGGAGCTACTCCTCGTTGAGATAACATTTGCAGTGCAGTACAGTTGTTAGGGCATGCGCCCCACGTTTTTCGAATCTTTTTGCGGCTAGGACAAATTATTATTTTATACTTTTTAGTCCGTTTTATTATTATTATATTATTTTATTATACTTTTTGTCCCTTTTAAAAATGTGGTATATTAAAAAAATATATTTAAATTTTATTATTTTCCGCTTCTTAGTCTTGTGTTTGAAATGTTGCAATCAACTTTAAACATCTTTATGAGATTATGACAGAGACATGTGGCTTCACCTGATCATAGTTGAAATAGAAAATCGTTTTACCTACCTACCAATAATATATCAATCTGTTTAATTAATATTTTACTGAAAATAGAATAAATAAGGAATCAAAATTAATGTCATAAGATTTTTATTTCAATATTAAACAAATTAATTCCCGATCCTTCTTAGTTACCTACCAACTTATGGTGCTGGAGGTTCTAGTTGTCGCATTATTGCAAACTGTTAAATATACATATAACTGGTTTCCTTGTCTGTCTGTTTGTTTGTTTGGCATCTTTTCTTTCTTTTATTTCTATTACCATCTTATGGCACGTGCTTATCTGGTCATAAATTTCCACTAGTCGAATATTTTTATTAAATACAAAGAAAAAGTGATAATGAGCGTAAGCACTCACTCACATGCTATTTGGCAATCATCAGTACGGTGTAACATCAACAAATCAAAAAGATAGGAATGATTTGGGAAGCAACAAATGAAGTCCAGGCAGGAGCCAACAGCACATTTGCAGCTTCAGTCATCACATCCCCTGGATTTGGGGCTTGTACTATAATCGCCACGGAGGCTGCTTACTCCCATTATCACTTTGCCATTATCACATTTTCTTTATTTACACTCACAATCTTACATCCTTGTTGTCATTGTATCTTGGGTTATGAAGATTTCCACGCAGGTCGCTTTAGCAGCCTCCGTGGCGATGTTAGTACAGATTGATGCTTAAAACGGGCTATCCCTTTTCGGCAGAGGCGACACTTAGGGCCTGGTGCAAAAAAATACAATTGGAACCTGAGATTTATTAAATGAATGTGTTTCTAGGTATTACTTTTTGCAGGTTTTTATGATTGTTAAAAAGGCAGATTTGACAGAAGAACAGAAGCTGTGCGTACTTTCCTTTGATGAAATAAAAATTAAAAATGTTTATCTTTATGACAAGTCAAACGATGAAACATTAAAGCCACATTCAAGTTGCAATTTTAAGAGACCTAATTGGCAACTGGAAGCAACCCATTTTTTGTTCCTATGATTGCACCATGCCAAAAGAAACACTTTTTAACATCTTAAAGTATGTAGAAAATGCTGGTTTCCCAGTTGTAGCAGTCGTAAGTGATTTGGGTGGAGGAAATCGGGCTTTACATAAAGAATTAGGCATAAATACAAGCCAAACATGGTTCTTTAACCCAGCTAGCAATAAAAGAACTTATGTGTTTGCTGATGTCCCAATGAATAAGAAATCACTTTTCCGGTGGCTTTATATTAAATAGCACAGAAATAAATAAGGGCGTAATTGAAATATTGATCGAACTCTAACATCAAAGGTAAAATTGGCAACAAAACTTTGCACATACGATTTCAAAAGCAATATCCCGATGTGGTATGATGGGGAAGTATAATGAAGACGTAAGTTAGGGATGCAATGTGCAGATTTTTTAAAGATGTAAGTTTTATATACTTGATATTACAAACAAAAGTAGGTAACCCAAAACTTTTTTATTTAGGTAAATGACTGGTTCGACTGTTTTAACGTCAGAGTTCTTGAAGAAGATAGCCGAGAAAGGAAAAAGACTTTTGGCCTGTCACTCGATACCCAAATTACTATTACTATATCTTCCTTTAGAGTAAAAGGAAAAAGAAGTTTGCCACCTTTCCAGAAAGGAATAATAATTAGCGATACATCACTAAAGTATATTTTACCATTCAGATTGAACCAAGATGTGCTGGAAAACCTTTTCGGACTTCGATCCAATATAAAAAATATATTCTGCAAAATTACAGTTTTCTACCATTGCCTGGCCCAAAAAAAAAAATACAGTGATTATTAAATTTTACATTGTTGCCTTAAAAATTAAAAAACCGCCAAGTCACTGTCTAAGATGATATATTTTTTGTGCGTTTCCAGCCACCTTAACTACTGATATGGACTTACTGGCTGGCAGGCTTCTGTATTTTTTAGATTTAGTTTGTTTTAAAGTGTGTTGACCGTTTTTTATATACCTACTCGATTTTGACCCGTATAAAGTTCCAAAAATTCAGTAATTTGAGATGGCACAGATAAGAACACTCTGTATATTTTGTGTTGGCCTTTTGCACACCAACACCTTGAGTGGTCCTAGAGACCATTAAACTGTTTTGAGGAGATTCCATGGCACACTTGACTTGGCAGATGCCTTTAAAATTCCTATTTCGCTCAATTTTGACACCCTGCAGAATGGAACTCCCTGTATATTTTGTATTCAAATTTGGTATATAGGGGTCTTGGGGTGTTCTGATTAACGCTGTGGGGTCAGATTTTAAATAAAAAAATCGCTAAATGGTTTTCGTGAAAACCGTGGGTATAAAAAAATCGCAGCCGGCCCTCGATTTGCATTTTGAAAATGGCAGGAAGGTCAAAAGAAGCGGTTTTTGAAGGACTTTTAAACAAAAAAAATTTAGGCGATTATCTCCAAAAATGAGGATTTTACGGATTTGTACAGTTTTAAAGTTGGACACCATGTATATCGTTGCATTATATTTGTGTTAAAAAATACAAATGCTTACCCTATTGAGAATTTTCTTAGCTTGATTATCATGTTATTTTTAAATTAGTCGTATGTTCTAAATCATGCCAACTAATACAACATAAATTCAAATCATCCGCTCCGCGTGACGTCATGCGCAGAGCCGGACGAAATTATGACACGTGATACCGATCTATTATACCTTTAAATTATTTGTATTATGATAACAACTGACATAATAATAATAAATGTATATAGCGAGTTAATATTGCATTGATATCCAGTTCTGAGCTATGTTTAATGTTTCAAGTCTCCATAGCTTATCGGGAAATTGTTTAAAATCGATTGCAAAATTTGACGAACATACAAATAGGGGGACAAGAAAGCGACTTAATAAAAATATTGTAAAAAGAAATACCTACCTATCGGCTGAAAGTTGGTAATTAAAACAGTTAATTTTGAAGGCAAGAACAACAGGGAGAAGAATCACTAAAAAATCGGTTTTGGAAAAGTCTGTAAAACACCCTGTAGATTGTAGATGCCTCACGAAGTGGATTCGATTTGAGATGTTCTAAGAAACGTATTTCTAGTCAAACTCAAACACCCTGTATAGAATGGATGCTATTTTATTCAGTTACTGACCAACAGACGAACTTACTGACTTTTTCTGGTAATTTATTTGCACTGGTTGCTCGACCATGTAGCAAGTTTCTACTCGAGAAATATTGAAATACCACTTACATTCTAAAATTTCGCCCACACGTTCTCGAAGACATGTAAAATGATTATATCTAAGGTTGCTTGGAATATGAAATCTACCCCATTGAAATTTGGAAGTGGAGGCTGTCCGAAAAACTTTACATTTTAAACCAGAATGAAATTTTTGGTTGTCATATCAACAATTGACTTTTTGTAGGTATCTTCAAACATCACAGTAGGTACCTACATAATTTTACACATATTTTTCTCCCGTTTCAGGTTACAAGTGGCTGCGGAAACTGCCACTACGTAGGCCCATCGAAACTGTGATATTCTTATCGGTAGTACTGTTATCTCTGGTGATATTACTCATAGTTCTCTTCTGGAAGCACCCTGCAATTGCTATAGGACCAAGCGGTCCACACAAGGGTGAAGAAGGAGAAAGTATCCATCCAGTAGACTATCAATCAGGTATGCACATACTTTTTCACAATTAAAATAATTGTAGTAGTTTATACATTCACAAATATTGACAAAATAGGTATAGGGTGATTCATTAAGAATGGCAGATAGGGGCATCAAATTATGCCGGGCCAGTATATCTTATACAAATTTTGTTTGTTTAAGAGATCCTACAGGGTGTTACAGTTATCTTTTTTGCATTTGAATTAGGTATTGCTATATCTTAACAAAAATAATCAAACTGAGGAACTGAAATTTGGCAGTGCTGTGATTTTTCGAAGGCGATCTCTGTGTTGCACAAAATAGAAGCATTATAAAACACCTTCTATAATTTAATTTAATTCATAATAAAGTATCACGTTTCATCCATAAATATGCCTTTTATTATGACTAAAATGACAGAAAAAAAAAGCAAAATTATTATTATTATAATTATTCTTATATATCGTTGAAACCAGAAAAATGCGTAGATTTATTCGAAGAAAAAAAAATCATAAATTTAGTCTATATCTCCTAAACGTGACATTCATTTGTTTTTCTGAATACACAACTGAACCATTTAATTTTTAATTGGGTTTTTCGCCACCAAACTGATTGAAAGACAACTTTTTCAAGTTGCCTCGAAAATTCATAAATTCTTAACACTGAATGAACGAAACTTTAAACGTGTAACTCAAAAAATAACTTCAACAAATTTGTTTTCTGAGCTTTCGGAGGATAAATCTTCCTCATTTCTCAAAGATCATGTCATGTCAAAGTGAAGTGACAGATTAATAAATTTCAGGTTAAAATGTTAAAATTTGTTGAAGTTATTTTTTGTTATACCCATGTTGGGTATCAAATAGGTAATCCGCCATCTTTGAGCGGCGGCCATATTGAATTTAGTGTGATGTCACTAACTTTATTTTTTCTACTCTTCAAGCTCTTTCATTTGTTACCCATATTAAGGAGGTTGAAAAGAAAATGTAATCCGCCATCTTGGAGCGTAGGCCATATTGATTTTAGTGTGATGTCACTAACTTTTTCGTTTTCTACTCTTCAAGCCCTTTCATTTGATAGCCATATTAAGGGGGTTGACAAAAAATACATCATCCGCCATCTTGGATCGGCGGCCATATTGAATTTAGTGTGATGTAACTAACTTTTCCGTTTTCTACTTTTCAAGTCCTTTCATTTGATAGCCATATTAAGGGAAGGGGGTTGACAAAAAATACATAATCCGCCATCTTGGAGCGGCGGCCATTTTGAATGTATTACAATATTGAGTATTGCATATTGTATTGTCACCGGAACTCAAGGTGTCTGCAAAATTTCAGCTCAATCGGATGTCAGGAAGTGGTTCTAATTCAGCTTGCAAGATTAGACCCACACTAACGGTGAAGTTAAAAAATAAAAGCTTGAAAAAACAAAGTAGGCCTAAGGCTTTGAATTTTTGCACACCTGTACGCTGAACAAATTTTCTTTATAACTTTTTCAGTATCTCTACAAATAGAGGCAGTTTAATCTTATGCTAATTAACGTTTTTTCAATTAGGAAAAATTGAAAATATATTTTGTTACAAGTACCTATAGTTAAGTCCATCCGGGGACACGTATATCGATCGTTGTGCAAAAGATCAAACATTTCCAGTCAAAGTAATAATCCTGCTAAAAATATACTTGTTTTATGTTTACATACACACATGTCGGAAACTAATAGTGGTAGGTACAACTGACGCGTCACCGAGAAACAGGTTTCTGTCATAATTCAAGTATTTATAAACCAAAATTTACATTTATCTATACACAATAGCTGTGTTCACTGATTTCCATTTATAATCGAAATAGATAGGTCTATAGAAAAATGACATGGGTCATTATAATTTTCTAGTTAATTTAATGAATAAGTTTGGTTGTCAAATTACGCCCGAACACTAAATCATTAAAATATTTCGTTAATTTATTAACCCCAATGCTAAGAAAATACCACTCCTGCTGCGCAGTCGTGGTATATTCAGCTTTGGGATTGATTATATCTAATGAGTAACTGAAAATGTTGTTTGATTTTTTGTATTCCATAGGTAGTATTAATTTGAATGAGATTTTTAATCGTTTTTTTTGTGAACATCCGTCTTCTCTCGCACAAACTTCCTAAGGAATCGCCAAAATCGACAACAATAATTGATTTCTGTTGTTATTCAACACTTCAACATTATTATTACAAAAAGTAATAAAGCGACCTTGGAAATGCATCGGTGAACAAAATTCCGTGTCGCTGCTATACGTTAGGTTCGTCGAGATTAAATAAGTACGTATTACTTTGTTTAGTAGTTGCCTTAGTATTTACTCTTTTTAATTATGAATAAAAACAGCGTTTATCTTATTAAGTAAATCATCCACTCAAGGTGAAACAGCATTTTCGCAACGCTTAAACCACAATTCTGAATAAAAATTGCATATGCAGAATGCCCGCTTAATAATTCAAACCATGCGCACTTTCTCAACTCGCACAGAGCGGGTACCTACCTACCAAAGCTAAAAACATTTTGGAACGGACAGTGCAAATAAAATTTGTATTATCATAAACACAACGCCCCAAAACTTTTCGTTTCCTAGATTGAAGGTGTCAGATGTCCAAAGAAATATAGGTATACCAGGCGGAGATATTCAAACCAAACTTGTACAATAATACCTACGTCTAGGACACAATTTTCAGTGGTAAGGGTAATGATTACCGCAATAATCTGACCAATCAAAAATATAAATCGCTTTCTGTACATAAAATAGTTCAAATATTAATGATCACATTACCATCTTGTTATTGTTCCTATGTATACTGCTACTTAGATGTAGGTACTATATACTAACCTAACCTAATCTATTATCTATTGTTGAATACACAAGGTCGCAGATTACTACACTAATATCGCGTAAACACTTCGTGATCTTTAAGGAAAGTTATTCATAGGCCAAACAGGTGTTTTAACATTTAGCTCCGTCAACGAACTAATTTAATCTATTTATTGAACCAATTTAAAACCAATTTTGTTACTGCTTTTTTGTATCCCGCGGATTGATTATGAGTACCTAGGTAAAGGCAGAATTTTAGACAAATTGCCATTTTTTATGGAGAAAACTGCCTTTTTATAAATTTCAATTCTTGTATTATGGGATAAATGATACACAGTGGAATTTGGCCTTTAGGTATATGAAATATCTTTATTTTCTATTAGAAGAACGCACTCGGAAAATTTCAACGCAACTCACTACTTAAAAATATAACATAACATTTCATAAGGAAACAGTATTCTCATTCATAAGCTAAGCATGATTTGCTCTCGTGCTCTTAAAGCTAAACCTAAACATTCTTACTTGGCTTTCTTCTAAACTTATTTCTACCTACATAAGGTTTAAAAACATTTAGATTAATTTTTGCAAACATTCAACATCAATCTCATATTTTGTAAATTTAATGGTAAGTAGAAATTCGTATGTCCCTAGATTTTAATTCTTCTACTTAAACTTTACAATTCTTGGTAAGAAAAGAAAAATTAGAGTCAGGTAGGTATATTTCATATTATTGCAACTGTGGCAAAAGAGGAAGGAGTCTAATATAATATATATTTGTTTGATTTGATTTGTCTTTGGCACCCTCTGTTGTAGACACTGGATTAACACTATATTGAAGACCTGTGCAGTGTGCAAAGCGAAGTTTCAAGCGATCGCCACTGGCGCCACACGACGAAAAAATCGACAGGGTGGTTTAATATTAAAACACCATTGTTGCAGAATCTTTTAGAAAATAAAAACATGCAGATATGTCTGTTATAAAGAATTTAATATCCAAAATAACATGAAATGCATATTTAGATTTAGTTAAATTTAAAATTAAAATATTGTAACTTTTACTATGTATAAATGCATTTAGAAATTTGTATGTACATTATATATGTTTATTTCTAAATGTAACAATAAATTTATATTTTTAAAGTATTTCCTAATTTGCATATTTTCAACATTTTCCTGCATATTTTGACTAAATTATTTGCATACTTATGCCCATATTTTTAGGATTTCGACTTGCGTATTTGGATTACTTTAATAATCCTAGTTTTAGAATGTTCATCCAAAAATGGTGTAAAAAAAAACAAGTTATTAAAAATAACTATGTATGTTATTTGGAACACCACTGGCCGAGCCACTGGCGTAACCAGGGGGGGGGGGGGACTTTGGGGGCTTTAGCCCCCCCCCAAAGATCTATCATGTGGTATTAATTTCTAAAGAAAATTTATTTTAAAACAATAGTTTTGCCGTAAATATTACCGAAGAATTTTTTTCAAGTAATTAGCCCCCCCCCCAACTTTACATATACTAGTTACGCCACTGTGGAACACCCTGTAACGTGTATTTACGGACCATAGTAGAGAGTGTGTCCAAATATCAATGCGACGCCATAATTTGGTGCCAGACGTCGTGTGTGACAGCAGGTTTAGTTTTTTTGACTTTTTGCTAATACCTACGGACTGAAGACATTGTTATTTTTGTGGCATCATAATGGTGTTTTGTTCAGCTTTTGGTTGCAAGAGTCGAAGTGAACAGAAAGTATCAGGAATAACCTTTCATAGGTAAAAACTATAAGTAGTTAGAAAAATAGCTTCAAGGAAAAAAGACATTGTATTATCTGTATACCGCCTCAAACAACTAAAATTTTGTTGCTTTGTCGAAATTTGGTCCCTTTATAAACCAACAGTAATGCTTTATAGGCATTTTTCATTCTTTACCAGTCCCACGCGATACGCCACTGGTGGTGCCTAACTGGGCACACTCGATTTGGCCGGATTATGCGTCTTCTCTCCCCTCCCTTGTCTAAGGTTCAAAAGATATATTATAGGGTCCTATAAATACATATCGGTCTGATAAGTCAAGTCAAGGGTGTTAAAAAGAGATATTATAAGGTCTTTAAAAATACATCCCACTGAAATCTCAAGGAAGTTAAAAAGATAGTTTAGCAAGTTGTTATGGAAATCGCGATGAACTGCCCCATCTGTTTCAGAGATGAATGTTTATTTGCTGATTCAGCTGGCACATCCGTTGAAGATATAATTGAAACTCGTATTGCAGTCAAAGAATAAAATTTCATTGATTATAACATTGTCATATATAAGACGTTGAATTTAATATTCTATGTGAGAATAATAATGAACTTCGCTCTTGTTAACATAATGTGGGGGACATTTGGCTTTCTACAGGCATCCCATCTGAGTAGAGATGGGTTGTTATTTAACGATCTGTTATTTTATAACTGTTATTTGGCCACTGTTGTCTGTGTACAAAAATAACAGATATAAAAATAACAACTGGCTGACTACGACTGCTCAGTGCTCACTATTAATGTCACTGTCAAAACCGAAAAACATAAATAACAAATAACGAAAGTGAAGCAGAGAGCAGCAGAAGCAGATTGAACAACCCCAACCACCGAATTGACCGCTTACCGCCGCTCTTTCTCGGTTCAGTTTCGGCCGTTTCGGGCAACTGGTCCATTACAAATAACCGAAATAAAAAAATAACTGAATAACGATAACCTGTTATTTTAAGCTGTTATTTTAAAATAACAGAAACAGTTGCAACTGTTATTTAAAAATAACAAATTTTCCCATCTCTACATCTGAGTCCTGCACAATCTCGCACGCGATATTTTTGTTCACAATGTTACCTCACAGGGAAGTAACAGTGATATTTTGTGTTTGCTGAGAGAACACTTTGGAAAAAGGCTATACCATGACATTTCAAAAATTAAGGCTTGTATACGAAACAATTTGATTGTATATAGTAGCAGATGAAACAATGGATACACCTATATGTATCTGATCGATACATTGTTAATTAATTAATTGGCGTATTGTCTGAAGATGTTGCAAGCATTATTGTGCAATTTTTAGTTGCCGTGAATGAATTAGTCAAAACAAATATTTATTCAAGAGGGTTTAACAAATATATTTTTGCCGAATGTCATACTAGTTTACAAAATTGTACCGACGCCGCACCGTACCTACATGTTAAAAAATTAAAGGTGTTTTATGAGTATAGGTCAATGACGTCAAACCTATAGACAGGTTTGTTTTGACAAACGCTTGACGCCCAGAACTAATCACAATCTAAGCGCTCCATTAAATTATTCCGAAAATGCCGCGAGATTGTCAGAAATTGCCCCTTTTTGTCGAGCCGTAGCGAACTTATTTCGACTCTGGGCTCGGAGGCTGGCGTCGTTAGACCATCCCCCGAGTCTTCAGGTGAGGTTCCGATGCTTCCGGCGCCCCCAAACAAGAAAAAACATGCGATATCTAAGTGTGATTCTGGAGGAACTATAACCGGGAATCACCGGGTGTATAGTTGGTTGATGGTTGACTTTCTGTCTTTGTTTGTTTTTAGCATGTTTTAGCATGTTTTTAGAGTAGTATGGATATATTCAATCTTGGAGTCAAAATAAAGGGCATTATAATAATGTGGCACCAAGTCTATAGGTTTTGACGTAATTGGTATAGGTGGTTAGAAATAAAAGTAAAAGCGTTGACTGACTTATTATTAATAATGACTGCTCACGGCTGTCATGTTTGACAGTTCTATGTTTTATGTCTCACCATATGCTTTCCGGAGACAAAATACGATGGAAAACACATTTTTGGCCATCCTATATTCCAGAATATTAAGCTGTAGCCGTGAGAAGACTTATTAATAGTTAAAAAAAAACTAAATAGCACGCTTTTATTGTTAACTAAATAGTAAAAAATACTTGTGTTGTTTATAAAAAATAGTAACGCTATCAATTTGACTTCAAATTTATTTTCATACTTATAACAGCTACAAAAATTTCCGGAAAAATTGTTAAGTCGCGAATGTGAATGATTGTGTGATGTAATTTTGTCACGTAGGTACAAGCAACAAGCGCTACCCGTGCTGTTTATTTTTGGTATGCCCGTACCTATGTGTTAATGCTATTTGTAAATAATGGTTTCTGTAAATCATCATCGGTTACTATTGAGTTATTACTTATATACATATATTTTCTAGATTAATGATGATAGACTACTTTGCGTCATATCTACATACCAATTGGTAGGTATTACCAGCGTCCAGCTTTTACTATAGGAGTTAAGTTTATGACTGTCGCAAAAATAACTGTAATGAAAGAATTACAGCAATTCCAAATTGGGTTTCATTTCTTTTTTGTGTCTTTATAAAGAGCCAACCAAAATAATAAAAATAACTAAATATCTACCTATTTACAACCGTTCTGAAGCAAAATTCTATTTTAGGAACAACAACGTGTGTACCTCTACCTTACAAGGTATACCTACCAGGAAAATCCAGTTTTCAGATAAAGCAATGCAAACGACCTTTATCGATATAATTTAAGGCATCCAGAATACAAATGCCTAATTTAAAACCTGTTTACCTGTTGTGTGTGGTCGACCGCTTAAACATAAACAATGGAAATTCAATGACAAAGAGCAAGGTGTAGGTGTAGTCGGAATTTATTTTTGCCAAAAGTATTATGCAGATTTGTTTGAATTGTATTGTGATTTTAGGTTCTGAACAACCCTTGGTTCAACGTTCAATAACCACTGGAAATTTAATTCTACTCATTATCATTGAACATAAGAATGTTTCAGCAGGCAATATGTTATTTACTTAAAAATGATATAAAATCCAAGTAACACCGTTATTTTATTATCCATTTAATGCCAAGGGAGGACACATAGATATATGACATAGTTAGGCGAAGAAGCATAATCTTTCTTTCAATGTTATTATAAACTTCCCAAGTATTAATCAGAAGAGCAAATACAGAATGAATGACTTAGGTTTTTATTAATAGGTAGGTAGGTATTATCCGTAGTAGACCGGGAGATAGTGACAGATTTTTGGTCCTGATTTTACTCAGTATGCCTTTCAAAGGACATTATGTTGCTTATATTCTCACAATAATCAGGTATCAATCGCAGTGAGTCATCCTGGGTTCTTCATATGAAAAACTGAGTTTTAATTTATTCGAAAAATATCCGTTTTCATATGATTTTAGCAAGGCTGGCATGTGTTTTATAATGAAGTTCAAAATAGAAAATTCCTCTGAAAACCATAGGCATGCCGTTAGCGTGGCCCCAAAGGGCTATTATTGTCACGTGAAATTGTATTTTATTAATTAATTTTTCCACGTTTCTGAACAGGCGACCAATGAGAAGTATGCAAGTTCTTGTTATGAAACTGCTGAAAAAAGGATGGCATACCGTTTACGCATGTCCAAGTACAGTTTAAATTGAATCTTAGTTACTCATTTAAAAGATTTATTCGATGTAAAGTGTACTTGGACATGCGCAAACGATATGCCATCTTTTATTCAGCAGTTTTATAACAAGAACTTACATACTTATCATCGGCAGCCTGTTTAGAAACGTGGAAAAATTAAGTATTAAAATACAAGTTCACGTCACAATAATAGCCCTTTGGGCCCACGCTAACGGTATGCCTATGGTTTTCTGAGGAATTTTCTATTTTGAACTTAATTATAAAACACATGGCAGCCTGACTAAAATCATATCAAAACTCATATTTTCGAATAAATGAAAACTCACTTTTCCATATGAAGAACCCAGGATGACTGTCGATCTGATTCATACCTATTATTATTGTGAGAATATACGCAACATACCTAATGCCTTTTGAAAGGCAAGGCATACTGAGTAAAACTACGTCCAAAAATCTGTCACTATCTCCAGGTCTACAGGGTGTTCGAAAAATAGACGGAGATATTTTAGAGGGTGATTCCCTGTTAAGAAATATGAAAAAAAGTTTCTATAAACATGGGTCCGGAAATGCAGAGTTTTCAAGATACAGGATGTTAAATATATTGCATGTAACTGGACAAAATTGGTTTATCAATTTTTACAAAAAAAATCACAAGTGCCTTGGAAAACAAACAATCAAAAGCATTTCTAGAAAAGAGTGTTATTGCAACTTTTCCAATATCATAACATAAAGTACACTACAACCAATTTTGTCCAGTGACATGCAATAAAACGGTTTTTATTTTTTTTTCTCGAAAACGAAGTGAGATAGGAAAACAATACAAGAGGGAAAGAAGTTGTATTTTTAGATGCTTAATCAAACAAAAAATATTAAAGTTACAAAAAAGGTAGTGGCGTACATTTTTTTGATAATAATATTCGCTAAGGTGCCCCCCGGGACGCCACTGGACTTAATAAATTTAATCTAGTTAGGGCGAAATAGGGCCTCTTAATACAACAAATAACATTGCCAAATTTCAACAGAATCGAGTAAATGATTTTTAAGACATTAATAATTTCATGTTTTATTTTTTTTTATTTAACATCCTGTATCTTGAAAACTCTGCATTTCCGGACCCATGTTTATAGAAACTTTTTTTCATATTTCTTAACAGGGAATCACCCTCTAAAATATCTCCGTCTATTTTTCGAACACCCTGTATAAAATGATTTCCATAAAAACCTTTGCTCTGCAGTTCGCACCACTTATTCATACATCTTCCAGTTTCTTCTTTTTAAACCTATACCTACCTAGGTATCTAAGACAAAATCAAACATTTAATCCTTCAGATGCAAGTTAACTATAATATAATTTGAATTACTTTTTTTACTATTGTCTACCTGCGAACTACCATGGAATAAATAGTCAAAAAGTTATTTACAAGCCGACGAGTACCTACTTGTTGGACGCAGGAGTTTGTTAAACGAAGAAGTAGCTTCACAAAAAAGACTTAAATGTAATGTAATGTAGATATTTATATTTTTTTGGAAAATTGAAAGTCCACAAACCTCCAGAGTAGATTTTTTCTTTCCTTTTCACTTTGCTCTCATGAAGTTTTGACTTTTGGTTTCAAATATCTGGGAGACTTATCGATTTTTCAATACTATATCGACAAAAATATGAGCATTTTGACACCAAAAATCGAAATTTTGGGGTTGAAGAAGAGAAAAGTGCCAAAAATCTTACCCTAGGATTTGGCTAACCTTCGTTTTTGTGCATTTTTCGCTGAACAATCGCAAATAGTTTGGCGAACACGAAGACTCATCACTTTTCCCTGATTCATAGATACTTACCTTATCATCATGAGAATATACCTAGGCACCATAATGTCCTCTAAAAGGCGTAGGTACCTACCTACTGGCTTCATAAATCACAACTTTTTTCATATTAGAATACTTTGACAGTATTAGAGTTCGAATTTCGTTGGCACCGTACCTAAGTGTTTCCTTATTAAAAAAATTTCCCTAAAATTCCCCCGATTTTCAAAAACAGTATCGCAGTATGCGATTATAAGGGACGTGTTATAAGGGGAGGGATTCAAATGTTGGTATTTGATGGTTAGGAGAATCTATCATCTATCATGTTTACGCAAAAAAAGTCCCCTTACAACAAAAAACGGAGATTTTGAAATTTTTTGCCGTTTAAAAAATACTAGGTGTGGAGAATTTTCATACGAACACGGTGTATATTATCATGTAGTCATTTTTCACTACATTGTAAGTGAATTCTTTGTTATAAATATAGCTAAAAAATGTTTTGGCCTGAGAATCTTACGTGAACCGTCCTCTAGGAATACGAGTAGGTACACCAATTTTAGTAGGTGCCCATTCTGGTAAAAAAAATTCCTTTAAAATGACTTGGCAATTGTTCCTTATATATTTAAAGGAATGTATCTCCCATATTTGTTGGCATTATCAGTTAATTTTTTTAAAATATGCTGTGCTGTGTGTTCCTCCCATCTCTCCTTTGGTTCTTCAATTTTGCCTAACATAAAAAAACTCAGTAGTCTGTTGACCGACGGCTTTGAGAAAATCGTTAACATCGTTTTGGACCACATTTAAATTTAAAGTTCAACATGCAGAAGTGGCAAAATTTTTGTTTATTTCCTGTAGGATTCAAATTGAGGTGCCTGGTCATAAAATGGCACCTGCGGCGCAATTTATTTTGACATGTCGGAAACACCCTCTATGCAGGAGATTAGTGAGTCCGACTTGTCAGTTACGTAGCACCAAGGTCAAGGTCTCCTCTATAGACCTTGACGTAGCACCACATCAATCGGCTCGCGTCGGAAAATCTGAATGAACGGATTGTCGATTCCTTAAAATTATGCCTCCCATATTATTAGTAGGTACAGGGTATGTCAAGGAAGAATCCCACCCCCCTTAACTTTTTATTTTTTTAAGATAGAAAAAAACGTTTCAAATTAAAGTTGTGGGGAATTCTATATATATTTTGTAATAGTGTCAACAGTTTTTATACAGGGTGTCACAAAAAAGTAGGGCAAACCAAACTTTTAGTTTTTTATGGAAACACCCTTTATATTTTTATATT
This sequence comes from Pseudeuparius sepicola, assembly GCA_963920635.1. Taxonomy (NCBI): domain Eukaryota; kingdom Metazoa; phylum Arthropoda; class Insecta; order Coleoptera; family Anthribidae; genus Pseudeuparius; species Pseudeuparius sepicola. The sequence goes on from OY987306.1 coordinate 8,080,748, forward strand.
TTTGAAATCCACGATTTTTTCCTATTCCGAAAATATATGCATGTTATATATTTGTGTCACTCGTTTGAAAGTTGCAGAGTGTTGAAATATCGATTTTTGGGAAGTTGCATCGATTGTAAATATTTCGTAGGTATAAACATATTTATTCATTTTTATTTACTTAAACCACTTTAATAAATCACAAAAATATAACAAGAATTTGATAACAATAGTTAATAGCAATACCTAATTATAAGAAGTAGGTAACAATAATGATTAAATTAAATCAAAGTGAGCTCCGCGTTCTTGAATACAGAGCCTGTATCTTTTTTTGAGATTTTCAATAACACCCTCAATGGAATGAGGATTATCATTTAATTTGTTAATTTCCAACTGTATCTTTAATTTTAAGTCCGCTAAAGTAATAATTGTCCTGCTGTCATAAACTGAATTTTTCAAACAACCCCAAAGAAATGGGTCCGGAGGTGTCAAGTCTGGACTATTTGCAGGCCAATCTTTAGTCCCATTTCTTCCTATCCACTCTTGATAATGCCTGTTTAGGTAATTTCTCACTGCCCTTGTGTTGTGAGGTGGTGCACCATCCTGTTGCCAAATCAATCCAGCCCGCAAATTGAGCGGCAGATCATGCCGTAATTCAAATATTTCGTTTCCAAAAAACTTACAAATCTTTGTCCGGTCAATGCTCCTTCGAAGAAAATTGGTCCAACAATTCTATTACAAGTAATACCACACCAAACATGAATAGAATGACGGCCTTCTTGGTGAAAATGAGGATTAGTGAACGATCAATAATGGGTGTTTTTCCTATTGAAACAACCTGCTGTTGAAAAGGTTGCCTCATCTGTCCATAATTGTTTTTTTAATATGTCACCATTTCCTTGATTAAGCCTAGTTATTAATGTGTTGCAATAAACAAGTCGGTTTTCTTTCGTCTTTCGGTATTTGAGTTAGCTTCTGAACAGGCAAACATTTGTAAGGTTTCATTTCGAAATGAACCAATGTTCTATGAATAGTTTTGGTAGAAATATTTGTATCTCGTGCTATATCTCTAATAGAATTTTTTGGATGATCTAATATACACTGTGTCCCGGATAAGAATGAACAGCAAGGGGATATTGCAAACGGTGAGAGATAGAGCAACGGTTAAATGGGAAAAAAGTTGCGCAATTTCGAGGTCAATAAAATGGCACAAACAGATTTCTAATATCTTTTTTCGTTTTTGAGTTATTTTGAAAAAAGTAGAATTTTGCGTTTTCGATTTTATTTTTTTCTGAAGTTGTTATGACAGATAGAAAAAAAAGAAAAACACTTTCTTATGGCACCTTTTAACGGGCTTTAGGATGGCGTTTTTAGATTTGTTCTACAACGTTTCGTTTTTGAGAAACCATCTTCAACTTTATTTTTTTAAATACGGACCTGGATTTTTTTTTGCAGATTTTGAAAGCACTTTTCATTGAATATTCATTTTTTTCCATTCATTTTTTTCTATTGCGGCCCTGTATTTAATAATAAGAAGTCTAATTATTAATCAGTATTGACAACAATTTATTTACAGTTTATTGTTACTTCGAAAACTTAATATTTTTAAATAAGGCCCTGTCTGGTAAGTGTTTTCCTCTGTTGTTAGCAAACAGTGTCGCATTGTGTTTTGGAGTAAATTCTTAGCTTTTTCTAATTGTAAGAAGAAAGCTTTAAGCCAACGAAATCAATAACTTTTGCTATTTATTAATTGCAACAATACATTCGTCTACACTATTTCTGTGACGCAAGATATAACATGCTGACATGTTAAATTTGTCCCCATTTGAAAAAGCACCCTCCATTTCTAATGATAAAAATTGTTAACTAAATGATACAGTGGGAGTTATGACAAATGACAAGGGGTTGGTTTCGTTGTTTCAAAGCCTTCTAGGTGGGGGTTTTTATTTATTTTTTATTATCGCATGTGACTGTTATTAGTCTTTGCCGTCCTTTTTTTGGTTCTCCAAAATTCGAAAGATAAGTTGTAAGTTAAATTGTTGACAATACTGATTAATATTTAGACTTCTTATTATTAAATACAGGGCCGTATTAGAGAAAAATTAATGGAAAAAAGGGAATTTTCAGAATAATTGTCTCAAAACAATTTAAAAATATTTCTTGTCATACATTATGGTATTTGCAATGAAAAGTGCTTTCAAAATCTGCAAAAAAAAATCCAGGTCCGTATTTAAAAAAATAAAGTTGAAGATGGTTTCTCAAAAACTAAACGTTGTAGAACAAATCTAAAAATGCCATCTTAAAGCCCGTTAAAAAGTGCCATAAGAAAGTGTTTTTCTTTTTTTCTATCTGTGATAACAACTTCAGAAAAAAATAAAATCGAAAACGCAAAATTTTACTTTTTTCAAAATAATTAAAAAACGAAAAAAGATATTATAACTCTGTTTGTGACCTCAAAATTGCGCAACTTTTTCCCCATTTAACCGTTGCTCTATCTCTCACCGTTTACAATATCCCCATGCTGTTCATTCTTATCCGGGACACAGTGTATAATTAATAACTTGATTGTCTCTTATAATATTTCTAGGAAAGCATTTTTCTTTTTACTACTGTGCCAGTCTGTTGGAATAGTCTATGAATTTGCCTAATTGTTTTCAGTGACGGAATTCTTCTGTTGACTTATACATTTTGATACTGCTTTGCGTTTTAACTGCATTTTTTTTATTTTGAAAATATAATGACAAAATATCACATCTTTCTTCTATTGAATAACTCATTTTAACGAAAAACATGCAGTGTGACAGATAATAAACAATAAATAAATGCTTGGGCATATCTAAACATTTTTGTTTCGAAGCCTTGGCTACTTTTATGGTGGAAAAAATAATCTTCATCACTTTATGCCATTGAAATTTAAAATTAGTATGGTATCTATAATAGTTTTTTTATACGATCGTTATAAAAACTTTACTTTTTTTTACCTTTTTAAATGCCTAAAGTATATCTTTTTTTAACAAGTTAAAAAAACTTACTTTTTTTCACTCTGAGCAGTTTAGAGTGAAAAAAATTAACTTTTTTTCACTCTAAACTTCCTTACTACGTTTACATGGAGTTTGGAATCGAATTCAGTGTAATGCAGTTTGGTGTTTTCATAAATGGTAAATGTGGCGTTAAATCCCGAAGATAAGAAACATTATTTTGAGATTCAAATCAATCTCAAAATCTCTTCATGCGGTTTTCAATAATTCTAGAAACATATTCAAATCGATTTCAATACTATGTGTAAACGTAGTGAGACCGCGATCTAAATATTATAATCCTCGTAATTGAAAACCATAGTGCATTTATATGCCCTTTAGTATATAACACAAAAATCCCATCCCAAATATTTCAATGTTTAAGCACGATCGTATAAAAAATAATGTATGAAACTCATGCATAAATTGTCTTTTTTTCATTCATGGGATTTATGAAAAAAAGTACTACTTTATGCACTTGTTGCATAAATAACTATTAGTTTATGCGACATAATTAAAGTAACTTAAATAAAAAAGAATACAACAAAACATTTTAACAATCGATGCAACTTCCCAAAAATCGATATTTCAACACTGTAACTTTCAAACGAGTGACACAAATATATAACACGCATATATTTTCGGAACCGGAAAAAATCGTGGATTTCAAAAATATAGAAATATACAGGGTGTTTCCATAAAAAACTACATGTTTGGTTTGCCCTACTTTTTTGTGACACCCTGTACCTATAAAAACGGTTGACACTATCAAAAAATGTATAAAATTCCCCGCAACTTTCATTTGAAACGTTTTTTTTTCTATCTTGAAAAATTAGAAAGTTAAGGGGGGGTGGGATTCTTCCTTGACACACCCTGTACAGGGTGTCCACGAAATATTTGACCCCCCCACTAACTTTTTTATTTTTTGAGCTAGAAACACAAATAAAAAAGCATTTTGTAGAGAATTTTATTAATTTTTTGCGGTTTTATTGCATTTTATATAGGGTGTTAAGAAAAAGAGTGGCAAACTAAACTTATGTTTTTTAAATGGGACACCCTATATATTTTTGCATGTTTGAAATCTGCTCATCAAGGCAATTAAAATGATGTTAAACTTTGTGGCATTATCTTTTTCCATTTTTGAAAAATTCCGTTTTCAAATTTTATACTAAATTTATTTAACTCAAATTTGTGGATCTCTTGATAAAGGTAGATGATCGATGTAATAACAAAAAATATTTGTTTTAAACAAGAGAGTAACATAGTGAAACTCCAAAATATTTAGGAGCTTTTACGATTTTCCTGAAATTCTTTATTTCGAGAATATAATCAGTAAAATTTGAAAAGGCTCCTAAACATTTTGGAGTTTCACTATATTACTCTCTTGTTTGAAACAAATATTTTTTGTTATTACATCGATCATCTATCTTTATCACGAGATCCACCAATTCGAGTTAAATAAATTTAGTATAAAATTTGAAAACGGAATTTTTCAAAAATGGAAAAAGATAATGCCACAAAGTTTGATATCATTTTAATTGCCGATTTCGCAGATTTCAAAAGTGCAAAAATATATAGGGTGTTCCATTTAAAAAAACATAAGTTTAGTTTGCCACTCTTTTTCTAAACACCCTATATAAAATGCAATAAAACCGCAAAAAAATTAATAAAATTCTCTACAAAATGCTTTTTTATTCGTGTTTCTAGCTCAAAAAATAAAAAAGTTAGTGGGGGGGTCAAATATTTCGTGGACACCCTGTACATACAAACCTACTTCACGCGTCGTTTTTGAACCTTGCAGATCTGAGCAACAACACGCTTGCCAGCAAGGTGCGCATAGTTTCACGCGAGGAGTGGGTCGCCCAACCGCCGGGCGATCAAATCAACCCGCTGAAGACACCCGTTCCTTACGTCATCATCCATCATACCGCCACCGACAACTGCACGTCGCAGGCGCAGTGCGTGTTTCGCGTGCGGTACATCCAGATGTTCCACATAGAGAGCAGGAACTTCAGCGACATCGGCTACAACTTCCTAGTCGGCGGCGATGGAGCCGCTTACGAAGGTGGGGTAATAATCATTATTAAGTGATAATTAAACCAGCATCCAATATCTAATGGATGGCATGGTTACATATTGAATCGTTCAAAGGTGGGTAGACCGACATACTCGACGGCTTCTAGCTTGTTATGCCGTCATAACAAAGTCCCAGTGCAAAATAACCAGGAACAATGCATGGCTTAAGTTGATCTTTAACCAGCAGTAGCCGGTAAGATGTATACCAACGCCACCTAGTTAACTCTGTCAGAAAGCGAGACACTAAAAGTATAAGAATTCGGCCGAAAACGACAGAAGTATGAAAAGTAGGTAGGTACCATCCCCTTTGAATGATTCAGCATGTAGCCATGCAATCCATTAGGGATGCTGGTTCAATATGTTACCGAAAATAATTTACCATAAGCTATTAAACTATATATTGATGAGAATTGAACTCCTGACAATATGAACCAATAAAGTGACACAATTTTTGAAAGCTATCAAATTGATGAACTTTTCTGCATGGTAATTAAATTTAAATGCAGTGAGTTGGGTAAATTTTATATGGAAGCACAATAGTTTTTTATTTTTTTAATCACATTTTCGAAAAGGCAAAATATTTGTAATTTTTGTAGTTAATTTATTTACTAAGTTTGGTTGTCAAATGACGACAAAACACTGAATAATTATTAGATATTGCAAGTTATAATTCCTAAAATTAATGAAATTTTGAATAATCTAAATTTTTCAACATTTTTATCTCTCGGTATATCACTGAATAATTTTTAATCACCTGATTTTGTCCAAATGATGTGTATATTTTGATATTGATTAACACTTACCTAACATATTTATATTTTATTTTATTATACATCAAAATTACATTTACCAATTTAAAATAATTCTAAACGCTTTATTCTGTAATTTCTGTATGGCCGTTATTTAACAAACTGGTAGAACAGTATTGAAAATGAGGAAATATTGTACATTTAAATACAGCTAGTTTTGAAATGTTTTTAAGGTCTTTAAGGTAAAACTATTAGAGACAATCATAAATTTTGTTTTCGAAAGCTTTAATTTTAATTTGTTGTCAGGGTTGTTGATTTTCTGATGATATTGATTTTTTCTAAAAAAAATCAAATTAATCAGATTTTTTTGATTTAAATCGGATTTAAGTAAAAAAATCGGTTTTTTTTTATTTATATATAGAATTTTTTGTTTAAAGTGGTTTTCTTTTTATTAGTAAATTATATTTGATTTTTTTTAACGTATAAATAGATAATAAAAAAGTTTTACTTATGTTTTTTATTGAAGGATTTCAGCAGAAACACAAGTTTTGCAGACATCTCGGTACCTAGCTTATTTCCTAATTTCCTATGAACCAAATTAAAAGGCAAAATGATACGCTCTACTTCTGCTGAAGATACTACTGCAGTATGCAGTTGCTTATGTATGCTCATTTCCTCTTCAGTTACACAGCCAGTGGCGTGGTTTTTTTTACCTAATATAACTACATTTAAATTTTGATTTAAATCAAATGATTTTTTTATTTTAATCAAACGATTAAAATCGCGATTTAAATCATTGATTTAAATCAATTGATTTTAATCAAAGCAACCCTGTTTATTGTTACATAAAAAATATGTTCCAATTATTTAAATGTTCTTATAAATTATTTTCAATTTCATCCAATATCATTAGCAAAAAGCTGAATTTGACATTTTTTATATAACTTTACTACGTCATTAATATAAATAATACCTAAATAAAAGGGGCCACAAAACAGATCCCTGTGGTACACCATTTTTCCCAAAAAATTTGTTAAACGCTCTTTCACAATCTGGTGTCTATTATTTAAATAATTTCTGAACCATTTGAATTAGTGTAGGTATAGATGTAGTTAGTGTGGTAATGTCATAATATACCTCATCCAGGAGATTATAGCTTAGTAGGCTAGAATTTCTTCATTAAGGAGAGTCACGTAAGACAAGTAATAGACAAGGCATCCTAAGTCCGACTCAATTTTGAATAAAAGCCTAGGTATAAAGAGTATAAAATAAATAAGAAATATAAATTAATTGAACCAACAAGGTACTTTTAACTATAATTAAATGCTTTGGATATGGTATATTCAAGGGGTGTTTTTATTTCTGTGGGTACAGTTCCACCCATAGTGGAATAAATCAGAAGTTCCAGCCCATGTTTGTCAGAAAACCCTGAAGCGCACGTCCATCTTTTTGGTTAATGACACCTTTTTGACCAATCTTTCACATGACTTCAGACACAGATTTGTTAAGAATAAGAAGGTTATGGTTATGCTTCACATCATTGGTAGGAGTATCATATAAAGGGTAATTCGAAAAACTACTGCAAGATATCATCGAATGTTACTCCAGATCCAAGGCCTCCACTTTGAGCATTTGATTATTTAGAATTACTAATTAAATTATTTGATTTTCTTTATACCTAATTAAGAAACTAGATGAAGTAAAATTAAGGTCATCTTTTCAATGATGTCACCCGACTACCTATATAGAAACGATTTACGATAAATTTACCTAACAAGTAAATAATATAAACAATTTTTAATGTACTACAAAACAATAAAATTCCTGTAGGTATATCGATTATCATAAAATCTTTATGCTGATAGTATTTTGCCAAACAATAATTGTTTTGGTGTGATTTTCATCCTGCTATAAAAAATTCCTTCCTTTTAGACTCTCCCTGCAGTAGACCAGCAAGGCATGTTCATTTTATTTTTGTTGAATTTAAAGAATTTGTTGTAATAATTATAATTTTGCATTCCCTAATTGCTAGGTAGAGGCTGGACGTTTGAGGGTGCCCATACATTATATTGGAACGCGAAGAGCATTGGCATCGCATTCATTGGTACTTTCATGAACAGGCTCCCACCACAGACTCAGATCGACGCTTGCAAAAAGCTTATTGCTAAGGGTGTAGACTTGGGGTAAGTAAAATCATAGAGTATAAGCACTGAATAAGACCTTAATCAATTGTATAAGACAGTAAACCATCACAGATGGAATAACACTTCTACAAGTAATTTGTCAAGAAAAACATTTTTTAGAAATGCCGCACAAGCATTCAGTTGCCTCTGGGGTAGGTACTCCTAGTTTGGAATAGTGTTTGGAGGGTGAGAATAATAATTATTATTATTATAATGCAAGAATATATATGATTACCTGATATTATAACACCATCCAAGATCCAACCTACTTGTCTAGTGAGATCTGTGCTTACTGTCAACTTATGGGTAGCGATGAAGTTTCTTTACGCAGTAGCTACTCACTTGTAATTGGATTTGAATTATTTATAATTTATAATAGCTATGTTCAGCGATAAACATGATGATCTGGAAAGTAGGAAACAAAAAGTATATTTTTGTGCATGCTATTACCGCATGAATAGTTATTAAATAGGTACCTAGTTTTGCTCTAGTCAAACTATACCTTTTCAACTTCAAATTGCGAATAATCAATTTCAAATTGGGAATAAACAGGGACACTTTAAAATAAGGGGACCCAGCATGTCACAGTCTATCACATATAGGAAAAGTGAAGCCTTGAGGGGAAGTTTGTTTCTGTATTCTCCAAGGAGACCACAAAAGGGGGCTGCTACAAGGTTATGTTACATGTCAGTGTCTAACTGCCATCAGGTTTTATGTGACATGCCAGTGCCATAGATTCCACAGGAGGCAAAATATTTCCCATCATAGATCACAATTTTTAAGTTTTCTAACTTCCAGATAGTCAATTAAAGGTAATGCGGCCGCCTGTAGTAGTCCCAATAATTGCAACCAGATTTTCCTTGTCTCACCTTTAGTAATCCTACAATTCCCATTACGTGGGCATTACGTATAAGTAAATAGTTCAAAACAAAAATGGTATTTCGTAAATTTTAAATTATTAAGCAGGTAGCTTCAGCCAGGTCTTTTTTAAACAGTTTTTATCTACGACTATAAGTTTATTTTATACATTATTTGTGAGGCACCTTGGGAGAGAAATAAAATTACAAAAATTTTATAATGAGCACCGAGAAAAACTAAATGATTAGAACTAAGTACAAGACCTAATCTTATTAGTCCATCCCGAAATCTGTGAAAGTTCTTTGGGTAGATATATTCAACAAGGGAAGAAAGTTCAAGTACGTACCTATTATCCCTACATAATATTACAAATGGTTTGAGGAACCTGGTAACAAGGTGCAATAGCGACAAATTCTCAAATAAGCAAAATCGGCACTGGCTTACCATAATTATTACTTAAATTCCTGGAAATAATTGCAGGAAATCAAATTCAAATATAAAATAAATTTGATTCATTTGGCACTTGCCATATTCCGTATTTATTGACAGAACATTGTCAAGTCCAATTTTTAGAAATCATGGAAACCATTATTAATTTTTACTAACAATCAAAGTACCTGTTATATTCATAGATTCTCCAATAAAATGGCATACTTGGCATCACTGAGACAATTAGAATGGGGACAGAATAGGCCTCACTTTGGAAAGTATATGCTGGGTCCCCTTACTTTGAAGGGTCCCTGCTGGGAATAAACAACTTCAAATTGAAAATAGTCAACTTCAAATTGGGACTAGTCAATATATATAATTGAGGATAAACAATTTCAAATTGGGAATATTCAATATTAAATTATTAAAAATCTACAACTTCATATTAAGCAAGATTATAATTACTTAATATATCTAAGTAAATATGCAACACCTACCTACTTATTGAATCTAAATATCATATTTAATACATCTGGTATATGTATCTCTGTATATTAATTTATTATTTATGTTATTTTGCACTACTTATACTTTCTAAATTCTATAAGCGAAAATTAGCTTGCGACAAATAATTTGGTCTCTATCCTCTATTGTTCTTATGTTGATAAGTTTTTTTATAACATGAAGTTGTTGATTTTCAATTTAATATTGAATATTCCCAATGTGAAATTGTTTATTCTCAATTTGATATTGACTAGTCCCAATTTGAAGTTGTCTATTCCCAGTTTAAAATTGATTAATCCAAATTTGAAGTTGACTATTCTCAATTTGAAGTTGTTTATTCCCAATTTGAAATTGATTATTCCCAATTTGAGGTTGAAAAGGAATAGAATGTCGACACATTACTTTTCGACGCCAGTGATGGACTAAACAGTTATTGATAACATTCTCAATTCTAAGATGTGAATTTTATATTGCAGATATATCTCCAAAAACTACAAACTATTGGGAGCAAGGCAGCTGAGTGGTACGGAAAGTCCTGGAAAAGTGTTGTTTGAAGAAATGAAGACTTGGGGTCACTGGTCGGCGACTGCAAATTGATTTGAGTATTTCTTACATGTACGAATTTTGATTACCCAAAGGTTTCAGACAAATAAAATCTATTAGACATTTAGGTGCTATGTAAAAGTAGAGTTTTACTATACCTACATAATTGAACAATGTATAGGTACCTATAGGTACTATTATTTTACACGATTTATGTTGTTAAGAGATTTGACTCACCAGCGTCACAAACAGGTTCTTAAAACGTATAAAGTTTTAGCCTACTAGATACTCATATTACCCTAAAGTGAAGCTTTTCTAATTTTTGTTGTGGTCCATGTGGTTGATACATTTACTGGAATAAATCCGACTTTTTTACATTTTGTTTTGTAAATATAGAAGTATACCAAATATGTTAGTAAAAAGATATTTTTAAATCTTGTGTTTAACTCATTATTTTCCATAATTATTGATACATAACCTTCTTCTTTCCAAGGATCAGTTATTATTCAGTAGTTACTTATATTTTCAATCTGCCTAGCATCTTATGGGAATTATGGAAAGCAGAATTGTCATGAAACTGCAACAATCCATATAGTACTTTTAGAAATACCTCCTTGAATTCTAAATATTCAAGATCAGGAAAGTTGGAGATACAAACTTGTTAATAACATTGTGCTCGATCAGTGGCGTTACTACGGAAGAGTAGGCCCGTGTTCAAAATTTCAGGTGGACCCCCGTGTTTTTTTTATGTTTGAAAGTGGTGTAACAATGACAAACATTGTACAGGATGTCCCATTTTCGATAATTTTGCAAGTTATATTTATATTTTGAAATTCTTACCTCCTAGAAAAAAACCGTGTATGCCACTGAATTCTACGTGAAAAAATCTATAACGGTCGATTTTTACCCTTTCAACAAGTTAGCGTATAAGGGATATAGGGGGGGGGGTGCCTGAAAATGGCAAATTTTGAAAATCACCTTGTCTTTAAAAAACTAAGAAGGCCGCATGAAAATTCTGTATACGAGCCTTTCTTTTTATGAAAAAGTAGGTCAGTGTCCCGAAAACCACAACTCCCTACTTCTAAAAATAACCGCGATACCTCCCAAAAGTAGCGAAAATGGGACACTACTGTAGGTGCATAGATAATAATCCAGCTTAAACTTTGTATTGAGCAATCTAAAAAAGTAATATGGAGGAAAAGTTTTCAATCAAATTAAATAATTCCCCGGAGAGCAAAAACAGTTAAAAATAATGCACATTGCTCACTACAGGTCGAAAAACGCCATTTTGTAGGTCAAAATGTTGAATCACCATGTAGAGGGTGATTCAAACTCGACGCCCCAGGCCTACACTGTGGGAACACGAAAGCTGAAAATAAAATTTCGAATGGAATGGAATGGAATACAAGGAATTTTCTCTATTCACTAGGATCGGTTTACCGAAATCGCTTGCCATGAAAACAATTGCGATACTCAGAAATTATTTAAGAGTATGTTAGGGTGCCTTGCGTGCACCATTAAATTTGTTCGACTGGAGTATTTTTAAATTTTTTAATTGTGCTTGTTACTGACTTGTTTGCTATTATAGTTTGTTACAAAAATTGTTTTTAATATTCCAGTTGAAAAAAATTTGAGGGTGCACAAGACAACCCAACATTCTCTTAAATAATTTACGACTATCAATAAAAAATTTTGAACAATAAAAGATACAGAAAATCTTTTCCTATAAAAGTTGTTGAGAATGATAAGGACGTTCAATATTTAGGAAAAAAATGGTATGTTTCTGGGGGAAAATATTGATGACGTCACAGTGGTCATTTCCCCAAACAAAAAAGCAAATTTTCGGTCATAATTGGGCCTTTTAGTATGTCCCATTTAAGAACCCCTGTTCGAAATTTTATTTCCAATTTTCGTGTTCCCGCAGTAGGCCTGGGGCGTTGAGTTTGGATCATCCTGTAGGTACATTTACTCTTAAGTTATTATACATTTTTTGTACTACCCTTGCATTTTTATTGTTGCGAAATTTCAATCCCCCCTATATGTAACCGATTAGAGATTCTGACTCGTCGGTTACGCAGCATCATATCAATCGGCTTGCATGAATCTTGGTGGCGGTGGGCCCCTAGCAGCTCTGAGCCTGCGTTCACAACACACTCTGAATACCCTGTAGTTACGCCACTCTGTTCGATTCTGTTTCACACAAACATGGTTTGTTGTTATGTAAAAATCAACAACAAATTCCCTGGCTTTCATTCGTTCCCAAAGTTTTCCAGGTGCGTGATAAGCACACAATAATTTCATAATTACTTCCATAACGATATACAATACGTAATGTTCTCCCTAGTGAAATTAATCACAATTTTATTCTGTGAGCATCCTACAATAGCTACCGAGCCAAATGAAGCCAACAAAAATGAAGGTAAGCAAATAGTTTTTACGATACATAATGAAGCAGGTACTTACAGCTATATTATGTAGTCTGTGTTCATTCTTACAAGTAATGCTACGTTTTCTTTGACTTGATGACTCCAACGAAAGGTTATTCTTTATTGGGAGAGTTACCTTTGGTACTTCTGTATTACTAAAGGCCCGATAAGTAAACATAAAGTGGCCTTATGAGATTCCGTGCAATAGTTCCATCTAAGTACCTTTAGGTAGGTAGGTACCTACTGTATAACCAATGCAGGTCATTCAATTCATATCTACCAATCGACTACTGATGATAGTATTCTGTTTATGGATGAGTTTTTTTTTGTAGTTTTCTTGGTTAAGGGAATTTTTAGTTTGATATAGATCTTAGAAAATTAGTGGATCAGTGGTAAAAAGCTGAAAATATTTAAAATCAAATATTTAAAATACGTACCAATATAGATGCTGAAACTTCAGATTAAAATTAGGTCTGGGTACCTACTCATCTAAATGGAGCCACTTATATAAATCACCGGAGTAAAAAAGTGGTAATAAGTGCGCTTAATATATTAATAACTAGTTGTTAAATGTTGGACTTTGCCCTCTATAGACTAAGGTACTCAACATCCTCTAACTCCTTCTAAACAAGAGGATTTGCAGGGATAAAATTACTAGTAGTTGTAGAAGACACCGAAGTGTCCTACATCTCACCAATATTTACTCATAATCAGTTGAAATAAGTACCACCTGGCCGATAAAACTCTGGTAGCTTAGTTGATTCAGGATAGGAGTCCCAGGTTCGAGTCACGGTTGGAGTGCATTTTTTTAAACAGATTATCCTTTACCTGGTATGTCACAAAAATATCCCTCTTGCTAGAAATATAGTTATAATACAGGGTGTCCGGTAAGTATGGGGCTATCTCACAGGAGCAAGTAGGGGACGTCAAAATATTACGATTGAGCTCAACAACTACGGATCAGATCTCAATAGTTACTGAAATACAGGGCGTTGTAACTCTTTTTTTCAAATTGAATTATGGCAATATCTCCCAAACTAATCAAGCTGTTGAACTGAAATTTGGCACTGCTGTGTTTTTGGCGATGGAGAATAAGCTGAAAATGTCAATTTCGCCGTATCTCACAGAGGGCGCCACTTGCGCTGTTTTTGGCTCGTGCTTTTACTCGTAACTTTTTTGAGGTTATCTCTTTGGTCCTGCAGGTCTATTATTTTAGTGCATCTTTTTATTCTGCAAGAAAAAAGTACTCTTGTTTCATAACGATTAAATCAACCGTTTGCGTTGAAATCGGCAAAATGTGCCCCAAAACACCTGTTGAGTTCAATATTCGACACTTAAAATTTTCACCTACCACTTTCAAATATTACAGATCAACTGTACATTCAAAATGATGAAAAAAATGCCAAATGAGCAGTGGTCAAAACACCATTGGTTTTCTTGAAACAGCGTGTCAAAATTTTGTCAAATTCAATCCTTTCCATTTTGAAAGCGAATAATTTTTGGTACTTTGTTCATAGGGATTTTTTTTCACTTCAAATGGTACCGTTGATATGAAACACTTGAAAGCGGTAGGTGAAAATTTTATGTTTCGAATATTGAACTCAACAGGTGTTTTGGGGCACGTTTTGGCAATTTCAACGCAAACGGTTGACTTTATCGTTATGAAACAAGAGTACCTTTTTCTTGCAGAGTGAAAAGATGCACTAAAATGATAGACCTGCAGGACCAAAAACATAACCTCAAAAAAGTTACGAGTAAAAGCACGATCCAAAAACAGCGCAAGTGTCGCCCTCTGTGAGATACGGCGAAATTGACATTTTCAGCTTATTCTCCATCGCCAAAAACACAGCAGTGCCAAATTTCAGTTCAACAGCTTGATTAGTTTGGGAGATATTGCCATAATTCAATTTGAAAAAAAGAGTTACAACGCCCTGTATCTCAGTAAGTATTGAGATCTGACCCGTAGTGGTAAAGCTCAATCGTAATATTTTGACGTCCCCTACCTGCTCCTGTAAGATTGCCCCATACTTTCCGGACACCCTGTATATGTGCTTAACTTTAGAATCCTTAGAACTATTCAATTCAGACATCTAGTATTTTACTGTAATATTGGATTATGGAAATAGAAATAGCAAAATATATTATTTTACATAGGTAATGTCAAGTAGATACAGTACATATATACCTACAGTAAAATCATTGAAGTTAATATTCTGGAAATTGGGCAAAAAAAGCAAAAAAGTTAGAGTTATAAAAACGCACATCTAAAGATGCGTACTTATCGAAACCAAATATGAAGGTAAGCAAATAGTTCAGGACTTACCTCTGGAGTTCGGAGCTTTTAAACTTGTACACACCAAATTTCAAAAGTTCTGAACCTGGTTTAGGACATGGATTTTGAGCTGGTTCGATATTTTATTAAAATTAGTTGTTATCACGATGAACAGCAGTGAAGCTCGAAAAGGGTTCACACACATAGTTCAGAACCAGTCGCGAACCGCTTGATCTTATACCGATACTATGTGGATTGGGTTCAGAACAGGGTTCAGAACCGAAGTTCGGAACTCGCTGTACACATCGAAGTTCAGAACTTTCTTCTGAACCAGTTCTAAATTTTGATGAGTAGCACCATAAGCTACCTACTGATATGTTTCAAAAGAAGATTTGATAACTTTAAAAATCCTATAGATCACCCAACCAATTATTATAGCTACTTAAGCAGATTCGAAAATAAACTCCTGGACAAAATTAACGCAACATCATAAATTTGCCACTTATTTGATGCTATTTTTTTTCTGAAATTATGATCCGATTTGAATGATTTTTTTTTGCATTGTAGGTTGGTTCCTTGACAATGTCATAGTTTTCGCTGTTTATGATAAAAAGTTCATTTTCGATTTATACCGGGTGTAATAAAAATGTTATGTTTTTTTCCGACAACTCGCATCAGCCTGTGGAGTATACTAGCAACTGAAACATATAGCAGTTGACATTGGACGGTAGGTCCATCTTTCTTCAACATTTTCTTTTTTGGTTTACTTCATTATCTCTGTTATTAAAGGAGATACACTGTTTTATATCGTAACATGTTTTTATAGACTTTATTATTCAACACAGTCATTGTTAAATGTTTTCAAGTAGGCTATGGAACTTTTCTGACATTTCAAGCGATGTGTCAACAGATGTTGTGTTTTAAAGTTACAAAGGTCAAATAAAATTCGCCATACCGATAAAAACTGTTCGGAAACTGCTTATTAAACGTTCGTTTCATTTTCATATGCCCAGTTGCCCGACGAGTATTTTAAAATTGAAAAATTAAGCGACCAAAAAATTTATCGGCAGAAGAAGCAGTAAGAGCTTTAACTTTGGTGGATGAAGGCTATTCGATGTGTCACGTTGCTAATGTGATAGGAAGACATCGTTCGACTGTAAGTCGTATGGTTGAACGATTTAACGAGACAGGATCTTACTCTCGAAGGTCAGGCCAAGGGCGAAACCGATGTACTTACCGATCCAAGGGATGAGCGTTTTATTAGGCAAACTGCTCTAAGAAACAGGAATATCACTAGTACTAGGCTAAAAAGTGAGCTTAGAACTGCTCGCCATCATACAATATCGTCTCGAACAATCAGAAGACGTTTAAATGAGGCTGGTTTAAACGACAGAATAGTCCGGCAACTGGGCATATGAAACGAACGTTTAATAAGCAGTTTCTGAACAGTTTTTATCGGTATGGCGAATTTCATTTGACTTTTGTAACTTTAAAACACAACATCTGTTGACACATCGCTTGAAATGTCAGAAAAGTTCCATAGCCTACTTCAAAACATTCAACAATGACTGGTGTTGAATAATAAAGTCTATAAAAACATGTTACGATATAAAACAGTGTATCTCCTTTAATAACAGAGATAATGAAGTAAACCAAAAAAGAAAATGTTGAAGAAAGATGGAATTACCGTCTAATGTCAACTGCTATATGTTTCGGTTGCTAGTATACTCCACAGGGTGATACGAATTTTCGGAAAAAAAACATAACATTTTTGTTACACCCGGTATAAATCGAAAATGAACTTTTTATCATAAACAGCGAAAACTATGACATTGTCAAGGAACCAACCTACAATGCAAAAAAAATCATTCAAATCGGATCATAAATTCGGAAAAAAAATAGCATCAAATAAGTGGCACATTTATGATGTTGCGTTAATTTTGTCCAGGAGTTTATTATGTATTAGAAAATTTTACAGGTTTCAAATATATTGTCTTTACTTGTCCACTATTATTAAATATGTAATTGAAGGATGGTTCTTCGGTTTAGGACAGTTCTTTAAAAAATTAAAACTCTATCTTTTGCAAGCTTTCGCAAAATATATTTGCTTCATCAGGCAAAGAGAGAAAAATATTAGTCTTAATGTAAAAACGATTGTATGTGTTGTTAAAAATATCAATTCGATTTGATAAAGTCAGAATTAAATTAAATTAAATTGACTTTATCAAATCGAATTGATATTACACATTACAATCGTTTTTACAATTATTTTTACATTAAGACTAATATTTTTCTCTCTTTGCCTGATGAAGCAAATATATTTTGCGAAAGCTTGCAAAAGATAGAGTTTTAATTTTTTAAAGAACTGTTCTAAACCGAAGAACCATCCATCAATTACATATTTACAGGTTTCTTTTCTAATAAATTCACCCACAAGATATTACGGTTTTACAAAATTTAAACTATCAATTTAAATTTTATTTACTATCAATTTAAATTTTGTTTCTATTGATCTGTTTTTTACTGGTCAATATTCCTAACCCTTTCAAATCTTTTTTGAACATTTTTACATTTTATTTCATTTGGCCGATCTTTGCAACCATCTGAAAAACACTCTGGTTTTGAAAAATACCCGCTTTTCTGTATGCCACTGAAATTGGCCAGCTTTGCTTAGTTCTTTTTAATGCAAATAACTTAGACCATAACATGTCCAAAAACGAAAAACGATAAAAAAACCTTTGAAAATAAAAAAATATTACGCATTAAAAAGGGTTCCAATTTAATTTACAGTGTAGGTTTTCCGCAAATATGATGTGTCACTATCAGGGGCGCAACTCGGTGGATCAGCAAGTTTTTTTTTATGTAGCTGCACCAAGGTTAGTTATAAACTAACCTTATAGCTGCAAGAATTTTTATTATATTCTTTAGGCATTTGTTAAGATACACACCTAACTTCATATTCCTATAGAAGAGTTTTTCTAGAGGAGTATCCTTTATTGGATTATATATATATCTGTCTGTGTTGGGTAATTGTACACTAATTTCTGTAATAACTAATTAATCCAACTGGGACGCCTCTCATTCTCATTGCACCAGCTTTGCTGATATACAGAACCTACATTATGTCTTGACTTAAAAATTTCCATACCTGAGAAACGACAAGCTTTCCAGTAGGTACGATGTCTATAGTATTCCGGGAGGAGTCGATCACTCAACATCCAGGCGATCAAATCAATCCCCTGAAGACACCGGTTAATTACGTCATCATCCAACATACCGCCACCGATAACAGCACGACGCAGGCGCAGTGCGTGTTCCAGGTGCGATTCATTAAGGAATTAATTCCACATGGATATTAGCTCCGATCAAATATGATTTGATCGGAGGATATTAGGAACTTCAGCGACATCGGCTACAACTTCCTGGTCGGCGGTGATGGAACTGTTTACGAAGGTGGGTGTTACAACTGAATATAATTCTGCCCCAAGAATTCATTTTACTCTAAAAGTCTGTAGGTATGATACATGATTATTTTAAGAGATTGTGTAGCGACATCCCTGAATTCGGGCACTTAAATCTTCCAGTTCCTTGTACAAGGGTGATTCAGTTCCGGTGCTCAACATGGGTATCTCGGAAACCAAAACCGATACAAAGTCGGTCAATTGGGGGCAAAGTTGCGCCACAATATGGCATTAAGTTGAAATATTATTTTGATGGGTTGCTGAGAAAAAGTTGCAATGGAAAGGTATAGTTTATTTTTCAATATTATCGTAAATGGTGCCAGGAAAAATAAAATCTAATTTAAAAAAATTAGTTTTTTTTTAAATATCTCAGCAACCCGTAAAAATATTTTAACTTTCTCAACGGCATATTGTTAGGCGCCCAAAGGCGCAAGTTTGCCTCCATTTGACCCAGTTCGTATCAATTACGGTATTCGACCAGTATGTATATAGGTTTGTATGAAAAGTTTTTTTATAACTCCGACAGGAATAAAACAATGAGAACATAAAAATTAAAGACTTACAAAACCTAACTTTTAAGGTACCTAATTTTAGAATTTTTGAACTGGGTTAGAAAGAGTAGTAGCACAGACCTATACCTACAGGGGGTAACTTTGATTATCCAGAATTTTGGAGACAGTTTGAGACCCACTGTTAGCAAGGTCTCTTTGTTATTAAAGGGATGGCGTCCTAGTACACGTGTTGCCATACTGTCAGATAATTCCTTGAAAATCTGTGAAAATTTGAAAACTTCCACACCTCTCAATAGCAGAGACGCATTACTTTTTACCTTCATGACTCAGCTCGCCACTTCTTAACGACGTAATTTTTTCATAAAAGTTGTTTGAAATGTTGTTCTCCATTCCTAATACAAGCTTCAACTCTTCGCTGCATAGAGTCTTTTATTTTAGCTAATGTATCGTGGCTATTTTTTATTTCATTCGCAGCGTCTTCTACCGGAGCTCGGCGAGCGGCAACATATAGTGGGCAAAAACCTATTATCGATCTATACAATGGTTCGAAAATTATTTATATTTTAGAAAACAAACTGTTACCTAAATGTTGGAAAAGCATATCAAAAGAAAAATACATAAATGTAGGTGTGCCTCATGTTAGTGTTTTAGGACCGTTATTATTTGTGTTATATTTAAATGAATTATCAAATATCTTTGTTTCGTGTAAATATCATTTTTTTGCTGATGATACTGTCATTTATTGTTTTGAGAGAGATCTATTTATGCTAGAGCAAAAAATAAATTTAGAATTGAGTAATGTTAGCGAATGGTTGAATGTTAATAAAATGAAAGTAAATACGTGCAAAACAAAAGGTATGGTATTAGGGAATGATTTTCTATATAAGTTTTATTGAAAATTGCAGTTTTGAAATTGATAATTCCAAAATTGAGGTAGTAAATTTTTTTAAAATATTTAGGGGTATTAGTAGACAGAAAATTAAAATTTAAAGGACATGTTGACTATATTTGTAAAAAGATTTCAAAAAAAATGGTGTTAGCAAGGGTGAGTATATATTTAAGTAAGTGGACAAGAAAATTAATTTATAATTCTGTTATACGACTGCCTCATTTTACTTGTTGTAGTACTATTTTGTTTTTATCTAATAAATCTGATATCAATAGAATGCAGGTATTACAAAATAGGGCTATGAGGTTAATTTTAGGATGGGATCGGTATAGTAGAATTATAGATATGATGGATAAATTAAATTGGATGAGTGTTGAAAAATTTTCAGAATACAGAACTTTATTATTTATATACAAAATTAAATCTAATATGTCTGCCCCTTATTTGAGAAGTTTGGTAGTAAAATTCAATGAAATTCATGTACATAATACTAGAGGCAATTTAAATTTTTCTCTGGAACATAAAAACAAAAAAGATTCTCAAAATTCCATTTTTTTAAAGGTATAAAATTGTATAATAATTTAGAAAATGGTTTAAAAAATATTCCATTTAAAAAATTTAAATTGTAGTTGAAAGAAAAAATGTTGAGTAGGTAATTTAATTACTGAAAATGGTTAACTGTTGATATTTAAAATAGATATGTAAATTTTATGTAATTTATTATAAAAATGTATATTGTATAGCATCTTGCTAAATAAAGTTATGTTATTATATTATTATTATTATTACAAATGTCAGTCATTGCCCCAGCCTGCTGGCTGTGATCAGCTGTCGCGGACTGACAGGGACATTCGAACCAGCAGCACTAAAAAAGTTTCTAAGTATAAGAGCAATTTTGTCATACTTTTGGTCATTATTTTTTTTCAAAAATAAACTTCATGCATTTGGGTTCAAAACCTATAGCCAGTTAAATTTATGTAGGTACCTACTAATCAAATTTATACCCAGTATATCAATGAAGCTGTAAGTCTGTGGTAGTAGTGAGTGATGAGTTTGTTGCATTTTACGATATCTTCTATAATTGCTTACAGGTAGAGATTGGACGTTTGAAGGTGCTCACACTCTGCATTGGAACTATAAGAGTATTGGCATAGCGTTCATTGGTACCTTCACAAACAGGCTCCCACCACAAATTCAGAGCGATGCTTGCATAGATCTTATCGCTAAAGGTGTAGAATTAGGGTAATTGAAGTCTTAAATTTATACACTTGTCGTAAGGCACAACCTACGGTTTTAAAAATAGGGTTAACACTTGCTTTCAAATTTCTTGTGGATCTTTTCTTTTTGACATATAATTTTAGAAAAAAATATATACAGTAATTTCCCAGCAGTAAGTTCGGTCTTTCTTAAGTTTTGTTTGAATCATAGCAAGGATTACGCATATTATAAGCACCGTATGATAGTGGTCAGTAGGTAGGTTCTCAAAGCATTTGTTTTTCGATAAAACCTACACAGTGCTTATTTACTAGCCATATCTTCAGCCAAGTTCAGTTATAGTAAACATTGTCAGTTGTATTTATAGGGACGAATTTTATGTTGCAGGTTTATCTCCGAAAATTACAAACTGTTGGGAGCAATAGGTAGCTAACTTCTACGGAAAGTCCTGGAAAGGTTTTGTTTGAAGAAATTAAGAGTTGGGATCACTGGTCGCCAATACTATGATAGATTTTTATATCACTCTAGACAAAAAGTAATTTCTTATAAAAAAAAAATCTGTCGAGAAAATAAAGATTACCATATAAAAATCTTAGACAAGATATGGTGTTAATAAATTTAAAAAATATGAAAATGATTCAAGACAGAAGTACCATTATAGTATTTACTTGAGATTTTAATTTTTTGCTTTTATTTTATGAGAACACCCATAACTATAGGTATATTTTGTAATAATATGAAGATACCCAAAATATAAAATAAAACTATATTGCCTTTGTCATAATTACAAATAATGAGCTAATACAGTACTTTTCTTAGTTGTTTATCCAATTGTATTGTTTTTAAAAAAAATGTGTCTGGGGTTTGTCCGAAAAAAGAAATTAAAATTCAATAATTTTCCTTACTATCGGGTAAAACATATAACATATCTATAGGTTCTGATGTCATTGGTGTATCTACATTACTCGGAAGCGCCATTACACATGCACGTAAACAATTATTGGGACAAAACTTATCTACCTGTCAAGAAAATGTTTCAGGGGTAGCAAAAATAAATCAACATGGCACGATTTTACCTAGTGTGTAAACTAAGGGGAGTCCCAACACAATATTCAACAACTAGCCCACCACTCTGCTAATATTCCAGCTCATTAAAATAATCTAAATTTGTAATGAGTCATGAGTAGAAATCTAAAGTAAAAAAACATCTGTTAATAAAATATGATGCTATAATTATTAGCCCTTAAAAATATCATAAAATATATGTATACAACATTAAAATATAGAAGGTGTTTTGTTCAATTTTAATTATTGGTTTTTGGACATCAATTTCAGAGAAGCAGTCTAAATATTTGAATTACATAAGTAGTAGGTACGTATTTTAGAAAAAGTAGAACTTCGATGAAGTAACTGAATAATTTTGTGAATTATTAAACTGAATTCCCCTGACAATATTTACTAGCTTTTCTAATGTTTTTGAAAAGTAGTTTAGAGCAGCTCAGAGCCCATGTGATATATTGCATAAAATTCTAAAAACTAAGAACATTAATAATACGTGTTAACAAAATATTGCGATGATAGTAAAAATCTATATAAAATGTGATGCTACAATATAAACAGCTAAAATATGTATATCATCGATTAAAGTAATTCCTTATTCAGTGATAAAATATTAATAAAAATTATACACGGTGTTTCGTTCAACTTTAGTTTCTAGTAACTGAATAATTAGATTAAATAATTTTGTGAATTAATATACTGAACTACCATGACAATATTTACTCACTTTTCTAAGGTTCTTGAAAAGTACAGTTTAGATAAACACAGACCCCGTGTGATATATTCTATAAAATTCTAAAATCTAAGCACAAACAAAATCTATATAAAATGTGATGCTATAATATAAACAACAACAAAAATATCATAAAATATGTATATCATTGATTAAAGGAATTTCTTATTTAATTATAAAGTACACGGCGTTTTGTTATTGGACTTTGGGCATCTATTTCGGGAAGTAGTCTAAATATTTGAATTAAATAGTACAGTTTAGATAAACACAGACCCCGTGTGATATATTCTATAAAATTCTAAAATCTAAGCACAAACAAAATCTATATAAAATGTGATGCTATAATATAAACAACAACAAAAATATCATAAAATATGTATATCATTGATTAAAGGAATTTCTTATTTAATTATAAAGTACACGGCGTTTTGTTATTGGACTTTGGGCATCTATTTCGGGAAGTAGTCTAAATATTTGAATTAAATAGTACGTATTTTAGAAAAAGTAGAACTTTGATAAAAGTAACTGAATAATTTTGTGAATTATTATATTGAATAACCCCTATGACAATATTTACTCACTTTTCTAAGATTCTTGAAAAGTACAGTTTAGAGAAGTACGATATGTTGTGTGTACGATATGATATGTTGTGTAAAGTTCTAAAACCTAAGAATATTAAGAACACCTCTTAATAACATATTGTGATGATAATAAAAATCTATAGAAAATGTGATGCTATAATATAAACAGCTAAAAAAATATCATAAAATAACATACGTATGTATGATATCATTGATTAAGGGAATGACTTATTCAATGATAATATTAAAATATAATACGTGTTTAGTAGTACGTACATACTTGTAGTACGTACATACTTGAACAAAGTAACTCTACCGAACTCCCTTGAAAATACTTACGAACTGTTCTAAAGTTCCTGAAAAGTTTATTTTTATCATTTCTGATTATCACTATTTTCGATAATTTTGGACTAGGAAAAATTTTAAACTAGTCTTATATAGAATTTTTTGTCAAATTTGAATATGAAGTCAAAGATAATAGGTATACAATGTAGGGTATTGTAAAAAGTTAATTTAAAATATACACATTTGCATAACGTTTTGAAGTTGAATTTAAAATTCAACTTCAAAATGTGCATGGAGCATAGTGAAAATATCCAAAAAGTGTCCTTTCCCACTTCCGGTCAGTTTTTTGAGACACCCTGTATATTTTGCAGTTTTACCCCTGACTTCTTATCGAATTTGTTATGTATACCTACAGGTTCCTCCACACAAAATTCCCGCCACATAATTCGTTTATTTTTTAGCAGATTCTTTTTTATTTTGGTGTCAAAATAATGTACTTCGAAAAAGCTCACTGAAAAACCTTGCAAATTCCTGCAAGTAAAACTGTTGGTACAAAGTTGTATAACAATCGCCTTATTGATTTTTTAGCATTTTTTCGACATTTTTGTTATTATTTGGTAGGTGAAACAAACCTTTCATTAAACACAAAAAATATACTAGAACAAGTTTTTAACTGTTAAAATATCCCTTTGAATACCAATACAATGGGAGTTTCATGTGGAGTTTCATGTTTCATTACAACTGTAATAATAATAATAGTTTATACAATCCTTTTTACCTACAGTAAAAATAACAACACTTACTCTCAATATTTATATAAAAAATATTCCCTTCCCTTTAGGAATTATTAGATTTTAAGGCACATTGTTGTTCAACATATTACAGATAGTTAGTATAGTAAAGTAACAAAAAAGATGGTTATCAAATCGTGATGTAAGTATAAGTTTATAACTAGAGTAACATTTCGTCTTTGAACTGTTTTCTTTTATATAATTATTGCACACTTCTCCTAAACTTAATTCAATACATATAAATTTAACAAACTACCAGAAATTAAAATCTTTGATTTTAATAATTAATTTAGAAAAGGTACCAGGTTCAAAATTGTTTGAAATAAATATAATTTCAAGAGGACTAGGAATATTTTGATAAAAATTATGGTTATTGACTCCATACTTCTTCCAGCTTACAAACTGACATAAATATGACGAAATTGTTAGATAAAAAAATACTTTGAAAAAAGCAGTCACCATGCAAAAGATGTTTGGTCATTTTCTAATCGCGCAGAAATAATTTTGATCTTTTATTCTGTAACATTCACAGTAGGACTTTCCATTAAAAGGTGTCATTTTAATAAAGTAACTTTTTTCTTTTTGAAGTTTTACTGGACTATCTGGCAGATTTGTTGTGTTTGTTACAAATTAAGTGGAACATCCCTTATAATGTTGTATTATCCGAATCATATAATTTAGGGTCTCTAGATGTAGGTATTTAATAATAGATGTGTTTACTAATTTCCAATTATAAGCAAAAGCGATAGATCAAAGTCTATAGAAACATATTGTGTCAACTACAAAATGGCTATGGCGAGTGACATGTCACTGCTGGTATTCGCGACATGCTGCATATAGCCTCAGTTTTACAGCACCTATTGTGGAAGTCAAGAAAATAGAGTCTATTCATGCTGCTATAATTAAGTATCTACTGCGGTAATAGGCACGAAGAACAGCTGATCTAAGGTGTGCAAGCGAATTCCGATACTTTTTCCTACTCATATTTTCTACAGAAATTTTTTTCATGACTTTAAACAGAAATTTATTTTTAACACCCTATTGACGTCTCTTATTCTCGAATTAACACACTTAGAAAACTGCACAATTGTATGGCAGGGCCATTCACAAGTCTGCACTAGCACGTCAGTTTATTGTTTAAATAAATGTGAAAATAAAACCTCTTAATGGAAAACCCGGTATGTACAGGGTGATCCAAACTCGATGCCCCAGGCCTACAGCGGGAACACGAAAACTCAAAATAAAATTTCGAAAAGGGGTTCTTAAATGGGACATACTAAGGTCAAATTTTGACCGAAAATTAGCTTTTTTGATGTTTGGGAAAATGGCCGCTGTGACGTCATCGATATTATTTTCCCAGAAACATACCAGTTTTTCTCTATATATTGAAAGTCCTTATCATTCTCAACAACTTTTATAGAAATAAATTTTCTGTATCTTTTGTCTTTTCAAATCTACAGGGTTAAATATGTAAAAAACATGGAATTTTTTCTAATCATTTTTCGAAATCTAGGTAGCTATGGAAACAATTGATAGTCAGAAATTATTTAAGAGTATGTTAGGGTGCCTTGCGCACCCTTAAATTTATTCAACTGGAATATTTATTAAATTTCTGGATTGTGCTTGTTACTAACTTGTTTGTTATTATTGTTTGTTACAAAAAATTTTTTTTTAAATATTCCAGTTGAATAAATTTAAGGGTGCGCAAGGCACCCTAACACTCTTAAATAATTTCTGACTATCAATTGTTTCCATAGCTATCTAGATTTCGAAAAATGGTTAGAAAAATTCCATGTTTTTTTACATATTTGACCCTGTAGATTTGGAACGACAAAAGATACAGAAAATTTCTTTCTATAAAAGTTGTTGAGAATGATAAGGACTTTCAATATATAGAGAAAAACTGGTATGTTTCTGGGAAAATAATATCGATGACGTCACAGCGGCCATTTTCCCAAACATCAAAAAAGCTAATTTTCGGTCAAAATTGGACCTTAGTATGTCCCATTTAAGAACCCCTTTTCGAAATTTTATTTTGAGTTTTCGTGTTCCCGCTGTAGGCCTGGGGCGTCGAGTTTGGAACACCCTGTACATACATTATACCTATAGATGTAAATTAATTTACCTTTACTACGTCCTGTCGTTAGTATGACGTACCCACGACCGTAAGGACATATTGACGTCACACTAATACGAATTCAATCGACGTCACATATGTCCAAATTATCGCGCCATACTGACGTCAGTCTGCTGCCTGGGACAATATCACAGGTTTCCTTTTCAAATGAATTTTCTTAATGTGCTTCTTGAGGTCATCCTTCCTCTTCGTTCCATAATTGCAGTGAGGGCACATATGCAAAAGCAGATTGGCTGTATGCATGAACCTGACGTGCTTCACGAGATTGCCCTTCAACTTCGTCGCGTACTGGCAGCTGTCGCATCTGAGTAGCTCCCCGCCCTCGTGTTCCAATCTGACGTGTGACAACAAACTGGACCTGTGCTTTGTCTCAAACTCGCAGAACTTGCACCTGATCATCGTCACAATCTTATCGTGCACCTTCAGCACGTGCGATTTGATCCACCTCTTATGTTTGGTCTTGAAATCGCACCTAGGGCACTGGTGCAACGTTGGATTGTCGGTATGGTTCGCCCTTGTATGGGAATTGAAGCTGCCTTTATGTTTGGTGGAGAAGTCGCACGACGGGCAGTCGTATACCGTGACTTTCGAGTCGTGGACGATGTGTATGTGTTTCAGCAAGTTATTTTTGTATTTAGTTTGCATACCACAATCGTCGCAAGCATAGTATTCTACTTGGACGTCATGGGCAAGCTTCAAATGACGTTTGAAGCTCGGATTACACCCCGTGGAATAGCTGCATCTTTTGCACTTGTATTTTTCGTTGGCGTGCCTCAGGCTGCACATAGACTCATTCTCGAGTTTTTGGGGTGGGTGGGGAAATCTGGAACGAAATTATTTAAGAAATAATAATAGAATAGAATAATATGACAAGTTTACAATATTTCCATATGTTTTCTTAAGAAAAGTGAGTCTAAAAAGCAAGAGTATTCTGGTTTGAAATTAAGTCCATGGCTGTTTGTTCTTATATAGTGAACTATGGGTCCGCTTTGGGACTTTAAACAAATTTTCCTTTTTTTTTTGTTCTTTCAAAATATAATCTCTAGGATTCAAGCTTCTTTAAACTGGTTGAACAGATCATCCCATAATTCGAAAATAGTGGTTTATTCTTCTGTGAATATACATAGTACTTTCATGTCACCACAAACAAATCTACCTATAAAACCTGTGCTAGTATGACAAAACTGTGAAATACTGATTGCAAAGAGAATTCATTGCCATAAAAGAATGTGAATCGTCATAACCACAGAATACCCCCCTATAACCTTAAATAAGTCGCAATTTTTTCTGTATACTAGCGCCACTCCAGCTCACAAACAATAAAGAAATTATGAATGCTTGGGAAATAATAATAGAAAATAAAATGAAGATTTTATAAGATCATGTCAGATGGAACACAATTAAATTACAAACGACTCTCTTTATTTTCAAAATAAATAGCTAGTTTACGGCTGTGTAGTTTTACTTAGTAGATACAATAACGAGTTTTGCAGCCAGAAAGGTATATATTAACTTCTTTTTATAATACCAAGCTTTCGGTCTACTTCGTGACCTTCATCAGGGCTAGAATTTTTTTTTTAATTATTAGAAAATATTGAGAAAAGGTTGAAATTTTACTCACAATTATGTTGAAGTTTTTTTACCAATATTAAAACCAGATAGATTTTAGGTTTAAAAGGGCCAGAAAAAGGTTTTTACATAATTTCGTGTGAAAATTTATACCGTCAATTTTGTTTGTAATTGTTTTTTGTTAATAAGGTAATTTAGTTTCAAAAAACAAAAGATAAATTTATAATAAGAAAAAATGTTTTTTAGGTTATCATCAAAAAGTGTCAGAAAACTTGGTGTGATACAAGGTTAGAAATAACCTTAGTTGATATAAGGTTATGTTACAACATTCTGGAAATCCAAATTTTTATATAATTATTATAAGATGTAAGAGTTACAATGAAATATTAATAGATGTATTGTTATTAGAATTATTTAAAGAAAATAAAAGAGAATATGGAACTTAAAATAAATATTTGATGTCTGTTTTTTTATTAATTGACTTGTTATCATTATTAATTTCAACCATTTCAAGAAATAACCTTTTATTAAGATCTTTTTCCCTATGTAATATTGAAACATTGTCAAATTTAAAATGATGACCTGTTATAAAAGCATGTTCACTTAAAGCAGTAGTAGTTTTTTGTAATTTGACATCACTTTTATGTCTTGAAATTCTATTTTTTAAATTTTGTGATGTTTGACCAATATATGAATTATTACAGTTGTTACAAGGTATTGAATAAACAACATTAGATTGGTTAATTATAGGTGTCTTATCTTTTAATTTTGTGTATAAACTTCCAATCGATTTAACATTTTTTAGAGCTATTTTAACGTTTTCATTTTTAAAAATTTTAGTTATTTTAGGGGTAAGTTCTTTAATATAAGGTAATGACCTATAAAAGAAATGATCAGGAATATTATCAACCTCTTGAATTGCAGTAATATTATCATTATCATTATTATAAACATTATTTGAAATTTCGTGGGGACGTGTATTGAAAAGTAATTTGTTAAGGAATTTTTCGGGGTAAGAATTATCCAAAAATATAGATTTAATTTTGACTGAATTATTATGCAGTAAAGTTGGATGAACTAGTTTTAGTATTCTATTTTTTAAAGCCAAGACAAGATTCGTTTTCATTTTATTGCTATGATAAGAATGATAATTTAAGTATCTATTAGAGTTAGTCGGTTTTATATACCAATCAGTAATTAGAGTGTTATTAGCAAGTTTAATAATTTTAGTGTCCAAAAAAGGAATAGTGTTGTTTGTTTCCATTTCTATTGTAAATTGTAAATATTGATTACAATTATTGAAGATATCTAAAGTTTCTTCAATTTTATTGAAAGGTATACAACATATAATATCATCTACATATTTTTTTAGAAAAATAACGTTACATGAAAGTCTTGAAGTACAGTATGTTATGGATGATTTATTAGATTACTGTATTTCAAGACTTTCATATAACGTTATTTTTCTAAAAAAATATGTAGATGATATTATATGTTGACACGACGAAAAACAAGCTTTCGATTGTCATTGTTTTTATCACATACATGTTGGGAAGTTCACTTGCGAATAAAGCGTGGTTCATGCAGCAACTTTATCTTTTACTTTTACCTTATCTTTAAGAAATATTAAATGTCATTGGTCAGTTCAAATCAACGAACAAATGCCGTTGGTTATTTCTTAAAGATAAAGTAAAATTAAAAGATAAAGTTGCTGCATGAACCAGGCTTTAATCAAGTATGAAAAATGAAGCGCCAAAAAAATTTGTCAATTGAGGATGCAGTGCGAGCATGGACTCTCCTGGATATCAATGCGATATGTTGCTGGTTTGTTAGGAAGACATCATTCCAGCATCTGCCGCATGGTGAGACAACATAATGAGAGAGGCTCGTACCTTCGAAGACAAGGGCAAGGTCGAAAACGTTGCACTAATCAAATTGATGATAGTTTTTTGACGTGCTCTCAGAGACAGGAGAAAAAATTAATTAGCAGATGTTCGAAATATCGCTATATCGTCTTGAACGGTTGGTATTACCTTTTGGTGGTGGCTCTAAAGTGTTTTGGGGGGGAATTTGCTTCGATGCTCATACGGAGTTGGTCCCTACACGTACGAACTGTCGGAATGCCCAATATTACTTAGACAACATTATTGTCTAACATGTTTTGTGGGACCCAATTTTTTTAATCATGCAGGACAAGGCTCGTCCCTATGTGGCTAGACAGGTTATTGGCTACCTAAATGATGTTAATATCCCTTTATTACAGTGGCCACCTAACAGTCCTGACATGAATCATCCTCAAGAACATCTATAGGACTATCTCAAAAAAAAAAGGTTCTAAATCGTATACCCCATTGCTAATCACAACCAACCCATAGTGGTAACTATTGAAGAACGGGAGAATATTCCGCAAGCTTTTGTTCAACATATTATATCAAGCATACCTCGACACATATGAATGCAGTGACAAGAATTATAGGACGGCCTACATGGTATTAAGTCTCAGACAAATAATAAACATAAACTAATAATTCAATACAATACAAACCCTACCAAGATAAAAAAATGTTTAGTCACATTATTTGCCTGAGTTAGCAATAGAAATCTAAAACAAAACAATGCAATGATTGCACCATTGCCAAACTTCTTCATAAATTTATCTTGTACTTACGAAATAAATGTATAACCAACTTCAAAAAACATCAATTTGGAACAATTAGTTGATATCTACAATTTACATATAGTAAAAATGTGGCAGATGTAATTTAACAATAAATTTTACTTATTTGGTGAATTAGCTGATCCTACTTGGTCTATAAATAATATCCTTAATGAATTGTTTATTCTGGCTAACGTGGCAACGTTCAACGAGCTCTTTGTGATCATCGCGCATCTGCCTTATCACAGACCTATATACAGGGTGTCTCGTTTTGATCTGGAACACCCCTGGAAAATTTGAACTGGCTTACGGATTTTAACGATTTTTTTTTTGTATATAGGGCCCCCCTAGACGTACTTAACAAACACTTTTCAATGACCATACGATTATTCCAGGGCCGGAATAATTTTTTTTACCCAAATTTTCGAGTTAAGGTATCAGCGATTTTTTTATCGGAAATCTGATAACGTGGCGTTAATCAGCGCCCCTGAAAACCCCCAGATTCAAAATTTCAAGAAATTATTCCCACAAATTATACTTTTTACACTGCATCACAATTGCAAAAAAACAAAATTTCAATTTGAGTTCAGCTATTAAGGTGGCTATGGAAACAAGTGAAAATGGTAAAAAGAGGTCCACAGGGGACAATAGTAATAAACCTGATCAGAAACTGTACTCGGTTTCTCTTTTCAGTATTGCTGTATAGTAAAAATTTTATGCCATTTGAGACGCAAGAGAGCTCGCTGCCGTCGCAGGCAGTCGTGCAAGTGCAAACACTTTGAGAAACATTGATTTTTACTTTTTTTTTTGTACAAATAATAAAGTATAAGATTATACACTACAAAGTACGTATTTGAAGAATGTAATTAAAAGCAGCAATATTTTAAACGGCAGAAATGTATTGACGAATCGATGAGAAATTACATTTTATACCCACTAAATTATTTGTAAATTATTTTAGCAACATCAACCCCTGAATAACATTTGTTGTAAAAATGCATAAACTGACATTTCTGCAACCCATTATTTTTCCACGGCTGCCTGCGACGGCAGCGAGCTCTCTTGCGTCTCAAATGGCACAAAATTTGTACTGTACAGCAATAATGAAAAGAGAAACCGAGTACAGTTTCCGACCAGGTTTATTACCATTGTCCCCTGTGGACCTCTTTTTACCATTTTCACTTGTTTAGCCACCTTAATAGCTAAACTCAAATTGAAATTTTGATTTTTTGCAATTGTGATGCAGTGTAAAAAGTATAATTCGTGGGAATAATTTCTTGAAATTTGGAATTTAGAACAGTATGCTGTTTATGGTCGACTGTCATCTCTTTCTTGACCAATGTTTTTGGCTATCTAATCAACACCGTGAAGACGAATGATAGCTAGGTCTCGGTAATTGCGACGTCACTCTTTGCCGATGCAGACCAGTGGCTTTGTCCCGCACCTTTGGGTGTGCTATATCTACAATACTTCGTGATCAGTTGATTGATTAAGTTACCGATTGATTACTTTGTTCAAATAATTAATAGTTATCTAACCTAAAAGTAATGAAATTTGAAAGGTTTCATCAAAGCTGACAGTTTTATAACGTATCATCTACAGCACGATAGAGTTACCCACGGTATGTCAGTAACGAATCCGAAAACAAGGCAAATCTGCACATCTACGTCAGTTGCGAGTCACGAATTCAAAATGCGGTTGTGTTTTACGATTTTTTATAGTTTACAGTTTAATGTGTCAAGAAAAAAGAGTAAACTACTGCCAGTCCAGCTCGACAGTGCTTTAAAATAGGCCAGAAATGCCGGGATGTGCAGTCAGCGTTTGTCCAAATAATAACAGAAACAGTAAGGGAACGGAAATTAAGTACTATAGATTTCCCAAGGACAATAATCTTGCCAAAAAATCGATTGCTGCATGCCACAGACAAGACATATGGAGCAATTTAAATTCTGACTCGCAACTGACGCATCACAAGATGCGCAATGACATACCGTGGGTAAGTTTATCGTGATCTACTGCAAATAAAGAAAACTTCAAGCTTAAAACTTCTCCATAAAAAGGAAACTTAAGGACAAATTTGACATCTTATTTGTTAGCATGAAATTATTTATTATTTGTAGCATGAAAAAACTCCTTACACTACAATGATTGCCCAGGAGGGAATAATAACAAAATGAGGTAACCTTAAATGCATCCTATATTGGACATCTTTATTGGCTATAGATTATCCTTGCCTCTAGGATATTCTGAAAATTCCACCAATCCGTTTGTGGTTGGCAACGAACAGAGCTTGGGAGGTTATTACTCATGTCATTGTGTTTGAAAAACATTTGCAACTAAAATAATACATATTATGAAGAACAGATTGTTCCTCAATTTGTAGGCAAGTGTGGCGACTGACTCAACAGTCATAACTTCGGTTCCGGTTGCCAAGGAACATGATTAGGAAAATTATGACAAACAGGGGCGTAGAAAAAGACTGTAAGTGGGTATTTTTAAATTGTTATTTTTCTAACAGAAAGTATATATATAAGTAATACCAAGTTTCATTACTTTTGAACAGTTGAATCATGGCTAAGGCCCAATTCACAATTCACAATGTGCTCGAGCAAAGCAAAAAGGGTAGGTAGTCAAACTTCTGCATTTTTCGTAGGTGTAAAATTAGATACCCAATTCGTTAGATTTAAAATTATAGAAAAAAAAAAAAAGTTAAAATGACAAGGAAAGCATTCGTTTAAAATTAAAAATGAAATGGAGTTAACATTTGGGTGGTGGTTTTATTAAGAATGTAAAAGTGTAATTTGTATAGCAGTTATGCTAAATAAATTTATTTATTCTTATTATATCTGAATACTACTTTCCTTTCTCTTTGTCATTTTCTTCACTTATCACACTGTCAACCTCAAAATAATCGGCTTGATGGAGAGATAAGTCTTACAGTGTATGGTATTTGCGAATCGATTTTGCCAGATATTTGACCCACTGAACTGTAGGTATAGTTGGAAAGAGGGCAAGGGTGTCTCGCAAAAGTCATTAGCTTGTGTACCCTAAGAACGTGTTTTCTTAGGTTATGTCTCCTCTTTGCGATGTAACTGCACAACTGGCAACAATGCCTATCTGAACTATGAGCAAACCTGTCATGAGCCCGAAGGTAACTTTTAATGTAGTAATAAATTCACAACTATCGCATTTCTTCAGTTCGATATATCTGGACTGTGAGCAAACTTGACGTGAACCTGATGACACACAAGTTTTATATGCTTATTTAGGTGACTTGCATCTCGTTTGGTAATCGCAAGAGAAGCAAGCTTCGAGTTTTCTACCTAAAGTCCTGAAAATAATAACTGAGACAGTTTTATTTCTCAGTGCAACTTTCTGGGTAGTATCACAGAGAAGACCAAAATACATAGAGTCGATTTTGTCAAATACGTCAAATGGAGCCCATCTTTTACGTAATTTTTTACACACCCGATAAGATCGTTCAGATAAACTATGAAGTAGACTGCGTTCTTCGTTTACTATAGATTAATTTAAAACTGAGAAAGAAGATGCCCAGTGACATGCAATGAATTAATTACCGTTTAAAATTGGGCTCCATTTGACATATTTGACAAGATGAATTCTGGTCTTCTCTGTTAGTATACATATACAAAGTAAAAGTAATATGAATTGAAAAATACATTTATTAAAAATTTACAAATCCGTCCTTATTGTTCAATTCCAAACAAAATAATATAACAATAGTGAGCCTATTTCAGTACAGGGTGACTGTAAATGGTTGTCCGCATAGGGTATCTCCGTTAATATTTGCGTTAGAAAAAATCAGGCCGTGCAAAATCAGACAACTTCAATTGGTCTTTGTAAAATTCTTCAATCATCATTTATCATGGACGACTTTTCAATGGCTTGTAATTCACTTAATATCATAGTAGCTGTAGTAAAAACATTATATAAGGTGTTTCCTAAACATGCAACAAAATTTTAAGGGGATATTCCTTGGGTAAAATTAAATAAAGCATATGTCCAGAATTGCTTCATTTTCGAAATACAGGGTGTTAAAGTTTTGTAACTACTATAATTTAATGTAATAATCGATTATTTATTTCTTCGGCCAGTGACAAAAATATTACCAATGATTTTTCTCAAATTTTTATAGTAAATGCTGAATAAACTGGCAAGTGTGACACATCAAATAATTGGTATATTTCGCGTCATTAAAATTTTTTTAGATAATTTAATCTCTGATACCAAGAGAGTCAAAAGTTAGCCATATAAAAAATTTAAAAATTGATATAATATTTTGATTCTGACAGTTCTTATAAACAGTTTTCTCGCTAAATTTTTTTTGTACCCCTAAGAATAAAAAAGGTACAGCGGTTTCTGTAAAAATAGACGAAATATTTGGAGGGAGGCACTTATGTAAGACGAACCTTTATATATTTATGTCCAATTCGACAAATTCGTCCTCAGTGTTGTAACTCAATAACAAATAAAAATTGCTTTTTCTAAAGTATGCCTATGGAGGCTGTGAAACATTCGTGTGGTGTATAATTTAATGTCCATAATTTGTGTAAATTTTTCGTAAAAAACACTAGTCTAAGAGTCACTAAAAAAAGATAAGGACAACCAATTTCGGTCACCCTGCATGTGTACAGTCTCTCAAACCGAAAATAATTTTTTGTAAAAACCACTAGTCTAAAAGTCACTAAAAAGGATAAGGACAACCAATTCCGGTCACCCTGCATGTGTACAGAGTCTCTCAAACCGAAAAGAAAGAAATTCTGTTTTAATGGTTGTAAATGGGTTGTGGTGGATAATATTTTTAATAATAACAACAAAAATTAGCAAGCGACGCTGTGCATCATTACACTCGACACAATAATTTTTCCAGAAAAATACCTGTATTTTTTGCAGAGAGCACATTTTCTAATGTTTGGCTCAGAAAATTTGAATATTAGCCAATTCTCGTTATTGTTTAAAAAATATATTGTCTACCACGGCCCATTATTACTACCCATAGTGGAGAATGTTTTTCTTTTTTTTTTTCATTCGCTCATACTAACCTTACGGCATTGAGTTTGAGACACCTTGTGCATGTACACAGAAAAGCTAATACAAATTCCAAAATTCATTACTAACTAAATAAAACGGAAATACACTTCTCTTTAATACTATTTTCTTCCCATTACCAGTGCGCTACTTATAAAATAAACTTGGTAACTAAAAACTATTAATTCATATTATTTATATAAATTGTGATGAAACATTCTGTATGGAAATTCCAAGCCATACTTTGCAACAATTTTGTGATGAGATTATCTTGTGAGAATACTGCTTCGGCAGCGCCTTTGAAAATGTTTTGATACCTTCTCAACAGGTATAGGGTGTTTCCCTATATTTAGTGCCCCCGTAGAGCCATTATTTTTTGCATGAGAAAACAGTTTCAAATAAGTTTTCCTAATCTGTCACCTAATGAAAGAAAATGACATCACAAACTTGAGAAAAATTTTAAATTTAGGTTTTTTTAAATGGAAATCCCAATATGTTTTTACAGTTTTGAAATCTACACATCATTGTGATTAAAATAATATAACAGTTTATGTTATTATCTTTTACCGCTTTAGAGATATTGTATTTTAAACTTGAAACTAGAGGGTGTTTATTTTTCAAACCGTTTTTTTGATAATATCTCAAAAACGATAAGTGATATTAACTTTAAATTCGATACACACTATTCAGGTTTAAAATGCATTAAACTGGAGCTACCAGCGTCTTGTTGTGATAACCAGTGGCATACGAGAAGGTAAGATATGCCCCTTTTTAAAAATAAGTTCTACGTCCATTGGTTTTTGGTAAAATTTACAGCATTTTTTAATTGTCCAGTCATTTTTACATAAAAATTGTCTCTTGTCAATTCTCCCTAAAACTACTGTATTTTGAGCAAATGAAGCAAGTCAAAGTTGCTGCACATAAAAAGTGATAATTTCGGGAATGTTTTCAACTCTGTATTTAGAATACAACACATTTTTGGACCTACAGTTTGTTCAGCGAATGTTCGGCCCTACGTCATAACTCTCGTCCTTGTCTTACTCGTGACTATACGACGGATATCGGTTGTATATTATTCACGAGCCAGACAAGGACGGGAGTTGTGACGTAGGGCCGAACATTTGCTGAACAAACTGTATGTGTATAATCACTTTATTGTTATTTAGGTGCAAAAATCCATTGGCAAGGTTTGAAAGGAATAGTTTTTTTGTTTGTAATTTCGTTTGAAATATTAAGAAAGTCAATTTTAAAAATTAATAATTAATTTGTCTATGGCCTTGAAACATTGGCAATAAATTGTTTGCATCGAAAGAGTAAAAAAGTGCATATACACATAGGCCCCAAAATGTGTCGCTTTCTAAATAAAGAGTTGAAAACATTCCCGAAGTTATCACTTTCTCTGTGCAGCAACTTGGACTTCCAGTAGTTTTAGGGATAATTGACAAGAGAATTTTTTTTTGTGTAAAAATGATTGGGCAATTAAAAAAAGCTGTCAGATTTACAATCATGAGCGTAGAAATTATTTTTGAAGAGGGCGTATTTTACCTTCCCGTACGCCACTGGTTATGACAACAAAATGCTGGCAGCTTCATTTATTGTATTTTATATCCGAATACTGTGTATCGAATTTAAAGTCAATATCATTTGTAGTTTTTGAGATATTAATAAAAAAACGGTTTAAAAAATAAGCTTTAACACCCTGTATTTTTTTATAAAGCATCTTCGGACCCATGTTCACATGAACTTTTTTGTTCAAAATAAAATTTACCATCGTCAATTTCAAAATTATGGTTTACAACTGGGACACCCTGTATAAGTATAACGCTCGAGGTCTCATGTTAGTTTGATTGCTAAGCGTAATAACAAATACAAATCTACATTATCACAAACCACCTTTCTATTAAAAATAATGTTCACATAACATCGAGTTTTGACTCAATCGGCCTTTGTGGTCCAGGAAAAATAAATGTAAAGGGTCTTTTTTGATGTTGGTGGTACATAGGTATTCAACTCGGAATTTATCCTATATAAATAGCTTAAGGAGACTTTCTTTGCAATCAAGCAGACCTGGAATGACACATATCAAGATCCAATTTGAATTTATTAGAAAGACTGTAACTAAAAATGCTGGGACATACAGGGTGAGCTTTTTTAATGGTCAGTATGGGGTCTAAGAAAAACTAGCTAGAACTACCCAGTTTGATAAATATTCAGTTTTTTAAAACTTTAAAAGACTGTATCTTTCTTGGCCTGTAAATAAAAAAGTGTATAGAAGAAACTGGCAATTCTTTTCCCCAGCTGCCAGTAGCTACATTTATAATCTAGGTAGTTCACTGTTGTACAACAATGCTTAACAATTGGAATATGAGCATACCTACATTTAAATATTCAAGTTTATGGACAAGCTATGATCCTGAACCAACAATCTGTTGACTATAAGCAAATAAAGTAAAATTTTATTTAAAATATACTGATCGGAAATTTGTGTCATAAAATGTATATGTAGGTTGATTTCTGTGGGCTCCCTTGACAATGAACTTAAGATACTTGGTATTTTTCCATGGAAAAATGGGTCTGGACAGATTATCTTTGCTTTATCAAATAAAATCCTCTCATGCACAATGAACATAATATATACAAGACTTCTACTTATCAATCTTGTCCAAATTAATATAAATTTTTCAAGCTGTTTCAAATAATTCTAAAACTTTTTTCAGTACTTACCTACCTATTTTCTTTATACTATGTTTTGTGGGTTACTTCACCTTTTAAAGCCTACAACTTCTGTTGTTAGATAACCTAAAAATAATTTAAATACCTATTTCCGTTTTGGAATAACTTAAATATTTTCTTTTTAGTAAATTTTAGAATTATTTAATGCCTCACCGCCTGTATAAATAACTATTTTCAAAAAATTTATAAAAAATAATGATTTGCTTGATTGCGAGGGAAAATTTGTTTCTCTTGATAGGATTTTTAATTAATCGATCAGTTATAACTTCAAAATGTACCTACTTAACAGTCATGTATATTGAAGAGAAAACAGAGTTTAAATTATTATTATCACACTTCGTTAACTCTCCCAATACACGAACCTACCTGCTATAAAGGGGCAGAAGTTTTGTACAGTTTGTTACATTGTTAAATCTACTTTAGATTAATGACCATTAACAAACATTTTCTCCGTTCAACAAAATGCCTATATCAATATCAGATAAACCCCTAACTTCAGCAGAAGATGCTTCGGGGGAAGGAGTCATCTGGCGTGTGGAATTTAATCATGTGCTCTTCCAATGACTTCACCTTCTTAGTCGTATATCTGCAATACATGCAATAGTGTGTCCCTGGATTACGTCGCAGTTCTTTGCTGTCGTGCTTTTGAAGCAAGTGAGATTTCAGATATGCTTTTCTGGGTGTGGTGTAGTCGCACAAGTAGCACCGATGGAGCGGTACTGGTACCGGCACATCTGGATTATGAACCGACTTGTCGTGCCTTTGAAGATTTGTTTTTGATTTCGTCTTAAAGTTACAAGATTCGCAGTGAAATTGTCTATCGTTGTGGGTTTCGAGATGCCTTTTGAGGCCATTGCTTCGGATAGACTGGTAGTCACATTTAGGACAGGCGTACACTTTCACCCTTTGATGTTTGGTTTTCAGGTGCCTGCTTAACGAAAGTTCTGTTTTGAGTTTGTAGCCGCAATAGTTACAAGTCAGACTGCCATTTCCAGGAGGGTCATCGAAGGTCCTGAAAATAATAGCTGTAAGAGTTCCTCTAAATAACCGCATAAATATGCATGTTTCATGTTAATTGACATTCATCAAAAGACGAGCATGACGTGGTGAGAGTCTCGTTATCAGGAGAGTCGGGTAATAGAACGTCAAAGTGATATCCCACTGAATTTTGAATAACAGCAAAAATCTGACGCAATGAAAGCTATAAACGAGATTATGTTATGATTATTTATAATCTTCAAAGAACTTCTAACACTGGAATATTCCTTGGCAGGACCTGGCACTAAAAAATAACTAAGTGCGGCAGTTGTCATAGATAATATATATGTCTTATTCGGAAGTACCAAAAGTCGGCTAATAATGACACTATAATGACGTTGTACATACCACTACCAGACTCTTTTGGAGACAGGTATTCTAAATGTGGATAAGCATTTTCTATTTTGAGTGATCGTCCATTATTATAACTTATTTACCGTTTAAACTTGGTCCTACAGGCTTGCACAAAATATAGCAAGTAGAGAAGACACTTTTTTTTTCAACTCAAAACATAAAAACCATTGGACACTCTGACCTTAAGGCGTTTGTTTAAAGTTTGGTTGGTATACAGGGTGAGTTTTTAATTGATGATCAGTATGGGGATCTCAGAAACTAGCAGAGATAGAAGGAAGGTTAATTGGAGAAAGAATTGCAGTTTTGCACCTTGTGGATTTTTTAAAAGTCATGACTAGCTTGATAATTTGAAAAAACGAAGTTTTGGCGAGTTATTCTAATCCATCTACACTCTATTCAAACTAAATGCAAGTGGCACGTAAACATTTACACGATGGAAGCATGTGAACAATTCCGAGGGCTAATACGAGGCAGGGCCGCATTAAGGACGATCTCTATGAATTTTATAATATAAAATATTAAAATAATATGCCCCAGTATTAAGAACTTTAAAAACAAACTTTTATGGCACACCTAGTCATTCACTTACCTGCAAATTTCTACTATTAACACAAATCGTAGCTCCAACAATTAATAAACAGCAAAAGAATTATATCGGAAAAAATAAAGGTCCACTTGCAACTCAATACACCTCTGCAAGAAACACCGACTCGCTGCACTCGCCCGCCGTGCCAGACTTTATTGCCGGCTGGCCAATAGCAAGCCTATCATGTCCGTATCACGCTCTAGAGATGCAACAACTTTTGTTTATGTTTCACTTGCGTTTAGTTTGAATAGAGTTTAGCTTCGTTGTTTCTGATTTTAGATAAAAGGTGTAAATACAAAAGTTGGAGGGAATTGCGTCCCCATGGTCTCGAAAAATCAGGCATTTTTAGAGCTATCCAACGATATAATACTCGATATGGTTATTCGGAAAATAACGGA
The DNA here is from genome assembly GCA_963920635.1 of Pseudeuparius sepicola. Taxonomy (NCBI): domain Eukaryota; kingdom Metazoa; phylum Arthropoda; class Insecta; order Coleoptera; family Anthribidae; genus Pseudeuparius; species Pseudeuparius sepicola. The sequence continues at coordinate 8,121,830 of OY987306.1, forward strand.
AATAACCAGGGACTCTTTAAAATAAGGGAACCCAGCATGTCACAGTCTATCACATAGGAAAAGTGAAGCCTTGAGGGGAAGTTTGTTTTCTGTATACTCCAAGGAGACCACATAAGTGGGCTGGTACAAGGTTATGTTATATGTCAGTGTCCAACTGCCATCAGGTTTTATGTGACATGCCAGTGCCATAGATTCTAAAGGAGGCAAAATATTTCCCATCATAGTTCACAATTTTTAAGTTTTCCACCTTCCAGATAGTCAATTAAAGGTAAAGCGGCCGCCTGTAGTAGTCCCAATAATTGCAACCAGATTTTTCATGTCTCACCTTTAGTAATCCTACAATTCCCATTACGTGGGCATTACGTATAAGTAAGTAGTTCAAAACAAAAATGGTATTTCGCAAATTTTAAATTATTAAGCAGGTAGCTTCAGTCAGGTCTTTTTTTAAACAGTTTTTATCTACAACTATAAGTTTATTTTACGTTTGTGAGGTACCTTGGGAGAGAAATAAAATTACAAAAATTTTATAATGAGCACCGAGAAAAACTACATGATTAGAACTAAGTACAAGACCTAATCTTATTAGTCCATCCCGAAATCTGTGAAAGTTCTTTGGGTAGATACATTCAACAAGGGAAGAAAGTTCAAGTACGTACCTATTATACCTACATATTACAAATGGTTTGAGGAACCTGGTAACAAGGTGCAATAGCGACAAATTCTCAAATAAGCAAAATCGGCACTGACTTACCATACTTAGATTACTTAAATTCCTGGTAATAATTGCTGGAAACCAAATTTAAATATAAAATAAATTTGATTCATTTGACAGTTGCTATATTCTGTGTTTGTTGACAGAACATTGTCAAGTCTAATTTTTAGAAATCATGGAAACCATTATTAATTTTTACTAACAATCAAAGTACCTGTTATATTCATAGACTCTCCAATAAAATGGCATACTTGGCATCATTGAGACCATTAGAATGAGGAAAGAAACGGCCTCACTTTGGAAAGTATAATGCTGGGTCCCCTTACTTTAAAGGGTCCCTGGAAATAACTATGGTTTCCACTAAAAAAACACTAGTTTGTGTCATATCTCGAAAATACAGCTGTCATGGAAAGTAGGACAAGATAACCGCATTGGGGACACAATTCACACTTTTCATCTAAAATCAGAAACAACGAAGATAGATGGATTAGAAATTTCGTTTTTTTTTAAATATCTAATAAGCCATGACTTTTTTCAAAAGTGCATTAAATTGAGCCCACAAAACTGCAATTCTTTTCCCATTTAACCTTCCTTCTATCTCCACTAGTTTCCGAGATCCTCATACTGATAAAAAAAAACTCACCCTGTATGTACAGTGTGACCCATTTCGAATGGAGACACCCCCGTAAAATTTTTATTTTTCATTCGATTTTAGCCGTTTTTTTTCTAAAGATAGGTCACCAAAACTCTACTTTGGTGCAAAATTTCGGCTTACTAGGTACGAATTTTTTTTTCTAGTATAAAATGACGAAAATCACTTAGCGATTTTTTTATTTAAAATCTGACATCACAGCGTTAATCAGGACACCCTAAAACCCCGACATACCAAATTTGAACAAAAAATATACAGGGAGTTCCATTCTGGGTTGTCAAAGTTACTACTACTCAAACTGTTGGTGTGCAAAGATCTAATTCAAAAATTCAACTTGTATATCAAAACCGCCCAAGCCACTATAAACGAACTAAGTCTAAAAATACAGAAGCCTACTAGTACCTAAGTCCATATGAGTTAAGGTGGCTGCTCTGCCACAACAAGAAACGCACAGAAAATGACTTTAGACAGTGATTTTATCGAGAAAGGTCCAATAATTTGAATTGTTTTTTATTTGTTGATTGGCATTCTATAAAGAAATAAATTACTTTTGCGTTTATTTTTTTTTTCAATAATTTCAGAGCACTTTTGAACTGTATAGTTTCAGAAAAATTCAGCATTTTGAGATGGCCCAGAGAAAAATACCGTGTATATTTTTGTATTGAATCTTTGCACACCAACACTCTGACAAAGTTAATTACACTAATAATAATGCAGTGAGGACACCTATGATAACATCTTGCTCTTTATTATATTATATTTATTTATACATATTTAAAAAAAGAAGTGCTTATTTAATTGCAATAATTATTTTTAGGGTATATTATAAGCATGTCAAAGGGGCCATTTTTTTTATTTTGAAAAAATGTTGCCATTTTCATTTTCGTTATTATTTTAAAACAGAGTGGAATAAATCTACCGTGAGTACTTGTGGATAAAAGTTACGGCATGTTTTTTTATGAAATTTATCAAAAAACAAAATATGGTACAGATGAGTGATCCACATCACAACCAACATAACACAAAAATTGTAGAGATAATAGTTTTAGGATTTTGGTTGGGCTTTTCCATGATCTTATTGAAATTGATAAAGGGTGTTCCGTAAAAGATGGACCAACCAAACTTATATTTTTTAATGAAACACCCTGTATATTATTGATTTCAGAGGACGATTCCTCATGTATTTTTCAAGATAAAATGTTCATATAAACATGGGTCAAGGCCTTCATTTTTGAGATACAATGTGTAAAAGATTTATTTTCATTTTTGTTTTTTCTAAATAATGGGCAAAACTATGATAAAATTTATAGTATGGATTTAAGTAAAGCATAAAAGAGAAATAAATTTTTTTAAAAGTATTCTCCCTATATTATCACGCTTGGTCCAATTAGAAAAATTAGAAATCGGAACTGATTATTATTCAAATGGACCGATTTAAACAAGTCAAATATTGTTCGTTTACTAGATTTTTCCAATACATATATCGGCTTTGTTTGTATGCCTAATTATTTTGACAGAAAATGTCGGTTCCATAACGATAAAACATAATATGTTCGCAGACTTTGAAACTTTGCACCCATTATTATTGTTTACAAAAATTTGTCTAGTATACAAGTGGAAGTCGGTAACTTCTAGACAATCTTCTACACATTTTAGTATGGAAATGCAGATATTCTGGAAAATCTGTATAATCTATTTATATTAAAGCTTCCTTCTCAGTCGATTGGTCCTGGTGAAATTTCGGTTAAAATTCCTATGTTGGTAATAGTTAGGTGGTACTTGTCATTCCCAACACCGCTGCTTCCCCGTATTCCAGCTTCTTGTCTGGTTACTCACACTCTTATCACCTATTCTGTGCCACGAGCCCGAGTGTCTATGTTGCGTATGTTTAATAAACAAATCCTTTGATAACGAGGAAGGTTATCTTTAGAACGCGAGTCTAGACGATCACGCTGTCTGCAAAAAACTGGGGCTGATACTTCTTCATTTTTCATCATTTTTACGCTATTTAGATTTATTAGGCGCTCTCTAGTAGTAACCTGATATTATCTCAAACCAGAAACTAAACTTCTAAGCCAATCGTGAAAAAATCCGAGTAACACATTTACTGTTAAGGCTGTAAGTTTTCGAGATATGAAATTAGTAACCAGTCCAGTCTATGCGTAGGTATTAGTATTAGTACATAAAAATCCAGATTAAATCTGCACAAATATTGTATTGCGACTGAAGCCAAACAAAAAATTGTAATATTTCCAAAACATCCCACGCACACAACAAATAAAAATAACCATCGTTCATTCGACCGACCTTCGATCCCGGGAACTCCTCAAAGATCCCAGAAAAGTAGTGGAATCTTTTGGGTTGCGTAGCAAGCAGTGGCGTACCTCCCGTTTTTGGGAAAGTGATGGGCACCTGGTACCTATCACCTATTACAGTCAGTAGAGTGCATTTCAGTGGGCTAATAAGACTTCACAGTACTTTTTTAAAAAATTAACATACATAAACATAATTTCATTTATTAGTTTACATTGCGGCAAAAAACTGTTTTGTGCTATTGTGCTTTGTTGTATTAATACCAGCGACAACTCAGATAAATTATTTCTGCATACATTTCGGGGAAATCAATAGCTGGCGAATCTTTTCCATTATTGTGAGGATAATTTTGATGTGACTATTTCCCTCGTCTTAATTTCCACCAATCACAAAGGCGCAACTTTGAATTACAAATAGTTTCTAGATGGAAAAACTGTATGACAGCACCTGTCAGCAGTTTTTTCGAGTTTACCGGCGGCAAAACTTGACAGCTGTTGTGATTAAATAAATTACCTGTTTTTCAGTTTTCAAATTAATACCTACATATTTATTATGTATGCATGTATAATAAGTAGTATGTTTTGTAAGCTATGTGTATGCAGAATAATCTGTTACTCATGAAATAGTCTTGTCAAATACCATTCGGGCATTTAACTTTTCCTGTGAAAAAAATAAAAAAAAAACAATGCTAGGTAATATTTTTTTAACAAAATGCATTCATGCAGGTCCAAAAATCCTCGTCTTTGACTCGGATTTTTGTTGCCACCAGAATTTATGCTTCTTGTTAAAATATTACTTAGCAACGAGTTTTTTCGATTTTTTTCGGAAAAATTAGATGCCCTTATGATATTACTTGCGACAAACACTTCTATCTACAGTTTGTTCAGCGAATGTTCGGCCCTACGTCACAACTCCCGTCCTTGTCTTACTCATGACTATACGACGGATATAGTCAAATTATTTTAAGAAGTCCTTACTGAGACTGTAAATTGGTAATTTCGATATCCTAAGTTGGCATCAATGCAGCAAAAATTGCAACCGGGTCATAAGTTCAGGTCAGTAACGAGCCCATTTGCACTAATAAGACGAAAAGTAGCAACAACAAGAACGACACAGATAACGGTAAAACTCACGAAACGTAGAAAACCTGCGAATGTTTTCACTGCCGAATGTTTAAACCACTTTGAACGATCTGGAAAATCTTCACTGTCACTTTGACACACCGAAGCTAAGTTTGCCTGAGACCGCACATAGACGCTGCCAAAAGCAACTGATTATACCAAAATACCAAAATGAAAAGTGTTTCCATGACCTTTGAAATTATTATTAAAATGCGTTGTAGTCATAGTTATTTTTATTTATAGCGGTATAATCGTGATTGCAATAGGGTTTTTATTTTATTATAGTCTTTTTTTCGTATCACTTGGGTAACTTTTCACATCATAAATCAATGAGTGACGTCATTAACTGGTTGAGACACATATACCAATGTTATACCCATGGTTAACAGAAAATTTCTAGGGATTTTGTGGAGAATGTCATCTGACAAAATCGGGACTTCCTACAGTAATCGGGGTATATCGGTCGTATATTCACGAGCCAGACAAGGACGGGAGTTGTGACGTAGGGCCGAACATTCGCTGAACAAACTATACATACTGTGGCATACCGTTTGCGCATGTCCAAGTACACTTTACATCGAATAACTCGTTTAAATGATTAAATAACATTCAATTTAAACAGTACTTGGACATGCGCGAAAGGTATGCCATCCTTTTTTCAGCATTTTCATAATAAGAACTTGCATACTTCTCATTGGCAGCCTGTTCAGAAACGTGGAAAAATTAATTATTAAAATATAAGATCACGTGGACCCCCCCTAACGGTATGCCTATGGTTTTCCGAGGAATTTTCTATTTGAACTTCATTATAAAACACATGGCAGCCTTTATAAAATCATATAAAAACGCATATTTTTCGAATAATTGAAAACTCAGTTTTTCACATGAAGAACCCAGGATGACTCTCTGATTCATACCTTATTATTGTGAGAATATGTGCCACATAATGCCCTTTGCAAGGCATACTGAGTAAAATCACGTCCAAAAATCTGTCTCTATCTCCCGGTCTATTTAAGACGAAACAAATAATCTACAGCTTGAAATATTTTGTCGTTTTTGTTCATTTCGTTGGACATTTATATCAGTTGTTGGTGGTCAAACACGACGCAACGGGAGAAAACGAGCCATTATAAAGCGGCGTTCCCCGACGTCCTGCGACTGACTCAGGCAATTATCAGGGTGGTGGTCCACAAAGTTCAATTGAAAAAAAGTGGAAAATTTCAATTTTAAACAGGTTTTATTGAGGTAATTAATGTATCAACAGATTATTCTTTGTAATATGTTTTAACTGCTTTCTATGTATTCTCGACAATGCCCTAGTATGTACCGGAACAGTGACGTCACTGTACGGAAATTCGAGGATTACGATAAAGACAGGCCATGGCGAACAAAAATCACGTGACCATCTTAGTCCGACGTTACATGTCATTTTTCACATAACTGAAAGCGGCAGCTTGGGTTTTGAGAAGTTTTAAATGTTTAAACTGTTTTTAAACATTCTTAGTTTATATTTTAGAAAGAAGTTTGTGTCTAGGGCGCGCGTGTCCTGGCGGAGGGGAACCGCCCAGGTGTTATTATGGCCTCTTCTGGGTGGGAGCCGTGCCGTCCAGGAGTAATGGCGCCGCTCGCGCCGACGCGTGAGCGCTGTAAGGGGAATGCTCCCCCCGAAATGGACAGTGGAGCCTGAGACACAGACGGGTGAACTGCTTACGGGAGATCCGGCCCGGGTGGCTGGAACCCGTTCCCGTTGACTACGTTCGGGTTTGTGTATTTTGTATTCACCATTCACCTTGTCTGCGAAATAAATCAGTGTTGTAACGTACTCGAGGATTTTCGTTGTCGACCCACGCCCTGATACGGTTCCTATTCGGCCTTTCACGCTGCCGATCAACTGGGACCTCGTCCATATTTACAGTACCTATACTGAGGTGAGTTTTCATTTTTATTTCGTAAAAAATAACCTAAATACCAAATATTGGGTCTGTTTATATTATATTTATATATATTACAAAAGCCAGGAAGAAAATTTCACTATAACAACATTTTGCTTTGCCTCGCGATGAAAATTTGCGCCAAAAATGGATTCATCAAATTCCAACTGAGATTTAATTTCTAAAAAACCCTTAAGTACGTGTGGCTAACATATTTTCAAGGAAGTGAAACAACTAAAGTGGACAAATAATGTGTTGTGGAAGGAAAATACCTATAGAGAATATTACCTAAGGTAAAGGAAGGTGCTGTCCCAACAATTTTTGAGAATGTGCCAAAATATTTGAGTGCACTGCCGTTTAACTCTCAATAAAAAACAGCTGAGGCAGGTTGAAAATTTTGAAAAAACAATTAGAGAAGCCTGGATGCACAAAACCAATAATGTAATAGATGAAAGAAAACTCGCCAAATGTTACGAAATTTGTTTTTCTACTTATCTCCAAAAATGCCTTTTATTATATAGGACTAAGTTGGCCACGTGACTATGCGATCATGCGTTAGCGCCATGGCCTGTCTTTATCGTTGGCCTCAACGGAAATTTAAATTTCTATTTTCATTTTTGGTTTAATTAAGGTCCAAAAAAATCGAATAACTGACGTTATTTTTTTGTTCTTTAGTGTATTACCATTCTATCGGCAATTTATGTAAATTGTTTTGGTAGGTTTTCTTGGGTTGACATGTTTGAAAATATGAATGACATCTCTCAAAAAATAATAATATAATATTATTTGTGTTTTCTTTACTTACGTAATATTTTTTGCTCATGTTAGGTTACTTCGAGTTTTTTTCATTCATCTAAACAATTTGACCTTTAAAATTTTAAAAAAATTTCGCTTGAGGCGCAATTTTTAACCACGAAAATTAAATTTTAAATGACATGAAATAAAGTTTATTTTTGAAACACAATTTTGGTAATAATTTTTTTTCCATTTAGTGCATACAGGGTGATTCAAAACTATGCGGCACCCTTTCAGGGGCGTACTTTACTCGTTAAAATAAGACGAAAAGTTCATATCAACATGGGTCCAAAAACGCTTCGTTACGAATATACAGGGTGATTAAGCTTTCAAAAAATATTATTATTATTATTATTATTATTATTTTGTGCCTTAGCGCCTTTCTATCAAAAATTACCTACTCCTACTGCAATTCCATTTGAAAATTCATTTCGTTTACTTGAAATAATAGTTACTACAAAGTAAAATAAAGAGTCCAAAAAAGATGAGAAATAGGAAAAACTCCAATTTTCCGCGAAAGGGAGAGAGATATGAAAAAAATGAAAGAGACATTTTTTGTTCCATATTTTATTGTTTATTCAACAAGATAATAAATAAATTTTTGTATTGTACAGGGCCGTACTATTTTTTTTGTTTAATTAATGGTACTGATTACCCATACCTCCGCCACTGTTTACTTTGGAGACCTGATATTAACATGTGGTATGCCACCCTATGAGGCTATTATTGTGTAATAAGTTTGGTTTAAATATTCTTATTGGTTTGGAATGTGTAAACAAAAATCGATATTTTTTGAAAGCTTAATCACCCTGTATCTTCGTAACGAAGCATTTTTGGACCCATGTTGATATGAACTTTTCGTCTTATTTTAAATAGTAAATTACGCTCCTGAAAGGGTGCCGCATAGTTTTGAATCACCCTGTAAAAAAAAAAGAATTTTTTCAACCTTTTTCACCCGCAGGCTTGAATACTTCGCGGTATTAAAAAATATGAGAACACATACACAGATAGTACCTTTAGTGCCAAACTTGGCTAGGCAAGATCCTGTATCCTTGTTAATATGGATGGAAAGAGCAAGATGAAATCCTGGTCCCAATTTTACACCCCCATTGTTATTACATCCCTATTGAAATGATAATTAATGGGAGAGGGCGGTAACACAGGTTTCCGAGCTACAATTTTTGACTGAGGTATTTTTCCTGTAAAATACGTAGTTTTTAAGTAAAACCTAAAAAACAGCGAAAAAACTCGAAATTTCGTGCATTTTCATCCTTCCTCCTTGGCGACAGGCCGTGGCAGACTTTGCGTGTGAAAACTTTTTTTTGCATTGTCAAAACCTACCTTTTGCACTCGGTCAGGTTGCTGTAGTTTTTATGGTCGGAAAATTTTCCTAATTCCAGTGGACTACTGTACATATTTGCAAAATATACCTACACTTTGTATCTGAACGGCACAGACAGAAAGCTTTTTTGAAAAAATATGCTTTAATGAACAGTCCCTTGCTACGCTACTGTATAAACTATCACGGCGCCTCAGCGTGCTTTCCTCGAGCCAGGATAAGGTGTTCCAATGACTCGATACGTGGATCTTACATAAATTTCATTTTTTAAATATATTTTTAAGCTGTCGTTATTTAGGGAAATGTGTCCAGATATTTAGAGAACTGGTTTCGGTTGGTTCCGCCGCAAGTATTGGCAGAGCAGCCAAATTTTCGGCAGTGGTTGCGATCTGTCCATGTTTGTTTTGGTAGGTACTTTTAGAAAACCTATCTGTTGAACTTTAATTAGACCGATTTATGTCTTAAAATAGTCAAACTTTCAATGTTTCCAAAAATACCATTTATCTATTTAGGTATAACCAGACTCGACAGTCCAATATAAAGTGCAATATTTCCAATTATTCGAACATGGAAACAAACATAAGAGTGCTATGACGAAAAGAGGTGGTTGAAAAAAAGAATGATACAATTTTGAAAACCTTGAATATCTACTGATGAAAACTTATTTTTTTAAGAGTAACTTTCAAAACAAACGCCAGGGTTTTGGACAAATAGTGCAACTGTTATTTTAGAAAAAACTGTGTATGATAATAAATTTAATGTTTTATTAAATGAAGGAACTTACAAGAGGATAAACAAAGACCCTACAACTTCAATAGAAACTAAAGTATACAAAACACTATATAAATACCGTGAACAAATCACACAGAGACAAAGGACACTTTTAACTCCGCATCATGTGGAGTCAATCTGGGGGTTAAGGTGTAACAAATTAGTAACAAACTGATTTCAGCGGGAATATTTAGATAATAATCTCCTATTTAACCTCTCAAAAGTCCCATTCAGTCCCAGTGGGGGAAGGTCGAAAAAGTCCCCGCCATCTTGGATTTCTTTCTTTTTTTCAAATATCTCCATTTGCAACAGTTTTTTCAAAAAAACATAAGAAACCTTTTTTAGGGGAAATGATTATGAACATTTTATTTCTTTACACTTTTTCTCTAAGTTGAGTAATAAAAGAGATAGGGCTAATTTTAAACTGAGCCATCCCAACTCATTTATTTTAGCGGAGACATGATCATATTTTCTCAAATTACAAACCAGTCGACAATAGATATTTAGAACTTATCGTATTCTAGATTTGATAGCAAGATCAAGTGAAGGCCAATAATAGAAGTTACAGTAATTGAAGTGAGACATTACAAGAGCCTCACACAGATTCTTTCGAATATTTTGCCTAAGAAAGTGTTTATTAGAATATAGAGTAGTAATTTTAGGGAGCAACATGATTTCTGTCTAGCCTTTTTAACATGATCTCGATATCTAAAATCTTTGTTCATAATGATTCCCAAATTTCTGGTTGAGTCAACTTTTGGTAAAGTAGTACCCTCAATATTAATATTAAGGTTATTTGACAAACTCAGTCCAGATCTTTTTGAGCCGAATAATAAAACGCAGCATATGGAAGGATTCAGTTGGAGGTTCAGTTCAGAGGGAAGGATACTATATAAATATATGTTCTTTAGGTCGCTATTTAATTTTGGGCTTTGCTATCTTTAACTCGCAAAAACAGCATCACTGCAAGAGACAAATATAGGTTCAATTAACTTAATCGATGTTCCTGTTAGGGGAGAGTGGGGGAATGGCGGCCCCCTAAGCAATTTTGAAGGCCATTGACACATTTTCAACTGTAAAGTAATGGTGGGGTGTCAAATTAAAGCTTAAGTCAGTGTAGAATCAAAATAAATTTTTATTCTAGACAAAAACTACAAACCAAAAACTATATACTGTTATATAAAAAAATGTAGTGTTGGCCGGTATTACCCACACTCATGGGGTAATACCGACCCCAGGCTATCATTACCTCAAAACAAAAAAGGGACAAGAATATTATAATTATTTATTATTGACAAAAGTCACATGATGTTCGTTGTCTTCCTAAATGAGTTTTTCAAAAGTTACCATATCTGCGTCTCTCTTGCAAAGACGACCTTGATATGTTAAAACTTCTCGACATTTCTTATAAAGTGCGACTCCCCCTCCTATAGCATCCATGGCTGATTGTAATCTTTCTTTCTATGTATTTTCGCGGCATCCAGGGACTAAAAAATGATATTTTTATGAGACATGTCTAGGCCGCCATTACCCCCAACATTGTGTCCGGTATTCCCCCATTATACCTTATTTTGGTTAGTCAGTTAGAAATTTGAAACATTTGGGATTATGTAAAATTGTTAATTCCGATGTTAATCTACAGGCTCTACTGAATCCATTAATATAGTCTCGGTAGTTCTATAGCACTTACTAATGAGCTAATTATTACCTTCAAAGCAACTAACTTTTTAGAAGAAAGCCTGAGTTTTCAAAAATACGCCTTTAATATCGCAACACGTTCACTCTTAAGCTGTCCAACTCAAACTGAAGCTTCGTTTCAATAACACGAGATGGCGTTGGGTGCAGCGGCAGACAACAATATACGCGCTGGCGAGAAAATTGACGGCCGGAATTACCCCAGGGGCAGCCATTCCCCCACTCTCCCCTACTCTTGTCGGCTCATTCAAAATCTGCACCAAATTATAAGACGCTAGACATGTGCTGACTGGATTGTTAAGATTCAAAAAGTCTGTGTTAAAGTCGCCTAAACATATTATTTCATCAAATGATGGTTAGATATGTGAAAAATATGTTACTAAACTTGGAAATCCCTTGGAAGTCACATGAACTGTCTTTTCGCCATTGTATTTCTCATAAATACTGCATAATATGTTTCTTAACAAAGCCATAGTCACTTTTGCACTAATACAGTTAGAAATCGTCCTAACACGTAATATTTGCATTTGACTAATAATATCGTCGTAATGTTCTCTGATGGAACTTCCTCGATCGTTGGTTCTTAGGAGGGTGGGGCGCACGGGCGTAGCCAGGATTTAGTTTTGGGGGGGGGGTTTAGTTTGAGAAGTAAATAAAACAACAAAAATATACTTATATGAAATTTAATATCTATACATCCATCCGAAAAACTACGACATATATTTATAAAGTTCTTAACTTTAAATGAAACGGATAAATTAATTTCGTTCCTCTGCGCTAAATCTAAAACCATTAAAGAAGAAGTCTTCGGCTTTTTCTTTTAAATATATCTACTACTTCATCTGCATGAATTTCTGTTCCATAGTGAATGTTCATTAGAGCCAAACCATTAAGTCTGTTTTCACTTGTAGTGTTTCGTAAATAGTTTTTCAGTCTCCTTAGGCTCGAGAAAGACCTCTCTGGGGTAGCAGTGGATACAGGAATGGTAGCCAAGATTTGTAGTAATGTGTAAATATTAGGATAAAGGTTTTTATCGCACATATCTAGGCATTCCAAACTAGATTTCGGGGTAGGCAGTCTTCTTATCAGCATGCAAGGTAGCTGAAGCTTTGATAGCTAAATCCAAATTTGTTTCTTTATTAGAAACCCCTTGACCTTGACTACATCATTTTTTCCAGTAGTCCATACCTTTAGGTTTACCACCCTTCCTTTTTTTCCCCTCCATTATTCGACAGTAATAATGATTCACGTCTCTATCCTTAACAAGGATAGATAATATTAGGTAATATTATCTATCCTTAACAAGGATAGATAATATTAGGTAATATTTTGCTTATTTCGGGGGGGGGTTTGAACCCCCGAAACCCCCCCTTGGCTACGCCCGTGGTGGGGCGGACGCTCAAGTTGCCAATTTCGGTAAATTTTTATGTAGAAATAGGTTAATAGCTTAAAACTAGGGGATATATAAATATGGGGTAAGATACGCCGATGATTAATTATTATCTACTTATTATTTTCATCGGATAAAGTTGTACATAATAATAGATATAAGTAATTTAATTATATTATTATTACACATTCGTTTAAATAAGTAGGTATTCATATTTTGTGCAAAAAATATGTTCAAAGTGGAAAATGTATACAACCGCCTCTAATTAATAGCTCTATCCCTGTTACCATTCACTTTAGAGACAAATGTTAACCAGATGAAATTTTTAAAATTTTATTCTCTACAAAAAATGCCTCTTATGCTTTTTTTAAAAAACTGTTGCAAACGGAGATATTTGTAAAAAAGGAAAAAATTCAAGATGGCGGCGATTTTTTTCGAACTTCCCCCAGTGGGACTGAATGGGACTTTTGATGGATTAAATAGGAGGGTGTTATCTAAAGATTCCCGCTTAGATCAGCTTGCTACTATTTTGTTGCACCCCCCACGTATAATACTCTGGTACGTTTACCGTACTAATAATCTTATGAGAGTTGAAATCATGCGGCCGGCTCTTATACTTATAGAGTAAGCCACTAGTAGCAGATACTTTAGATCTATTTGGGTAAGAAAAATGAGACTGTGTCGGGTACATTTTTATTTTTCTAAGATCCTTATCATCACCAAAAATCTCACAAGCGACCAGTGTTATTAACCTGTCTGATGACGAGTGGAACATTTTAAGGACAAATGAGTCGGGCACGTGTGGTTCGGTCTGAGCTGCGGTCCAACATTAACCCAGGTCGTCCACACGTGAAACGTAAAAATAAGCGGCAGCTTTCTACGTGTGTCACACAATTCGATTTCGTCAACAATTGCTAGGCAATTAAATTTTTTTCCATAAGATCACGAAGGGATCATGATTTTATTTGTTGGCGCTCGGTTGGATCACACGGAGATTTCGTGTATATATACATGTGGTGAATGAATATTTTTCTCGGATATAAAATTATACTTACATATTCAAATATTCAATGTCTGAGGATAATAAAATATATCGTTTACAAATAGTACTTGTGAAGCCATTTCATTAAGAAAAAATGAGTCTTATTGTCGTCCTGTTTCGTCAAATTTTGCAATCAATTTTAAACTAATTTCCCGATGAGCTAGACACTTGACACTTTAAACATAGCTCACTATTGGATGACAATGCAATATTAACTCGCTATATAGGTGCATATTATTATTATTTATTAAATAAAAATGTTGGACTAGTGGATATTTATGAACAGATAAGCACATGCTATAAGCAGAAAGGATGACAAACAAAAAAACAGACAGACAAGAAAACGGGTTATTTAACAGTTTGCAAGAATGCGACCACTAGAACCTCCAGCACCATAAGTTGGTAACTAAGGAAGGATCTGGCATTAATTTGTTTTCATAGTAAAATAAAAATCTTAAGACATTAATCACGATTTCTTCTTTATTTTATTTTTTAAAAAAATGAGGAGGTTATCAATTCGGTTGTATGTTTTTTTTATGTTTGTTACCTCAGAACTCCGTCATTTATAAAATTTTAACAAAAAAAAATTAAAACCGACTTCAAAAATTTGCCCGTATGTACACTCCACTAAAAATTTAATCACAAATTTGCCCGTATGCACATGCACATTTCAACTAAAATTTTAGAAATATGTTTCTCTTTCTACATTGAGTTGTCTTTGGAGTCTGTGACAGTAAATTAAGATGTACAAAGGATATGATGTATTCATAATAAGTATATCTAAATAGATTTAAATTCCTTGCCTTGACTGTCACCAAATCCAAAGATAACTCAATGTAGAAAGAGAAAAATATTTCTAAAATTTTTGTTGAAATGTGCATACGGGCAAATTTGTGAAGTTGCTGTTATTTTTTGTATTTTTTTTTTAATTTTTAGTGGAGTTTGCATACGGGCAAATTTTTGAAGTCTGTTTTAATTTTTTTGTTAAAATTTTTTTATTGTATTATTGCACTGCAAATGATTTCTCAACGACAGTTGTTACTATTCTACACTCCTTACTATTATCTATTGCACGCGCCTCACTTTTTTCGAATCATTATGAGGCTAGGAAAAAGGAAAAATTATTTTATACTTACGGTTTAGTACATTTTTTAAATTAAGTATATACTATTTTATTATACTTTTAGTCATTTTTAAAAACGTGGTATATTAAAAAATATATTTGCATTTGTATATTTACCTTATCGAAGATATTTATGATTATCTACTTTCTCTATTGTCATTCTTCGAGTTTGTAGACGTAGGTACTTATTCGCCACGCTTTATAGACCTAATCTTTCTATATTTAAGTGGCGTGTGGGACAATTTTCGTTTAGTCTATCTTGAATATCTGTTTTTATTCGAGCGTAATATGTAATAAAGTACCCGTCATCAATTTCGACACAAATGTCTATTTCTAGTACATATTTTTGATAATTTTATTCTTCACAAATATTTTTTTACGTTTTACACATTTTTTTACAACGCTCTGTGTACAATGCAAAACGGGATATTGCAGAGGTGACTTATTATCGGATAACTTAAGAATTTGCTGGGAAAGTTGAATTAGCGACAATTAGAAACTTGCATTAATAGTAATTAGTTCTCAAAATTTAATTTCTTGTGTCCATATAATAAAACAATTTTTTCAACAATTTTAGTTAAACACTAATTTGAATACAAACAGGAACTCAAAATAAATAAATTGAAGTTACCTATGTAAAAAATAAATACACTGGACTAATAAACAATATAGAGGATTTGCCGTCCTACATTTTAGACACATTTCCTAGTTCTTATAATAATTTCATAGGCTAAAATCCCTATACTATATCAGAACCACCCTGTCACAAGACATATCATTATCCAAAACATCAAACGTTCTTGCAATATCCATTTATTTTTACTCATTTTGACTTATTTTGATTTGATTTTTCAAATTAAGACAATGGGTAATATACTAAAGAAAATTTCTTGATTTTTCACTTGGAATAAACCTCTACAGGTATAAAGGAAACGGCAGTTATTAGATTTTTTTGGGTCTTAATTAAGCCAAAGTTAAAATAGAAATTTAAATCTCCGTAACAGTAACAATATAAAATAATCCTCATCAAACTGAAATTTCCCACATTTTTAATTAAACTTTTGGCACCACCCTTATAGATCGCGCGTCGGGCATTTACCGATCGTTTTCTACCATCCGTCGGCATTCGGCGTGTCACATTTCACATAAAAATCTCGAACCAGTCTGTGTTAGCGGTTATTATAAACAGAAAAAAATTCAAAGAGTAAATTGTTTGACGTTATGAGCTGGCTTTTGCGCAAATGGACGACGGATTTGCCAAGCCATGTTCGGATAACTATATAATTGCCATATTATGTTGAATTGGACAAGGCATGTGCTTTTACCAACAAAAATCAGAAACATGAAATATGAACGTGGAAGTTATTAAACGTGGGAAAACTAAAAGCTCTGCTTTAGTATTGCAAAAAAAGGAATGGTAGAAGCGTTTGTCACGTCAAAATAATCGTAACTATAGAAAAAATGTTTCTTTACGTGTTTGTTTGGGAGTTTTCGGCTGCCAACCACTGATTTCCGCGAAATTTATATGCAAAAATAATGTATCTCGGTTGCCGCTGGTAATGATACAATAAAGCCCAATACAATTTTTTACATCCGTTGTGATTTCCGATATAATTGCAATAATTTTATTTAATGAATAATAATAAATATGCTCGTGAGCTTATCTTGTTATAAGTTTTGTACCATGGGTACTACCTAAGTTTAGAATAGCTATCAACCTGCCTTGTGAACGAACAGAGCAAAGGACAATAATACTTCACCTAATTCAAAAACGCAGAGTAGATAAGTGACATAACAAACTAGCTATCGAATACGCGAGAATAATCGATAATCGACACTGAGTATATATAGACATTGCAACTGCATTTCAACGAAAAACTATAAAGGAAACATACCGCGGAGTTATGTAAAAGGCAAGCCCAAAATTTAATAAACTTTGAGGGTTTTTCGCATTACTTGGAACTGAAGCAAATAATTATGTTTGCACACAAAACCGCAAAATGATGGCTTTGTTTATATTGAGTCAATTTTGTTCATACTTAAATGTAAGTGAAAATTTACGTTTTTTATTATTATGAAAGAACATGATTATTACACTGCGACAAGTCATGGCTTAATATTTATTATACATGGTGTTTTATAGTAAGGCTCAATTTCATAATTAAGGGAGCTTTTGTAAATATATTAAAAACACACATCAAAAGAATCTAAGAAGGATAAAAATTAGGAAAAAAGCACAATTTCCTGCCATATTTTTTTTATTATAACTGTACTCAAATAGACATATACAGGGTGTCCACTTTTAAGTGGACACAAATCAATAAAAAATTGATTTGTTGGGATATTTTCCAAAAATTTTTTTATACAAAGGTCTTCAAAATGCGCAACTTTCTACGTGAACACATTTGTCAAATTGCAATTCCAGGGCCGGCTAAGATTTTTTTTAAACACCGATTTTCACAAAATCTATTTAGGCATTTTTTTATTTAAACTCTGACCATACAGCGTTAATCAGGACACCCCAAAACCCCCATATACCAAATTTGAACAAAAAGTATACAGGGAGTTCCATTCTGTAGGGTGTCAAAATTGAGCAAAATAGGAATTTTAAAGACATCTTGCAAGTCAAGTATGCTATGGAATCCGGTTGCATGGTCAACAGGACCACTCAAAATGTTGGCATGAAAAGATTTACTACAAAAATATACAGGCTATTTTTCTCTGAGTCATCTAAAAATTCTGAATTTTTATTAAACTTTATACTGGTCAGGAGTGCTCTGGAATCATTGAAAAAATATTAATAAACATAAAAGTAATTTATTTCTTTATAAAATGCCAACCAGCAAATAAAAACAATTTAAATTATTGGACCTTTCTCAACAAAGTCACTGTCTAAGATGATACATTTTCTGTGCCTTTCCTGTTGTGGCACACCGGCCACCTTAACTGATATGGACTTACTGACTGGCAGGCTTCTGTATTTTTTAGATTTAGTTCGTTTATAGTGTGTGGAGCGGCTTTGATGTACTTACTTGATTTTTGACCCGTATAAAGTTCCAAAAATTCAGTAATTTGCGATGGCACAGATAAGAACACTCTGTATATTTTGTATTTGACCTTTTCACACCAATACCTTGAGTGGTCCTGTTGACCATTCAACTGTTTTGAGGAGATTCCATGGCACACTTGACTTGGCAGATGCCTTGAAAATTCCTATTTTGCTCAACTTTGACACCCTGCAGTATGGAACTCCCTGTATATTTTTTATTCAAATTTGGTATATAAGGGTTCTGGGATGTCCTGATTAACGCTGTGGGGTCAGATTTTAAATAAAAAAATGCCTAAATAGATTTTGTGAAAATCGGGGTTTAAAAAAAATCTTAGCCGGCCCTGGAATTGCAATTTGACAAATGTGTTCAGGTAGAAAGTTGCCCATTTTGAAGACCTTTGTATAAAAAAAAATTTTTTGAAAATATCCCAACAAATCAATGTGTCAAATTTCACAAAAGAATTAAGAAATTATTCAAATTTACAGTTTCCAGAAAAAAGTATACATGTTTGTACAACACATAAGTAATTATTAAGAACAATAAAGCAGCATTACATAATAAGTACCACCACGACTGTTAACAACCGCTCTACATCTAAGAGGCATACTTAGGATTAGGTTGTCAATGTCATGTTGTTCGATGGCGTTCCATTCATTTGAAAGGCACTCCAATAATTGTTGGTGAGTTTGAAACTGAATATTTTCCACCAAAAGTCTTCGTCCGAGCATATCTCATAAGTGATCGATGGTATTAAGGTCAGCGGAATGAATGACAAATATCTATTAAATTAAGAAGGTTTTTCGTTTCAATTTAAAAAAATCTGCAATGATTTTTTAATGTAAAAAACCAATAATACGTTTTCCTTATCAGTTGTTAGAACTGCTCATAGTGGTACTACTTTTTTTTAATATTTAAATACGAAATATTTAAGAAAATATGGGCATTTTTGTATTTGTCCCTAAAGATTCTTTTGTTGTGTGTATACCTATTAGCTATTAGGTATAGCTAATAGCTAGGTAGGTATATTTGGCCGTTGGTCAGAAAAGATTTCTGTTTTGTTTTATTTTATTTCCGTCCAAATAAAGCTATTTATTCCTAAAATGTTCTAAAAGAAAAATTAAAGCCATCTTCTGAACTAAATCTTATTACCTAATACATCAAATTTCCAAATATAATATTAATGTCTCTTTAAAAAAAATTAATTTGTACATAGATTAATTAAGGATAGTTAAGCGTAGGAGTACAATAAATAAGTAACTTATCGCTTACATAAAAACCATTCAACCTCAAAGGTTGTCTGGGTTAATAAAACTGATTATTCGCCAGCAAATTTGAAAACCAAATTTATCCAGATTCGTGGTCATATTTGTTTACAATAGTTTATTTCACTGCAATTTTATTTTTAAATTGTTGCATGAAGTGGCTCATCATATTAGGAATAACTCAAAATGATTACAAAAATAGTACTTAATAGATCACCTGTAAATAAATAATTAATGTAAGTACCGTTTGGAAAAATTAATAGAAATAACCGAAATATATACACATTCTGGCTAATTTGATTTAAAAAATTTAAAATATTTCTTAATTTAATTTTTCACAACCTAGAATTAATTTTGCCTCTAAAAGGTTTTAAATTATAGCTGGTAAAATGTCCAGGTTGATTCACACTACGTTTAGGACCTTAAGGCTTTCAAAATTATGTTATCAAATATTGGAAAAAATTGTCGTGTAAAAACATATGAATGTCAAAGGATGTTTTAAGTGGCATATCAGGTAAAGGATATCAATTGAAAAAAATGCACTCCAGCCGGGACTTGAACCCGGGACTCCTACTATGGCCGTAGGCACTTAACCAACTAAACTACCGGAGATACGGGTTCCATCGGCTAGGTGTTATTTATTCCAATTGATTCTTAGTTAGTAGCGGTGAGATGTAGGAGACTTCGGCGTCTTCTACAACTACTAGAATGAGTTAGAGGGTGTAACCTTTCATGGTTGTTGGTTGTGTGAACTTAACTGAAAAATCTTTCTTTGTTCATATGAAAATGTATTTTTACTCCACAGAAAGTTTAGTACCTGTGCGGAATTGCGTGTCTTGAAATATTTCTAAAACATTAAAAAATACATTTTTACAGTTCAACTTTTAACACCCTGTACGTCGAGAACTAGGCATTTTAGGCCACTTGTTTATATGAAGTTAACTTCATAAAATCGCTTAAGCAACTGCCAACCACCTCTTGAAATATTTATATGTTGATTTGGAACACCACCCTGTATATCACAATAATAAAAAATATTGAGTATATTCTGAACTTACTTCCGCTCCCGCTGCACTACTCTATCAATGTTTCATACATATGTTTGAAATCATTGTGTATATTCTGCATGAACTCATTTTTTGAAATTAAGTCCCAAATCGACATAGCCATAGCAACCACTAACCCATAGCCCAGTTTTCCTATCAAAAATTTGCCTTCAACTGTTGAGTTATGAAAAAGCAGGTTCGTGATTGACCAAAAAATGCGTGCGGTTATAAGTGTGGTATAATCAGGGACTCTTTAAAATAAGGGGACCCAGCATTATACTTTCCAAAGTGAGGCCTATTCTTTCATCATTCTAATGGTACCAGCGATGCCAAGTATGCCATTTTATTGGAGAATCTATGAATATAACAGGTACTTTGATTGTTAGTAAAAATTAATAATGGTTTCCATGATTTCTAAAAATTAGACTTGACAATGTTGTGTCTACAATTACAGAATATGGCAACTGTCAAATAAAACAAATTTATTGTATAGTTGAAATTCTTTAATTGTCACATCTGAGTATCTGAAAGTTAGAAAACTTAAAAATTGTGAATTATGATGGGATTTTTTTTGCCTCATTTAGAATCTATTCCAGTATCTATCACATAAAACCTGATGGCAGTTGGACACTGACATATAACATAACCTTGTACCAGCCCACTTATGTGGTCACCTTGGAGTATACAGAAAACAAACTTCCCCTCAAGGCTTCACTTTTCCCATGTGATAGACTGTGAAATGCTGGGTCCCCTTATTTTAAAGAGTCCCTGGGTATAATTTTTCACATTACCTACTTGATGGGTGATGGTTACTCATACCTCTGCCACTGGTTGCTTGGGGGACTTGATAAAATATTTAAAAAAAAATTCGATACCATAACAATATCTTTAGACCTTATTTACAACTTTTCCATTGATTGCAATGTGCCAGTAGTTTTCTTTTACCACACTTGTTATAACAAAATGAAAAATAAACTTTCCAGTAATTTAATGTGAATGATACACACTACCTAATCTCACCAGATCTGTGATGATTTAATTGTGGTCTACATTTGAAATTTTCCAAATAAACATCATATCTGGGTATAAATAGAACCTTTAGACTAAGAGTCTGCTCAATTGGATTTGAAACCTAAAATATAACGGAACACGACATGTTTTTATGTCCAACACAGTTACAGTTTAAAAGTATTAAGCAATTTTGCTTCCTTGCCGAACACAAAAAAAAACATGTAAATGATTAATACCAACTAATCTAAAGTCACATGGGCTGGAGCATGTTCTGTCTATCCAAAATTTCCATAAAATATTCGCAATTTCTTGTTTACCAATATTAGAACCAATTAGCAAAACTAAGCATTTGTAAATTTTTAATTGGAACTTATTTATTAAGAGATATCTTATATCTTAGAAGCACATTATATACATCTCCAAAGGTGACCCAGAAGATGGGGTAATAGATATCTTGTTACATGGTTATGTATATATCTGAAACCTTAATAATACCAAAAACTTTCATTAAAATCGGTTAATAAAAAATAAAAAAAATTCTGGGCAAAAGAAAGTTTTAGTACTACAGAATAAAACGATGAAAATAACGCTTTCTATTAATACGTACAACTCTCCCCCTATAAACCTATTTTCCCGACTGTACTCTTAAAATATACAGGGTGAGGTTTTTTTATGATCAGTATGGGGATCTCGGAAATTAGGGGAGATAGAAGGAACGTTAAATGGGGAAAAAATTGCAGTTTTGTGTATTTTTGAAAAAGTCGTGGCTTACTAAACTCTATTCAAACTAAACGCAAGTGAAACATAAACACAAGTTGTTGCATGGCTAGAGCGTGATACGCACATGATCCGCTTGCTATTGGCCAGCCGGCAATAAAGTCTGGCCCGGCGGGCGAGTGCAGCGAGTCGGTGTTTCTTACAGAGGTGTATTGAGTTGCAAGTGGACCTTTATTTTTTCCGATATAATTTTTTCGCTGTTTATTAATTGTTGGAGCTACGATTTGTGTTAATGGTAGAAATTTGCAGGAAAATGAATGACTAGGTGTCCCATAAAAGTTTGTTTTTAAAGTTCTTAATACTGGGGCATATTATTTTAATATTTCGTATTACAAAATTCATAGAGATCGTCCTTAATGCGGCTCTGAGTCGTATTAGCCCTCAGAATTGTTCAGGTGCTTCCATCGTGTAAATGTTTACGCGCCACTTGCATTTAGTTTGAATAGAGTGTAGATATTTTTAAAAAACGAAATTTTTATTCTAATCCATGTTTCTGATTTTAGATAAAAAGTGTAAAACCAAAGATGGAGAGAATTGTGTCCCCAAAACGGTTATATTGTCCTACTTTGCGTGACAACGGTCATTTTCAAGATACGACACACAATTTTATTTTTTTTTATAATGGAAATCAGTTATTTTCGTTATTTTTCCGAATAACCATATCGAGTATTCTATCGTTGCAAAGCTCTACAAATGCCTGCTTTTTTTTTGAGACCACGGCCAACTATGATTTCCATTAAAAAAAAAACCGCAAGTTTGTGGCATATCTCGAAGATGACAGCTGCCACGGAAAGCGGGACAGGGTAACCGCATTAGAGGCACAATTCCCTCCAACTTTCGTATTTACATTTTTTATCTAAGATCAGAAACAACGAAGCTAGATGGATTAGAATAAATCGCCAAAATTTAGTTTTTTCAAAATATCTAGTAAGACTTTTTTCAAAAATCCACAAGGCGCGTTAAATTGGGCCCACAAAACTGGAATTTTTTCCCCATTTAACCTTCCTTCTATCTATGCTAGGTTCAGAGATCCCCATACTGATCATAACCAAAACCACCCTGTAGAAGAAGGTTCATTTTATTTACTTTTTGTCTTGGCCATTTTAAGTTTTCTGACAACATTCGGTTCTTTTCTGCAAGCAGCAATGCCTCGTTCTTCACAATTAATTGATAAGCAAAAAAATTATTATGGTAAAAAAAATTTCGGCCCACCCGGTGTATCTTATTTTCAAACTGTAGGTAAGCTAAACTTATTGAAGTTGAATTTGTATCAATATAAAACGTCGAGTTTTCAAAACAATATTTGTTAATATAAACTTTGTAAAAAATGGTCTTATTATGGGAAAGTTTTGTGTAATGTTACACTGAAGACCGGGAAACTATATTAGAATTAATATAATTTGTAATAACATTTTTTTCTGGTTTATATTTTACTGAAAGCATTTCAGAAATATTTTTCCATGACTGTTGAAAAATAAAATAGATTCTTTACACATTTGGAAACTGATAAACAATCTTCTTGGGAGCCAAAACTTTGAAGATACTTTTGTAAAAACTTGAGGTTTCCGTTTTTGGCGAAATCAAATTAATCAATTTTAGTTAACAGCGTAAAGACATCCAATTAAAAAAAATTAAAAATATCCTTCGAGCCGGATTTGAACCAGCGACCTATGGATGGCTACTCGAGTTGATTCCACTACAGTCCACCGCTCTACCAACTGAGCTATCGAAGGTTAATAAATTGTTAGAATATAAACAATTTCATCGAATTTTATAAAACAATATGCGCTACTTCAGATTATTATTAAACGGTCTTATCGACTTGTGAAAATCGGTTATGAAAAATGCTAAATAATAAAATCAATATTTCATCTCATTATCAATCCCTATGGCCTTGAAGATTCGATAAACAACCAAGAAAGAAGTATGTATGTCCTATAACATCTTATTAAACACGATATTTATAAACTTTAGTTTTCTTGGCAGCTGTGAACAAACTACACCAGCCTATTTTCGATATATAACACTCCTCCCCCGCACAAGCATTCAGTTGCTTCTGGGGTACCTACCCCTAATTTGGAGCATTGTGAGGGTGAAAATTAGTATTATTATCATTCAGGGACTCTTTAAAATAAGGGGACCCAGCATTTCATAGTTTATCACATAGGAAAAGTGAAGCCTTGAGGGCTCCAAGGAGACCACAAGGGGGCTGGTACAAGGTTATGTTATATGTCAGTGTCCAACTGCCATCAGGTTTTATGTGATAGATAGTGGCATAGATTCTAAAGGAGGCAAAAAATGTCCCATCATAATTCACAATTTTTAAGTTTTCTAACTTCCAGATACTCAGATGTGACAATTAAAGAATTTCAACTATACAATAAATTTGTTTCATTTGACAGTTCCCATATTCTGTAATTGTAGACACAACATTGCCAAGTCTAATTTTTAGAAATCAAGGAAACCATGAAACCATTATTAATTTTTACTAACAATCAAAGTAGATACCTGTTATATTCATAGATTCTCCAATAAAATGGCATACTTGGCATCACTGAGACTACTAGAATGAGGAAAGAATAGGCCTCACTTTGAAAAGTATAATGCTGGGTCCCCTTATTTTAAAGAGTCTCTGTTATCATTGATATTTTTACTATTATTATTTAAAGATAACAAAATTATTTCCACATCATAAGGAGAAAAACCCTCTGGGAAAAGGACACTCAACACAAAAACCAAAACACAAAAAGTCGATACCATTATTCCAACTACAAACAATACAACAATGCAATGATCTCATTGCAATCTCGCTTGAATCCTATCTAGAACCGATAGTTTTTTAATTACTCTATTAAAGACAGACCGATATTTACCCACCTCTTATAGAGATAGCCCGCAGGTTCTAGGATTGTCACATATTGGCCAACGGGTCTCTCAACAATAACTGAATGGGCTCTCAAAGCCGAACACAGCCGACTCTAGGAGAAGCCCTGAAGTAGAGAAAACTGGCAACAAGGGATGCAGGTCCACGTCGCGTGCTTTGACACTGCCTGTCACTGGATTTTACAAGAAATTTACCAGAATTAATTTGTGTAGTGCGGGTAGTGCTATCGTCGCCAGATTGCTACGACGAGGCAGTGTGTCTCTGGGTGGAAACAGACAGCCCGAAGTGCTGGCGACAGCTTTTTTATAAATTTGTTTTGCTTGTGCAAAAGTGAAACGTTTCTATAAAAGTTCTAAGTGAAGAATTGTTCCATTACAATTTCAAGCCTTAAGATGCCTAGAACCGTAGAGGGAAGCTAGAACTTAGTTATATACCTTGCTGAAAGTCAAATCGTAATAATAACTTCAAGTAGCTAGGTTTTCTTTGCTTGACGACAAGCGGTCAACTTGTATTCATTTTGGGCTTTCCAAAGGACAAAAATTTAAGAATAAAATGATTAAGGGACAATTGCAGAGGCAACCTAAAGTACCCTTTAAAATTAAAGGAGCTTTCTAACAATCCAACCAATGTTTAGTATTGTTGCAAAAGTTTCTTTACCTAATGTTAAAGTCAAAAGATAATTTAGTTGAATGTATTATTAATAATTGACCCTAACTACCATTTCAACTAGAAGAGATTACTCTCCTTCACAACATGCTGTTATCTGTTCGCTTGTTTGTATTTTTATAAAAATATAACCATAAGGGAAGATAGATCATTTGCCTGATCGCGCACTTTGCGAAAAATTCTCACAAAATTCGACTTACTATTTGCCCAAATTTACCATATTATTTGTGGAAAATGTACTTATCCACCCCAGGAATCGTACTTATTATAAATACTTATACTTCTGTGTATATTTTGTTACTTGTTACTGCTTTTATTGTCTGTTAAACAAATGTACCTACTTACTTAGGTACCCAATTATTGAAACAAAGTTCACAAATGTATCTAATTATAATTAAAAAGAGGGTTGAACATCTATTGGAAAAGATAAACTAAGCCAAAGTGCAGACTGCTCTATACTGCATAGACCCGTTGAACCGTCCCGCTGCGGCGTTGCCACATGTTTGCACCGGGCTTGTAAGCTTGAGAAGGTTGTGAGTCGAATGGTTGAATATATTTTACTAACTGAACCAGAAATGTAACCAATCTGGTTCAACATGAAGGAAGGCTAGTGAAAAATATAGTATATATTCAGTGCAGATCAGTCTCCTCAATATATCTGTCGGAATAGATCAAATACAAAATATATTCCTGGTAAATCACACAAATGTGAAATATGCCTGCCTGGTAATTATGCAGTTAATGACTAAAACTCCCACCGATTAGAATAATGAGCATAAGAAAACAAAAAAACTATTAAATTTGAACAATTGAAAGTTACACTTATTTCTTCACCCACAATATTTAATTATTATAGTTACCTATATAAAATAAGTGAAACAATTGATTACTACAGTACATTTGATTTTATGTCACGATACTAACTTAGTGTAATGTATTTCCCTGTGATATAGAATGAAATTAAATAAAATAAATCATACAGTATCTATACCAACAGAAGGCTAGTATAGATTTAGGTAATTGCCAGTAAATAATACTAAAACTACCCAATCTATAAAGCACCGTTTGCCTTGTCAACTGATTGATTGCAAAAGTACCTAGATTATAATAATTTTCATTGCATTTATTGTGTAAATGGCGAATTCTAAAAGCGACAGATTAATATGAGAGGTTAAATATCCTAATGTAATTTATGTAAATTTCACGTGAACATAGGAATCATAGAGAGTCAGCGTGTGTTCTAGCTGAACTGCTAGTGGACCATTTTTAGACTGGCGAATAATCAGCTAGTGATAAGCAAAAATGCGCTACATATTAATAACAACGAAACTACGGTTTTAATTTGTGCCCGAATGCCGACAGCCGAGTTACAGATACGATCAGTGCAATTTTGAAAATACTAAATACTAATTAATATAGAGATATTATGGTCTGGAGATATACGAGTATGTATTTCTTTAACAACATAATGCAAGAATTCTTAACCGTTGCATTCTAGAGGAACATGACATTACGACTTATGTATTAATATGTCTCCAGATAAATGGAAAAATAGGTGTAAAGATTTATTTACATCCCGGGTCTTTATGAAATGATGTTCTGAATTAAAAATTAGTATATCATTTTTTATATTTTCTTTATTATTTTTATTAGATAGGAGAATAGGGTCTCCAATTTATCATATTAAGCAAATTATTTTATTTAAGTTATTGTCATGAGAACACTCAAAAACGACGGAAAATATTTTTTTCTTATTTATTTTTTACTATTGTTATCATCAAGATGTAAAGGATTAGTTTTATTTTAGCTTTATACATTATCACATAAGATTCGATCATCTTAACTTTTTTGTTTTTAATTTTGGGAAAAAATTCAAACATTATTATTGTATAAAATTTTCTTGGGATTTCAGTTGTGTATTCACATTTCGAAAATCGACAAATACACAGGGTGTTCAATTTAAAAACATAAGTTTGGTCTATATCTATAACGCGACATGCAATTGTTTTTCTGAATCTCAAGAAACTTTTCTACAACTCTTATAAATTAAACCTTTTTTCTAAATTCAAAAACAAAAAAGTTAGGGAGGGTAGAATGTTATGTGTATAACCCTGTACGGAATAAATAATCTATGAAGACTGACTTGTTTATCAAGACAGTGTTGATTATTGTGATTTTTTTGTGATTTCGATATCGTCAAGAAAATTTTATCGATTTTTTTTTGGGCTGAATCTGTGATGACTGATGTAAAGGTATGTTAAGTAATACTTTTAGTAGTTTTAGTGGCCTAAAAATTCCAACAATGTAAGAACTGACATGAGCCGCTCATATGAGTTGCATGGTCAGTTTGGGTGGGTTTTCGAAGGATATTTTCTAGTTCTAATGTTTTTGGGTGTATACCCGTGTTGTTGACCTAGTAATTCTGCATCTGAGACTCCACAATTAATTCTGAAAACACAATCAATCGCCTACATATCTGAACCGGCAATTGATTATTATTGCAGATAATAATCTGCTAAGAAAGGAGATAAAATTGTGCCTTCAAAAGTTACTAGTCACTATAATTTTATAACGTAAATTTATGAAACACCTTATTATCACTATGGTGCAAGATTTTGTAATTAGGTAAAGTATTTCAAAGCACAAACTGACAAATACGGGAATTAAACTAATATTCGGCAAGATACCTACAAAAAACCTATACACATACGTTCTAAGAGTCCATGAACTGAAAGTTCTTGACTCAACAGTTAAGAATTTGGTAAGCTACGAGAATGTCCCAAAAATTCATTTAGCCATGTACGAGACATTTCCTTGGCATTTTCCATATCAGTATTTTTAAATCCATCGAATATTGCTTACGAATTGAACTTGGACTTTCACCCCATTTACTTTGTTCCCTAGACGCCGCGCCGCGCGTCTTCTGTTTTCGCCAACCGTTGGCGCAAATCCACACCGCGCCAGAATTTTCCTTTTCCGAGATAAGCGCGCCGAATCACCCGCCGAAACTATAAATTAAAAGTGCGGGTGGACGGCAGGAATATCTTGATGTCACTTATACATAACATTTTCTTGAATGGCCACTCTACATCCTGGGTGAATTTCATTCAGATGGGTTATTTATAAAAAGAGCACAAAGAGCACAAAATAATACGCTGAGCATATGCAATGCACTGTAAGTCGTATAGTTTCGTCATAAATTGAATGGGAATTTCATGTTTACGGAAAAAAATGTGTGTAGGTATATGAATTTCCGGACTATTTTTTCCTCCCCTTTCAGTTGGTGCACTTAATTTAACGATGTCATGAATAATTTCGGCGTTATTTAGCTTGGATGGCAGAAAACATCCCTCCAAAGTCGAATTTTGCCCAATTTGGCACTTTCTAAAAGACATTAATTTTACTTTTTCCGGAAAGAGCACCTCAAAATTATAAGAATATATTATACGTTTGGTAAACCAACAGGATAACTCGCAGATGCCACCCTTTTTGGTCCAACTTCACTTGCCTAAACAAGTCAAAATCATAATTATAATGGTGTTAATATAGGTAAGTATTTCGAGGTCGGATTGTACTTTTGAATCTCCCAATGCACCTCTTGAGTTGCAGAACAATTTTCTGGATATAAGAAATTCGTAATCAAATTAACCAAAAAATATAGGTACTGTTATATAAAATATCATAAGTGTCCGTAGACACCTTGGTGTCATAAAAGTAAATAAATAAGTCTAGAATATTTTAACAATAATCTTTTTCCACCTAAAATATTTGTACAGGGTGTCCACGCTCCCCTATTACTTCTTGCACCGCAGAGACTAAAGTGATCGCTTTACTCCCTCTTTTGCGAGACTAAAGTGCGGTATTTACTCCCTTGGGACTAAAATATTTTAGTATAGGGTAGTAAAATATTTTGTAATTTTTTTTGTAATTTTTCCATTTTTCTAAAAATTAGTAGATTCTGAGTTATGAACAGTTGAAAATAGGCATTTTGAATACTTTGCACCGTTGTAGCCACAAAACTGGTTGAGATAAAACAACATGAATTTCACTATCCGGTGGTGTAACTGATGGTTGGTACCCAGGTACCAACTTTTGATACCAATTTTGGCACCATGGTACCAATTGGTACCAGCACCATTAGGTAGCCCTTGAACAGTTAAGATAGAAATGCGAAATTCATTTCGATCCATCTCAAACAGTTTCCTCGCTACAACTGTGCAAAGTAGTAAGTTGGTAATGTCAAATGTTTCTTTTTACATAATGTCTTGTGAATTTTTAAATTTTAGTTGTATAGCGTATGTACCACGGGACTAAGGTGACTTTTAATCCCTCGAGTGATTGTTATATATACTATTTAATTTTTGGTAATAGTTTTAGTAAAAAGTTGTAAGAAATTTTATGCAGTTTTCTGCGTTAGAAAGAAATTTTATACAGGGTGTTTCGCAAATGCGTGGCAGACTTGTATTTTTTTTAAATATTCCGTTTTCAAATTTTATCCTTAATTTATTCAACTTGAATTTGTGGAACACGCGATAAAGATAGACGATCGATGCAATAACAAAAAAATATTTGTTTTAACATAATAAAATCCCAAAATGTTTAGGAGCTTTTAACGTTTTCTTGAAATTCTTATTTCAAGTTATTATTAATTTAAATCTGAAAAAGCTCCTAAACAATTTCGAATTTTATTACGTTTTTTTCTCTTGGCTGAAACAAGTATTTCAAAAACGGGAAAGATAATTGTACAAAATTTGATCTCTTGATGAGTAGATTTCAAAAATGCAAAAACATACAAGGCGTTCCATTTTACAAACATAAATTTGATTTGTCACTCATTGCGAAACACCCTGTATAAAATTTCTTACTATCCCTGAAAATTGCATAACATTCACTGCAACTTTCATCTCAAAATTATTTTTTCTATAAAAAAAAAGTTATAAACGTAGTGGGGAACTTAGCGTAGGGTGGGCCAAATTGGACACTTTTAAAGGGAAACTCCTATTTTTATCGGAGATAGACGAAAAATGATATCGGTGTCTGAGGGTAATTTTTTATGATAAACTTAATGGCGAAAACCGCAAATCGATATCTGTCACTGTTCTTGAGTTACAGGGCGTTTTTCGAAAATGTGCGTTTTCGAAAAGTGACCATTTTTTCGGGTTGAAAATTTTGTGTTTAGCACTTTTTTACGTAGAATCCAACGCTGCTAATAATTTTTTTTTGGTTTAAGAGTTACCGATAAAAAATATTATTTTTTAAATGGAACACCCTGTATGTTTTTGCATTTTTTAATAGAACAAAAAATTACCATTCCAAAAATATATAACACTTAATGATTTACTTAAGTAGTTATCAATTACTAATAGCTTTTATGATTTCGTGTGTATAATTTCAACAAGTAGGCTTTGGACGGTGAAACAATGAAACAACCGTGGAAACTTGTTTACTGTTACCTACCTGTCAAATTTTCAGTTAAGCAGTTTAGGCAGGGTATAAAGATTTTTCTATTTTCGAGTAATTTATAAACTTTATAACATACCTACAATGAAATTTGAAAGTTATGAAAAATGGGCTATGATAGTCTGTTTTATACAATCCGGGGAAAAATCAGATGCAACGAGCAATTAATACTACGAGCGGTATCCAGAGAGAAGACATCCTTTTTAAGGACATTTTTGCAAGATTGCGACAAAATTTGATTAATAGTGTTAGAGTAATAATAGATTTGATTAGTAGTAGGCCGAAAAGGTAGGTACGAGTTAAACAGAGATACGCATTTTCCCCGGACTGTATAAAACAGACTATCATATCCAATTTTTCATAACTTTTAAATTTCATTGTAGGTTTGTTATAAAGTTTATAAATTACACAAAAATAGAAAAATCTAAACAGCTTAACTGAAAATTTGACAGGTAGGTAACAATAACGATTTTTTCACGGTTGTTTCATTGTTTCACCGTCCAAAGCCTACTTGTTGAAAGGGCGCCCTACCAATTATACACATGAAATCATAAAAGCTATTAGTAATTGATAACTCCTTAAGTAAATGATTAAGTGTTATATATTTTTGGAATGGTAATTTTTCGCTCTATTAAAAAATGCAAAAACATACAGGGTGTTCCATTTAAAAAATAATATTTTTTAACGGTAACTCTTAAACCATTGACTAGAAAAAAAATTTGGTAGCAGCATTGGATTCTACGTAAAAAAGTGCTTTAAGAACGTTTTTACAGAAACACAAAATTTTCAACCCGAAAAAAGTTACGGCCACTTTTCGAAAACGCACATTTTCGAAAAACGCCCTGTAACTCAAGAACGGTGACAGATATCGATTTGCGATTTTCGCCATTAAGTTTAACATAAAAAATGAGCCTCAGACACCGATATCAGTTTTCGTCTATCTCCGTTAAAAATCGGAGTTTCCCTTTAAAAGTGTCGAATTTGGCCCACCCTGTACACACACTCTGCACATTTTAAATAAAATAAAAAGGTTAAAAAACGATTTTCGTTCACATTAAACAGTCCCTGTCAGTTTTAACTACAGCTACATTTTTTCATAAATCGATATTACCTAACCTTTCAAATTTTGTTTAAATTCAAATAATAATAAATTCAAAAATCCTTCTACTCGCATTCATAGTGAGCAGATCCTATACTCATATTCTGGGTATCATTTCTGAAACGATTGTGGCAAACATAATCTAATGGAGCCAAAATGAAAAAAGTGAGACCTAGCAATCCACCAGTTCGTGGGACTGGCGTGCTCATTGCCCACCATTGGCGCAAATCCAAACCGCGCGGGAATTTTCCTTTTCCGAGATAAGCGCGCCGAATCACCCGCGCCGAAACACTATAAAAAGTGCGGGTGGACGGTACAACCGATCATAATTCACTCATCACCCCGAGCCAGCCACAGCAGAGCAGGCAGGACCGCCACCTCGACCCGGCCAATCCAGACGCGCGCCAGTTGTCACTAAGATGGAGTTCGTCATTGGTGGGCTAGCGGCGACGAGCGCGGGGGTGTTCACCAACCCTCTGGAGGTAGGACGGTGGTCACAAGACATCTTTCATTTTCATGTCGATTTTTTGTTATTTCTCAATACTTCAAAAATTATTTTTCTTGCCATTCGGAATTCAATTTCTTTCCTACTTTCATTCGATAACAACATTTTTGATTAGGGACACAGGTCCAGGATGAAGAAATTTTTGAAAATCATAGTTGAAGAAAGTTCTATTATTTTATCTATTTTAATTACTTCTTTATCTTACCTTTCGTATCTTTATAAACTATGAAAATTGACAACTTGTCTATAATTTTCAAACAATTTTTGTAGGTTATGTTCTTAATAGTTAGTATAGATCACCATCATCACCATCTCCAATTATCAAAAGCGACGTGAAACTTAAGTGATATCAAACTTCCAAGGAAAAAAAATTTAAAATTAAGAAAGAATTATATTAAAATAAACAAGTGTGCTATGATAGCGTTCTAACGTTAATAGTGACATGCACAATAGAATTTTTCATATGAGGTTACATAAACAGAAATGTTTACTCAACAGCTCCGCAAAATACCTAGGTATGTAATATTAAAAAATTAAGATACTTGAAGCTGGACCAACACTATATAGTGTTGGTCCAGCTTGAAGTAAGCAGCAGCTGAAATGCTGAAGCTGAAGAGATTAAATGTTGAAGAATGCGGTGTTGTAGTCCAATAAAGTTGTGCTTGACTTATAGGGGTCGCAAAAAAATTCCAATCAGGATGATTTTTTCAAGGTTGTTTAGGGACTCTCTCTTGAGTGTCCAGCCAAAAGATCACACTCGAACTCCTAGTACGACTACGAATTGCGCTATAGGGTGGTTTCCTAAAGCATACACTTTTGGTCAACTTTTTCTTTTCAAATTTTTTGTGCTTCTAAATACCTACTTAGTGATTTACAGGGCATTATATGCAACAAATAATTAAAAATATAATGCCCTGTAAATCATTAAGTATTAGAGACACAAAATTTCTTTATAAGAAAGAGTTGACCAGAAGTCCATCATCTAAAACCTTTACTAAGGTCATTTTTTTTGTGAAAAAATGATTACAACACCACCCCTGCAGCGTGCCGAATTTTTGTCATATAAGTAATGCGCTGTAACTCGTTATGTAATAGATATAAAAAAAAATATGAGGAAAAGTTGTTCATGCTTTGATCCCCTACAACTTTTATTAGGGTCATTTTGCTCTAAAAAATGTTTAGGAAACCATCTCTATTGTTTAGAAAACTACCCTATAGCGCAATTCGTACCAGGATTTCAAATGTGATCTTTTGGTTGAACACTCAGGAAATAGTCCTCAAGCAAAACTGAAAAATTCATCCTGTTTGATAATTGTTTTTTTTTTGCAAACCTGACATATTGTTGGACTATTGTTTGTTGTGAAAAGTAGGTGTAAGTAAAATATAGTGTTACCTTAAATTCAAAATATTAAGTATTTTTAAATACTTTAATTGAATGAAAAAATGTCAGCGAGTTTAGTATTTTTTTATTATTTAAAATAACAATTCAATTTTTAAAGCCTCCTATGTCTACTTTTATTTAACGTCATAATCGATTATTTATATCCATAGATAACTGAATCTTATGCCAATCACAAATTTAACCAATAAACTATTTTCAATTTTTTTTACAGTAAACAGAACAAACTGACAAATGTTAGACATCAAATTAAATGTGATATTCATATCGAATATTTCAAAACTGATTTAATATTTGGAATCTGAAAGTTCTTGCAACCAATTTTTATGTTAAACATGTTTGGGTACCTCTAGAAATAAAAAAAGGACTGAAATTTTCGATTTTTTGGAAACCTCTCTCCTGGCTACAACTTATATACAGTGACCGGCAGAAAGTTGGACACAAATGGAAAACTTTTTTATTATTAATTTCTCAGAAAATTTTATTCTTGATAAAAGTTGGTGCATCATTTCAAACTCAAAACGCACATATCAAAATTTAAATATCTCCTTTTGGATACGAGGTAGATTCAAAAATGTCAAAATAACTCAAGAGTAAAGTACCATTATTTTGTAAAATACGGTAAAAAGTTACTTACAAAAGTTGTTTGTAATCAAAGGCGGATGTCAGATTTAAAGTCACAGCCACCTAGTCAAAAAAAAGAAATTTACCTTTTTTTGTATTTTTTCGACCACCCTGTGTATTACAAAAAACAAAATACTGCAAGCGCAACTTATCATAGGATAACACATGAATTTGCTACTAAACTTTAATTTTGTGCGATTAGCAGCTAGAAATTTAAATTAATCGAAATCAGAGTTTAAAAATATTAAATTTTTGTGTCCAACTTTCTGCCGGTCCCTGTATATCGACAAACTTATTCAACTATTTTTATAGATTTTTTGGCGTAGAATCGAATGGAATAATTAGTTTTTTTGGTAGCGTTAATAGTTCTTGAGATATGAACTATGGTTTCCATTTAAAAAAATATATAACTTTGGATACTTATGGTAAAAGAAAACTGCAAAATCCCCTACCACTTTACAGAATACGAATTATGCCAAAGAAAAATTAATAATATCAATATTTCTTCTGTGTCAAATAATAGTGGCTAATAGACTAGAATTGACAATCAGTTACTGTAGCGCAGGGTTAGAGTAAGTACCCGGCTAGTAAATCGTAGGTCCCGGGTTCGAGTTCCACAAAACTCCAGCTTTTTTATAAGCTCTTTTTTTGGCCTCGGAGGTCCTTACGCATCTTGCAATGTGAATAACTTTTCTATCACAAAAAACTAAAAAGCTATAGGGTTAGTGGGAGACTAATACTGAACATTTTAAATAAAAAGGTTAAAAACCGATTCTCGTCAAGTTAAACAGTCGCCGTGAGTTTTAGTTACAGCTACATTTCTTCATAAATCGATATTTTTTTAAAACCTAACCTTTCAAATTTTGTTTCAAACTGAAATAATAAATTATTAAAAATCCTTTATACGCATTCATATTGAGCAAATACTACTCATATCCTAGGTGTCATTTCTGAAATAAATGTGGCAAACATGTTTTAAAGGGCCAAAAAGAAAAGACCGTACTTTTACCCTAAGGGGCTAGCATGCTAATCGCTGGGCGTCTAACCGTTTGCCGACCACTGGCGCAAATTCAAACCGCGTAGCACGTTTCCTTTTCCGAGATAAGCGCGCAGAATTACCCGCGCCCGAAGCGGGTGGACAGTACAACCGGTCCTCACTCATCACCCCGAGCCAGCCACAGACAGGGCCGCCACCTCGGCCCAGACAATCCAGTTGTCAACTGGCGCAAGCCTAATAAGATGTTCGTGATTGTTATTTTTCTAGCCAATCGGAATGCAATTTCTTTTATAATTCTATCACATAAAGGCATTTTTGATTCGTCACTCGGAAGACATTTTTTTCCAAAATACCGTTCTGTATAATAGTAATGATTTATGTTGGGCTTAAAACACAACCCTTCGAACGACAATATGTTGAAAATTGTATTTGTAATAACGTCTGTAGGTATAAGATATTATTTCTCATCAACTGTATTTTTACGATGAAAATGCTTTCTTTAGAGCAGAAAATTTCCACTATTCAATGTTATAGACTATTATCTTAATTGGCACATTTTTTTGCTAATTACATAAAATGTGGTACTTTGACACCCCTTGTAATTCTAAATAGAAAATTTGTTTTCGAGTTTTGCTGAAACGTACAAAAAGGTTATTTTCCTAAGCAAATTTAACATCTCCTAATTTTTTAGGCTCCTTTTAGATCAACATTCTCTTGTCACTACTAGTCTTTCTTGGTCACTAAAAAAATTATAAATAATTCTTTTTTTTTAAGTAGGTACAGCCGCGGCCACAAAAAACTTTCAGGCTGGTGGAAATCCGTGCAAATGAGCGCACAACTCGGCAACGCCGCGGCTGCCCGTCTCGTGACGCCGCCGCCGGCCGGTCGCGGACGACCGGCCGCGGTGTGCCGGTCCATGGCGGCGAGCGGGACGGGCGGAGCGGGCGGGCCGCCACGTTGCCGGATTTCGCGCTTCGGAGAGAGATTCAAGGACCAGCCTGAAAGTTTTTTGTGGCCGCGGCTGTACCTATACAACCTATACAAAATGCGCATTCAGTGAGTCATGACCAACTATGATCATTGAGTAAAATAGGAATTTTAAATCCGGGTCAAATACAAATACAAAAAATACAGGGTGATTTATTCATAACTACATTAATTTTAACAGTGGGTAGGGAAAAATGCTATGAATGCGAAATCGCAATTAAAAAAATTCCAACTTTTTTTTAAAGCCGGAATTATTTTTTTCTAAACCGCATTTTTACCTATTTGGCCCTCTATTTACGGCTGCCACTGGATTGCTTTCAGGGCGCATGAGGCATCGGACGACGCTTGCCGTTGCGCGCGTCAACATTGTTGCCAGATGTACGCAACTTTCGTAAATTTAAAGGAATGTTTTCAGTACATAATTAT
Organism: Pseudeuparius sepicola; assembly: GCA_963920635.1. Taxonomy (NCBI): domain Eukaryota; kingdom Metazoa; phylum Arthropoda; class Insecta; order Coleoptera; family Anthribidae; genus Pseudeuparius; species Pseudeuparius sepicola. The sequence continues at coordinate 8,158,907 of OY987306.1, forward strand.
TTGTATTGTAGGCGAATGTTCCGCCAAATGCTTGCGGAAATTATGGACAAATGTTAACGCTTACTTCTTGTAATGGTTAGTTTTGCCCTGAGACACCTTAAGGCGAGCCTTAAGGGATAAATGCCAACGAGAAAAATAAATGAAACGACTGCTTACGTGACCTTTTGATTTTTGGATGCTTTATTAAGTAGGTACCTTTTCAACTAGGGGGCTTACATGATTTCGTGGACCTCGACACCATTGAAGACGATTTTTTCTCGATAAAACGAACTTCACTCACTTTCGCTTGGGGCACTAATATTTCCGCTCACTAGTTCACTGATAATCCTTTTTACTACACCAAGACGCTCCTATAGTAAGTAGTTGTGTTCTGTGATTGTTCTGCTTCCTCTGAAATAAGAACGTCAAAATTAGCCAACATCTCTGGGATACAGTTGCTTAAAATTACCTTACTTTCCGCTTAAGTTGGTTACCATCACCAACGATACACTTCTCATTCCTTTATTTCTCGTTATGTTTGCTTTTCATTGTTACTAGGGATCCATATTTGCAATAGAATCGTTTCCGTGGGGGTGGTCCTCCTCTGTGACATTGGTTCAGTCGTAAGTACTTGAATCTTTCTAATTTCCACCTTTCGATCTTTACAGCTTTTTCTAGTTTCTTTTCCTGCCTTTAGGTATGTTACCGGGTATAGCCTGATGTGTAACCTACCGAGTCTTAGTATTATTTCTGGGCGAGTTAGGGATGATGGGTTGCTAAAAGTCCTTAGCTTTCTTGACTTCTGTTTGTCACAACCCTTGTCGTGCAGTCGTGGATGTGTGTAGCCCGAACTCCGCAAAAGGAGCTTGGCGATTGCCCGTGGCCGAGAATTTCCGGCACGCGGCGCGTTGGTGTTTGCGGCATTGATCCTTGCCAAGTTTCTGCAGAGTGCACTGTGAATTTCCTTTCGTTTCTCGCACTCCGCCTCACTAATCGCACATGTGATGTTATTGTTTCCCGTATTTCACAGTGCACATTCTCCGTATTTTGGTTTGGATATTTTTAAAGGTTATGTCCCATGTCGCATTCATTGACACTACTTCGTTCGTAGAAAGCATTCCCGTAATGAAACGTCGTTGTGGTTTCGTACTTAGTTTCGCTACCTGCCGATAGGTGGCGCGCTTCTAAATAGTTCCGCGGCAGCTTGACTGACATTCTGCAGGCATTCTCCATGAAGGATCATTATTATGTCTATCATTTCCGCATTTGTCTAGAGAACCGTTTTGGTAAAAAAGCAAAAATGTTGCACAAAGAGTACCGAATATACCTACAGAATGTAGGCAACTCTGGTTTCTGTAGTACGTGCTGCCATCTATTAGAAAGGTTCGCTAGTTACCGTGTCATAAAGCGCGCTGTAGACTTTCGGTTTTGAACACACAAGAGGGTGACTGAGAGCTCAACCACAGATTCGGCGACGTTAATACCAACGAGATGGCGCCACATACAATAGAAACCGGCAGCAGATCCTTGACAATGACAAGTTTGACGTAATAAATAATAGTTGTGGAATGCGGATGGGACGCCTGCGTTCTTTTTAATAAAACTTTTGTCTTAAATCTCAAAATCTAGCGAATTTCGGAGACAGTTTCAGTCTTTTGAGGTTTCAGTATTTTCCACCCTCTGTAGACACTGAGTGCGTTTTGTGCGTGTGATTATGAAGGCCTTTTGTATTGTTATAGCGGGTGCTGTGAAAAGTGTAGTGATAAGGGTCTCTCGAGTTAGATGCTGAACACGCCAAGTCCAAGGTGTGCTAACACCCTGTTATTGGCATATCAACTAGGTAAATAATTCATAAACTGAATATTTTTTCGTAATTAAATTATCAATAAATAATGGCAACGTCGCGGCCGGTGCCATGTGCTGCAGCATAACGTCGTAGCCACATGCGTTCAGGTGCGCCTCGTTACGCGGGATTTGGGATAAATTGCCCCATTATTTAAACATGCAGCAAAAAAAATTTTTTGCGTTTTCGGTATATATGTACCTCCCTGATGACGTGGTTAAAATTAATGTATTTATGAATAAATCACCCTGTATTCGTCTAAACTAAAAATCTAAGGAAACATGACCTGCAGCTTTTGGTAACTTCTTAAAATTAATAATTGAACGGATGTTTTTTCCCAATCCTCGCGCATTTGATGAACTTTCTGTTGAAACTATAATAAAAATTAAGGCTCGAATCCTAAATTTCGTCATTGTTTCAGGTGGTAAAACACCACATGGAAATATCCAAGAAGAGCCAGTTCAACGACAAGTACAAAGGCTTCATCCACACTGGCTTGAATGTGGCAAAGCGGGATGGACTGAAAAGTCTTCAGAAGGGCCTGTCACCGGCACTTGGGGCACACCTCACCAGTTACGGAATGAAATTAGGTAAAACAGTTTATCAGTCTCTAACATCCTGTTACACTTGATATAATTGAGTGTCACGCCGATAATTCGGAAGAAGATTTTAACGATGTTACTTTACATTCGATTCATTATCAACATTTTTGTAATGCTATCCGGGAATTTCATCAGAAATCACTTTGCTGCCACTTCACCCACGGCAGACACTGATTAATAGTTGTCTAGGCCGACACTTCTCATCGCAGTCTCGTGATGGTATTTATATCTCTGTCTTCAGAGTCGTATCATCAAAAATTTGACGCAATATGATATTTTTTATATTGGCTTATTAGATAGATACATTTGGTAGAAAATTTAACTTTAAACTTAAACTACGAAAAATAAAGGGGAAAATGTGTAGACCTTTTTTTAAAAAATTGTTTTCATAGCTTTAGGGTTTTCCCTTAATGCCATACGATATACAGGGTGTTACAAAAAAGTTCGAATGACCATAGATTCACTGGGCTAGAATAATGGGACTTTTCTTATGCCATTTTTCATTTTGACGCCTCTATTTCAAAATAAAGAGACAACTAGGTATACAGTATGTCCACAGAAAAGGTGTTGAATAAGAAAAACTTTCTTATTTTTCGCGGTGGCGTCGCTCGTACCGGCGCTGACTTTTTAGACTGCAAGTTTTTCTGCCTTCGATCGACCTTGGTTCGAGGCAGGCGCATGCATATATGTCTTTAAAGAAAAACACCGCTATAGCCAAGAGCGCTGGACAAATGTGGGTTCACGGTATTGCTCCTAAATAGCTTTATCCGTGTGATTTACTATTGTCCTACACTCACTGGGATTACTACGGTTTTCTAGGGTTTTCCGTAGTACTTGAGCGAATGCTATCCTGGTTCTATCGGAAAAAAGTCGGCCTTAGCCGCAAATGGCAACGAAGACAAAATAATAGTAATTGCCCCCCTCCCCCGCACAAGCATGTGGTTGCTTCTGGGGTACTCCTAGTTTGGAGTATTGTGAGGGTGAGAATTATTATTATTGATGTAGAAATAAGTTACTAGGAAAAAATTTTCAAAAGTACAAAGCAGTCTAATACCAATTTTCGAAAAAAAAATGGCCTACTTTTATTTATTTGTAATCATTAAAATTACCTAATACAAATTAAATCATTCCAAATTTACAATCCACAAGTTATAAATACATTATTTACTCAAACATACTGCGCCACCATATTCAGCACATATTTTCAAACGACAAATTAATTCAGATAACTTTCTTCTAATCTCATTTAAAGATATTGAAGAAACGAAGTCTCTACATTTGTCCTTTAGGCCGATCCTTTCGAAAATTTGTACTATGAACTATCTTTTAATTTCGAACATCTTTTCCTAATAACATTTTTCCATATCTTCACAAATAAAGGAAGTTTACTTTCGTACCATTTTACGTTTTTTTCAATTTTTGAACACCCCGGACAAGAAATATTAAATTTTTCTATCCCAGTATTACTTTGAGCACAAGCAAAGCTTTTTATGAAGAATAACTTTTTTCGATAAAATGAAACAGTTTTTCCTATTCAACACCTTTTCTATGGACAAACTGTATATTATATACAGGGTGTTTCACTTTTAAAGGACCAAGCTCTAACAGGTGGGAAATCTTCAAAAATAACCGCACTTTCAAGTTTTACTTTTCGAGATACAGAGCGTAACATTAATTATCTTTTCTTCCCTAAATGTTTTAGGGCCTGTATTTTCAAAAGTATAGCCTTAAGTAGGTAAGTTTATTGGAAAAAGTTACTTTATTTAAAGTAAGAAACACATTTATTCTACTTCGGGTCTTACCTATCGAGCAAATTTTCTAGTTAATTTTTCAAAAATACCCTGAATAAAAAAAAACAAATTTTCCATGAAACCATGACACATCCGAAAAATTGCCTAAAGGACATTTTTGTTTACAATTAAAATCTGCATAAAAAATCAATACTTTCTAAAGACAATTGAACTAATTACCCACTTCTACGCCACTGGTTGTTCAAGGTGTTCGTATTAGCAGGTTTTATGCTAACCCAAGCCGTTATAATGTGTACCAAATTTGACTTAAATATCTCACCTAGTTTGGTAAATATTCAATAAAGTCCACTTTTTTTTTAAACTTTAACACTGTGTAACTTTTTTATAAGGCCTTAAAAAGATACAGTATATACGAGAACGTGCATAAAAGTGAACCACTCTGTATATACGGGTGTTCCCGTAGGAAGGAAGTGTTCTACAACATGTGCTTTTTCAGGGAGGTGTTTCATTAACAACTTCTCGTAAAATTCCTTTTTGCACCCTACGGATCCCAAGGGCAGAAACCCGAATTACATATTCGTCTTTTTTACAGAACTTTTTTGTAAGTTAGTTTATTTACAATCAGAAATTGGTATTCTGTAGCCCAGAGCCCAGTTCATTTAGAAACTTTTTTACTCTAGTTGTTTTTCATAAACAATAGTTTGTCTGGAAAAAATAAAGTTTCTTTTCTGTACCTTCTGTACTAAAATAAGCGCAGTTATTAGTCACTTTCGTATTTTAATGTTTACGGGCGCGGGATATAGAACGGGAGATAGCGACAGATTCTTGGACGTGATTTTACTCAGTATGCCTTTCGAAGGGCAATAATAAGGTTAAGGTATGAATCAGAGAGTCATCCCGGGTTCTTCATATGAAAAACTGAGTTTTCATTTATTCGGAAAATATGCGCTTTGATATGATTTTAGTCTGGCTGCCATGTGTTTTATAATTAAGTTCAAAATAGAAAATTCCTCGGAAAACCATACGCATACCGTTAGCGTGGGCCCAAAGGGCTATTATTGTTACGTGAACTTGTATTTTAATCATTAATTTTTCCACGTTTCTGAACAGGCTGCCAATGAGAAGTATGCAAGTTCTTCTTATGAAACTGCTTAAAAAGGATGGCATACCGTTTGCGCCTGTCCAAGTACGGTTTAAATTGAATGTTATTAAATCATTTAAACGATTTATTCGATGTAAAGTGTACTTGGACATGCGCAAACGGTATGCCATCTTTTTTTCAGCAGTTTTATGACAATAACTTACAACTTATCATTGGCAGCCTGTTCAGAAACGTGGAAAAATTAAATATTAAAATACAAGTTCACGTGACAATAGTAGCTCTTTGGGTCCACGTTAACGGTATGCTTATGATTTTTCGAGGAATTTTCTATTTTGAACTTCATTATAAAACACATGCCAGCCTTGCTAAAATCATATGAAAACGGATATTTTTCGAATAAATGAAAACTCACTTTTTCATATGAAGAACCCAGGATGACTCTCTGATTCATACCTTATTATAGTGAGAATATACGCAACATAATGTCCTTTGAGAGGCATACTGAGTAAAATCACGTCCAAAAATATGTCACTATCTCCCAGTCTATAAACATTAAAATACGAAAGTGGCAAAAATTACACCGGCCTACTGTGTTTTTATGTAATCGTGAATGACAATAACTGTTATTTGAATACGGAACAAAAAGTAACTTTATTTTTTCCAGACAAACTATCAATTTTGTGAAAAAATAACACGAGTAAAAAAGTTTCTAAATTAATTGGGCTAGAAAATACCAAATTTTCTTTTTACATGAACCGACTTGCAGAAAAATTCTGTAAAAAAAGACGAATATATGTTTCGGTTTTATACCCTTAGCACGCATACGGTGCAAAAGTAATTTTAACGTAAAATGTCTTCTAACTTGCTGGTAACATATCCCAAAATTCAAGTTTCTAGATTCAACGGTTTTTAGGAAAAAAATATCAAAACCAAAATTGCTGTCCCTCTCAAGGATGGAATGACTTTTTATATGAAAGGCCTCCCTTCAAATCACCCTTCCTCCAATTGCCTCCAAATATTTTCATCCTTTGCAGTGCGCAAATATACCAGAGAATCGCACCAAATTCAATTTCTATATGGTCCATTTTAGGTTTTACTGTTAGTGCAGGTTTATTGAAAAAGTTGTTAAAATAGATTTCCCTCGTTATAGGTACGTACAATTTCGCCCAAAACAGGGGCATCACTACGAATGCCAATGGAGAAGTTGACGTTATCAAAAGCGTGACGGCAAGCGCCGCCGGCGGTATGATAGGACAATACCTCTCCAATCCGTTTTACCTATTGAAGGCCGAACATGCGATGCACGTATCGGAGGCCGAAGACAAGAAGCTCACCTACACCGACACCGTCAAGAAAATCTTCAAAGAACACGGGGTAAGTTGATGGGAAATTTTGTAGTACCGGCCTGTGTAGTCGTGACGCCCGGGCGTCTGAGTCGGCTTGAATGAAACTGATAAAAATAGCTCACAGATTATAAAGCGGTCAACATCTCATGTTGTCCACGTCTTTCAGGCATTTCAGATTCCTTATAAAAATGCAATTTAACTAGTGAGACAGTTTGGCTATATTCTATAGAATGTTCTTAATGGGGTTAAAAAACAAAATGGCGGCCTTACACTTGTGGCGAATCTTTTAAAATTGGCGTTTCTAACGTTGCTCAAAAATGAAAAGCGCTGGAGAAAGCAAATCTAATATATTTCAGGTATCACATTGTTTAGAACTTTATTTTTTATCATTTAAGGGGAAACGGTACTTGATATACAGTGTTGTCGGAATAGGTGTAAATTACTGTACCTAAATAACAAAACATTTTAAAAATATGCCCAAAAGTAAATTACAATAATTATTATTTTCAAAGATATGTAATACTTTTATAAGGAAAAGTTGTTTGGAATATGGAGTTATGCCAGAATCCCAATTTTCTTTACTCTTGGGCCATAGGTATTTTCAAATTTACCTCCAATACATCCTGTATATTGACTAATTCGACTTATTTTGCTTAAATTATTAGGTACGTCTCATTATGAGACAATGCAGGAGTGATTTCCAAAATATCACGATCCAACTCCAAAATTTTTTGTTATTTACACCTTACACCTATTCCGACAACTATCCAAAGACACACTGTAGGTACCTAGCTAACCTACCTAAGTTTTGGTTATTGAGAAAACGAACAATTATTGTGCCAAGAATAATGTATACAGGGTCCAACTTTAAAACTATACAAATCCGTAAAATATTCATTGTTGGAGATAATCGCCTCATTTTTGTTTGAAAGGCCTTCAAAAACCGCTTCTTTTGACCTTCCCGCCATTTTTAGGAAAAAAAAATATCAAAACCTAAATTGCTGTCCCTCTCAAGGATGGAATAATTTTGCAGGGAGGCCTAAACAAAACAAAATTACATGAAAGGCCTCCCTTCAAACCACCCTTCCTCCAATTGCCTCCAAATATTTTCGTCCTTTGTAGTGCGCAAAATATACCAGAGAATCGCACCAAATTCAATTTCTATACGGCTGCGATTTTTCATACCCCCGATTTTCTCGAAAACCATTTAGCGATTTTTTTATTTAAAATCTGACCCCACAGCGTCAATCAGAACACTCCAAAACCCTTACATAGGTACCAAATTTAAATAAAAAATATACAGGGAGTTCCATTCTGCAGGGTGTCAAAGTAGAGCAAAATAGGAATTTTAAAGGCATCTGCCAAGTCCAGTGTGCCATGGTATCCCTTCAAAACAGTTGAATGGTCAATAGGACCACTCAAGGTGTGGATGTGTAAAAATCCAATAGAAAATATACAGAGTGTTCTTATCTGTGCCATCTCAAATTAGCGAATTTTTGGAACTTTATATGGGTCAAAAATGGAGTATATCAAAACCGCTCCACACACTATAAACGAACTAAATCTAAAAAATACAGAAGCCTGCCAGTCAGTAAGTCCATATCAGTTAAGGTGGCTGGTGTGCCACAACAGCAAAGGTACAGAAAATGTATCATCTTAGACAGTGACTTTGTTGAGAAAGGTCCAATAATTAAACTGTTTTTATTTGCTGGATGGCATTTTATAAAGAAATAAATTACTTTTGTGTTTATTAATATTTTTTCAATGATTACAAAGCACTCCTGACCAGTATAAAGTTTAATAAAATATGAGAATTTTGAGATGGCTCAGAGAAAAATACCCTGTATATTTTTGTAGTAAATCTTTTCACACCAACATTTTGAGTGGTCCTGTTGACTATTCAACTCTTTTAAAGGGATTCTATGGCACACTCGACTCGCCAGATGTCTTTAAAATTTCTATTTTGCTCAACTTTGACACCCTACAGAATGGAACTCCCTGTATATTTTTTGTTCAAATTTCGTATATGGTGGTTTTGGGGTGTTCTGATTAACGTTGTGGTGTCAGATTTGCATTTTGAAAATGGCAGGAAGACCAAAAGAAGAGGTTTTTGAAAACCTTTCAAACAAATTTGTACCGTTTTAAAGTTGGACACCCTGTATATATACCTGCAGAACAATGTATGTCACACAGTTTTGTAAAGTTATTTAAAATAGGTCGCAAAAAACTAGGTACTTTAGTACAAAAATTTCAGGCCTTAATCTCAATTTTCACGGCCTACTACGAATTTTTTTCTAGTAAAAAAATGACGAAAACCATTTAGCGATTTTTTATTTAAAATCTGACACTACAGCGTTAATCAGAACAACCTTAAACCCCCGTATACCAAATTTGAACAAAAAATATACAGGGATGAGTTCCAGCCTGTAGGGTGTCCATTTTAAAGGCATCTGGAGAGTCAAGTGTGCCATGGAATCCCCTTAAACAGATGAATGATCAACAGGACCACGATACACTTACCCACGGTATGTCACTAACGAATCCGAAAACAAGGCAACTCTGCGCATCTACGATTTTTATAGTTTACAGTTTAATGTGTCAAGAAAAAAAGTGTAAGCAACTGACTGATCGTCAGTCCAGCTCGACAGTGCTTTGAAATAGGCCAAAAATGCCGGGATGTGTAGTCAGCGTATGTGCAGTCAGCGTATCAAATTAAATGTGTTTTTTATCAACAGAATATTCATTCATTTATCTAGTAATAAATTCTAAATATTTTTAACAACATTTATTTAAAATAAATAAGCAAAAACCCATAAAAAAGTATATATTGCCGTGTAAAACATATGGAGCAACTTAAATTCTGATTCGCAACTGACGTCACAAGATGCGCAATGACATACCGTCTATCGTGAACAGGACTACTCAAAGTGTTGGTGCGCAAAGATTCGATACAAAAATGTACAGGGTCTCTTTCTCTGGGCCATCTCAAAAGTCAGGAGTGCTCTGGAATCATTGAAAAAATATTAATAAACACAAAAGTAACTTATTTCTTTACAAAATGCCAACCAAAAAATAAAAACAATTTAAATTGTTGGACCTTTATCAATAAAGTCACTGTCTAAGATGATACATTTTCTGTTCTGTGCGTTTCCTGTTGTGGCACACCAGCCACATTAATTCATATGGACTTACTGACTCTCAGACTGTATTTTTAGACCTAGTTCGTTTATAGTGTCTGGGGCGGTTTTGATATACTCGATTTTTGACCCAAAAAAAAAATCATTATTTTGGGATGGCACAGAGAAAGACACCCTTTATATTTTCTATTGAATCTTTACTCATCAACACATTGAGTGGTCCTGTTGACCATTCAACTGTTTTAAGGGGATTCCATGGCACACTTGACTTGCCAGATGCCTTTAAAATTACTATTTTAAAATACAATATAGCGCTATTCAGTTTTATTCGGCGACACTTCAACAGGTGATATAAAACCATAAAATATGACTATTTTGTGATATAACTTTTTATCCACAGCCACCTCATTTTTCGAGATATTAAATTCTCACAAATTTTATCATTTTATTTTATATTTGTCAAACCATTAAAGGTATTCAAACGCAATTCGGCATGCATTAAGAGTCACAAAATGGCATAATGACAAGTTTCCCAAATAGTCAGTGGTTCATCATCAAAACCCACAATATAACCACTTCAGTTGTTTACCAATTGTGCCGAGTCCAATTAAAAACCACATATGTTCTAAAGAACCCTTCTTCTATTACAGATTAAGGGATTCTTGAGAGGAGCAACCGCTTCCCTACCCAGAGCCTTCATTGGTACCTCACAGTTAACTTCCTTCGCTCTAGCGAAGGAAAAACTTAACTCAATCGAGGTATTCCAACAAAATCCGATGCTGACGTGTCTGCTAGCTAGTGGAATAGCTGGTTTTGTACTGTCGACAGCAATGACACCGTTCGAATTGGTCTTGACAAAGATGTATACGCAAGCCATCAACCCCAAAGCAAAGGTTTACGATGGCTACTTGCATTGCGCGAAGAAGATCTATATGAAGAACGGTTTGAAACCATTCTATAGAGGAATGGGTCCGATCTACTTAAAACTTGGACCTCATACAGTCTTGTGTTTGACACTTTGGGAAGAAATTAAGGGGATCTACTACAACAAGGGCTCCAAAAGTTATGTTCCTGGCAACGAGGATGTCAGTTCGGTCCCCAAGAGCAGATTCTATGAAAATATTGGTTTCACAATGACACCCGCTGATTTCTATGAAGAACCAGGGACTATGATGGAACGAAATCACCAGAAATGTGACACTTACTGGAATTAACATGACAATATCTTCATGTGTTACATTCCTAGAGAGAAGTTGATTTATATTAAATCCTATTGGTACTAATATTACTAACGGTTGTTACGCAATGGTATTATTATTGTTATATTTATTTGGCTTACAGGTGACACCTCAAGTTTTCCTTACTTTTAATTATATTAATAAAAGTCACGTTCTGACATGTAATTTTTTGCAATTTCCGGTTTCGCCATAACCACAGACTGTCATAGACTGTCAGAACCATTTTTGAAATTTCTGCGAGGCACACCAAATATTTTGCATACAATTTTATATAAAAATTAATAACTAATTTAAAATACCTCTATACCTCAACTTAGTATTGAGTCCTAAGAATTGTTAAGGCTTTGCAATTTATCTGTTTTAATTTGTTTTCGTTCCAAAATTAAAATTTGAAACAACACCAACGTGTACCAGGATGTTCAACAATGCTTCTGACTAACTATGTCTGCTTTAATGTATACCATAAGTGATATTAGTTTTTTAATTTTCAAAGGAACATATTTCCATAATATTAACTTCAATACTTTAAACTCAGTTATGTATAGCTGGATAAAAAAGTTAAATAGAATCCAAAAATATCATAATATACAGGTTGATCCGTGCAAAAAACAAAAGTTAATGTCGCATAATATTCAGATGTAAAAAAATAAAAAAATTCAACAGAAACAATTTTCAGAATAGTCACCAAAAAAATAAATTTGCAAAAGGGAAATACCTACCTATTTTTGAAAAAGGAAATAAGTATTTTGTGATTTTAAAGTGTTTTTATTCTTTGTGTTATAGTAGTATTAATTTAGAGTGGTTTTTATTTTATCGGATTCTAGATTATAGGAATTTAGTGATATTTTTATACCAAATATATAATTATTGTTACGAAGTCGATTATTTGCCAATCCTATTCCAAATTCAAAAATATATCCTTGTTTAATCTTTAATCCAGCAAAAAATTTTCAGAAAAGTAAACTAGTAACAAATTAAGAATATTGTGTCTTTTGCACTCACAGAGAATTGTCACATGCTGGAAAGTTACATTGTGTGCAATAAGAACAGTTTTCTGGCATTGGAGAGGTGTTATGAACTATTTCCTAAAACGTGCCTGTTGTAGGTACAGTATTTTTTGCATTTGTATTGTAAGTAACTTAGCTGTTCACATAAGAAAAAAAAAGAGTTTTATGTGCAGAACTAAAAGAGATTTCAGTTTGTTAAATTGTTCCGACGCCATGCTCAAACGTTTTTTTTTTTGTTTCAGCACAAAAAATTTTAATAATCTCCCAAATCAGCCTATTATCTATCTTTAAAAATAAGAAGTTAGCAATAGTAAACACTTAATTATCGTGCAGGCTGTATGTAACGAATCCAGAATAAGCAGTTAATAAAAAAATAGCTGTGAAAATCACCATGAGAAATACTGCTAAAAAATTAAAGAGTCCCCAATTTTCCAATTAAACTGTGGTATCCAAATTGGTCCTAAATATTTAAGGAGATCAAACAACCATTTTTAAAAGCACCTGGCGTCCATTTCAATGAATTTCTTAACACATTTGAAAAGTTGCCAAGGAGAGTAAGTAGTGGTACCTCTTATTGCATATACTTAGTGAGTAGAAGAATTATTATTATTATTATTGTTTTGTAAAAGGTTTTGAAAAAATGTTAATTCAAACTAAAAGTCAAGAAAAAAGAAAAACTGCCTGTGTCCTTGAGACATTTACTTCAAATTTGATACCTAATTGTTAGATACTTTGTGAGATTTGTGAGTCTTGATAGTTTTTTGCAAAAACATCTACTGATTATTCTTATGTAATATTAAGTATGTCACTCGAATAAAATCAACTCGGTGCTATAAACTTACCACACACAAAATAAGAGACATCAAACTGGTATTTTGGTAAAAAAAAACATACTTATAAATTATGATTACTGACACTGAAACCTTACACCGACAAAAATTACCTGTAAGTTTAAGATTATAATATAGGATGTCTCTGTTTTAGAGAGAAAACAAAGATACCCGCTATGCTCCCCAAAGAAAGAGAAATTGTCGTTCTCCAACACACACTGAAATGCTTGTGCTACCTCAACATATGGCCCGCGAAGGGCACAGAATTTAACCCAGGGAAATTTTTCTATTTCAAGTACATTGCGTTTTCTGCATCTGCCTGTTCTCTGCTTTGTGCAAACATCTATCAACTGATTACGGGAGGAGGTAAGATACATTCAAACTCTGCTATAATAGCCATGAGATGTAACGAACACTCGCTTATAATACCTAAACGAATTTGAAATGCCAGAGACTAACGAGTAATACAGACAATTCCTTAGCGACATGTGTCAAAAGGAGACTCGCTTTTTAGCGAAATATCTTCTAAAGACATGAATAATATACAAATATTCCCGAAACTTGGTGCATGTTCGATAATCATATTAGGCGCACTTAGAATGATTGCAAGTCAAACGGCATACAGGGCAAGTCAAAAAATATAAAAATTGTACAAGAGCACAAGTACCCTTATTTCAAAAAATTCAGCAAAATGTTATTAAAAAAAGTTGTCTAGAATTAAAAGTTATGCCTAAATAACATGGCCTCATAAGAAAAAATATATTTTTTTGAAAAACATTAGGTAATAATCTCCTAAAAAAATTTTCTTTTAATATTCACCCTAAACAATTTCATAAATCAATCAAAACTAAATCAATTTCGCACAACTTTGTTCGAATTCAAGTATATTTGTAAAATTAACTTAGATTTTTAATTTTTTAGGGAATCACAAACTTCATGTTTGTTGCAACGATATTAAAGAAAACTTTCGCAAAAAAAAGAAACTGGAAATTAATTGATGAAAACAATTTTTTTTCTTAGGAGGCTATGTTTTGGTATATATAGGCATAGCTTTTAATTCTAAAGGACTTTTCTTAATAATCTTTTGCTGAATTTTTTGAAATAAGGGTACTTTGCTTTTATGCAATTTTTATATTTTTTTACCTACCCTGTATGCTGTTTAACTTGCAACCATTCTAAGTGCACCTAATATGATTATTAAACATGCATCAACTTTCGGCAATATCTGTATTTTGGTTGTGCAATTAACAAAGGAAGTCCCATATGTTGCACACTTACATGACCACACTATACAGGGTGGCCCACCACGAACTGCATCGATCTATATATGGAAAACTAAAAGTAGGAAAATTCTGAAAATTTGGCACCTCACCAATGCCGATGGGCGCTGCTGGCTGCTCAACTAAAATATTTTGGTGAATCTGGCACTTCCGGCTATACCGGAAGTCGATATCTACCTTCTTATTTCAAATGGAACACCATGTATATTATTGCATTTTTGAATTCTAGGCATCATTTTGGAACAAAAACATGCAACATGTCCTATGTCTAAATCCAACCGTTTTTGAGATATTTGCATTTTTCCGAAAAAAATTACAGGTGCAGACCTAGAATCAATTAGCAATTTATACGAGGAAACCGCGAAATTTCAAAACGAATTTTTGGCATCATCAACAAAGTAATATCAAGAACGTGCGATACATTTGGGGCTCGCTATCCACAAAAAAACAAAACCATCGCCAAACACAGTTAAAAAAATAATAAAAAATTTTAAACAGTATGGATGTGTCAGAGAACAATCACTTTTGATATAACTTTGATGCATTCTCCGTAGGTAATAAACAAATTTAAATAATCTTCGTTTGTGTAATTTAAGCGCGCCGGCATTATTGTTGACAATAATTTATAAACCAAGTGACATTTCCTCAGCCGCGATTGGCTTTTCAACGTCCACGGCTGATATGATTTTCCAAGGGTTAAGCAAATCCCGCATTTTATGGGCGAAAAGTGGGTTTTTCGTAAATTAATCGAAAATTACTGCATTTAGGTATAGGAAACCTTACACAAAGTTGTCATCATTTTTAGTGGTGAATAAGATCGCATTAAAAAAAAAATGGGGGTTTCCATTTGAAAATTTCGAGATTTAAGCACATTTTGAATGTAATTTTTATTCATATTTTGTGAACACCCTGTATAAGAACGGATTTATTTCTCAGCAGAGATCACTAGGTCAGGGCTTCTGTTATACACGATGCCAAAAATTCGTTTTGAAATTTCGCGGTTTCCTCGTATAAATTGCTAATTGACTCTAGGTCTGCACCTGTAATTTTTTCGAAAAAATGCAAATATCTCAAAAACGGTTGGATTTAGGCATAGGACATGTTACATGTTTTTGTTCCAAAATGATGCCTAGAATTCAAAAGTGCAATAATATACAGGGTGTTCCATTTCAAATAAGAAAGTTGATATCGACTTCCGGTATAACCGGAAGTGCCAGATTCACCAAAATATTTTATTTGAGCAGCGCCCATCGGCATTGGTGAGGTGCCAAATTTTCAGAATTTTCCTAGTTTTAGTTTTCCATATATAGATCGATGCAGTTTCGTGGTGGGCCACCCTGTATAGTTCTTTAATAATTAATTAATACATAAAATTATTACAATTTTTAGATCTTAAACTGAAATGAGAATACTTACTTGTATACTTAGTCATACATTTAAATTAGTTGGAGTTAAAGCTAATTTAGTTGTTTGTTGTGTTTTTTTAAGTAATCTGTTTTAGTTTGTTATTTTATGTTTGGTATTTTGTAGGTAGGTACTACCCACATCTAAATAAAAATATTTAATTTTTATAAACTTTTTCTTACAAAATTTGTTGCAAAGAAACAAAATTTTGATTTCGGGACCATTTTTTGGGACTTTCGGGACTTAACGTTTGGGGCCAAAGTCCCTAATACCTTTTCGGTTCCGGGATTTGGGAACCCTAATTCTAATAAATGGCCGGTGTAAATTTTTCAAAAGGTACTTACAATTGATTTATGGTTATGTTGTAATATACCGTTATTTATGCCAAGGAAACCTGCGAATTTCCTTAAATTGTTCATTAATGAACCGAGTGAAATTTAGACATAATTAACATTTCAGGTGAAGGATTTGCCCATTTGGACACCGACATAGCCAACTTTCTCTCATGTCTCAGTTACTACTACTACTGCTCTGGATTCGTAAGGAACGCTCCAAAATTAGCAGCTGCCTACGCGGAATTATCCGACTTTGAATCCTTCGGCAAGCCGTACACATTCGATAAAGACAATGGCCGCCTACACAATACCTCTAAATACGTCTCCCTGGCGCTGCTCTTCATACCTCTGAACTCGTCAATCTCAACACACCAAATATACATACACACCCGATTTTTGGAGATGGCTAGCGGTTTAATCTTTGGAGCAAACATAGAACTGGGTGGCCCAAACGGGAAAATGATAGTGTTTGTGTTTTCGTTATATGTCAATGTATTGACACTCATGGCCGCGTGTTTCGTTGCTTTTGCTCTCACGGAATCCATAAAACAGTTGGAAATCAGATGGAAGCACGTGAAGGCGTGTTTTATAGAAGCTTTTTCCGAAAGAGGCTGTGATACAAGGAGGAAGTTGTTGGGAAAGTGTATTGAGTATCATGTGAGGATGTTTGAGTAAGATTTTTTTATTTAGCTTTATAGGTGGTATTTAATATTTAAAATACACAGCTAAGTAACAGCACATTTTGCTATGCTACTAACAGCTGTTCAAAATAAAAAAAAATGATTTAAAAAATCTGATTATCATACCCATCTCCCTTATTCCTATTAAGGATAAAACAAATAAATAGATAGATAGATAGACACCTTTAGAATTGCCAGTACGACAGAAAAGCTTCTCTGATTTACCACTGTTAATAACAAATTCGCAGGATACTCTGTTTTATAGTAAAATATCAAAATATCTACCTATTTTTTTGTCTTACATGAGAAAATTATAAAGATTTTTTGTGCACAATTGAATTAAATCTCGATCTGAGAACTAATATACAACTTTCTCTCCAGTCTCAGCTACTACTAAAGTTTCATTTAAAAAAGTACAATTCTTTCCCAAATCAACTTATGGTCTATCTTCAATAATAAAAAAGTTATAAATAGTGCTGGGACTAAATTTGGAACAGCATATACAGGGTTAACTATCACTTAGTACAAAAATTTTTATGGCAGATAAAGAAAAATTAGACTTGCCAAAATAAATTTTCAAAAATTTTCTAACATTTGTCTTAAACTTAAATTTTTTTTTTCAAATTGCTTAAAACCTTTCAAAAAACGCCGCCTATGGAGGCCCGCGAGACGTGTCTTAAAATTTCGCCTGTCAATGGGAGTTACAGGTAGTGAAATAGCACGGCGTTGCCACGTCTATCGATTTATCCGGGGAAATTCCCAATAAATTACGATTTCCTTTTAAAAACGATTACTTTCTAAGGAACATGTAGAATGCCTATGAAACACCTACCTTACTGACATTTCCAGGATTGAATATTGCACCATTTTGTTTTCTTGCTTTTTTACATTAAAAGTCACACAACTACACAACACAACATTCATCACATTTTCTAAATCTGTTGGGGACCTCGTTTCCCTCCGCCATTCCTTTTGTTTGTACTTAGCCTGACGACCACGGAAGAGGATCCCTTCACCAGAAAAACTCCGAAGGGCAACCAAAAAACACAACTGCACTAGCACACATTGCACATGCAAAGCACTACAGTAACTGTTCAAAGAGGCCGCCGTTCACCTCGATGCACAAAAATTCACTCGGTTAATTAAATTGAATTAAAAATTTCATAGCGACAGTATACCAATAAGTTGTATGGGTAGTGCTGATATGTTGAAATTTAGGTGAATGCACTGGGAAACCTGTTTGATTTAGTTTAGGGGGATATGGGAATACTTCAGTTTGCGCGTTGTTCAACATCGCGTCCTAACTTGTGCGGGAGAGCCAAGAGGGGAAGACAGTAGTAGTGGAGTAAACGGCACATGGGCAGCAGTCCGCTTTCGCGGGTCTCGTGGTTTTTGGGACTAAAAAGGCGGAGAAAAGGGAAGCTGGAGTGTAGTGAGAAGCCCGAGGCAGGAGAAGGAAAATTGTGGAGAATTTGAAGACGCCCTGTGCCCCGGATACAGGAAATCAAGAGGTGTTGCCAACGCGGACCGACCTTGCCCCCAGGCGACCGGTACTCGGCGCCAAGCCAAGCCAAAAGCCTCGGAGTGTTGTGTACGAGGGAGCGGCACGATTAGTGAACATCCAAGCAAGGGAATCAACTGGACCAAAGTTGTTGATGCATGGTGGGTGAGTTCATACAGAGATTTGTTTGAGTAAAAAGGTATTTTCATGCTTCCAAAAACAACGGCAACACCGCGGAAATCTGACAGTATGTTCCGAAGCCATATTGGATGACTTAATTAGAGGCGGATATTTACAGGGAAAATAGGGGTTTTTACCCTTTTTTTCAAGATTGTAAAAAAAAATCTAAAAATATGTATCTATGTTTTCTTAAGCCACCCTGCGCGCATGGTAAAATTGTTTGTACTAAGTGATAGTTAACCCTGTATATCGTTCCAGTTTAAAAAATCTCAACTATGCTACGCTTCATAAAAAAATAGAGAAATTTAAAATTCTATCATGGTTTCACAGATATTTTTACTAAATAACGTAAACTTATCAGTGCCTGACACCTTAAGGATTGATTTATCAAATTTTAATCTATAAAAATCAGTTTCGCGCATTTATTGTTGATTCTTAATATGGAGTAAGTAGGAGACACATCACTGGAAATAATTACCAACAGCCCAAATCAAATCTGCATATATTTTTTTATAAACAATATTTTCATATTTATATTTTTTCCAGTAGCTGACAGTGATTTTTGACTAGACCCTTAGCCTGAATCTGATAAGCCCAAAACCTGACACCCTATAAAAATTGTCACAGCAATTTTTAAAAAGGAAAACACAAGTGATAATTGTATGTAGAAATGTTTATAATTTATTTGTACATTCTCATTTCTGGAACATATATCGTAACTTATTCTTGAGTAGAAAACTTTGGGTTTCCACTTTTGGAAATTGGTATTTGTGCATATATGTCACAGTTGTTATTAAAAATAATGTTCACTTTTATTTACCTATTTCTTTTATTTTTCTATGATGATTGATTTTGATTTTATTTTATTGATTTTATTTGGCTCCAACTGTTTTTTTTCCCATTTAATATTTTCTATCTGTTTTCTATTTATTGTTCTTCTCTTCCCCTCCCTCATTTCTCTCCCTATCTCTCTTTTTTTTTTTCTTATAAAAATACTGTTTCTTCTCTTCCAGTGAAATGACAGAGGGCATAAATTCTCTATAGTCATTTATTAACTACACATCTTTGAACTTATTTTGAATAATTGAATTTATTTTGACATGGTAAACTTGTAAAGATCGTAATAGTAGTTATTAGTGTGTTCAGCACTTTCGGCAAGATTTTGCCAGTGACTGATGCCTAAGTCAGGATTTGGCTTAGCATAAACATAAAATAAGCCAATAGCCAACCAAAATCTTCAAAAACTTAAAATTGTTCTAAATTATCATCTTACTTTGTTTGCTTAGAAGTATAAGCCACAAAAATTAAGACGGGTTGAAAAATCTACACATAAACACGCAGTTACACACTATTTTGTACAACACTGAACTAAAAAATTTCGCTAAGAAACCACAATGAATATAACCTCTATAAATTGAAATGTCAGTAAAAATAGAGAAACCAAGATGACTAACTTAGGAACATACATAACTCATAACTGTGACTTCTACCAACATAAACATATTAATATAATGGATTTATATCTGCTTATTAGCTTATTTTTCAATTAAATAAAACATGTGTCAGGTTTAGGCAATGTGTATCAGACACTGGTACGTTTACGTTACATAGTGTGATCTATACACAGGCATATTTTCGAATCAATACTATTTGTCTTCAGCATAGAAAGAAAAGAGTACTAAGTTTGTAGATGACTTACTGTCTTCTTCGTCTGGTCTGCTAAGGCCCGACCAAAAACCTTCTGTTGATTTTTTAATCGTATCATTTTTTACAGGTTGTCTCAAACTATGAACAAACTGTTTGAACCACAATTTTACGCTCAATTCTTGCTTACATCGTGTATTGCAGGATGCTGCATGCACTCTATTATCCAGGTGAGTATAGAGATAAGTTTTCAACTTCTATTTAACCTAAATACTATTATAGGCTAACAACAACACGGAAATTCTAAATTCTGTCAACCTACTTACGAGCTGGGTGGTTGTGTTATTTATGCAATGTGTTTATGGTCAATCGCTCATAGAACACGTAGGTTCTTATTTAATTTAACTTGAAAGTATTGTTCGCTTTCGTTTTCAGAGCATTTCTATTAGGGATGCCATATTTCAAACAGAATGGGATGATCTGGATATAGATACCAAGAAAGACTTGATAATGGTTGCATCACGATGTGTCAAACCGGTCTGTCTTTCCGCGAAACCTTTTGGTATCCTTTCTCACAATACAATAGTGCAGGTAACTGTTAAAATTAATGACAAATACTGACTATATAAATGAGATTCTTTTAAGATATTGAAGGCATCCTACTCATGGCTGGCACTTATTACAAGTATCAATTAACATCAAGTGACTTAAATTTATTTATCACACTAAATATTGAGTGCCTTGCAGACTTTGGCATTTGTAATTTTGAAATATAGCTTATAGCAGCATCGAAATAATGTGCTTTGTATGATAACTTTCCCAATACAATTTTCCAATAACCCCAATGAAAAACCCACTCAAAGCAATTGCGATAATATTCAATGAGGACAAAAAATGAGGACAACCAAATTTCCTCAAAATCGAATTGTATACTGGTCATGACTGTGACTCAGGAGAGTAAAAAAAATTTAGAGGACAGACACACAGATACAGAACAAAAGTGCCACTGACAGATATAGCAGCCACTCATATGTACAGGGTGTTCCCGTATATTTTTACCCATACCTAGACCCTTTATTTTTCGAGTTAGAAAAAAATTACTTAAATGAAAGTTGTAGGTTTTTTTCTGAACCGCTAGGATCTGTTACTAGATAAAACAAATGAGCGTCGCAAATTTATGAAAAAATATAAACTTACTTTTTTTAATGGAACGCCCTGTATATTTGTGAATCTTTTAATTGCACGCATTTTTCCGATTCCGACAATATAAATATGTTATATGTTTGCTCTAAGCATTCGCATGATATTCCAAATTGCAGATAAATACGATCTTTATATTTAATCAAGGTTGCCATGGAAAAACATTTCAACTTAGGCAAGACTATTCCTGTCAATCCATTATTTTTGGGACAATACACCTTGATACCCTACAACTATCGTGTAAGTGATTTTTTTCTAACTCGAAAAATAAAGGCTCTAGGGGAGGGTCAAAATATATGGGAACACCCTGTACAGCTCATCAATTAAATAATCTGCCAACCGTGCATATGGCAGGTCGATTTTGTTACCACGTTATTATTAACTCGTTTTCTTGTCCTCCTATTTGTCTGTTCGTCAAATTTTGCAATTGATTTTAAACAAATTTCCCAATGAGCGAGACACTTGAAACTTTAAACATAGTTCAGAACTGGATGAAAATACAATACTAACTAGCTATACACATATTATTGTTATTTGTTATTATACTAGTGGACATTTATGAACAGATAAGCACATGCATTGGTAACTAAGAAGGATCTGGAATTAATTAATAAACCTGAAATTGTCTCTGTCATAATCTCAACAAGATGTTGAAAATCGATTGCACCCGTGTTTATTTTGTTTTTGGTCCAGAAGATGGCACTCTCGCCAAGTCTGTTAAATCTCATTCGTCATTGTGAAACAAGTCAAAAACGAAATGTCGGGTGCAATGAAAAGTAAATGCTGTATTTTGCTGTGGTACCTATCTCGTCTTACGCAATTAATGGAAGTGATTATTAGAGAAAAACATTGAAAACCGTATAAAGTGCATCAATTTCCAATAGATAGACGAAAAAAGTAAGATCCCGTTTTTTAACAAACACTGTATTTCGAAAACGAAGCAACATTTGAAACACTGTTATACCACATCTTCGTCTTAAAATTAGGTGAGGATTTGCCTATTTTATTTTATCAGAGGTTAAGAAACACCCTGTAGACCAACCCCTTTTCAGACAAAATTACAAGGAATGGCTGTTACTTATCTATTTTTTATACAGTGACAGATGGTTGTCACAGGTAAATTTGTTTGACTATTTTTAAATTAGAATAATTAACTATTTCTTTTTAATCTTCATTTACTAGGATAATGTCACAATGGTAGTATTTCTTTTCTCGGTTCTTTTCTATAGAGAAGCAACATTCTTTAATAATTTATTTAATTTCATTTAATTTACATTATTATTTACATTGCAATATATAATACGATAAACAAAAAGTAGCGGTATTTTCACTGTTATAATAAATTTTTGTTTTGTTTTAGTTTAAATGTTAAAATGTAGAAGTAACCAAATCTTAAAACAGGCTACCTACAACCTACAAACATAGAACTACCAAAAGAAGTAATCAAGTTTGCACAATAAGGGGAAGTTAATAAGCTGAAAATAAATATGCAACAAGTGCCATTATTCTTGTTTGAACAAAGGATGTAATGGTGGATGATGTACAGTGTGTCCACATGCCATAGGTGTAAATTAAACGAAATTAAGAATTTTCCAGATTTCTGTAAAATTAGACGAGTGGATTGTCATTTTGCGAAAAAGTTCCTAGACAAACATAAACAATGGGGAACCACAAAAAGTGCCTGTGTCCATATAACTTTTATCTTGCGCGTTTTAACAGATTTGGTTTAGTTTTAAAAATAAAGGTAAACTATTTGAAAAAACCTATTTATTTCTGACAGAGAGCACATTTTTTCATTAAAAAAATACGATTCAAGCATACAACTTATTTTTTCAGTAAAAAAGAATTTTTTTTGTTCATAAATATATAAGTACAAAGAAATTGATAAAGGTCCTATACCTATTCCATAAAAAATTATATGTGGTTTCAAAACCTAAGAGAATTTGTTTCGACCTTCTTAGTAAAAAAACAAACAAAAGTCTTTATGAAATTTTACTGAATTTTTCGACCCTATAGTATTTTAGTAAAGTTAAAAGATATACCACTTTTAGGAAATATAACAGAGACCATTTTCAATAATACAAATATTAAGTTTTGGTACCAAAGGGCCGAGCCAATGACAACGACCAATACTTGAATTAATAATAATAATAATAAAATAATAACAATAATAATTAAAATAATATTTTTTAAAAGAAGTTTAAAAAAGTTATTCTAAATTGACTTCACCTTCATTGTCGTCTTTTTCCAATCCATGTTTGTTTTATTCTCTTTAGTAGTTTTTTCATTTTCGATATCTTAACCATACGTCGTGATGATACTTGTCAGAGCTAAGAACATTTATGTTGAATGGGTTAATTCCCCAGTTTATAAAGCCACAAGTAACACAGGTCTTTTCTAGTTCAATGCTGGTGTCGGGATGGTTTTTAGAAAATTTAAAAATGTTTCACTACTTATTCTGCCATTTTTACTGGCTGCAAAATTCATTCCCGGACAATCACTTTCTTCTTTAATATCTGGTATCCAGTTAGCCAATAAATTAGGCCCTTTGAAAATAACCGATGGCTCTGCTTTTGCCACATCACCAGCTACCAAATAGGTTACGTTTTCTCTGACACCGCATCTGGTAGTCCTTGATGACGGTTTGCCTTTTGCCCCAACTGCTTTTGTTTTGTACAAACGCTAGTCTCATCAAGGCTCCATTAAGAAAAAGGTTTATTGAAAAAATTTAGCCCGGTGTAGAATATAGCAAATCAAAATACTCATTTGTAATGAAGAGGTCACATCATCTCACAGCATTCCTGTGATATCTTTCTACGATAGTAGGTAACCTTCTTACTTTACGGGTCTTGATACAGACTATGTTTTTTTGACAGACAAATTATGGCGAGTTCTAAATCGCATCAACCAATCCTTGTCGGGACGACCATTCTCAAATGGAGTTTGGATTTTATTTTTGTTAAAATATTGCTGTATAATATCCAGGAGCTCTTCTCTTGGTAAGCCAAATCCATTCTTTTCTAATGTTCTAAGAGGTCACATCATCTCACAGCATTCCTGTGATATCTCTCTACGATAGTAGGTAACCTTCTTACTTTACGGGTCTTGATACAGACTATGTTTTTTTGACAGACAAATTATGGCGAGTTCTAAATCGCATCAACCAATCCTTGTCGGGACGACCATTCTCAAATGGAGTTTGGATTTTATTTTTGTTAAAATATTGCTGTATAATATCCAGGAGCTCTTCTCTTGGTAAGCCAAATCCATTCTTTTCTAATGTTTTGAGATGCTCCACAAGCACATATTCATCTTCTTTTTTTACCGCTGTACGGCGACCTCCCACCTTTTTAATCTTTTTACCTCGACGACCAGTTATGTAGCACTGAAGAGTACTATATGGAATCGTATATTTCTTTGCGGCCATTCGCATGCTTATTGTGCCGGTCTTAACATCTTGCAGAGCAGTTTGCAGATGTTCGGCATTATAACCGGCTCCTCTTTTGAACCATCTGTAACAAAATTCTCACTGTAACTCTCGTCGCAAAAATGCATTCAACAGGTCACACTTTGTCGTCAAACTATGAGTTCACTTTCCCCATTTTGGATCTTTCCCGGGATAAGTGCAAGCACAAGAATAAACGGGTGCAAACGTCGTTTTGCCTAATCCACCAAAACGCACATGCCTTTGAGGTTATAGCATAATGGCTTCCCGCGAATTCTGCAAATGCTACTGAGGCACTGAGCTCTGCATAATGTTAGGTGGCCAAATTCAAATTGGAACTTTGCTATTTTAGTTTGAAATGAAATTAAGAAGGAAATTCAATGAATGTTAATTATTAAAAAACAAAGCTAAAATTATTGCAGGTAGGACTGTAGTTATATTATAAAATGTAATTAGATTTGTGATATAATTTTTCCGGTATAAGTTGTTATCTCCGATTATTGAAACAAGTCTTAGAAATTTTGAAACTAGATATGTAGGTATGTATTCAACCTTATTAACCATTCAACACAACCATCCAAACCTAAACCTAAATTGAATTAAGGTCACAACTTTTATTTTTGGAAACACATATTCATCAAACCTATGTTTTACAAGCTTTTGCAACTGTATTTTAAACCACTTCCACCCAACCGATTGAACTAAAATTTTGCACACTCTTCTGGTGCTGGTGACAATACAATCTAGTATACTCAATATTGTAATTACTACCTATTTCTTTACAACTTCCTTGACAGGGGTATCAAATGAAAGGGTTTGATGAGTAGAAAAAGATAACCCGGCGGTTAATTTTAGGAGGCGGTATAAGCTGGTCTAATAACTAAAAATAAATCACATTTTGTTGCTATGTAGCTCACGACGCGACACCTTCAATTTGATCGTCGTCTGCAAACATAACATCTGAAACGTTCTCCTATTCATCATCTTATTCATCTGTACGTTGAAGATTTTACTCCCACCCTGGATTTTTGGACGAAAATAAAAAAATTTAAGTGAAAATATCCTAAACGCAGAATATACAACATTGATTCATTGATTGAATATAAATTGGAAAATTGGCATGTAATAATGTGTAACATGATACATTTATTGAAAAATATACTTATTATTAACGAAAAGACGAATGGTAAAAAACTTACAGTCTCAGCTTCACAAACACAGCTTTTTAATTCAACTGTACATATGTTTCGACCCACCTAGGGGGTCATCTTCAGCAGTAAAACATTATAACATCAAAAGATTTCTAGACATAGTCAACTTTGTAGTATGTGGAAAATTGAATTTTTAATTTTAAGTAAATTGAATAAAAGGCTTGTCAAAATATTTTATCATATATACAGGGTGAGTCGAAGTTAAACCGCTATACTCAAAATTTGAGTAGTATTTTTAAAAATAAATGGGGTTCTTCATATAACATTTTGTCCAAAAACGCTTCGTTTTCGACATACAGGGCGTCAAAGTTTTCTTTTAAAAACTGAAAAAAATTAGTATTTTCGGTTCCATTTATGCTATCGAGTTGAAAATTGGTACTTTTATGTTTTCTGGGACGGCGATTATGAACTTTCTATCAACTTTCTTCTAGCCGCTAGAGGGCGTTGGCTACGTCGTTACTTTCGAACAAAAGTGTTTTAAACTTTTTGTCGTTGAAAAATCTGCATTTTAAACAGCGGAATATTAAATTACATTCGATTTTGAACAAAAAATGTCTCTTACACAATTTAATTATTCCATGTAGTTGTTGGACTAAGATAATTGAAATATCTACCTAATTGGTATAATTAACCAAATAAAAATTTTAGTAGCTCTTTTCTTCTAATTGCTGCTCTAAAAATGTTTTATTATCACATCACTCTCAGTATAAAAAAAATATTTTAAAACGTTGTGGAATAAATCGTCTTCGATGACAGACATACTGAGTGACCCCTTTATACAGAAATTGCATCAATTTTTGATGTACCTAATGGCTTTTTTATACATCAAGTGTTCATTTGGAAACTATTATGTTCACTGGGAATGAAACCTTCATCCTGCTATGTTTATTTTGATGAATGATGGTAGAAAGGAAGACTATAATTCCCGGCATAATTTTTAAGAAATAAAAATGGCATATAATTGTCTTTCTGTTGTTATATTTTGTTTCCGTTTATCTTTTCAACATTCGTTTATCACAATCAAACCATTTACCTAGAATATATATTTTATTTACAAAGTAGATTAAAAATCATTTTTAACCCCTATTCACTGCTCAAGACATGTATTTATAGTCGTCAATGGGTTAACTGCTCCAGTGTATTGTGTTTGACCATAGACCAAGCTACACATAGACTTTCAGAGCCATTGTTGAAGTTTCTACACCAACTATTTTGTATAAAATTTGTTATGAAAACTTATAACTAGTCGTTACATATATTAGTCACAAAGTACTACACAAAAATTGGAATAGCGGCAGAATAATTGTGCAAAGCGTCAGCCGCTGCTCTCGTGTTTTGCATAGTGAAAGGATTAAAAACAAATAAAATATATATTGAAATTAAAAAATATATGTATTTCCAATTAGAGCCATTATATTTAAATAAACATTAAACTCGATTAAACCTAACAAGTTGAATAAATCAAATAAAAAAATTACTGATCGAAAAATTAACTATAAATAAATTGAATATAAATAAATATCACATTTTCTTTATGTAGATGTGCCAAACTTAAAGTTTTCATGTCAGTATTCTGGATCATAAATCCATTTCCATTTAAATATTTTTACAGTGTGTCCACATTGAACACGCTGTTAATTTTCGTTTGTTGACCGATTCAGATAAACTTTTATTTTGTTAGGTAGGTGTTCAAAACATGCATTCAACAAAAAAGAATAACTTTACTACTACTAGGGATTTTTTAAGAAGAAAAGACTACTAGATTCTTATATTTTAGAATCACTATATACCTATATGTACCAACTTTCATTGTTTAAATGCGAGAAGAAAAGTATTATTGTTATCGAATTTTAGAAATATTGATTGAAATTGTTAAAAAAATTTACTTTTTGAAAAATTACCCGCTCACTGAATGCATACTGAATACCTACCTAACAAAAAAATTATCAAATCAGTCAATAAATAGATTTTAGAAGAGTAATAAATCCTTAACATGGAAAAACTGTATAATACCTACTAAAAAATATAGGCACCTACTGCAAAAAATATTTTTGATAAGTACTGCGGCAAAACAATTTTAAATAATAATCACATTATTTTAAGGAGGCCCACTTTACTCAAAAAGCCTCTAGGTTTATAGACGAAGTTGTGATGTTAGTCAGTATGACTTTCAGAGGGCATTATGATGCATTTATACTCATAATAGTAAGGTGTGAATCAGAAAGTTAGCCTGGCTTCTTCATTAGTTGCAAAGGGCTGTTATAATGATTGTATCTACAGGCTGCCAATGATAAGTATAGAATTGTTGTTATAAAACTGCTGAAGACCAGATGCCGTACCTTTTGCATTTATGCCCACATATTGTATTTACTAAAATCATGGAATATTATTGCATAATTTTACATGCATACGCAAAGGGTATGCCATCTTTTATTCGGCAGTTTTATAACAACTTGTATACTTATCATTGGCAGCCTGTTCAAAAACGCAGAAAAAATATTTATTCAAATCCTTTGAGACCACGCTAACGGTATGCCTATCGTTTTCCGAGAATTTTTTTATACTGATCTTCATTTTAAAACAGATGACAGCCCAACTAAAATAGTGCCGAAACACATAGTTTGCTTATATCATGGGAATATACGCATCGTAATAACCCCTGAAAAATATACTGAATAAAATCACAACAAAAAATCTGTCTATTATTTTGTTTGGAAAATGTAAAAATAACTATAGCACAAAAAACTATCATCAAAAACTATATCCCAAAACTTCTGCATAGAATTTTACAGTTTTGGGCATATTTTCATTGACCTAAAGATCTTGCCTTTTATGTTGTAAAATTGCTGGTAGAAGTTGTGATGATTGAAAGATGTGAAAGAAGCCAGCTAAGTAACTGTCAAGCCAACTTCGGATGAAGTTTCCTAATGTGCTTCTTTAGACTTTCCTTATGCTTTGTCGCAAACTCGCATCCCAGACACTTGTGCACCACCACATTTGCCCCATGTGTCAGATCTATATGCCTCTTCAGGTTGCTGGCCTGCTTAGTCTGGTATTCGCAAAGGACGCAACTATGCAAAGTGACTCTTCCGTCGTGTTTATCTTTTAGATGTCTATTCAAATGGCCTCTACGTTTAGTTTGGTAACAGCAGAAATCACAGTTTAGGTAGGTAACATTTTTTCCGTGCACGAACTTCATATGATATTTGAGATAAGTTTTATTGGTGGTATAGTCGCATTTAGGGCACTTCGCGACTTCCAAAATGTGATGCTTGTATTTGACGTGATTGGCTAGCGTATATTTATCCCTGCACTTGAATTCACAATGTACACATGACACGCTGTAAGTCTCGGCGAAATGTACATAATTTATGTGTTTTTCCAGCGACGATTTGTATACTGTATGGAAATCGCATGTGGCGCATTGAAAATACTTCCGCAATTTTTCTGTGTGTTTTACCAACTGGTGTTGGTTAAGCTGGTGCACATCTTTTGTGGAAAATTGGCAGAAAGAGCAGTTGAGGATTTTTGAATGCATTCGACGAATGTGTCGTTTCATGTTAACTTTGTATAAAAGTTTGCGGCAGAATTCGCAGTGCACTTTTGGGTAGACCTCTTCGACCTTCTTCGGTTTTGATTTTTTTCTCACAGCCTTACACCTGAAGAGAAGAAGGCCAGAATCACTTCCAGGGATGAACTAGAGGAATAAGTATAATATGCTGAAGGGTATAAGAAATATTATGCTGTTTAAGTGATCTAACAAGTGTATAAAGTTTCTATAAGTTTCATTTTATTGCATATGACAACTAACTTTGAAGATTATTTATATGAACATGCAGATGAGTACACAAATCAAATTTTGAATTAATATGATATTGCTACATTACGCCACACTTATATTCTAAATGTGGTTTGTGTAGACATATGCATTTTTCGGTTTCAATGTTAGCGGCCACTTGTAACAAAAAATCAGCTACTATTGCTACGGTAGTTCGGAGCATTGTGAACTATTTGGACTGCATGTTTTTCTGCCTTCAATCGACCTTGATTCGATTCTACGTCAGGGCAGACCGCATGCACATGTCTATAGAGAAACACCACTGATGGCTTAGAGCGCTAAACAAATTGTGGATTGACGGTATTGCTCCTTAATAGCTTTATCTGCGTGATTTACTAATTGTCCTACACTCACTGGAATTACTACGGTTTTCCGTAGTACTTGAGCGAATGCTATCCTAGTTCCATCGGGAAAAGTTGGTACTAGTCGCAAATAACAACTAATACAAAATAATAGTAAGTGCCACCTTTCCCCTGCACAAGCATTTGGTTGGTTTTGGGGTACTCCTAAATTGGAGTATTATAAAGATGATAATTATTATTATTGTAATTAATTATTATCACAATAAATTTGTCGACAACATTTTTTGGGGGCAAATCATTTTTGCTTTGATTTTAAATAGATATAGATAGTGTTGTGTTAAATGCTTATTCACTGAAGAGTATTTGTAAGGAAAGTAATATAAATAACCTAACAAAATTTGGTTTACATATTTATTAAGCTTTATCAATTAGTACAATACTTATGAAACTTTGATATTCAAATTATATCATTGAATACCCATATTTGCATTTTAGTATATTAATAAAATAACTCCCACTTATAACTAACTTACCTTGCACCTTGCTCTTCACCTGAATATCTGACAATAGAATCACTAATTTCTATTTTCAGGTTCATAGTATTTATTTACATGAATAACAAAATTAATTACTTTCTCCTATATGGAATTTTCACAGTCAAGTGGCACCTACAAAATTACTTTTGAATGGTTTTTTTTTTAAATACAGTTTAGCCATTCTTGAATGATATTGAGTACATAACATAACAAATATACTGCATTCTGCCCGATCCTGTATTTAATTATTTGAAAAAAATAATTCCTACATAAATTAAGATGGATGTTAGTACTTATACTAATCTTGAAATACATTTCAACACAAGAGCCAATAGTAAATAAATAATAAACTAATGAGCAACTTACTTTTTTATTCTGAAAGCAGTCACAAAGAGAAAATCACACTACACTACTGCCGTTGCTGATAGCACTAAAGCTCAAACGAAGTCCGTACATTTCAATGTCATTAGCCTATTGCCAGAATAACACTTCGGCTAAGTTTAGGACTAATTTTTAGTCAATTTATACTTGTTTTGACTCATCCCACTTTCTACATTGATAAATAAATAAACCACCACTTATGTAGATACCACGAATGGCATCGAAATTTACCATTATTCGTTTTAGAATTTTACTAATATTGTATTTGTATGTTATTTTAAAAAATATGAAAGAATCCCATTTATTTTTAATTTGAGTCGCACTTTTTCCACTGATTCCATTTTCTTTCATTTTGTTTTCTATAAATTTGTAGATTTAGTTGTTGCCATACTTTTTGCCATCAAATAAGACAAGCACATTTTCTTCCCGGAAAATTTCTAGCAAGGCAACTATTTCTTGATCACGCCAAAAATTCCCTGTTACATTAATTAAGGCTGATGCCATTTTTAGTCAAAAGGTGAGCCAGGGACTCTTTAAAATAAGGGGACCCAGCATGTCACAATCTATCACATAGGAAAAGTGAAGCCTTGAGGGGAAGTTTATTTTCTGTGTACTCCAAGACCACATAATATGTTATATGTCAGTGTCCAACTGCCATCAGGTTTTATGTGACATGTCAGTGCCATAGATTCCAAAGGAGGCAAATTATTTCCCATCATAGATCACAATTTTTAAGTTTTCTAACTTCCAGATAGTCAATTAAAGGTAACGCGGCCGCCTGTAGTAGTCCCAATAATTGCAACCAGATTTTCCTTGTCTCACCTTTAGTAATCCTACAATTCCCATTACGTGGGCATTACGTATAAGTAAGTAGTTCAAAACAAAAATGGTATTTGGTAAATTTTAATATATTAAACAGGTAGCTTCAGCCAGGTCTTTTTTTAAACAGTTTTTATCTACGACTATAAGTTTATTTTATACATTATTTGTGAGGTACCTTGGGAGAGAAATAAAATTACAAAAATTTTATAATGAGCACCGAGAAAAACTAAATGATTAGAACTAAGTACAAGACCTAATCTTATTAGTCCATCCCAAAATCTGTGAAAGTTCTTTGGGTAGATACATTCAACAAGGGAAGAAAGTTCAAGTACGTACCTATTATACCTACATATTACAAATGGTTCGAGGAACCTGGTAACAAGGTGCAATAGCGACAAGTTATCAAATAAGCAAAATCGGCACTGACTTACCATACTTATATTACTTAAATTCCCGGAAATAATTTCAGAAAACCAAATTCAAATATAAAATAAATTTGATTCATTTGGCACTTGCCATATTCTGTGTTTGTTGACAGAACATTGTCAAGACTAATTTTGAGAAATCATGGAAACCATTATTAATTTTTACTAACATTCAAAGTACCTGTTATATTCATAGATTCTCCAATAAAATGGCATACTTGGCATCATTGAGACCATTCGAATGAGGAAAGAAACGGCCTCACTTTGGAAAGTATAATGCTGGGTCCCCTTACTTTAAAGGGTCCCTGAGGTGAGCTAATATTTAATATTTTTTTCTTTGACTTATTAAATGTCTCAAATGACAAACAAGAATCAGAACCAAGTGTGTATAATAAGTCTAAACTCGATACAATCACCGTTTTCATGCATTTGAATCCCGATCCCAGACAAAGCCGAATCGACCTTAATAAAACGCTTTCAAATCTAATTGAATACTCCATGAAAAGGTAGTGATTGCTTTCGGATACAGCAATTAATTTTCAATGAAAAACGATAATCCTGTCATATATCTTATGGTAGAAAAAAGAAACGAAAATCACCACGTATAACCTCCAGAATTTTTTTTTTTTAACCTGCTGAAGTGATCGGCATGCTTTCCGATCTTAAATTAACTCGATCAATGTCTAGTAATTTCATCATTTCTTCTTTACTCCACTCCACAATTTCATTAGAATGAAACTGAATGCACCTTGAATAACTGACGAATCGCGGATCAGGTCGTTGCCCATCTTTAACAAGTAGTGCCTTTAGATTGTAAGAGTTTTAACAAAAATAACTTTAAGTTTACTTGCATTTCTTAATAAGGTTTACAATAATAACGATAACAAAAAAACTTAAAATTAACTTTTTATCAAAACTTGAAATGTATCTTGGAAACGAAGAGTTTGTATAATAAAAGTGTACCTATACAGGGTGTCTACTTTTAAGTGTATACAAATTCATAAAAAATGTATTTTGTGAGATATTTTCGAAAACCTTTTTTTGTTCGAAAGGCCTTCAAAAACCGCCTCTTTTGACCTTTCTGCCATTTTCAAAATGCAAATCCAGGGCCGGCTGCGATTTTTTTATACCCCCGATCATAGGCGCCGACTTCTCAAAATTTGGCTGGGTGCCCAATGTATACAACCCCCCCCCCCCCCAAAAAAAAAACAGTTTTTTATTTATAAATATAAAATAAAAGTACTTAACAAAAAAAGAAACAGTTATCACCCTGATGATTAGAAAACAAAACGTAAATAGAATGAATCAAAATAAAGGTAATAAGACAGGTCTCGTAAAATTCTGCGGACTCTCATCCCGATGAATCAGCTGGATATCTGTCTCTTACTTCCTCCAAAGGGAAACAAATGAGAGGGAGATATCAGCTGATTCATCTTGATGAGAGTCCTCTGAATTTTAAGACGTGGTCTTTAAAGAAAAACAAAAAACGACTAGTTACCTACCTTACTTTGTGAAAATAACGCAAAAGTGCTTAGTCTTATGGACGATTTTTGTTATAAACTCATCACATAACTCATCCAGGCTTATGCTGTCTGCTAATTCTTTATAAATATTTAAAATCATAATATCATTCAGCCTTTTCTGACTCATTAGTGATTTTAGGCGAATAACCATTAATAACCGGTAAATACCAAATACGTTTACGCGATTCGGTTATTGTTGGTTATAGCTCTCTGACGGCACAAAGAAGCCCTTCATACATCATCGTTATAACCGACAATAACCGCAGTATTTACTCAACTCAGGAGCAGGGTAATTACCGCGTTTATTGAAAACAACAAATGTCATTTGCTAGATTTGCCAATTTGTATGAATTTGCATTTTTAAAAACTTATAAATAAACTCCTGGACAAAATTAACGCAACATCATAAATGTGCCACTTATTTGATGCTATTTTTTTTCTGAATTTATGATCCGATTTGAATGATTTTTTTGCATTGTAGGTTGGATCCTTGACAATGTCATAGTTTTCGCTGTTTATGATAAAAAGTTCATTTTCGATTTATACCGGCTGTAACAAAAATGTTATGTTTTTTTTTCCGAAAATTCGTATCACCCTGTGAAGTATACTAGCAACCGAAACACATAGCAGTTGACATTAGACGGTAGGTTCATCTTTCTTCAACATTTTCTTTTTTGGTTTACTTCATTATCTCTGTTATTAAAGGAGATACACTGTTTTATATCGTAACATGTTTTTATAGACTTTATTATTCAACACAGTCATTGTTGAATGTTTTCAAGTAGGCTATGGAACTTTTCTGACATTTCAAGCGATGTGTCAACAAATGTTGTGTTTTAAAGTTACAAAGGTCAAATAAAATTCGCCAAACCGATAAAAACTGCTCGGAAACTGCTTATTCAACGTTCGTTTCATATGCCCAGATGCCCGACGAGTATTTTAAAATTGAAAAATTTATCGGCAGAAGAAGCAGTAAGAGCTTTAACTTTGGTGGATGAAGGCTATTCGATGTGTCATGTTGCTAATGTTATAGGAAGACATCGTTCGACTACAAGTCGTATGGTTGAACGATTTAACGAGACAGGATCTTACTCTCGAAGGTCAGGCCAAGGGCGAAACCGATGTACCAATCCAAGAGGCAAACTGCTCTAAGAAACAGGAATATCACTATTACTAGGCTAAAAATTAAGCTTAGAACTGCTCGCCATCATACAATATCGTCTCGAACAATCAGAAAACGTTTAAATGAGGCTGGTTTAAACGACAGAATAGTCGGGCAACTGGGCATATGAAACAAAAGTTTAATAAGCAGTTTCTGAACAGTTTTTATCGGTATGGCGAATTTTATTTGACCTTTGTAACTTTAAAATACAACATCGCTTGAAATGCCAGAAAAGTTCCATAGCCCACTTGAAAACATTCAACAATGACTGTGTTGAATAATAAAGTCTATAAAAACATGTGACGATATAAAACAGTGTATCTCCTTTAATAACAGAGATAATGAAGTAAACCAAAAAAGAAAATGTTGAAGAAAGATGGACCTACCGTCTAATGTCAACTACTATATGTTTCGGTTGCTAGTATACTCCACAGGGTGCTACGAATTTTCGGAAAAAAACATAACATTTTTTTACACCCGGTATAAATCGAAAATGAACTTTTTGTCATAAACAGCGAAAACTATGACATTGTCAAGGAACCAACCTACAATGCAAAAAAATCATTCAAATCGGATCAAAAATTTAGAAAAAAAAATAGCATCAAATAAGTGGCACATTTATGATGTTGCGTTAATTTTGTCCAGGAGTTTACATTTGCTGATATAAGCAAGTGTAGTGATTTCCTATTTTCATCTAGATCCATAAATTTAAAAAAAATTAACATGAGTAAAAATATCTCTTGTAAATGTTGAAGGCTGAAGGTAAAGAGTGTGAAGATGTCCAGGTTCCAGGTTAAAGTTGGAGATATGGAAATAGCAAATCTTCTGTTAAATGTAATTTTTTTACATGCTTTTATTCATTTTGTGTAACAAATTAAACAAAACCCAACATATACAAATATACAGGGTGTTCCTCAACCTATACGCATAAAATTGGGAAATTGTAGCAGAGGACAAATAATGACTAATTATCGTAAAAAAATTTAATAAAATATTTTTTGTTTTGGAGATTCTATCAATTTATTTCAAATTAAAAACACAGAACTAGAATTTAGTGTAATAAAATAAAAATGATGTTAGCTCATCATAGTAACTGTTCAAAGTTATTTCCTTGATTTTCGATACACAGTTGAGCCCTGCGAATCCATGAAGGCCCCACACGATCGGCCCGTTTTGTTTGGTTTTTTTGTTTTGCCAGTTTCTCTGCCTCGCTGAATCACACGCAAAAAAACCTCAATTCCTGGATGCAATCTTTGAGGAAATCTTTGGGCATAAAGATGAGATGCATAGCCACTGAATTTTGATGTGCTTCTCCATTATGATAGTTCCATGTCCATAAGTTCTTCGTTTACGAAACAAGGTGCCATAGTTTTGTTACAGTCAAGACGTCATCGAAGACAGCTAACAACAAAGTACTGCTAAATACCGTACGTCCTATCATGACTTGTTTTCTTAATTTTGTATTATCTGTAAAAGTTTTTTCACTCCAAAACAAAAAATATTTTATTACATTTTTTTCGATAATTGGCCATTATTTGTCCTCTGCTACAACTTCCCAAGTTTATGCGTATAGGTTGAGGAACACCCTGTAGGTAGTAGTATTACATTTCTCCTTGGTTATTCGCCTAAATTACTTTTGGGTCAACCATACACATGTAGGCGAATTTCAATGGTGACACTTGTTGGTTATTCAAGGGCTAAAACCAAGGACAACCAGAAAGATAACCACGGTTAAAACCAGACGATCGGCTAAAATCGGCTATTGTTGATCTTAAATATGATTGGCACCTTGTCACCTTTGCTTTCCACCTGGCCAAACTTTTGGCCGGGTGCTCAAGTCCTGGAGCACCCGCAGAGTCGGCGCCTATGCCCCCGATTTTTACGAAAACCATTTAGCGATTTTTTTATTTAAAATCTGACCCCACAGCGTTAATCAGAACACCCCGAAACCCCTATATAGCAAATTTGAATAAAAAATATACAGGGAGTTCCATTCTGCAGGGTGTCAAAGTCGAGCAAAATAGGAATTTTAAAGGCATCTGCCAAGTCAAGAGTGCCATGGAATCCCCTCAAAACAGTTGAATGGTTAATAGGACCACTCAAGGTGTTGGCGTGCAAAGATCCAATACAAAATATACAGAGTGTTCTTATCTGTGCCATCTCAAATTACTGAATTTTTGGAACTTTATACTGGTCAAAAATCGAGTATATCAAAACCGCTACACACACTATAAACGAAATAAATCTAAAAAATGCAGAAGTCTGCCAGTCAGTAAGTCCATATCAGTTAAGGTGGCTGGTGTGCCACAACAGGTAAACGCACAGAAAATGTATCATCTTAGACAGTGACTTTGTTGAGTAAGGTCCAATAATTTAAATTGTTTTTATTTCTTAGTTGGCATTTTGTAAAGAAATACATTACTTTTGTGTTTATCAATATTTTTTCAATGATTCCAAAGCACTCATGACCCGTATAAAGTTTCATAAAAATTCAGCATTTTGAGATGGCACAGATAAGAACATTCTGTATATTTTGAATTGGACCTTTGCACACCAACACCATGAGTGGTCCTATTAACTATTTAACTGTTTTGAGGGGATTCCATGGCACACTTGACTTTCCAGGTGCCTTTAAAATTCCTATTTTGCTCAACTTTGACACCCTGCAGAATAGAACTCCCTGTATATTTTTTATTCAAATTTGGTATATAGGGGTTTATGGGTGTCCCTGGATTTGCATTTTGACAAAAGTAAAAACGTCAAAAGAAGCGTTTTTTGAAGGCCCAAGCATGGAGCCATATTATATCATTGTTCTTTGAGGACTGTTTTTATGTTACAAAGAGTCTGCAACAATGGTGTTTTTAACATTGACCCTTTCGCCGTCCGATTTACTGCTTCCGACGGCTATATTCGCAAAGGCAAAATAAATAGGAGGGCATTGACCTGGGCGAGTGATTTTGAACTGTAGAGTTTCGTGGTACATTACAGTAACGACTAGGGACAGTACAATCCTTTGATTCACAGTATTTAGTGTAATATATTATATACGCACTGCCCGGTGCCCAGCGCCTGCCGCCGCTGCCTGTTACTCTCTCCCTTGCTGAGGCCCCCACTCCTCTCTTCACTCAACACGCGCCGTGCCGAACCAATAATATATAGTATTTCAGAATTTCAGTCGTTGAGGAGACCTCAACTTGAGGCATCGCGTGCGCGACAATACCGGGCAGTAGCAAAATATGTCGCATAGCAAAAAGCTAACCGATAAAGAACTGGAAGAAATATTGGCAAATTTTGAATTTAGTTTCGAATAGCAATTATGTTTTATTTATTTATTTATTTATTTTTGTTTTATGCTGAATTTAGTTTCGAATAGCAATAGTGTTTTATTTATTTATTTTTGTTTTATTTTGTAATACATACCATACTTACAGTTATTTGTGTTTTATTTTGAATTGAATTTATTAAAAACTATGTTTATTATTTTTTAAGATATGTTTTCCAAATAAGTTTGGCTAACACTGCTCCTGACGAATATACTCGCAAGCGCCTAATAAATGCCGTTCCTGGCGGTCGGCCCCGGAACGGCTACGAACGGGTTAAACCACCCTGTTGAGTTTTTTCGTAGCGTGGCGTCAGTGGCGATCACTTGAAACAGCGCTATGCACAGGTCTTTAATATAGTGACGGTCCAGGTATTGCAAAACAGTTTTATTTTCTCGAGATTTTCCAAGCCTTAAGGTCCGGATTTATTCTCCTAAAGCGCCCTGTATATTTACTGTCAAATCCTGTCAACTGAAGCCTCTGTCATGACATGTTATGTACATTCCATTCTATCCTTACAGAGGCACTTTACAGCATGTTAGGATATTGAACATGTTATAGGAACACCATTTTGCTGCATTACAAAACTTTCGAAAAATTAAGTTTAAAGTTTGTGATTGCAAACTTTCTCACTATTTAACAGCCGGGATCACTGGGAGGGGTCGCGACCGACGACGGAGCGTACTCCAATTAGACACAGGTATACACGAAACGGACTTGTATCGTTCGAAACTCACATAAACGTTTGCAACAGCATCTTGACTGCTTGGGAGACGCGTACGGAGCTGTGGACCAGCGGGACCGCGACTGACCGGCGCGTGGGGAACCTAAGAGCAGAGGTTCCCTGGCCCGCGATTTGCAGAGACCGATCTCCAACAACCCGGCGATCACGCTCCAGCATGACCCCCAAAGGAATATGTCGTCAAGCCCCCTCGCAGCCAGGTCAGAACACAAGTTCGCTGATAAGCTGCACCTTGTGCCTATGAGCCGACCCCTCGGGGGTGGTTGGCGATCTAGTGGCTGCTGAAAAGCGGGATCCACTGATGCCCAGCTTGGAAACTGAGCTATACTTATACCCGCAGATTCTGCCGAGTCGGCGGGTGGAGTTTGATCTATTTATTGTTTAACTTATTAATTCATCCTCGTATTTACTTTATGGACTGTCCCTCGTACTCATTAAATTTGTTATTGTTATCTTTACTTTTGTTTTGTTTGGTAGAAGTTGGTTTTAATAATTCGGTCACTGGTCCACAGATGTCACTTTGGTGACAGCCACAATGAAAGTTGCTGTCCATGGCCACCTACGAAAACTATGGACAAAAATGTAAAAAATTAAAAATATTTAAACCGGTGTAACTTCTTAATTTTTTGACATGCAGAGAAAAGTTTAACATGAAATTTGTTTGCAAGAACTGACAGAATTTATGTATAACATTAGTTTTGTAAAATTTGGGTCCGAAAATTAAATTGTTTGTAAAAATCCTTAATTTTGTGTTTTGTAAAACAAAATGTCTAATTCAATTTGATGTGAAACACCTGCCTGTTTATTTTGTACCTACAACAAAAATTTAAGAACAAATATTGGTAATATTTGTGGTTGACATAAGATCTATTTAACCACGGAAACAATTGTGCAATGACATGATGTTAATAATGACATCCCCGATGGAATTTTTATTACGAGGTTACCTAAACAGAAAAGTTTACTCAACAGCTCCACAAAATGTATAATATTAAAAAATTAAAATACCCTAAGTAAGCAGCAGCTGCAATGCCAAGCTGAAAAGATGAAATGTTGAAGAATGTGGTGTTGTTTGTTGTGAAAAGTAGATTTAAATACAAAGGATTCACATTTTGTTATTGTCATTTTTAAGATACTTACTATGGCAATAGGTACCTGCTAAGTGTTAAAAATATTAAGTATTTCTTTTTTCGTAAAATAAAAGAATGATTACGAGTTTAGTATTTTTATATTATTTAAAATAACAATTCTAAAGTCTATCCAAGTTACAGCGGCAGTAGATATAAACACAGTCACATGACCGCCTTGCGATCGATTACCAGGGTTGGACTAATATGAGATTCCAAGTGGCTTGTAATTCTGAACTAATTCTTTTAGAAGTTCTAAAATTTGTGTTTCTACCTTTCGTGGATCTAAATTAAGTAGCAAAATAAATTTACAGAATATACTGCTCGCGATCCGATCTAAAATATGCAGGACACTTGACATTTTATGACGGCCAGACCAATAAGAGAATAGGTCACATGCTGGCCAATGTTTTGATCCACTGCCTCTGTAACTTGGATAGACTATAGATTATCTATTCAATATCAGATTAAGTCCATGTAATAGTTATTTATGTACTAAGGCAGTGAAGTTCAACTTTCTATGACTCATGCGGAATTTAGTTTCCGAGGCCTCTGGCCGAGGCAAATAAACCACATGAGTCATGGGATCACCCGTCCATGAACCAACTGCACGTGGCGTTGCTTGACTTTGACGATCGCTCTACCTAGGTCAAGTATGACAAGACACGGCGCCTTCGAACAGAAAAACCAAACTGCTGTTTGTTGTGCAGCCTCCATAACAAATCTATTGATATTAAAACCTACTAAAATATTTATACTGAAAGATTGCGGTTGCTATAGGTAACAATTTCGTAATGTGTACGAAAAGTTAAAAGGGCCATTATTGGCTGGGTTTTGAATATTTGGTCACTTTTGACGGGCGATGGCTCCGCGTCTGACGTTTGATGTTGATGTCTCACCAAGGCCTACTTTTTGAAAAAATCGTACAATAATGGGCTACTTCAGTGCCGATTTCTGAGCTTTTAATGACGATTTTGGGACACTTCACTGACAATTTCAAGAAAACCCATTTTATTTTTAAATTTTTAAAGCCTACTATATCTACTTTAATTTAACGTCGTAATCGATTATTTCTTTCCATGGGTAACTAGATCTTATATCAACCACAAATTTTACCAATAATTTTTCTATTTTTTTTATAGTATATACAGAACAAACTGGGAAGTGTGACACATCAAATTAATTGGGATATTTTGCTTTATAATTTTTTTTTGCAGATAATTTAATTTTTAATCCCAAGAGATCCCAAATTTAGTCATATCAAATATTTCAAAGCAGATTAAATATTTGTGTACCTCTAGAAAAAGTTACAGCGGTTTAAAATTTTTGAATTTTTTTGATTTTTGGACATAGTTTTTGTAGGTGGCCTTGGGTAGCAACTTTCATTATGACAAAAGAATGCTGCCCAGAAGTGCTATCGATTGCACCTGCCACCGATTTTTTCTGTCAAAAACAGCCGAGATATTTTGAGTGAGCAACTTATGTTGTCCTTGTTTACTCTAACCAAAACTATGTTTTTTTTATTATAATTATTAGTGCAACAAAGCCATATTACTAACCCAAGTTTCTCAAGGTTGTTATTTTCCTAAACAACACAACCGTGGTTCCATTTAAACAAAATGGCAATAATAAAAAGGAAATAAGTAAGTACTCACTTCTTTTCTGGTTCGTCGCAATTTTCATTCATCCCATCCTGAGACCCATCATCCTCGATAAGCACCTCCTCTTCCTTCATCTGACTATCTACAGTAGCACCTTCGTCCTCGTTGAACGTGTCATCAGAACTATCGCCCTCATCTTCGATTTTCACATTACTATCTTCGGCACACTCGGTTTTGAAGTTCACCGTGGAAAAATCGTCGATTGAAGAACAATATCCGGGCTTTACTTCGTCAACAGAACTTTCTAAGATACTACTTAAGTTGACGTAGTTGCTGGAGTTCGTACCGTGCTGTTCTGCGTACAATTGTATCCTGTCTTCCACGCCCAGGCAGGAGGATTTAAAGTGGTGGAATGTTTGTAGGTTGTCAAGGCACGTTTCACACATAACTGGGTCATTTAATACATCTAAGTCCTGAAAACAAAACAACCATTTGTCCACTTTACTATAAAAGCATTTTTTTTTAATCGGCACTATAATCTCAAAATCATCAATAAAAGCTCAGAAATCTGCACTAAAGTAAGTCATTATTGTACGATTTTTTTATAAGTTGGTCTTGTGAAAACCAAATGTCAGACAGGTCTGTGGCCTGTCAAACATGGCAAGATATTCAAAACCCGGCCAGTAAAGTTATCATTTAGCTTTTCAGCCTCTTTGCGGAATGGGCTCATATACCACATTTTTTTATTTTTGCAATGGATAGATATTGCCTTTAAATGTCCGGAAACGCTAAAGAAAAAAATTTTTTCACGGTAGTTTAGTTGCAAAATTGAGTTGAATACGTAATGAATGGCTGTGACGTAGTTACCATTAATTTAAGAACCGGCAACGTCGCCTTCTCCCCTCGTCGTCTTCCGTCAAATAAAATGACCTGGGCATCTGGCCTGCTAACCTTTATAAATATAACCGCTATCAAGCTATCAATAGTTGTCTGAAAACGTTTCTACCTGCGAAGATTATCAGCCCTTTGCCCAATCCGTTAGCGGAAAATAAGCAACTGATCTCACTAGTTATTTACTAGTTTGTGCGTCGTTATAATGGAGGTTGTTCGTTCCCTCTTGTGAAAACACCAGCAGAAACTCTGGAAAATTGTTTTTATCGGTGCCTACCGACGAAATACGCCGAAAACGGTGGTTGGAAATAATTGGCCTTCCAATGAAGAAAACGTTTTTGTATTGTTGCGAAAACCATTTCAACGTAAGTACATATTATCTATTATAGATAGTTTGAAGCACTTTTACTTCTTTTTTTAATACTTACTGTCTTGGGGTTATTACTTAAGACTACATCTACCTGAATGTAATAAACCTCAAAATAACCCCTGTTAATAATTTTTATTACATATAGAGATTAAAAGTTTATACTAATATTAAGTATTTATAGTTTATATTATTGTATCTACTCGTAAATCAATTCTTTTCATTATAAATTTTATTTCATATTTAAGTTCTTACTCTTTAATCGAGCAACTTTTATTGCAATAATTTTTGTATAAGAATATTAAGATACATTTTTTTTAGCTTGAGCGTGATGCTAAGAATTGGATGTTCTTCAAAACTGTGGGAATGAAGAGGTCCCAGATGAGACCCCGGGGGAACTCCTGAAGGGACATGTATATTTCTGGACATAAAATTGATGAATTTAACAATTTGAGAACGATCCGTTGTTAAGTAGCTCTCTGTCCAGGAAAGAAAAGTACCACCAACACCCACATCCCGCAGCTTGGACACCAAAACCGCATGGTTAACCCTATCGAAAGCCTTGAAGAAGTCCGTGTAGATTGAGTGCACCGGAGGGCCCCTCTCCAAGGCATCCGAGACAAAGTCGACATATGCTAGCAGGTTAAGCTCAGCGTTTCTACCAGTCTGAAAGCCAAACTGCTCTGAGATAACATATGGGCTCAGTATTGAAGTTAAATTTGGTTAGTATAAGTTCGAAAACCTTTGGGATAGCACTCAAGATACTAATTGGCCGATAATTTGCTATCAAATCCTTCTTCCCCGATTTA
The DNA here is from genome assembly GCA_963920635.1 of Pseudeuparius sepicola. Classification (NCBI taxonomy): domain Eukaryota; kingdom Metazoa; phylum Arthropoda; class Insecta; order Coleoptera; family Anthribidae; genus Pseudeuparius; species Pseudeuparius sepicola. The sequence goes on from OY987306.1 coordinate 8,202,468, forward strand.
TGTATAGGCGTTAGGTAGCTCAGCTTCCAGAAATCAGGAAAAGTTCCTTTAGTAAGAGATGAATTAAAAATAATATGTGAGGGATGGGCCAGCACGAAACTGCAATGCTTGAGCAATAGTGGGGGTAAACCATCAGGCCCTGGTGCTCTGTTAGCATCCAAGGAATTGAGATGGGAGTAGACATCAGAGATTGATATGTAGTAGTCAGTGACAATGGTATGGTTATACAGTGTGACCCATTTGTTTTGGGGTCAGTCTGTAAAAAGTGTATCAATCGTGCGATTTGGCTGATTTTTTTTTTAAATTGTAGAGCTCGATGAACTGCACATTTTGAACAAAAATTGCCTGGTTCGCATAAAATCCAAAGCCTACTATGACCGTTTTTATGAGCAAAATTTTAAGAAACCATATTAGCGTTTTTTTTTGAAAAAATCTGTGTGCGCCAATGGATTGAGCACCCCTCGAAATGGGTATGTACAAAATTTCATCAAAATATTTCAAGTAATAACGATTTTGTAGAAAAATTAAAAATGCAGCCAAGGTACGTCTTTATTTTCAAAAATTCAAAGTTGGCCATGGAAAATAATTGAATTGTAATAATACAACCTTATGCTTATAAACACAAAACATAAAAACAATTAAAATTATAAAATTTTTGTAACTTCTACCAAGCCTCCATTTTCTACAATGCATTTGTCGTTCCTCTTGCGTACATTCAAAATTACATTTCGTATTTGCTGTGGAGTAATTTCCTCACAACTACGGTTTATCCTAGCTTGCAGTTCTTGTAAATTATGGGGTCTTGACTTATAAACATTTTGCTTAAGTGTACCCCAAAGAAAAAAATCTAAAGGAGTTAAGTCCGGAGATCTCGGTGGCCACTCACAGAAAGGACTATTTCGCCCTATCCAACAGTTTTCAAAATTATTATCTAGCCAGTTTCTGATTAAACGAACATTATGAATAGGACTGCCATCTAACTGTAACTTTAAATTTAAACGGTATCTTAATGGTAACTCATCTAAAGCATTTCTAAATTCAATTTCTAGAAAATTCAAGAAGCCAGCCGCATTCAAATTCCCTTCAAAGAAAAATGGGCCAATTATTCTGTCGCGTAGTATTCCACACCAAACGTTAATTTTTTGTGAATATTGTCTCCTTGCATTTATTATAAACTCTGGATTTTCAGCTGACCAGTGACGGCAGTTTTGACTTGATACTACACCATTTGTAGTAAACGTGGCTTCGTCGGTGAATAAAATTTCATTTAAAAAGTTGCCATTATGGAGATATTCACCTTGCAGCCAATAGCAAAATTCTAATCTTCTCTCCTCATCTCCTGGTTCCAGGGTGTGCAAAAATTTTGGCTTAAACGGTTTTATTTTGTTTTGTCTCAAACATCTCCTTATACTCTCTCTGGGTATATGAAGGTCTAAACTAGCCGTTCGAACACTATTTCGAGGATTGTCACTAAAGTATTGCAGAATTTGATTGTTATTTTCAACAAGTCCACGGCGTCCATTTTGCCTAGTTTTTAATAAATTTTTAGAAATCGATCCAGTTTCATCAAAAATATTGTTTATACGTTGTACAGTATTTCGACTCACTGATCTACCTGGGTGTCTATTGTTAAATTCGGCCGCAGCTTCTGCTGCCGAGCGCTCGTTGTCGCCCACGAGTCGAACAATTTCTATTTTGTCTCTTATGCTTAAATATTCCATAATTATGATAATTAATTGTATTGAGCACAAACAATTTCTGAACTCAATTTAGACAGTTTGACACTTAATAAAAGTAAACAATTCAATTATTTTCCATGGCCAACTTTGAATTTTTGAAAATAAAGACGTACCTTGGCTGCATTTTTAATTTTTCTACAAAATCGTTATTACTTGAAATATTTTGATGAAATTTTGTACATACCCATTTCGAGGGGTGCTCAATCCATTGGCGCACACAGATTTTTTCAAAAAAAAAACGCTAATATGGTTTCTTAAAATTTTGCTCATAAAAACGGTCATAGTAGGCTTTGGATTTTATGCGAACCAGGCAATTTTTGTTCAAAATGTGCAGTTCATCGAGCTCTACAATTTAAAAAAAAAATCAGCCAAATCGCACGATTGATACACTTTTTACAGACTGACCCCAAAACAAATGGGTCACACTGTATATAGAGTCTGGTTGCGGGTGATGTGAACAGGGCTTAGAGGTATAGATTTTAGAGAAATTCTCGGCAAACATGTTAGCTATTTCTAAGCCAGAATCACTGCTTTTTCCATTGTAGTAAAACTCGCACGGAATATCGCTACTCTTCCTTTTGGAGTTAACATAGTTCCGAAATTGTTTAGGGTTGGTGGTCAGGGATTTTTCAGTGAGGGCTATAAAAGTATCGTTAGACTCAACCACTAATCTTTTGCAAATCGAGCGCATATGAGAGAATTCACGATAATATAATGATAATATTTTTGTTAATTACCACGATCTGCATTGAAATTATATTGAAAGATATTAACAATAATAAATTCTTTTAATAAAAGTTACATCAGGAATTTAATAATACCATAATATGCTAACAAACTATATCAGAATTCCAGTAAAATTTATTAAATACCCCTTGTATAAGGAAGGGCAACTACGTCACAAGCTTTGGCGGGAAAGTATTATTTATAAAATTACAGCAAATCTAAAGCACAAATGAAAAAAATTAAAGACACGGGTCGATTTTTTTGTCATTTTCACCGATAGATAAAAAAAAATTAATATTTTTGTCCGAAGTATACGAGCCCATTGTGTTGTGGCCTGACAGTCCTCTGCAACTATATTCTACATTGGTTATAAAAAGTTCAATGCCTTGGTAATTTTTTGTGCCGATTACGATGCTGCAAGCAAAACAACCGAACATCGTGTCCACGAGATATCACCAAAATGTAATTTCTTTAAGAGAAACACCCAATATATTATTTTTTTTCTTATGACAGGTAACGAGATACAGGGATGAATATAAATTCACCTCAGTAGGCTATGACTTTGTTAAAAACTAAGTAGGCTATCAATAATGGTTTGTTGACATAAGTAAATACAAACAACATTAAAGTGACAGTGTAATGCACAGTCTACGTGATTTAACTGTGTTTTACACATGCAGAAAAGTGCAACAGATATTCTGAGTCACAGCCGACTTTAGGCAAGCCCTGAAGTTGAGAAAACTGGCAAAATGACTTGCGGGTCTGCGCGGCGTGTCCTGCCACTCCCTGTCAGTTGATTTTAGATAAGAAACTTACGAGAATTAAGGTGGATTTAACTATATCCCTATGTTTTACGTATAACTGTTTATAAAGGCCATCCATCGTTGCAGTCTACGTCGGATACCGCCCGAGATAAACCAATTTCATCTTACACGTCCCGCCGTTCGTAGCAATTCGACGTAGTCCAATAAAAATTAAGTTTAGCGGTCACGTGGTGTTTTGTTTAGCTGACATTTCTGGACGCAAGCAAAGAGTATAAAATGTCTGCTATGGAAGGCAACGGCGAAGGTCACCTTCAACCGCGAGCGCCAACGCAAATGTCGAGTTTATATATCCACCTTTAGTTTTATAGTGCTGGTAGTGGCATCTTCATGAGATTTCTACGAGGCAGTGTGTCCCTGGCTGGAAACAGAATGCTCGAAATGCTGGCAACAGCTTTTTTATAAATTTGTAAAAGTTCAAAGTAAAGAAGCGAAAGAATTTATTGGTTTCTTCTACAATTTGAAGCCTCAAGATGCATAGAATCGTCGGAAGCTAGAACTTAGTTGAATACCTGTAAGCCAAATCGTAATAATAACTTGAAGTAGCTAGGTTTTCTTTGCTTGATGGCAGGTGATAAACTTGTATTCGTTTTGGGCTTTTCAAAGGACGAAAATTTAAGTATAAAATTATTAATAGACAAACTAATGTACCCTTTAAAATTTTCTTTACCACCTATTGACCCTAACTGGCATTTCAATCTTCTTCACAAAACACAGTTTTATGTTCGTTTGTTGTTTATATTCTTACGAAAATTCAACCATAAGGGGTCATTTTGCGAAAAATTCTAACAAAAATTCAACTACAACAAATAATGTAGTCCCCTCTATTTGTCCAAATTTGCCTTATTATTTGACGAAAATGTACCTATCCACACCAGCAACCGTACTTACATATTTTAAATTCTTATACTTCTGTATATATTTTTATTATTGTCTGTTAAACAAACATACTTACTTAACCTATTATAATTATAAAAATTGTTGAAAATTTCATTAGAAGAGAAACTACGTCAAAGTTCCGAAAAGTTCGTCAAAAAGGCGACCTTTATTAGACCTGCTTGACTGCATACACCCGTTTAACCATCCCGCTGCAGTGTTGCCACATGTTTGCAGAGGGCTTGTAAGTTTGAGAAGGTTATGTCTCTGTCCAAAGCCCAAAAACTCGACAGCAAAGTAAAAAATGTATCAGAGGATAAGTGTTATTGGGCAATCCAATCTATGGGGCCCAATCAGGGGGGACTCAGAGCCAAAAATTTTATTTAAAGAATCCTCAAAATTTGATATCAAGAACACGGCGTGGAAAGGCCATGTATACAGGGTGTTTACTATAAGCATTGGTAACTTCTAAATTTGGAGAGGTACAGAGTGGGTTAAATTAGAAAAGGCTGAAAAGAGTAGTAGCTTATTTCGAGGCTCTTTAAGACCCTTGAAAGAAATAAATAAAATCTGTCGTTTTCTTTTTTATTTAATATCTTGTACAATAAATATAGGAACACTAAAAGTTTCCGAAAATTTCCATATCCACTAGATCTTTATGATTTTATAACCAACTTTTGATTTCCCTATGATTTTTTTTAAATAACAGAAGGGGTGGAACGCGGGCCTAACTATTATGTTTTGAAACTATTCAAGTCATTAAAAAACTGCACACTCTTGCGATCTTGTAATTAGAGTGCCTATAAGCAAAGCGAACCATACCAGGTGTTCGATAAAAGGAAATGAGGTACCATATTCTTTTGGCGATAACTATGAAGATATCAAATTGAATCTTTCATATTTTTTCTTGCAAGTTGCATCTACTTTTCGGTTATGATATACCTATTAATTACCTATGTCATTCCATTTAAAAGTTAAGGAAAAATTGAAAAAGAAAAGATTATTAGCGCCCTCTAGCGAGTGCCGTGACAATCTCTGTGACACAGCTATTGTTTCGTAAAGCATAGTAAGTCGAATGTTCAAGGTGCCTTGTTAGTTTGATTGTTAGGTATACTTTATTTATTTTCGATTGAAATACTTCTGTTGCAAGTGATTTTAACAGGTTGGCTCAATAACACACCTTTCAGCAATAAAACAGTATACAAAACATGTTGGTTATCGGTTTTAATCGAACCAGGTATAGCGTAGTAGAAAGAGTACGAAGAGAGCAATAAAAACAAGTCGTTGCATGCTCGCCCAATATGTATCACAAATTGGGATGTGCTGTTGTTTTAAACATTATGAAAAGCTCAGACAGAATCATCTTCCACAAAATTAGTGAACTTACAAAACTATCAATCATTTATCGTGTTGCCAACGAAAGGGATATATCTCACAGATCATGGAATAAAACAGAAATGGGAAAAACAATGATTTAAGCGAATTGACGATGCCAACAAAGGAGAAGGAGAACTGTTTATAATTTATACAAGGTAAATAAGAAACTACCTAATAATAATAAGAAATTATAAATATTTTCTAAAATTATAAATACTTCAAGAAACTTAAAGGATTACCCTGATTCACGGGCGGCGATAAGGTGCCCGCAGAGCCCGCCGTGCGGGGGGGCCCAGCTCCGGAAGGGGCCCCTAAAAACTGCCCTATTCACTAATATTAATTTTTGCAAAATATTAACGCTATTAGGCTGAAAATCGGTGTCGCCCAAACGACTAAGAAGATTTTTATGTCAATAAACAATTAGCAGATTGTGAGTAAATTAATAAAACACCCCGAAAACACAACAAAATGCTTTTTTTTTGTCAAATTTTGGGCGTTTATTTGATGTTTCCTTAGATTATCTTTTAAACTTGTATAGAGGTAATTTTTACGAAAAGTATTCGCTTCTATTGTTGAGTACTCTTGTACACTCTGTCATTGCGAATTAAGATGTGTGCTTTCTTTGTATTAACCTATTATGTGTCCTGTTTTTATCTTCCCTGCATATTTTGACCAATTTTTACGACTTTTGCTGGCCGGTTGTGTGTTTGTAGCAGCTAGCGTCAATTCTCTCTCATCTTTGTTTAGATAATTTTTTCTGAAATAATTTATCCTTCATAAAACATTGGTAAAAAAGCTATTTTTTAAAAGCAAATATTTGATTTATTTTTTCGTCCAAGTTACGGGTCGTTTTGAGATTAGGTTTATTATGCCGCCTGTCCCTACATTGGTAGCTTCGTTTTAGCTTAAAAATTAGGGAATTATTAGGACAAATGGCAGAATTTTGAATTCTTATACAACCAATACATTAATTCTGCGACATTACGTGATTTTATTTTTACTAGTGGCAAAATAAAGCTTGGCGGAATATAGCTAATTGCATAAAACGCTCTCTCTTTTATTGTACTTAATACCTAAATAATATTTCCTTTGGAAAATATTTTGTAACATAAATGTCAAGATAAATATATTATTATTATAATAATAATGTTAAATCATGTCCCATTTATAAAATAAAATGTGAGACATTAGGCCAGTTTTTGTTAAGCTACGCCATAATAGGTACTTGCTATAATACAGAATAATTTCTAGGTAGAAAAACTTAAAATAAAATCTATATATCCGAGCTTTTCTTTTAAAACCTATATATCACTTTTTTTTCTTATAATTTAGTATTTTAGACAAAATTTGGGTATTTCCAGATTTTTATTACCACATGTATGCATGACCTGGCAAAATTTGGCGGGAGGCCCCCGAATCCTTATCGCCGCCACTGCCCTGATTATAATTGAAGACCTCGGTGCAAAAACCGGACAAGTCCACTTTTGGGTAAAATTGACTTTTTCCACTACATTTATGTATTAAAATATCGCCGATCGATTGGTGCAAGAATCAGCCAAGTCCAAAGCAGAATAACGTTGATATATAGCTTTAGGACTTGGCCGCTCGCATTCTTGGGTGCAAGAACCAGACAAGTCCGGGAGTTTCTTTTTCATTTTCCCAAAACTTGTAAACTATGGACTTGTCCGGTTTTTGCACCGAGGTCTTCAATTATGAGAGGTATTTTATTAACTTGTAGATTTAAATACATTTTATTGCATTTTTATTCCAATAGAGATTATTTGGGGCACAATAAAAATGCTTAAATGCCTATGTACTAGATAATATTATGAGCAGGGTTGGCTGTCCAGTGGGTAACCCAAAAAAAAACAGTTGGTAAAACCCACCTAAAAAACACACATTTTTGTTTTTTTTACAACAAAATTGTTTGTTTATTTGTAAAAATAAGACTTAAGTTTTTCAAATCGAAATAATAAAAACTCCTTAATTACATAGGTACATTTTTATGATAGAAGCGAAAACAACAGATTTTTAACCCAATTAAACCCAAAAAACTGAATATTAAACCCATAAAAACCCACTGAGTTATTTTTTTAGGATAAAACCGTTTTTTTTCCAGCCCTCAACATAATGCAAGTGATAAGTGAACTATAGCTCCAATTATTGAACTCTGCAATGACAGGTGTAATCCTGGTTCTGACACTTACGATTCCACATAAATTATTGAGTATTGGACATTAGTGTTACCACACTGCGAAAAATACTTGAATTAACAACTTTTAGGCGGCAAAGACCTTAAAATCACTAAGAAAATATACAGGGTGTTGATAAAGTAAATGACAAAAATTTCAAGGAAAGCCAGTATTATCTGATGCCCAATTGGTTATTGTTTTGTTCCATTCGGAAATCAAAAAATATATAATATATACTTATTTATTGCCAATTTAAGCATTTTACATACCTAACCTAAAAGATCAAATTAACTTTTCACATTTGTCAGTTTGAAAGTGTAAAAGTCCCAGATAATTACCCACATAAGAATGTAAAGTAGGAAGTGAAAAGTTGACAAACGTTGCCGGTAATTATGGAACACACCGTATGCACAGTCCGATTTTCTTGAAATTTTGGCTACCCCCCATTTTCGAGGTCCCTGAACACGAATCTAACCTCAGTTTGTGGTGCTCTGATGTAGTTTCCGAGAAAATGAATTTCAAATTTCCTTTGACACCTCACTTTTCACGGCGATATTTGTGGATATAATCCGGATGAATTTTTACTGTATGCAGCTCAAACTGATCACCACCCTATTTTGCACCTTTTGCAACATCAAAACTTCGCAAAAACCCGCGGAAAAACCGAAATTTTGAAAGATTTTCGCCGTGTTTACGTTCAGCCCGGCCGCTATAAACAAGGCAAACATCTTTCAAAATTTTGGTTTTTCCGTGGGTTTTCGCAAAGTTTCGATGTTGCAAAAGGTGCAAAATAAGGGGGTGATCAGTTTGAGCTGAATTCATCTCGATTATAACCACAAATATTTCAAGCCCAGACTTGAAAGGGATATGTCTACCTCAGTTAAGTATAGTATCTGTTGTTTCTACGTTCTGTTAATAACGATGTAGGTTAATCCTGTACTACCCATTAAGTATTTACTTACCATTTCTGGAAGGCACATCGAAACCATGTTGTTTAAATAATAATCAGGCTCGCTTGGTTTCAACACCGTAAAACTTTCCAGTTCTATTGCTGCCAAGCATGTTCTGCAGAATCGAATCTTTTTCGTTGATGATGCTTCTTCTAAATTTCTTGATTCAAGTATCAAGTCTGCAAGGCTAAATGTTCCATTTTTTTGTTCAGATACTAAACTTCTAATTTTCTCCTCGACTTCAAGGAAGGACAGTTTGAATCTCCAGAGTTTGTCCAAGGTACTATAGCACACCGAACAAGATAGTGGATCAGGCGATACATGTAGGTTCTAAAATTAAGTAGGTATATCAAAAATTATTGCCCGCAATCGCAACAGCAAGTAATAAATTTACACCTACCAATTCAGGAATGAGAATTTGCAGTGTGTCAGATACCTCATTATCCAATAACTTAAAAGCTTCTACAGCAGGTCCTCCCGTCAGTACATCTAAACACAGCCGACAAACCAGCATTATCTCTTAATTTGTCAGCTCACTTTGTATGAGAAAATCACAGCTCTAGATAGAGATTTTAATAAAGTTTGGAGCTATGCATTTAATGTAGGGTACATTTTAAACAAACTATTGTATGCGGACTGAGAGTATACTGTTGCAGAAAAATATGTTGATGACATATTATTACTTCAGTTACCTATCAAACATCAGTTTTTAACTTTATTCCAAAAAAAAATATTTTTAGGTTAATGTGGAGTGTAGAGGTCAGAAATGGACTATGGAGAAAAAGCTAGAAGCTGCGCGAACTGCCTAATAAAAGTGGCGGCCATATTAAACCAACTTCATTCATGGGCGTATCATTGTTAACAGACTTGGCACTGCGGACTGCTTTAGAGGTCTTCGTCCTCGTTCGCCACGATGCACAGTAAAGGCATCAGCAGCAAAATGTTTTGAACAAACAAATTTATTTGGTCCGATCAGTCCCCAAGTTAAGAATTTTTAACCATCACATTATTCAATCATTAAAATTTCGGCGATTGTTTTACTAAACTTACCGAAAAAATGATACTCCGGGAGGTCTCCTAGATTTATAATTCTTAGAGCTTGGTACTGCACACGACATTTTCCAAAAACACTGACGATTTCTCTGCTGAAAATACAACAACTACCGCTGAGAAAAATTGCAAACATCAAAGGGAGGAAAATATGGCGGCCATTAAATTTGCCGAGAGATAGGATCCCAGAAAAGATTCGTCCTTTTCTGGGATAGGATGCGCAATAGATCAAAGCGCGTTTTCCCTACTCCATTTCTCTGGTTGATGTTGAGTGTTGACAACGGACCTCCGTCGTGTTTCGTGTTAACTGACCAAATCACAAAATATATGACCAAACCAGACCAAACTGTGACACAGGAGACACTCAGAGACTCAGATGAAAAACGTAAAATAAATTAATGTAGACAACCTACCTATACATTTTGTGACTGTGAATATAAGAAATACGCCTATAGGCTCAAATTGATGCTAACTAGTCTATGGGCATTGATTGACAAGTAGTACTTATCAATTCGATGTCTATGGGCCATGCCAACAATGAACAACAACAAAGAACAACCCAGTGTAGACCCAAGTCTAGAACCGTTCACATGGTAATGATGGCCCATATATTAGTTCGCATAGTCCCGTCGGGGCGTTGGCATCTTAAATTCAGTCGCGTATTGGTGATTGAGAAAAGTGTGAGTGAGAAGGAGGGCATTTTTTGAGGCCTTGTCTATCCATAGACAAGGGTTGAGGAGGAGAAGAGGTGAGGTATTATCACAAAATATAAAGGCTAGATCGCAGAACAGTGTAGGTTTTTCTTCTTCTTCATATTTTTTTCTGCCCTCTGCCCTTCCTAGCAATATAGCCACTCGGAGCCTTCGCCTCCTCTGCGTTGGTCAATGTTCAGCTACAGAATAATTCCCCTATTCTGTATCTGTGGTTCAGCTTTTGCTGTTCCCGCCCAACTTGATTACTTTTTTTTACTTTTTTTCCTTTTTTTTGCGTGCTCTACAAATTTGCTCTTCTTTTTCATTTTTTTCTCTTCTTACGGGATCTCCTTAGTGACCTTAGTTGTACCAGTGTTCTCATGGTTGTACTTTATCTCTTGTGATGAATCTTTTACCACTTAAAATGTCTGGAACAAATTCTTCCATATTTTAACTGGCTCTCACTCAGAGAAACTTATTTGAAAGCTCTAATCCTAATCCACATTTCAGGCTGCCCTTTTGAAAGAAAATTAAGCTTTTCTTGTGTTTTGATGGGTTACATTACAGCTATCCGATGAAAAGGTACGTCATTGTCCCCGTTTCCACTGCACAAAAGGACTGCATCTTCAGATTTATATGAAGCCGAGGTGTTACAATTAAATATTAACTGATAAAACTATCCCACATTCTATGTTTCATCAAGAAAATGATAAAAATAACAACAGGATTATACGGCAATTTCTTGTATTTGTCCTCCAGCAAACATGGCCGTCGATTTGTGACGTCATATGAAAATGGTCAATTCAACAGTTGTTGTTCATTCGTCTTTTTGGGTTCGGTAGTTCGGTAACTATAGGACCACAAAATATATAGGTTACTAGGACTACAGGCTTATATAGCTTCCTATAGGTCTGTGCCTGTGCTAGAACCATATTAGCCATAGCCCATAGAGAAATGAATTCCTTTGTCTATGATATTACCTATCCATGCTTATCCCATAATCCATAATCACTCAGGACCTCCATTTATTGGTCGTTAATTAATTTATTATTCCTTCTCCCAAAGCTCACAAGTTGAAGTTATTTTTTGAGTTAAACATTCAAAGTTTGGTTCATTTACGTGACTATATATAGGTTTTATAAGAATTATGACATTTCCAGACACAACTTGAAAAGTTATCTTTTTGGCGAAAAACCCAATTAAAAATTAAATAGATTGTTGTTATTTGTTATTCAATCTTATTCTTTGACAATTAAAACCTTTCGGGTAGATATATTTAGGGATTTAGTTCTTATAGTTACTTCCACTGTACCTACGGTATGCTCGTACTGTCGTCCGTCAGACACCTGACGTCACATTCGGACTATGAATAAAGAACCCCCTTTATTCATTGCATTCGGAGCAGAATTCGGGTCGGCTACTGCTACTACTGCCACGACTAGAATGAAATTATAATATAATCTATATCAGAAGTGGAAACTATGTAATATTGCTTCCTTTTGTTGCCCTATAGTGTAAATTACATGTCTAAACTGCACAGAGAACAAGTATTTGACTTTGTTTTCTACCATGCCTGGCTGTGCAATTTAGACGTGTAATAATTACACTAGGGCAACGGGCAACAAAAGGAAGCAGTAGGTATTACGTCATATTTTCCACTTCTGGTATAGAAAACTGATTGTATTCATTCTAGTTGCGGCGGGAGTAGCCGACCCGAATTCTGCTCCGAATGTGATGTCAGGCATCTGACGGTACCACAGAATAATTCCCTATTCTGTGGACGGTACGAGCATACTGTTTAGTGTATCGTGGTTACTTCCATATATAAAGGGTTACTTCATTATTTGAAGAATTAAAAAAAAAAGTATAAAATTCCTCTCAGACATTTAGACCATTAGACAGTGACAGATTTTCCTTACTGATTTTCTCATTTATGCCTTGGAGGGTTGAAAGGTAAATCGATGCTGAGTCGGAAAATAGTAATTTTTAAGTTTGGCCCTCGGGGAAAACATGGAAAATTAGATTTTTCAAAACAGAAAAAAAAAGGTACTAATTCTCACTTATGCCATGTTCACCGTATGATTTCTTATACTATTCCGACGAAAATCCAAAGGCATAAGTGTAACGTGTGGAAATTGGTTGAATTAAGGGTTTGGCAGATCACACAAAAAATGACTTGGTTTACTGACTCCGTCAGTTATGCCGTTCGAAATGGTGAAAACTTATATCCTCACTAGCTCAAAAATTTATTGGCAGAAGTGACGCGTGGGGAAAAAATGCACTTTTGGGTCGGAAAATAAGTCGGAAATTTTTTTTTTCGTCAACTGATTTCTGCACTTATGCCTCTGACACTATAGAAAGTTTTATTGCAAATCATTTTATCCCTGACAAAATCAGTTGATGAAAAAAAAATCCGACTAATTTTCCGACCCAAAAGTGTATTTTTCCCCACGCGTCACTTCTGCCAATCAAGTTTTGGGCTAGTGAGGATATAAGTTATTACCATTTAGAACAGCATAACTGACGGAGTTAGTAAACTAAGTCATTTTTTGTATGATCTGCCACAACCCTTTTCCACATTGCTACACTTATGCCTTTGGGTTTTCAAGGTGGGAATAGTATAAAAATCGAATTTTCCATGTTTTCCCCGGGGGCCAAACTTAAAATTACTATTTTCCGACTTAGCATCGATTTATCTTTCAACCCTCTCCAAGGCATAAATGAGAAAATCAGTAAGGAAAATCTGTCATTGTCTGACGGTCTAATAGACATACCTACATGACATAGGTACAATCGGTACCATCTGAGGACACATTTTTCTTTCAAATGGTAAAAAATTATACGGGGGAGATGAATTGATAGAAAAGCTTTAAAACAAATTCACATCTATAATTTTACTATTATACACATACTTATTTAGGGAGTTTCAAAAACTAAACAAATCGGTAGGTCGAAAATTCAATATTCATAAAAAGTTTCTAAAACCTGGCATCTAAAATTGCTGTTAAAGTAGGATATAAAGCATATTTAAATTTATAAATTGTATGTTTTTTAATAAGCACAACAAAATGGCAGCAAAGAGAAATTTGTCTTTAAAACGCAATAAAATAAACTAGCGCTGGCAAAAACCGGAAAAAATCAAAACCAATTAATCGGTTTCTGTTAAAATCAGTTTCGGTTAAAATCGGTTAACCGAAACTCGACGTCAAGTCCGGTTTTCGGTTTAACCGATTAAGCGGTTAACCAGTTTTCGGTTAAGCGGTTTTCTTTTGGTTAACCGGTTAACTGAAAACCGGTTTTTGCCTCAAATTACCGATTATCGATTAACCGCGGTTCTGACACTGTTTTTTCCTTAAATTTAATTCAAAATCCAAAAACGTGACGACAAACTGAAAGACACGGGTCCGTTTTTTCCCATTATCAATAAATCCAAAAAAATATTCGAAATTACACGAGCTTATCCATCAAAAACTGAAAAATTGAAAACCAATTTCCTACTAGAACCGGTTTTGGTTAAAATCGTTTACCAGCATAATCATTAACTGAAAACCGAGTAACTGGTAAACCGAAAACCGATAAATAGAAAACCGATTATTCGAAACCCGAATTAACCGCAAACCGGTTATTCGATTAACCGAAAACCGGTTAACCAAATAACCAGTTTTCGGTTTGGATCATAACCGCAGTTAACCGAAAACCGGTTAATCAGTTAACCGAAAAATCGGTTTTTCTTGCCAGCACTAAAATAAACTATGTAATAACGACTACATTATCAGTTACTTATACCACAAAATATATAGCCTTAGCGCTATTTATTCCTGTGCCGATACTAACAGCAGAGCATATCTAACAGTCATTAAATATAAAATGAAGTTCTTTGAACAACACTCACTAGCCTAGCTACCCTTATCAGGAGGATAGGTTAACGACTTTGGTGGTATGTTCATGCAATACATGGCAAGATTCGTTATCACTTTCACTTTCAGATGAGTCACTTTCACTTGAGTCATCACTATCCGACGTATCATCACTATCGCTAGCTATTTTCAAAGCATTCATCATTTCATCTATTCCAAATCCTTTCTCGATCTCATTTAAATTCAGTCCCAAATCAGTTTTTGTAATGTCAATTGCTATTAATTTGTCGATGACTGTTTGCCACTGTACTCTATCCCATTTCATTATATACACTATATAATCTTTAATAAATAAGTTATTTAAAATGTATCGGCAGCAGTCGCCTTTTAAGAAAGTGTGGTAAATTTTTATTAGGCATTTTATAATGTACACCTCACCTACTTTGAATAGATCTCTTACGTCTTCCAAAATTTGTTGGCTAAGTTTAAAATTTCTATACAACGGGTAAATAACGCTTCTTCTAAAGGAAGACGTTAATGCGTCTTTCAAGTTCTCAAAAGCATCTAACCAACAAAATGTTGCAGCGAGTTTTACTATTGTCCAACCTGACTCTATTGTACCTTCAAAATATGTTGTACGTTGATCGTAGCAGAATGCATACAGAATATCGACAAGGCCATAATGACAATAATTAATTTGTTTTTCTGAAAGATTATATTGAACATTTGCTAGATCTTTGAGAAAATCCAGTTCCTCTTCATTAAAAGCAACACTTCCACTACTTAGATCTTTCCATGGCGACTTCAAAGACATAAGTTCAACTATTTCTTCATCTTCATTTAAGTCACCTAAATAGTGGCTTATATTAAACTTTCCCTGCTCATATTGCAATCGAAACTTACGTCTTTCATTAAGACTAACATCTGCAGGGTGTATCTCGAAAACGTCATCAAATTCTGAGCTAATTTTCAAAAAATGTTTGTGCCCAGTCAGAGCAAAACCAAAACGATCATTTAAATCTTCATTTTTAAGACCTCTCTCTTCATTTTGGTGTTCTTCACTAGCAAGAACAGTTATGCTCCTCTCGCCTTCATTAACATCAACTTTTGTAACCAGAAACTTAGTTATAAATTCCAAATCATTGAAGTGTTTGCCGGAGTTTTCTTTCTCATATCTAAATATGAATTCGCCAGTGTCTGCGTCAAATTTACTTCTGGTGTAGTCGTTCTCGCTGATATTTCCAGGCAGGTTTAGCCTAAGGTAATAAGGTTTGCAAATAAATATAAATTCGTTCTCATCGACACTGACTTCCAAGTCTCTGAGGCTGCAATACGGGGCACGAATCTTGATAGTAACTGTTTTGTCATCTTGAGATAAATCGAAACGAGGAGTAATCATCGTCTACCAATACCTTGACAGAAATTTTAAAAATTTCAATGAGCGATCAATAGTAGTGTGGTAGTGGTCAATAATAATAATAAACATTTCTTTCTTTCTATAAATAATATACTATTCTACCATAAAGATAAAATTCTATCTGTATTTAAGAGGTTATGTTCACAAAATATAAAGCTTAGGTTATGTTTCCAATTGTACACAAATCATCAAAATGGTAATATTTTTCTGAGGTATGTTGAAATATCAATCAGTAGTATTTTTCCTTAGGGCGGAAAAATTCTGCGCACCTGTTCGCGCAGCCGCCATTTGGGAATAGATTCTGTCAAATGGATGCAGTGTCGGGGCGATTGGGCAGTTCTTTTTTGGCTGTAAATGAGAGATATTACAGTGCCGTGGAGTGTGCTTTTTTTGTAAATTGTGCTTTGTGCTAGTATCTTTAAATAAAGAATCCCAGGATGGAGTCAAAGCTGCTTGTGCTTACACACTATATACTTTACTAATACTACTCTGTATTTCTGAATTGATTTTCCCGACTACCCCTCTGACTTCTATTCCCCCAATATGGCTCAAGGTGATTGAATTTGGTGATGATTTCTCAAGAGTAAGTTATTCTGTCTTACTTACGAATATACGATGGATATCGGTCGTATCTGGACCAACCATCGAGGTAGTATGGAGGCTGAATTTTGAAATACCCTCTAGATATAATATATTTAATGATTTATTGATATTTGCAGATGATGAAGATGCAGATTACGATGAGGAAGCGGGCGATGAGGAATTAAATGCCAGTGATAATGAACAATAAAAAATATTGCATGTCATATATTTATTTTTTATACATTATACTCAATTATAATATTCAATTCAAATAAATTAATCAACCTTAAAAAGAACAAAATTAAAGTTATTTAAAAGAATGTATTTTCGACTTTCATTATATTAATATTATACTAGTAAAAAACTCGCTCGCTAGCGACTTTCGTTATTACTATATCATACTTTTTAATAATGGTGTAAGCTCCAAAAAGTATCATTAACATTTAAATTAGGAATTGTATTGCTTGTTACGGTTTTTGCAAATTTCCGCGCAAAAGTTTAACCCACGTCTACCGAAGCTTTAGCCATGTTATATATCGAAGGTATAACACGTTTAGTTGACAACAGTCAGAGGCGTAGGTAACCAGGGGGGGGGCTTTGGGGGCTTTAGCCTCCCCCCCAAAAATCTGCTGCGTGGTATTTATTTGAAAATAAAATTTATTTTGAAATAATATTTTTGCCGTAAATATTACCGAATATATTTTTTAAACAATTACCCCCCCCCCCAACCTTACATTCTGGTTACGCCACTGACAGCCTTGTAGTCTATCAACGCTTTGCCCATTTGCAGCTTCAGTCAGCACATCCTCTATTTTGGGGCTTGTACTAACATCGCCACGGAGGCTGCTAAAGCGACCTGCGTGGAAATCTTCATAACCCAAGATACAATGACAATAAGGATGTAAGATTAGCGAGTGTAAATGTAACAATTACAAGAAAAGGTGATAATGGGCAAACACTCAAAGTTAACAAAAAGAAAAAACTTGTAACCGCACACATGTGTTTCATGCTATTTGGCAATCATCAGTGCGGTGTAACATTAACATTAACATTTATACTCGCTAATCTTACATCCTTATTGTCATTATATATATATATATATATATATATATATATATATATATATATATATATATATATATATATATATATATATATATATATATATGATAGTCTACCGCGCCTGAGGGGAGGCCATCATAGGTCTACCCACGCAAGATGTTCAGAAATATATTATATATTATATATATAATATATTTCTGATTATCATTACCTATATTGTATTTTTAGGTGTCGGTGTCATTGACAAGTCTACAAAAGTTTTATGCTTGTAGGAATAAGTCATTACCGTCCCATTTATTTACAGGTTTAAAAAATTGTTATTCATGTTTGCCCCCATATTGGCGCGATAGACTGCCGTTCCGTTTACTTCCCATGTCAAAGCTACAAAATGGGAAAAAATCAGCTTTGTAGGAATAACTACATCAAAAGTGTCGCTGCCTCCCGGACTATATAAGTTTTATTTTTATTTTTGACAAATAATTAATATGACAAATTATATAATAATTAACAATGTGGCAGAACCTGTTGCATGGACTACAATTTACAATTTAGCATGCTGACTAGATCCGACCTCCACATCATCCCCGATGTGGAGGTGGTATGTGGTATGTCTTTATTAACATTCTTATCAATTTGATGTTTTTCACTAATCAGTTTTCGACCAAAATATCTGATAACATTACAATGTGCGCTCCTATCTGCGAATTTCAAGATATGATGTCCCCAGTACAGATATCGAAGCTCTACAATCAAGTTTTCCGCTATTAGTCTCGCAAACCCTCTCGGTCGTACCTCGTTTTACCTACCCATGTATATAATCATTAGTGCGCCGTGCACGTAATATGAACTATCCAGATGAACGAACTCGGCGGTAGCGATGTCCAGACGTTGGACATCATCCCCGCGGGCGACGACCCGGACACCCACCTGGAGTTCGGCGACGACGTCCAAGAGGTGGTGGTTGCCGGCGACGACGACTCTGATTATGAGCCCGGTGAAGGGACCTTCGATCCCAACAGGGCGGTGTTAACGTTTGGAAATGTAGGAACGGTGATTCAGGGTCCCGTTAGGAACTTCCACGGGAGTGTCACCATCAATAATTATATAAATGGTAGCGGTCAGAATGGATTGACCAACGGTGAGAATGGATCGAGCAATGGTGATAATACGAAACATGGCAAAGGTGAGTAGTTGGGATTATAATAGTGAACTTTGGTTTTTGTCTCAATAGGCGGTACTTATATAAGTACCTTTGAAAGTTGGTTGGAAAAAGTTGGTGATTAGAGTTACCAAAGTTATTGCTATGTAACTTTCAGCAAACACATTTTTATAACGGTTGTGGGTTACAGTATAAAACCTACGGTGAAATCTATTACCAGAGATTAATGGCTGCCATTTTGAGCTTATTTACTGTTATAGGTTAGATTTAAAATTATCAAGGAAAATTAACCAAGACAAGCTTATTTTTTGATATATTTCGTTACTTTTCTCGACATAAACTTATTAATTATTAATCATTATGTATCATATTTGTAGCTGTTTAATGAAAATAAATAAAAATGGAAAATTATTATTTCCATCAAAAATTTGTTAACACATCATATGCAGAGCCTGTGAATTTTCTGGAGGTAGAATCCAATTATTTCACTCGATGCAGAAAAAGTTGCACGTGAATTTACTGCTCTCCTGAGATCGAGTCTTATTTTTCTATGATCAAAATTAGTCCAAGATAATTAGATCCGTCTTGTAATGAGCACAAAAAAATAAATGCTGGCAAGTTGAATTTTTCAGGGTTGGTCGAGGAAAAATCACACTCGAACACCCCTTCAGGGTTTTGTGCAATAGGGGTGGTTTCTAATAAAAAAAAATTAAAATTTTTTTTCCAGTCTGTGCATAATAATAAGCTCTACAACTTTGCCTTATAAAACTTTTTTATAACTTTCATATCACACCAGTTACAGCGCATTTCATTTTTAAAAAAATGTACGAATGCTTCGTTCGTTCAATGTTTGAAAACTGGTGAGATATGAAAGTTATAAAAAAGTTTTATAAGGCAAAGTTGTAGAGCTTATTATTATGCACAGGCTGGAAAAAAAATTTCAAAAAAATAAATTAGAAACCACCCCTATTGCACAAAACCCTGAAGGGGTTCGAGTGTGATTTTTTGGTTGGATACTCAGGAGGCATCAGTCCCCGACTAACCCTGAAAAAATCAGCTTGCCAGCATTTATTTTTTTGCACAATGGATAAATATCCTGGATTAAATAGCAAACATGGATGATTTATAAAAGAAACAAAACGTGATATGTCAACTTTGAGAAAACGAACTGTCCAATTCGTTTCACAAGTTAAAGTTGAAATTATTTAATATTACAATGGAATAAAGCGAGACAAGTAATATATTCTAAGACGTACGACATGTGCAATACTAATACAAGAGGGAGAAGTTTTATAAAGCTGTCCAAAGGAGCTTGAGAAGAAACTTAAGTAACCAGAAGAACTGCGGACAGTTATAAACTGGTCGATTTAAAGCATCTAAGGGTTTCTTAATTGTAACGGGAAAGTTTTCGCAACTTCTTAAGTGGCTTCAAGTTTTATAATATTAGTAACCGTTGCTTCTCCGCGACACTTATAACACAAAAATTGTTATTTGGGCGCAAGCCATGTTGCCAGTTTTCTCAACCTCATGGCTTGCAAACCTTTCCGCCATGCCCGAAAGAAAAACATCTAGGTGGGCTGACTGTAAAAATTATGGTGCTTTGTGAATTTATGTGTATCTAATACTATCGTGTCCTATACTATAGCTACCAAGATAAATTTTTGAATGCAATTTAGTATTTTAAAAATGTTCGGGCCATGTTATCATGTATTACCACTAAAAAATTCTGTCGTGCTACACGTTGGACAAATTCATGTTCTTTGACCAAAAACAATTCGGATGTACGTTTCGAGAAATCACGAACGAAGTATTTCAGGAGTTATATAGATAATATTCAGGGTGTCCGAAAAGCCGTAACAAATAAAGTGCATGGCCTCTTTGCCAAAAATAAAACATGTTTATTATATAAACTTGTTTCTACGACCATACAGAAATATGTTTATTATATAGTTGTCAGCGATAAATTAATGCAGTAGCTATATGCATGATGCATGCATGCGCTTGCTGCCATTTATTGGCGCTGTTTCAATTTTTCTACGCCTAAAAACAAAGACAGATTATCAAGCCGCCTGCAAGCGCTTTCTACGCTCGGTCACTGTGATTGCACATTGCACCCATTACCACCATTTCATTTCCTACTAGTTACCTGTAAGAAATGAACTCATTTACTATACGGGTAACAATATCTGCCATCCTATCCCTATAATCAATATGGCGGCGATAATATAATCGTGGACGAAAAGTTTGAACCAGAAGCATATATCTGCAATAGTTTGGAAGAGACAATAAATAAAAAATTTTTTTAACATATACGCCCTGTGTCTATCTCCCTTATAGGAAAACACACAGGATATTAAGTTTATGTGGAGGTATAATAATATATTATGCCTTTAAGCATTTAGGCCCCTGGCCTATTTTTCTGCGTCCCCCTTATACGACTTGAAATTATCATAACAGTGCATTTTTATTAGTAGATATAATTTTTAAAAACTATTATTTAAAAAAATGTTAAACTAACAAACTAACAAACTAACAACTATCTGGATATTCTCTAAATTTTCTGTAAAATACTAGAAAATATTCAGACAAATATTATCGATGTTTGGATACACCTTCAATAGACAGGGAGATAGTGACAGATTTTTGGACGTGATTTTACTCAGTATGCCTTTCAAAGGCATACTGAGTAAAATACGCAGTATGCCTTTCAAAGGCATACTGCGTATATTCTCACAATAATAAGTTATGAATCAGAGAGTCATCCTGCGGGTTTTCCATATGAAAAACTGAGTTTTCATTTATTCGAAAAATATGCGTTTTGATATGATTTTAGTCAGGCTACCATGTGTTTTATAATGAAGTTCAAAATAGAAACTTCCTCTGAAAACCTTAGGCATACAGTTAGTGTAGGCCTAAATGGCTATTATCGTCACGTGAACTTGTATTTTAATAATTCAACAGGCTGCCGATGAGAAGTGTGCAAGTTCTTGTTATTAAACTGCCGAAAAGAGGATGGCATACCGTTTGCGCATGTCCAAGTAGTGTTTAAATTGAAGGTTAATTAATTATTTAATCATTTAAACGATTTATTCGATGTAAAGTGTACTTGGACATGCGCAAACGGTATTCCATCTTTTTTTCAGCAGTTTTATGACAAGAAGTTACATACTTATTATTGGCAGCCTGTTCAGAAACGTGGAAAAATTAAGTAATAAAATACAAGTTCACGTGAGTCCACGTTAAGGGTATGCCTATATAGTTTTCCGAGGAATTTTCTATTTTGAACTTTATTATAAAGCACATGGCAGCCTGACTATAAATCATATCAAAACGCAAATTGTTCGAATAAATGAAAACTCACATTTCCGTATGAAGAACCCAGGATGACTCTCTGATTCATACCTTATTATTGTGAGAATATACGCAACAGCAACATAATGCCCTTTGAGAGGCATACTGAGTAAAATCACGTCCAAAAATCTGCGGCTATCTCCCTATCTCCGCAGATGTTTGGTTTTCGAGATGCAGGGTATTGAACTTGAAATTTTATTTTCGATTTTTTTAAGTAACTTTGTGAGACAACAAAATTTTCTTGCAAAATTTGGTAGCCGGGGTTTTTTTTGGGAAGAGAAGTCATAATTTGGTATTATTTTTGGTGCAATCCGTAGAGGGCGCTGCGTATGCTATCATTATTTAATTTAATTTGCCCTAACTTTTTTGACAGTAAATTTTTACGACATTTTGTGAATGTATCCTCTTTTCACACGTTTTCTAAGCAAAAAAGATATACTTGGTGTATAACGCCAAAGGTGACCGTTTTAGAGAAATTTTCAAATTTCTGCATCGATGCAGGTGCACATAGACATTCGTATGCATTTAAATTCAAAATAAAATTTAAATAGACAAGCACAACTATTTTTTGACAGTTTAATTAACTTGTTCTTGTTGTTTTGTTTTTCAAGAAAATTTTGTCGACTCAAAAAGTTGCTTAAAAAAATCGAAAATAAAATTTCAATTTCAACACCCTGCATCTCGAAAACCAAACATATGCAGACCTATGTTCATATGAACTTTTCGTCATATTTTCCATTTTTCTTTTTAATTCCTTAAGTTATTACCGGACACCCTGTATAACATAAAAATAATTCTTCTTCGAACCAGTAAAATCTATAGGTATATCACAAAATCAAGTATTCTTTTTTTTGTCTTGAGCTCGTCAAATATCTCCTCTGGAGATATTGGTATTTCAGGGTACACATAAAGGAGTGTTAACCCATTCAGTCGGATTTCGCTAATATTGTTTTTAATATAAATTTTTGAAAATGTTCTTTCTGGCACACTGTAATTGTGCAAAATATGTTTAGTGGGTTGTTTTGCCTAATTTACGGTTACGCGCTGCGACCGACGGAGTTTGTGCATAATATACGGCGGCGCGTTCTCAAATCTACTGCACAGGTTTTAATTTCGAGAAGACAAGATGAAACAAATAACAAATTGTAGATGTTTGATGTTCACTGCATTTTCAGTAGTATATAGTTTTTGGTATTATTAATTTTGATATTACAAATTTCGTTTATCTCGAAAGCTCTGGGGGGGGTGGGCAATTACCCCCTTTGCCCCCCCCCCCCTCAGGATATGAGATTGATATGCTATTTTTGTCCTGCAATTGTGTGACCAAACATCACCCTGCGCGAGTGTTGACTTAAACCGACAGCGTTCAGATAAGCAGAAATCTTCAATCCCGCTATCAGTCAATAGTCAATCAGTCTGTCGCCGCACTCCGTCCGGTTCGTCGCCGTCGCAGCACGATTCCAACCGTTGCCCGCCAGAACCTCCGAAATCCGCGCGATGAGAAGTCCAGATGGACCCGTTCTGCGGTGACCGGACGCTGGTCGCCTCGTCCGCAGGCGCCGAAACACCGGACGACCGCCCGGCGGTCGTCGTCGTCGACGACGACGACGAATCGGACTACGGGGAGATCGCCAACCCCGGCGACGGCGCGTTTAACTTTGAGACAGTCGGTGAATTGATCGTTGGGCCCGTCCACAACTACCACGGGGACGTCGTCGTAAACAATTATCAAACGGGGAGTCATAATGGGTTGGAGGGTGGAGCTAAGGCGTTGCACGAAAAATGCGGAAGTGACGGTACGTTTCAACCGAGAATGAAAAAGCATCATAACCATAAACAAAATTAATCGAAATAGGTGCTTATATGTGTCAGTTTCAATAAGAAACAAACACATTGGATGTTCTGAGAATTTCTTCTGGTTGGAAACTACAACGATATGTGAAACATAATTTTTTTCTTGAAATCGGCAGTGAAGCACGGGCGTAGCCAGGATTTAGTTTTGGGGGGGGGTTTAGTTTGAGAAGTAAATAAAACAACAAAAATATACTTACATGAAATTTAATATCTATATATTCATCCGAAAAACTACGACATATTTATAAAGTTCTTAACTTTAAATGAAATGGATAAATTAATTTCGTTCCTCTGCGCTAAATCTAAAACCATTAAAGAAGAAATCTTCGGCTTTTTCTTTTAAATATATCCACTACTTCATCTGCATGAATTTCTGTTCCATAGTGAATGTTCATTAGAGCCAAACCATTAAGTCTGTTTTCACTTGTAGTGTTTCGTAAATAGTTTTTCAGTCTCCTTAGGCTCGAAAAAGACCTTTCTGGGGTAGCAGTGGATACAGGAATGGTAGCCAAGATTTGTAGTAATGTGTAAATATTAGGATAAAGGTTTTTATCGCACATATCTAGGCACTCCAAACTAGATTTCGGGGTAGGCAGTCTTCTTATCAGCATGCAAGGTAGCTGAAGCTTTGATAGCTAAATCCAAATTTGTTTCTTTATTAGAAACCCATTGACCTTGACTACACCACTTTTTCCAGTAGTCCATACCTTTAAGTTTATCACCCTTCCTTTTTTTCCCCTCCATTTTTCGACAGTGATAATGATTCACGTATCTATCCTTAACAAGGTCATCGAATGACAGCGCACTAAAATTACTCACTTACACGGTACACTTAATTATCTTCACTATTCGTTCACCACTTTTCACTTTTATTCGCTTCGAGTTCGCATGGAACAATACTGCCGCAAGCGCGGTCACGCGCCGCGGCGCCGCTTATATAGCAGCCCAGTAGCCGTCCAGAAACTTTCACGAACTTCCACAAAGTTCCGCTCATTTCGACCGAGGGGCGTGGCGAATAATCGAGAAACAACGCAAAGTGTCCCTACAATACAAAATAGTTCGGCTGCAACTGCGTCTGCCTCTCGTCAAAAGATGGCGCTAGGCGCTACTATTACTACATATATTCAAACGTAATAATAATGTAACTCTTCACTCCTCGTATTTTTTCGGTATAATATTAGGTAATATTTTGCTTATTTCGGGGGGGGGGGGGGGGGGTTTGAACCCCCGAAACCCCCCCCTTGGCTACGCCCGTGCAGTGAAGTGTTTCAAAATCTTCATTAAAAACTCAGAACTCGGAATATACGAGTACATAGGCCTTGGCGAGATGTAAATATCAAACGTCAGACGCCAGACGCGGAATCATCGCCCGTCAAAAGTGACCAAATATTCAAAACGTGGCCAATATAGGCATACCGTTAACGTGGGCCCACGTGAACTTGTATTTTATATAATTAATTTTTCCACGTTTCTGCATGAACGGGCTGCCAGTGAGAAGTATATGCAAGTTCTTGTTATGAAAGTGCTGAAGAAAGGATGGCATACCGTTTGCGCATGTTCAAGTACAGTTTAAATTGAATGTTAGTTAATCATAGTAGATAAAATAACGAGTTTTTATATATATCTGGTTTTAATAATGGTAAAACTTCAACATAATTGTGAGTAAAATTTCAACCTTTTCTCAATATTTTCTTATAATTTAAAAAAATTTCTAGCCCTGATGAAGGTCACGAAGTAGACCGAAAGCTTGGTATTATAAAAAGAAGTTAATATATACCTTTCTGGCTGAAAAACTCGTTATTTTATCTACTAAGTGTAACTACACAGCCGTAAACTAGCTATTTTTTGTTATTTAATCACCTAAAGGATTTATACGATGTACTTGGTCATGCGGAAACGGTATGCCACTTTTCTTCAGCAGTTTTATGACACGAACTTACATACTTATCATTGGCAGCCTGTTCAGAAACAAGGAAAAATTAAGTATTAAAATACAAGTTCACGTGACAATAGTAGCTCTTTGGGTCCACGTTACGGGTATGCCTATAGTTTTCCGAGAAATTTTCTATTTTGAACTTCATTATAAAACATATTATATGGCAGCCTGACTACTACTTCTACTACTACTACATACTACTACTTTTGATGCCATAATGATATTATTTTTAGGCTAAAGTTATTTTACTAGTTCCGCATTTGCACCTAGTAAATTTCTTAGTAGTTTTGTGTAGTCATTAGTTTATTTTTCTTTATTTTTAATCTCTTAAAATAAAAAAGAAATAAAGAAAAATACACTAAATCACATCAAAACGCATATTTTTCATATGAAGAACCCGCAGAATGACTCTCTGATTCATACCTTATTATGGTGAGAATATACGCAATATAATTCCCTTTTATACTGTCTAAAAAGCAGGTCCTCCGCCTCTCAAGATATGAGATTGACCTGCTATTTTTGTCCTGCAATTGTGTGACCAAACATCACCGTGCGAGTGTTGACTTAAACCGACATCGTTCAGATAAGCAGAAATCTTCAATCCCGCTATCAGTCAATAGTCAATCAGTCTGTCGGCGCACTCCGTCCGGTTCGTCGCCGTCGCAGCGCGATTCCAACCGTTGCCCGCCAGAACCTCCGAAATCCGCGCGATGAGAAGTCCAGATGGACCCGTGCTGCGATGACCGGACGCTGGTCGCCTCGTCCGCAGGCGCCGAAACACCGGACGACCGCCCGGCGGTCGTCGTCGTCGACGACGACGACGAATCGGACTACGGGGAGATCGCCAACCCCGGCGACGGCGCGTTTAACTTTGAGACAGTCGGTGAATTGATCGTTGGGCCCGTCCACAACTACCACGGGGACGTCGTCGTAAACAATTATCAAACGGGGAGTCATAATGGGTTGGAGGGTGGAGCTAAGGCGTTGCACGAAAAATGCGGAAGTGACGGTACGTTTCAACCGAGAATGAAAAAGCATCATAACCATAAACAAAATTAATCGAAATAGGTGCTTATATGTGTCAGTTTCAATAAGAAACAAACACATTGGATGTTCTGAGAATTTCTTCTGGTTGGAAACTACAACGATATGTGAAACATAATTTTTTTCTTGAAATCGGCAGTGAAGCACGGGCGTAGCCAGGATTTAGTTTTGGGGGGGGGGGGGGTTTAGTTTGAGAAGTAAATAAAACAACAAAAATATACTTACATGAAATTTAATATCTATATATTCATCCGAAAAACTACGACATATTTATAAAGTTCTTAACTTTAAATGAAATGGATAAATTAATTTCGTTCCTCTGCGCTAAATCTAAAACCATTAAAGAAGAAATCTTCGGCTTTTTCTTTTAAATATATCCACTACTTCATCTGCATGAATTTCTGTTCCATAGTGAATGTTCATTAGAGCCAAACCATTAAGTCTGTTTTCACTTGTAGTGTTTCGTAAATAGTTTTTCAGTCTCCTTAGGCTCGAAAAAGACCTTTCTGGGGTAGCAGTGGATACAGGAATGGTAGCCAAGATTTGTAGTAATGTGTAAATATTAGGATAAAGGTTTTTATCGCACATATCTAGGCACTCCAAACTAGATTTCGGGGTAGGCAGTCTTCTTATCAGCATGCAAGGTAGCTGAAGCTTTGATAGCTAAATCCAAATTTGTTTCTTTATTAGAAACCCATTGACCTTGACTACACCACTTTTTCCAGTAGTCCATACCTTTAAGTTTATCACCCTTCCTTTTTTTCCCCTCCATTTTTCGACAGTGATAATGATTCACGTATCTATCCTTAACAAGGTCATCGAATGACAGCGCACTAAAATTACTCACTTACACGGTACACTTAATTATCTTCACTATTCGTTCACCACTTTTCACTTTTATTCGCTTCGAGTTCGCATGGAACAATACTGCCGTAAGCGCGGTCACGCGCCGCGGCGCCGCTTATATAGCAGCCCAGTAGCCGTCCAGAAACTTTCACGAACTTCCACAAAGTTCCGCTCATTTCGACCGAGGGGCGTGGCGAATAATCGAGAAACAACGCAAAGTGTCCCTACAATACAAAATAGTTCGGCTGCAACTGCGTCTGCCTCTCGTCAAAAGATGGCGCTAGGCGCTACTATTACTACATATATTCAAACGTAATAATAATTTAACTCTTCACTCCTCGTATTTTTTCGGTATAATATTAGGTAATATTTTGCTTATTTCGGGGGGGGGGGGTTTGAACCCCCGAAACCCCCCCCTTGGCTACGCCCGTGCAGTGAAGTGTTTCAAAATCTTCATTAAAAACTCAGAACTCGGAATATACGAGTACATAGGCCTTGGCGAGATGTAAATATCAAACGTCAGACGCCAGACGCGGAATCATCGCCCGTCAAAAGTGACCAAATATTCAAAACGTGGCCAATATAGGCATACCGTTAACGTGGGCCCACGTGAACTTGTATTTTATATAATTAATTTTTCCACGTTTCTGCATGAACGGGCTGCCAGTGAGAAGTATATGCAAGTTCTTGTTATGAAAGTGCTGAAGAAAGGATGGCATACCGTTTGCGCATGTTCAAGTACAGTTTAAATTGAATGTTAGTTAATCATAGTAGATAAAATAACGAGTTTTTATATATATCTGGTTTTAATAATGGTAAAACTTCAACATAATTGTGAGTAAAATTTCAACCTTTTCTCAATATTTTCTTATAATTTAAAAAAATTTCTAGCCCTGATGAAGGTCACGAAGTAGACCGAAAGCTTGGTATTATAAAAAGAAGTTAATATATACCTTTCTGGCTGAAAAACTCGTTATTTTATCTACTAAGTGTAACTACACAGCCGTAAACTAGCTATTTTTTGTTATTTAATCACCTAAAGGATTTATACGATGTACTTGGTCATGCGGAAACGGTATGCCACTTTTCTTCAGCAGTTTTATGACACGAACTTACATACTTATCATTGGCAGCCTGTTCAGAAACAAGGAAAAATTAAGTATTAAAATACAAGTTCACGTGACAATAGTAGCTCTTTGGGTCCACGTTACGGGTATGCCTATAGTTTTCCGAGAAATTTTCTATTTTGAACTTCATTATAAAACATATTATATGGCAGCCTGACTACTACTTCTACTACTACTACATACTACTACTTTTGATGCCATAATGATATTATTTTTAGGCTAAAGTTATTTTACTAGTTCCGCATTTGCACCTAGTAAATTTCTTAGTAGTTTTGTGTAGTCATTAGTTTATTTTTCTTTATTTTTAATCTCTTAAAATAAAAAAGAAATAAAGAAAAATACACTAAATCACATCAAAACGCATATTTTTCATATGAAGAACCCGCAGAATGACTCTCTGATTCATACCTTATTATGGTGAGAATATACGCAATATAATTCCCTTTTATACTGTCTAAAAAGCAGGTCCTCCGCCTCTCAAGATATGAGATTGACCTGCTATTTTTGTCCTGCAATTGTGTGACCAAACATCACCCTGCGCGAGTGTTGACTTAAACCGACAGCGTTCAGATAAGCAGAAATCTTCAATCCCGCTATCAGTCAATAGTCAATCAGTCTGTCGCCGCACTCCGTCCGGTTCGTCGCCGTCGCAGCGCGATTCCAACCGTTGCCCGCCAGAACCTCCGAAATCCGCGCGATGAGAAGTCCAGATGGACCCGTGTTGCGATGACCGGACGCTGGTCGCCTCGTCCGCAGGCGCCGAAACACCGGACGACGACGAATCGGACTACGGGGAGATCGCCAACCCTGGCGACGGCGCGTTTAACTTTGAGACAGTCGGTGAATTGATCGTTGGGCCCGTCCACAACTACCACGGGGACGTCGTCGTAAACAATTATCAAACGGGGAGTCATAATGGGTTGGAGGGTGGAGCTAAGGCGTTGCACGAAAAATGCGGAAGTGACGGTACGTTTCAACCGAGAATAAAAAAGCATCATAACCATAAACAAAATTAATCAAAATTGGTGCTTATATACAGCGTGTCCCGCTCTGATGTCCGGAAGAGGGAAAGGTTTTTTATTCGTGGGTTTACGACAAAAAGTAACTCTTTATAAAAACTCCTGCTTGTTCCAAAACGCCCAAAACTGTTAAAATATTTTTGATTTTTTATGCAGGGTGTTCAGTATTTTGAAAAATTTAGAAAAATTTTGTTAGTCGCCAAGAGTAAAGGACCGTTGGTTTGACAATATCGAAAAATATTATCAAGGATGTCATTTATAATCCACGGGGAGTTACAAATTTGAGGTTTCACGATTTTATGTGAATTTTTTTTTCACAAAGCGGGCATGTAATTTGATATTTGCAGAATTTATACAATAATCAATTTCTTCAATGCTATTACGTCAATTTATAGCTAACAATATGGAAAATTTACTTAAGCAACCAATAATATGTTATTAACATGTACAAAAATAAATTTCACTTGAATTTATTACCTCCAAGTTCTGCATAAATTTCAACTCTTCTAATAAATTCTCTATACACATTTTGTATTTCGTGTAGAGGAATATTTGCAATTGTTATAAATTCCTTATTCTGTTTTTTAATGTGTCCACATTATTATCAAGGTTCAGCATAAACTTTTTGTTTCAGGCCTTGTTAAAAAAATCGACATAAATTGCTGAAACCTCAAATTTGTAACCCCCTGTGGATTCTAAATGACATCCTTGATAATATTTTTCGATATTGTCAAAAACAACGGTCCTTTACTCTTGGCGACTAACAATTTTTTTTTTAAATTTTCGAAATACTGAACACCCTGTATAAAAAATCAAAAATATTTTAACAGTTTTGGGCGTTTTGGAACAAGCAGGAGTTTTTATAAAGAGTTACTTTTTGCCGTAAACCCACGAATAAAAAACTTTCCCCTCTTCACATCAGAGCGGGACACGCTGTACCTATATAATGTCAGTGTCAATGTCCCGGTTGGAAACTACAACGATATGTGAAACATTTTTTTTTTCTTGAAATCGGCAATGAAGTGTTTCAAGATCGTCATTAAAAGCTCAAAAATCGGCATTGAAGTATCCCATTATTGTACGATTTTATCAATATACGACTGCATAGGCCTTGGCGAAATGTAAATATCAAACGTCAGGCGCGGAGTCATCGCCCGTCAAAAGTGACCACTATTCAAAACCCGGCCAATAAAGGCCCATTTAACGTTTCGTATACATTGCGAAATTGTTACCTATAGCGGCGCAATCTTTCAGTATAAATATTTAAGTAGGTTTGAATATCAATCTATTTTTCATGGAGGCTGCACAACAGGCAGCAATTTTGAGTTTCTGTTGGGAAGCGCCGTGCCTCGTCATACCTGACTTAGGTAGAGCGATCGTCAAAGTCAAGCAACGGTTCATGGATTGGTGATCCCTTGTTATTATTATTATCTCGACTTAGCCAAAAGGCATTCGCACTCCCTCTACGGGGAACATTCACTCAGATCCCGGGTATCCCGGATACCAAAAGGATCTGGCTCGGACGAGACCCTTGCCATGTTATCGGGCCTTAGGTGACATTGATGTTGTTGGATGATCCTGCATTCCCCATGAATTTCCTGACGGTTCGGGCTGTCGCAAGTAGTACCGCTTTCTGCATGGACCTGTAAAGACTATCAGTTAGACCCAGCTCCTTGATGTTTCTCAGCAAACTTTTTGGTATAACACCAGTTGTTGACATGATGATTGGAATCGTCTGGACGTTCTCCATTTCCCATTGCCTTCTAATTCGTTCTTCTAAATCTCTGTACTTCGCGATCTTCTCGACTTGCTTCACACGCAGGTTGTTGTTGTTCGGGATGGCCACATCAATCAGAGTTGTCTGCCTAGAAATTTTATCAACTATTATAAGGTCCGGTCTGTTATTATTATTATTATTATTATTTTCCGATTTAAAAAAAATAATATGTACTTCGGCATTGAAGTTCTCTTTATGACTCATGTGGTTTATTTGCCTCGGCCAGCGGCCTCGGCAACTAAATTCCAGATGAATCATAAAAAGTTGAACTTCAGTGCCTTGATACATAAATAAGTATTATGACAAACTAGTAAAGAAATCTAATTTTGGGTTTGTCGGTGGGTAGGTAAAGGTTAGATAATCGCAACGGGTATGTAATTCGGAAATATGCAGTGAAATTAATTAAATGATGTTTTATTAGAAGGCACGTCGACTGAATAATGGTGGTAAAATTGCCTGATATATTTTTTCTTTTTGAAAAAGAAGGTAGCCTATTCTTTACGTTCGAGGGTCATTTTGGCAATGACTAATATTTTTACTGTTCCAATAAAACTTTTTTTGTTATTTACGATACGGTTTGTCCACGGATGGATAAGTTAAGTCGAGACACAAAAAACTCCCTACAACAATGTAGAGAAAACGACAAAATTTTGATACCCTATTTCAAGAGAACCAATGATGTTTTACCCAATGCCCAGTTGGCATCTTTTTCTTAATTTTGAATTTAAAATTCATCTGTATAACATTTAAATGCGGTAGGTGAAAATTTTATTTTTCGAAAAAATGAAAAATAATAATTAATACTTACCACGTTTTTAAAACGGGCTACAAAGTTTAAAATAATTACTCCTAGCCCCATAGAGATTTAGGTAGAATATCCCCATACAAAATTCAACCCGTTTTAAAAACGTGGTAGGTAGATATATTTTTTTATTATTTAAATTTTTTGTCTATCACTTAAATATCTGGACTGGTTTGGTAATTATTCAGTAAACCCAACATATTTTTTAAAACCTTACCACCCCGAATCTTCCTTATAATAGGGCTCAAAATAAAAAAGTTGCACTTTATATTATTTTGCCGCCAATTTGAGCAATTTTAAATCTTAATTTTCGCCACATAGTCCAATAAAAATTCCTGACTCTGCAGGTGTGGCCTTGTAACCATTTTAAAAGTTTTCGAGGATATTTTTTAACTAATTTTTGTCATATAATGCCCTATAAATCATTAAGTATCAGAGACAAAAAAAACTAAGAAAAAGTTAACCAGAAGTTCATCCTATAAAACTTTTATTAAGATCATTTTTTTTTAATGTTTACAAGTCCACCCCTGCAGCGTGCCAAAATTTTGTCATATAAGTAAGTAGGAGTAGGAGGAGATACAAAAAAAAATATGAGAAAAAGTTATTCACACTTTTATCCCCTATTAATAAAACTTAGGTCATTAGAGTTTCAGTGGGTGCTGAATAAAGCTTCATTGCCAGATTTCAAATAAAAAATCCCTAATAGCATTTTCCAAAAGAGATATAGCAGGCCGGGGAATAGTGATACCACAGCTCTGTGGTAATGCCACCATGACGATATGTTCCGCAAGTGCGTAAAGGACACTTCCTTAACATACAAAAATTCATGAAAATCGTGCAACGTTTCACAATTTTGCATGGGTGTTCCGAATCAAATCTGAACACCCTGTATATAAAATAATATCCATTAAGTATAATTTACTGCTTATGCATTCTTTCGACTGTGAAGAAAACGACAAATAACCATGAAGGAATAGAAAAAAATATCTTTTTGCCCTTATTTTTCCAAAATCAAATTTCCTTTTCGTTAATAAATTTAGAAATTTGACAAATAAATGTTGGGACACCCTGTATTCAACAGGTCGTGCGGTTATAAGAATTCTCGTTTTGTAGATAGGTAGGACCACAGACCTATAGGGGAGAGGGGGCATGAAAGGGACAAGTCATGAAAGGGACACAGGCCATTACAAACAGACGAGATGGTGCATACATTTGAAATTCTCACTGGTAGATGGCGCTAGCATAACTGGTGACTGTTAGTCAGAGAAATTCTAGAAATTTCTTCAGTTGTGATTATTGCGAGCTACAACGTGTTTACCTTCCAAAAAGTAAAATATGTGGCAGTGATATGTATGCTTTCCAGTTGTGAATAAATCAAAATAGCGTCTTAATTACTTATGGTATAACTTGTTGGACATTTTACTGTACGTTGCTTAACCTATTTCTGAAATATGGCTGGTCTGTATATTTTTTTTAATGATAACCTCAAAAAATTCATAATGTGATGAAAGGGACACTTTAAAAATTAATGAAAGGGACAGTGTCCCTTTCATTACCTTGTCCCTTTCATTACCTTAAAATGTTCATTTGTGCTAAAATAAATCAAATACTTCATTTCTTTACAGAAAATAAAAAAAAAAGAACGCGAAAAACTCCCAAAGAAATAGAAACTGCTGTAATGAAAGTTATTACACATAATCAGTCTGTTGCAAAATCAATGGAGATAGCAAAGAAAATTGTTTTGTTCTCGTAAAGTTTGAGGCGAAAGGAAAAAACAATTTCCGTCATGCTGTAGGACGGGTTATTGAATGTTAGAGGACAGTGAATTAAGAATTAAATTTATGAAAAAATCTAACAAAACTGATAACTTTAAATATCCAGAAGAAGACGACATAAGCGATGTTAACAAAAATGACATTATGATGACACTTCCAACACCTCAAAGAATGAAAGGATCTGAAAGAGCCCAAGAATTTTATAACTTTCCAGTATATCTTTCCAATATAATTGGTCTTATCATCGATTATGTAATACCGAACTAATAAAGTCTTTGCAAACTATTTTCTAATTTGTTATATGCTCTTATTTTAGTAATGCTTGGTTTATACAGCTGATTAATCTTGTACTTTCCCTTTATTTTTAAAAAATAACGAAAGCTATGGGCTTTTTTAAACTTCTATGTCACTGCCATTGGTTATTTATTAAATTTTTGTAAATGATAAAGCAGCTGTAGATGTAAAAATATGTTTTTCTAATAAATAAATTATGTCCCTTTCAATAGAATACATGTCCCTTTCATGACATTCAGATGGCATGAAAGGGACATTAACGCATTTGACAAAATCTTGCATTACAATCAAAACTAACAAAAAAATGTAATTATTTGTTATATTAATCTTCAAAACAAAATATGTATATGTTTATAATTTCATAAAGTTGCTCGAAAACTTTTTGGTACTTCAGAAAAACCATAGTTTTTAAAAAATGTCCCTTTCATGCCCCCTCTCCCCTATAGCTAGCTATATATGTCTGTGGTAGGACTTTCCATTTCACACTCAGCTAAAAATAACTACTCATTATTTCGGTCTTATTCGAGAAATTATTACTTACAGTTTTGTATTCTAATTTCGCAAGCACAAACAAATTATTATATTTATGGAAGACTTTAACATTTTTCTGAATTCTGAACTTGTGTTATTATAGATGATAGGTATAGTTACATAATTGCATAACACAGTGAAAACATTAACAAATAAATTTTGATATTATAGGTACAATATACCCACAATCGATAATGACTTAGGTATCTAAAGTCTATCCAAGTTACAGAAGCAGTGGATCCAGGGCCGTGTTAAGGTAAAAATTTGTCCGGGTCAAAGTTATTTTTTGGCACCCCCCCAAATCAAAATTATATTAATTAAATTAAATAAAATATGTACCTATACTAAAATCTCTCTTTAACTGTAGGTGCACCAAAAATTACAATAATTGGCATACTTGTTTGGGGCGCCTCCAGGTGCGTATTTAGCATGTCTGGCAGAAATGTAAATTCTTGTTACAGAGGCCTAACCTTAACATTGACATTATATATGGTTCTAACCAGGGACTCTTTAAAATAAGGGGACCCAGCATTATACTTTCCAAAGTGAGGCCTATTCTTTCATCATTCTAATAGTATCAGTGATGCCAAGAATGACATTTTATTGGAGAATCTATGAATATAACAGGTACTTTGATTGTTAGTAAAAATTAATAATGGTTTCCATGATTTCTAAAAATTAGACTTGACAATGTTGTGTCTACTAATACAGAATATGGCAACTGTCAAATGAAACAAATTTATTGTATAGTTGAAATTCTTTAATTGTCACATCTGAGTATCTGGAAGTTAGAAAACTTAAAAATTGTGAATTATGATGGGAAATTTTTTGCCTCCTTTAGAATCTATGGCACTATCTATCACATAAAACATGATGGCAGTTGGACACTGACATATAACATAACCTTGTACCAGCCCACTTATGTGGTCTCCTTGGAGATATACAGAAAACAAGGCTTCACTTCTCCTATGTGATAGACTGTGAAATGCTGGGTCCCCTTATTTTAAAGAGTCTCTGGTTGTAACCAAACTTAGAATACAGAAACTATAACTATAGCCTTTTTATGTACTTCAAAGAACAGAGTTTAATGTTAATTTCTATCTACTCCTTTCCTCTGTTAGGTACCTACCTATCAATAATATCAATATGGCCGCCGCTTACAGAATTTTAGGGACATTAAATATTTACCTGTCACAATCTAGTGTACAGTTAAAGAACGATTTTAGTTTAGTTACATATTTTTCATTTATACTTCACAAGAGCAAATAACTTTTAATTTTTATTTTGCACTAGAAACCAGAACCTCATATACCAGAAAGAACATTTTTACAATTTACAAGATACGAAAATTTGCCACAATAGAAACCACCAGGTTGGTACGTTATTCTAAACACAGTGTGTGATTGTTTAGTACGTTTGCTATTTGCCATATCAAGAATTAAGCGATAATATTAAAATTCAAATTCAACAAAACCAAGTCTTCATTAAAACAGGGTTTCCTTAGATGCTACAGATTCAGGATTCAGCTAATATGAATGTACAGTCGCGGACAGTTGGTATCGAACGACCTGAAGAGGTTTCTCGTGGCTATCGTTACAGGGCGCGCGGAGACGGCAACATCGCGCTGGAGTCTGCAGCCGGCCGGTCTGCTAAAAATAGAACCATAAAATGCAAATTACAGCCTCCAGCCTCTCACAGCAAAGGAACAAAATTCGAGGAAAATGCAACTTTGTGCTGGTAATAATTCCAACCCCAGTGTTGGTATTTAATATTTCGTACTATTTTATCATGTTACTATACCGTCTAGTATTTATGATAATGAAATAAAAAAATAATAAATATCAAGGCTGAGATTAGAATCAACACCACAATAAAAGTTGCTTTTTCTCGAGTTTCCTTCCTTTGCTGCCAGCACCCTGTATTAATTAGGAATATGAAATTAGGTAAATCCATAGTCAATTTGAGCCACAATAGAATTCCGAAGAATTTCTCAAAAACAATAATTTAATATACAGGGTGTCTACTTTTAAACATATGCAAATTAATAAAATCTTTATTTTTGGAGATAATCCCTGAACATTCTTTGTGTGAAAGGCCTTCAAAAATCGCTTCTTTTAGCCTTCCTATCATTTTCAAAAGGCAAATCCAGGTCCGGCTACGATTTTTGAGTGTTTTTTTATTTAAAATCTACCAATACAGCGTTAATCAGGATCCCCCTAAAACCCCTTTATATACCAAATTTGAACAAAGAATTTAGAGAGAGATCTATTCTACAGGAAATTTACAGGCATTTGGCGAGTCAAGTGTGCCATGGAATCCCGTCAAAATAGTTTAATTGTCAACAGAACCACTCAAAGTGTTGGTGTGCAAAGATTCAATACAAGGTATTTTTCTCTGCCCCATCTGAAAATGCTGAATTTTTATGACTTGACTCGCCAGAGATGCCTGAAGAGGTTTCTTTAAATTTCCTATTTTGCTCAATTTTGACATCCTGTAGAATAGAACTCTCTCTATATTTTTTGTTCAAATTTGGTATATAAAGGGTTTTCGACTGTCCTGATTGACTCTGTGGTGTCAGATTTTAAATAAAAAAATGGCTAAATGGTTTTTGTGAAAATCGGGGGAATAAAAAAATCGTAGCCGGCCCTGGATTTGCAATTTGAAAATGGCAGGATTGCTAAAATAAGCGGCTTTTGAAGTCCTTTCGGACAAAAAACAGATCAAGCGATTATCTCAAAAATTAAAGATTTCAAGGATTTGTATAATATGTTTAAAAGTAGATATGGGGGCTCTTAATATTAATTAGAAAATGTATGGCACAAAATTAATGGATTATCGGATTACCTGAGTTGAAATATTTTAGCATAGATATTTATATCTTTTTAAATAGGTATTTATTAATTATACCTACCTGCACTTAATATAACTAAATTTAGGGGATTAACTTAATAATTGTAATATTGAATTGGATGTAGATTTTGAAAATATCGATTATACCTGCTCCTAGCCCTTTGTATAAATACTAAGGTGGGTGGGCTAAAATTATTTAGTCAGTATCCTAATTCGAGAGAGTAACTAACAGTGTTCGTTATGCCTCGTTTGAGTGAATCCGTCAAGCACCGTATCATCGCCAAACTAGAAAATGGTTGGGCTATTTCCCGACTGGCCGAAGAATTTGGTGTATCTAAAAGCACCATTTTCAATATAAAGAAGAAATATGACGAAACCGGAAGCGTGGAAAACATACATAGAGGAGGAAATGTGAAAATTACGTCTGACCAACAAGATGAGCAACTAGCTAATTTTTGCCTTGCAAATCCGTTTAAATCCGCCGTTGAAGCAGTATCTGCAACACAATTTCCAGCAAGTGTTAGAACTGCCCGAAGGAGATTAGATGCAGCCAATCTGAAATCTCGCACGGCCAGCAACAAAATTCAGCTGACCGAGGCTAATAAGGAAGTCAGGTTGCAGATATGCCGAGAGTTTCAGCGTTTACCGCCACATTATTGGGAGAAGGTAGTATTTAGCAACGAAAAGATCTTTCAAAGCCATTGCAATGGCAAAGTGCGAGTATATAGACCTTCGGTGAGTTCAAGATATGACGAAAGATTTGTGTCACCCAGGAAAAGGAGTGGGCATTTTTCCGTCAACATATGGGCCTGGATAAGCTACCGTGGACCTGGCATTTGTTGGAGAATCGACGACCGCTTCACAGCAGCTCGCTATTGCGAGATACTCGAAGGCGGATTGTTACCAACTGCAACGGAAATGTATCCCGATGGCTTCGTTTTCCAGCATGATAACGCTCCTGTGCATACAGCAAGAATAGTTCGCGAATGGTTCACCGAAAACAACGTAGAAAAGTTGCAATGGCCGGCGAAGAGTCCTGACTTGAATCCCATTGAGAATGTGTGGGGCAGAATGGCGCGGACAATGGAGAACTTCGTACCCGAAAATAGGGAGGCACTTTGGCAGAAGATTCAACAAACGTGGGATGAAGTCGTAACCCATGATCTCTGCTGCCAACTCATAGATTCGATGAGCAGGAGAGTTCAGAAAGTCATCCTATCCCAAGGTGGGTATACTAAATATTAATATACATATAATATAATAATGGAAAATGCATTTGATTTCTTGCCTTTATTTAATTATGTTATAGTCATAAAGATTTTAATGGGTTTATAGTTTTTTCGGATTCTTCCTGTGTCGGTGGTTCTAATAAAACTTCGTAATCATTATATCCAGCTTGTGGAAGTCCTCAATCACCTGAAATTATTTTATTTTATCCAGGTAATCACATTGAGGTCCAGGGAGGTGTGTAAAGCTTGACACGTGTCCCTGCTGTGTGTCTTCTGATGTTATTGATAAAGGTATGCAATTTAAATAATAGAGAGTTATTGCAGAAATAAATAACGTCGCGCTCTTTTTTGACGTTATTTTGACATTTGAGCATGCGCAGTCGTAGTTTGACATAAGGTCGTCCATAATAAGGTTATTTTCCTTTATTTTTGTTTATTGTGTATACCATAATATACGTTATTTTTACCTTATTTGTCACAATTCTTAAAATAAATTCTGATTTGTCAGAAAACGCTAGTGTTCTGTGAAAGTAGGACTTAACCTAAAATGTTCGTTGCTTGTTTGCGTTTGCACCTTGTTTGCTTTCATTAGTCTTTCACCTTGGTGTTCCGTGGTTATTTGGCTGTTTTCCCAGTTTTTTCCGGAGCAAAATTATAAAAGCACATAATATTCTAGTGAAAGTGTAGAAATACAAAACAATAAAGTAAACGTAAATAAGCCCTTAATTTGGATACATAAATTACGACTTGCAATAACTATTGTCAGAATCATAAATAACGTATGAGAGTATTCAAATAAGGTCGTCTTAAATACTGCTTAATGCCAAAAACAGTTTCTGCAATAACTCTCTATTAAGTTACAAGGGTAATTTTATGTCTGTGACCCCCTAATCTCATTTATCTGTTGAAGGGCATTTTATGAGAAACAATGGAGCATTGCAGCACCACGAAAACCAATTTATTAAAACTTCTGACCAATTTCTTCAAAAATAAGAAAAAATAAATAAAAGGGACACCCCTTTTATTTTATAATCATTTATGTTTAGGACTACGAGACCTAACAACTAAATGTTGGAACAAATACTTATTTTGCAAAGAAAAGAATAATTTATGAAAATCCTTTTAATTAACTTTTTTAATTCTAGGGTTATTAGCTAAATATATTTTTAGTGTTACTACATATTTTTTTATTATAACATAAAAATACATTTTTGTTGCAACGCAAAATATTTATTAACTTAATGTCTAAAACCGCTGACAACTATACTTAGTGTATTTGGAAATGAAAGGAGGCCATAAATATTGATTGAGAAGGAAAATTCGACCATTTCAGTGGCGTGCTCTTTTGCTAAAAATCTGATGAGGATAAATACGCAAATTAATATTCGGGCGAGTTATGTAGTATTTTATGACGGACTCTCGAGCCTCTGATAAAGAATTTGCATTTATATTTATAATAAGCCATAAACCTTCCTTTCATTTCCAAATACACTATGTATATACAGTATGTCCACAGAAGAGGTGTTGAATAGGAACACTTTCTTATCTTTAATTTTACCGCAAAAAGTTACTCTTGATAAAAACTTTGCTAACATTTCTTATGTGGAAATAAGTTGCTAGGAAAAGTTGTTCAAAAGTAAAGGATACTCCATACTACCAATTTTAGAAACAATTGGCACACTTTGATTTATTTGAAAAACATTTTTCGCTTTGGCCCTATCACTGCATTAAATATATTTTTTTTATGTAAGTAAGCTTATATAAGCATAATAAATATGGCAATTTTAGACGGCTAGGTGATGTTAAAAAATAAATCGGCATCCATAACCAACTTTTCACGCAATACAAAAAAAAACTCAAGTCGACAAAAATGTGAAAACAAAACTATCAATTTATTTAATTTTTTTTTGATCAAACAAGATCTTTAATATGAGAAAATTTGTCTTTAATTTGAATAACTGTTGACGTTTTTAATTGCTATTTCGACTTCACACTTTAAACAAATTAGCGGGAAAACTAGTACAAATTGTATGAAAATTTTCTTTTGTCAATGTTCTTGCGTGATCTAATTGCCGCTAATCTCCAATTAAAATTTTCCCTCGACTTTCAAAATAAATTGATTGTTTTCAGATTCTTGTTGATTTAAGTTTTTTTTGGTATTGCGCGAAAAGTTGGCCATGGATACCGACTTCTTTTTTTAACATTAACCAACTATCTAAAATTTACACGTTTTTGTTTCTTAAGATTTTTCAGTAGGGAGCCAAATAACTACTTTAATAAACTAAAACAATGGCCTTTAATAACTAAAACAATGGCCTCAACAGAGCCGAAGAGCCTGTGTAATTTTCAGAAACTATCTGAGCACCCAGTTGCATAAAGCTTCTCAGTGCCATCAATTTTCAATATAAAAGTTTTCTTCGGTATCTTAAAATAAATGGGTATGTTATACGGCTATTTAATAATTTTGCTCAATTGGAGGTTTTTTTATATTGCGCGACAAGTTGACCATGGATGTTGATTACTTTTTCAGGGCCACTTAGCTGTCCAAAATTGTCACCTTTTTGTTTCTCATGTTTTTTTTGTAGGGCGCAAAATAAGCGAGGAAATCGCGGTGGTAGTTTAAAAAATCATACTGTATACTTGTGAACTGTTTTAATAAATAGTTTAATACTGATTCCTTAATTTTTTTTAACCCTTTCGGTGACATCGGCTTAATCGCTTGCAAAGAATTCTCGGAACAAGACACCCGTTCGAACCATCCGATGCCGAAGGCGCGCGCTGTTGCCGTCTCCGCGCGCCCTGTAACGATAGCCACGAGAAACCTCTTCAGGTCGTTCGATACCAACTGTCCGCGACTGTACAAGTACTTATTGTACTTGACAACTACGATTAGTATCCAGAAACCAAAAATCTATGTCGATATCGATTCCTCTATTTAACTAACACGTTGCTCGTTGGCGAAAGTTGGGTTCTTTATTTACAGAACAATCCTTTTTACAACGATTCGCGTCAACGTCAAATCGTCAAGCGCCGGCCGCCACCGCGTCATCTCGAGGAGAATAGCGAAATCAATTAAAATATTCCACAACGACATAGACATCCGTAGACGTAGACAAGTTCCGAATTCACAACTTACAAAGATTTCAGTAGTTGTATGCGAAATCATCGTCCTAGAAAAATAAAAATCGGTAGGTAGGTAACTGAAAAATTAAAAAAAATTTAAATGTTTTTTGAAGCAGTAAATTATTAGCACTAGCGCCTTTGTTGATTTTGGCGCCCCCTTGAATAGGCCGCCCGGGGCGAACACCCCCTTCGCCCCCCCCCCCTTAACACGGCCCAAAACAACGGATCAAAACATTGGCCACCACGTGACTTATTCTCTTATTGGTCTGGCCGTCAGAAAATGTCAAGTGTTTACGCGGCGAGCAGAATGCAGGGCCGGCTCTTCCCTGAGTCAAGTTTCCTGCATATTTTAGATCGGATCGCGAGCAGTATATTCTGTAAATTTATTTTTGCTACTTAATTTAAGGAAATTTATAAAGGTCCACGAAAGGTAAAAACACAATTTTCAGAACTTCTAAAAGAATTAGTTCAGAATTACAAGCCACTGGGAATCTCATATTAGTCAGACCCTGGTACCTAATCGATCGCAATGCGGTCATGTGACTTTGTTTATATGTACTGCCGCTGTAACTTGGATAGACTTTAATGTAGGTATTGTTTCAAAAATTAAAGTATTTCCTATTATTTACTTAATATTATATTTATTACGTTACCAACATCCTCATTCCACTGATAAGGTTCAAAATTAATAAAAGGTTGTTGTAGATATCTCGTATTGTTTCTCGAATCTTTTTATAAATTTCATTATTTTAATTGTAGGTATAGGTACCTTCCCAATTTATATGACTTCCCACCCATTATTTTCGTTCTTTTTTTTGGACTAGACTTAGAAGAATATTCCGGGGAATTTGAATATGAAGTAAGAATTAATATTAATAAATATTGTTACAGTTTTGAAAATGTGAAGTGAATTTTAACATGGACGTTAGTAATCGGGTAATAACAACAAATTGTCAGTTCCCATTTCCGACTTCCGGTCTGGCCGGAAGTGTGCATCGCGTTTTTTTGGGACATCCTCTATGTCCTTCAGTTTCTACAATTTGTATAGTTATCTGTAAAAATAACCGAGTCACGGCTTTTTGTTA
Source organism: Pseudeuparius sepicola (assembly GCA_963920635.1). Classification (NCBI taxonomy): domain Eukaryota; kingdom Metazoa; phylum Arthropoda; class Insecta; order Coleoptera; family Anthribidae; genus Pseudeuparius; species Pseudeuparius sepicola. The sequence goes on from OY987306.1 coordinate 8,245,611, forward strand.
TTAGGTAAATTTCGTTTGGGATTTGTGTAGATTTCTAAAAACCTTGTTAAAGATACTGTTGCAATTGGGAGAATAAATGGAGTTCAAAAGATATAATGTTTGGAATGTTCCAAGACTGCAATGTTCTCAAATCGTATAATAAATAAGTTTTTAAGAAATTAAGGTAATAATTTACTTTTATCTTAAGATAAGATAGGTATGTGCTGATAAAGTATAAGAAAATTGCAGAAAGTCAAAAAAAGGGTTGTTCGTTTCTATAAATATGTATACATATTGAAATATCGAGAAGGCAAAGTTAGTGTTCGTGGCGACCACTTAAATAAAACTAAACTAGGAGCATGCGAAACTGAGATGCGCCGGACTTCAACCGGAGTCCATAGGCATGTGAAGCAAGAATGCTAATCGCTACACCAAGCTCGGCATTAAAAATTAAACTCTGCAGTTCTGTCACACAGTATGATTTTACCTAAAAGGGTAACGGGTATAAAAATTGGTCTCTTTATTTTCTGATAAAATCTTTCGAGTTTTAGATTTAATTCAAGCGATTTTATCATACAAAAAATAAAAGGTGAGCTTGCTTAGGGCAAAATAACGAATGTGAATTAATGGTTTTTGCGGAGAATATTTTTTCAAGAACACGATTTCGTTATTTTTCTTTGTATTCTAACGAAAAATGTCACGAACGTTGTTCTATCACATTTTAGTGAACACAGTTGCACTGTTCTCTAACCTACTGAAAGATTTGGCAGATGCATTTTAATAGGGTACTTTGACAATATTTTTAATTGCTCTAAAATTGTACTCAGTTTGCAGTAGATGCGCCAACATAACACGTAATAAATAAAACAAAGGCTTTTAGCCCTTATTTATTTATGATAATTAAAGACGAAGTTGTACAATTTTATTCAGGCTGAAATCTACAGTTTCGTCGTTCTATTGTTCAGAACGCCAAACATGTCAACTCTGTGCCTCTCAGGACAATAATTATTGCAACGTCTGCAATAATTCGTGGAACAAGAGCAAATTGTACTTTTCTATTCCAATATCTCCAGCTTGCCTATGAATATCTGTTACCTACTTAATGTATTGCAACCTTTGAGCTTTAACAACAAACATCTAACGCAATTGCACAAAAAAAAAGTCACATAAAGACTTTTTTATTACGAATATGTTCCGTATGGACTCCTCTATAGCAAAATGGTGTCTGTTTATGCTGCACACGCTGGAAACTAAGGTGAACTCGGGTAAGTGCGTAAAAGGGGTAAGTGCGAACAATCTCCCTAGAAATTCCCAGAGAGCTTTTAAACTGATGACATCTATGAAACCACATTCCAACTGTTTAGTTCCACTAGTGAAACAAGGGTGGCGCTGATTCGACAGTATTGCGCACGTCTAAAATGGCGGTATGTGTGAGCTGATATAAAAATTCCAGCAGTCGGTTTGGTAACGTTTTCGGGAGATAACCTCAAAATTGTTAAAATTCGTACTAAATTTTTCGTACTTGATTTTTGGCAAAGGAAACACCCTAGGATATAGTTGGTACGTATTAGTTTTTAATGATCACTTTTTTTTTCAAAAATACTTGATATGGTGCACTTGCCTCTATTTCTTTTTAATAAGGGGCAAGTGCGGGGGGGCAAGTGCGCAATATTTATAACGCACTTACCCTATATAACGCACTAGCCTCATGGTAATAAGATGTATTTTTTTAGATAAAATGGTTAGGAAATATGTCCGCAAAACCAACCGAGGCAATCAATATACAAAAGAAGATCTAGCAAAAGCCATAGAAGAAGTCCGGGCTGGAAGATGTACTTTATATCGAGCCAGCAAACACTCCAATATTCCTTACACAACAGTTGCAGATCATGTCAACAATCGCCGTGGTGAAAAATCAGTCACCCAAGGACGTCCTCCAGTTCTTTTGGCATGTGAAGAACAAAAGCTGAAACATGGTATCGTTTATATGGAGGAACACGGATTCGGTCTATCCAAAAAAGAAGTTTTAGAGTTAGTTGGTGACTATACAACGGAAAATAAAATAAAGACCCCATTCAAAAACGGCATCCCAGGCCAAGCTTGGTTTCAAGCATTTAAAAGCCGTCAAATGCTCTCTTTGAAAAAACCTCAAAGCGTAGAATATGCGCGCAAGCAAGCCTGTAATCCTTTTGTAATTAATGAATACTTTTCCTTATTAAAAACAACTTTACAAGAGCTTGGGCTTACAGAAAAACCTTCAGCAATATGGAATTTAGATGAGACTTCCTTCTGCACAGATCCTTCCAAAACTAAAATCATAGGGAGGAAGAATTTTCCAGCAACGAGAACCACAAGTTCATCGGGAAGAGAAAATATCACAGTTTTAGTGGCATGTAATGCAGCAGGGGACAAAGCCCCTCCACTAATTATATATAAGGCAAAGGGTGGTCTATTAGACAGATGGGTAGCCCAAAAAGGGACAGAGTTTCCTGGCACAGCTTATGCTGTTTCAGATAATGGCTGGATGCAATCTTGTATATTTCAGAATTACATTAACAACACCTTCCTGTCATCAATTGGCAATGAAAGGCCAATATTACTAATATATGATGGTCATACCACCCACATTGGAATAAATGTGATTGAAACTGCCAGACAACAAAATATCCACATTCTAAAATTACCACCCCATTCAAGCCACCTCCTACAGCCCCTTGATTTGAGTGTATTCAAATCTTTGAAAACATCATGGGACCAAAAATTAACCATTTGGCAAAGGATGCATGTTGGCCAAAAGCTCCCAAAGAACGTTTTTGCACAAATTGTAGGAGAATTATGGATGGGAATTAGGCCTGATGTTATAGCAAGTGGGTTTAGGAAGGGTGGTATATACCCCTTTAATGATGGGGTTATTTCTAATGATGCATATGACCAAGCTTTGTTAAAAAAATGGAGAGATATACAAACCAAAGCAAATGAACTTAACATGTCAAATGAAGTAGAGGTACAGACTAGTATCACTATTGCTGAGAGTAATAATTCTGAATCAGAACCATCAACCTCTTCTGCAACACATGAGACGTTTGTTCAAACAGGCAGTAAATCTTCTTTTGAAGAGCTGCTTTTGAGAACTGTCAAAGAAATTCCAAAGTCCGATAATCACTCCCGAAACAAAATAAGTGTTGGATCCGAATTACTAACCAGCGAACAAGTGTTCCAGAGAATAAAAGAAAAAGAGGAAAAAATAGAGAAAGACGCTGCAAAGAAGAGAAAACAAGAAGAATGTGCACTGAAGAAGTTGGCAAAACGTACAAAAAGTAAAGCAATTAATAAACATAAGACTGCGGAAGATTCAGACCTGGATAACGACGCATACAGTTTGAAAGACAGTAGCGATGAAGAAACCTTAAGTGATTTGGTAGAAAAAGAAAGAGAATCTGAAGAAGAAGACAAAGAACTATTTAAAGCTTCGAGTGACTGTAAAACTGGTGACTGGCTGCTAGTTAAATTTCCATCGAAGAAAACGGTGAAATACTACGTGGGCCAAATTCAAAATTTTGTTGATGGCGAACCTGTGGTTAAATTCCTCAGAAGAGCTCGAGGCAAGCTAATATCAAATTCCAAGTTTATTTACCCAGAAATCGAAGACATATCCACTATTTCATGTATAGATGATATTCAATCTGTTTTACCTAAACCAGTTACAGGGAGAAGAGGGGAATTCATCTTCGGTATAAATTTTGCAGGCTATGATGTGCAGTAGTGACCATATATCTATAAGATTTACTCAGGTACTTAAGAATACTTACGTCGGAAATATGTTTTAATTGTTTATATTACTGATAACTGAATGATAACTGAGTTTATTTTCAATAAATACCATTTTTTTCAAAACGCGATTTTTCATTCTGTAAATCCACACCTTGCTTATTTTCGTTATTAGAGAATAACTTCTAAACTATTAAAGATATTTGCATTCTGAAAAAAACATTAGAAAGAGAAAAAAAAAGTTTACACGCACTTACCTCTCCCATAGTTGTAACCGATTTCAGTTCTGCGGAATCCTTGTTCTACGCACTTGCCCCACCTGTGAGGTAAGTGCGTACAACTTGTAAAAAAAAATAATAAAATGCCGGATCTTTAAAACCCCATTACTTTTCTACAACTTTTCTTTACAGATCGCCAAACAAGTGACCTATATATGCACTGTACAGTCGAAAATGGACTAATAAGAAAAATCTATTTTTCGGAGGTTAAAATACCTGAAAACGAAAAAATATATAGCGCACTTACCCGAGTTCACCTTATATCCTTTACACGGGCGTAGCCAGGATTTAGTTTTGGGGGGGGGGGGGGTTAGTTTGAGAAGTAAATAAAACAACAAAAATATACTTACATGAAATTTAATATCTATATATTCATCCGAAAAACTACGACATATATTTATAAAGTTCTTAACTTTAAATGAAATGGATAAATTAATTTCGTTCCTCTGCGCTAAATCTAAAACCATTAAAGAAGAAATCTTCGGCTTTTTCTTTTAAATATATCCACTACTTCATCTGCATGAATTTCTGTTCCATAGTGAATGTTCATTAGAGCCAAACCATTAAGTCTGTTTTCACTTGTAGTGTTTCGTAAATAGTTTTTCAGTCTCCTTAGGCTCGAGAAAGACCTTTCTGGGGTAGCAGTGGATACAGAAATGGTAGCCAAGATTTGTAGTAATGTGTAAATATTAGGATAAAGGTTTTTATCGCACATATCTAGGCATTCCAAACTAGATTTCGGGGTAGGCAGTCTTCTTATCAGCATGCAAGGTAGCTGAAGCTTTGATAGCTAAATCCAAATTTGTTTCTTTATTAGAAACCCCTTGACCTTGACTACACCACTTTTTCCAGTAGTCCATACCTTTAAGTTTATCACCCTTCCTTTTTTCCCCTCCATTTTTCGACAGTAATAATGATTCACGTATCTATTCTTAACAAGGTCATCGAATAACAGCGCACTAAAATTACTCACTTACACGGTACACTTAATTCTCTTCACTATTCGTTCACCACTTTTCACTTTTATTCGCTTCGAGTTCGCATGGAACAATACTGCCGTAAGCGCGGTCACGCGCCGCGGCGCCGCTTATATAGCAGCCCAGTAGCCGTCCAGAAACTTCCACGAACTTCCACAAAGTTCCGCTCATTTCGACCGAGGGGCGTGGCGAATAATCGAGAAACAACGCAAAGTGTCCCTACAATACAAAATAGTTCGGCTGCAACTGCGTCTGCCTCTCGTCAAAAGATGGCGCTAGGCGCTACTATTACTACATATATTCAAACGTAATAATAATTTAACTCTTCACTCCTCGTATTTTTTCGGTATAATATTAGGTAATATTTTGCTTATTCCGGGGGGGGGGGGGGGGGTTTGAACCCCCGAAACCCCCCCCCCCCTTGGCTACGCCCGTGATCCTTTATACCTGTCACGTGACACTTGGTTAAAATATCTGTATGCGGAACATACTATAAATATTTAGGCTTCAACGACGGCAACGTCACCCGCCCACTTATATGCATCTAACCATAGGCGCCGACTTTTCAAAATTTGGCTGGGTGCCCGAGGTATACTATACAACCCCCCATAATGTTATTTTAAAAAAAAATATTTATAAATTTAAAATAAAAGTACATAACAAAAAACGAACAGTTATCACCCTGATGATTAAAAATACAAAACGTAAATAGAATGAAATAAAATAAAGGCATTTCTATAAGAAAGGCCTCGTTTTAAAATTCAGCGGACTCTCATCCCTATGAATCAGCTGGATATCTGTCTCTTACTTCCTCCAAAGGGAAACAAATGAGAGGGAGATATCTGCTGATTTGCCCGGATGAGAGTCCGCTGAATTTTAAGACGCGGTATTTAAACAAAAACAAAAAAAACAAAAGCAAAACAAAAACAAAAAACCACTAGTTACCTAACTTTGCGTAAATATCGCACAAGTGCTTAGTCTTATGGACGATTTTATGGGTAACATTTGCCATATTTTCGAATCGGGAACTTGCACAACAATTAAATTTGAAAAATGTTACTTTCAAACTTAATTTATTACCATTAAATGAACCACAGTTATACTAATATGGGACTATGGGCGGCACATGTATAAAAACTACAGCACCACACAAGCTTACGAGAACGTCCCATCCTTGTCTATCTGTCTTATTATAGTCTATCTCAGTCTTGATATTGTTGATAATGTTTGAAAAGAGTGTTGCCTCAAGTCTTAAAATTCTCTCCGAGGCCAAAAAGAGCTTACGCATCGAGCAATGTATTAGGTACATTTTTCCTGCCACTGACAATTTTATATTAGGTAGGTAAGTACTTTGAATTTAAATACACTATGGAGTAGATTGTGAGTAGTAATAATCTTCATAATAACAATTGTCCAATTATTACTGAAAAAGATAATCAGTGATAAATATAAGAGGTAGAATGCAGTGATAATTAAAAAAAACTTCTTGTGCGATTGAACCTGGGAAGCTTCACCATTCAGTTAAAGATGTTCTTGTTAAATTTAAACTTTTAGGAGGTTCTTGTTTTTGACATACATCAGATCCCTCTGGACATGGGTCACAACTATTTCCGCGCTTTTAGTGTCGTTTTAAATGAATAGCTTGAGGACCGCAAGCTATTCATTTACTGGCGGTCACAACTTTCATTATTTATTGCAAATTAAATATTGCGATTTGAGGGCTGATATTTGGTGTGTGCTCTTTTTACAGATAGGCAAATATATTAAAGAAATAAAAAAAATTGTTCAAGTTCCCCATTGTTTAGTTGTCACCTTTGCTTAAGCTTCCAGCAACTGGCCAAACTTTTGGCCGGGTGCTCCGCACCCAGCCAAATTTTTTGCCGGGTGCTCGAGCCCCGGAGCACCCGCGGAGTCGGCGCCTATGCATCTAACCATATACATATATCCACATGCTGTCTAACCTGGACCAACACTATATTAAAGACCCGAGCATGGCGTCATATTTCATTGTTGTTTGAGGATTATGGTGGCGCTACTCGACGAACAAAACGGCGACTTATTATAGGTTATAACAGGGCTATTCGGTGGTAATAGGTATGTCAGTTTCTGATGTTTCCAATGCCCTATGTTTTAAATATCCAGCTTTATTACCATTTCCGTCTTTTTTACGGTCACGAATTCTCTTTGCGTTAAATAATTGGCAGTTTTATCATATCAACAGAGCTTTAATAGGTAAACTTGTTTGTGATAACATGAAATTTCCATGCTCATGAAGAAAATCGTATACACAAACCATTATGTGAATTGCAGAAGAATAAACACTATTTTTTAATTAAGGGATATGATCTGCTCAACCAGTTGGAGAAGCTAGAATTCAAGATATATTATTTTCGGAAGAGTATTTTGTAACGTATGCAAAATTGAAAATAGAAACATTTGTTTAAAGCCCCAAAACGAACCAATGATCCACTATATAAAGAAGAAACTGAAAAATCGCTTTCGTTCTATCATACTTACTTACACTACAACTAGCCATGGCTTTCATTTCCAACCAAAAAGTACCAAAATATGCTTGCTATGCTTGCTTTTTAGACTCGCTTTTCTTAATAAAATCTATGAATGTATGCCATGTAACCTTGTCAAATTTAAGGAACATAAACAAGCATTTTATTTTATTTTGGATGTTTCGTTCGTTGTGTAACACTCATTTGCATGCTTTTATTTTATAAAAAATTCTGCAAACAATGGTGTTTTAAACATTAATCCACCCTATCGACTTTTTTCGTCGTGTGGCGCCAGTGGCGATCGCTTGAAACCAGGGACTCTTTAAAATAAGGGGACCCAGCAATCCCAGCATGTCACAGTCTATCACGACTATCACATAGGAAAAATGAAGCCTTGAGGGAAAGTTTGTTTTCGGTAGACTCCAAGGAGACCACAAGGGGGCTGGTACAAGGTTATGACATAATATGTCAGTGTCCAACTGCCATCAGGTTTTATGTGACATGCCAGTGCAATAGATTCTAAAGTAGGCAAAATATTTCCCATCATAATTCACAATTTTTAAGTTTTCTAACTTCCAGATACTCAGGTGTGTCAATAATTGGTAATGCGGTCATAATAAATTTGTTTCATTTGACAGTTGCCACATTCTTCACTTGTAGACACAACATTGTCAAGTATAATTTTTAGAAATCATGGAAACCATTATTAATTTTTACTAACAATCAAAGTATCTGTTATATTCGTAGATTCTCCAATAAAATGGCACACTTGGCATCGCTGATACCATTAGAATGATGAAAGTATACGCCATTGAATATAAATGCTAAACTAGTCTATGGGCCATGTCAACAATGACAAGAACAAAGAACACACCAGTGTAGACCCAAGGCTAGCACCGTTCCCATGGTGACGATGGCCCATATATTAGTTCGCATAGTCCCGTCGGGGCGTTGGCATCTTAAATTCAGTCGCGTATAGGCCTCACTTTGGAAAGTATAATGCTGGGTCCCCTTCCTGTAAAGAGTCCCTGCTTGAAACATTATAGTCTCTTATTGATATTTATTATTATATTTATATCGTTTGCTTAGTTATCGTATTGTTAGTTGTGTAGTGTGAGCATATACCTATAGCAACCAGGTAAAATGTAAGTTATCATGGACAAGGATTACCTGAAAAGGCAATCCGTAATTTGCCGAAATTTGATGCTTTCTTGTTAGAACAATTTTTTTCTAATAATCAGAAGTTCTCGTCTGCCAAAATTTATGGGATAAAACTGCTAAGGTTTGTACCTATGTTGTAGTAATAGTAAAGCATTATATGAATTATTAATAAACGGAGAATCTCGGGCTAGGAACCATCTTGAATGCGCGTTACAAAGGCGCCATTGTGCTTGGAAGTACTGAGCCCGTTTTTCGTACTTTGGCCCAGCTTAGACAAAAAAATTTGCAGAAAAACACCATTGAATATTTACGAAAAAAACACTTCTTGACTAGATGTGGTTTCACGGGGCATCCTAAGTCTAGGGGTTTGAGGTTAGAATTTAGAAATTTCAACTTTTCTTGCAACTTTCACCGCGGAATAAGGTTATGTATCAGAACACTTGCCTTTATAAGACACTTGTGACGCCATAAGTGCTTTCCCGCCAAATTTCGAAGAAGTCTTAAAACTTGCTAATTACTTAGGAATAATCATAGAGTATTATGCAAGTGGCCAGGAATTATTGTTTTATCAAGTTTGTAAAATTTCGTAGATCCAATAAAGTCAAGGCTAACTCGATTTTCACCGACAAAAATGTAATTCATGATTATTTCCATGTTTTAGTGTGTAACGTTTTAATAAAAAGATATACAGGGTGAGTTTTCTTCGATGCCCACTATGGGGATCTCGGAAACTAGCAGAGCTAGAACGAAGGTCAAATGGGGAAAGTATTGCAGTTTTGAATGCTCAATCTAATGCCCCTTTTGGATTTTTAAAAAAGTTCAGGGCTCACTAGATATTTTGCAAAAAGTGATTTTTTGCTATTTCTTCAGATCTCTGTAGCTCCGTTATTTCTGATTATACAGAAAAATTGTAGATAATTTTGGGCTCAATAAGATGATCTGATCCAATTTTTATGTTGTTTGGGATTTTTGAGATATGACATAAACTTGTGTTTTTTAAATGTAAATTATAGTTGGCTGTGGCCTTATAAAATTGGCCATTTTTTGAGCTTTCCAAAGATATAATACTCGGCATAGTTATTACAAAAAATAAATGAGCTATGGCTAATTTTCTGATTTTTTAAAAATTTTCACATAGTCAGCCATGGGATATTTTCATAAGTACGTTCTATTTTATAATTAGACATACTTAAAACTTTCTAATATTTTGTTTTTAGCTGGTAACAACATGTAAGAAAATAAAACAAAAATTAAAAAACTCGAATTCAAATTATTATTATTTTAAAAGGTCACCTTTTAAAATAAAAAAGGTGTTCTAACAATCCACCATTATTATTTATGCAAATATTGCATCTTTTTAAAGCTGAATTTGTCGCCTTTCTTAGAGAGCGCCTGTCAATACTGGCAATTGGTTCTAAAACAGCTGCTCTTAATTTAACAATTGTCTCATACTTTATTTTGTACTGTTCCCCACAAAAAGAAATCCAAAACAGACAAATCGGGGGATCGGGACTGCCAGGAAATAGGTCTATTTCTCCCTATCCAACTATTTGGATAGAGCTGATCTAGGTAATTTCTTACGGGCAAGTAGGTAATTATGTGGTTGGAGCTCCATCATGATAATTTTTGTTTTATTTTGTTACATTTTGTCACCCGTAAAAAATAAAATATTTGAAAGTTTGAAGTATGTCTTATTATACAATAGAACGTAATTATGAAAATATTCCATGGCTGACTATGTAAAAATTAAAAAAAAAAAAACAGAGAATTAGCCATAGCTCTTTTATTTTTTGTAATAACTATGCCGAGTATTATATCTTTGGAAAGCTCAAAAAATGGCCGATTTTATAAGGCCACAGCCAACTATGATTTACATTTAAAAAAACAAAATTTTCTGTCATATCTCAAAAATCACAAACAACATAAAAAATTTGATAAGATTATCTTATTAAGCCCAAAATTATCTACAATTTTTGTCTCTACAGTTTTTCTGTATAATCAGAAATAACGGAGCTACAGAGATCTGAAGAAATAGCAAAAAATCACTTTTATCAAAATATCTAATGAGCCGTGAACTTTTTTAAAAATCCAAAAAGGACATTAGATTGAGCATTCAAAACTGCAATTATTTCCCCATTTAACCTTTGTTCTAGCTCTGCTAGTTTCCGAGATCCCCATAGTGGGCTGAAAAAAACTCACCCTGTATAAGAAACCTCCTTTAGCAAAAGTTTATCACACATGAACGATATTTCTAAATAACCAATAAAGTATGTATGTTTCTGGGAAAATATTTTTTTTATGACGTCATATCCGGTTTTTCTCGCGTCTTTTCAAGCTTTCCAAAAACAATGTTTTCAGTACAAAAGTGGGCTTAATTTGTACCACTTGAATAATCCCGTATGTCAATTTTTGTTTTGTACTTTTTGTTCAAAATACAAAGTTCTCTTATAAAGACCCCCGGAAGGAGCGAATTTGGGCTCAACGCTCTGCGCGCATATGACGTTTCCGTTTTCCGTTTTGTGAAATCAGTAGGTACCTACAATACAGGCAAAACATTATATGGCACGTTTATGTCTTTAAGTTTAGGTATCCTTGATAATACAGCAATTCTAATTTTAAATCTACACAAACGCCAATGCCACTTTTGTGCATGGCCTCAAATGTTAATTTAAATTACAAAATTACTGATGGATTACTATCCTCAAACATTGTAGTTTTGGCGGTCAGGGAAGTGCCACAAGCCGCACAGCTAAGCATAATATCTCGTATTTTATAATACACATAGAGCTTTGACTCCTTCTTTTTATGGTTACTCTTATTGCCTGCAAGAATCGAACTTTTACTCCATAAAATTTCAACTGCATTCAGTCATGTGCCAGCGTCCTCCGTAGACACCTCCCAGGCTAGATCGAATTGCAGGCATGCCCTCTCTCCATCTTCCAGGACAAATAATATTCAAGGGGATTTACATCGGGTGAAATGCTTTCGTTTACTACGTGTTGTTATCGGATCGAACACTTATATTGGATAATGCCGTGTGGTTGGTAATCAAAAGGGGATCCACCCGCTACTCAACCGATTTAACTCGCGTTATTTGATATAAAGCAGTGATTGATGCTGTAATTAATATGCGCGAACCCCTCGTCGGTGCCCATCGAAGTAAGTTCCCGCGAAAAATGGAAAAGGTGTAGTCCGGGTTGGAAGTAAAATGTGCGTGCGGTGTTTGTGGACGTTTTTGTAATAGTTGAAGTGAACATCCTTCGGTTGCGATGAACTCTATGCACAGGAAAGAATATGCGAACGGATACTTCGGATTTGCTGTATTCGAACAAAGAGGTTTGTAATGATTTTTTAATGCTTTCTAGTTAGGTATTATCATAACTACTGTAGCCAGGCTTTTAAAGCTCAAGCATGGCATTTAAAATAGAAAAATGTCGTTTGCCTTGAAAATATAGGAACAAATTATTAAAGCCCATTATACATTGAAAATTATTTATTCGTGAACTAATTGATGAATAAATTCATGAATTAATTCGTGAATGAATTATTCACAAGTTCTATTTTACACTGTTAAAGAAAATTGATGAATTTTTGGCATCTTCTATCAGATTCTAACGAATGCCAACAAAAGAAAGCAAATAACATGATAATTTTTTGTAGTTATTAAAAGAACCAATTGTGTTGGTTTACCCTGTTTTACACGTTTCAACGCCAGAAATGTACGAAAGTCTCAAAAAAACAGTAAGTAATATCAAACATAACCCTCCTTGTGTTCAAATTTTCAATGTTGGTCACAAAACTTGAGAGAAATAAAATAGAAATGTTCTAATTTGTGAAGTAATAACTTCATGAAGAAATTCATGAATTAATTCAAGAAGAAATTGTCCATAAATATACAATTTTTTTATATTTATTTGTCCTTGAAGCTTGAAGCAACTTCATGAATTAATTATGCATGAAGAAATTGCCAATATAAAACACCCTTCAGAAAATGTGTTCATATTGTATTATTGTGCCTCTATGTTTGACAAAACTTAAGAAACAGAATTAAGATTCATATTTTACATGAATCAGTTTCAATAAATCAATAAATAAAAAGTTTTTTAACATACATGTCCCAAATCTTATAAAGTGCACATGAAAAATGCATTAGGATAGTCGAATTTCTTAATCTTGTGTCGCTTTAGGTTACCCATTTGATGTTCTATGAAGCAGATTTTTAAACTATTAGATAGAGGTAAAATAGTACTCAATTTTCCCTGATACTCTGATACTTATTTCTTTTATAAAAATGACACAAATACTAATATGACAGAATTCATTATTTTTTCATCGCAGGGACTAAAGTGCGGCATTTACTCCCTTTACTCAAACCAAAGCAAACCAATCATTTTGTTACACACAAAACAACACCACACAAAAATCTATACACAAAACCAAAATTCGTAAAATAAAGCGCAATCTTTATTTTCGTGCCCGGCACTGGTTATACTGGCCAAATTGGCCTGCGTCGACACCTGCTCCGTGGATCTTTGAAACGCCGACCAATCAAATCGCTACCCCCGCTTTCTTATTGACTGCCTCCATGACTAGGTCGACGTCGACCGCGTAAAAACCTTTGAATTTTATACGGGTGATTTCTGCTGATAAGTCTGGTATTTTTTACCATTAGCAGAGCGTGGTAAAATGCTATGAAATAGATTGCTCCCCGCATATCACTGTCTTCCAAGTGAGTTCATTTATATTTTACCAGGGTAGCTCGAGAACAGGCGAATCGGCAATAAAATACGAGACAAAACACTTTTTTAACCATAATAAACCGAACCTGGTATTATAGTAGTAAAAAGAGATGAAGGGGACAGAGGACAGAGAAGATATATATTGTAGTAAAAGCAAGTGACAGCATGATCGTTTAATATAATATCACCAATACTTGCATGGGTTACACTGTTCGAAGGCTGGCCACTTGTGCATCGAAATGCGGTGGATAGTCGTGCCATAATTTCACAAATATTAGGATATAAGTACTTGCCTAAATGGTTATAATCGATATGGCTTTTTAGAGACCTTTTGACAATATTATATGGTGCATTAACCTTTACGTTGTGTTTGACGACAACCTTAAAAAAACCTTAAAAGTGACATATTAGGTTGCTTGCAGAATATGAATATTTTTGAAAACTGCGTGACGCTTTTCGTACCAATTTGGGCATCATGGTACCGATTGGTACCGATGCGTACTAATTTTGGCATCATGGTACCGATTGATTGCTCTTTAAAAATTACCCAAAAAAAAGAAATGTGAAATTCATTTAGATCTATCTCAAACAGTTTCCTCGCTACAACGGTGCAAAGTAGTAAATTGGTAATGTCGAATGTTTCTTTATACATAATGTCTTGTGAATTTTCAAATTTTAGTTCCTGCGGTACAAAAAATATCGTATGCACCACGGAACTAAAGTGACCCTTAATCCCTAGAGTAATTAAAAGACGCAATTTAAGCCCTTGGAACATAATATCATTAAGTAAAGGATATATAAATATTATACAGTGTCTGCCAGAAAGTTGGACACAAATGAGAATTTTCTTTATTTGAAGTTTCTAAAAAAATTATTCTTGATAAAAGTTGGTGCCCAAAATCAAAATAAAAAATGCGAAAGTGTGATTTTTTCTCTTTTGAGTAGGTGGCTGTGAATTCATATTTAGCATTGTCTTGGGATTCCAAACCACTTTTCTTAGTGCCATTCTGCTGTAGTTCTAAAAAGAAGGGCACTTTACTCTTGAGGAATTTTCATATTTTTCAAACCTTCCCTGTATACGAAAAGAAATTTCAAAATTTTTACGGGTGGATTTTGAGTTTAAGAACAAGCACCAACTTTTTTCAAGAATAGTTTTTTTTTTGAGAAACTTCAAATAAAGTAAATTCCCATTTGTGTTCAACTTTCTGGCAGACACTGTATATCCTCCTCAATGATAATATGCCTACTATGATTTCCCTAAAAGCGAAGACTCAATGAAAAATTGTCAGATTTGAGGCAATAAAGAATTATAAGAGAAAGAGTTTGTAGCATACTGAGAGGACTGTTAATAAAGTTTGCACCAAATGGAAAACATTTTTGTTATTAGATTTTTTTGAAAATCTGATTTCGGTCTATGTTGGTGTATATAGTTTGGGTACACTATGCTGCGCAAAATTTGACATTTCAAATGGAAATTGGAAATATCGGACACATTTATTAAGAAAATTTGTCTATTTTCAGAAAGATAAAAGAAAAATAGGTAGGTACCTATTTTTTCCGCAAATAACCTAAGACACTTATTTACTGGTTACTCTTTATTACTAAATCATAACAATACAAAATAGATTTCAACAATGCGATGTTGGTGCAAAAACTTTAATTTTAAACCCTGGGTCAGTGTTGCAATTTGTTTAAATAAAACACATCCATAATCATAATATTATGAAATTCATTGGAACAAAATGATAAGATACAGTTTTATATCGAATTTTATTGTTTCATTTCCTGGAATATCAAGTAAGAAATTACGAATATCCTGATATCTTTCTAAAAATTGGCATAGAGTGCATAGAGGCATAATAATAACAATACGAACACATTCTCAACAACTTTTCTAAGGCAAACCCGACTTTACCCAATTTTTTTCCGACCTACCAAAGGGTCACTTCATTGGTATAAAAAATTATTTTTTTGAAAATTTCGAAAATAATTTATATAAAATTATGTCACAAATTAGTTTCAAACCAAGCAGTGTTGAATCCCAAAATACCATATTTCCACTCGAAATCTTTTTGTCATTTTATTACAAGAGTCGTTCAAACAATCCGGGGATACACACTAAACAGGATGTATCTGCACACTCAGTGTGTATTAAATAATGATAATTTTTTGCGGTTAATTTTCTACGACGAACGGCACTGTTTACTGTTATTGCACAGAACGACAGAACACAAGAAATTATCTGTCTGATAACAGTCCTCATTGTGTGATAAATTCTAGTCGGCAGTATTTGCAAAAAAGTAAATGTATGGTTTTATAAATGTTTTAAAAAATATGTCACTTATCAACTATAGAAGAATTTAACTGGGCAATTCTCTGGGACTTTTACACTTTGAAACTGACAAACGCGAAAAGATAATTTCATCTTTTAAGTTATATAAAGTGCTTAAATTAACAATCAGTATAAGTATATAACTATGTATTTTTTTAATTCATGTGAGAAACAAAAGAATATTCTTAGATAATACTGGAAGAAAATTCGTGTTTTTTCAATTCTATTATTCCATGTCAAATGTTTGTACATTTTAAGCTAGGTATGGTATAAATGAACTCACTTGGAACAGTATAAAAACATTTGGGAGGCGTTTGCTTTGCTTAATAATAACCTACAAATTTTATTTAAATGCTCTAAAAAGGAATAAAATAAACATTGAAATAATTCAAACCAAAGCAAACCAATAATTTCGTTACACGCACAAAACAACACCACATAAAAATCTATACACAAAACCCAACTCAGTAAAATAAAGCGCAATGCTTATTTCCGTGCACGACACTGCTTATACTGGCCTAACTTGCCCACGTCGACACCTGCTCCATGCGGATCTCTGAAACGCCGGCCAATTAAATCGCTACGCTCGCTTCCTTATTGGCTGCCTCCTTGCGGTCTACGTCGACCGCATAAAAACCTTTGAATTTAATACGGGCGATTTCTGATGATAAGTCTGGTATTTTTATCAGTAGCAGAGCGTGGTAAATGCTATGAAATAGATCGCGCCCCGCATATCACTGTGTTCCAAATGAGTTCATTTATACTTTACCAGGGTAGCTCAAGAACAATAAAATGGCAATAAAATACGAGACAAAACACCTTTTTTGACCATATTAAACCGAACCTGGTATTAGTAGTAAAAAGAGATGAAGGAGACAGAGAAGATAGATATTGTAGTAAAAACAAGATACTGCCTGCTCGCCTAATATAATATGACCAATGCTTGCATGAGTTAGACTGTTCGACAGATACTGGCTATCTGTGCAGCGAAATGGGGTGGATAGCCGTGCCATAATTTCGCAGACCTTAGAATATAAGTACTTGCGTAAATAGTTATGTGCCTCTTCAGGTGCAATATTCGCAAATTTATGGCCTTTGACCTTCTTCCATTGCTGACACCTGCCAATAATACAACAAACAAATAAGCACACCTATGACATATTGGCTTTATATTATTCGACATATACAGTATATGTCATATTATAATATTTTGCATAATACGAGTATTATGTAATAATATAATAACAATTCGATGACTATAGAAATAATTGATAAAGATATTTTGTCAAACTACTCGTAAATCTTACCTTTCAGGGTCTCTATAGGAATTCGAGAAAGGGACACAAAGATTTTGAATTGCTTTTACAGCCATCCGCACTGCAAGAACCGTGATAAACCACTACTACTCAGAAATGGCAACGCTATTGGATATAATTTACGCACACCCGGTACAATACGAAGCACACCATTCCGATAGACAGTGTGTAACAAAGTGACACTCGGAATCGCCCGCTCAGCGGACTTATAGTATTCTCTAGACTTTGCCTATAGTTCTTTGTAATAAAGCAAGTTACAGTTTCAATTGTTTTCAATCCCCATGCAACTAAATTTAAGCGAGTAGGCAAGTAGAATAAGTAGTTAAATCCCGATTTTCATTGGCTTCTAGAATTTTTATGGTTCGGTATAAAAAAATTTGGAACAAATCCGTTTTAAGGGATGCTCAATCGAGTGGAGTAGTCAGAATTTTTATAAAAATATGCCTAATATGATTTGTACTCGTAGTAGGCCTAGGTTTTTCAAATAAAATGTACCGTTTTGCCTTAAAGTACAGTTTTTGATGCCTTTATGTCTAAAAATAAAGAAGTTAAGGGGGGGGGGTGTATGTGGATTATTCTGTACATTGCGTGGAATTTCAGAAGGTTCTGATAGTAGGTGGTTTATTAAAAATTTAATTACAGGTGGAAAAAAATAGCTTAATACAAATCTGAATCTAAAAACAAATCTAAAAAATACCTCTTATTAACGGCAACAGGTTTGAAGCAATCAAAACTGCGCCCAAAATGTACAAACGCACCAAAATCCACTGTCACTACTGTTTAGAGGAGTTGTTTAAATATGCTATCAGTAACTTGACTGTAAAGATTACAAGTTTATTCTGTTCGTGAGCGTCAGAACTTAGCACCCTTAGCGCGTATAATATAAATCTATTTTGATACAGTAATAATCCCACTGGCGTATAGTAGATAAAACTGCGAATCCATGATCCGATATTTCCAGAAGATTATATCAATAGCAATTTTCTCGTGTAGCAGTCCGATAATTAATTAACTGCGCCCAAAATGTACAAACGCACCAAAATCAACTGTCACTACTGTTTACAGGAGTGGTTCAAAAATGCTATCAGTAACTTGACTGTACAGACTAAAAGTTTATTCTGTTCACGAGCGTCAGAACTTAGCACCCTTAGCGCGTATAATATAAATCTATTTTGATACAGTAATAAGCCCACTGGCGTATAGTAGATAAAACTGCGAATCCATGATCAGATATTTCCAGAAGATTATACCAATAGCAATTTTCTCGTGTAGCAGTCCGATAATTAACTAACTGCGCCCAAAATGTACAAACGCACCAAAATCAACTGTCACTACTGTTTACAGGAGTGGTTTAAAAATGGTATCAGTAACTTGACTGTACAGACTAAAATTTGTTCTGTTCGTGAGCGTTAGAACTTAGCACCCTTAGCGCGTATAATATAAATCTATTTTGATACAGTAATAAGCCCAATGGCGTATAATAGATAAAACTGCGAATCCATGATCAGATATTTCCAGAAGATTATACCAATAGCAATTTTCTCGTGTAGCAGTCCGATAATTAATTAACTGCGCCCAAAATGTACAAACGCACCAAAACCCACTGTCACTACTGTTTACAGGAGTGGTTCAAAAATGCTATCAGTAACTTGACTGTACAGACTAAAAGTTTATTCTGTTCACGAGCGTCAGAACTTAGCACCCTTAGCGCGTATAATATAAATCTATTTTGATACAGTAATAAGCCCACTGGCGTATAATAAAACTACGAATCCATGATAAGATAATTCCAGAAGATTATACCGATAGCAATTTTTTCGTGTAGCAGTCCGATAATTAATTAACTGCGCCCAAAATGTACAAACGCACCAAAACCCACTGTCACTACTGTTTACAGGAGTGGTTCAAAAATGCTATCAGTAACTTGACTGTACAGACTAAAAGTTTATTCTGTTCACGAGCGTCAGAACTTAGCACCCTTAGCGCGTATAATATAAATCTATTTTGATACAGTAATAAGCCCACTGGCGTATAGTAGATAAAACTGCGAATCCATGATCCGATATTTCCAGAAGATTATATCAATAGCAATTTTCTCGTGTAGCAGTCCGATAATTAATTAACTGCGCCCAAAATGTACAAACGCACCAAAATCAACTGTCACTACTGTTTACAGGAGTGGTTCAAAAATGGTATCAGTAACTTGACTGTACAGACTAAAATTTGTTCTGTTCGTGAGCGTTAGAACTTAGCACCCTTAGCGCGTATAATATAAATCTATTTTGATACAGTAATAAGCCCAATGGCGTATAATAGATAAAACTGCGAATCCATGATCAGATATTTCCAGAAGATTATACCAATAGCAATTTTCTCGTGTAGCAGTCCGATAATTAATTAACTGCGCCCAAAATGTACAAACGCACCAAAATCCACTGTCACTACTGTTTACAGGAGTGGTTCAAAAATGGTATCAGTAACTTGACAGTACAGACTAAAATTTGTTCTGTTCGTGAGCGTTAGAACTTAGCACCCTTAGCGCGTATAATATAAATCTATTTTGATACAGTAATAAGCCCAATGGCGTATAATAGATAAAACTGCGAATCCATGATCAGATATTTCCAGAAGATTATACCAATAGCAATTTTCTCGTGTAGCAGTCCGATAATTAATTAACTGCGCCCAAAATGTACAAACGCACCAAAATCAACTGTCACTACTGTTTACAGGAGTGGTTCAAAAATGCTATCAGTAACTTGACTGTACAGACTAAAAGTTTATTCTGTTCACGAGCGTCAGAACTTAGCACCCTTAGCGAGTATAATATAAATATATTTTGATACTGTAATAAGCCCACTGGCGTATAATAAAACTACGAATCCATGATAAGATAATTCCAGAAGATTATACCGATAGCAATTTTTTCGTGTAGCAGTCCGATAATTAATTAACTGCGCCCAAAATGTACAAACGCACCAAAACCCACTGTCACTACTGTTTACAGGAGTGGTTCAAAAATGCTATCAGTAACTTGACTGTACAGACTAAAAGTTTATTCTGTTCATGAGCGTCAGAACTTAGCACCCTTAGCGCGTATAATATAAATCTATTTTGATACAGTAATAAGCCCACTGGCGTATAGTAGATAAAACTGCGAATCCATGATCCGATATTTCCAGAAGATTATATCAATAGCAATTTTCTCGTGTAGCAGTCCGATAATTAATTAACTGCGCCCAAAATGTACAAACGCACCAAAATCAACTGTCACTACTGTTTACAGGAGTGGTTCAAAAATTGTATCAGTAACTTGACTGTACAGACTAAAATTTGTTCTGTTCGTGAGCGTTAGAACTTAGCACCCTTAGCGCGTATAATATAAATCTATTTTGATACAGTAATAAGCCCAATGGCGTATAATAGATAAAACTGCGAATCCATGATCAGATATTTCCAGAAGATTATACCAATAGCAATTTTCTCGTGTAGCAGTCCGATAATTAATTAACTGCGCCCAAAATGTACAAACGCACCAAAATCCACTGTCACTACTGTTTACAGGAGTGGTTCAAAAATGGTATCAGTAACTTGACTGTACAGACTAAAATTTGTTCTGTTCGTGAGCGTTAGAACTTAGCACCCTTAGCGCGTATAATATAAATCTATTTTGATACAGTAATAAGCCCACTGGCGTATAATAGATAAAACTGCGAATCCATGATCAGATATTTCCAGAAGATTATACCAATAGCAATTTTCTCGTGTAGCAGTCCGATAATTAATTAACTGCGCCCAAAATGTACAAACGCACCAAAACCCACTGTCACTACTGTTTACAGGAGTGGTTCAAAAATGCTATCAGTAACTTGACTGTACAGACTAAAAGTTTATTCTGTTCACGAGCGTCAGAACTTAGCACCCTTAGCGCGTATAATATAAATCTATTTTGATACAGTAATAAGCCCACTGGCGTATAATAAAACTACGAATCCATGATAAGATAATTCCAGAAGATTATACCGATAGCAATTTTTTCGTGTAGCAGTCCGATAATTAATTAACTGCGCCCAAAATGTACAAACGCACCAAAACCCACTGTCACTACTGTTTACAGGAGTGGTTCAAAAATGCTATCAGTAACTTGACTGTACAGACTAAAAGTTTATTCTGTTCACGAGCGTCAGAACTTAGCACCCTTAGCGCGTATAATATAAATCTATTTTGATACAGTAATAAGCCCACTGGCGTATAGTAGATAAAACTGCGAATCCATGATCCGATATTTCCAGAAGATTATATCAATAGCAATTTTCTCGTGTAGCAGTCCGATAATTAATTAACTGCGCCCAAAATGTACAAACGCACCAAAATCAACTGTCACTACTGTTTACAGGAGTGGTTCAAAAATGGTATCAGTAACTTGACTGTACAGACTAAAATTTGTTCTGTTCGTGAGCGTTAGAACTTAGCACCCTTAGCGCGTATAATATAAATCTATTTTGATACAGTAATAAGCCCAATGGCGTATAATAGATAAAACTGCGAATCCATGATCAGATATTTCCAGAAGATTATACCAATAGCAATTTTCTCGTGTAGCAGTCCGATAATTAATTAACTGCGCCCAAAATGTACAAACGCACCAAAATCCACTGTCACTACTGTTTACAGGAGTGGTTCAAAAATGGTATCAGTAACTTGACTGTACAGACTAAAATTTGTTCTGTTCGTGAGCGTTAGAACTTAGCACCCTTAGCGCGTATAATATAAATCTATTTTGATACAGTAATAAGCCCAATGGCGTATAATAGATAAAACTGCGAATCCATGATCAGATATTTCCAGAAGATTATACCAATAGCAATTTTCTCGTGTAGCAGTCCGATAATTAATTAACTGCGCCCAAAATGTACAAACGCACCAAAATCAACTGTCACTACTGTTTACAGGAGTGGTTCAAAAATGCTATCAGTAACTTGACTGTACAGACTAAAAGTTTATTCTGTTCACGAGCGTCAGAACTTAGCACCCTTAGCGAGTATAATATAAATATATTTTGATACTGTAATAAGCCCACTGGCGTATAATAAAACTACGAATCCATGATAAGATAATTCCAGAAGATTATACCGATAGCAATTTTTTCGTGTAGCAGTCCGATAATTAATTAACTGCGCCCAAAATGTACAAACGCACCAAAACCCACTGTCACTACTGTTTACAGGAGTGGTTCAAAAATGCTATCAGTAACTTGACTGTACAGACTAAAAGTTTATTCTGTTCATGAGCGTCAGAACTTAGCACCCTTAGCGCGTATAATATAAATCTATTTTGATACAGTAATAAGCCCACTGGCGTATAGTAGATAAAACTGCGAATCCATGATCCGATATTTCCAGAAGATTATATCAATAGCAATTTTCTCGTGTAGCAGTCCGATAATTAATTAACTGCGCCCAAAATGTACAAACGCACCAAAATCAACTGTCACTACTGTTTACAGGAGTGGTTCAAAAATGGTATCAGTAACTTGACTGTACAGACTAAAATTTGTTCTGTTCGTGAGCGTTAGAACTTAGCACCCTTAGCGCGTATAATATAAATCTATTTTGATACAGTAATAAGCCCAATGGCGTATAATAGATAAAACTGCGAATCCATGATCAGATATTTCCAGAAGATTATACCAATAGCAATTTTCTCGTGTAGCAGTCCGATAATTAATTAACTGCGCCCAAAATGTACAAACGCACCAAAATCCACTGTCACTACTGTTTACAGGAGTGGTTCAAAAATGGTATCAGTAACTTGACTGTACAGACTAAAATTTGTTCTGTTCGTGAGCGTTAGAACTTAGCACCCTTAGCGCGTATAATATAAATCTATTTTGATACAGTAATAAGCCCAATGGCGTATAATAAAACTACGAATCCATGATCAGATATTTCCAGAAGATTATACCAATAGCAATTTTCTCGTGTAGCAGTCCGATAATTAATTAACTGCGCCCAAAATGTACAAACGCACCAAAATCCACTGTCACTACTGTTTACAGGAGTGGTTCAAAAATGCTATCAGTAACTTGACTGTACAGACTAAAAGTTTATTCTGTTCACGAGCGTCAGAACTTAGCACCCTTAGCGCGTATAATATAAATATATTTTGATACTGTAATAAGCCCACTGGCGTATAATAAAACTACGAATCCATGATAAGATAATTCCAGAAGATTATACCGATAGCAATTTTTTCGTGTAGCAGTCCGATAATTAATTAACTGCGCCCAAAATGTACAAACGCACCAAAACCCACGGTCACTACTGTTTACAGGAGTGGTTCAAAAATGCTATCAGTAACTTGACTGTACAGACTAAAATTTGTTCTGTTCGTGAGCGTTAGAACTTAGCACCCTTAGCGCGTATAATATAAATCTATTTTGATACAGTAATAAGCCCAATGGCGTATAATAGATAAAACTGCGAATCCATGATCAGATATTTCCAGAAGATTATACCAATAGCAATTTTCTCGTGTAGCAGTCCGATAATTAATTAACTGCGCCCAAAATGTACAAACGCACCAAAATCAACTGTCACTACTGTTTACAGGAGTGGTTCAAAAATGGTATCAGTAACTTGACTGTACAGACTAAAATTTGTTCTGTTCGTGAGCGTTAGAACTTAGCACCCTTAGCGCGTATAATATAAATCTATTTTGATACAGTAATAAGCCCAATGGCGTATAATAGATAAAACTGCGAATCCATGATCCGATATTTCCAGAAGATTATATCAATAGCAATTTTCTCGTGTAGCAGTCCGATAATTAATTAACTGCGCCCAAAATGTACAAACGCACCAAAATCAACTGTCACTACTGTTTACAGGAGTGGTTCAAAAATGGTATCAGTAACTTGACTGTACAGACTAAAAGTTTATTCTGTTCACGAGCGTCAGAACTTAGCACCCTTAGCGCGTATAATATAAATATATTTTGATACTGTAATAAGCCCACTGGCGTATAATAAAACTACGAATCCATGATAAGATAATTCCAGAAGATTATACCGATACCAATTTTTTCGTGTAGCAGTCCGATAATTAATTAACTGCGCCCAAAATGTACAAACGCACCAAAACCCACTGTCACTACTGTTTACAGGAGTGGTTCAAAAATGCTATCAGTAACTTGACTGTACAGACTAAAATTTGTTCTGTTCGTGAGCGTTAGAACTTAGCACCCTTAGCGCGTATAATATAAATCTATTTTGATACAGTAATAAGCCCAATGGCGTATAATAGATAAAACTGCGAATCCATGATCAGATATTTCCAGAAGATTATACCAATAGCAATTTTCTCGTGTAGCAGTCCGATAATTAATTAACTGCGCCCAAAATGTACAAACGCACCAAAACCCACTGTCACTACTGTTTACAGGAGTGGTTCAAAAATGCTATCAGTAACTTGACTGTACAGACTAAAATTTGTTCTGTTCGTGAGCGTTAGAACTTAGCACCCTTAGCGCGTATAATATAAATCTATTTTGATACAGTAATAAGCCCAATGGCGTATAATAGATAAAACTGCGAATCCATGATCCGATATTTCCAGAAGATTATATCAATAGCAATTTTCTCGTGTAGCAGTCCGATAATTAATTAACTGCGCCCAAAATGTACAAACGCACCAAAATCAACTGTCACTACTGTTTACAGGAGTGGTTCAAAAATGGTATCAGTAACTTGACTGTACAGACTAAAATTTGTTCTGTTCGTGAGCGTTAGAACTTAGCACCCTTAGCGCGTATAATATAAATCTATTTTGATACAGTAATAAGCCCAATGGCGTATAATAGATAAAACTGCGAATCCATGATCAGATATTTCCAGAAGATTATACCAATAGCAATTTTCTCGTGTAGCAGTCCGATAATTAATTAACTGCGCCCAAAATGTACAAACGCACCAAAACCCACTGTCACTACTGTTTACAGGAGTGGTTCAAAAATGCTATCAGTAACTTGACTGTACAGACTAAAAGTTTATTCTGTTCACGAGCGTCAGAACTTAGCACCCTTAGCGCGTATAATATAAATCTATTTTGATACAGTAATAAGCCCAATGGCGTATAATAAAACTACGAATCCATGATAAGATAATTCCAGAAGATTATACCGATAGCAATTTTTTCGTGTAGCAGTCCGATAATTAATTAACTGCGCCCAAAATGTACAAACGCACCAAAACCCACTGTCACTACTGTTTACAGGAGTGGTTCAAAAATGCTATCAGTAACTTGACTGTACAGACTAAAATTTGTTCTGTTCGTGAGCGTTAGAACTTAGCACCCTTAGCGCGTATAATATAAATCTATTTTGATACAGTAATAAGCCCAATGGCGTATAATAGATAAAACTGCGAATCCATGATCAGATATTTCCAGAAGATTATACCAATAGCAATTTTCTCGTGTAGCAGTCCGATAATTAATTAACTGCGCCCAAAATGTACAAACGCACCAAAATCCACTGTCACTACTGTTTACAGGAGTGGTTCAAAAATGCTATCAGTAACTTGACTGTACAGACTAAAAGTTTATTCTGTTCACGAGCGTCAGAACTTAGCACCCTTAGCGCGTATAATATAAATATATTTTGATACTGTAATAAGCCCACTGGCGTATAATAAAACTACGAATCCATGATAAGATAATTCCAGAAGATTATACCGATAGCAATTTTTTCGTGTAGCAGTCCGATAATTAATTAACTGCGCCCAAAATGTACAAACGCACCAAAACCCACGGTCACTACTGTTTACAGGAGTGGTTCAAAAATGCTATCAGTAACTTGACTGTACAGACTAAAATTTGTTCTGTTCGTGAGCGTTAGAACTTAGCACCCTTAGCGCGTATAATATAAATCTATTTTGATACAGTAATAAGCCCAATGGCGTATAATAGATAAAACTGCGAATCCATGATCAGATATTTCCAGAAGATTATACCAATAGCAATTTTCTCGTGTAGCAGTCCGATAATTAATTAACTGCGCCCAAAATGTACAAACGCACCAAAATCAACTGTCACTACTGTTTACAGGAGTGGTTCAAAAATGGTATCAGTAACTTGACTGTACAGACTAAAATTTGTTCTGTTCGTGAGCGTTAGAACTTAGCACCCTTAGCGCGTATAATATAAATCTATTTTGATACAGTAATAAGCCCAATGGCGTATAATAGATAAAACTGCGAATCCATGATCCGATATTTCCAGAAGATTATATCAATAGCAATTTTCTCGTGTAGCAGTCCGATAATTAATTAACTGCGCCCAAAATGTACAAACGCACCAAAATCAACTGTCACTACTGTTTACAGGAGTGGTTCAAAAATGGTATCAGTAACTTGACTGTACAGACTAAAATTTGTTCTGTTCGTGAGCGTTAGAACTTAGCACCCTTAGCGCGTATAATATAAATCTATTTTGATACAGTAATAAGCCCAATGGCGTATAATAGATAAAACTGCGAATCCATGATCAGATATTTCCAGAAGATTATACCAATAGCAATTTTCTCGTGTAGCAGTCCGATAATTAATTAACTGCGCCCAAAATGTACAAACGCACCAAAATCAACTGTCACTACTGTTTACAG
Source organism: Pseudeuparius sepicola (assembly GCA_963920635.1). Taxonomy (NCBI): domain Eukaryota; kingdom Metazoa; phylum Arthropoda; class Insecta; order Coleoptera; family Anthribidae; genus Pseudeuparius; species Pseudeuparius sepicola. Next base: position 8,272,325 of record OY987306.1, read on the forward strand.
GAGTGGTTCAAAAATGGTATCAGTAACTTGACTGTACAGACTAAAATTTGTTCTGTTCGTGAGCGTTAGAACTTAGCACCCTTAGCGCGTATAATATAAATCTATTTTGATACAGTAATAAGCCCAATGGCGTATAATAGATAAAACTGCGAATCCATGATCAGATATTTCCAGAAGATTATACCAATAGCAATTTTCTCGTGTAGCAGTCCGATAATTAATTAACTGCGCCCAAAATGTACAAACGCACCAAAATCAACTGTCACTACTGTTTACAGGAGTGGTTCAAAAATGGTATCAGTAACTTGACTGTACAGACTAAAATTTGTTCTGTTCGTGAGCGTTAGAACTTAGCACCCTTAGCGCGTATAATATAAATCTATTTTGATACAGTAATAAGCCCAATGGCGTATAATAGATAAAACTGCGAATCCATGATCAGATATTTCCAGAAGATTATACCAATAGCAATTTTCTCGTGTAGCAGTCCGATAATTAATTAACTGCGCCCAAAATGTACAAACGCACCAAAATCAACTGTCACTACTGTTTACAGGAGTGGTTCAAAAATGCTATCAGTAACTTGACTGTACAGACTAAAATTTGTTCTGTTCGTGAGCGTTAGAACTTAGCACCCTTAGCGCGTATAATATAAATCTATTTTGATACAGTAATAAGCCCAATGGCGTATAATAGATAAAACTGCGAATCCATGATCAGATATTTCCAGAAGATTATACCAATAGCAATTTTCTCGTGTAGCAGTCCGATAATTAATTAACTGCGCCCAAAATGTACAAACGCACCAAAACCCACTGTCACTACTGTTTACAGGAGTGGTTCAAAAATGCTATCAGTAACTTGACTGTACAGACTAAAATTTGTTCTGTTCGTGAGCGTTAGAACTTAGCACCCTTAGCGCGTATAATATAAATCTATTTTGATACAGTAATAAGCCCAATGGCGTATAATAGATAAAACTGCGAATCCATGATCAGATATTTCCAGAAGATTATACCAATAGCAATTTTCTCGTGTAGCAGTCCGATAATTAATTAACTGCGCCCAAAATGTACAAACGCACCAAAACCCACTGTCACTACTGTTTACAGGAGTGGTTCAAAAATGCTATCAGTAACTTGACTGTACAGACTAAAATTTGTTCTGTTCGTGAGCGTTAGAACTTAGCACCCTTAGCGCGTATAATATAAATCTATTTTGATACAGTAATAAGCCCAATGGCGTATAATAGATAAAACTGCGAATCCATGATCCGATATTTCCAGAAGATTATATCAATAGCAATTTTCTCGTGTAGCAGTCCGATAATTAATTAACTGCGCCCAAAATGTACAAACGCACCAAAATCAACTGTCACTACTGTTTACAGGAGTGGTTCAAAAATGGTATCAGTAACTTGACTGTACAGACTAAAATTTGTTCTGTTCGTGAGCGTTAGAACTTAGCACCCTTAGCGCGTATAATATAAATCTATTTTGATACAGTAATAAGCCCAATGGCGTATAATAGATAAAACTGCGAATCCATGATCAGATATTTCCAGAAGATTATACCAATAGCAATTTTCTCGTGTAGCAGTCCGATAATTAATTAACTGCGCCCAAAATGTACAAACGCACCAAAACCCACTGTCACTACTGTTTACAGGAGTGGTTCAAAAATGCTATCAGTAACTTGACTGTACAGACTAAAAGTTTATTCTGTTCACGAGCGTCAGAACTTAGCACCCTTAGCGCGTATAATATAAATCTATTTTGATACAGTAATAAGCCCACTGGCGTATAGTAGATAAAACTGTGAATCCATGATCCGATATTTCCAGAAGATTATATCAATAGCAATTTTCTCGTGTAGCAGTCCGATAATTAATTAACTGCGCCCAAAATGTACAAACGCACCAAAATCAACTGTCACTACTGTTTACAGGAGTGGTTCAAAAATGGTATCAGTAACTTGACTGTACAGACTAAAATTTGTTCTGTTCGTGAGCGTTAGAACTTAGCACCCTTAGCGCGTATAATATAAATCTATTTTGATACAGTAATAAGCCCAATGGCGTATAATAGATAAAACTGCGAATCCATGATCAGATATTTCCAGAAGATTATACCAATAGCAATTTTCTCGTGTAGCAGTCCGATAATTAATTAACTGCGCCCAAAATGTACAAACGCACCAAAACCCACTGTCACTACTGTTTACAGGAGTGGTTCAAAAATGCTATCAGTAACTTGACTGTACAGACTAAAAGTTTATTCTGTTCACGAGCGTCAGAACTTAGCACCCTTAGCGCGTATAATATAAATATATTTTGATACAGTAATAAGCCCACTGGCGTATAATAGATAAAACTGCGAATCCATGATCCGATATTTCCAGAAGATTATATCAATAGCAATTTTCTCGTGTAGCAGTCCGATAATTAATTAACTGCGCCCAAAATGTACAAACGCACCAAAATCAACTGTCACTACTGTTTACAGGAGTGGTTCAAAAATGGTATCAGTAACTTGACTGTACAGACTAAAATTTGTTCTGTTCGTGAGCGTCAGAACTTAGCACCCTTAGCGCGTATAATATAAATCTATTTTGATACAGTAATAAACCCAATGGCGTATAATAGATAAAACTGCGAATCCATGATCCGATATTTCCAGAAGATTATATCAATAGCAATTTTCTCGTGTAGCAGTCCGATAATTAATTAACTGCGCCCAAAATGTACAAACGCACCAAAATCAACTGTCACTACTGTTTACAGGAGTGGTTCAAAAATGGTATCAGTAACTTGACTGTACAGACTAAAATTTGTTCTGTTCGTGAGCGTTAGAACTTAGCACCCTTAGCGCGTATAATATAAATCTATTTTGATACAGTAATAAGCCCAATGGCGTATAATAGATAAAACTGCGAATCCATGATCCGATATTTCCAGAAGATTATATCAATAGCAATTTTCTCGTGTAGCAGTCCAATAATTAATTCAAAGGAGTGCGGGGCTGTGTGCACGTATATATAGATGAAAAGGGAAAAGAAGTGTATTTCCGTGCAAATAATTTAATTAAAAATCATGGTAAAGCGCTTTCGGCTGTTAAGCCATCCTCAGTACCACCTAAAAAAGAAAGTATGACATAAAATAGGGGGTTGGAAAAAGTTAACTGTGGAAAAACTAAATTGTTTTAACGTCATGTCATACTCACTTGTCAAGTGTGTACAGGAAAATTGGAGCATAAAGCATTATACAACAGTAAAAACAATAAATAGAAGGTCACACCAAGTCACATTTTAAAAACTTTAAAATACTAACAAATTGTACCACTGTGGGCAGCCAAGCTACCCAAATTATTTAAATAAAAGACCAGCCGAAGTACCAAATGCATCGTGGAAGGTGGAAGTGAAATTTGAGACATAACTTGTTCGACATCCCGTTGAAGGAACTGGGTGTCAGTCGAAAAAGCGCGCGAGATTTAAACTTGAAAACAAAATGTCATAGGCGGGTAAAAATATATTTTATGAGGAGTGAATGTGAAGGATTTGAAGAGATTTAATTCATAAGTTAAGAATTTATATTTAATGAATGTTTAATTAATGGTAATGAAAATTAGATAGAAATAGAAATTCGAAAAATTGTTTGTTTACATGATAAGCCCAAAAAGACCCCCAAAGTCCCAAAAAACGCGACACGAAAAGAGGAGATAACATGACAACCCTGCAAGATGAAGGCCAAGAAAAGTTTTTATCATCATTGAGTGAGTCTCCTATGTAAAGGAATGAAAGATCTGTTAAGATTAACTTTAACATTTAAACAATCTGGATTATTAGATAATTCTCTGTTTATTTGAATATTTTCAAGGAAATCAAGTCTGTTATAATTCTTTGATGTGACATTGCAAAATGTACAAACGCATCAAAATCCACTGTCACTACTGTTTACAGGAGTGGTTCAAAAATGGTATCAGTAACTTGACTGTACAGACTAAAATTTGTTCTGTTCACGAGCGTCAGAACTTAGCACCCTTAGCGCGTATAATATAAATCTATTTTGATACAGTAATAAGCCCACTGGCGTATAATAGATAAAACTGCGAATCCATGATCAGATATTTCCAAAACCAATAGCAATTTTCTCGTGTAGCAGTCCGATAATTAATTAACTGCGCCCAAAATGTACAAACGCACCAAAACCCACTGTCACTACTGTTTACAGGAGTGGTTCAAAAATGGTATCAGTAACTTGACTGTACAGACTAAAATTTGTTCTGTTCACGAGCGTCAGAACTTAGCACCCTTAGCGCGTATAATATAAATCTATTTTGATACAGTAATAAGCCCACTGGCGTATAATAGATAAAACTGCGAATCCATGATCCGATATTTCCAGAAGATTATATCAATAGCAATTTTCTCGTGTAGCAGTCCAATAATTAATTAACTGCGCCCAAAATGTACAAACGCATCAAAATCCACTGTCACTACTGTTTACAGGAGTGGTTCAAAAATGGTATCAGTAACTTGACTGTACAGACTAAAATTTGTTCTGTTCACGAGCGTCAAAACTTAGCACCCTTAGCGCGTATAATATAAATCTATTTTGATACAGTAATAAGCCCACTGGCGTATAATAGATAAAACTGCGAATCCATGATCCGATATTTCCAGAAGATTATATCAATAGCAATTTTCTCGTGTAGCAGTCCAATAATTAATTAACTGCGCCCAAAATGTACAAACGCACCAAAACCCACTGTCACTACTGTTTACAGGAGTGGTTCAAAAATGGTATCAGTAACTTGACTGTACAGACTAAAATTTGTTCTGTTCACGAGCGTCAAAACTTAGCACCCTTAGCGCGTATAATATAAATCTATTTTGATACAGTAATAAGCCCACTGGCGTATAATAGATAAAACTGCGAATCCATGATCCGATATTTCCAGAAGATTATATCAATAGCAATTTTCTCGTGTAGCAGTCCAATAATTAATTAACTGCGCCCAAAATGTACAAACGCATCAAAATCCACTGTCACTACTGTTTACAGGAGTGGTTCAAAAATGGTATCAGTAACTTGACTGTACAGACTAAAATTTGTTCTGTTCACGAGCGTCAGAACTTAGCACCCTTAGCGCGTATAATATAAATCTATTTTGATACAGTAATAAGCCCACTGGCGTATAATAGATAAAACTGCGAATCCATGATCAGATATTTCCAAAACCAATAGCAATTTTCTCGTGTAGCAGTCCGATAATTAATTAACTGCGCCCAAAATGTACAAACGCACCAAAACCCACTGTCACTACTGTTTACAGGAGTGGTTCAAAAATGCTATCAGTAACTTGACTGTACAGACTAAAAGTTTATTCTGTTCACGAGCGTCAGAACTTAGCACCCTTAGCGCGTATAATATAAATCTATTTTGATACAGTAATAAGCCCACTGGCGTATAGTAGATAAAACTGCGAATCCATGATCCGATATTTCCAGAAGATTATATCAATAGCAATTTTCTCGTGTAGCAGTCCGATAATTAATTAACTGCGCCCAAAATGTACAAACGCACCAAAACCCACTGTCACTACTGTTTACAGGAGTGGTTCAAAAATGCTATCAGTAACTTGACTGTACAGACTAAAAGTTTATTCTGTTCACGAGCGTCAGAACTTAGCACCCTTAGCGCGTATAATATAAATCTATTTTGATACAGTAATAAGCCCAATGGCGTATAATAGATAAAACTGCGAATCCATGATCCGATATTTCCAGAAGATTATATCAATAGCAATTTTCTCGTGTAGCAGTCCAATAATTAATTAACTGCGCCCAAAATGTACAAACGCATCAAAATCCACTGTCACTACTGTTTACAGGAGTGGTTCAAAAATGGTATCAGTAACTTGACTGTACAGACTAAAATTTGTTCTGTTCACGAGCGTCAGAACTTAGCACCCTTAGTGCGTATAATATAAATCTATTTTGATACAGTAATAAGCCCACTGGCGTATAATAGATAAAACTGCGAATCCATGATCAGATATTTCCAAAACCAATAGCAATTTTCTCGTGTAGCAGTCCGATAATTAATTAACTGCGCCCAAAATGTACAAACGCACCAAAACCCACTGTCACTACTGTTTACAGGAGTGGTTCAAAAATGCTATCAGTAACTTGACTGTACAGACTAAAAGTTTATTCTGTTCACGAGCGTCAGAACTTAGCACCCTTAGCGCGTATAATATAAATCTATTTTGATACAGTAATAAGCCCACAGGCGTATAATAGATAAAACTGCGAATCCATGATCCGATATTTCCAGAAGATTATATCAATAGCAATTTTCTCGTGTAGCAGTCCGATAATTAATTAACTGCGCCCAAAATGTACAAACGCACCAAAATCAACTGTCACTACTGTTTACAGGAGTGGTTCAAAAATGCTATCAGTAACTTGACTGTACAGACTAAAAGTTTATTCTGTTCACGAGCGTCAGAACTTAGCACCCTTAGCGCGTATAATATAAATATATTTTGATACTGTAATAAGCCCACTGGCGTATAATAAAACTACGAATCCATGATAAGATAATTCCAGAAGATTATACCGATAGCAATTTTTTCGTGTAGCAGTCCGATAATTAATTAACTGCGCCCAAAATGTACAAACGCACCAAAACCCACTGTCACTACTGTTTACAGGAGTGGTTCAAAAATGCTATCAGTAACTTGACTGTACAGACTAAAAGTTTATTCTGTTCACGAGCGTCAGAACTTAGCACCCTTAGCGCGTATAATATAAATCTATTTTGATACAGTAATAAGCCCACTGGCGTATAGTAGATAAAACTGCGAATCCATGATCCGATATTTCCAGAAGATTATATCAATAGCAATTTTCTCGTGTAGCAGTCCGATAATTAATTAACTGCGCCCAAAATGTACAAACGCACCAAAATCAACTGTCACTACTGTTTACAGGAGTGGTTCAAAAATGCTATCAGTAACTTGACTGTACAGACTAAAAGTTTATTCTGTTCACGAGCGTCAGAACTTAGCACCATTAGCGCGTATAATATAAATATATTTTGATACTGTAATAAGCCCACTGGCGTATAATACAACTACGAATCCATGATAAGATAATTCCAGAAGATTATACCGATAGCAATTTTTTCGTGTAGCAGTCCGATAATTAATTAACTGCGCCCACAATGTACAAACGCACCAAAACCCACTGTCACTACTGTTTACAGGAGTGGTTCAAAAATGCTATCAGTAACTTGACTGTACAGACTAAAAGTTTATTCTGTTCACGAGCGTCAGAACTTAGCACCCTTAGCGCGTATAATATAAATCTATTTTGATACAGTAATAAGCCCACTGGCGTATAGTAGATAAAACTGCGAATCCATGATCCGATATTTCCAGAAGATTATATCAATAGCAATTTTCTCGTGTAGCAGTCCGATAATTAATTAACTGCGCCAAAAATGTACAAACGCACCAAAATCAACTGTCACTACTGTTTACAGGAGTGGTTCAAAAATGCTATCAGTAACTTGACTGTACAGACTAAAAGTTTATTCTGTTCACGAGCGTCAGAACTTAGCACCCTTAGCGCGTATAATATAAATCTATTTTGATACAGTAATAAGCCCTCAGGCGTATAATAGATAAAACTGCGAATCCATGATCCGATATTTCCAGAAGATTATATCAATAGCAATTTTCTCGTGTAGCAGTCCGATAATTAATTAACTGCGCCCAAAATGTACAAACGCACCAAAATCAACTGTCACTACTGTTTACAGGAGTGGTTCAAAAATGGTATCAGTAACTTGACTGTACAGACTAAAATTTGTTCTGTTCGTGAGCGTTAGAACTTAGCACCCTTAGCGCGTATAATATAAATCTATTTTGATACAGTAATAAGCCCAATGGCGTATAATAGATAAAACTGCGAATCCATGATCAGATATTTCCAGAAGATTATACCAATAGCAATTTTCTCGTGTAGCAGTCCGATAATTAATTAACTGCGCCCAAAATGTACAAACGCACCAAAATCCACTGTCACTACTGTTTACAGGAGTGGTTCAAAAATGCTATCAGTAACTTGACTGTACAGACTAAAAGTTTATTCTGTTCACGAGCGTCAGAACTTAGCACCCTTAACGCGTATAATATAAATATATTTTGATACTGTAATAAGCCCACTGGCGTATAATAAAACTACGAATCCATGATAAGATAATTCCAGAAGATTATACCGATAGCAATTTTTCGTGCAGCAGTCCGATAATTAATTAACTGCGCCCAAAATGTACAAACGCACCAAAACCCACTGTCACTACTGTTTACAGGAGTGGTTCAAAAATGCTATCAGTAACTTGACTGTACAGACTAAAAGTTTATTCTGTTCACGAGCGTCAGAACTTAGCACCCTTAGCGCGTATAATATAAATCTATTTTGATACAGTAATAAGCCCACTGGCGTATAGTAGATAAAACTGCGAATCCATGATCCGATATTTCCAGAAGATTATATCAATAGCAATTTTCTCGTGTAGCAGTCCGATAATTAATTAACTGCGCCCAAAATGTACAAACGCACCAAAATCAACTGTCACTACTGTTTACAGGAGTGGTTCAAAAATGGTATCAGTAACTTGACTGTACAGACTAAAATTTGTTCTGTTCGTGAGCGTTAGAACTTAGCACCCTTAGCGCGTATAATATAAATCTATTTTGATACAGTAATAAGCCCAATGGCGTATAATAGATAAAACTGCGAATCCATGATCAGATATTTCCAGAAGATTATACCAATAGCAATTTTCTCGTGTAGCAGTCCGATAATTAATTAACTGCGCCCAAAATGTACAAACGCACCAAAACCCACTGTCACTACTGTTTACAGGAGTGGTTCAAAAATGCTATCAGTAACTTGACTGTACAGACTAAAAGTTTATTCTGTTCACGAGCGTCAGAACTTAGCACCCTTAGCGCGTATAATATAAATATATTTTGATACAGTAATAAGCCCACTGGCGTATAATAGATAAAACTGCGAATCCATGATCCGATATTTCCAGAAGATTATATCAATAGCAATTTTCTCGTGTAGCAGTCCGATAATTAATTAACTGCGCCCAAAATGTACAAACGCACCAAAATCAACTGTCACTACTGTTTACAGGAGTGGTTCAAAAATGCTATCAGTAACTTGACTGTACAGACTAAAAGTTTATTCTGTTCACGAGCGTCAGAACTTAGCACCCTTAGCGCGTATAATATAAATCTATTTTGATACAGTAATAAGCCCACTGGCGTATAATAGATAAAACTGCGAATCCATGATCCGATATTTCCAGAATATTATATCAATAGCAATTTTCTCGTGTAGCAGTCCAATAATTAATTAACTGCGCCCAAAATGTACAAACGCATCAAAATCCACTGTCACTACTGTTTACAGGAGTGGTTCAAAAATGGTATCAGTAACTTGACTGTACAGACTAAAAGTTTATTCTGTTCACGAGCGTCAGAACTTAGCACCCTTAGCGCGTATAATATAAATCTATTTTGATACAGTAATAAGCCCACTGGCGTATAATAGATAAAACTGCGAATCCATGATCCGATATTTCCAGAATATTATACCAATAGCAATTTTCTCGTGTAGCAGTCCGATAATTAATTAACTGCGCCCAAAATGTACAAACGCATCAAAATCCACTGTCACTACTGTTTACAGGAGTGGTTCAAAAATGGTATCAGTAACTTGACTGTACAGACTAAAATTTGTTCTGTTCGTGAGCGTTAGAACTTAGCACCCTTAGCGCGTATAATATAAATCTATTTTGATACAGTAATAAGCCCAATGGCGTATAATAGATAAAACTGCGAATCCATGATCAGATATTTCCAGAAGATTATACCAATAGCAATTTTCTCGTGTAGCAGTCCGATAATTAATTAACTGCGCCCAAAATGTACAAACGCACCAAAATCCACTGTCACTACTGTTTACAGGAGTGGTTCAAAAATGGTATCAGTAACTTGACTGTACAGACTAAAATTTGTTCTGTTCGTGAGCGTTAGAACTTAGCACCCTTAGCGCGTATAATATAAATCTATTTTGATACAGTAATAAGCCCAATGGCGTATAATAAAACTACGAATCCATGATAAGATAATTCCAGAAGATTATACCGATAGCAATTTTTTCGTGTAGCAGTCCGATAATTAATTAACTGCGCCCAAAATGTACAAACGCACCAAAACCCACTGTCACTACTGTTTACAGGAGTGGTTCAAAAATGCTATCAGTAACTTGACTGTACAGACTAAAATTTGTTCTGTTCGTGAGCGTTAGAACTTAGCACCCTTAGCGCGTATAATATAAATCTATTTTGATACAGTAATAAGCCCAATGGCGTATAATAGATAAAACTGCGAATCCATGATCAGATATTTCCAGAAGATTATACCAATAGCAATTTTCTCGTGTAGCAGTCCGATAATTAATTAACTGCGCCCAAAATGTACAAACGCACCAAAATCCACTGTCACTACTGTTTACAGGAGTGGTTCAAAAATGCTATCAGTAACTTGACTGTACAGACTAAAAGTTTATTCTGTTCACGAGCGTCAGAACTTAGCACCCTTAGCGCGTATAATATAAATATATTTTGATACTGTAATAAGCCCACTGGCGTATAATAAAACTACGAATCCATGATAAGATAATTCCAGAAGATTATACCGATAGCAATTTTTTCGTGTAGCAGTCCGATAATTAATTAACTGCGCCCAAAATGTACAAACGCACCAAAACCCACGGTCACTACTGTTTACAGGAGTGGTTCAAAAATGCTATCAGTAACTTGACTGTACAGACTAAAATTTGTTCTGTTCGTGAGCGTTAGAACTTAGCACCCTTAGCGCGTATAATATAAATCTATTTTGATACAGTAATAAGCCCAATGGCGTATAATAGATAAAACTGCGAATCCATGATCAGATATTTCCAGAAGATTATACCAATAGCAATTTTCTCGTGTAGCAGTCCGATAATTAATTAACTGCGCCCAAAATGTACAAACGCACCAAAATCAACTGTCACTACTGTTTACAGGAGTGGTTCAAAAATGGTATCAGTAACTTGACTGTACAGACTAAAATTTGTTCTGTTCGTGAGCGTTAGAACTTAGCACCCTTAGCGCGTATAATATAAATCTATTTTGATACAGTAATAAGCCCAATGGCGTATAATAGATAAAACTGCGAATCCATGATCCGATATTTCCAGAAGATTATATCAATAGCAATTTTCTCGTGTAGCAGTCCGATAATTAATTAACTGCGCCCAAAATGTACAAACGCACCAAAATCAACTGTCACTACTGTTTACAGGAGTGGTTCAAAAATGGTATCAGTAACTTGACTGTACAGACTAAAAGTTTATTCTGTTCACGAGCGTCAGAACTTAGCACCCTTAGCGCGTATAATATAAATATATTTTGATACTGTAATAAGCCCACTGGCGTATAATAAAACTACGAATCCATGATAAGATAATTCCAGAAGATTATACCGATACCAATTTTTTCGTGTAGCAGTCCGATAATTAATTAACTGCGCCCAAAATGTACAAACGCACCAAAACCCACTGTCACTACTGTTTACAGGAGTGGTTCAAAAATGCTATCAGTAACTTGACTGTACAGACTAAAATTTGTTCTGTTCGTGAGCGTTAGAACTTAGCACCCTTAGCGCGTATAATATAAATCTATTTTGATACAGTAATAAGCCCAATGGCGTATAATAGATAAAACTGCGAATCCATGATCAGATATTTCCAGAAGATTATACCAATAGCAATTTTCTCGTGTAGCAGTCCGATAATTAATTAACTGCGCCCAAAATGTACAAACGCACCAAAACCCACTGTCACTACTGTTTACAGGAGTGGTTCAAAAATGCTATCAGTAACTTGACTGTACAAACTAAAATTTGTTCTGTTCGTGAGCGTTAGAACTTAGCACCCTTAGCGCGTATAATATAAATCTATTTTGATACAGTAATAAGCCCAATGGCGTATAATAGATAAAACTGCGAATCCATGATCCGATATTTCCAGAAGATTATATCAATAGCAATTTTCTCGTGTAGCAGTCCGATAATTAATTAACTGCGCCCAAAATGTACAAACGCACCAAAATCAACTGTCACTACTGTTTACAGGAGTGGTTCAAAAATGGTATCAGTAACTTGACTGTACAGACTAAAATTTGTTCTGTTCGTGAGCGTTAGAACTTAGCACCCTTAGCGCGTATAATATAAATCTATTTTGATACAGTAATAAGCCCAATGGCGTATAATAGATAAAACTGCGAATCCATGATCAGATATTTCCAGAAGATTATACCAATAGCAATTTTCTCGTGTAGCAGTCCGATAATTAATTAACTGCGCCCAAAATGTACAAACGCACCAAAACCCACTGTCACTACTGTTTACAGGAGTGGTTCAAAAATGCTATCAGTAACTTGACTGTACAGACTAAAAGTTTATTCTGTTCACGAGCGTCAGAACTTAGCACCCTTAGCGCGTATAATATAAATATATTTTGATACTGTAATAAGCCCACTGGCGTATAATAAAACTACGAATCCATGATAAGATAATTCCAGAAGATTATACCGATAGCAATTTTTTCGTGTAGCAGTCCGATAATTAATTAACTGCGCCCAAAATGTACAAACGCACCAAAACCCACTGTCACTACTGTTTACAGGAGTGGTTCAAAAATGCTATCAGTAACTTGACTGTACAGACTAAAAGTTTATTCTGTTCACGAGCGTCAGAACTTAGCACCCTTAGCGCGTATAATATAAATCTATTTTGATACAGTAATAAGCCCACTGGCGTATAGTAGATAAAACTGCGAATCCATGATCCGATATTTCCAGAAGATTATATCAATAGCAATTTTCTCGTGTAGCAGTCCGATAATTAATTAACTGCGCCCAAAATGTACAAACGCACCAAAATCAACTGTCACTACTGTTTACAGGAGTGGTTCAAAAATGCTATCAGTAACTTGACTGTACAGACTAAAAGTTTATTCTGTTCACGAGCGTCAGAACTTAGCACCATTAGCGCGTATAATATAAATATATTTTGATACTGTAATAAGCCCACTGGCGTATAATACAACTACGAATCCATGATAAGATAATTCCAGAAGATTATACCGATAGCAATTTTTTCGTGTAGCAGTCCGATAATTAATTAACTGCGCCCACAATGTACAAACGCACCAAAACCCACTGTCACTACTGTTTACAGGAGTGGTTCAAAAATGCTATCAGTAACTTGACTGTACAGACTAAAAGTTTATTCTGTTCACGAGCGTCAGAACTTAGCACCCTTAGCGCGTATAATATAAATCTATTTTGATACAGTAATAAGCCCACTGGCGTATAGTAGATAAAACTGCGAATCCATGATCCGATATTTCCAGAAGATTATATCAATAGCAATTTTCTCGTGTAGCAGTCCGATAATTAATTAACTGCGCCAAAAATGTACAAACGCACCAAAATCAACTGTCACTACTGTTTACAGGAGTGGTTCAAAAATGCTATCAGTAACTTGACTGTACAGACTAAAAGTTTATTCTGTTCACGAGCGTCAGAACTTAGCACCCTTAGCGCGTATAATATAAATCTATTTTGATACAGTAATAAGCCCTCAGGCGTATAATAGATAAAACTGCGAATCCATGATCCGATATTTCCAGAAGATTATATCAATAGCAATTTTCTCGTGTAGCAGTCCGATAATTAATTAACTGCGCCCAAAATGTACAAACGCACCAAAATCAACTGTCACTACTGTTTACAGGAGTGGTTCAAAAATGGTATCAGTAACTTGACTGTACAGACTAAAATTTGTTCTGTTCGTGAGCGTTAGAACTTAGCACCCTTAGCGCGTATAATATAAATCTATTTTGATACAGTAATAAGCCCAATGGCGTATAATAGATAAAACTGCGAATCCATGATCAGATATTTCCAGAAGATTATACCAATAGCAATTTTCTCGTGTAGCAGTCCGATAATTAATTAACTGCGCCCAAAATGTACAAACGCACCAAAATCCACTGTCACTACTGTTTACAGGAGTGGTTCAAAAATGCTATCAGTAACTTGACTGTACAGACTAAAAGTTTATTCTGTTCACGAGCGTCAGAACTTAGCACCCTTAACGCGTATAATATAAATATATTTTGATACTGTAATAAGCCCACTGGCGTATAATAAAACTACGAATCCATGATAAGATAATTCCAGAAGATTATACCGATAGCAATTTTTCGTGCAGCAGTCCGATAATTAATTAACTGCGCCCAAAATGTACAAACGCACCAAAACCCACTGTCACTACTGTTTACAGGAGTGGTTCAAAAATGCTATCAGTAACTTGACTGTACAGACTAAAAGTTTATTCTGTTCACGAGCGTCAGAACTTAGCACCCTTAGCGCGTATAATATAAATCTATTTTGATACAGTAATAAGCCCACTGGCGTATAGTAGATAAAACTGCGAATCCATGATCCGATATTTCCAGAAGATTATATCAATAGCAATTTTCTCGTGTAGCAGTCCGATAATTAATTAACTGCGCCCAAAATGTACAAACGCACCAAAATCAACTGTCACTACTGTTTACAGGAGTGGTTCAAAAATGGTATCAGTAACTTGACTGTACAGACTAAAATTTGTTCTGTTCGTGAGCGTTAGAACTTAGCACCCTTAGCGCGTATAATATAAATCTATTTTGATACAGTAATAAGCCCAATGGCGTATAATAGATAAAACTGCGAATCCATGATCAGATATTTCCAGAAGATTATACCAATAGCAATTTTCTCGTGTAGCAGTCCGATAATTAATTAACTGCGCCCAAAATGTACAAACGCACCAAAACCCACTGTCACTACTGTTTACAGGAGTGGTTCAAAAATGCTATCAGTAACTTGACTGTACAGACTAAAAGTTTATTCTGTTCACGAGCGTCAGAACTTAGCACCCTTAGCGCGTATAATATAAATATATTTTGATACAGTAATAAGCCCACTGGCGTATAATAGATAAAACTGCGAATCCATGATCCGATATTTCCAGAAGATTATATCAATAGCAATTTTCTCGTGTAGCAGTCCGATAATTAATTAACTGCGCCCAAAATGTACAAACGCACCAAAATCAACTGTCACTACTGTTTACAGGAGTGGTTCAAAAATGCTATCAGTAACTTGACTGTACAGACTAAAAGTTTATTCTGTTCACGAGCGTCAGAACTTAGCACCCTTAGCGCGTATAATATAAATCTATTTTGATACAGTAATAAGCCCACTGGCGTATAATAGATAAAACTGCGAATCCATGATCCGATATTTCCAGAATATTATATCAATAGCAATTTTCTCGTGTAGCAGTCCAATAATTAATTAACTGCGCCCAAAATGTACAAACGCATCAAAATCCACTGTCACTACTGTTTACAGGAGTGGTTCAAAAATGGTATCAGTAACTTGACTGTACAGACTAAAAGTTTATTCTGTTCACGAGCGTCAGAACTTAGCACCCTTAGCGCGTATAATATAAATCTATTTTGATACAGTAATAAGCCCACTGGCGTATAATAGATAAAACTGCGAATCCATGATCCGATATTTCCAGAATATTATACCAATAGCAATTTTCTCGTGTAGCAGTCCGATAATTAATTAACTGCGCCCAAAATGTACAAACGCATCAAAATCCACTGTCACTACTGTTTACAGGAGTGGTTCAAAAATGGTATCAGTAACTTGACTGTACAGACTAAAATTTGTTCTGTTCGTGAGCGTTAGAACTTAGCACCCTTAGCGCGTATAATATAAATCTATTTTGATACAGTAATAAGCCCAATGGCGTATAATAGATAAAACTGCGAATCCATGATCAGATATTTCCAGAAGATTATACCAATAGCAATTTTCTCGTGTAGCAGTCCGATAATTAATTAACTGCGCCCAAAATGTACAAACGCACCAAAATCCACTGTCACTACTGTTTACAGGAGTGGTTCAAAAATGGTATCAGTAACTTGACTGTACAGACTAAAATTTGTTCTGTTCGTGAGCGTTAGAACTTAGCACCCTTAGCGCGTATAATATAAATCTATTTTGATACAGTAATAAGCCCAATGGCGTATAATAAAACTACGAATCCATGATAAGATAATTCCAGAAGATTATACCGATAGCAATTTTTTCGTGTAGCAGTCCGATAATTAATTAACTGCGCCCAAAATGTACAAACGCACCAAAACCCACTGTCACTACTGTTTACAGGAGTGGTTCAAAAATGCTATCAGTAACTTGACTGTACAGACTAAAATTTGTTCTGTTCGTGAGCGTTAGAACTTAGCACCCTTAGCGCGTATAATATAAATCTATTTTGATACAGTAATAAGCCCAATGGCGTATAATAGATAAAACTGCGAATCCATGATCAGATATTTCCAGAAGATTATACCAATAGCAATTTTCTCGTGTAGCAGTCCGATAATTAATTAACTGCGCCCAAAATGTACAAACGCACCAAAATCCACTGTCACTACTGTTTACAGGAGTGGTTCAAAAATGCTATCAGTAACTTGACTGTACAGACTAAAAGTTTATTCTGTTCACGAGCGTCAGAACTTAGCACCCTTAGCGCGTATAATATAAATATATTTTGATACTGTAATAAGCCCACTGGCGTATAATAAAACTACGAATCCATGATAAGATAATTCCAGAAGATTATACCGATAGCAATTTTTTCGTGTAGCAGTCCGATAATTAATTAACTGCGCCCAAAATGTACAAACGCACCAAAACCCACGGTCACTACTGTTTACAGGAGTGGTTCAAAAATGCTATCAGTAACTTGACTGTACAGACTAAAATTTGTTCTGTTCGTGAGCGTTAGAACTTAGCACCCTTAGCGCGTATAATATAAATCTATTTTGATACAGTAATAAGCCCAATGGCGTATAATAGATAAAACTGCGAATCCATGATCAGATATTTCCAGAAGATTATACCAATAGCAATTTTCTCGTGTAGCAGTCCGATAATTAATTAACTGCGCCCAAAATGTACAAACGCACCAAAATCAACTGTCACTACTGTTTACAGGAGTGGTTCAAAAATGGTATCAGTAACTTGACTGTACAGACTAAAATTTGTTCTGTTCGTGAGCGTTAGAACTTAGCACCCTTAGCGCGTATAATATAAATCTATTTTGATACAGTAATAAGCCCAATGGCGTATAATAGATAAAACTGCGAATCCATGATCCGATATTTCCAGAAGATTATATCAATAGCAATTTTCTCGTGTAGCAGTCCGATAATTAATTAACTGCGCCCAAAATGTACAAACGCACCAAAATCAACTGTCACTACTGTTTACAGGAGTGGTTCAAAAATGGTATCAGTAACTTGACTGTACAGACTAAAAGTTTATTCTGTTCACGAGCGTCAGAACTTAGCACCCTTAGCGCGTATAATATAAATATATTTTGATACTGTAATAAGCCCACTGGCGTATAATAAAACTACGAATCCATGATAAGATAATTCCAGAAGATTATACCGATACCAATTTTTTCGTGTAGCAGTCCGATAATTAATTAACTGCGCCCAAAATGTACAAACGCACCAAAACCCACTGTCACTACTGTTTACAGGAGTGGTTCAAAAATGCTATCAGTAACTTGACTGTACAGACTAAAATTTGTTCTGTTCGTGAGCGTTAGAACTTAGCACCCTTAGCGCGTATAATATAAATCTATTTTGATACAGTAATAAGCCCAATGGCGTATAATAGATAAAACTGCGAATCCATGATCAGATATTTCCAGAAGATTATACCAATAGCAATTTTCTCGTGTAGCAGTCCGATAATTAATTAACTGCGCCCAAAATGTACAAACGCACCAAAACCCACTGTCACTACTGTTTACAGGAGTGGTTCAAAAATGCTATCAGTAACTTGACTGTACAAACTAAAATTTGTTCTGTTCGTGAGCGTTAGAACTTAGCACCCTTAGCGCGTATAATATAAATCTATTTTGATACAGTAATAAGCCCAATGGCGTATAATAGATAAAACTGCGAATCCATGATCCGATATTTCCAGAAGATTATATCAATAGCAATTTTCTCGTGTAGCAGTCCGATAATTAATTAACTGCGCCCAAAATGTACAAACGCACCAAAATCAACTGTCACTACTGTTTACAGGAGTGGTTCAAAAATGGTATCAGTAACTTGACTGTACAGACTAAAATTTGTTCTGTTCGTGAGCGTTAGAACTTAGCACCCTTAGCGCGTATAATATAAATCTATTTTGATACAGTAATAAGCCCAATGGCGTATAATAGATAAAACTGCGAATCCATGATCAGATATTTCCAGAAGATTATACCAATAGCAATTTTCTCGTGTAGCAGTCCGATAATTAATTAACTGCGCCCAAAATGTACAAACGCACCAAAACCCACTGTCACTACTGTTTACAGGAGTGGTTCAAAAATGCTATCAGTAACTTGACTGTACAGACTAAAAGTTTATTCTGTTCACGAGCGTCAGAACTTAGCACCCTTAGCGCGTATAATATAAATCTATTTTGATACAGTAATAAGCCCAATGGCGTATAATAAAACTACGAATCCATGATAAGATAATTCCAGAAGATTATACCGATAGCAATTTTTTCGTGTAGCAGTCCGATAATTAATTAACTGCGCCCAAAATGTACAAACGCACCAAAACCCACTGTCACTACTGTTTACAGGAGTGGTTCAAAAATGCTATCAGTAACTTGACTGTACAGACTAAAATTTGTTCTGTTCGTGAGCGTTAGAACTTAGCACCCTTAGCGCGTATAATATAAATCTATTTTGATACAGTAATAAGCCCAATGGCGTATAATAGATAAAACTGCGAATCCATGATCAGATATTTCCAGAAGATTATACCAATAGCAATTTTCTCGTGTAGCAGTCCGATAATTAATTAACTGCG
The DNA here is from genome assembly GCA_963920635.1 of Pseudeuparius sepicola. NCBI lineage: Eukaryota > Metazoa > Arthropoda > Insecta > Coleoptera > Anthribidae > Pseudeuparius > Pseudeuparius sepicola. The sequence goes on from OY987306.1 coordinate 8,291,477, forward strand.
CCCAAAATGTACAAACGCACCAAAATCCACTGTCACTACTGTTTACAGGAGTGGTTCAAAAATGCTATCAGTAACTTGACTGTACAGACTAAAAGTTTATTCTGTTCACGAGCGTCAGAACTTAGCACCCTTAGCGCGTATAATATAAATATATTTTGATACTGTAATAAGCCCACTGGCGTATAATAAAACTACGAATCCATGATAAGATAATTCCAGAAGATTATACCGATAGCAATTTTTTCGTGTAGCAGTCCGATAATTAATTAACTGCGCCCAAAATGTACAAACGCACCAAAACCCACGGTCACTACTGTTTACAGGAGTGGTTCAAAAATGCTATCAGTAACTTGACTGTACAGACTAAAATTTGTTCTGTTCGTGAGCGTTAGAACTTAGCACCCTTAGCGCGTATAATATAAATCTATTTTGATACAGTAATAAGCCCAATGGCGTATAATAGATAAAACTGCGAATCCATGATCAGATATTTCCAGAAGATTATACCAATAGCAATTTTCTCGTGTAGCAGTCCGATAATTAATTAACTGCGCCCAAAATGTACAAACGCACCAAAATCAACTGTCACTACTGTTTACAGGAGTGGTTCAAAAATGGTATCAGTAACTTGACTGTACAGACTAAAATTTGTTCTGTTCGTGAGCGTTAGAACTTAGCACCCTTAGCGCGTATAATATAAATCTATTTTGATACAGTAATAAGCCCAATGGCGTATAATAGATAAAACTGCGAATCCATGATCCGATATTTCCAGAAGATTATATCAATAGCAATTTTCTCGTGTAGCAGTCCGATAATTAATTAACTGCGCCCAAAATGTACAAACGCACCAAAATCAACTGTCACTACTGTTTACAGGAGTGGTTCAAAAATGGTATCAGTAACTTGACTGTACAGACTAAAATTTGTTCTGTTCGTGAGCGTTAGAACTTAGCACCCTTAGCGCGTATAATATAAATCTATTTTGATACAGTAATAAGCCCAATGGCGTATAATAGATAAAACTGCGAATCCATGATCAGATATTTCCAGAAGATTATACCAATAGCAATTTTCTCGTGTAGCAGTCCGATAATTAATTAACTGCGCCCAAAATGTACAAACGCACCAAAATCAACTGTCACTACTGTTTACAGGAGTGGTTCAAAAATGGTATCAGTAACTTGACTGTACAGACTAAAATTTGTTCTGTTCGTGAGCGTTAGAACTTAGCACCCTTAGCGCGTATAATATAAATCTATTTTGATACAGTAATAAGCCCAATGGCGTATAATAGATAAAACTGCGAATCCATGATCAGATATTTCCAGAAGATTATACCAATAGCAATTTTCTCGTGTAGCAGTCCGATAATTAATTAACTGCGCCCAAAATGTACAAACGCACCAAAATCAACTGTCACTACTGTTTACAGGAGTGGTTCAAAAATGGTATCAGTAACTTGACTGTACAGACTAAAATTTGTTCTGTTCGTGAGCGTTAGAACTTAGCACCCTTAGCGCGTATAATATAAATCTATTTTGATACAGTAATAAGCCCAATGGCGTATAATAGATAAAACTGCGAATCCATGATCAGATATTTCCAGAAGATTATACCAATAGCAATTTTCTCGTGTAGCAGTCCGATAATTAATTAACTGCGCCCAAAATGTACAAACGCACCAAAATCAACTGTCACTACTGTTTACAGGAGTGGTTCAAAAATGCTATCAGTAACTTGACTGTACAGACTAAAATTTGTTCTGTTCGTGAGCGTTAGAACTTAGCACCCTTAGCGCGTATAATATAAATCTATTTTGATACAGTAATAAGCCCAATGGCGTATAATAGATAAAACTGCGAATCCATGATCAGATATTTCCAGAAGATTATACCAATAGCAATTTTCTCGTGTAGCAGTCCGATAATTAATTAACTGCGCCCAAAATGTACAAACGCACCAAAACCCACTGTCACTACTGTTTACAGGAGTGGTTCAAAAATGCTATCAGTAACTTGACTGTACAGACTAAAATTTGTTCTGTTCGTGAGCGTTAGAACTTAGCACCCTTAGCGCGTATAATATAAATCTATTTTGATACAGTAATAAGCCCAATGGCGTATAATAGATAAAACTGCGAATCCATGATCCGATATTTCCAGAAGATTATATCAATAGCAATTTTCTCGTGTAGCAGTCCGATAATTAATTAACTGCGCCCAAAATGTACAAACGCACCAAAATCAACTGTCACTACTGTTTACAGGAGTGGTTCAAAAATGGTATCAGTAACTTGACTGTACAGACTAAAATTTGTTCTGTTCACGAGCGTTAGAACTTAGCACCCTTAGCGCGTATAATATAAATCTATTTTGATACAGTAATAAGCCCAATGGCGTATAATAGATAAAACTGCGAATCCATGATCAGATATTTCCAGAAGATTATACCAATAGCAATTTTCTCGTGTAGCAGTCCGATAATTAATTAACTGCGCCCAAAATGTACAAACGCACCAAAACCCACTGTCACTACTGTTTACAGGAGTGGTTCAAAAATGCTATCAGTAACTTGACTGTACAGACTAAAAGTTTATTCTGTTCACGAGCGTCAGAACTTAGCACCCTTAGCGCGTATAATATAAATCTATTTTGATACAGTAATAAGCCCACTGGCGTATAGTAGATAAAACTGTGAATCCATGATCCGATATTTCCAGAAGATTATATCAATAGCAATTTTCTCGTGTAGCAGTCCGATAATTAATTAACTGCGCCCAAAATGTACAAACGCACCAAAATCAACTGTCACTACTGTTTACAGGAGTGGTTCAAAAATGGTATCAGTAACTTGACTGTACAGACTAAAATTTGTTCTGTTCGTGAGCGTTAGAACTTAGCACCCTTAGCGCGTATAATATAAATCTATTTTGATACAGTAATAAGCCCAATGGCGTATAATAGATAAAACTGCGAATCCATGATCAGATATTTCCAGAAGATTATACCAATAGCAATTTTCTCGTGTAGCAGTCCGATAATTAATTAACTGCGCCCAAAATGTACAAACGCACCAAAACCCACTGTCACTACTGTTTACAGGAGTGGTTCAAAAATGCTATCAGTAACTTGACTGTACAGACTAAAAGTTTATTCTGTTCACGAGCGTCAGAACTTAGCACCCTTAGCGCGTATAATATAAATATATTTTGATACAGTAATAAGCCCACTGGCGTATAATAGATAAAACTGCGAATCCATGATCCGATATTTCCAGAAGATTATATCAATAGCAATTTTCTCGTGTAGCAGTCCGATAATTAATTAACTGCGCCCAAAATGTACAAACGCACCAAAATCAACTGTCACTACTGTTTACAGGAGTGGTTCAAAAATGGTATCAGTAACTTGACTGTACAGACTAAAATTTGTTCTGTTCGTGAGCGTCAGAACTTAGCACCCTTAGCGCGTATAATATAAATCTATTTTGATACAGTAATAAACCCAATGGCGTATAATAGATAAAACTGCGAATCCATGATCCGATATTTCCAGAAGATTATATCAATAGCAATTTTCTCGTGTAGCAGTCCGATAATTAATTAACTGCGCCCAAAATGTACAAACGCACCAAAATCAACTGTCACTACTGTTTACAGGAGTGGTTCAAAAATGGTATCAGTAACTTGACTGTACAGACTAAAATTTGTTCTGTTCGTGAGCGTTAGAACTTAGCACCCTTAGCGCGTATAATATAAATCTATTTTGATACAGTAATAAGCCCAATGGCGTATAATAGATAAAACTGCGAATCCATGATCCGATATTTCCAGAAGATTATATCAATAGCAATTTTCTCGTGTAGCAGTCCAATAATTAATTCAAAGGAGTGCGGGGCTGTGTGCACGTATATATAGATGAAAAGGGAAAAGAAGTGTATTTCCGTGCAAATAATTTAATTAAAAATCATGGTAAAGCGCTTTCGGCTGTTAAGCCATCCTCAGTACCACCTAAAAAAGAAAGTATGACATAAAATAGGGGGTTGGAAAAAGTTAACTGTGGAAAAACTAAATTGTTTTAACGTCATGTCATACTCACTTGTCAAGTGTGTACAGGAAAATTGGAGCATAAAGCATTATACAACAGTAAAAACAATAAATAGAAGGTCACACCAAGTCACATTTTAAAAACTTTAAAATACTAACAAATTGTACCACTGTGGGCAGCCAAGCTACCCAAATTATTTAAATAAAAGACCAGCCGAAGTACCAAATGCATCGTGGAAGGTGGAAGTGAAATTTGAGACATAACTTGTTCGACATCCCGTTGAAGGAACTGGGTGTCAGTCGAAAAAGCGCGCGAGATTTAAACTTGAAAACAAAATGTCATAGGCGGGTAAAAATATATTTTATGAGGAGTGAATGTGAAGGATTTGAAGAGATTTAATTCATAAGTTAAGAATTTATATTTAATGAATGTTTAATTAATGGTAATGAAAATTAGATAGAAATAGAAATTCGAAAAATTGTTTGTTTACATGATAAGCCCAAAAAGACCCCCAAAGTCCCAAAAAACGCGACACGAAAAGAGGAGATAACATGACAACCCTGCAAGATGAAGGCCAAGAAAAGTTTTTATCATCATTGAGTGAGTCTCCTATGTAAAGGAATGAAAGATCTGTTAAGATTAACTTTAACATTTAAACAATCTGGATTATTAGATAATTCTCTGTTTATTTGAATATTTTCAAGGAAATCAAGTCTGTTATAATTCTTTGATGTGACATTGCAAAATGTACAAACGCATCAAAATCCACTGTCACTACTGTTTACAGGAGTGGTTCAAAAATGGTATCAGTAACTTGACTGTACAGACTAAAAGTTTATTCTGTTCACGAGCGTCAGAACTTAGCACCCTTAGCGCGTATAATATAAATCTATTTTGATACAGTAATAAGCCCACTGGCGTATAGTAGATAAAACTGTGAATCCATGATCCGATATTTCCAGAAGATTATATCAATAGCAATTTTCTCGTGTAGCAGTCCGATAATTAATTAACTGCGCCCAAAATGTACAAACGCACCAAAATCAACTGTCACTACTGTTTACAGGAGTGGTTCAAAAATGGTATCAGTAACTTGACTGTACAGACTAAAATTTGTTCTGTTCGTGAGCGTTAGAACTTAGCACCCTTAGCGCGTATAATATAAATCTATTTTGATACAGTAATAAGCCCAATGGCGTATAATAGATAAAACTGCGAATCCATGATCAGATATTTCCAGAAGATTATACCAATAGCAATTTTCTCGTGTAGCAGTCCGATAATTAATTAACTGCGCCCAAAATGTACAAACGCACCAAAACCCACTGTCACTACTGTTTACAGGAGTGGTTCAAAAATGCTATCAGTAACTTGACTGTACAGACTAAAAGTTTATTCTGTTCACGAGCGTCAGAACTTAGCACCCTTAGCGCGTATAATATAAATCTATTTTGATACAGTAATAAGCCCACTGGCGTATAATAGATAAAACTGCGAATCCATGATCAGATATTTCCAAAACCAATAGCAATTTTCTCGTGTAGCAGTCCGATAATTAATTAACTGCGCCCAAAATGTACAAACGCACCAAAATCAACTGTCACTACTGTTTACAGGAGTGGTTCAAAAATGGTATCAGTAACTTGACTGTACAGACTAAAATTTGTTCTGTTCGTGAGCGTTAGAACTTAGCACCCTTAGCGCGTATAATATAAATCTATTTTGATACAGTAATAAGCCCAATGGCGTATAATAGATAAAACTGCGAATCCATGATCAGATATTTCCAGAAGATTATACCAATAGCAATTTTCTCGTGTAGCAGTCCGATAATTAATTAACTGCGCCCAAAATGTACAAACGCACCAAAACCCACTGTCACTACTGTTTACAGGAGTGGTTCAAAAATGCTATCAGTAACTTGACTGTACAGACTAAAAGTTTATTCTGTTCACGAGCGTCAGAACTTAGCACCCTTAGCGCGTATAATATAAATCTATTTTGATACAGTAATAAGCCCACTGGCGTATAATAGATAAAACTGCGAATCCATGATCAGATATTTCCAAAACCAATAGCAATTTTCTCGTGTAGCAGTCCGATAATTAATTAACTGCGCCCAAAATGTACAAACGCACCAAAACCCACTGTCACTACTGTTTACAGGAGTGGTTCAAAAATGCTATCAGTAACTTGACTGTACAGACTAAAAGTTTATTCTGTTCACGAGCGTCAGAACTTAGCACCCTTAGCGCGTATAATATAAATCTATTTTGATACAGTAATAAGCCCACTGGCGTATAGTAGATAAAACTGTGAATCCATGATCCGATATTTCCAGAAGATTATATCAATAGCAATTTTCTCGTGTAGCAGTCCGATAATTAATTAACTGCGCCCAAAATGTACAAACGCATCAAAATCCACTGTCACTACTGTTTACAGGAGTGGTTCAAAAATGGTATCAGTAACTTGACTGTACAGACTAAAATTTGTTCTGTTCACGAGCGTCAGAACTTAGCACCCTTAGCGCGTATAATATAAATCTATTTTGATACAGTAATAAGCCCACTGGCGTATAATAGATAAAACTGCGAATCCATGATCAGATATTTCCAAAACCAATAGCAATTTTCTCGTGTAGCAGTCCGATAATTAATTAACTGCGCCCAAAATGTACAAACGCACCAAAACCCACTGTCACTACTGTTTACAGGAGTGGTTCAAAAATGCTATCAGTAACTTGACTGTACAGACTAAAAGTTTATTCTGTTCACGAGCGTCAGAACTTAGCACCCTTAGCGCGTATAATATAAATCTATTTTGATACAGTAATAAGCCCACTGGCGTATAGTAGATAAAACTGTGAATCCATGATCCGATATTTCCAGAAGATTATATCAATAGCAATTTTCTCGTGTAGCAGTCCGATAATTAATTAACTGCGCCCAAAATGTACAAACGCACCAAAATCAACTGTCACTACTGTTTACAGGAGTGGTTCAAAAATGGTATCAGTAACTTGACTGTACAGACTAAAATTTGTTCTGTTCGTGAGCGTTAGAACTTAGCACCCTTAGCGCGTATAATATAAATCTATTTTGATACAGTAATAAGCGCAATGGCGTATAATAGATAAAACTGCGAATCCATGATCAGATATTTCCAGAAGATTATACCAATAGCAATTTTCTCGTGTAGCAGTCCGATAATTAATTAACTGCGCCCAAAATGTACAAACGCACCAAAACCCACTGTCACTACTGTTTACAGGAGTGGTTCAAAAATGCTATCAGTAACTTGACTGTACAGACTAAAAGTTTATTCTGTTCACGAGCGTCAGAACTTAGCACCCTTAGCGCGTATAATATAAATATATTTTGATACAGTAATAAGCCCACTGGCGTATAATAGATAAAACTGCGAATCCATGATCCGATATTTCCAGAAGATTATATCAATAGCAATTTTCTCGTGTAGCAGTCCGATAATTAATTAACTGCGCCCAAAATGTACAAACGCACCAAAATCAACTGTCACTACTGTTTACAGGAGTGGTTCAAAAATGGTATCAGTAACTTGACTGTACAGACTAAAATTTGTTCTGTTCGTGAGCGTCAGAACTTAGCACCCTTAGCGCGTATAATATAAATCTATTTTGATACAGTAATAAACCCAATGGCGTATAATAGATAAAACTGCGAATCCATGATCCGATATTTCCAGAAGATTATATCAATAGCAATTTTCTCGTGTAGCAGTCCGATAATTAATTAACTGCGCCCAAAATGTACAAACGCACCAAAATCAACTGTCACTACTGTTTACAGGAGTGGTTCAAAAATGGTATCAGTAACTTGACTGTACAGACTAAAATTTGTTCTGTTCGTGAGCGTTAGAACTTAGCACCCTTAGCGCGTATAATATAAATCTATTTTGATACAGTAATAAGCCCAATGGCGTATAATAGATAAAACTGCGAATCCATGATCCGATATTTCCAGAAGATTATATCAATAGCAATTTTCTCGTGTAGCAGTCCAATAATTAATTCAAAGGAGTGCGGGGCTGTGTGCACGTATATATAGATGAAAAGGGAAAAGAAGTGTATTTCCGTGCAAATAATTTAATTAAAAATCATGGTAAAGCGCTTTCGGCTGTTAAGCCATCCTCAGTACCACCTAAAAAAGAAAGTATGACATAAAATAGGGGGTTGGAAAAAGTTAACTGTGGAAAAACTAAATTGTTTTAACGTCATGTCATACTCACTTGTCAAGTGTGTACAGGAAAATTGGAGCATAAAGCATTATACAACAGTAAAAACAATAAATAGAAGGTCACACCAAGTCACATTTTAAAAACTTTAAAATACTAACAAATTGTACCACTGTGGGCAGCCAAGCTACCCAAATTATTTAAATAAAAGACCAGCCGAAGTACCAAATGCATCGTGGAAGGTGGAAGTGAAATTTGAGACATAACTTGTTCGACATCCCGTTGAAGGAACTGGGTGTCAGTCGAAAAAGCGCGCGAGATTTAAACTTGAAAACAAAATGTCATAGGCGGGTAAAAATATATTTTATGAGGAGTGAATGTGAAGGATTTGAAGAGATTTAATTCATAAGTTAAGAATTTATATTTAATGAATGTTTAATTAATGGTAATGAAAATTAGATAGAAATAGAAATTCGAAAAATTGTTTGTTTACATGATAAGCCCAAAAAGACCCCCAAAGTCCCAAAAAACGCGACACGAAAAGAGGAGATAACATGACAACCCTGCAAGATGAAGGCCAAGAAAAGTTTTTATCATCATTGAGTGAGTCTCCTATGTAAAGGAATGAAAGATCTGTTAAGATTAACTTTAACATTTAAACAATCTGGATTATTAGATAATTCTCTGTTTATTTGAATATTTTCAAGGAAATCAAGTCTGTTATAATTCTTTGATGTGACATTGCAAAATGTACAAACGCATCAAAATCCACTGTCACTACTGTTTACAGGAGTGGTTCAAAAATGGTATCAGTAACTTGACTGTACAGACTAAAATTTGTTCTGTTCACGAGCGTCAGAACTTAGCACCCTTAGCGCGTATAATATAAATCTATTTTGATACAGTAATAAGCCCACTGGCGTATAATAGATAAAACTGCGAATCCATGATCAGATATTTCCAAAACCAATAGCAATTTTCTCGTGTAGCAGTCCGATAATTAATTAACTGCGCCCAAAATGTACAAACGCACCAAAACCCACTGTCACTACTGTTTACAGGAGTGGTTCAAAAATGGTATCAGTAACTTGACTGTACAGACTAAAATTTGTTCTGTTCACGAGCGTCAGAACTTAGCACCCTTAGCGCGTATAATATAAATCTATTTTGATACAGTAATAAGCCCACTGGCGTATAATAGATAAAACTGCGAATCCATGATCCGATATTTCCAGAAGATTATATCAATAGCAATTTTCTCGTGTAGCAGTCCGATAATTAATTAACTGCGCCCAAAATGTACAAACGCACCAAAATCCACTGTCACTACTGTTTACAGGAGTGGTTCAAAAATGGTATCAGTAACTTGACTGTACAGACTAAAATTTGTTCTGTTCACGAGCGTCAGAACTTAGCACCCTTAGCGCGTATAATATAAATCTATTTTGATACAGTAATAAGCCCACTGGCGTATAATAGATAAAACTGCGAATCCATGATCCGATATTTCCAGAAGATTATATCAATAGCAATTTTCTCGTGTAGCAGTCCGATAATTAATTAACTGCGCCCAAAATGTACAAACGCACCAAAATCCACTGTCACTACTGTTTACAGGAGTGGTTCAAAAATGGTATCAGTAACTTGACTGTACAGACTAAAATTTGTTCTGTTCACGAGCGTCAGAACTTAGCACCCTTAGCGCGTATAATATAAATCTATTTTGATACAGTAATAAACCCAATGGCGTATAATAGATAAAACTGCGAATCCATGATCCGATATTTCCAGAAGATTATATCAATAGCAATTTTCTCGTGTAGCAGTCCAATAATTAATTAACTGCGCCCAAAATGTACAAACGCATCAAAATCCACTGTCACTACTGTTTACAGGAGTGGTTCAAAAATGGTATCAGTAACTTGACTGTACAGACTAAAATTTGTTCTGTTCACGAGCGTCAGAACTTAGCACCCTTAGCGCGTATAATATAAATCTATTTTGATACAGTAATAAGCCCAATGGCGTATAATAGATAAAACTGCGAATCCATGATCCGATATTTCCAGAAGATTATATCAATAGCAATTTTCTCGTGTAGCAGTCCAATAATTAATTAACTGCGCCCAAAATGTACAAACGCATCAAAATCCACTGTCACTACTGTTTACAGGAGTGGTTCAAAAATGGTATCAGTAACTTGACTGTACAGACTAAAATTTGTTCTGTTCACGAGCGTCAGAACTTAGCACCCTTAGCGCGTATAATATAAATCTATTTTGATACAGTAATAAACCCAATGGCGTATAATAGATAAAACTGCGAATCCATGATCCGATATTTCCAGAAGATTATATCAATAGCAATTTTCTCGTGTAGCAGTCCAATAATTAATTAACTGCGCCCAAAATGTACAAACGCATCAAAATCCACTGTCACTACTGTTTACAGGAGTGGTTCAAAAATGGTATCAATAACTTGACTGTACAGACTAAAATTTGTTCTGTTCACGAGCGTCAGAACTTAGCACCCTTAGTGCGTATAATATAAATCTATTTTGATACAGTAATAAGCCCACTGGCGTATAATAGATAAAACTGCGAATCCATGATCAGATATTTCCAAAACCAATAGCAATTTTCTCGTGTAGCAGTCCGATAATTAATTAACTGCGCCCAAAATGTACAAACGCACCAAAACCCACTGTCACTACTGTTTACAGGAGTGGTTCAAAAATGCTATCAGTAACTTGACTGTACAGACTAAAAGTTTATTCTGTTCACGAGCGTCAAAACTTAGCACCCTTAGCGCGTATAATATAAATCTATTTTGATACAGTAATAAGCCCACTGGCGTATAATAGATAAAACTGCGAATCCATGATCCGATATTTCCAGAAGATTATATCAATAGCAATTTTCTCGTGTAGCAGTCCAATAATTAATTAACTGCGCCCAAAATGTACAAACGCATCAAAATCCACTGTCACTACTGTTTACAGGAGTGGTTCAAAAATGGTATCAGTAACTTGACTGTACAGACTAAAATTTGTTCTGTTCACGAGCGTCAGAACTTAGCACCCTTAGCGCGTATAATATAAATCTATTTTGATACAGTAATAAGCCCACTGGCGTATAATAGATAAAACTGCGAATCCATGATCAGATATTTCCAAAACCAATAGCAATTTTCTCGTGTAGCAGTCCGATAATTAATTAACTGCGCCCAAAATGTACAAACGCACCAAAACCCACTGTCACTACTGTTTACAGGAGTGGTTCAAAAATGCTATCAGTAACTTGACTGTACAGACTAAAAGTTTATTCTGTTCACGAGCGTCAGAACTTAGCACCCTTAGCGCGTATAATATAAATCTATTTTGATACAGTAATAAGCCCACTGGCGTATAGTAGATAAAACTGCGAATCCATGATCCGATATTTCCAGAAGATTATATCAATAGCAATTTTCTCGTGTAGCAGTCCGATAATTAATTAACTGCGCCCAAAATGTACAAACGCACCAAAACCCACTGTCACTACTGTTTACAGGAGTGGTTCAAAAATGCTATCAGTAACTTGACTGTACAGACTAAAAGTTTATTCTGTTCACGAGCGTCAGAACTTAGCACCCTTAGCGCGTATAATATAAATCTATTTTGATACAGTAATAAGCCCAATGGCGTATAATAGATAAAACTGCGAATCCATGATCCGATATTTCCAGAAGATTATATCAATAGCAATTTTCTCGTGTAGCAGTCCAATAATTAATTAACTGCGCCCAAAATGTACAAACGCATCAAAATCCACTGTCACTACTGTTTACAGGAGTGGTTCAAAAATGGTATCAGTAACTTGACTGTACAGACTAAAATTTGTTCTGTTCACGAGCGTCAGAACTTAGCACCCTTAGTGCGTATAATATAAATCTATTTTGATACAGTAATAAGCCCACTGGCGTATAATAGATAAAACTGCGAATCCATGATCAGATATTTCCAAAACCAATAGCAATTTTCTCGTGTAGCAGTCCGATAATTAATTAACTGCGCCCAAAATGTACAAACGCACCAAAACCCACTGTCACTACTGTTTACAGGAGTGGTTCAAAAATGCTATCAGTAACTTGACTGTACAGACTAAAAGTTTATTCTGTTCACGAGCGTCAGAACTTAGCACCCTTAGCGCGTATAATATAAATCTATTTTGATACAGTAATAAGCCCACAGGCGTATAATAGATAAAACTGCGAATCCATGATCCGATATTTCCAGAAGATTATATCAATAGCAATTTTCTCGTGTAGCAGTCCGATAATTAATTAACTGCGCCCAAAATGTACAAACGCACCAAAATCAACTGTCACTACTGTTTACAGGAGTGGTTCAAAAATGCTATCAGTAACTTGACTGTACAGACTAAAAGTTTATTCTGTTCACGAGCGTCAGAACTTAGCACCCTTAGCGCGTATAATATAAATATATTTTGATACTGTAATAAGCCCACTGGCGTATAATAAAACTACGAATCCATGATAAGATAATTCCAGAAGATTATACCGATAGCAATTTTTTCGTGTAGCAGTCCGATAATTAATTAACTGCGCCCAAAATGTACAAACGCACCAAAACCCACTGTCACTACTGTTTACAGGAGTGGTTCAAAAATGCTATCAGTAACTTGACTGTACAGACTAAAAGTTTATTCTGTTCACGAGCGTCAGAACTTAGCACCCTTAGCGCGTATAATATAAATCTATTTTGATACAGTAATAAGCCCACTGGCGTATAGTAGATAAAACTGCGAATCCATGATCCGATATTTCCAGAAGATTATATCAATAGCAATTTTCTCGTGTAGCAGTCCGATAATTAATTAACTGCGCCCAAAATGTACAAACGCACCAAAATCAACTGTCACTACTGTTTACAGGAGTGGTTCAAAAATGCTATCAGTAACTTGACTGTACAGACTAAAAGTTTATTCTGTTCACGAGCGTCAGAACTTAGCACCATTAGCGCGTATAATATAAATATATTTTGATACTGTAATAAGCCCACTGGCGTATAATACAACTACGAATCCATGATAAGATAATTCCAGAAGATTATACCGATAGCAATTTTTTCGTGTAGCAGTCCGATAATTAATTAACTGCGCCCACAATGTACAAACGCACCAAAACCCACTGTCAATACTGTTTACAGGAGTGGTTCAAAAATGCTATCAGTAACTTGACTGTACAGACTAAAAGTTTATTCTGTTCACGAGCGTCAGAACTTAGCACCCTTAGCGCGTATAATATAAATCTATTTTGATACAGTAATAAGCCCACTGGCGTATAGTAGATAAAACTGCGAATCCATGATCCGATATTTCCAGAAGATTATATCAATAGCAATTTTCTCGTGTAGCAGTCCGATAATTAATTAACTGCGCCAAAAATGTACAAACGCACCAAAATCAACTGTCACTACTGTTTACAGGAGTGGTTCAAAAATGCTATCAGTAACTTGACTGTACAGACTAAAAGTTTATTCTGTTCACGAGCGTCAGAACTTAGCACCCTTAGCGCGTATAATATAAATCTATTTTGATACAGTAATAAGCCCTCAGGCGTATAATAGATAAAACTGCGAATCCATGATCCGATATTTCCAGAAGATTATATCAATAGCAATTTTCTCGTGTAGCAGTCCGATAATTAATTAACTGCGCCCAAAATGTACAAACGCACCAAAATCAACTGTCACTACTGTTTACAGGAGTGGTTCAAAAATGGTATCAGTAACTTGACTGTACAGACTAAAATTTGTTCTGTTCGTGAGCGTTAGAACTTAGCACCCTTAGCGCGTATAATATAAATCTATTTTGATACAGTAATAAGCCCAATGGCGTATAATAGATAAAACTGCGAATCCATGATCAGATATTTCCAGAAGATTATACCAATAGCAATTTTCTCGTGTAGCAGTCCGATAATTAATTAACTGCGCCCAAAATGTACAAACGCACCAAAATCCACTGTCACTACTGTTTACAGGAGTGGTTCAAAAATGCTATCAGTAACTTGACTGTACAGACTAAAAGTTTATTCTGTTCACGAGCGTCAGAACTTAGCACCCTTAACGCGTATAATATAAATATATTTTGATACTGTAATAAGCCCACTGGCGTATAATAAAACTACGAATCCATGATAAGATAATTCCAGAAGATTATACCGATAGCAATTTTTCGTGCAGCAGTCCGATAATTAATTAACTGCGCCCAAAATGTACAAACGCACCAAAACCCACTGTCACTACTGTTTACAGGAGTGGTTCAAAAATGCTATCAGTAACTTGACTGTACAGACTAAAAGTTTATTCTGTTCACGAGCGTCAGAACTTAGCACCCTTAGCGCGTATAATATAAATCTATTTTGATACAGTAATAAGCCCACTGGCGTATAGTAGATAAAACTGCGAATCCATGATCCGATATTTCCAGAAGATTATATCAATAGCAATTTTCTCGTGTAGCAGTCCGATAATTAATTAACTGCGCCCAAAATGTACAAACGCACCAAAATCAACTGTCACTACTGTTTACAGGAGTGGTTCAAAAATGGTATCAGTAACTTGACTGTACAGACTAAAATTTGTTCTGTTCGTGAGCGTTAGAACTTAGCACCCTTAGCGCGTATAATATAAATCTATTTTGATACAGTAATAAGCCCAATGGCGTATAATAGATAAAACTGCGAATCCATGATCAGATATTTCCAGAAGATTATACCAATAGCAATTTTCTCGTGTAGCAGTCCGATAATTAATTAACTGCGCCCAAAATGTACAAACGCACCAAAACCCACTGTCACTACTGTTTACAGGAGTGGTTCAAAAATGCTATCAGTAACTTGACTGTACAGACTAAAAGTTTATTCTGTTCACGAGCGTCAGAACTTAGCACCCTTAGCGCGTATAATATAAATATATTTTGATACAGTAATAAGCCCACTGGCGTATAATAGATAAAACTGCGAATCCATGATCCGATATTTCCAGAAGATTATATCAATAGCAATTTTCTCGTGTAGCAGTCCGATAATTAATTAACTGCGCCCAAAATGTACAAACGCACCAAAATCAACTGTCACTACTGTTTACAGGAGTGGTTCAAAAATGCTATCAGTAACTTGACTGTACAGACTAAAAGTTTATTCTGTTCACGAGCGTCAGAACTTAGCACCCTTAGCGCGTATAATATAAATCTATTTTGATACAGTAATAAGCCCACTGGCGTATAATAGATAAAACTGCGAATCCATGATCCGATATTTCCAGAATATTATATCAATAGCAATTTTCTCGTGTAGCAGTCCAATAATTAATTAACTGCGCCCAAAATGTACAAACGCATCAAAATCCACTGTCACTACTGTTTACAGGAGTGGTTCAAAAATGGTATCAGTAACTTGACTGTACAGACTAAAAGTTTATTCTGTTCACGAGCGTCAGAACTTAGCACCCTTAGCGCGTATAATATAAATCTATTTTGATACAGTAATAAGCCCACTGGCGTATAATAGATAAAACTGCGAATCCATGATCCGATATTTCCAGAATATTATATCAATAGCAATTTTCTCGTGTAGCAGTCCAATAATTAATTAACTGCGCCCAAAATGTACAAACGCATCAAAATCCACTGTCACTACTGTTTACAGGAGTGGTTCAAAAATGGTATCAGTAACTTGACTGTACAGACTAAAAGTTTATTCTGTTCACGAGCGTCAGAACTTAGCACCCTTAGCGCGTATAATATAAATCTATTTTGATACAGTAATAAGCCCACTGGCGTATAATAGATAAAACTGCGAATCCATGATCAGATATTTCCAGAATATTATATCAATAGCAATTTTCTCGTGTAGCAGTCCAATAATTAATTAACTGCGCCCAAAATGTACAAACGCATCAAAATCCACTGTCACTACTGTTTACAGGAGTGGTTCAAAAATGGTATCAGTAACTTGACTGTACAGACTAAAAGTTTATTCTGTTCACGAGCGTCAGAACTTAGCACCCTTAGCGCGTATAATATAAATCTATTTTGATACAGTAATAAGCCCACTGGCGTATAATAGATAAAACTGCGAATCCATGATCCGATATTTCCAGAATATTATATCAATAGCAATTTTCTCGTGTAGCAGTCCAATAATTAATTAACTGCGCCCAAAATGTACAAACGCATCAAAATCCACTGTCACTACTGTTTACAGGAGTGGTTCAAAAATGGTATCAGTAACTTGACTGTACAGACTAAAAGTTTATTCTGTTCACGAGCGTCAGAACTTAGCACCCTTAGCGCGTATAATATAAATCTATTTTGATACAGTAATAAGCCCACTGGCGTATAATAGATAAAACTGCGAATCCATGATCCGATATTTCCAGAATATTATATCAATAGCAATTTTCTCGTGTAGCAGTCCAATAATTAATTAACTGCGCCCAAAATGTACAAACGCATCAAAATCCACTGTCACTACTGTTTACAGGAGTGGTTCAAAAATGGTATCAGTAACTTGACTGTACAGACTAAAAGTTTATTCTGTTCACGAGCGTCAGAACTTAGCACCCTTAGCGCGTATAATATAAATCTATTTTGATACAGTAATAAGCCCAATGGCGTATAATAGATAAAACTGCGAATCCATGATCAGATATTTCCAGAAGATTATACCAATAGCAATTTTCTCGTGTAGCAGTCCGATAATTAATTAACTGCGCCCAAAATGTACAAACGCACCAAAATCCACTGTCACTACTGTTTACAGGAGTGGTTCAAAAATGGTATCAGTAACTTGACTGTACAGACTAAAAGTTTATTCTGTTCACGAGCGTCAGAACTTAGCACCCTTAGCACGTATAATATAAATCTATTTTGATACAGTAATAAGCCCACTGGCGTATAATAGATAAAACTGCGAATCCATGATCCGATATTTCCAGAATATTATATCAATAGCAATTTTCTCGTGTAGCAGTCCAATAATTAATTAACTGCGCCCAAAATGTACAAACGCATCAAAATCCACTGTCACTACTGTTTACAGGAGTGGTTCAAAAATGGTATCAGTAACTTGACTGTACAGACTAAAATTTGTTCTGTTCATGAGCGTCAGAACTTAGCACCCTTAGTGCGTATAATATAAATCTATTTTGATACAGTAATAAGCCCAATGGCGTATAATAGATAAAACTGCGAATCCATGATCAGATATTTCCAGAAGATTATACCAATAGCAATTTTCTCGTGTAGCAGTCCGATAATTAATTAACTGCGCCCAAAATGTACAAACGCACCAAAATCAACTGTCACTACTGTTTACAGGAGTGGTTCAAAAATGGTATCAGTAACTTGACTGTACAGACTAAAAGTTTATTCTGTTCACGAGCGTCAGAACTTAGCACCCTTAGCGCGTATAATATAAATCTATTTTGATACAGTAATAAGCCCACTGGCGTATAATAGATAAAACTGCGAATCCATGATCCGATATTTCCAGAATATTATATCAATAGCAATTTTCTCGTGTAGCAGTCCAATAATTAATTAACTGCGCCCAAAATGTACAAACGCATCAAAATCCACTGTCACTACTGTTTACAGGAGTGGTTCAAAAATGGTATCAGTAACTTGACTGTACAGACTAAAATTTGTTCTGTTCATGAGCGTCAGAACTTAGCACCCTTAGTGCGTATAATATAAATCTATTTTGATACAGTAATAAGCCCAATGGCGTATAATAGATAAAACTGCGAATCCATGATCAGATATTTCCAAAACCAATAGCAATTTTCTCGTGTAGCAGTCCGATAATTAATTAACTGCGCCCAAAATGTACAAACGCACCAAAATCCACTGTCACTACTGTTTACAGGAGTGGTTCAAAAATGGTATCAGTAACTTGACTGTACAGACTAAAATTTGTTCTGTTCGTGAGCGTTAGAACTTAGCACCCTTAGCGCGTATAATATAAATCTATTTTGATACAGTAATAAGCCCAATGGCGTATAATAGATAAAACTGCGAATCCATGATCAGATATTTCCAAAACCAATAGCAATTTTCTCGTGTAGCAGTCCGATAATTAATTAACTGCGCCCAAAATGTACAAACGCACCAAAATCAACTGTCACTACTGTTTACAGGAGTGGTTCAAAATTGCTATCAGTAACTTGACTGTACAGACTAAAAGTTTATTCTGTTCACGAGCGTCAGAACTTAGCACCCTTAGCGCGTATAATATAAATCTATTTTGATACAGTAATAAGCCCAATGGCGTATAATAGATAAAACTGCGAATCCATGATCCGATATTTCCAGAATATTATATCAATAGCAATTTTCTCGTGTAGCAGTCCAATAATTAATTAACTGCGCCCAAAATGTTCAAACGCATCAAAATCCACTGTCACTACTGTTTACAGGAGTGGTTCAAAAATGGTATCAGTAACTTGACTGTACAGACTAAAATTTGTTCTGTTCATGAGCGTCAGAACTTAGCACCCTTAGTGCGTATAATATAAATCTATTTTGATACAGTAATAAGCCCAATGGCGTATAATAGATAAAACTGCGAATCCATGATCAGATATTTCCAAAACCAATAGCAATTTTCTCGTGTAGCAGTCCGATAATTAATTAACTGCGCCCAAAATGTACAAACGCACCAAAATCCACTGTCACTACTGTTTACAGGAGTGGTTCAAAAATGGTATCAGTAACTTGACTGTACAGACTAAAATTTGTTCTGTTCGTGAGCGTTAGAACTTAGCACCCTTAGCGCGTATAATATAAATCTATTTTGATACAGTAATAAGCCCAATGGCGTATAATAGATAAAACTGCGAATCCATGATCAGATATTTCCAGAAGATTATACCAATAGCAATTTTCTCGTGTAGCAGTCCGATAATTAATTAACTGCGCCCAAAATGTACAAACGCACCAAAATCCACTGTCACTACTGTTTACAGGAGTGGTTTAAAAATGGTATCAGTAACTTGACTGTACAGACTAAAAGTTTATTCTGTTCACGAGCGTCAGAACTTAGCACCCTTAGCGCGTATAATATAAATCTATTTTGATACAGTAATAAGCCCACTGGCGTATAATAGATAAAACTGCGAATCCATGATCCGATATTTCCAGAATATTATATCAATAGCAATTTTCTCGTGTAGCAGTCCAATAATTAATTAACTGCGCCCAAAATGTACAAACGCATCAAAATCCACTGTCACTACTGTTTACAGGAGTGGTTCAAAAATGGTATCAGTAACTTGACTGTACAGACTAAAATTTGTTCTGTTCATGAGCGTCAGAACTTAGCACCCTTAGTGCGTATAATATAAATCTATTTTGATACAGTAATAAGCCCAATGGCGTATAATAGATAAAACTGCGAATCCATGATCAGATATTTCCAGAAGATTATACCAATAGCAATTTTCTCGTGTAGCAGTCCGATAATTAATTAACTGCGCCCAAAATGTACAAACGCACCAAAATCCACTGTCACTACTGTTTACAGGAGTGGTTCAAAAATGGTATCAGTAACTTGACTGTACAGACTAAAATTTGTTCTGTTCATGAGCGTCAGAACTTAGCACCCTTAGCGCGTATAATATAAATCTATTTTGATACAGTAATAAGCCCACTGGCGTATAATAGATAAAACTGCGAATCCATGATCCGATATTTCCAGAAGATTATACCAATAGCAATTTTCTCGTGTAGCAGTCCGATAATTAATTAACTGCGCCCAAAATGTACAAACGCACCAAAATCCACTGTCACTACTGTTTACAGGAGTGGTTCAAAAATGGTATCAGTAACTTGACTGTACAGACTAAAATTTGTTCTGTTCATGAGCGTCAGAACTTAGCACCCTTAGTGCGTATAATATAAATCTATTTTGATACAGTAATAAGCCCAATGGCGTATAATAGATAAAACTGCGAATCCATGATCAGATATTTCCAGAAGATTATACCAATAGCAATTTTCTCGTGTAGCAGTCCGATAATTAATTAACTGCGCCCAAAATGTACAAACGCACCAAAATCCACTGTCACTACTGTTTACAGGAGTGGTTCAAAAATGCTATCAGTAACTTGACTGTACAGACTAAAATTTGTTCTGTTCATGAGCGTCAGAACTTAGCACCCTTAGTGCGTATAATATAAATCTATTTTGATACAGTAATAAGCCCAATGGCGTATAATAGATAAAACTGCGAATCCATGATCAGATATTTCCAGAAGATTATACCAATAGCAATTTTCTCGTGTAGCAGTCCGATAATTAATTAACTGCGCCCAAAATGTACAAACGCACCAAAATCCACTGTCACTACTGTTTACAGGAGTGGTTCAAAAATGGTATCAGTAACTTGACTGTACAGACTAAAATTTGTTCTGTTCATGAGCGTCAGAACTTAGCACCCTTAGTGCGTATAATATAAATCTATTTTGATACAGTAATAAGCCCAATGGCGTATAATAGATAAAACTGCGAATCCATGATCAGATATTTCCAGAAGATTATACCAATAGCAATTTTCTCGTGTAGCAGTCCGATAATTAATTAACTGCGCCCAAAATGTACAAACGCACCAAAATCCACTGTCACTACTGTTTACAGGAGTGGTTCAAAAATGGTATCAGTAACTTGACTGTACAGACTAAAATTTGTTCTGTTCATGAGCGTCAGAACTTAGCACCCTTAGTGCGTATAATATAAATCTATTTTGATACAGTAATAAGCCCAATGGCGTATAATAGATAAAACTGCGAATCCATGATCAGATATTTCCAGAAGATTATACCAATAGCAATTTTCTCGTGTAGCAGTCCGATAATTAATTAACTGCGCACAAAATGTACAAACGCACCAAAATCCACTGTCACTACTGTTTACAGGAGTGGTTCAAAAATGGTATCAGTAACTTGACTGTACAGACTAAAATTTGTTCTGTTCATGAGCGTCAGAACTTAGCACCCTTAGTGCGTATAATATAAATCTATTTTGATACAGTAATAAGCCCAATGGCGTATAATAGATAAAACTGCGAATCCATGATCAGATATTTCCAGAAGATTATACCAATAGCAATTTTCTCGTGTAGCAGTCCGATAATTAATTAACTGCGCCCAAAATGTACAAACGCACCAAAATCCACTGTCACTACTGTTTACAGGAGTGGTTCAAAAATGCTATCAGTAACTTGACTGTACAGACTAAAAGTTTATTCTGTTCACGAGCGTCAGAACTTAGCACCCTTAGCGCGTATAATATAAATCTATTTTGATACAGTAATAAGCCCACTGGCGTATAATAGATAAAACTGCGAATCCATGATCCGATATTTCCAGAATATTATATCAATAGCAATTTTCTCGTGTAGCAGTCCAATAATTAATTAACTGCGCCCAAAATGTACAAACGCATCAAAATCCACTGTCACTACTGTTTACAGGAGTGGTTCAAAAATGGTATCAGTAACTTGACTGTACAGACTAAAAGTTTATTCTGTTCACGAGCGTCAGAACTTAGCACCCTTAGCGCGTATAATATAAATCTATTTTGATACAGTAATAAGCCCACTGGCGTATAATAGATAAAACTGCGAATCCATGATCCGATATTTCCAGAAGATTATATCAATAGCAATTTTCTCGTGTAGCAGTCCGATAATTAATTAACTGCGCCCAAAATGTACAAACGCACCAAAATCAACTGTCACTACTGTTTACAGGAGTGGTTCAAAAATGGTATCAGTAACTTGACTGTACAGACTAAAATTTGTTCTGTTCATGAGCGTCAGAACTTAGCACCCTTAGCGCGTATAATATAAATCTATTTTGATACAGTAATAAGCCCAATGGCGTATAATAGATAAAACTGCGAATCCATGATCAGATATTTCCAGAAGATTATACCAATAGCAATTTTCTCGTGTATCAGTCCGATAATTAATTAACTGCGCCCAAAATGTACAAACGCACCAAAATCCACTGTCACTACTGTTTACAGGAGTGGTTCAAAAATGGTATCAGTAACTTGACTGTACAGACTAAAATTTGTTCTGTTCATGAGCGTCAGAACTTAGCACCCTTAGCGCGTATAATATAAATCTATTTTGATACAGTAATAAGCCCAATGGCGTATAATAGATAAAACTGCGAATCCATGATCCGATATTTCCAGAAGATTATATCAATAGCAATTTTCTCGTGTAGCAGTCCAATAATTAATTCAAAGGAGTGCGGGGCTGTGTGCACGTATATATAGATGAAAAGGGAAAAGAAGTGTATTTCCGTGCAAATAATTTAATTAAAAATCATGGTAAAGCGCTTTCGGCTGTTAAGCCATCCTCAGTACCACCTAAAAAAGAAAGTATTACATAAAATAGGGGGTTGGAAAAAGTTAACTGTGGAAAAACTAAATTGTTTTAACGTCATGTCATACTCACTTGTCAAGTGTGTACAGGAAAATTGGAGCATAAAGCATTATACAACAGTAAAAACCATAAATAGAAGGTCACACCAAGTCACATTTTAAAAACTTTAAAATACTAACAAATTGTACCACTGTGGGCAGCCAAGCTACCCAAATTATTTAAATAAAAGACCAGCCGAAGTACCAAATGCATCGTGGAAGGTGGAAGTGAAATTTGAGACATAACTTGTTCGACATCCCGTTGAAGGAACTGGGTGTCAGTCGAAAAAGCGCGCGAGATTTAAACTTGAAAACAAAATGTCATAGGCGGGTAAAAATATATTTTATGAGGAGTGAATGTGAAGGATTTGAAGAGATTTAATTCATAAGTTAAGAATTTATATTTAATGAATGTTTAATTAATGGTAATGAAAATTAGATAGAAATAGAAATTCGAAAAATTGTTTGTTTACATGATAAGCCCAAAAAGACCCCCAAAGTCCCAAAAAACGCGACACGAAAAGAGGAGATAACATGACAACCCTGCAAGATGAAGGCCAAGAAAAGTTTTTATCATCATTGAGTGAGTCTCCTATGTAAAGGAATGAAAGATCTGTTAAGATTAACTTTAACATTTAAACAATCTGGATTATTAGATAATTCTCTGTTTATTTGAATATTTTCAAGGAAATCAAGTCTGTTATAATTCTTTGATGTGACATTGCAAAATGTACAAACGCATCAAAATCCACTGTCACTACTGTTTACAGGAGTGGTTCAAAAATGGTATCAGTAACTTGACTGTACAGACTAAAATTTGTTCTGTTCACGAGCGTCAGAACTTAGCACCCTTAGCGCGTATAATATAAATCTATTTTGATACAGTAATAAGCCCACTGGCGTATAATAGATAAAACTGCGAATCCATGATCAGATATTTCCAAAACCAATAGCAATTTTCTCGTGTAGCAATCCGATAATTAATTAACTGCGCCCAAAATGTACAAACGCACCAAAACCCACTGTCACTACTGTTTACAGGAGTGGTTCAAAAATGCTATCAGTAACTTGACTGTACAGACTAAAAGTTTATTCTGTTCACGAGCGTCAGAACTTAGCACCCTTAGCGCGTATAATATAAATCTATTTTGATACAGTAATAAGCCCACTGGCGTATAATAGATAAAACTGCGAATCCATGATCCGATATTTCCAGAAGATTATATCAATAGCAATTTTCTCGTGTAGCAGTCCGATAATTAATTAACTGCGCCCAAAATGTACAAACGCACCAAAATCCACTGTCACTACTGTTTACAGGAGTGGTTCAAAAATGGTATCAGTAACTTGACTGTACAGACTAAAATTTGTTCTGTTCACGAGCGTCAGAACTTAGCACCCTTAGCGCGTATAATATAAATCTATTTTGATACAGTAATAAGCCCACTGGCGTATAATAGATAAAACTGCGAATCCATGATCCGATATTTCCAGAAGATTATATCAATAGCAATTTTCTCGTGTAGCAGTCCGATAATTAATTAACTGCGCCCAAAATGTACAAACGCACCAAAATGCACTGTCACTACTGTTTACAGGAGTGGTTCAAAAATGGTATCAGTAACTTGACTGTACAGACTAAAATTTGTTCTGTTCATGAGCGTCAGAACTTAGCACCCTTAGTGCGTATAATATAAATCTATTTTGATACAGTAATAAGCCCAATGGCGTATAATAGATAAAACTGCGAATCCATGATCCGATATTTCCAGAAGATTATATCAATAGCAATTTTCTCGTGTAGCAGTCCAATAATTAATTAACTGCGCCCAAAATGTACAAACGCATCAAAATCCACTGTCACTACTGTTTACAGGAGTGGTTCAAAAATGGTATCAGTAACTTGACTGTACAGACTAAAATTTGTTCTGTTCACGAGCGTCAGAACTTAGCACCCTTAGCGCGTATAATATAAATCTATTTTGATACAGTAATAAGCCCACTGGCGTATAATAGATAAAACTGCGAATCCATGATCAGATATTTCCAAAACCAATAGCAATTTTCTCGTGTAGCAGTCCGATAATTAATTAACTGCGCCCAAAATGTACAAACGCACCAAAACCCACTGGCACTACTGTTTACAGGAGTGGTTCAAAAATGCTATCAGTAACTTGACTGTACAGACTAAAAGTTTATTCTGTTCACGAGCGTCAGAACTTAGCACCCTTAGCGCGTATAATATAAATCTATTTTGATACAGTAATAAGCCCACTGGCGTATAGTAGATAAAACTGCGAATCCATGATCCGATATTTCCAGAAGATTATATCAATAGCAATTTTCTCGTGTAGCAGTCCAATAATTAATTAACTGCGCCCAAAATGTACAAACGCATCAAAATCCACTGTCACTACTGTTTACAGGAGTGGTTCAAAAATGGTATCAGTAACTTGACTGTACAGACTAAAATTTGTTCTGTTCACGAGCGTCAGAACTTAGCACCCTTAGTGCGTATAATATAAAACTATTTTGATACAGTAATAAGCCCACTGGCGTATAATAGATAAAACTGCGAATCCATGATCAGATATTTCCAAAACCAATAGCAATTTTCTCGTGTAGCAGTCCGATAATTAATTAACTGCGCCCAAAATGTACAAACGCACCAAAATCCACTGTCACTACTGTTTACAGGAGTGGTTCAAAAATGGTATCAGTAACTTGACTGTACAGACTAAAATTTGTTCTGTTCATGAGCGTCAGAACTTAGCACCCTTAGCGCGTATAATATAAATCTATTTTGATACAGTAATAAGCCCACTGGCGTATAATAGATAAAACTGCGAATCCATGATCCGATATTTCCAGAAGATTATACCAATAGCAATTTTCTCGTGTAGCAGTCCGATAATTAATTAACTGCGCCCAAAATGTACAAACGCACCAAAATCCACTGTCACTACTGTTTACAGGAGTGGTTCAAAAATGGTATCAGTAACTTGACTGTACAGACTAAAATTTGTTCTGTTCATGAGCGTCAGAACTTAGCACCCTTAGTGCGTATAATATAAATCTATTTTGATACAGTAATAAGCCCACTGGCGTATAATAGATAAAACTGCGAATCCATGATCAGATATTTCCAGAAGATTATATCAATAGCAATTTTCTCGTGTAGCAGTCCAATAATTAATTAACTGCGCCCAAAATGTACAAACGCATCAAAATCCACTGTCACTACTGTTTACAGGAGTGGTTCAAAAATGCTATCAGTAACTTGACTGTACAGACTAAAAGTTTATTCTGTTCACGAGCGTCAGAACTTAGCACCCTTAGCGCGTATAATATAAATCTATTTTGATACAGTAATAAGCCCACTGGCGTATAATAGATAAAACTGCGAATCCATGATCCGATATTTCCAGAAGATTATATCAATAGCAATTTTCTCGTGTAGCAGTCCGATAATTAATTAACTGCGCCCAAAATGTACAAACGCACCAAAATCCACTGTCACTACTGTTTACAGGAGTGGTTCAAAAATGGTATCAGTAACTTGACTGTACAGACTAAAAGTTTATTCTGTTCACGAGCGTCAGAACTTAGCACCCTTAGCGCGTATAATATAAATCTATTTTGATACAGTAATAAGCCCACTGGCGTATAGTAGATAAAACTGCGAATCCATGATCCGATATTTCCAGAAGATTATATCAATAGCAATTTTCTCGTGTAGCAGTCCAATAATTAATTAACTGCGCCCAAAATGTACAAACGCATCAAAATCCACTGTCACTACTGTTTACAGGAGTGGTTCAAAAATGGTATCAGTAACTTGACTGTACAGACTAAAATTTGTTCTGTTCACGAGCGTCAGAACTTAGCACCCTTAGCGCGTATAATATAAATCTATTTTGATACAGTAATAAGCCCACTGGCGTATAATAGATAAAACTGCGAATCCATGATCAGATATTTCCAAAACCAATAGCAATTTTCTCGTGTAGCAGTCCGATAATTAATTAACTGCGCCCAAAATGTACAAACGCACCAAAACCCACTGGCACTACTGTTTACAGGAGTGGTTCAAAAATGCTATCAGTAACTTGACTGTACAGACTAAAAGTTTATTCTGTTCACGAGCGTCAGAACTTAGCACCCTTAGCGCGTATAATATAAATCTATTTTGATACAGTAATAAGCCCAATGGCGTATAATAGATAAAACTGCGAATCCATGATCAGATATTTCCAAAACCAATAGCAATTTTCTCGTGTAGCAGTCCGATAATTAATTAACTGCGCCCAAAATGTACAAACGCACCAAAACCCACTGTCACTACTGTTTACAGGAGTGGTTCAAAAATGCTATCAGTAACTTGACTGTACAGACTAAAAGTTTATTCTGTTCACGAGCGTCAGAACTTAGCACCCTTAGCGCGTATAATATAAATCTATTTTGATACAGTAATAAGCCCACTGGCGTATAATAGATAAAACTGCGAATCCATGATCCGATATTTCCAGAAGATTATATCAATAGCAATTTTCTCGTGTAGCAGTCCAATAATTAATTAACTGCGCCCAAAATGTACAAACGCATCAAAATCCACTGTCACTACTGTTTACAGGAGTGGTTCAAAAATGGTATCAGTAACTTGACTGTACAGACTAAAATTTGTTCTGTTCACGAGCGTCAGAACTTAGCACCCTTAGTGCGTATAATATAAATCTATTTTGATACAGTAATAAGCCCACTGGCGTATAATAGATAAAACTGCGAATCCATGATCAGATATTTCCAAAACCAATAGCAATTTTCTCGTGTAGCAGTCCGATAATTAATTAACTGCGCCCAAAATGTACAAACGCACCAAAACCCACTGTCACTACTGTTTACAGGAGTGGTTCAAAAATGCTATCAGTAACTTGACTGTACAGACTAAAAGTTTATTCTGTTCACGAGCGTCAGAACTTAGCACCCTTAGCGCGTATAATATAAATCTATTTTGATACAGTAATAAGCCCACTGGCGTATAATAGATAAAACTGCGAATCCATGATCCGATATTTCCAGAAGATTATATCAATAGCAATTTTCTCGTGTAGCAGTCCAATAATTAATTAACTGCGCCCAAAATGTACAAACGCATCAAAATCCACTGTCACTACTGTTTACAGGAGTGGTTCAAAAATGGTATCAGTAACTTGACTGTACAGACTAAAAGTTTATTCTGTTCACGAGCGTCAGAACTTAGCACCCTTAGCGCGTATAATATAAATCTATTTTGATACAGTAATAAGCCCACTGGCGTATAATAGATAAAACTGCGAATCCATGATCCGATATTTCCAGAAGATTATATCAATAGCAATTTTCTCGTGTAGCAGTCCGATAATTAATTAACTGCGCCCAAAATGTACAAACGCACCAAAATCCACTGTCACTACTGTTTACAGGAGTGGTTCAAAAATGGTATCAGTAACTTGACTGTACAGACTAAAAGTTTATTCTGTTCATGAGCGTCAGAACTTAGCACCCTTAGCGCGTATAATATAAATCTATTTTGATACAGTAATAAGCCCACTGGCGTATAATAGATAAAACTGCGAATCCATGATCAGATATTTCCAAAACCAATAGCAATTTTCTCGTGTAGCAGTCCGATAATTAATTAACTGCGCCCAAAATGTACAAACGCACCAAAACCCACTGGCACTACTGTTTACAGGAGTGGTTCAAAAATGCTATCAGTAACTTGACTGTACAGACTAAAAGTTTATTCTGTTCACGAGCGTCAGAACTTAGCACCCTTAGCGCGTATAATATAAATCTATTTTGATACAGTAATAAGCCCACTGGCGTATAGTAGATAAAACTGCGAATCCATGATCCGATATTTCCAGAAGATTATATCAATAGCAATTTTCTCGTGTAGCAGTCCAATAATTAATTAACTGCGCCCAAAATGTACAAACGCATCAAAATCCACTGTCACTACTGTTTACAGGAGTGGTTCAAAAATGGTATCAGTAACTTGACTGTACAGACTAAAATTTGTTCTGTTCACGAGCGTCAGAACTTAGCACCCTTAGTGCGTATAATATAAATCTATTTTGATACAGTAATAAGCCCACTGGCGTATAATAGATAAAACTGCGAATCCATGATCAGATATTTCCAAAACCAATAGCAATTTTCTCGTGTAGCAGTCCGATAATTAATTAACTGCGCCCAAAATGTACAAACGCACCAAAATCCACTGTCACTACTGTTTACAGGAGTGGTTCAAAAATGGTATCAGTAACTTGACTGTACAGACTAAAATTTGTTCTGTTCATGAGCGTCAGAACTTAGCACCCTTAGCGCGTATAATATAAATCTATTTTGATACAGTAATAAGCCCACTGGCGTATAATAGATAAAACTGCGAATCCATGATCCGATATTTCCAGAAGATTATACCAATAGCAATTTTCTCGTGTAGCAGTCCGATAATTAATTAACTGCGCCCAAAATGTACAAACGCACCAAAATCCACTGTCACTACTGTTTACAGGAGTGGTTCAAAAATGGTATCAGTAACTTGACTGTACAGACTAAAATTTGTTCTGTTCATGAGCGTCAGAACTTAGCACCCTTAGTGCGTATAATATAAATCTATTTTGATACAGTAATAAGCCCAATGGCGTATAATAGATAAAACTGCGAATCCATGATCAGATATTTCCAGAAGATTATATCAATAGCAATTTTCTCGTGTAGCAGTCCAATAATTAATTAACTGCGCCCAAAATGTACAAACGCATCAAAATCCACTGTCACTACTGTTTACAGGAGTGGTTCAAAAATGCTATCAGTAACTTGACTGTACAGACTAAAAGTTTATTCTGTTCACGAGCGTCAGAACTTAGCACCCTTAGCGCGTATAATATAAATCTATTTTGATACAGTAATAAGCCCACTGGCGTATAATAGATAAAACTGCGAATCCATGATCCGATATTTCCAGAAGATTATATCAATAGCAATTTTCTCGTGTAGCAGTCCGATAATTAATTAACTGCGCCCAAAATGTACAAACGCACCAAAATCCACTGTCACTACTGTTTACAGGAGTGGTTCAAAAATGGTATCAGTAACTTGACTGTACAGACTAAAAGTTTATTCTGTTCACGAGCGTCAGAACTTAGCACCCTTAGCGCGTATAATATAAATCTATTTTGATACAGTAATAAGCCCACTGGCGTATAGTAGATAAAACTGCGAATCCATGATCCGATATTTCCAGAAGATTATATCAATAGCAATTTTCTCGTGTAGCAGTCCAATAATTAATTAACTGCGCCCAAAATGTACAAACGCATCAAAATCCACTGTCACTACTGTTTACAGGAGTGGTTCAAAAATGGTATCAGTAACTTGACTGTACAGACTAAAATTTGTTCTGTTCACGAGCGTCAGAACTTAGCACCCTTAGCGCGTATAATATAAATCTATTTTGATACAGTAATAAGCCCACTGGCGTATAATAGATAAAACTGCGAATCCATGATCAGATATTTCCAAAACCAATAGCAATTTTCTCGTGTAGCAGTCCGATAATTAATTAACTGCGCCCAAAATGTACAAACGCACCAAAACCCACTGGCACTACTGTTTACAGGAGTGGTTCAAAAATGCTATCAGTAACTTGACTGTACAGACTAAAAGTTTATTCTGTTCACGAGCGTCAGAACTTAGCACCCTTAGCGCGTATAATATAAATCTATTTTGATACAGTAATAAGCCCAATGGCGTATAATAGATAAAACTGCGAATCCATGATCAGATATTTCCAAAACCAATAGCAATTTTCTCGTGTAGCAGTCCGATAATTAATTAACTGCGCCCAAAATGTACAAACGCACCAAAACCCACTGTCACTACTGTTTACAGGAGTGGTTCAAAAATGCTATCAGTAACTTGACTGTACAGACTAAAAGTTTATTCTGTTCACGAGCGTCAGAACTTAGCACCCTTAGCGCGTATAATATAAATCTATTTTGATACAGTAATAAGCCCACTGGCGTATAATAGATAAAACTGCGAATCCATGATCCGATATTTCCAGAAGATTATATCAATAGCAATTTTCTCGTGTAGCAGTCCAATAATTAATTAACTGCGCCCAAAATGTACAAACGCATCAAAATCCACTGTCACTACTGTTTACAGGAGTGGTTCAAAAATGGTATCAGTAACTTGACTGTACAGACTAAAAGTTTATTCTGTTCACGAGCGTCAGAACTTAGCACCCTTAGCGCGTATAATATAAATCTATTTTGATACAGTAATAAGCCCACTGGCGTATAATAGATAAAACTGCGAATCCATGATCCGATATTTCCAGAAGATTATATCAATAGCAATTTTCTCGTGTAGCAGTCCGATAATTAATTAACTGCGCCCAAAATGTACAAACGCACCAAAATCCACTGTCACTACTGTTTACAGGAGTGGTTCAAAAATGGTATCAGTAACTTGACTGTACAGACTAAAATTTGTTCTGTTCATGAGCGTCAGAACTTAGCACCCTTAGCGCGTATAATATAAATCTATTTTGATACAGTAATAAGCCCACTGGCGTATAATAGATAAAACTGCGAATCCATGATCCGATATTTCCAGAAGATTATACCAATAGCAATTTTCTCGTGTAGCAGTCCGATAATTAATTAACTGCGCCCAAAATGTACAAACGCACCAAAATCCACTGTCACTACTGTTTACAGGAGTGGTTCAAAAATGCTATCAGTAACTTGACTGTACAGACTAAAAGTTTATTCTGTTCACGAGCGTCAGAACTTAGCACCCTTAGCGCGTATAATATAAATCTATTTTGATACAGTAATAAGCCCAATGGCGTATAATAGATAAAACTGCGAATCCATGATCAGATATTTCCAGAAGATTATATCAATAGCAATTTTCTCGTGTAGCAGTCCAATAATTAATTAACTGCGCCCAAAATGTACAAACGCATCAAAATCCACTGTCACTACTGTTTACAGGAGTGGTTCAAAATGGTATCAGTAACTTGACTGTACAGACTAAAATTTGTTCTGTTCATGAGCGTCAGAACTTAGCACCCTTAGTGCGTATAATATAAATCTATTTTGATACAGTAATAAGCCCACTGGCGTATAATAGATAAAACTGCGAATCCATGATCCGATATTTCCAGAAGATTATACCAATAGCAATTTTCTCGTGTAGCAGTCCAATAATTAATTAACTGCGCCCAAAATGTACAAACGCATCAAAATCCACTGTCACTACTGTTTACAGGAGTGGTTCAAAAATGGTATCAGTAACTTGACTGTACAGACTAAAAGTTTATTCTGTTCACGAGCGTCAGAACTTAGCACCCTTAGTGCGTATAATATAAATCTATTTTGATACAGTAATAAGCCCAATGGCGTATAATAGATAAAACTGCGAATCCATGATCAGATATTTCCAGAAGATTATACCAATAGCAATTTTCTCGTGTAGCAGTCCGATAATTAATTAACTGCGCCCAAAATGTACAAACGCACCAAAATCCACTGTCACTACTGTTTACAGGAGTGGTTCAAAAATGGTATCAGTAACTTGACTGTACAGACTAAAATTTGTTCTGTTCATGAGCGTCAGAACTTAGCACCCTTAGTGCGTATAATATAAATCTATTTTGATACAGTAATAAGCCCAATGGCGTATAATAGATAAAACTGCGAATCCATGATCAGATATTTCCAGAAGATTATACCAATAGCAATTTTCTCGTGTAGCAGTCCGATAATTAATTAACTGCGCCCAAAATGTACAAACGCACCAAAATCCACTGTCACTACTGTTTACAGGAGTGGTTCAAAAATGGTATCAGTAACTTGACTGTACAGACTAAAATTTGTTCTGTTCATGAGCGTCAGAACTTAGCACCCTTAGTGCGTATAATATAAATCTATTTTGATACAGTAATAAGCCCAATGGCGTATAATAGATAAAACTGCGAATCCATGATCAGATATTTCCAGAAGATTATATCAATAGCAATTTTCTCGTGTAGCAGTCCGATAATTAATTAACTGCGCCCAAAATGTACAAACGCACCAAAACCCACTGTCACTACTGTTTACAGGAGTGGTTCAAAATTGCTATCAGTAACTTGACTGTACAGACTAAAAGTTTATTCTGTTCACGAGCGTCAGAACTTAGCACCCTTAGCGCGTATAATATAAATCTATTTTGATACAGTAATAAGCCCAGTGGCGTATAATAGATAAAACTGCGAATCCATGATTAGACATTTCCAGAAGATTATACCGATAGCAATTTTCTCGTGTAGCAGTCCTAAAATTAATGCGATCGAGTATAATCACTTTTATTCATTATAACCAATAATTTAGCGGAGAAAAAGAGCAATATTGGTCGGCTTTGAAGACATTACACCCGAAATAAGCGCCAAAAACCGCACGTCCTTCCGATCCAAATTGAACGTACGTTTCTGTTGCAGCCGGTGCCGAGCCCGCCAAGCGGGCGTCCAAGTGGACGCGGACGCGCGTCGCTATCGCCTGCGGCGCGGCGTTGGTGGTGGCGGCGGCGGCGGCCGCGGGGGTGGCGGTCGCATTCGACAGGACGGATCCCACCGTTCCGGTGCCGACGACCGCCCCCACCACCGCCATCACCTTTGGCAGTCCCGAGACCACCGACAGTCCCACGACTATGACGACGACCCACGACCCGCCTCCACGTAACTACTTCGTTCCGAAGGAGGAGTGGGGCGGCAGGCCGGCAAAATCGCAGGTTCGTTTCTTCGCTGATCGAGGTCTTCCACCGACGGTTTCCCTTAAGCGAGAACTTGTAATAATAATAAAAAGGGTTTCGTTTTAATTAATTTATTTTTAAGAATTTAAGGAGGGTGGGCGAATGCCGGCCTCTGGGGTAATTCCGGCCGTCAAATTTCTCGCCAGCGCGTATATTGTTGGCCTCCGCTACACCCAACGCCATCTCGTGTTATTGAAACGAAGCTTCAGTTTGAGTTGCACAGCTTAGAGGGAACGTGTTGCGATATTATAGGCGTATTTTTGAAAACTCAGGCTTTCTTGTAAGAAGTTAGTTGCTTTGAAGGTAATAATTAGTAAGTACTAGAAGTACCGAGACTATAATAATGGATTCAGTAGAGCCTGTAGATTAACATGGGAATTAACAATTTTCCATAATCTCAAATGTTTCAAATTTCTAACTTACCTACTAACCAAAATAAGGTATATTGGGGGAATACCGGACACAATGTTGGGGGTAATGGCGGCCTAGACATGTATCATAAAAATAATATTTTTTAATTCCTAAATGCCTCGAAAATACACAGAAAAACATAAAAAGTTTCACGGACTTCAGAAAGTTTACAAGCTGCCATGCATGCTAAAAGTGTTTAAAAGAAATGTCGAGAAGTTTTAACATACCAAGGTCGTCTTTGCAAGAGAGACGCAGACATGGTAACTTTTGGAAAACTCATTTAGGAAGACAACAAACATACAATACAATACGATACATACAATACATACTTTATTGTCATTGATCCGTGGAGGACATAGAGAGTGTCACATATTTTAAAATGTAGATTATCACTTATAATAAATAATAGAAAAACTTATATAAAAAAAACACAATAAAGTATAAAAGTGATGACAGAATTAAAAAATAAAAATTAAAATAGGCGAGCGAGCGACTCATCCTATATACAAATATCTAAAAATGGTCACTGTAAAGTCATGCAGGGAGCACCTATATAAAAAGTGGACACACAGAGTGCACCGTTAGAATTCCGATAATGCGTATATTACTCTATCCTTATCCAATAAATATTTCTTAACTAGTAGTTTAAAATTAGAGATACCTACTACCAACACCTTTTATTTCGTGGGGCAGTTTATTAAATATTTTTGCGGCCATATAGTAGGGCCCTTTTTCAAAGAAAGCATGTGCATGCCTCGGTGTCCTAAAATCTGACGCACCCCTAGTGGTCCTCGAACCGTGTACCTCAACGTTACGTGTGAAAATGTCAGGATTTTCTTTTGCAAATACAGCAAGTTTGTATATATATATAAAGAGATGGAATAGTAAGAATTTCCAGTTGCTTGAAATAGCCTCTACATGATGTTCTGCGATTCACCCCCATCAGGCATCGAATAATACGCTTTTGTGCTAAGAAATTTTTTTTCGCGTGGGGCGAAGAGCCCCAAAAGAGTATACCATACTGTAAGGTTGAGTGAACACATGCAAAATAAAATGTTTTTAAGGCATCAACTGTCATGTGGTATTTCATAGATCTGATCAAATAGCAGCCAGAGTTCATTTTCTTAAGTATCAAGTCCGTATAATTATTTAGCCAACTTAATTTTTGATCTATTGTGATTCCCAGAAATTTTACACTGTCAGCCTGCTGTATGGATTGTCCATTCAGAGTCCATTCATCATGTGACTTTTGTGAATAATAGATGATTATAATATTCTTGTCGTTTTTTGTTTTGAGATAATGACGGCCTGCGGTCGGTATTGCTCCATGAGTGTGGGTAATACCGGCCAACACTACATTTTTTATATAACGGTATATAGTTTTTGGTTTGTAGTTTTTGTCTAGAATAAAAATTTATTTTGATTCTACACTGACTTCAGCTTTAATTTGACACTCCACCATTACTTTACAGTTGAAAATGTGTCAATGGCCTTCAAAATTGCTTAGGGGGCCGCCATTCCCCCACTATCCCCTAACTGGATTACAGACTTCAGGAATATGATGCTAATGCAGTGAGATCGCAGAGAAGTCTAGGTATTGTTAAGTTTAAAACTCGTTACCGTTTTTGTGTTAGACGAACACAATAGCATTGATAACTCTGGAAACAATTGAAAGACAAGAAATGCCTGCCTATTATTACTTCAGTGCTGTGATTCCAGGAATTATTGTGTTAATATGAAAATAATTATCCAGTAGGTAAATGTTTAAATAAAAATTAAAAAGTTGAATCTTAGAGAATTCAAGATATCATAAGGCGACTGAATTCGCGAAGCAGTTGGTTTAGAAAACAGTTCTGAAACTGACTCTGAGACCTTCAACAGACTCAGTTCTTTCATTTAAAATTCTGTTCATTTGACCTTTTAGTTTACAAGGTACAAAATGCCTACCTTATACCTACATACCTTACTGGAATGTGATTGCACACAAATACATTATATCCATCCTTCCTAGGATGGATGTGAAATCATATCCGTTGAGTTAACCGGTATAGCCTATTTATCTATGCTGTAAGTTGTAAAGGAAACGGCAAATACGTTTAAACCCCTAACTCCTCCCCCAATGAGAAAAGAAAGGGGGAAAATACATCATGATCATGTAATTTTCTCACCGAACATCTCTACGTCTTAGTTAACTACTGCATACCTACTTAAAAGATTATGGGTCCATACTTAATTAAAAAAGAACAAATTAGCACCCGTTGGTTTTACCTATTATTTTTTTGCTAATATAAGGTTACTTAGAATTTTTTAAATTATCTTAAATGGGTTGAAATTTTTAAAATTTTCCGCTTGCTGCCCAATTTTAAATAGCAAAAGTAAATTAATTTTTTTACAATTTGTGACAAAATCTAGCTGACACGGCCCTAGCACGTTGACTGACCTCTTTGATAGTTTTTTCTGTTCCATATTATGGCCGACTAGAAGTTATGATTTTAATTTTCTACTTTTCTAAATAGGTATATCTAACTCGATGCCTAAGCGCATTCGAACACCGATTGAGATGCAGTCGAGGCTGGCGAACCGCAGGATTACGAAAAACAAAAAAAAACTGACACTTTTCCAGTGGCGTACCATTTTTTTTTATTAAAAAATTGTGATATGATAGTTACCCTCCCTCTTTACAGCACTGAGAGCAGTAGACAGGGCGAATTATTTTTAATTTATAGCATTTAATGTGTGTCTAAACTGTACCAAATATACAGGGTGGATACTGTACATAGAGCAACTTCGTATATTCTCTGTACCAAAATATTACCAACCGGTTGTTGAGACACTGTATCTCAATAGTTATTGGCGTTGAAGATCATTTTTTGAAATTGAATTAGGGCTATAATATCTCCCAAAATAATCAAGCTGCTGAACTGAAATTGTCCACTCTTATGTTTTTGGGGATGGAGAATAAGCTGAAGATGACAATTTTTATGTAGGTATCCTACAGAGGGTGCTGCTACTTGCGCTGGTTTTGGATCGTGGTTTTACTTGTAAATTTTCGAGGTTATCTTTTTGATCTTGCGGGTCGATCATTTCATCATCTTTTCTTTCTGCAACAAAAAGATACCGTTGTTTCATTACGATCAAATTAACCGTTTGCGTTGAAATTGGCAAAATGCGCGTCATCAAAACACCTTTTAATTCCAACATTCGAAACTTAACATTTTCACCTACCTATCGCTTTCAAATGTTACAGATCAACTGTACATTCAAAATCAAGAAGATAATGCCAAATGGCCAATGGTCAAAACTCCATTGGTTTTCTTGAAAGAGGATGTCAACCTATTGTCAAATTCAATCCATTCCATTTTGAAAGTGAAAAATGTTTGATACATTGTTCCTATGGATTATTTTCACTTTAAATGGTAGGGTTGACCTGTAACATTCGAAAGCGGTAGGTGCAAAAAATGAACTTCAACGCCCTGTATCTTTTCAGCAACCATTGATATTTGACCGGTAGTTGTGATATTTTGGCACAAGATATATGAAGTTGCTCTATGTACCATTATCAACGGGACACCCTGTATTTGCCTTAACTATCGTCTTTTAGCAAAAATGAAAGAAACTTAAAAAATATTGAATTTTGGTACCATGTATAACGAAAATCGTTAGGATTTCGTTACACGTTTATAATATGAAAAAATCTACTTATTTTGACGGTTTTTATAGATTTTTGCCCATAAAGGTTGGGTCAACCTGTAGATGAGGGAATAGGAATAGAATAAATTACACTTCTTTAGATCTACATTTTAACTTAGCTAGATACCTACTAATTATTATTTTATTGGTGGGAATTCATTGGTAACAAATGCAAATTTCGGTTTTAGGTGAATTTAACGGTTCCATTGGACCTGGTTGTAGTGAAGCATACAGCTGGACATTTCTGTTCCGACTTCGAGGGGTGTGCGCAAGTCGTGAGGGATATCCAGTCGATGCATGTCGGAGATGGTGCCCCAGATATATGGTACAATTTCCTAGTTGGTGGCGATGGCAACATCTACGTTGGCAGGGGGTGGGTATTTTGCATTTTGCATATTATTATATCTTAGCAATCTAAAGTCTATCCAAGTTACAGAGGCAGTAGATATTAACGAAGTCACATGACCGCCCTGCGATCGATTACCAGGGTCGGACTAATATGAGATTCCAAGTGGCTTGTAATTCTGAATTAAGTTCTAAAATTTGTGTTTCTACCTTTCGTGGATCTTTATAAATTTCCTTAAATTAAGTAGCAAAATAAATTTACAGAATATACTGCTCGCGATCCGATCTAAAATATGCAGGAAACTCGACTGAGGGAAGAGCCGGTCCTGGATTCTGCTCGGCGCGTAAACACTTGACATTTTATGACGGCCAGACCAATAAGAGAATAGGTCACGTGGTGGCCAATGTTTTGATCCACTGCCTCTGTAACTTGGATAGACTTTAGGTGGGTTTAAATGAATTAAAATGACATCCTATTCCCCGCAAAAGAGACGTTTGTACCCTACATGGAGCAGGTATTTTAAAATGGTATAGATACAGGATTGTTCTACAGGGTGTTTCATCTTAAGTGCGAACACCCCTGTAAAATTGGTATTCTTCATCCGATTTAGCCGATTTTTTTCTAAAAATAGGCCACAAAAAACTCTACGTTAGTGCAAAATTGCAGGTCTTAATTTCAATTTTCAAGGCCTACTACGAATTTTGTTTCTAGTAAAAAATTAAGACAATCATTTAGCGATTTTTTTATTTAAAATCTGACACCACAGCGTTAATCGAGACACACCAAAACCCCCACACATCAAATTTTAACAAAAAATATACAGGGAGTTCCATTCTACAGAGTACCAAAGTTGAGCAAAATAGGAATTTCAAAGGCATATGGCGAGTCAAGTGTGCCATGGAATTACTTCGAAACGCTTGGATGATGAACAGGACCACTCACTGTGTCGCTGTGAAAAGATCAAATAAAAAATATACAAGGTGTTCTTCTCTGTACCAACTCAAAATGCTGAATTTTTTAAATTTTATACAGGTCAAAAATCGAGTATATCAAAACCACCCCAGATATTATAAATAAACTATTTCTAAAAAATGCAGAAGCCTGCAAGTCAGTAAATCCATATGAGTCACGGCGGCTGGTGTGCCACAACAGGAAACGCACAGAAAATGTATAATCCTAGACGGTGATTTTGTTGAGAAGTGTCGAGTTATATGGTTTTTTATTTGTCGGTTAGCATTTGTAGAAAAAATAAATTACTTACTCTTGTGTTTATTAATATTTTTCAAAAATTCCAGAGCATTCTTGACCTATATAAAGTTTCTTGAAAATTCAGCATTTTGAGATGACCCAGAGAAAAATACCCTGTACATTTTTGAATTGAAGCTTTGCACACCGACACTTTCAGTAGTTCTGTTGATCATTCAACTGTTTTGAACGCATTGCATGACACCAGTGACTATAGAAGGAATAAGACGGTCGACGAAGCCTAGCATAGCATGCCGACACTGCTCGCCGGCCCGGTTGTCTCCCCCTCCAACCGCCGCTGAAAGTGACCCGTAAGGTGGCGCACCCTACTGGCATTTTTGGACAACGCGTAGTAGCTGGCGGTTCACGGGATGTGGTTCATTTATAGGACTGGGCGCTGTTGCCAGATTTCCGTATAGAGGCATAATGAGATAATGCCGACTATATTATAATTATTGCTGGAGTTGTATCAGGCGATTTGTATAAGAATAAGGAGTAAGGAGATGACTGCAGTCTGCAGACGTACCGGCTGTGAAAAATACTTTAGAACCCTGTAAACATTCTGTTTAAGTACCATTATATTATAATATGGTATAAGTTTCATACGTAGAAGGTATCTCAGAAACAAGAATGAAAACAGAAAACAAATATTTTATACTATAAATAAGTACTATACAAATATTTTATACTATTTTACACAAACAGGTAAATACTGTGTTTTTATAAAAAAAACACAGCGGTTATTTTTTGATCGATTTTGACAAACATTTTGTCAATTGTATCCCTTGAAAAACTGAATTTTATAGCAAGTTTACAGATACATACTACAAAAACCAACGCCTACTTTGCAATTTCTTACGAAAATTCGAGAAATCGTGTTAGCGATTTTTTTCTGTTAAATCTGAGTAGGTAGGTACCTAGGTACATGATTGTATTCAGCGTCGCTGAATAATAATATTATGCTAATAAATTTAAAAATTGAATTTTGCTTACTCACTAACAGAATTAATAATTGTAACAGTGACTATAGAAAGAAAACTGATTGTAATAATATACGCCTACCGTGGCAATATTCTCCATTTGCGGCCTGCGACACCAAATGCCGACGCCAGGCCGACGCGACGGGACCACTGAGGAATCAAATTTTGATACACCGCTCGGGGCCACGCGATACCGCCGCCTGCGGCTCTATCAAAACTACTTACCTACGTTTTGCGGGACAAGGTCATCCAATTATCAAATAAAAATATATCTATTGCATTTCTGGAACTCGACTCTCTAGAAAAGGGAGGATTCGCCGGCCGGCCGGCTTGCATGGGCCCGGCAGAAAAGAAAATGCAACTCGCGCATTATTAGAACAAATATGATAGTATTTTCATTGTCAGTAATGTATTAATTTTTATATTATTTATGCGTGTGAATCACTTTTAGATTTTAGATTCACTAACTTCGAAGTCGAAGTTGGTTAAACCTTTTGAGTATGATCGCAAATGGATTTCTGTACCCATAGTGCTAACGATGAGCATTTTAATTTTAATTTTGTGGGCAAACTGCTAAACGCAAGTTATCTCACATGCGAGAGCCGACTAAAATGGGATCAGGCAAAGTCTTCTTATTGGTCAAAATCGGCATGTGATTGAATCACGTGATCGAGTTTTCTCGTCAACCACAGTTTGGGCAACATGAAGTAGTCTAGCGCTGATTAAGTTGGTGTACGGTGGTTTATTGCCATTAATTACTGTTACTCTCGCATTTTTGACATGTTTTCGAAAAAAATTGCGTTAATTCATTTTTCATATAGGTACCTATTGTAGTAGTAGTATAAAAAAATATGGGAAGGCTAGGGGCTAGGTTTACTCGAATTTTTCAATATTTTAGGTAGACATAATGTTGAAATCAATCCTCTAAGATTAACTGGAAGACATTTTCCTGACATAAAAAATAAAAAAACGCCGAGCCACGTTATAATATGTGTAAAGAGTGTTATTTGTCCCCCTTTGAGTCGCCCCATGTTTCGGTATTTACCATGCAAAGAAAAATTTCTAGAATGCTTTGTGTATCTTTCTATTAAATAGTCTACAACAGAAAGATTTTTTATTTTGTGCACTTTTTGATTTATAAAATAAGACGAATATATTCGTCAACAGCAGTTTGGTTTCTAAATACATTCATGTTTTTTTTGTTGCCGCTACTGCTATGGACAATTTATCTGCATGTGGAACAAATACCGCAGTTATGGCCAACGTTGATTTTTGTGTGTGCTGTAGCGAAAGGGTTAATTTTTCATATAAACGTTTTCCTTTCAAGATATACGGATTGATTAGTATATATATTTATCTCGATATGTATATTACAATAATATACATATTTTCCAAAGAAAAATAATTATTTAGTGTAACAAAAGGGAGAGCGTTTTTCTTTCCTCACACCTTAAACTCGTACTGTATTTGTTTGTTTGTCTCTTTGGATATTCTTGTTAGTGTCGGCTAATGTCAAAATGAATCACGTCGAAGAACTTGATTCCTTGCGAAATCCGCGATGAGCGCGATGCCATTTCACACTATGTATAATCTTTTCAAATCTCACCCGACAAAACCAGTTCCAATTTAGAGATCCGGCAACGTCGCGATCTCTCCGGCCGCAAGTCGCCTTGCATCGAACGAACGTCCGGCTGTGAAAACAAACGGGACGATTACAGGTTTCTCAAAACTCTAGCTACTCTGGCTTCCCGTCGGGATTTCTCGATTCATAGATGGCGCACCCCGAGCGGATGAGAAAATTTTTAGACATGATATTTAATACAGCGTCGACAGTCTTAACATTTCTATAGTCACTGATGACACACTTGACTTGCCAGATGCCTTTAAAATTCCTATTTAAAAATAATACTTCAGAGCTTTCACTGGACTGTCTGATACGATATGTATATTCTTGCCCCCTTGATGCGTCTGATACTCATGGGCACATTATGGCTCGAAGTTCAGCCTGGAAAATGAACTGAACCATATAAGTATCCCAATTCCAACTCCTACTCCAAGGAGTGGTTGTTGCACTTTTTAAATTAATTGTTAATTCGTAAAGAAAAATTTAAAAAAATATGGTGTAAACCAAGAGTATCTAATCGATCAAAATTAATTGTGTTAAACAGACCCCCATAACACTCTAACTCTAACTGGATAAGTGAAAGGAATAAAAGGCATTAATTTGAGTCCCAAAATTTTAACGCCCTGATACGAAATTTTCGTTTTAAAATGTCATTTTCTACATCCAATGTTAAAGTCCTGCTACAAAAATCTGACTCGCCCTGTATAGTAGAGAAATAATTTCAGAATACATCAGAGATTTAAATGCTAAAAGGCGTTATGGTATTAGAGAAACCCCGTATAACAAACTCGAAGTAGGTATCTAAAAATAGTAAATAAGCATTCTCAAAAAAAAAAAACCTCAAGTTAGCAAACAAATTTAACGGATTATATATATACGTATATGAAATCCGAGACTATTGGATCAAAGAATTATACACCAGAATAAATTTTGATATTTTGATAAAACAACACGTTCGATCAAGGATACTGAATGACGACGCTAGCGTTGCTGGAATATTTATTTATGAATGTTTTGACTGGCTTTAACGACTGTACAAGAAAGTATGAATGCATGTGTCATCTGTTTCTACCTCATATGTAGGCAGTTAGAATAAATGAGAATATTTTCCTGTAGTACCTACCAATCTCGTTACGCCCATGGAATCTTTTTATCAACAAAATTGATACGAGTTATGAAGAATTATTTTTTCTATCAAAATAGTATATTTCCTAACAAGTGCGGAAAGTGCCACTTTTCCGCACGCGATTTCAGTCGGCTGCACGACGCGTTGCGGAGTTTAGCCAAGAAATCGAGTGTGGAAAAGACACTTTCCGCAAGAGTTAGGAACACTATTTTTTCTACAAGCGTGCGGAAAAGCAAAGAAATTAAAAGTACACTTTTCCGCACGCAATAGTTAAGAAAGTGTCGCTTTTCCGCACGCTTGTAGAAAAAATAACATTGCTGTCCTAACTTTCCCAACACTGGGGGGTACCTCTTTAGAATATTATTTCGGAGATTATTCCCTTTCGATTGACCATAAATCATCCTCAGGGAATTACACTAGAGAATAAAGCCTGGTTCATGCAGCAACTTTATCTTCTTATTTATGTTTTTGCTTTACGTTTTACTTTAAAGAAATAAAGCATGCGTTCAGGCAGCTTGATTTTTAAAAATTATTTGCACATGCGCAATTTGAATCCATATGAACTTTTTTCCTGCTAAATAGAGTTTTCGCGTGGTGCAGTTCTTCTTGGTGATTGTAATTAACAATATAGATTTTATTTGGAAAACAATTTCGTGTTTCTTAATATCGAATTGGTAATTTGACAAAATCACGCGTGCGAAGTTGTAACTACTTTCAGAATAATAAAGATTATAAAGAAAAAGTTGAAACTTGTAGCCTGAACCACAACCTTCTCAAGCTTACAAGCCCTGTGCAAACATGTGGCATCGCCGCAGCAGGACGGTTCAACGGGTCTATGCAATATAGAGCAGTCTTAGTTTATCTTTTCTAATAAATGTTCAACCCTCTTTTTCATTATAATTAGATACATTTGTGAACTTTATTTCAATAATTGGGTACCTAAGCAAGTAGGTACGTTTGTTTAACAGACCATAAAAGTAGTAACAAGTAACAAAATATATACAGATGTATAAGTATTTATAATAAGTACGATTCCTGGTGTGGATAGGTACATTTTCAACAAATAATATGGTAAATTTGGGCAAATAGAGGGGACTATATTTTGTTGTAAGTCAA
This sequence comes from Pseudeuparius sepicola, assembly GCA_963920635.1. NCBI lineage: Eukaryota > Metazoa > Arthropoda > Insecta > Coleoptera > Anthribidae > Pseudeuparius > Pseudeuparius sepicola. The sequence goes on from OY987306.1 coordinate 8,335,634, forward strand.
ATTTTGGTGAGAATTTTTCGCAAAGTGCGCCATCAGGCAAATAATGATTACCTATCTTCCCTTATGGTTAATTTTTCATAAAAATAAAAACAACAAGCGAACAGAGAACAGCATGTTGTGAATGAGAGTAATCTCTTCTGATTGAAATAGCAGTTAGGGTCAATTTCATAATACATCCAACTAAATTATCTTTTGACTTTAACATTAGGTAAAGAAACTTTTGCAATAATACTTTAGAAAGCTCCTTTAATATTAAAGGTACTTTAGTTTGTCTATGCAATTGGCCCTTAATGATTTTATTCTTAAATTTTCGTCCTCTGGAAAGCCCAAAATGAATACAAGTTGACCGTTTGCCGTCAAGCAAAGAAAACCTAGCTACTTTAAGTTATTATTACGATTTGACTTACAGCCAGGTATATAACTAAGTTCTAGCTTCTCTCGACGGTTCCAAGCATCTCGAGGCTTGAAATTGTACAAGAACGATTCTTCACTTCGAACTTTTATAGAAATGTTTCACTTTTGCACAAACAAAACGAATTCATAAAAAAGCTGTCGCCAGCACTTCGGGCTGTCTGTTTCCACCCAGAGACACACTGCCTCGTCGTAGCAATCTGGCGACGATAGCACTACCCGCACTACACAAATTAATTCTGGTAAATTTCTTGTAAAATCAACTGACAGGGAGTGGCAGGCCACGCCTTGCAGACCCGCAAGCCATGTTGCCAGCTTTATCAACTTCAGGGCTTTCCTAGAGTCGGTTGTGGAACGCTTCTATTATTTAAACGCACAAATTTTGCAATCCTCCCAACCATCGGAGACATATATATTGTGACGTCATTACTAACCAAGCTTTTTTCTTGTATCGGTACGCAAATAATAATAATAATAATACAAGGTGAGTCAGATTGTATAGTAAATACTTTAAAGGGGTGTTCGGCAGGTGGTTTTAAGGGGGGGTCTTTCACATAATATTTTTCGATTTGGGCTTTCCTTGCCAAGTTATTCGGCGTCAATAACGGCGCTACTTAAAAATTTGAAATTTGGTATGTGTTATTTACTTACTGGAAGGAGCCTTAGGGTAGTTTATTCATTTACACACTGCCCTAAAAAAGGGTAAAAACTAACAACCCCTTTTTTTTGCTCAAACTTTATTGAGGTTATCTTTTTGGTCTTGCAGGTCCATCATTTCAGTGTATCTTTTCATTTTGCAACAAAAGTGTATCTACTCTTGTTTCATAACGATAAAATCAACCGTTTGCGTTGAAATTGGTAAAACCTGCCCCAAAACACCTGTTAACTTCAATATTCGAAACATAAAATTTTTACCTACCGATTTCAAACGTTACACATCGACTGTGCCATTTAAACTGAGAAAAAATTGCTATGAACAATGTATCAAAACTTATTAGCTTTCAAAATGGAAAGGATTGAATTTAACAAAATTTTAACACCCTATTTCAAGAAAACCAATGCTGTTTTGACCAATGGCCAATTGATATTTCTTTCCTTATTTTGAATGTACATTCTATCTGTAACGTTAGAAAGCGGTAGGTAAAAATTTTATGTTTATGCCACCCCTAAAAGATCACCCCCTACAACCCACGTACCTAAAATCGCCCTTAAATTATTTTTCTGTTATTTTTGCTATATTTTCTTCCTTTTGCAATGGGTGCCATGCTGTTCTAGATTTTTTTGTTCTCAAAAATTATCTACCCTGGCCTAAATGTATTCTCAATTTATTTAGCTCAAACTTTTTTTTCATTTAAGATTTTCTATTTATTTTCTATTTATTCTTCTTCTATTCCCCTGCCTGTTTTCTTGTCCCTATCTTTCTCTTTTTTTTTTCTCTAAAAATACTTTCTCTTCTCCTTCTTTGAAATGACAGACGGCATAAATTCTCTAGAGAGTCGTTTCTTAACTACACATCTTTGAAATTTTATTTTAAATAATTGAATTTAATTTGACATGGTAATCTTGTAAATACCGCAATAGTAGTTATTGTCGTGTTCAGCACTTTCGACAAGAAGAAGACATGGCCCAGAATCGTTGAGTGATAAATCTATACATACAGTGTGCCCCACTTAAGGACTGACCACCCCTGTAAAATTTTTATTTATAGCTCGATTTTCATAAACTCTTTTTTTGTCGGATAGAGCTTCAAAAATGGCGTTAAAGTCATGGTCCACTGAGACGGTGTTTTAGTGCTGAAATTTCGAGAAGTACTATTACGGATTTTTTAGAGGAAAATTAATGCCAGATTCTTATTCAGCATTATTCGAAACCCAAACGTACCAATTTGCATTGCCGCAGCTCTACAGGGAGTTTCAAAATTTTTGTAAAGTTTTTATTATTTATAACTCGATTTTCATAAAATAAAACATGGCATTAAATGCATAATTAAGGTACCTCGTACGTTAAATTCATGGCCCACTGAGACGGTGTTTTAGTGCTGAAATTTCGAGAAGTACTATTACGGATTTTTAGCTCTACAGGGTGTTCCAAAAAAATTAAAAGGAAAAGTAAGGCCGGATTCTTTTATATGCAGTGAGAGGTTCCAAACAAAAACGTACTAATTTGTAATTAATTTTCTTAATTTCTGGTAAGTTGGTCACTAAAATATTCATGAGGAACTCATATTCTTTAAAAAATTTATTAGCGAACAAATTTTTTTATTTAATTTAATATCATCAAATACATGAATAAACAACACAACATAACATAAACTCAAATTCCAGTCATTTCAATTAGTCCTCCATTTTCTAATGCAAATTGGTACGTTTGGGTTTCCAACAACGTTGAATAAAAATCTAGCATTAATTTTTCTCTAAAAAAGTCCCTAATAGTATATAGGTATACTTCTCGAAATTTCAGCACTAAAACTTCGTCTCAGTGGGCCATGAATGTAACGCACGAGGCACCTGAATTATGCATTTAATGCCATTATTGAAGCTCTATCCAACAAAAAAAAAGTTTATGAAATCATGCTAAAAATAAAAATTTTACAGGGGTGGCCACTAATTAAGTGAGACACTAAAAATTTTGAAACACCCTGTAGAGCTATGGTAATGCAAATTGGTACGTTTGGATTTCGAACAACGCTGAATAAGAATCCGGCATTGATTTTCCTCTAAAAAAATCCCTAAGAGTACTTTTCGAAATTTCAGCACTAAAACACCGTCTCAGTGGGCCATGAATTTAAGACTCGAGGTACCTGAATTATACATTTAATGTTATTTTTGAAGCTCTATCCAACAAAAAAAGTTTATGGAAATCGAGCCATAAATAAAAATTTTACAGTTGTGGTCAGTCCTTAAGTGGGACACACTGTATATGTTCTGATGCTCTTGAATCTTGAGGACAGTACTCCGAGGTCGGTCATTGTCATAGTCAGTGCCAAATAATGTGACCAATAGCTGACACATTGTATAGCCAATGGCTGACAGGGGTGTCAGGCATTGGAAATATTGAACCCATTGACGTGAAATTTGTACACCATTATAAGGTTTATCGTTAGAGACTTTAGAGACCATTTTTGCATGACTTGTGATTTTCCCAGTGACTGTCACCAATGTCAGGCATTGGCTTAGCATAAGCATAACATAGGCCAATAGCTGACACCCCAACCAAAATATTCAAAAATTTAAAATAGTTCTAAATTATTATCTCACCTTGTTCACCTATAAGCCACAAAAATTAATAAAGTTGAAAAGTCTACACTAATACCACGTAATTGCACACTATTTTGTAGAACGCTGCACTAAACAATTTTGCTAAAGCACTACAATGAATATAACCTCTATAAATTGAAAAATCAGTAAAAATAGAGAAACCAAGAATTTAGGAGTCATAACTGTGACTTCTACCAACATAAACATATTAATAGAATCGATTTATATCTGCTTATTAGCTTATTTTTTAATTAAATAAAACATGTGTCAGGTTTAGGCAGGGACTCTTTAAAATAAGGGGACCCAGCATGTCACAGTAGTCTATCACATAGGAAAAGTGAAGCCTTGTGGGAAAGCTTGTTTTCTGTCGACTCCAAGGAGACCACAAAGGGGCTGGTACAAGGTTATGTTATATGTCAGTGTCCAACTGCCATCAGGTTTTATGTGACATGCCAGTGCCATAGATTCTAAAGGAGGCAAAATATTTCCCATCATAATTCACAATTTTTAAGTTTTCTAACTTCCAGATACTCAGATGAGGTAATGCGGCCGCCTGTAGCAGTCCCAATAATTGCAACTAGATTTTTCTTGTATCACCTTTAGTAATCCTACAATTCCCATTACGTGGGCATTACGTATAAGTGGGTTGTTCAAAACAAAAATCGTATTTTGTAAATTTTAAATTATTAAGCAGGTACCTTGGGAAAAATTACAAAAATTTTATAATTAACACCGAGAAAAACTAGATGATTAGAACTACTAGACCTAATCTTATTAGTCCTGTCAAACAATACTTATACCCCGATTACTGTAAGAAGTCCCGATTTTGCCATATATGACATTCTCTACAAAATCCCTAGGAATTTTCTGTTAACCATGGGTATAACATTGGTATATGTGTCTCAACCAGTTAATGACGTCACTCATTGATTTATGATGTGAAAAGTTACCCAATTGATACGAAAAAAAGAACATACTAAAATAAAAACCCTATTGCAATCACGATTATACCGCTATAAATAAAAATAACTACAACTCACTTTAATAATAATTTCAAACGACAAACGTCATGGAAACACTTTTCAATTTGGTACTTTGGTATAATCAGCTGCTTTTGGCAGCGTCTATGTGCGGACTCAAGCAAATTTAGGTTCGGTGTGTCAAAGTGACAGTGAAGGTTTTCCAGATCGTTCAAACTAGTTCAAACATTCGGCAGTGAAAATATTCACAAGTTTTTTTACGTTTCGTGAGTTTTACCGTTATCTGTGTTGTTCTTGTCTTGTAACTTTTCGTGTTATTAGTGCAAATGGGCTCGTTACTGACCTGAACTTATGACCCGGTTGCATTTTTTGCTGCATTGATGCCAACTTAGGATATCGAAATTACCAATTATTGACAGTCCCAGTAAGGACTTCTTAAAATAATTTTACTATATATTTTAGGATTAGTTAAAATTATAATTGTGAAATTCTCTGTAAATGTAAATAAAAAATTATTTGAGTTCAGGGAAGAACACGGACAAGTTTCAATCCGAAACTTATTGTGACCTTTCCTGGATATAAATCTTGAAACGATAATGTTTACCTTGTCATGTAATGTTTTGTTTTGTTCGTTTTTAGTTACCTACATAGAGGCATATTTATTTAACTATTGTACATTATAGCGTATTTAATTTCTGTACTTTCATAGTTAAATAAATATATATTATTATTATCCCGAAATCTGTGAAAGTTCTTTGGCTAGATACATTCAACATGGGAAGAACGTTCAAGTAGGTAGGTACATATTACAAAAATCGATTGAGGAACCTAGTAACAAGGTGCAATAGCGACAAATTCTTAAATAAGCAAAATCGGCACTGACTTTCCATACTTATTACTTAAATTCGTGGAAAGAATCGCTGGAAATCAATTTCAACTATAAAATAAATTTGTTTCATTTGGCAGTTGCCATATTCTGCACTTGTAGACACAAAATTGTCAAGTCTAATTTTTAGAAATCATGGAAACCATTATTAATTTTTACTAACAATCAAAGTACCTGTTATATTCATAGATTCTCCAATAAAATGGCATACTTGGCATCACTGATACCATTAGAATGAGGAAAGAATAGGCCTCACTTTGGAAAGTATAATGCTGGGTCCCCTTACTTTAAAGAGTCACTGGATTTAGGCAATTTGTCAGTGTCAGGTGGCGTATACGTTTACGTTATGTCAGTTTCTGACGTTTCGATTGCAAGTACCATATTTTAAATATCCAGCTTTGTAACGATGGATTCTTTTTACGGTAACAAATTGTCTTTGCAGGCAGTATTTTGCAGTTTTGTCAAAATAAAACTGTTTAGTAGGTACCTACCTATATGCTATATCTGTTTGTGAAAACATTAAATTTCCATGCACTCGAAGAAAATCGTATGCGAAGACCATTAGGTACGTACGTGAATTTCAGATAAATAAACAATATTTTGGAATTACGGGATGATGTGTTCCACCAGTTGAAGAAACGAGAATTCTAGATATTATTAATGGAAGTGTATTTTGTAATGTATGCAAGAATAAAAAAAATGATTTTTTTAAAATTTTATGATCAGCGTTCATTTGTGCATTAGATAATATGTCAAAAATATCTACTGATTGTAATAAAAAATAGGGGGTCCCATTTGAAAAAAAGTTGGTCACCATAGCAACGTAACTACCACCGATTAAAAAAAAAATCAAGGTCACCAAAAAAGTGTCGAAAAATGAACCAAGAAACTGTTGTATAATACTTTTTTAAAATCAAAAATAAAAAACACCCACCCAATGATACACATAGGTAATAGACACGTTACCAAAGGAAATTTGTTTTGTTACATGATTTTAAAAAGATGCTATTTTTGGCACATTCAAGGTTTCCAGTTTTTTTATACGATTTAGGTTATTTTGTAAATATAAGTATCTCAAAGCATATACAGTGTGGTCATTTAAGTGTGCAACATATGGGATTTTTTTTATCAATTGCACAACGAAAATACAAATAATCCCGAAAGTTAATGCACTGTTTTGGTATTTAGGTACAACTTTTATATTTCTTGACCTACCCTGTATGCTCTTTTAACTTGCAACCATTCTAAATGCACCTAATATGATTATTGAACATGCATCAACTTTCGGCAATATCTGTATTTTGGTTGTGCAATTAATAAAAAAAAGTCCCATAATATGTTGCACACTTAAATGACCACACTGTGGTCTATCAAAAAATTTTTTTATCATGTATTACAAAATAGGAAAGACTGAATTTAATGAATGCCAATGTAAACAAATTACCTCGTCTTCTTCCCCCCGCACCCCTAAGGTAGAAGCAAAACATGTAGAAGCAAAACAAAACATTGTTATTTGTATTACCGTGAGTCATCTACTCGTATATTATATCGTTGGACACACCCATTATTCCATATATGCATTTCACGGACGCTGCATAAAATTTTCTTCATAAAATCGTGCCAGCAACTGACTTAAAATATCTGCATGTTTGTTTAGCACACCCTGTGAGAAGGTCCACACATTAGGGGAACCTGGGTAACAGTGAGACATGGGTAACAGTGAGACATTCAAAATATCACTGCTCCTCTAAATAGCTCATAGATGGCGCTAGGTGTGCATAATGGCAAGACCCCAAGGTCAGCCTTCTCCACTACTTTCACAGTTCCCGCGTTCCCGCCCATTCAGTTTAGAAGTTGGGATGTTGCTGTGAAGATTGCACGTAAATTCTAATTTTTTACAGTTGGATTGAGCTTCTGTAGGACCTGTCAGAAAACTGCGACTTTTTTTTATTATCCTATAGTATTGAACGATGTTGTTTGGTGCAGTAAAAATTCAAAAATAATATTTGAGATTAGTATCGTTATCATGTTTTCATTTCGCAGTACCATGGGTAACAGTAGTGAGACAATTTCAACAGGGGAACATTGAGACGTATTACTACCCATAGTACTTAGGTATGTCTCACTGTTCCCTATATAATAGATTTGTATTGCTTATAGGTATTTGTATATACTTACACTTATAATGTGCTAAAAATTAAAAGGATTTCAGTTTAGTTTCAGATATAAACCAATAAAATTGCATACATTCTGTGTATAATTACCACTTCAACTAAAAGTAAACAGGTAGATACTTTCATATAAGTCGATCTAACATCTTATTACGTGACATTGCCAGTTACAGTGCAAAAAAACAGTAAATTCGGCGCTGTTAGGTTGGCCTTAGATTGCCTGAATAATAGTGGAAAATCTTATAACCCTGCTCATGGACATTGGTGGCTTTTTTCGCAAAAGTCTTTCGACAATAACTTCGAATACAGCCGTTCTAAAAATCGAAGACGGTGGTAAATCTCTTAATTGGGTGTCGTACTTTCCTCCGGTACCAAAAAGAACCTCGAAAATCCGATATGTAAGAGAAATTCCCGATTCACGATTAACCACTTTCGAGGAACGGTACGGCTGTAGAATCAACGAAACCGACGGAAAATCCTCTGAAACCACTATTGGAAATTGCTTGTTTTTTCTCATTTCTCGATTTTTCGGGGGCCCGGGAAGCATCAGAACCTCACTCGAGGACTCCAGGGAAGCTTTAAAAATTGAAATAAACCAAAGATTTGGTTCGCGGTTAAGATAAAGAAGTGTAATAAACCAATGTAAAAAACCACTACGAGATTCTTCTATAATAACACAATTATACTTAGATTTATACCTTATTTAACTAATACCACTTTGACAATCAAAGAAATCCGCATAATTTCACGTTACGTGAATCTCAAAACATCAAGAAACTGTGTAAAACTTTATTATAATGATAATGCAGCGATTTATTAACCTATTTTCGTTGACTGACGTATCTCAATTTTTATTTTCTACGGGGAGGAGCGGGTCGGTACGAGGTAATGTAGGGGAAGTTGTTGATTTGAGTAGCCGTGGAATTGGCGCAACGTTGCCGCACTTACCCGAAATTCTTGATTTCTTGCTTATTTCTCATGCCTAGTGGAACGATTTATGAGGCCGCGCGTGTACATCTATAATTAAAAAAAAATCAGGAAAATATCTCTTTTGTGTAAACGTTGAAGGCTGAAGGTAAAGAGTGTGAAGATGTATAGGTTCCAGGTAGCAGGTCTTTCTTTAAATGTAATTTTATTACATGCTTTTATTCATTTTTTGTAAGAAATTTAAACAAAACCCAACATACACAAATATAAGTGAGGTTATAGACGGGTAGTAGTATGACATTTCTCCTTGGTTATTCGCCTTAATTACTTTTGGGTTAACCATACACATTTAGGCGAGTTTCAATGTTGACATTTGTTGGTTATTCAAGGGCTAAAACCTTGCACAACCAGAAAGATAACCGCGGTTAAAACCAGACGATTGCCTAAATCGGCTATAGTGTCTCATTATTCCCCATGCCTAGGTACCTATAGTGAGACAAATGTCAAGTGTAGTTTCAATTTACTTTTAGAAGTCACCCACTAAGAAAATATAAGTTTCCACAAAGTTGCAAGAACAATCCAAAGAAAAGTGTAAAGTTGCTTACAGTGGCACTGGGAGCTATTCTAAACATTTCAGCAAAGTTATAATCTCCACCACAAAACATTGCAATGTAAAGTTGCATTACAACAGGAGCTTTCTAAAATGTTCCAGCGATACGTCTTGTAATGTTCTAGCAACATTGCAATAAAGTTTAGTAGACTCGCCAAGAAATGTCTTGGGTGAGTTCCAGCGAGCTTTATGCAACTTCCTGGCAAATTCGTAAAAATCATGCTTACCAGGTGTATGCCACCTTCTAGGAACTTCCCCAGAAATATACTTACCAAGTTCATGCAACTTTGTGGGGAAATGGTTGAAACTTGCAGAAATAATTACAAGAAACTTTCCAAGAATATCGCTTATCAATGAAGTAAAATAACGGGTATTTCAGCCAAAATTATGTGTTATTTATTCTTTACAATGAACCAAGCTTTCGGCCATATTTTTAGCCTTCGTCAGGGCTAAAATAGTGTTTGTTAAAATATATTATTGAGTAAGAGTTATTTATATACTTACTATAAATAAATAAATAACTCTTACTCAATAATATATCAAACACTATTTTAGCCCTGACGAAGGCCAAAAATATGGCCGAAAGCTTGGTTCATTGTAAATAATAAAAATAACACATGATTTTGACTGAAATACCCGTTATTTTACTTCATTGATATATAAATACAGCCGTTATTAAAGAAGATCTATTGTAATATTGCTTATACTCGTATTTTCCAAAATATTTGTTAAAAAATATCTGTGTTCGCGGATCAATTCAGAACCAGTTCGGAACTATCAACTGCCAATGTGATCGGTTCAAAGGAATTCTAAAATATAAATTTACCAATCACGTTGGCAGTTATTAGTTTCAAACTGATTCTAAATTGACCCGCAAACTGCAACAACAAACACGTCAAATTTTTAGCTCTGGTTAGCGGCCTTAGATTGAGTCACACAAAAATTTTAACAAGTATATTTAAAAATTTATCACACAATAAGCAGTGGTTGTTAATTGAGCACGAGAAATATAAAAAAAAATATATCAATGACCTCAAGTTGATCGTGGGAATTTTAAAACTGTAACATTTTGGAGATTTTTATAATAATAAAAGAGTGTTACCCTCCTTCTTTGGTTTGAGCTGTCAGCAGGCTTAGCAGGATCTTCTTTGCTTGGTTTGCTTCGGTTTTCCTGATGTTTTCCCTCGACCAAAACCAATGTGCAACGTGCAGTGTGCTCTTCACAGGTCTTGTCCTTGCTGTTGTGCTTGCAGCTCGTGAGGTAGGGTATCTATATGGGAAAACAAGAGAGAAAAAAGATCACCAAAAATGTGTTATAAAATCGTGGCAAAATTTGATATTTGAAAACTATTTTACTGTGTGAAAATCTTTAGTAAATTTTACCAAACACCAATGAGTGAAATTAATTTATTATTCTTTCAAATATCAAAAATTAAATAGTGACGTAATAAATTGTTTAAGTACTTAATAAATGCAAAACCTATAGACGTGGTGACCCATTGTTAAAATGCCCTTTATTTTGACTCCCAGATTAAATATATCCATACTACTCTAAAAACATGCTACAAACAAAGACAGAAAGTCAACCATCAACCAACTATACACCCGGTGATTTCCGGTTATAGTTCCTCCAGAATCACACTTAAAATCGCATGTTTTTTCTTGTTTGGGGGCACCGGAAGCATCGGAACCTCACCTCAAGACTCGGGACTCGGGGGATGGTCTAACGACGCCAGCCTCCGAGCCCAGAGTCGAAATAAGTTCGCTACGGCTCGACAAAAAGGGGCAATTTCTGACAATCTCGCGACATTTTCGGACTAATTTAATGGAGCGCTTAGATTGTGGTTATTTCTGGGCGTCAAGCGTTTATCAAAACAAACCTGTCTATAGGTTCTGACGTCATTGGAATAAATAAATAAAAATCGAACTATAGAACTGTGCCACCTGAACAATATAAATTATGTTCTCTATACAGGTAGTTCAAGCAGCTTACCTTGTCGTCGGTGATTGCCATTGTGGAAGGGAACACTAAACTATGAACTATTATTCCCACACACAAACGAAACATACCTAATACAAAAATAATGGCGTTGGCGGCGATGGCGTCATGGCGTCTCTTCTCTCTTCTCGAACGTTCGAGGATTCGGCGTCGGCGACCGGCGCGACCTCTAGACCGGAACCGCCGAAAACGCGCGCAGGCTGTTGCCAGATTTCTCCAGAAATTACTCTATTTGCAAGTTATCACAAAAAATATAATAAAGTCTTGCTGTTTAAACGTCTTTATTGCCACATACCACTGGTGCCAAATCACTAGAGTCATTTTATTTATATTATTGTATTGTTAGGTTATTTGAGGGAAATTAACTACACCATCTATTACGCGTTTCTATATTATAGGTTAGTTTATAGGTATAAATGCCACAATTTAGAAAGAAGGGCTTCGTATAGATATCCTGTATTCTTAATTGAAACCATGTTATTAAGTCGTTAAGTCAATTATTTTAGTCTTATTTGAATTTGTTATGAAAAATTCGTTGGTCTGACAACCTCGCATTTTGTCCGCATAGACAATAAGAAGAGAATAAAAATACAGAGGTTTTTTGTTTAATGTTGGAGGACGCGTGCTTTTATTTAAAAAAATTACGGAAATGTTTATATGACTTAATATTGTTTCAAAGTACCTACGCATAGATATTAAATTCTCAAAATATTACTATGGAAAGTTGTCTCAAAATTAATTTAATAAAGTTGCCACAACATCGACAGAGCCTAAACAACGTGATATTTCACAGGTAATTGAATGGGAGGCTGTGAGAATTTCACTAAGAAATGTTGTCTCAAAATTAATTTAAAAAAGTTGCCAAAACGTTCATAAGAGCCTAACAACGTAACATCTCACAGGTAAATGAATGGCAGGTTGCCAGAATTTAACTGTGGAATGTTGTCTCAAAATTAATTTAGAAAATTTGCCACAACGTTCATAGAGCCTAACAATGTAACATCTCACAGGTAAATGAATGGGAGGTTGCGAGAATTTCACTATGAAATGTTGTCTTAAAATTAATTTAAAAAAGTTGCTACAACATTCACAGAGCCTAACAATGTAATATCTCACAGGTAATTGAATGGGAGGTTGCAGGAACTTTACATTAATAATATGCTACCAAAGTTGTAAAAAGAAGTTTTGGTAATCTTGCAAATGCAAAATTCGCATAGAAATGTTCCTGGAAAATTGGCAAAACTTTAGTACGCAACTTTACATGGTGTAAGTAGATGTAACATTGTGGGAACTTTTTGCAAGGTTCTATTCTTAGTGGGCAATAGTAGGACCTGGTCCAACTTGGTCCAGGTATGACTATGCTGTTTTCACATAGGTTTGGGAATCATTTGGAAACAAAGTGCTAAAAAATTATTTTAAAAATTTCATTGATTTTCGAATTATTGTAAAAACAAAAAAATGGGTCTCACTGTTACCCAGGTTCCTCTAACCGTAGGTTATTGACGTAGAGGGGAAGCATTTTTAAAGACTGGTTAAATCGCCATATTTTGAATCAAGACTCTAAGGTTAACGTTAGCTTTCTTTTTTGGGACACATTACCTATATAGGTATATAATATTTAATTTTCCTTCTTACAGGTGGACCGTGGAAAACCAGAACAGCAAATATGCCATAGACGTCGCGTTCATTGGAAACTATACTTTCGGCAACGACGAAGTAACGGAGTTAATGGACCTCGCTGGAAAAAAAATACTGATCATCGGTGCCGCCTATCAAGCTCTCAGCCTAGACTTTGTAGTGGTAAACCACAACCAAACCACGCGTACGACCAGTCCCGGTGAAAATGTTTACAAGACTGTCATGAAATGGCCGTGCTACTCCCCGATCGTTTTCAAAGTGTAGCGTCTCGCAAACACAAGCATTTACTTATTTATTTCCAAGCCAAATGATATCTAGTCTTTTAGTATCTCAATTGTTTACACCAAAAGAAAAGATACATACACATAAGTTCCTAATACAAAGATAACGCCTTTTAATTACCCATGTTATCAATGGTTGTTCTTTGTTCTACTTGAATGTCTGGCATTGTGTGAAAGTTTCTTAGTATTTAGAAGTTTTCGCCGAAAATATTTCGACAAAGGGATCACAGAAGCGTTCTATGCATTTTGTTACGAAGATAGCTGTGTATCTTTATGTAAGTGTACAAAATGGCGTAAGCTGAATGTCTCATATTTGGTTTTAATATTCATTGCGTTCAAACTTTTTCAAACGAAATTTCACCAAGAGCATGTAGGACACCGAAACCTCACCTGCTTGATACATTATTGTTAAAGCCAATGCAAATGTTAAAAGTCATATTTAATGTAAAATTTTTGTTATTATTGCTTTGTCTATGGGTTGAATAGTATTCTTGACGGGAGTAGGTTTTGAACCCAAACGCAAGCTTATGAGATTGGCTTTTGAAGAAAAAATGAAGCAAAATCTCCATATAGGTACGATGTTGCACCAGCACATTTCAGTGTAACAGTTCGCAGTTATTTACGACGAACTGTTTATCCAAATCATTGGATTGGCCGCTGTACACGCGTGGCCTCATAAATCGTTCCACTAGGCATGAGAAATACGCAACAAATCAAGAATTCCGGGTAAGTGTGGCAACGTTGCGCCAATTCATGGCTTCTCAAACCAACAACTTCCCCTACATTCCCTCGTACTGACCCGCTCCTCCCCGTAGAAAATAAAAATTGTCATACGTCAGTCAACGAAAATAGGTTAATAAATCGCCGCATTATCATTATAATAAAGTGGATTTAAAGTTTTACACAGTTTCTTGGTGTTTTGAGATTCACGTAACGTGAAATTACGCGGAGTTCTTTGATTGCCAAAGTGGTATTAGTTAAATAAGTTAGTTATTATAGAATAATCTCCTAGTGGCTTTTTACATTGGTTTATTACACTTCTTTATCTTAACCGCGAACCAAATCTTTGGTTTATTTCAATTTTTAAAGCTTCCCTGGAGTCTTCGGGTGAGGTTCTGAAGCTTCCCGGGCACCCGAAAAATCGAGAAATGCGAAAAAACAAAGAATTTCCAATAGTGGTTTCAGAGGATTTTTCGTCGGTTTCGTTGATTCTACAGCCGTCCCGCTTCTCGAAAGTGGTTAATCGTGAATCGGGAATTTCTCTTAGATATCGGATTTTCGAGGTTCTTTTTGGTACCGGAGGAAAGTACGACACCCAATTAAGAGATTTACCACCTTCTTCGAGGGAATTTCTAATTTACAGACCAAAATCAAAAATTTTTTTTGGAGGAAATTCTTTACAAATACGATTACTACCATAGAAAAATCAGCTACTACCACTTCGAACTAACTACTACCGGCGAAAAATCAACTACTACCACTTCGAACTAACTACTACCGGCGAAAAATCAACTACTATCACTTCGGCCTAACTACTACCGGCGAAAAATCAGCTACTACCACTTCGGCCTAACTACTACGGGCGAAAAATCAACTACTACCACTTCGGCCTAACTACTAAAGGCGAAAAATCAACTACTACCACTTCGGCCTAACTACTACCGGCGAAAAATCAACTACTACCACTTCGGCCTAACTACTACCGGCGAAAAATAAACTACTACCACTTCGGACTAACTACTACCGGCGAAAAATCAGCTACTACCACTTCGGCCTAACTACTACCGGCGAAAAATTAACTACTACCACTTCGGACTAACTACTACCGGGGAAAAATTAACTACTACCACTTCGGACTAACTACTACCGGCGAAAAATCCACTACTACCACTTCGGACTAACTACTACCGGCGAAAAATCAACTACTACCACTTCGGCCTAACTACTACCGGCGAAAAATCAACTACTACCACTTCGGCCTAACTACTACCGGCGAAAAATCAACTACTACCACTTCGGACTAACTACTACCGGCGAAAAATCAACTACTACCACTTCGGCCTAACTAGTAAAGGCGAAAAATCAACTACTACCACTTCGGACTAACTACTACCGGCGAAAAATCAACTACTACCACTTCGGCCTAACTACTACCGGCGAAAAATCAACTACTACCACTTCGGCCTAACTACTACCGGCGAAAAATCAACTACTACCACTTCGGCCTAACTACTACCGGCGAAAAATCAACTACTACCACTTCGGCCTAACTACTACCGGCGAAAAATCAACTACTACCACTTCGGACTAACTACTACCGGCGAAAAATCAACTACTACCACTGCGGGCTAACTACTACCGGCGAAAAATCAACTACCACCACTTCGGACTAACTACTACCGGCGAAAAATATATGTTTGTTGAAACTTATGTTTTTTTTGTGTAGTAATGCCCTGTTTATTTTTAGATATTTGCAGTCTGTTCATTGTCACAACTTCAACTATATATACATGTAATATATGTTTGTTTTAATTGTTTGGAAAATATTCTAAATTGAAACTTTTAATTTTGCACTCTTGATGCCCATTGTTTCAAAAATGAACGCGCTTTGCGGGTATACCTTATACATATAAGAAAAAATGTCATAAGTGATGAGTATTCACCTTTAGAATATGGTTGCATTTACCATAGGCCAAATTTTTATACAACCTGTTGATTCAGTAAACAAATTACATTGACAGAGTGATTGAGCGAGATAGAAACCACGACACTTTTAACGCGGCGTTGCTAGCTTCATGCACAAATCTTAAATTTACAGACTTTTCGAGTTTACATGAAGGCTATTATTTATTATACTTATAATAGGGAAGGTTTGGGCTTTTTTTATGTTTCCAAGCAAGGTTATATAGAAACGGGCACAGGGTATTGTATTAGTATTAGTTGTGAAAACTATAAATTTTGACACGCACGACTAGGGATAAACAGTCCTCTGAACCTCGCCTTGGTTCTACTTTTAATTGCGAATACGAAAGCGCGGTGCATTTTTTGCACTGTTGCAGTCGGCCAATAGCGACAAATCGTTCTCCGCGCTCCCCGCTTCCCCGCGGACGCAATCTCTCAGTGCGCCTACAATACATCCTATCATATGTTTCATCTGACGTATTGTTACCCAAAGATAGCAAGCAAGTGGCAAATACAGTAAATAATGGAAAAGGATCACGTCTACTTTCAAAAGATGAAATCATTGGGTTATGTTATTTGCTTAATGAAGAACTAAATAGTTTTTTGGCTGAGCTATAAATATTAGGTACCCACTACACTTTTAGTGCGTTACATTTAGTAATTATTTTTTGCGATCTTACGAAGAAATCTTTAAATCCGGTAATTTTACAATACGAAACAAAATGTTATTTAGGTAACTTTTTGTTGATTTTTCGCCGGTAGTAGTTAGTCCGAAGGGGTAGTAGTTGATTTTTCGCCGGCAGTAGTTAGGCCGAAGTGGTAGTAGTTGATTTTTCGCCGGTAGTAGTTAGTTCGAAGCGGTTGTAGCTGATTTTTCGCTGGTAGTAGTTAGTCCGAAGTGGTAGTAGTTGTTTTTTCGCCGGTAGTAGTTAGTCCTAAGTGGTAGTAGTTGATTTTTCGCCGGTAGTAGTTAGGCCGAAGTGGTAGTAGTTGATTTTTCGCCGGTAGTAGTTAGTCCGAAGTGGTAGTAATTGATTTTTCGCCGGTAGTAGTTAGTCAGAAGTGGTAGTAGTTGATTTTTCGCCTTTAGTAGTTAGGCCGAAGTGGTAGTAGTTAGGCCGAAGTGGTAGTAGTTGACTTTTCGCCGGTAGTAGTTAGTCCGAAGTGGTAGTAGTTGATTTTCGCCGGTAGTAGTTAGGCCGAAGTGGTAGTAGTTGATTTTTCGCCGGTAGTAGTTAGGCCGAAGTGGTAGTAGTTGATTTTTCGCCTTTAGTAGTTAGGCCGAAGTGGTAGTAGTTGATTTTTCGCCGGTAGTCGTTAGTCAGAAGTGGTAGTAGTTGATTTTTCACCGGTAGTAGTTATTCCGAAGTGGTAGTAGTTGATTTTTCGCCGGTAGTAGTTAGTCCGAAGTGGTAGTAGTTGATTTTTCGCCGGTAGTAGTTAGGCCGAAGTGGTAGTAGTTGATTTTTCGCCGGTAGTAGTTAGTTCGAAGGGGTAGTAGCTGATTTTTCGCCGGTAGTAGTTAGTCCGAAGTGGTAGTAGTTGGTTTTTCGCCGGTAGTAGTTAGTACGAAGCGGTAGTAGCTGATTTTTCGCCGGTAGTAGTTAGTCCGAAGTGGTAGTAGTTGGTTTTTCGCCGGTAGTAGTTAGTCCGAAGTGGTAGTAATTGATTTTTCGCCAGTAGTGGTTAGGCCGAAGTGGTAGTAGTTGATGTTTCGCCGGTAGTAGTTAGGCCGAAGTGGTAGTAGTTGATTTTTCGCCGGTAGTAGTTAGGCCGAAGTGGTGGTAGTTGATTTTTCGCCGGTAGTAGTTAGTCCGAAGTGGTAGTAGTTCATTTTTCGCCGGTAGTAGTTAGTCCGAAGTGGTAGTAGTTGATTTTTCGCCGCTAGTAGTTAGGCCGAAGTGGTAGTAGTTGATTTTTTGTCGGTAGTAGTTAGGCCGAAGGGGTAGTAGTTGATTTTTCACCGGTAGTAGTCGTTTTGTACATGACTTGGTCCATTTCGTACAATATAATATGCTGAAAATTTTGAATTTTCATTTTGGTCAGCAAATTAGGTAGACCCTTCTTCGATTTTTAGAACAGCTCTATTTGAGGTTCGTGCGGGCATTATAAAAGATTTTCCACTATTATTCAGGCAATCTAAGGCCAACCTAACAGCGCCGAATTTACTGTTTTTAGCACTGTAACTGGCAATGTTGTGTAAGGCAATGACGCGTAATAAGATGTTAGATTTGCTTTTAAGGTTATCGCTGGCTTTCAAACCGCGACAGAGGGGAGGGGTAATTGCAACGTTGTCAGTTGAACGCCTTTGCGTCCGCACGTATTGGAACGATTTCAAGGGCCGCGCGTGTACCTAAGGCGCAAGAATGCCCAGCAAGGTCTCCCGACCTCAATAGTTTAGACTCCTTTTTGTGGCGCCATCTATAGACACAATTCCCATCAACACTGTAGAGAAATTAAAAGAAAAAATAGTTGCAACATGTGACAGAATAAAAAAACACTCGAGGAATAGTTCAACGAGTGCGCAATTCCATGAGAAGGAGAGCGGAAGCGTGCATATTAGCTGGAGGGGGGCATTTTCAGCAACTTCTGAAATAATAGTTAAATTGAGGCGCTGAGAACCATAGCGGACCATCCCACAAAATTCTTGATATCTAAAAAATAAGCACGGTCTTATGTAGTAAAACATAAAATCTTTCATGCCAAAGCGGACCAAATGAGCCTTAGCTACTCTACTACAGATGGCAGCACAAAAGTGGATGGTCCACGTGGATTAGACTAGCAAAATCTTCATGCCATAATGAACTATGCAGCTTAGTCCAGTTTGGCATTGGTGGAAATTTAATACATTGCAGTTCAATCTTCATGCTATAATGAACTATGCAACTTAGTCCACTTTGGCATTGGTGGAAATTGATATACGTTGCAGTGCGTTCGGTCTATTGAAACGACTACAGCTGTCAACTATTCAACATAGTATTACTACAGCGAAAAGAAGGATCTGCTGCATTTGAAAGAATTCATTCCACCCATCTATCACAGCTTTTACGCTCTTCAGAATGATGTACCCATTAGAGACAATGATTTTGAATTATTATTTGTATTTTTTGGGTTGAATAAAACCAAACAATATTTTTGTTTTGTATTATTTGATCAATTGCACATCATAAAAAATAAATAAACTATATCCAAATAAAACGGACTAACCCACACCAAATTTTAAAAAAGTGTATATCCTAAGAACCAAAACGGACGAACCCACACTAAATTTAAGAAAATATGTGTTTTTGCTTAATCTTAACTGATAAACCCAATTTAAAATGTTTAATTAAAATCCGGACAAGATGATATGATTTAGGTATCTGTTGGAAAAAAAAATCCAAAAAAAGTGATAACTTAGAACTTGCAATAACTCCAACAACTTGTAATGGGGATGGTCCATTCTGGTTCTCAACGCCTCAATTGTAATGTTATGTCAACGTTGTATGTTGTTAGATTTTGTTGACATTATCCCAGGCCAATTAGATATTTTCAGAATTGTATATGTATTCTTTGATAAAATTCATTCCTTCTTTTCGGTCAATACAATGGTTTTTATTTAAATGAATTCATACTGCTACTCTGTATAGTTACATGAACACATATACCATGTTTCTGGGAAGAATACGCTACATGCTGAGAAGACACTTTTAATATTATATATACTAAAACATGTTCTATTACGGCAGTCTCTCTTGTAACTTTTGCCAATAAACATCTTTTTAAAAACAAATTTGTTACGCTCGCCCACGTAACTGGCGCAGTCGTACGGATCACTGTTGCCTTTTTCGACCTATCGATAGATATCGACTCGCGATCGGTTCCGAATCTTCGGTTAAAAACAGTGTGAAACCGAAAGGTGTGGACTTGGCTCTTACAAGACGGCTCAACAGACCAGGGGACCCCAGGAACAGCATCGTCCTACAACCCTTGGTCACCGCAGGGAGAAGACAGCATCGTTTTTCCTATTGCACCCGTAGGTTAAGAAGAAAAAGAAGACTTCCATGAAGAAAAACATCTTCATCTTAGCATTGTAAGTGAATCCTTAAACAAAATTCATATTACACAAAAATGAAGACACATTGGCGTGCCGCCATCGTTGCCATCATCTACGCCTATACGCCACGAAGCCAGTCGCCGGTTTTCGTTTGTAATCCAGGGAAATAAGGTAAAATAATAGGCCATCTGCGGAATGAGGCCGAACAAGCTGGATATTTGTAGAGACCTTCGATTTGATGTTCTAATGAAGTACAGAAAATCTCATATGCCAACTAGTGTGCGTCTTGAGATATCGAAGGTCAAAGGTCATGAAAATCGTTTTTTTGCGAAAATCTCCCTTCCAGTGCATCTGACGTCTTAAGGACCTATAACAAAACTTACGTAAAATTTAATTCTCTACAAAATTGTTTATATACATTTTTTGCGTACGACCAACCGTTTTCGAGATATAGCGTGAAAAAGCGGGAGCGCGCATGTTAAATAGGTAATACTGTATTATACTGCAGAGTTATAACTATAAAAGCATTTTTCTTAATCTGTTAGACTAGAAAAGAAAATTCCTGTTATTAAAAACATTAAACATTTGTTTATTAATATAAAAATACATAATAAATAATTAATAACAAAACAAGGAATTATTTTCACACCACTTTTGTAATGATATTATGCAAAATCTCTATATTATATTATATGCAAACAAGAAACATTTCTTTATTCTAGATAAGAAAAGTATAATCATCCAGGTATAAATAAGTGGACCGTATTTCTCCGAAACGCAGACCCCTCTGCAGGTCCTAAATACCCTTGAATTGTTATTGTTATTAATTATTTATTATTTATTAATTATTTATTATGTATTTTTATATTAATAAACAAATGTTTAATGTTTTTAATAACAGGAATTTTCTTTTCTAGTCTAACAGTTTAAGAAAAATGCTTTTATAGTTATAACTCTGCAGTATAATACAGTATTACCTATTTAACATGCGCGCTCCCGCTTTTTCACGCTATATCTCGAAAACGGTTGCTCGTACGCAAAAAATGTATATAAACAATTTTGTAGAGATTTAAATTTTACGTAAGTTTTGTTATAGGTCCTTAAGACGTCAGATGCACTGGAAGGGAGATTTTCGCAAAAAAACGATTTTCATGACATTTGACCTTCGATATCTCAAGACGCACACTAGTTGGCATATACCCCGATTACTGTAAGAAGTCCCGATTTTGTCAGATGACATTCTCCACAAAATCCCTAGGAATTTTCTGTTAACCATGGGTATAGCATTGGTATATGTGTTTCAACCAGTTAATGACGTCACTCATTGATTTCTGATGTGAAAAGTTACCCAAGTGATACGAAAAAAGAACATAATAAAATAAAAACCCTATTGCAATCACGATTATACTGCTACAAATAAAAATAACTATGACTACAACTCATTTTAATAATAATTTCAAACGTGATGGAAACACTTTCATTTTGGTATTTTCGTATAATCACCTACTTGCGACAGAGTCTATGGTGCGTACTCGGGCAAATTTTATTTCGGTGTTGTGAAGTGACTGTGAAGGTTTTCCGGATCGTTCAAAAGGGTTCAAACTTTGGGCAGTGAAAATATTCGCGGATTTTGTACGTTTCGTGAGTTTTACCGTTATCTGTGTTGTTCTTGTTCGTGTTATTAGTAGTTATTCATTGTGCAAATGAGCTTGTTACTGACCTGGACTTTTGACCCGGTTGCTGCATTAATGCCAACTTAGGATGGCGAAATTACCAATTGACAGTCCCAGTAAGGACTTCTTATAATAATTTGAGTATATGAGATTTTTCTGTACTTCATTAGAACATCAAAACGAAGGTCTCTACAAATATCCAGCTTGTTCGGCCTCATTCCGCAGAGGAAGTCTTATTTCCCTGGAGTATTGTGACCGCCACCGATGTGGTACAGCCCCACCAGACTATAGTGCAGTAGCGTCGCTGCATGGACATAGGTAATTGATTTTCAATCGGTAAGACCGTTACCGTTAAGCTGCCGGATTGATATTGCAATTTATTGAATTCTGAAATAGCGTACTATTTTTAACGAAGTAATTGTTACTGCTAAAACCTTCAGGTTATCCAAAGACATTTTTGCGTGTTTGGCACGAGTTTTAGGCTATTTAATTATTTCTAATTTCAAGTACTTCAGAAAAGAGACAATTTTTTCAATAGGCTTGCCTCCCGATTTCGTATAATGGATTTCATGTAACCAGTGTTTTTTTAAATAAAACTTCTTTGTTTCATACATCCAAATCTTTTATTTAGCCCCAAATGTTAGTTTTTTCTTCACTGTTTACCCCTTTACCTCCAAGCCCTCATTTGAATTTTTTCACCCATAAAATTAGCTTTTTATAAGCAATTTAAATACTTAAGCCTTATAATGAATATATAGGTAACACACCTCCAGACTTTTCAACCAATATATAGACGAAAATTAGCTAAGGTGTCTAGGGCTAGTTTTCGTTAAAAGTTAAATGCCGCAAACCGCATGTCGGTATCGTGATTAATTTATACAGATACAGCGCGTTTTTCGTTTTTCCCCGTTTCTTAAACTTGTCTATAATGTTTTTGTTTATGAATATTTTCGATTTCGGCAAATAACGGTTAACAAAGTTCTTTGTTCATTTTTTACATATAAGTAGGTTTAATTTATTGATATAGAGATACCTTCTTTGGTTAGTGGTTTTAAAGAGAAAAAATTATTTATCAAAATATTTGCTAACAAAAAATTATGGCACATTTCAGAAATGCAAGGAAACGAAACACTGTATCTCCTAAATTAATCAAGACATCGAGATGTCTTTTGGGACATACAACTTTTTTCAAAATAGAGCTATATAGGTACAGAGTGTCTCACTTAAGAGTGAAACAACCTTATAACTTCTATAATTTTTAACCGACCAAAACTAAATTTTTACCAAAGGTAGACGGCATTGTGGCCTACTTACTTCCAAAAAATTAGTTGCCTACTCCAAAGTCAAAGCCACCTGCGACGTCAAAATCGAGGCTAAAAATCCGAAAATCATATTACTAATTTTTTTTTTTTAAATTTACTAAAATAAGTTGTTCAGAATCGATCCAGGACTCTAAATTCAAAACTTTGTTAAAATCAAAAAATATTAAATAAAAACAATTAAGATCCAAAAATAGCAATTTAAGAATTTTCTTCGTGTAGAAAAGTGTGCCATAGAAGTTTTGAAGGCTAGTTGTTTTCAAAAAGTAATCAAAATAAAATTAAAAGCTACAAAACAAATTTTATTTTTTTTAAATTTTTACTTAATTTTTTTTTATTTTGACAGAATTTTGGATTTAGAGCTCTGAATCAATTCTGAACAACTTTTTTTAGTAAATTTTTTGAAAAAAACTGCATAATATTACTTTTGGATTTTTAGCTTCGATTGTGGCATCGCAGGTGGCTTTAACTTTGATGTAGACAACTAATTTTTTGGTTGTAGGAAACAGTGCCATCTACCTTTGGTAAAAATTTCGTTGTGGTCGGGTAAAAATTAAAGAAGTTATAAGGTAGTTTCACTCTTAAGTGAGACACTCTGTAGACACCGGGGCCACAAGAAAATTGCTTTATAACCGTCATGAGACAAGATTATAGAGGCTATTGGATAGAATAATTATTCCAATGCAGCAGTTTCATATTTCCAATAATTCGTTTTATAATGCTTATTTAATGAATTATAAGGGCAATATGATTAGATTATCAAAGCTATGCACTAAATTAGTAAGCGGTATAAAGCATTATTAAACCTGTTATAAAACATTAAGTAGCCCTGTGCAACTCTTGCCATATTGCTACCATAAACTGTCTTAGCAATCCTTGTCATGTGACGGTAATGAGCACGAGTTGCTGTCCCAAATCGTATAAAATTGTATTATAAAGGATTTATTTTTTTTTATAAAGAATAAAGCGCAATTCGCTCAGTGTAACCCCTTTTTGTATATATTGTTTATATTTCTGTTTCACCAATCTGGACGAACTTTTAGATTGAGCAAATTTACTTAACTCTCTCCAACTTTCGGAAATTCACAATATTCTAACCCAGTAAATTCAACAATTTCAAGTACTATGGCAAACCCAGACTATCAAATGATAAGGTACCAAGCCGACAACATTCCTCGATTCGACGGAAACCCTAAACAAATTAACAGATTTATTCGTTGCCTTGAAAACTTTCTCACCAACCATCAAAATGCTACAACCCCTCTCGCACCGATAAATGTTTGTCTGTTTGATACTGTCATAAGTAAGCTAGTTGGAAGAGCAGCTGACTTAATAGCTTCTCGAGTAGAACTTAATTCTTGGGAACTTATTAAAAATGCCCTAATTGTCACTTTTTCTGAACAAAGAACAGAGGACTGTATTATACAAGAGATAAAAATGAAAACAATCATAATTTTGGCTTAAAATTACAAGACGCTAGAAGTCTACTGGTCTCTAAAATTAATGCTTCTAACGATACAGCAGACGTAAAACTTTTGAAAATAACTCAGTATGAAGCTCTTATTCTCAAAACTTTTATCAATGGACTCAATTATCATTTATAGCTTATAGTAAGATTAAAAAATCCCGATTCCTTGGAGCAAGCTATGGCTTTCGTCCGAGAAGAAGAAAACTTTTTATATTACAAAAATCGTTCACAAATTCCACAAACTAAAATAGTTCCTAATTTTCAAACTTCACGACCTAACATGAGATTATTACAACCTTCTACAAGTACCCAATCTTATCCAAGACCACCAACGTACCAACCAACGACTTTTTCTAATTATCCCCGACCTAACGTACAACCTCAATTTCCACCAAAAAATATCCCTTCACCATCTTATAATAACCAATATAGAAATTTTAATTCACCATCCACCATGCAAAGATTTCAAAATCCCAATTTTAGACCTCAGTATCAACCAAATCAATACCAATCAAATCAGTATCAACCGAATCAATTTCAAAGATCCCCTCAAAATTTTCCAAAACCTTTCTCTAAAATTACTCGAATAACTAAAAACGAACCAATGGACACTACAACAGAAAATACAGTTTTACATCAAAATTTTATTTCTGAAGAATGCTATAACCAGGTTATTGACCCCGTAGAGAGTACCGAAACAACCCTCAAATTCCTGACGGAAACTACTACGAAAATAACGAATTATCCCAATTTCTATATTACCCAGAACACCCGAATTTTGACGAATATACCGACTTTTCCCAACCCTCAGACAAAACAACTGAAAACGAAAATTTTCAGATAACTCCGAACCAAAACCCTACAACGTAATTTATCTAAATAATACCGACGAAACCACCTTACCTTACGTTTATCTCCCCGAACTAGCTCATCAATACTTTACAGATTTTATTTTCGAAGAACCTTTTTGTGTAAAAACAGCCCACGCTAGATCCATACATAACGAAGCGATGGAAATTCCAGTTTTTCCCTCATTTCAAATGAATGGAAACCATAAATTTTATTTATTTGATTTTTTCAAAAAATTATGCAGGATTATTTGGCACCGATTTCTTAAAACATAAAATTATGTCAAATATCGATTTCCGTTGTGACTATCTAGTTACGCCTTATGTAGCTATTCCCTTAAATAATACTGAATATATCGTTTCAAATTTCATAAGTGCAAATTTCACGACATTAGAAATAATTATACAGCACCGAAGCGTACAAAAAATAAAAGTACCCGTAAATAAAATTTCTGGCACTTGTATCTTACCTTACACAAATTTTGGAAAAGCAGAAATGCCTGAAGCAGTTTGCAATATTGTAGATTCATTCGCTACTACCTTTGTTACTAATATTTCGGAAAATCCAATCAAAATTAAATTTCTTAAGCCCTTTGATATTGTACTAATCAATGAAGCTGAAATAAATTTTTTCGAAAAAATGGAAACTGACCAAGATCTAGACGACCATATTGACCAACTACAAAAACAGAATTTAAAAAATTTACGCTTAAGTCACTGTAATCAAGAAGAATATGACGCAATTCGAAAATTATGTTCCGAATACCGAGATATTTTTTATGTAGAAAATACCCCTTTGACATTCACGAACCAAATAAAACACAAAATTAAATTGACTGACGAATCTCCCATTTTCACAAAAACATATCGATACCCCGAAATTCACAGACAAGAAGTCAAAACGCAAATTAGCAAAAAGTTATCTAACGGCATAATCCAACATTCAAATTCCCCGTGGAGTAGCCCCATTTGGGTAGTACCAAAAAAATGGACGCATCAGGGAAACGAAAATGGAGGATTATGATTGACTATCGCAAACTTAATGACAAGACAATTGACGACAAATTTCCATTACCAAACATTTCGGACATTCTAGACAAACTCGGAGAAGCCCAATACTTCTCGACACTCGATTTGGCGAACGGCATTCACCAAATAGAAATGTCACCGTCACCGTCACCCAAAAACAGCATTTTCTACAGACACCGGTCATTTTGAATTCAAAAGAATGCCATTTGGACTTAAAAACTCACCCTCTACGTTCCAAAGGGTTATAAATAATGTTCTGCGCGGATTACAAAACGAAACATGTTTAGTGTACCTCGACGACATTATAATTTTCTCGACATCTTTACAAGAACATATAGACAGACTAAAATCAGTTTTCCAACGCCTTAGAGAATCAAACTTTAAAGTCCAACTGGACAAATCGGAATTTTTACATAAAGAAGTAGCTTATTTAGGACACCAAATTACCACTGACGGAGTTAAGCCCAACCCGGATGAAATTAAAGCAGTTAAAGATTTTCCTATACCCCGTACGCAAAAAGAAATTAAGTCATTTTTAGGTTTAGCTGGTTACTACCGTAAGTTTATCAAAGATTTTTCCAAAATTAGTAAACCCTTAACTGAATGCCTCAAGAAAAACCGTAAAGTAGATCACTCTCCGAAATTTATCGAAGCTTTCAATCATTTAAAAGATTTGCTGATAAATGCCCCTATTTTAAAATATCCAGAATTTGACAAACCCTTCGTTCTAACAACAGATGCCTCTAGTGTAGCATTAGGAGCAGTCCTGTCACAAGGAACCCCGCCTAACGATTCGCCAATCGCATACGCATCACGCACCCTCAACAATACGGAACAAAAATATTCGACTATTGAGCGTGAATTACTCGGAATTATATGGTCATGCAAGTATTTTAGGCCTTATCTATACGGTAGAAAATTCTTTATATACACAGATCATCGCCCTCTCGTTTGGCTCTTTAATCTGAAAGAACCTAACTCCAAATTAGTCAGATGGCGCCTCAAACTTGAAGAGTTCGATTACCAAATTATATATAAAAAAGGAAAACAAAATTCCAATGCAGATGCCCTTTCTAGAATTCAGTTAAATGCAATAGAAACCCAATCTACCTTTAATAATGCCGGAGACATAGATTTTGACATAGATGAATTTTTGCGCCAAGAATCAACATTTTTACCTAATCCTTCCTCAACTTCAGACTTAACTACTGACTTAGACGAATCTTTAAAACATAATGATATTGACAAGCAAGAAATTAACGAAATAATGAATGATTTACAAAAATTTACCTTACCTGAAAACCCCAAACAAAAAATAAGAATTTTGCAAAATATACAAATACGACCACCGACTACTGATGCCACTGCGCATAGTATCAATGCCCCCGAAACTACGACCAATATCCCAATATTAGACGAAATTATTAACAATCGACCAAACCAGATGAATATCAAAAAATCACCCTACGAGTTATACTCAAAAATTGAACAAGAAAATTTTGACGACCACCATATCATTTATGCAACCTTACCTACCAATATCACATTTTCAAAATTGCAAACTTATCCAATGTACCAAACTTATTAATAATGTTAAACCGGAAGAGAGACAGATGCTTATAAAATACAAACACGAAGGCAAGACAAATCATCGCGGAATCGACGAAACTTATAAATTTTTAAAACAAATTTACTATTGGAAATCTCAAAAATCCGATATTTCTAAGTACATAAATCAATGCGAAATATGTCAACGGTCAAAATACAATAGAAGACCTCCTAATGAACCCCTAGTTTTGACACAAACCCCTTCTAGGCCTTTCGAAATATTACATATTGACACACTTATTACAGGAAAATATAACTTTCTAACTTTAATAGACAAATTTTCTAAATTTGCTCAAGCTTTACCATACTTTGGAACAGTAATATCGGCCTGCCAACAACTAGTTCATTTCTTTTCATTCCACGGAATTCCAAAGCTAATTGTTTGTGATAACGGCTCAGAATTTAAAAACGACGTTTTAGATGACTTATTGAAAACTCATAATATAAAAGTACATTTCACCACCCCCCGTCATCATGAGTCAAACTCCCCAATAGAAAGACTACATTCAACCCTAATTGAGCACCTTCGAATTCTTAGAGAAAAGGACAAAACATCTGATATACCGACCTTAATGACATACGCAATAATAGCTTACAATAGCACAATTCATTCTCATACTAATCACAAGCCTTTTGAAATAATCTCAGGTCATACAGACTCTCGCGATCCGATGTCACTTATACCCGCTCAAGTTTTCACGGAATATGTTAACAATCATCAGAATAACACGAAAGCGCTTTATGATAAAATTCATTCCGACTGTTTTGACAAAAAGGAAAATATAATTAACAAGCGAAACAGTAGTAAGACAGCGGCTGAAATTACAGTAGACACTCAGGTTTTTAAACAAGTGGATCCGAGGTCAGCGAAATTAAAATCCAAATTTACAGGCCCCTATTTAGTTACAAAAATTCTCGAAAACGGAAAATTTGAAATACAAAATCCAAAAACAAACAAGACGGAGATTACACACCAAAACGAGACTAAAATAAAACACGTTGTTACAGATAGACCTGGACCATCGACGCAACCGATACAAACTTCCATAACCTCAACTCCTATCCCGGACTCTTCCCATACAAGTTAGGAACGACACAAATTGAATCTAATCACTGGCCACTTGTTCAAGTATACGACTTAGCCCCAGTAGTTTCAAGATATTTAGAAATAAAAAATCAAGTGTATAAACTGAATAATGACATTAAAAGTAAAATTGGACACTATGGTGACGAATACAATAATTCATTTTCATATTTGTTTGCATTAGAAAAGCAGATCGATTTACAAATAAATCAAATAAATCCTATTCAAAATGTAACTAGACAGAAAAGAGGCTTATTTAATCCTTTGGGCTCTCATTAAATGTATTACAGGAAATTTAGATGAAAATAATGGGAAAAAACTGAAAATCGTCGTTTTCGTTTTTATTTGTTTAAACGAAATAATGGGGCTGGATATTTCTAAGTTAAACATTATTAAGACACTTTTTTACATAAGGAATCTAAATATGACCTCACATTTTTTTCCTCGCCTCCCTGGGCAAAGACATGACTATCAACTTTTATTTTTCTTGTGGGCACCATATCGGATTTTTGCATTTTTGAAAAGAGGATTTTTTTATGTTTAAAATGATATGTCACACATTATGCTTTATTTTGTTTTTCTTGCCGTAATATCAAATTAATCGTTTTTGCATAGAGTGCATAGAGTGCATAATGTTTGACGTTTTTGCATAGAGTGCCTTGGAAACATAAGCCTAGTTATCCATTGTTGCGAAGTGTGCATTGGAATATTGTTTATCGGTTCGGTAAAAATTCAGTTAATGTTAAATTTATTGATTAAATAAATCATAAACATACCACGAGAGTATGATCTGAGACCTTTTTATTTATGCGTCATTTGCCATATAACACATTGATACTAAAAAAGTCAAACTGGAAACCTAAGAACAACAAAAACCTAGACGAGTAGACAATCCTATTTTACAATAAATGTTCAATTTGTCCTCCTTGTTGCTCAATGCAGCACGTTTCCTTTAATTGTTTATGGTCGTCCAATATCCCTTCGTCGTCATTTTTATAATTGTATAAAAATAAATTTGAATCGAATCACGCTTTTCTTCATGTGAAAATGACTTTTTTGGCAGTAAAATAAAGTATCCGTATCCGTAACACTTCAAATTGTACTAAACTATCAAATGCTATGGGGCTTATGTTTCAAAGGCATTCTATGCAGAAAAATATCAAACATTATGGGGCTTATGTTTCCAAGGCACTCTATGCAAAAACGTCAAACATTATGGGGCTTATGTTTCCAAGGCACTCTATGCAAAAACGATTAATTTGATATTACGGCAAGAAAAACAAAGTAAAGCATAATGTGCGAGATAGCATTTTAACCAGAAAAAATCCTCTTTTCAAAAATGCAAAAATCCAATATGGCGTCCATCAGA
This sequence comes from Pseudeuparius sepicola, assembly GCA_963920635.1. Classification (NCBI taxonomy): domain Eukaryota; kingdom Metazoa; phylum Arthropoda; class Insecta; order Coleoptera; family Anthribidae; genus Pseudeuparius; species Pseudeuparius sepicola. The sequence goes on from OY987306.1 coordinate 8,365,910, forward strand.
AAAATAAAAGTTGATCGTCATATCTTTGTCCAGGGAGGCGACAAAAAAAATGCGAGGTCATATTTAGATTCTTTATAAAAAAGTGCCTTAATAATGTTTAACTTAGAAATGTCCAGCCTCATTCGTTTTCGTTTAAAAAAATAAAAACGAAAACGAGGATTTTCAGTTTTTTCCCATTATTTTCAAAACGAGAAGGGCCAGCCAATTTTTTTTTACCATGTTACTCGACATCAAATTTCGCAACTTTGCCCCAATTTAACCGACCTTGTATCTCTTAAGATAACCAAGATCCCCATGCATAGACTCGAAATACGGTCACCCTGTATAGGAAATTAAAGCCGATAAATTTCTGAACAAAATACGGTGTGGATAGAAATTGTGGAATATTGCTTATATTTCTTAAAATATTAGTAATTGCCCTCCTCCCCCGCGCAAGCATGTGGTTGCTTCTGGGGTACTCCTAGTTTGGAGTATTGTGAGGGTGAGAATTATTATTATTATTCTTTGGACCCGGTTCAATCCAATAACAATATCATTTAACTCAAGTTATGAACTTTCACGAATTTTCTTTTTGCAGCTCAACAAGAAAATCTCACCGTTCTCTACAGAACAAAAGACATCATGAGGAACCACAAGCGAGAATTCGTCGTGGGAACAATAATACTTGTCATATTGCTCATAACAGCGTCAATAACCGCCTCAAAACTCATAGGTACAGAACTCTCAGAAGATACTCAAGTGAGACAAACTGACAAGTTCGGAGTAAACAAGGACATCCAGATCATCACCAGGGAAAGATGGGGAGCTAGGCCAGCCAAAGAACTCAAAAAAAGAACCAAAACCCCGTCCGTGGTCATAATCAAGCATACAGCTGGGGGTAGCTGCCACGAAATTCGGGAGTGCATATCGAAAGCGCAAGCCTTGCAAACCTACATCGTTGGCGACAAGGGTGCCCCTGACATTTGGTACAACTTCATGATCGGAGGAGATGGGAACATCTACGTAGGCAGAGGCTGGGACGTACAAAGCGAATTTAAGGGCGATATCGGCATTGACATTTGCTTCATTGGAAACTACGTCTATGACGAGCTCACCCCCAAAATGATTGAGGCTGCGAAATGTCTGATAAAGCAAGGAGAAGAACTTAAGAAGTTAACGCCTGATTATAAACTTGTGAATCATAATCAGACCTATCTTACGGATAGCCCAGGACCTAATGTTTTCAGGGAAGTAAAGAAGTGGCCACATTATTATGATGGGGTTGTGTATCTATAAGTAAAATTATATTTGTATATAATTATATAGTAAACGACTTGCCTGTAAGCAAGTTCAATCCACATTATACGAGATTAGTCACGTCACGTTCAAGTGTGCAGTGCAGATTTTTTATCCGCTTTGCCAGTCTGATGAAAAAATGCAACATAATAATTGATTTTTCAAATAGTCAAATTTCAATTCAACAATTTTTTGTCTTTCACACTTCTTGATTCACTTATCCTGGGACATCTTGTATATTACTCAACGAGTGCGAAGTGTGGTCCAAATAATTATTCCGAACGAGTGATGACACGACTATAGCTATTAATACCTACCCTTCTTTATATTTTGTACGTTTTAGTTAGGATAGTGCTTCTGAACATAATTATAATAAGTTGTAGAACGCAAAGAAGAAAACTTGCTATACTAAAATCGAGTAACTCTTGCGCCTGGCGTAAACAAGAGCACGTGCGTTGAATTATCCGCCATAGCCGCACGGAGGTACGACCTTTATTTAATTTTAGTTTTACAATTATGTACATCAAAATATTTGGGAAAAGAATTAGTGGCTCAATTAAAATGGTTCAAAACATCGATAAAATTATTTGTGGCAGTGTCTAAATAGCTGAAAACAACAAGATAAAACCGAATATCTACACTTTCGCGATCGAGTACGTCCCTGTTGCCGAGTCGGGTGAAATTTTATAGCCTACCGACCAATCGCGGATCGTAATTGAACACGTGGTTTTTTTACGCCAGGCGTACGGATTGCTCGATTTTGGTACCTATATTTCTTATTCTTAGATTTTTTTGTTGGTTCGCATTTTTTCTGAGACCTCTTCGGTAACAATGTAAAGAATTAATAACCATTAGCTGTTGTTAACATTGTTCTTCAATTGTCATTGAAACTGGTACAATTTTAAAGAGGGAGCTTCTAAAGCAATATCAGAATTCAATAAAAAAACATTGTCGAAAATTATGAATTATGAATTTTCTGTAAAAGTTGCATGTAGTGTGTTATCTAATAATGTTCATGATTCGTATAAGTAATTTTAAAACTATGTATATAAGTGCATTTTGTACTACCTACTAACTACTTGTTGATACTAAACTTATGTAATTATTAATTATATCTACAGAGTGTCTCACTTAAGAGTGAAACAACCCTATATATAACTTCTTTAATTTTTTAACCGACCAGAACGAAATTTTTAGCAAAGGTAGATGGCATTGTTGCCACCTGCGATGCCACAAACGAGGCTAAAAATCCGAAAGTCATATTAGGCTTTTTTTTTTCAAAAAAATTTACTAGAAAAAGTTGTTCAGAATCGATTCAAAACCCTAAATCCAATTTTTTTTAAAATAAAAAATATTAACTTAAAAAAATTAAATTCCAAAAACACCAATTTAATAATTTTCTGTGTTTAGAAAAGTGTGCGATGGAAGTTTTGAAGGCAAATTGTTTTCATAAAGTAATTATTTGAAAATAAAAGCTACATAACAAATTTTAAAAATTTAAATTTTTAAATTTTTACTTAAATTTTATTTATTTAATATTTTTTTATTTTGACAAAATTTTGGATTTAGGCTTCTGAATCAATTCTGAACAACTATTTCTAGTAAATTTTGTTGAAAAAAAAAGCCTAATATGACTTTCGGATTTTTAGCCTCGTTTGTGGCATCGCAGGTGGCTTTGATTTTGGAGTATTTTTTTTTTGGAAATAAGTAGGCAACAATGCCATCTACTTTTGGTAAAAGTTTCGTTCTGGTCGGTTAAAAATTAAAGAAGTTATAGGGTTGTTTCACTCTTAAGTGAGACACTCTGTATATTACTTAATTTCATAAATAATGATGGAGTGTTGTCACGTTTTGTAATTCCTCGAATTTCTCAATTTCTTTCAGTTAGAGTAAGGGTAAAGTGTTTGTAAGATCGACATTTTTTCGTTAGTGGAGAAAGAAGTATGTACCTATTAAAAACTATACCAAGTTAAAACAAAAATTTTCATTATACTATACCTATATACATTATGCATTATGCTCTTTCGCAATTCATTTCTTAGCTTAGGATATAACATATAAACTTAATACATTTTTTTGTTGTCAAGTGATTGAACTTTCCCTTAATTTTGGGAAAGTGCAATCATGAACCAAGCATTCTAATTCGCATATTATTCATATTTTTGGGATCGAGCAAAACATCGAGCTTAAAGAAAAGTTTCACCCATTTTGTTATTAAGTACAAAATAACACTATTATAGATCCTAGTAACTAAAATTAATTATCTTATGAAAGATAAACTTAAAAATTGCTCCGTGCTTTGAAAATACATATTTGGGCTTATATTATATAATTTTTATAGCACATATTTCAATTCGATATGAAAATAAAGGTTCTCTCTATATTTTTTTGCTGGTGAAAGAATTTTTACAATTTGTTCACTTGTTATTATAAACCATTTTGTTCTCCACAATACAAAGTATATTCTTTTGATTTATTGTCTTGTCTCTTAAAAATTGGCAATGGTAATTTCCATTTCGTTTTTCAGCGCATAAAATTTTTCCAATATACTTCTAGAAAATTTATTGTTACTATGTACGGGCGTTCATATAGTGTTTGGCTTTTCTTACAGTTAAACGACCTTTCTTTTATTATTAGTTTAAAGCCACCATTGATCACATAATTTTCAGTGTATGTTTAGTATGTAGGTTTTGCCTCTATTTTTCTTTTATATGACAGAAATCACAAATGGAAAATGGAAAAAGTGGAAATAAAATACTTCAGATATGTAGTTTCAGTAACCTATGCACCTTTTTAGTAAGTACTTACCGAAAGCTTCAGTATTTTCCATAGTGAAATTTCAGAAACTAATTGTGGCCTTACTGAAAATGACACCAACTTTAACATCGAAAAAAGAGAAGTAGGTATGCACTGGACCAGTAATATGTTAAATACCTACTAATACTAAAGACCTGTACAATGTGCATAGCGCTGTTTCAAGTGATCGCCACTGGCGCCACACGACGAAAAAAATCGACATGGTGGTTTATGTTAGAAATACCACTGGTGCAAAATATTTTATAAAATAAAAACGTACAGGGTGTCCCAAACTCGACGCTCGAGGGTTATTATAGGCAAACAAAAACAGCCAGTAAAAATTCGACTTGTTGGTTTCTTGTAGGACCACTCAAGCTTGCTTTTGGCCCAAAAATATACTTTTTAGGAATTTGGGAAACATAGGTTATGACGACATCAAATATTTATTCCTAATATTATACCTGCTTCTCTTTATATTTGGAAAGAGCACATTTTTCTGATAAACTTTTGTAAAAAAAATTTTTTGATGTCTTGATTCATTAAAAAGTTATATGCGCATTATTTGTAAAAATATGAAAAAGATGGCGTGGTATTTTTTTAATGAAAATCGGGTTATCCATGACTTATAAAGGTATATTTTTGACAGAAACTATTGAGAGCTGCTCGGACAGAAGTATTATGAAAAAAAGTATTAAAATTTTATTATTAGTTATAAAAATATAACTGTATGAACGCCTTTTTAAGAAAAACTGTTATTATAAGCACTTATTATGTATTATATTTAAAAACCTAACAATTTTAGCGAAAAACCAAAACCAACAACATAAAAATAGTTTGGAAACAAATGTATTGGAATAAATAAATAATGGTCCCATAAAATGGCCAGGAAAGTCGCCAGATTTAACACCATCACATTCCCATTTATGGGGATTTCTATTGATCATTTTATAGAAAAATAGAAGATGCAAATAACACTAGATGTATTAAGAAAGGTCACTAAGATAGAAGTTAGACGTCGTCTAGACTTATGTTTATTAAAAGAAGGTAGTCACATTGAAAATTATTTATAATAGTATAAGAACCTACCTAGGATTTAACTTTATATTGTTGGTTTTTATTTTTCGCTAAAATTGTTAGGTTTTTAAATGTAATACATAATAAGGGTTTACAATGACAATCTTAAAAAGGCGTTCATACAGTTATATTTTTATAACTAATAACAAAGGAATATTATGATCTTTGCTAATAATAAAAGTTTAATACTTTTCTATAATACATATTATGTACAGTGTGTTTCACTTCAAGTAGAGACAATTCACTATTTTTTTACGGGTTGACCGATTTTCAAAAACTTTTTTTTTAATATATGGCTCCAAAAGATCTACATTTTGACACTAATTTTTTTCAGATTCGTCTTTTCCATGACCTACAACGATCAAAATTATATCCCCAAAAACTGCAAAAGTACATTAGGTATTTTTTTAGGAAAAAATGAATAGCACAGTCGTATTGGCCATACCCGAAAACCCCACATACCAAGTTTCACGGTCATAACTTATACAGGGCGTTCACAAAATAGCTTCAAACATAGCAAAAGTACGGTTTTTCGGAGTACTCTGTACAAACACCGAGAGATATGTTAAAATTATTTCTATGCAGTTTGGTTAGGGCTCACATAAGCCATCAATTCCCACGATTTCGTGGCCCTGCCTTATACAGGGCGTTGGCATTAAAAATACAAAAATCGAAATAAATTTTAGAAAGTATTTTCAATAAAAAGCACCCTTTTTTATTTGAAAAAATTTAAAAATTGATTGGTGTCCACGTATCCAGGGTGCTCTTTATTGAAAATACTTTCTAAAATGTAATATTATTTATGTTTTTTAATAGGCCATAAGTTAAAAATGTGGAAAAAATGTAAAAAAAAACACCAGGAGAAAAATGGATTTTTTTCGATTTTTGTATTTTTAATGCCAACGCCCTGTATAAGGCAGGGCCACGAAATCGTGGGAATTGATGGCTTATGTGAGTCCTAGTCAAACTGCATAGAAATAATTTTAACATATCCCTCGGTGTTTGTACAGAGTACTCCGAAAAACCGTAGTTTTGCTATGTTTGAAGCTATTTCGTGAACGCCCTGTATAAGTTATGACCGTGAAACTTGGTATGTGGGGTTTTCGGGTATGGCCAATACGACTGTGCTATTCATTTTTTTCCTAAAAAAAGCCTAATGTACAGGGTCATCACGCGAGATTGTCCGGGCATATATTTTCTTTATTTTTCGAGATAGAAAAAAAAGTTTAATACAAAAGTTGCATGGGACCAAGTTTCCTTTCTAGATTTGAACATTAAGTATATAATGGGTGTCTAATTAAAACGTGCCAAATAAAATTTTAATTTTTTTTAAATACAACACCCTGTTTATTTTGTATATTTTGGAATCTATATATTTTTCTGAATCCAATGATGTATATATGTTATATGTTTGGTCCAGTAGTTTCCTTAATCCAACTCGCTATTTGCTGACACTTTGAATTTTCATTTTCCGGCAAAAATCGAGGTTGCCGTGGAAAATAAAACAACGCATCTTAACGACGCCTGCATTAGCTGTCAAAGTAAGTTATAAATTTGCAGTTGTTAGCTTTTCTAATACAATTTATTGTTATTTTTCTTGACCACCATATATTTTACAAAACAACAGCGATATGAAATATTAGAGATTTTTTTGAAATGTGACAAAGATGTCCGCAATGGTAAGTCGGTCCAAAAATAATTCCCACATTGTTTTAAAATTTTGCATTCTATAGCTCGCAGGCAATATGCCGAACAATATCCGGACAGAATAACTCCTTCAGAAAAAACATTTAAACGGTTACATTTAAAGCTGCGCGAAACTTATTCTTTAGAAAATAAGAAGCGTGCGCCACAAAATGTTGAAGAAAGGGACCTTAATATATTGTTATTTTTTTCAAGAAAATCCAAATACGTCCATTACTATAGCCGCACAAAATTTGGGACATTCGCCTAGCCTGGTTCAAAAAGTGCTTAAAAGAAATAAATATATCCCTTATAAAATTAGGAAGGTCCAAGAACTTAGCTGTTCAAATTGAAAGCCGTTTAAATTACGTTAATTATATGGTATATAGATTAAGACAAGACCCAGATTTCTTTCGTAAAATATTGTGGACTGATGAGTCGACTTTTACAACTGCTGGGTGTTTCAACAGGCACAATACAAGACACTGGTCACTAAGAAACCCTCATCAGAAAAAAGAAATAAAATTCCAAGGCAGAACATCAGTCCATGTCTGGTGTGGGATTCTGAATCAACGGGTCTTGGGTCCTATTTTCTTTTATGAAAACATGAATGGAGAATTTTATAATTTGTTGCTCCAAAATGAAATTGAGGAGTGTTTGGATGATTTACCTCTACGTCAACGTCGAAATATAATTTGGCAACAGGACGGGGCTCCACCCCACTGTCGTGCCGTGACACGAGATTATTTAAATAATAAATATTCTGAATGGATAGGTAAAGGAGGGACCATAGCTTGGCCTCCAAATAGACCGGATATGACGCCTTTGGACACTTTTTTGTGGGGCTATCTCAAGGAAGAGTGCTATAAAACAGCCAGACACACAACAAGAGAAATTGAAACAAAAATTAGAGAATTAGTGGAAAATCTAAACACTCACATGGTCACAGCGATTGAAAATTCATTAAAAAATTTAATAAATAGATATCAAATTTGCGCCGAGCATGGGGATGGGCATATTGAGCACTTATTGTAATACCTATATCGTTGTCATTTTTTGTTTATTGCTTCACAATAATTATTGACTGGAAATAATTTATTAAAATAATAGAAAACATTTTTTCAATTATGCCTGCGTTGTTTTATTTTCCACGGCAACCTCGATTTTTGCCGGAAAATGAAAATTCAAAGATTCAGCAAATAGCGAGTTGGATTAAGGAAACTACTGGACCAAACATATAACATATATACATCATTGGATTCAGAAAAATATATAGATTCCAAAATATACAAAATATACAGGGTGTTGTATTTAAAAAAATTAAAATTTTATTTGGCACGTTTTAATTAGACACCCAGTACATACTTAATGTTCAAATCTAGAAAGGAAACTTGGTCCCATGCAACTTTTGTATTTTGTGCGGCTATAGTAATGGACGTATTTGGATTTTCTTGAAAAAAATAACAATATATTAAGGTCCCTTTCTTCAACATTTTGTGGCGCCCGCTTCTTATTTTCTAAAGAATAAGTTTCGCGCAGCTTTAAATGTAACCGTTTAAATGTTTTTTTCTGAAGGAGTTGTTCTGTCCGGATATTGTTCGGCATATTGCCTGCGAGCTATAGAATGCAAAGTTTTAAAACAATGTTTGAATTTTGAAAAAATCTCTAATATTTCATATCGCTGTTGTTTTGTAAAATATATGGTGGTCAAGAAAAATAACAATAAACTGTATTAGAAACGCCAACAACTGCAAATTTATAACTTACTTTGACAGCTAATGCAGGCGTCGTTAAGATGCGTTGTTTTATTTTCCACGGCAACCTCGATTTTTGCCGGAAAATGAAAATTCAAAGTGTCAGCAAATAGCGAGTTGGATTAAGGAAACTACTGGACCAAACATATAACATATATACATCATTGGATTCACAAAAATATATAGATTCCAAAATATACAAAATATACAGGGTGTTGTATTTAAAAAAATTAAAATTTTATTTGGCACGTTTTAATTAGACACCCAGTACATACTTAATGTTCAAATCTAGAAAGGAAACTTGGTCCCATGCAACTTTTGTATTAAACTTTTTTTTCCATCTCGAAAAATAAAGAAAATATATGCCCGGACAATCTCGCGTGATGACCCTGTACTTTTGCAGTTTTTGGGGGTATAATTTTGATCGTAGTAGGTCATGGAAAAGACGAATCTGAAAAAAAAATAGTGTCAAAATGTAGATCTTTCGGAGCACTATATTTTTAAAAAAAGTTTTTGAAAATCGGTCAACCCGTAAAAAAATGATGAATTGTCTCGACTTGAAGTGAAACACACTGTATATTATGTCCGAGCATCTGTCAATTGTTTCTGTCAAAAATATACCGTCACTAGTCATGACTAACTCAATCTTTATTAAAAAAATACCATGGCATCTTTTTCATATTTTTACAAATTATACGCATATAACTATTTAATGAAACAAGATATCAAAAAAAAATTCTTTACAAAAGTTTATCAGAAAAACGTGCTATTTGATGACGTCATAACCTATAGATATTACCCAAATTCCTAAAAACTATCTTTTTGGCCCAAAAGCAAGCTTGGGTGGTCCTACAAGAAACCCACTAGTCAAATGTTTACTGGCTGTTTTTGTTTGCCTATAATAACCCTGGGGCATCGAGTTAGGGTCACCCTGTACAAACATTCCAGTTACAACGAATTTAATATCCAAAGTAAAATAAAAGGCTTTTTTAAGTTTTACATGCCATATTTCCTATAGACTTTCTCAAGAAAGGCCAGTCTAAAAAGGGAATAGGACTATTTCAAAAAAATTATAACCCATAATGTAATGACAATAATCATTGTGGAATTGTGTGGCGTTATCATTCGAATAAGCAAAGCGTGGAATCTTCACCCAACGGTGGAATGTTTTTATTAATACGGCTGCGGTATTTCCCCTTTCCGTAGCCACTAAGTAGTATCTATAAAGAGCCAGAGACGATAATGTTGAAAACAATATTCTCCAGTAATATTATCGGTACAGTGATTTATATTTCTCAATAGTTCTGGTGCTCATTTTTATAGATTTAATAAAAGGGTAAGTCTAAAAGAATGCCTACCATTGTAATGTAATTTATATATTTTGTATTAGGTCAGGCCGAGTAATTATTAATTCCTACTGGGGTATAATTTTGATCGTAGTAGGTCATGGAAAAGACGAATCTGAAAAAAAAATAGTGTCAAAATGTAGATCTTTCGGAGCACTATATTTTTAAAAAAAGTTTTTGAAAATCGGTCAACCCGTAAAAAAATGATGAATTGTCTCGACTTGAAGTGAAACACACTGTATATTATGTCCGAGCATCTGTCAATTGTTTCTGTCAAAAATATACCGTCACTAGTCATGACTAACTCAATCTTTATTAAAAAAATACCATGGCATCTTTTTCATATTTTTACAAATTATACGCATATAACTATTTAATGAAACAAGATATCAAAAAAAAATTCTTTACAAAAGTTTATCAGAAAAACGTGCTATTTGATGACGTCATAACCTATAGATATTACCCAAATTCCTAAAGACTATCTTTTTGGCCCAAAAGCAAGCTTGGGTGGTCCTACAAGAAACCCACTAGTCAAATGTTTACTGGCTGTTTTTGTTTGCCTATAATAACCCTGGGGCATCGAGTTAGGGTCACCCTGTACAAACATTCTAGTTACAACGAATTTAATATCCAAAGTAAAATAAAAGGCTTTTTTAAGTTTTACATGCCATATTTCCTATAGACTTTCTCAAGAAAGGCAAGTCTAAAAAGGGAATAGGACTATTTCAAAAAAATTATAACCCATAATGTAATGACAATAATCATTGTGGAATTGTGTGGCGTTATCATTCGAATAAGCAAAGCGTGGAATCTTCACCCAACGGTGGAATGTTTTTATTAATACGGCTGCGGTATTTCCCCTTTCCGTAGCCACTAAGTAGTATCTATAAAGAGCCAGAGACGATAATGTTGAAAACAATATTCTCCAGTAATATTATCGGTACAGTGATTTATATTTCTCAATAGTTCTGGTGCTCATTTTTATAGATTTAATAAAAGGGTAAGTCTAAAAGAATGCCTACCATTGTAATGTAATTTATATATTTTGTATTAGGTCAGGCCGAGTAATTATTAATTCCTACTGGGGTATAATTTTGATCGTAGTAGGTCATGGAAAAGACGAATCTGAAAAAAAAATAGTGTCAAAATGTAGATCTTTCGGAGCACTATATTTTTAAAAAAAGTTTTTGAAAATCGGTCAACCCGTAAAAAAATGATGAATTGTCTCGACTTGAAGTGAAACACACTGTATATTATGTCCGAGCATCTGTCAATTGTTTCTGTCAAAAATATACCGTCACTAGTCATGACTAACTCAATCTTTATTAAAAAAATACCATGGCATCTTTTTCATATTTTTACAAATTATACGCATATAACTATTTAATGAAACAAGATATCAAAAAAAAATTCTTTACAAAAGTTTATCAGAAAAACGTGCTATTTGATGACGTCATAACCTATAGATATTACCCAAATTCCTAAAGACTATCTTTTTGGCCCAAAAGCAAGCTTGGGTGGTCCTACAAGAAACCCACTAGTCAAATGTTTACTGGCTGTTTTTGTTTGCCTATAATAACCCTGGGGCATCGAGTTAGGGTCACCCTGTACAAACATTCCAGTTACAACGAATTTAATATCCAAAGTAAAATAAAAGGCTTTTTTAAGTTTTACATGCCATATTTCCTATAGACTTTCTCAAGAAAGGCCAGTCTAAAAAGGGAATAGGACTATTTCAAAAAAATTATAACCCATAATGTAATGACAATAATCATTGTGGAATTGTGTGGCGTTATCATTCGAATAAGCAAAGCGTGGAATCTTCACCCAACGGTGGAATGTTTTTATTAATACGGCTGCGGTATTTCCCCTTTCCGTAGCCACTAAGTAGTATCTATAAAGAGCCAGAGACGATAATGTTGAAAACAATATTCTCCAGTAATATTATCGGTACAGTGATTTATATTTCTCAATAGTTCTCGTGCTCACTTTTATAGATTTAATAAAAGGGTAAGTCTAAAAGAATGCCTACCATTGTAATGTAATTTATATATTTTGTATTAGGTCAGGCCGAGTAATTATTAATTCCTACTGGATATTTATATAGGTAGGTACCTAACCTATTATATTTTTTGCTGTGCCTCCGCTGCCGGCAATGGCACCCGAATGAGCTGCCGGCAAAGAATTCTTAGGTTTTGCCACTGATTACACTTTTACCGTTGAGTGAGGAACTTTTACTTAGATGATTTTAAATTTAGACAATTTTAAATTCTCATTCACTGTAAGTAGTGCAGGAGCAAGGATAATAATAATAGAATAATACGTAATATTGTAATAAAATTTTTTGTAATATACAGGGTGAGTTTTTTTCGATGCTCACGCCATGGGGATCTCGGAAACTAGCGGAGCTAGAACAAAGGTTAAACGGGGAAATAATTGCAGTTTTGAATGCCCAATCTAATGCCCCTTTTGGGATTTTAAAAAAGTTCACTAGATATTTTGAAAAGAGTGGTTTTTGCTATTTCATCAGATCTCTGTAGCTCCGTTATTTCTGATTATACAGAAAAACTGTAGAGACAAAAATTGTAGATAATTTTGGGCTTAATAAGATAGTCTGATCAAATTTTTTATGTTGTTTGTGATTTTTGAAATATGACATAAACTTGTGTTTTTTTAAATGTAAATCATAGTTGGCTGTGGCCTTATCAAATCGGCCATTTTTTGAGCTTTCCAAAAATATAATACTCGGCATAGTTATTATAAAAATAAAATAGCTATGGCTAATTTTCTGTTTTTTTTTTTTAATTTTCACATAGTCAGCCATGGAATATTTTCATAATTACGTTCTATTGTATAATAAGACATACTTCAAACTTTCAAATATCTTATTTTTAGCTGGTAACAAAATGTAACAAAATAAAGAAAAATTATCATGATGGAGCTCCACCACATAATTATTTGCCCATAAGAAATTACCTAGATCAGCTCTATCCAAATAGTTGGATAGGGAGAAGTAGACCTATTTCCTGGCGGCCCCGATCCCCCGATTTGTCTGTTTTGGATTTCTTTTTGTGGGGAACAGTACAAAATAAAGTATGAGACAATTGTTGAATTAAGAGCAGCTGTTTTAGAAGCAATTACCAGTATTGACAGGCGCTCTCTAAGACAAATTCAGTTTTAAAAAGATGCAATATTTGCATAAATAATGATGGTGGATTGTTTTAACACCTTTTTTATTTTAAAAGGTGACCTTTTAAAATAATGATAACTTGAATTTGAGTTTTTTAATTTTTGTATTATTTTGTTACATTTTGTTACCAGCTAAAAACAAAATATTAGAAAGTTTGAAGTATGTCTAATTATAAAATAGAACGTAATTATGAAAATATTCCATGACTGACTATGTGAAAATTTAAAAAAAAATCAGAAAATTAGCCACATAGCTCTTTTATTTTTTATAATAACTATGCCGAGTATTATATCTTTGGAAAGCTCAAAAAATTGCCGAATTTATAAGGCCACAGCCAACTATAATTTACATTTAAAAAAACACAAGTTTATGTCATATCTCAAAAATCACAAACAACATAAAAAATTGGATAAGATTATCTTATTAAGCCCAAAATTATCTACAATTTTTGTCTCTACAGTTTTTCTGTATAATCAGAAATAACGGAGCTACAGAGATCTGATGAAGTAGCAAAAAATCACTCTTTTCAAAATATCTAATGAGCCATGAACTTTTTTTAAAAATCCAAAAGGGGCATTAGATTGAGCATTCAAAACTGCAATTCTTTCCCCATTTAACCTTTGTTCTAGCTCTGCTAGTTTCCTAGATCCCCATAGTGGGCATCGAAAAAAAACTCACCCTGTATATTATACAGTGTGGTCAGATATTAAGTGTGCAACATATGGGACTTTTTGTATTAATTGCACAACCAAAATACAGATACCTATTGCCGAAAGTTGATGCATGTTCACTAATCATATTACGTGCACTTAGAATGGTTGCGCGTTAAACAGCATACAGGATAGGTCAAAAAATATAAAAATTTTTCAAGAATAAAGTACACTTATTTAAAAAAATTCAGCAAAAGGTTATAAAGAAAAGTTGTTTAGAGTTAAAAGCTATGCCTAAATACCAAAACTGAGCCTCCTAAGAAAAAAAAATTTCGTCAATTAATTTCCAGTTTCTTAATAAACATTTAAAATAAAAATGTTGCACTTTAAATGAGAGTTTTTAATATACACAGTATCATTACTAATGTTTTACCTTGTTCAGAAGAATTTTTGAGAAATTTCAAAGCTTTGTTTAATATCGTTGCAACAAACATGAAGTTTGTGATTCCCTAAAAAATTAAAATCTAAGTTAATTTTACAAATACTTATGGTTGAATTTGAACAAAGCGAAATTGATTTAATTTTGATTTATGAAATTGTTTAGGGTGGATATTGAAACCATTTTTTAGGAAATTATTAATGTTTTTCAAATATAATATATATATATATATATATATTCTTAGGAGGCGATGTTTTTGCATTTAGGCATAACTTTTAATAAAATAAGTGTGCCTAATATGATTATCGAACATGCACTAATTTTCGGGAGTATCTATTTGTATTTTCATTGTTCAATTAATAAAATAAATCCCATATGTTGCACACTTAAATGACCACACTGTATACTTGTAATCCAAATTTCGGTGGACTTAAGGCTACAAATCAAACGTCTTATAAAGTATGTTCGGTTGCCTGTATCAATATAATTATTATTTACAACTAGCTGGAAAAAACTAGTGAATTTGAAAGTTTTACAAAAAAATATGGGTTCAAACAAAAAAAAATGTATTCTTGTTTAATTTCGTTATTTTTTAACTGTTTTCGAGATTTTTTATTTTAACCGTTTCAATACCTACTCAATATTACTTTTTGTTAACTACTTTTATTAATTGTCGGGCCTTAAAGTTCACTTAATGGTTAAATTTTGTGGGCATTAATTAAATGGTACTTTGACTAGGACATTAGGACGCAATAAAGCCCTAGTGCGTTAAAACCATTATATACAAAACAAATGAAATAGGCGAATTACATATAACTTGGTTAATGTGATCTTGCAGTTTCTATGATCCAAAACATGTAAGTAAATGATATTTAGCTATAGTGTTTCACAAGACAAGATTTATTGTCTTGCTACACCTATTCAAAGCAAGACAAGAAATTAAATTCATTCTTGTCTTGCCCGACTCTTGCTGGAAAAAATCTTGTCTTGCAAGCAAGACTTCTTGCACCTTCTTATTCTTGCATTTTTTGTTTAGTGACGTCATCGCAGCAAGAGTCTTGCTACCAAGACTCTTGTTGGCAAGCCTCTTGCATTATTTATTGCTTACAAAGCTTGTCGAGACAAGTTGATGCAGCGCTGCAGAGCCCTCGTGCGGCGGGTCGATGATTAATTTTTTTTAATTATTGACATATTTTTTTCTTTTTTTGTATTTTAATAATAATTTTGTTTTAATGTTTTCATGATTTTCAATTCGAAATGCCTCTTAAGTCGAAGACTTTCCTGGACGAAAACTGCGAAACCCACTCTTCCAAAATGACCCGATCCACACTATGCCACACTAATATGAAACGAGACAAAGTATTAGAAAGTCCTCCAATAGACCCGAGAAACAGCTAGTCTATAGACTTTAACTACCGTTAAAGCAAACTTATAAAAATAAATTAATCCCCTGTAGCGGATTCATTCAAGAGTACATACCTACCTACTAATTTGTTGAATTTATAAAAATTAAAATTAGAATTATTTTGTTTGTCGGGAGTCGGGAAGTATGAATTTCCAGCCGCGAAAGCGGCGTCATACGTTAACTTTCAATTTATTTTTGGGTATACCTGTAATTTAATGGCTGGAAACATGGATTAGTATTTATTACTTACTAGGAGTATAGTAAATTAAATATATTTACTAAATAATATACTAGTAAGTATACACTAATTATTCTTAAATAACCGTTTATATATGCTCATTTTTTAAAAATCAGCATTAACTTCAGCTACATTCATTGCTCTTATTAAAGTTTTACAGAAATTATAATTACAGATACCTATAGTAATCTTTGCAAGATTTCTTGTTTTAGCAAGATTTTTTGCAAAATTGCAAGGGTCTTGCAGAATGATTTCTTGTCTTGTTCTTGCAGCAAGAACAAGGCAAGAACAAGAAACTTGCAAGAGTCTTGCGAAACACTATATAGCATAATATGTTTTCGTTTCATTAATTTATGAACTTTGATCACTTACGATAAAAATGGGTTTGTTGTTCAATAGTTGTTGATCTCATCTGCCAGTATCTCTGCGGCGGTGTCAGCTTGGTAAAGTTGTAATTTGTTTTGAATCCCGAAATCGGAGATAGGGGGATCAAAAACATGCCTGCTAGTTCACTAATGTTGATTCACTGAAAGAATTCCGCCAAGTGAGTTGCTTTGCTTAGATTTTTTTGCTGCGGTAAAAAATTGCTGTGGCAAGTAAACCTGTTTTGCTAAAACTTCTTTGCTACCACAGCAAAATTTTTACTTGCGGTTAAAGGATAGGTCACTAGAAATTCCTTTTAGTGAGCCCACTTACTTTCATGAAGCCAGTCGTTTTGTTACTACAGGTGAGTGCAGTCTGCTGCAATGCACTCAGCTGTGGTAATTCAACTGCTCATTTGTGGCTAGCGAGCCCTCACTTACAACAAGTGAGTTGCTTTGCTAAAATTAACGGTGAGTTCCAAATGCGCTTGCGCCAGCTGGCAAGCCTGAGCCCGCCAGGCGGCCCTGCCACAGTCGTCGCGCAGTTGTTGGTCCGTGATGTAAGTATGAAAATATTAATTTTTATGTACCTTCAAAGACGGCAATGTTCCCGGAAAACAATGATGCCAGAGGTGTAGAGGTCTACACGATCAGTACCATCATCACGGACCAACAACTGCGCGACGACTGTGGCAGGGCCGCCTGGCGGGCTCAGGCTTGCCAGCTGGCGCAAACGCATTTAGAACTCACCGTTAATTTTAGCAAAGCAACTCACTTGTTGCAAGTGAGGGCTCGCTAGCTACAAATGAGCAGTTGAATTACCACAGCTGAGTGCATTGCAGCAGACTGCACTCACCTGTAGTAACAAAACGACTGGCTTCATGTAAGTAAGTGGGCTCACTAAAAGGAATTTCTAGTGACCTATCCTTTAACTGCAAGTAAAAATTTTGCTGTGGTAGCAAAGAAGTTTTAGCAAAACAGGTTTACTTGCCACAGCAATTTTTTTTGCTATGACAGCATAATATCTATTTACCGCAGCAAAAAAATCTTAGCAAAGCAACTCACTTGGCGGAATTCTTTCAGTGTGGCTATAGTTTCTTTACCTGTAGACTTGGATCAAAATTGAATAAAAATATGAAAAACCGTCATTGTTAACGTAAAAAATGTACTTACCTATTCTTGTTTAATTTCAATATTTTTGACAGCTGTTTTCGAGATTTCTTTTCAGGGCCGTGTTAAGGGGGGGGGCGAAGGGGGTGTTCGCCCCGGGCGCCCTATTCAAGGGGGCGCCAAAATCAACAAAGGCGCTAGTACTAATAATTTACTGCTTCAAAAAAACATTAAACATTTTTTAATTTTTCAGTTACCTACCGATTTTTATTTTTCTAGGACGATGATTTCGCATACAACTATTGAAATCTCTGTAAGTTGTGAATTCGGAACTTGTCTACGACTACCGATGTCTATGTCGTTGTGGAATATTTTTGATTTCGCTATTCTCCCCGAGATGACGCGGTGGCGGCCGGTGCTTGACGATTTGACGTTGATACGAATCGTTATAAAAAGGGTTGTTCTGTATTCTGTAAATAGAACCCAACTTTTGCAAACGAGCAACGTGTTGGTTAAATAGAGGTATCGACATAGATTTTTGGTTTCTGGATACTAATCGTAAATTAGTTGGTAACAATAAGTACACACATTCAACATTAATATTTAGCTGAATCTTGAATCTGTATAGAATCTAAGGAAACCCTGTTTTAATGAACACTTGTTTTTGTTGAACTTGAATTTGAATATTAACGCCCAATTCTTGATATGGCAAATGGCAAACGTACTAAACAATCACACACTGTGTTTAGTAAAACGTAGCAACCTGGTAGTTTCTATTGTGGCAAATTTTCCTATGTTGTAAATTGTAAAAATGTTCTTTCTGGAATGAGGTTCTGCTACCTGGTGCAAAATAAAATGTAAAAATTAAAAATTATTTGCTCTAGTGAAGTATAAATGAAAAATATGTAACTAAACTAAAATCGCTCTCTAACTGTAGGACTAGATTGTGTATTAAATGTCTCTAGAATTCCGTAAGCGGCGGCCATATTGATATTATTGATAGGTAACAGAGGAAAGGACCGTAATCAACAGAATTTACGTTTGACGCGCACGAATTCTAAATTTGAGTAGATATAAATTAACATTAAACTCTGCTCTTTGAAGCAAAGAGGCTATAATTATAGTTTCTGTGTTCGAAGTTAGGTTAGAACCATATATTTATATCAAGGTTAAGGTTAGGCCTCTGTCACAAGAACTAACATTTCTGCCAGACATGCTATATACTCCCCTGGAGGTGCCCAAAACAATTATGCCAACCTAAAAAATTAAGAAATGTCATTTCTAGTGTATCTAGGTACAATTAAAGAGAGATTTTAGTATACACATTTTATTTAATTTAGTTAATATAATTTCGATTTGGGGGGGGGGCGCCAAAAAAAGAACTTTGCCCCGGGCAAATTTTTACCTTAACACGGCCCTGTTTCTTTTACCTTGACCGTTTCAATACTCAATATTATTTTGTATCTTAACTGCTGCATAAAGTAGTGCTTTGACGCCCTGGGGCGCATTAAAGCCCTAATGCCTTACAGTAACTTTAACGCGCGCTAAATTGACACTCGCTTTCCGTAAATTGGCACCTTTACTTCGTTTTAAATTAGACAAATAATAATTAAGCATGCAGTTCTATTAGCACAAGGGAAACAACAACAAAAATTGGTAAACAACAGCAATAAATTGATATATCTATACCTATATTTTTATATTAACGTAATCTTTACAACTATAATAATAAACATAAAATATGGCGAACATGAAAACTGACTTTGTTGATTCAGTTGCTAAGCAACCGATGACTCAAAGGCAAAGCCTCCTTATTCAGACTTGATTTAATTTTTGACAGGCAAATTGTCAGGGTTAAGGCCTTTAAACGCCTACTTAACGCCTTTGATACGCAAATAATTATTGGTTGCCTTTTAAAAATGATTACTGACAAAAGATATTCAGAATAAGAAACTAATTCATTAATAATAATAATAATCATGAAATCATTATTTACCAGATTACAAAAAAGCTTAAGGGCCATGCCAAATAAAAAGCTCTAGATTAGGTAGATGATATCAATTCTTCCATCTAGACTTCAAGACACAACCAATATACTTAGCCTTTTAGTACGACATACCTACAGATTAATTCTGATAATTTCTACACCCAATTAATTTTAAATAATTATTACATTCTCTTAAAGCTAATGACCAAATTTTTAAAGATTACTAAAATAGGTACTTACTATTTTATCTCACTTTGCTCTGGGGCTTCTAGCCCCAGAGCCCCTATGGACTTGCCGCCACTGTAAATAAGTAACTGTTATTATAACAAATTAAGTAAGTAGGTATTTAATTTTTCGTGTTTTAGCTCAACAAGATAATTATCCACAACCAGGCACGTTCATAGAGAATACTGGCAGAAGATTATCATGAACTCTATCATCGTTATTCTGATTATATCAACCAGTGCCATTGCAACCAATGAACTCACCAAGAACATTTTTGTCCCCGAACCACACAAAGAGTACATGGGAGCAAACTCAGACATCCAGATCATCACGAGGGAGGAGTGGGGTGCCAGGCCAGCCAAAGAATTTAAGAAAATGATCGAAACTCCATCCGTCGTCATAATCAAACACACCGCTGGAAACAGTTGTCGCGATACTCAGGACTGCATCTCACGCGTCCAAGGGCTGCAAGCGTACATAGTTGGCAAGAAGGGAGCTCCCGACATTTGGTACCACTTCATGATTGGAGGAGATGGAAACGTCTACGTAGGCAGAGGCTGGGATGTGCAAGGTGAATTCCACGACGACAATATTGACATTTGTTACCTTGGGAACTACGTCTTTGACGAACTGACTCCAAAAATGATTGAAGCTGCTCAAGTTCTAATAGAAAGGGGAGTGGAGCTAAAGAAATTAACACCCGATTACAAAGTTGTGAATCATAATCAGACCGTAAACACCGTTAGTCCTGGGCCAAATGTCATCAAGGAAGTCAAAAAGTGGCCACATTATTATGATGGACTTATGTACAGGTAAATGTCATTTAAATCCTATAAAACATGTCGCTTAATAAAATTTACTTTGTAATATTTCGATGATTTTTCCCACTGGATGTAATGGGTGGGCTAAATTTGTTACCCTTTCGGGGCTTTTACTATTTCTCGAAGTAGCAGACGAAAGATAGGTAGCTAAGGGGTCCAGGGCTCAATAGGTGTCATGTGATGGATTTTTGGAAAAAGTTGAATGACGCAAAAGAGTGTTCAGAGTATGTTTCCTTTTTCGCGTTTCCGAAACCTGCCATACATTTTTTTGCCTGTAGCCGCTTTTGATTTTGATGAAAATTCCATACCTACCCTTTTTGACCAATCAGGGGCTCGTTTTTTGCTTCGTTGTCATGGCAACTCAAAAAATTTCCGAAAATATTCTCACTTGCTCTAGGCAGCGGGAGGTGATTACGGAAATTTTTTGACAGATGTCATTATTATAATATGACATTGTAACATATACCTACTCAACAATAATTTTGATAATAATTTCGTTTAATTTACGTGTAGGTATGAATTTTTCTTACCGAATCCCTCACGTTCTTGAATTAATATCCAGAAATTTTTCTCTAACACGATTTTTTTAAGAAAATTAAATTTTCAAAAAATTTTTTTCAGTGGTAATAAAAACTTGTCTTACCGATGCAGAATACTATACAAAAATTTGACCCTTATCAGTTAAAATTTAGCCGCCCCTCTCCGCTCTTTAAAGGGTGTTTTTGTAAAAATAATATTTGCTGAGGGTAGTTACTAAATTACACTAAATAATACAGAAAAAAGTGGACATCATACGTTAAAGTTTATCCGCGCCCCTTTGGGGTTATAGATTCGTGCAGGGCTAAAATCAAAGCTATCTACATAATAGGAATAAAAGAGGCTTTATAAATAAATAATTTCCACGACAAAAGAAGCAAATGGAAATTTTTGTCTTGGTTTACCAATTAACATAATAAACCCAATAATACAGGCAACTAACAGCAAATATGTTATTGCCATTCCTGCCGAAAAAGCACTTAAAATGAAATCAAAATTAGTATTGAACCAAATTTAATATATTTACCAGAAAATTGCGGAATAAAAACCAAAGACTTCCAATTTATTAATAAAAATGAGGAAATTGAAAGAAAACCATTCACCCTGCCAGAAACTCAAATCTAAGCTTTGAACCTGCTTAACTGTATACAGGGTGTAAATGAATAAGTGCGAAAAAAATCATGTGGTGAATCTTTGAGTGATTCTAACATAGGTCCGGTAATGCTTCCTTTTCAACTCTTCTTAAAAAAATGGCTTTTTCGTAAATATTAAATAATCCTTTAGCCGATTTTGTTGAAATTTGGCGGTGTTATTTATGGAAGAAAGAGGCTAATTTAGCCCCTACTAGATTAAAATTATAAGTATACTGGCGTCCCGAGGGCACCTTAACCAATAATTTTGTAAAAAAAAATATGCGCCACTGACTTCTTTTAAACTTTTTTTTTTCGCATTCGGCAACTAAAAATACAACTCTCTTGTGTCTTGAATTATTCTCGTATCTCGCTTCGTTTTCGAGAAAAAAAAACTTTATTGCATGTCTCCGGGACAACATAATAAAAAAAAACAAAACTACCAATTAACAAAAACTAGGTTATACTGGATATTTTTTCCATATTAATAGTTTATTCTAGCCTTAAAAATTGCTATAAACGGTAATGCTAGCTATAAAAAAATTTTGTTTTATTATAATAATTATTAAAAAAATATTTGACACCCTGTATTTTGAAAACGAAGCATTAGCGGACCTATGTTTATATAGACTTTTGGTCTTAGAATCACTCAAGGATTCACCCCTTGAATTTGTTCTCACTTATTCATTTACACCCTGTATAATAAAAAATATGTAGGCTTTTTTGGGTTACTATAATCTTTAAGCGCACAGGAGCGAGGCTAAAATTCAAAATTTGACGTTCTGTATTCTGTAAAGCAAGTCGGAATTAAAAAATCACTCCTTCATGGAAGGAGGGGGCAGCTAAATTTTATTTTAGCAGAGTAACAGAATTATGGAGATATACAGGGTGACATAGAAAAAAGTACATTACATAGTGCCACACCATAGAGGACACTAAAATAAGAAAAAAAGTTCCTATGAACATGGGTCCGCAAGGCCTTCGGTTAAAAGATACGGGGTGTTGAATTGTAATTTTTTTTATTTATTTGCAAAAACAATGATAAATACTTCAACAATTAAATTGTAATGGTATGACGAAAAATATGATTAATTAAAACAAAACATTAAGGTTTTAGAAGATGTTCAAATTGTTGCCCTTGTACTTCAATACATTTTTCAATTCTTCTTCTTAATGATTGACGGCATCTTTGAAATATTCCTGGGTCATTTCGAAATCTATCTGCCGATTCCATAATTCTTATCCATAACTGTGCTTCATTATGTATTTCTACAGCATAAACTTCATTTTTCATAAATCCCCAAAATGAAAAATCGAGGGGATTAAGGTCGGGACTACGAGCTGGCCAGCGTACAGGCCCTCCTCGACCAATCCACTTATTTCCAAATCTCCTGTCCAAATATTCCTTTGCCACTCGAGAAAAGTGAGCTGGCGCCCCATCATGCATGTAATACATTCTTCCAGTAATGACCAATGGGACATCCTCTAATAATGTGTTTAAATCATTCTCCAAGAAATTTCGATACAGTGCACCTGTCAATCGATTGGGAATCGAAATGGACCAATTAAGTAATTGTCGATTATACCTGCCCACACATTAATAGAAAACCCATATTGGTGACTTCGAAATACAGTTTGATGAGGATTTTCATCACTCCAATAGTGAATGTTATGTAGGTTCAGAATACCATCACGACTAAAACCAGCTTCGTAAACAAAATTGATGAAATAATGTTTTGTCTTTGGTTTTGCAACCATTCGCAAAATTGTACACGAGGAAAAAAGTCATGTTGCAATAGTGAATGAATTTTTTGGAAATGGTATGGGCGAAGAAGTTGTTCTTTCAAAATGTGTCTAACTGATTCACGGTTAACGTTTCGCACCGCTGAACTTATTTTCCTGGTGCTTGTTCTCGGATTATTTTCTACCATTGGTAAAACAGTTTCTTCGTTTTGCACAGTGCGACGAGTTCTGCAAACCCCACTATTCACTTTTGGTTTTCTAAAACAGCCATCTTCTCCCAAACGCCTATGCACATCAATCAATGTTCGAACATTAGGAACTTGTTTTAAAGGATATCTTTCTCGATAGATACGTTGAGCTTCGTAAGAATTTGATCTAGCTTCGCCGTAACACATAATCATGTCCCTGTATTCTTCAAAAGTATAGTGAACCATTTTTGAAATCAATTTTGAATCATCAAAGAGAAAACCAATAAAAAACTTAAACAAGAACACAAAATACCTAGTAAGTACCTAATAACAATTATTAAATTAGTTTGACAATTGTCATTATGACACATTATTTCATTGTTTTTGCAAAGGTTACTTTGATGCTTTTTGAATAAGTAATTTGCATGCATTGTCGGCTTTAGATGCATTTGTACTGGAACCATTGCTTCTAGCGACTTGGACAAGGTATACCTTTCGTAAGTATAAAAGATGGGATAACATTTTTTCAGTCGAAAATAACATACACTGTATAGCAAAAAAGTTAGGACCGATTCAGTAGAGATGGAACCCTGTAATGTAGAGCGTATTTGAATTTAGCATGATAAAAAAACTGTATACCACATTTTATCCATTTCTTGCGTCTCTGGCTAAAGATATTCGATAAAAACAAAACAAAAAAAATTACAATTCAACACCTTGTATCTTTTAACCGAAGGCCTTGCGGACCCATGTTCATAGAAACTTTTTTTCTTATTTTAGTGTCCTCTATGGTGTGGCAGTATGTAATGTACTTTTTTCTATGTCACCCTGTATAAAAAATATTCTAAGATCACAAAATTTCAGTTCCTCTTTTCAGAACACTGACATCCACATCTTCACCAGAGAAGATTGGGGTGCCAGACCAGCCAAGCAAATTAAGAAAATGATGAGAACTCCTTCCGTGGTGATAATCAAGCATACAGCTGGAAACAGTTGCCACGATACTGAAGACTGCATCTCACGCGTGCAAGGGCTGCAAGCGTACATAGTTGGCAAGAAGGGGGCTCCCGACATCTGGTACCACTTCATGATTGGCGGAGACGGAAACGTATATGTGGGCAGAGGCTGGGACGTGCAGGGTGAATTCCACGACGACAATATCGACATTTGTTTCCTTGGGAACTACGTCTTTGATAAGCTGTCGCCGAAAATGATTAAAGCAGCTGAAACTCTAATAAAAAGAGGAGTGGAACTGAATAAATTGGCACCTGATTACAAAGTTGTGAATCACAATCAGACCACAAAGACAGATAGTCCTGGCCCAAACATTGTCAGTGAGGTGAAGAAGTGGTTACATTATTACAGTGGACTTATGTATACCTAAGCACGTCAATTTACCTTGTGCTCTGAGACCCCTCAGATGATAAGATTAGGTACCTACGTTCTACAGGGTACTATAAATAATATACTAAAATTTGCAATAATTTGAATAACTTTTATTACAGAAATTTTTCTATGTATGTTTTAGTTTAAAATGTACAAGCAAATATGTTCTGAAATAACTATACAAAAAAAATAACGATTGGAACTCAAGTGCTCAATGAAAAACAGTGGCGGTTGGAGTTATTTTATATTTATTTGTAGTTGTAGTATTTAGTTGTGTTACATTTAAGCGAACAGAGTGATTTATAATGCTGAAGGAAGATGCAAAAAAGTTGATATGATGTTGGTTTACAGCGAATCAGAGAAAATTTCAAGAATAGCTGTGTAAATCGACAAAAATATCCCGATTGATATGTTCCTGACTACAAAACTTTTGCAAGATTTTTTTTGTAACAGCCCTGAGGCGCCAATTCTGAGACACCCTGTACTAAGCTAACTGTACTGTATGACTTTGTATCTAATGTACAGATTTTATTTGTTAATGAAAAAATATCTATCTATATTTAATACATAGATTTATTTGATAGCTGGTGTTTGATGTTCCTCATATTGTTCTTCACAATACTTTTTCGATAGCAATACAGCAATAATAATAATATTGAATGAAATGTTTCGGGGGGAGGGGGTGAGAAAGGCAGGAAATTCCTATTTTTCACAGTTTTGCGTGAATATCTAGTAAACTATGTGGTTTAGCGCAAACGTCATCCTATACGCAAATAATATACATTAAATTCCGAACAAGAATTGTTATATACAGAATTATGGTAAAGTGAACGGTTTCCATGATATCGAGGGATAAAGATTTCTTTGTTTTTATTTCACGTAGTTTTTGTTGAAAAAACTTAAAATAATTACAGTATAAATTAGTAACTGAATAATGTACGTAGAATATATATAGATATATCTATGCATATATAGATACATATTACACCCATAGATTGTTATTTTTTGTCAAAACATAACCTCATAAGTATATGACTGTAAATATGTCCAATACAAGTTAGTAGCCTTAGTTAATTTGTACCCACTTTTTGCCCTCATTCATTATAGCGTTCTGATTTCCATTCGTTCTTTTATGTCAAATCATTCCCATATCTAATTTGTCTTGAGCTTGTAAAAATGAGAAAGTCATTAATAGGAAGCTCGTGTGAAAAACAAGAAAACATATATTAAACAATCCTCATCGTATGCTTCTGCAGAGATGGATGCGTCCAAAACTGCGAGTGTCGAAGAAGTGGTCTCAATTGTTCAAGTATGTGCAGCAATTGCTTAGGACTTGCATGTCTCAATAGAGATACTGTAATCATCGACGACGATTTAAATAATGATTCTCAAGTGGACGAAGAACACGAAGATTTGTTTCCTCTCACCAGCCCGAGTGAACTATTTGGTGCTGACTGATAACGCAATTAATGATTCACCTAAAACTTATAACCTTTTGTATCATTTTGATTTCCCTCCCATTTTTTCAATATAGATTGTTTAATATATTTTCTTGTTTTCCACATGATAGGAAATAGGAAATTCATGACTTTCTCATTTTTACAAGCTAAGGATGATTTGACATAAAAGAACGAATGGAAATCAGAACGCTATAATGAATTAGGGCAAAAAGTGAGTACAAGTTAACTAAGGCTACTAACTTGTATTGGACATATTTACAGTCATATACTTATGAGGTTATGTTGTGACAAAAATCTATGGGTGTAATATGTATCTATATATGCATAGATATATCTATATATATTCTACATACATTATTCAGTTACTAATTTATAATGTAATCATTTCAAGTTTTTTCAACAAAAACTACGTGAAATAAAAACAAAGAAATATTTACCCCTCCGATATCATGAAAACCGTTCACTTTACCATAATTCTGTATATAACAATTCTTGTTCGGAATTTATTGTGTATCATTTGCGTATAGGATGACGTTTGCGCTAAATCTCATAGTTTACTAGATATTCACGCAAAACTGTGAAAAATCAGAATTTCCTGCCCTTTTCACCCCCTCCCCCCGAAGCCCGAAGCTGGTGGTGGTGTAACTTTTTAGTACTAACTCTTAGGAGGGTATGGAATTATTTCGCGCTAGAAAGAACTTTTTTTTGGATGTTTGGGTTTTGGCCCAATTTTACTGTACTATGTGGTCAACAACAGGAGTTGTTTAACAAGGGATCAGTCAAAAGAGCTTTGCTAATGTTTGTCAGAAAAAAAAGGTAGCAGGTGCAATCTCTAGAAAGTTATTTAAAATTAATATTGAGAAAATGCTTGAGGAAGCAAAAATTAAGAGTAGGTACCTACCTAATTTTATTGAAAATTTTAATTTGTCATTGAAGTGATCCTTGATATAGGTATGTACATAATATAGGGGCATGAAGACCGGGGTATTATAACTGGGTACGTACTCAACGCTGGGTACGAGTACTTTTAGTAAATACAACCTCTTTTCGACAATAACAATAAAATTTCAAACAATAAACCTGACGAAGTTTATTACCTATATGTTACTATTTAAAATTTATCATTTCTCTCAATTTCCCTTTTTCATTTTTCTCTGAAATCTTAAAATAGGCCGTTTTGTTTTCCTAAGCGAATATACTTGCAAACTGTCAATAATTATTACTATAATTTGGCATTTGTCTTCCATGGCAAACTATGACCCAAGGAGTAATCCCTCACAAAAAAGACTCAGTTCTGAACGAACGGTTGGAGGGAACATATGTATAAGTAACATATAACATATATGTATACTTCGTTGGAATCGGAAAAATGCCTAGAATTCAATAATCCAAAAATATACAAGGTATTCCATTTAAAAAAAAAGTTAGGTCTGCCACGGCTTTCTAGAACACACTACAAAAGGCCCAATAGCGTCACAAAAACTTTGTATTAATATCTAAAACTTTTGTAAAAAACTTTTTTTCTAAACTCAAAAACTAACAAGTTAGGTCAATTTATAGTGAGCCACCATGTACATACATATACCTATAAATACCGGTATATAAAGAATTGCAAAGGAAACAACTTTTCCTAGTAAGTTTCTTGGATATTTATTTCAACAAAGAAGGCGTTATCTTAAAGTCAAGTCGAATTTGAACTTTTTATGAAATACTTACTTAATTCGTCGAATTATTGACAGATACCTTTGTCTAAGTTCAAATCTAGGGATGACTGTGATTTTTTTATTCCCCCAATTTTCACGAAAAGCATTTAGCATTTTTTTATTTAAAATCTGGCACCAGAGCGTTAATACTTTCATATTTATAGAAAATTTGATCAAAAGGTATACAGGGAGTCCCATTCTACAGGGTGTCAAACTTGAGGAAAATAGGGCTTTTAAAGGCAATTGGCGAGTCAAGTGTACCATGGAATTACCTCAAAACAGTTGAATGATCAACAGGACCACTCAAAGAGTTGGTATGCAAAGATCTAATAAAAAAATGTGCACGTTGTGCCATCATAAAATGCTGAATTTTTTAATTGTTGAAGCCCTACTCAAGTAAAGTTTTAAATAATACAAAAATTATTGCACGTTGACTAAACAAGATATTGACTAAGAGGTTGTAATTTCTACATGGTCATGCCACAAGAAACTGATGTTTACTTCCGTCTAACTACCCTGCATCATTACCTGCTACACGCACCCCTTCACATCAACCCCTTATGTGCTATGAAGGGTGGGTACCTATCAATTATATTATAGGCAGTGAGGGTGTTGAATTTGCAGTCCACTAGTTGTAGTCGTCAATTAAGCAGTGTATAAACAGTAGCTATAGTGTTTGTGCATTTGTTTAAATTGGAAGCTTGGATATCATCATCGCATCATCATGTGCTATAATATGAATAATTGTAAGTAAATTTTCAACACCTAGTTATGTTAAATTTAGTCCTATATTATGTAGGTAATGTAATATTCTGTTATACATTGCTGGAGTCGAGTTTGTTTTAAATATTGATGATTTTGAAACAAAAAATATATGCGTGAGTTTGCAACTCATACTCAACTTTTAGAACAGAAGAAACTGTGTCACAATTTTGAGATTTGGGCACCAAATTACTAGAGAACGACTACTGAAAAGTTCGAATAAAAAATATAAGAATGTTGCCAAATTCAACATGAAAAAGATTTATTCATAGCCACATTGTTTGCTTGTGTCTGATGGACTCTGTCCTTGTCGCCAGTGGCGTAACTAAGGAAGGGTAGGCCCGTGTTCAAAATTCCAGGTGGGCCCCTGTGTTTTTTTATGTTTGAAAGTGGTGTAACAATGATAAACATTGTACAGGATGTCCCATTTTCGATACTTTTGCAAGTTACATTTATATTTTGAAATTCTTACCTCCTAGTAAAAACCCGTGTACGCCACTGAATTCTACATGAAAAAATCTATAATGGTATGAAAAAGTAGGTCAGTGTCCCGAAAACCGCAATTCCCTATTTCTAAAAATAAATGAGATACCTCGCAAAAAGTATCGAAAATGGGACAACCTGTAGGTGCATAGAGAATAATCCAACTTAAACTTTGTATTGACCAACAGTTAAAAATAATGCACATTGCTCACTACAGGTCGAAAAACGCCATTTTATAGGTCAAAATGTTAAATCATCATGTACCTTCTGTACAGGGTGATCCGAACTCGACGCCCCAGGCCTACTGCGGGAACACGAAAACTGAAAATAAAATTTCGAACAGGGGCTCTTAATGGAATGGAATGAAAAACATGGAATTTTTTCTATTCACTAGGATCGTTTTTCCGAAAAGCCATGAAAACAATTTTGATAGTCAGAAATTATTTAAGAGTATGTTAGGGTGCCTTGTGCACCATTAAATTTGTTTGATTGGAGTATTTTTTTAAATTTTTGAATTGTGCTTGTTACTGACTTGTTTGCTATTATAGTTTGTTACAAAAATTATTTTTAATATTCCAGTTCCAAAAATTGAAGGGTGCACAAGACAACCTAACATTCTCCTGACTGTCAATTATAAATTTTGAACGATAAAAGATACAGAAAACCTTTTCCTATAAAAGTTGTTGAGAATGATAAGGATTTTCAATATTTAGGAAAAAAAATGGTATGTTTCTGGGGGAAAATATTGATGACGTCACATCGGCGATTTCCCCAAACAACAAAAAAGCTAATTTTCGGTCAGTATGTCCTATTTAAGAACCCCTGTTCGAAATTTTATTGCAAATTTTCGTGTTTCCACAGTAGGCCTGGGGCGTCGAGTTTCGATCATCCTGTAGGTACTTTTCCTCTTAAGTTATTATACATTTTTTGTACTACCCTTGCATTTTTATTGTTGCGAAATTTCAATCGCCCTCTATGTAACCGATAAAAGATTCTGACTTGTCGGTTATTACGCAGCATCGCATCAATCGGCTCGAATCGGAAAAATCGAAATTTATGCGCCCTGTAGTGTAGGTATGAATCTTGATGGCGGTGGGCCCCTAGCAGCTCTGGGCCCGTGTTCACCGCACACTCTGAACACCCTGTAGTTACGCCACTGCTTGCCGCCACAAATAAGTGCAAGCAGCTGAGAGATTTCAGTAGCTCTTAATTAAGAAAAATAAACCAAAAACCAAAAATATAAGTAGGGCCATATATAAATATCATATTTAAAATTTGGCCTGACTGTTGTATAGGTATATTTATCCAAACCGATTTCAAAGATATACTTGTGACATGCAATAAAAGAGATTATTTTTGACTTTCCCAGTGATATTTAGTATGCAGGATTTAGAAGTGCGGATTACGTAGGTAGGTACCGATAAGTTATTAACTCTTAAGTCAACCCTAGAGTAAAGCCCACTCGCCAAGGGTAGGAAATAAAATGCAAATCAATTGGCAATGACCTTTTAGTCGATAGACACAGGTAGGTACCTATACATTATCTCAATAAATAAACTTGTAAATAGTAATAATTTTGGAAATATAATAATCTAAATTTACTTGAGTCACATTTTTTGCGTCTGGAATATGCTTCTGATGGCAAACATTATGCAAAATAAGGATTATTGCGCATATTTTCTATTATGATAGTAGATAAAATAAACAAATAATGGTGTAGTTCCAAATACATTTATCTAGAGTGACTAAAAAGATCTCCAGAAATAGGTACCTACAGATTTCTACAATATTAGGTGATCCTTTATATTTTTGAATAATTATTGAATAAATAAATAATGCGCCATCATATTCTGAGATTAGGCAATGTTGGCACCATAAAAGAGATATTTGAAAGTAACGAGTTTGATTTAAACGACCTTCTACATAATCTTGTAGAAAAAATAAACTAATAGGTACTAAGTAAAGCAAATAATAGAAAACCTATACCTAATCTTCCAACAGAAAACTTGATAATTTCTCAATGGACTTACTCTATGACTATTCAAAATATCGATATAATGCGCACGATGATTTAAAAATTGTATACAATTCAGTATACAAACAAAAATGCACGAAACTTATTTAGGTACAATACTTTTTGGAGTTAACATCAGATATTTTGGGGTGCATTTTGGCAACTTCAACGCAAATGGTTGATTTTGTCGATATGAGACAAGTATACACATTTATTGCAAAATAAAAAGATACACTAAAATGATGCACCTGCAGGACCTCAACAAAGTTACGAGTTAAAAAACTATGCAAAAACAGCGCAAGTGGCGCCCTCTGAACACAACAGTGTCATATTTTAGTTCAGACCCTTGATTATTTTGAGAATATGACAATCAACTTCTAAAAAAAGAAATTCAACACCCTGTATTTCAGTCAACAAGCTCTAAGAGAAAAAATGTTATACACGACAAACTCACATTTTTTTAGCACGATGTCCCAGCAGACGGATTTTTTAAGCATAAATGGGACACCCTGTATTTTAATTATACAGCGTGAGTCGAGCTAAAATTATTTTTCCAAAAATATGGTGTAAACCAAGAAATATGTACTCAATAAAAATTAATTATGTTGAGCAGACCCCCAGAACGCTCTTACTCAGTACAAGAAATACAAAACCTGTATTTGACGGACCTGTGTTGATATGAAATTGTCCATTTAAAATGTTCTATCCAACTTTAAAAGTCCTGCCACAAAAAAAGTTACTCTCCCGGTATACCATAAAAAACAAACAGAGACCCAAATCATGGACCCAAATAACCTCACACTTATGGCATAATAGAGATCATCGTAAAAAAAATAATACCGTATTTATTAGGTATACAGTAGATGCTAGTCGATTTAGACCAGGTCCTGGATAAGGAATCCTGGTCACCAGGATTCCTTATCTAAGGTATTACTATATAGTAGTACTAACTTTTTTTTATTCAGCTCACTATAGGGCTACATAATACTACAAATACCTACTGGCGGCACATATTTCTTCATAATATACAGGATGTAACTGAACTGATGGTCAAAAATGAAACCCCATATTCTTGGAGTCAAAATAAGGGCACTTCTTCCTATATTTTTAGACCAGGTCCTGGATAAGGAATCCTGGTCACCAGGATTCCTTATCTAAGGTATTACTATATAGTAGTACTAACTTTTTTTATTCAGCTCACTATAGGGCTACATAATACTACAAATACCTACTGGCGGCACATATTTCTTCATAATATACAGGATGTAACTGAACTGATGGTCAAAAATGAAACCCCATATTCTTGGAGTCAAAATAAGGGCACTTCTTCCTATATTTTTAGACCAGGTCCTGGATAAGGAATCCTGGTCACCAGGATTCCTTATCTAAGGTATTACTATATAGTAGTACTAACTTTTTTTATTCAGCTCACTATAGGGCTACATAATACTACAAATACCTACTGGCGGCACATATTTCTTCATAATATACAGGATGTAACTGAACTGATGGTCAAAAATGAAACCCCATATTCTTGGAGTCAAAATAAGGGCACTTCTTCCTATATTTTTAGACCAGGTCCTGGATAAGGAATCCTGGTCACCAGGATTCCTTATCTAAGGTATTACTATATAGTAGTACTAACTTTTTTTATTCAGCTCACTATAGGGCTACATAATACTACAAATACCTACTGGCGGCACATATTTCTTCATAATATACAGGATGTAACTGAACTGATGGTCAAAAATGAAACCCCATATTCTTGGAGTCAAAATAAGGGCACTTCTTCCTATATTTTTAGACCAGGTCCTGGATAAGGAATCCTGGTCACCAGGATTCCTTATCTAAGGTATTACTATATAGTAGTACTAACTTTTTTTTATTCAGCTCACTATAGGGCTACATAATACTACAAATACCTACTGGCGGCACATATTTCTTCATAATATACAGGATGTAACTGAACTGATGGTCAAAAATGAAACCCCATATTCTTGGAGTCAAAATAAGGGCACTTCTTCCTATATTTTTAGACCAGGTCCTGGATAAGGAATCCTGGTCACCAGGATTCCTTATCTAAGGTATTACTATATAGTAGTACTAACTTTTTTTTATTCAGCTCACTATAGGGCTACATAATACTACAAATACCTACTGGCGGCACATATTTCTTCATAATATACAGGATGTAACTGAACTGATGGTCAAAAATGAAACCCCATATTCTTGGAGTCAAAATAAGGGCACTTCTTCCTATATTTTTAGACCAGGTCCTGGATAAGGAATCCTGGTCACCAGGATTCCTTATCTAAGGTATTACTATATAGTAGTACTAACTTTTTTTTATTCAGCTCACTATAGGGCTACATAATACTACAAATACCTACTGGCGGCACATATTTCTTCATAATATACAGGATGTAACTGAACTGATGGTCAAAAATGAAACCCCATATTCTTGGAGTCAAAATAAGGGCACTTCTTCCTATATTTTTAGACCAGGTCCTGGATAAGGAATCCTGGTCACCAGGATTCCTTATCTAAGGTATTACTATATAGTAGTACTAACTTTTTTTTATTCAGCTCACTATAGGGCTACATAATACTACAAATACCTACTGGCGGCACATATTTCTTCATAATATACAGGATGTAACTGAACTGATGGTCAAAAATGAAACCCCATATTCTTGGAGTCAAAATAAGGGCACTTCTTCCTATATTTTTAGACCAGGTCCTGGATAAGGAATCCTGGTCACCAGGATTCCTTATCTAAGGTATTACTATATAGTAGTACTAACTTTTTTTTATTCAGCTCACTATAGGGCTACATAATACTACAAATACCTACTGGCGGCACATATTTCTTCATAATATACAGGATGTAACTGAACTGATGGTCAAAAATGAAACCCCATATTCTTGGAGTCAAAATAAGGGCACTTCTTCCTATATTTTTAGACCAGGTCCTGGATAAGGAATCCTGGTCACCAGGATTCCTTATCTAAGGTATTACTATATAGTAGTACTAACTTTTTTTATTCAGCTCACTATAGGGCTACATAATACTACAAATACCTACTGGCGGCACATATTTCTTCATAATATACAGGATGTAACTGAACTGATGGTCAAAAATGAAACCCCATATTCTTGGAGTCAAAATAAGGGCACTTCTTCCTATATTTTTAGACCAGGTCCTGGATAAGGAATCCTGGTCACCAGGATTCCTTATCTAAGGTATTACTATATAGTAGTACTAACTTTTTTTATTCAGCTCACTATAGGGCTACATAATACTACAAATACCTACTGGCGGCACATATTTCTTCATAATATACAGGATGTAACTGAACTGATGGTCAAAAATGAAACCCCATATTCTTGGAGTCAAAATAAGGGCACTTCTTCCTATATTTTTAGACCAGGTCCTGGATAAGGAATCCTGGTCACCAGGATTCCTTATCTAAGGTATTACTATATAGTAGTACTAACTTTTTTTATTCAGCTCACTATAGGGCTACATAATACTACAAATACCTACTGGCGGCACATATTTCTTCATAATATACAGGATGTAACTGAACTGATGGTCAAAAATGAAACCCCATATTCTTGGAGTCAAAATAAGGGCACTTCTTCCTATATTTTTAGACCAGGTCCTGGATAAGGAATCCTGGTCACCAGGATTCCTTATCTAAGGTATTACTATATAGTAGTACTAACTTTTTTTTATTCAGCTCACTATAGGGCTACATAATACTACAAATACCTACTGGCGGCACATATTTCTTCATAATATACAGGATGTAACTGAACTGATGGTCAAAAATGAAACCCCATATTCTTGGAGTCAAAATAAGGGCACTTCTTCCTATATTTTTAGACCAGGTCCTGGATAAGGAATCCTGGTCACCAGGATTCCTTATCTAAGGTATTACTATATAGTAGTACTAACTTTTTTTATTCAGCTCACTATAGGGCTACATAATACTACAAATACCTACTGGCGGCACATATTTCTTCATAATATACAGGATGTAACTGAACTGATGGTCAAAAATGAAACCCCATATTCTTGGAGTCAAAATAAGGGCACTTCTTCCTATATTTTTAGACCAGGTCCTGGATAAGGAATCCTGGTCACCAGGATTCCTTATCTAAGGTATTACTATATAGTAGTACTAACTTTTTTTTATTCAGCTCACTATAGGGCTACATAATACTACAAATACCTACTGGCGGCACATATTTCTTCATAATATACAGGATGTAACTGAACTGATGGTCAAAAATGAAACCCCATATTCTTGGAGTCAAAATAAGGGCACTTCT
The DNA here is from genome assembly GCA_963920635.1 of Pseudeuparius sepicola. Lineage (NCBI taxonomy): Eukaryota > Metazoa > Arthropoda > Insecta > Coleoptera > Anthribidae > Pseudeuparius > Pseudeuparius sepicola. The sequence continues at coordinate 8,401,508 of OY987306.1, forward strand.
TCCTATATTTTTAGACCAGGTCCTGGATAAGGAATCCTGGTCACCAGGATTCCTTATCTAAGGTATTACTATATAGTAGTACTAACTTTTTTTATTCAGCTCACTATAGGGCTACATAATACTACAAATACCTACTGGCGGCACATATTTCTTCATAATATACAGGATGTAACTGAACTGATGGTCAAAAATGAAACCCCATATTCTTGGAGTCAAAATAAGGGCACTTCTTCCTATATTTTTAGACCAGGTCCTGGATAAGGAATCCTGGTCACCAGGATTCCTTATCTAAGGTATTACTATATAGTAGTACTAACTTTTTTTTATTCAGCTCACTATAGGGCTACATAATACTACAAATACCTACTGGCGGCACATATTTCTTCATAATATACAGGATGTAACTGAACTGATGGTCAAAAATGAAACCCCATATTCTTGGAGTCAAAATAAGGGCACTTCTTCCTATATTTTTAGACCAGGTCCTGGATAAGGAATCCTGGTCACCAGGATTCCTTATCTAAGGTATTACTATATAGTAGTACTAACTTTTTTTTATTCAGCTCACTATAGGGCTACATAATACTACAAATACCTACTGGCGGCACATATTTCTTCATAATATACAGGATGTAACTGAACTGATGGTCAAAAATGAAACCCCATATTCTTGGAGTCAAAATAAGGGCACTTCTTCCTATATTTTTAGACCAGGTCCTGGATAAGGAATCCTGGTCACCAGGATTCCTTATCTAAGGTATTACTATATAGTAGTACTAACTTTTTTTATTCAGCTCACTATAGGGCTACATAATACTACAAATACCTACTGGCGGCACATATTTCTTCATAATATACAGGATGTAACTGAACTGATGGTCAAAAATGAAACCCCATATTCTTGGAGTCAAAATAAGGGCACTTCTTCCTATATTTTTAGACCAGGTCCTGGATAAGGAATCCTGGTCACCAGGATTCCTTATCTAAGGTATTACTATATAGTAGTACTAACTTTTTTTATTCAGCTCACTATAGGGCTACATAATACTACAAATACCTACTGGCGGCACATATTTCTTCATAATATACAGGATGTAACTGAACTGATGGTCAAAAATGAAACCCCATATTCTTGGAGTCAAAATAAGGGCACTTCTTCCTATATTTTTAGACCAGGTCCTGGATAAGGAATCCTGGTCACCAGGATTCCTTATCTAAGGTATTACTATATAGTAGTACTAACTTTTTTTATTCAGCTCACTATAGGGCTACATAATACTACAAATACCTACTGGCGGCACATATTTCTTCATAATATACAGGATGTAACTGAACTGATGGTCAAAAATGAAACCCCATATTCTTGGAGTCAAAATAAGGGCACTTCTTCCTATATTTTTAGACCAGGTCCTGGATAAGGAATCCTGGTCACCAGGATTCCTTATCTAAGGTATTACTATATAGTAGTACTAACTTTTTTTATTCAGCTCACTATAGGGCTACATAATACTACAAATACCTACTGGCGGCACATATTTCTTCATAATATACAGGATGTAACTGAACTGATGGTCAAAAATGAAACCCCATATTCTTGGAGTCAAAATAAGGGCACTTCTTCCTATATTTTTAGACCAGGTCCTGGATAAGGAATCCTGGTCACCAGGATTCCTTATCTAAGGTATTACTATATAGTAGTACTAACTTTTTTTATTCAGCTCACTATAGGGCTACATAATACTACAAATACCTACTGGCGGCACATATTTCTTCATAATATACAGGATGTAACTGAACTGATGGTCAAAAATGAAACCCCATATTCTTGGAGTCAAAATAAGGGCACTTCTTCCTATATTTTTAGACCAGGTCCTGGATAAGGAATCCTGGTCACCAGGATTCCTTATCTAAGGTATTACTATATAGTAGTACTAACTTTTTTTATTCAGCTCACTATAGGGCTACATAATACTACAAATACCTACTGGCGGCACATATTTCTTCATAATATACAGGATGTAACTGAACTGATGGTCAAAAATGAAACCCCATATTCTTGGAGTCAAAATAAGGGCACTTCTTCCTATATTTTTAGACCAGGTCCTGGATAAGGAATCCTGGTCACCAGGATTCCTTATCTAAGGTATTACTATACAGGGTGTCCGGAAATAAATGCACCAACTCGAAAAATTAAAAAGAAAAATGGAAAATATGACGAAAAGTTCATATGAACATGGGTCCGCAGATGTTTGGTTTTCGAGATGCAGGGTGTTGAAATTTAAATTTTATTTTCGATTTTTTTAAATAACTTTTTGAGACGACAAAATTTTCGTGCAAAATTTGGTAGTCGGGGTTTTTTTGGGATAAGAAATCATAATTTGGTATTATTTTTGGTGCAATACGTAGAGGGCGCTGCGTACGCTATCATTATTTAATTTAATTTGCCCTAACTTTTTTGACAGTAAACTTTTACGACATTTTGTGAATGTATCCTCTTCTTACACGTTTTCTAAGCAAAAAAGGTATACTTGGTGCATAACGCCAAAGGGGACCGTTTTCGAGAAATTTTCAAATTTCTGCATCGATGCAGGTGCCATATCGACACTCGTATGCAATTAAATTCTAGGCGTTAATCATAGGTGCCTGGCGTTCACAATAAACAAACACATTTAAATTTACGCCAAAAGGTGAACAAACAAAATTGCTACATTAATTCGGTTAGAATCATCGGAAGATGGCATTATCATACCATGTTTCATGTCCCCAGTCTAAACTCGGAAACTTACCTGCATTTCATAGAAAATTGCAAACAAGAAACCATGAATGTTACAAATTATTTTCATGAAACTTTTATTAAGAGTTCGATTCTTACAATTGAATTTTATTAGGTAAGTGAAATTAACCAATTTCGTAAAACGTGTTCAAAGTGGGAACCGTTTTGTTGAACACAAACCCGCAGACGTTTTACAAAATTTTGACGTATTTTCCAATGAATGTTGGGTATCTGTTTAATATCTTCAGCCGCGGCAAGGATTCGTTGTTGTAAGTGATCGCGATTTCTAATTGGCACGGCATAGACGCGATCCTTCATGGCCCCCCAGAAAGAAAAGTCCATAGCGTTTAAGTCCGGAGAACGGGGAGGCCATGCTGCGTTGGGGGAATTGTTACCAATCCAACGTCTTGGATAATTTTCATTCAGCCATTCGGTTACGATCCGCCCTCGGTGTGGTGGGGCACCATCATGCATAAACCATAAACTCTGTCTAATATCGAGGGGAATATCTTCCATAAGAATTGGTAGTTCATGTTCCAAAAGATACCGGTAAGTTTCAGCATTTAACCGAGGGGGCAAGAAATGTGGACCAATGATGTAATCTCCGACGATTCCAGCCCAGCAATTGACTGAACATCTATCTTGCGAACGAGTCTGCCTTACGACGTGTGGATTTACCATGGCCCAGTAATGAAGGTTGTGTAGATTCAGTACACCATCTTTTGTAAAACAGGCCTCATCAGTAAAGAGCAATCGGTTTACAAAATCCGGATTTTGGTTATAACGTTGAAGAGCCCATAAGCAGAAATTTCTTCTTCGTGGTAAATCCTCTGGTTTAAGTTCCTGTACTTTTTGAACACTAAAAGGATGCAGTAATTGCAGTTTAATAAAACTGTGGACTTGCATTTTAGGAATTCCAAGTTGCAGTGATGCCCGTCTTATGCTTATTTCGGGGTTTTCGTCAAATAAATCCAAAATATTTTCTTCTTGTTGCACTGTTAACAAACGACGTCTTCCTGCATTAGATTTTGTTACATTTACAGAACCCGTTTCCATAAGTTGCCGGTGCACACGTGAAAACATTGAATGATATGGAAGTATTCGTTAGGGAAATCGGTCAGAGCACAGTCTCCGCGCGAGACGTGAATTTCCACGGGCCTCTCCATACATCAGGTGCATTTGAACCTTTTCTTGCATGGATAATATCACCGTTTTTCGAGAAAAAAGTAGAAAAGATAATCTAACAACAACAAATTAATTAAACTGTCAAAAAATAAATGTGTTTGTTTATTGCGAACGCCAGGCACCTATGATTAACGCCTAGAATTTAATTGCATACGAGTGTCGATATGCACCTGCATCGATGCAGAAATTTGAAAATTTCTCGAAAACGGTCACCTTTGGCGTTATGCACCAAGTATACCTTTTTTGCTTAGAAAACGTGTGGGAAGAGGATACTTTCACAAAATGTCGTAAAAGTTTACTGTCAAAAAAGTTAGGGCAAATTAAATTAAATAATGAGAGCGTACGCAGCGCCCTCTACGTATTGCACCAAAAATAATACCAAATTATGATTTCTCATCCCAAAAAAACCCCGACTATCAAATTTTGCACGAAAATTTTGTCGTCTCAAAAAGTTATTTAAAAAAATCGAAAATAAAATTTAAATTTCAACACCCTGCATCTCGAAAACCAAACATCTGCGGACCCATGTTCATATGAACTTTTCGTCATATTTTCCATTTTTCTTTTTAATTTTTCAAGTTGGTGCATTTATTTCCGGACACCCTGTATAGTAGTACTAACTTTTTTTATTCAGCTCACTATAGGGCTACATAATACTACAAATACCTACTGGCGGCACATATTTCTTCATAATATACAGGATGTAACTGAACTGATGGTCAAAAATGAAACCCCATATTCTTGGAGTCAAAATAAGGGCACTTCTTCCTATATTTTTAGACCAGGTCCTGGATAAGGAATCCTGGTCACCAGGATTCCTTATCTAAGGTATTACTATATAGTAGTACTAACTTTTTTTATTCAGCTCACTATAGGGCTACATAATACTACAAATACCTACTGGCGGCACATATTTCTTCATAATATACAGGATGTAACTGAACTGATGGTCAAAAATGAAACCCCATATTCTTGGAGTCAAAATAAGGGCACTTCTTCCTATATTTTTAGACCAGGTCCTGGATAAGGAATCCTGGTCACCAGGATTCCTTATCTAAGGTATTACTATATAGTAGTACTAACTTTTTTTTATTCAGCTCACTATAGGGCTACATAATACTACAAATACCTACTGGCGGCACATATTTCTTCATAATATACAGGATGTAACTGAACTGATGGTCAAAAATGAAACCCCATATTCTTGGAGTCAAAATAAGGGCACTTCTTCCTATATTTTTAGACCAGGTCCTGGATAAGGAATCCTGGTCACCAGGATTCCTTATCTAAGGTATTACTATATAGTAGTACTAACTTTTTTTATTCAGCTCACTATAGGGCTACATAATACTACAAATACCTACTGGCGGCACATATTTCTTCATAATATACAGGATGTAACTGAACTGATGGTCAAAAATGAAACCCCATATTCTTGGAGTCAAAATAAGGGCACTTCTTCCTATATTTTTAGACCAGGTCCTGGATAAGGAATCCTGGTCACCAGGATTCCTTATCTAAGGTATTACTATATAGTAGTACTAACTTTTTTTTATTCAGCTCACTATAGGGCTACATAATACTACAAATACCTACTGGCGGCACATATTTCTTCATAATATACAGGATGTAACTGAACTGATGGTCAAAAATGAAACCCCATATTCTTGGAGTCAAAATAAGGGCACTTCTTCCTATATTTTTTCTCCTACGGGCCATAGTTTTTTTTTATACAGAGCGTAGAAGTTTATAGAAAAATATACATATTTCTTAGTATCTCTAGAAATATACGAGATATTTTCTTCAAACTTGGCGTGTCACATGAGCGGATGAGCTGTCAAACTTAAGGTTGATATGAAGCTTCTGAGGCCCCCAGTTGCGGAGATACAGGGTGTTACTAACATTAATTAGTTCTGAAAAATATGAATACCCTGTATAATCGCATTTTTAAAATTTGTTTTGACTGGTAAATCCAGTGGTAAACAAAAAGTATCTCTTCGTATTTTTTCATATTCTCAGCCTTTCTAATTATTTTTGAAGAACGCCAATGCTGCAATAAACAAATTTGTTTTCTGTCGTTGACAACAAAATTTCTAAGCTTGACATAGTAGCATCGGTAGAGGAAACAGCTCAAGCATTACCCGAGGAATTAGGTCAAGAATTTAGAGTCAGGTCAAAAATAATCTTAGAAAAAGATTTTAAACCAAAGCCAAATATTTCAAAGGAAGAAAAAGTATATAGCAATTAGATCACTTAAATCAGATAGGATAATTAAAACGTTACCAGCAGATAAGGGAAATGCAACTGTTATTTTAGAAAAAACTGTGTATGATAATAAATTAAATGATTTATTAAATGAAGGAACTTACAAGAGGAAAAAAAAAGACCCTACAACTTCAATAGAAACTAAAATATACAAAACACTGTATAAATACCGTGAACAAAAAATGACACAGAGACAAAGGACACTCTTAACTCCGCATCATTCAAAACCTCCACACTTATACGGATTACCAAAAATACACAAAACTAACACTCCTCTTCGCCCCATTGTAAGTTCAATAAATTCTCCATGCGTCATTCGTTAGCAAAATATTTACTTAAAATTGTTAATCCGTTAGTGGGAAACTCAAATTCATTTATCAGAAACAGTAATCATTTTTTGGAAAAAATTAGGGAACATCAATTTCCGGATAATTATATATTAGCTAGCTTTGATGTGGTTAGTCTTTTTACAAATGTCCCTGTTGACAAATCATTGAACATTTTAGCAGAAAGTTAGAAAATGATCAGACTTTAGTAGAAAGGACGAATTTGAATATAGATGCAATATTAGAACTAACAACACTATGTGTTAAAATCACTTATTTTCAACTAGGAAATGAATTTTACCAGCAGGAATTTGGAATGGCTATGGGGTCTCCTTTATCACCATTCATTTTAATTTATTCAAGGAAGATTTTGAACAAAATGAATTGACTAGATATGTTCACCAACCTAATGTTTGGTGGAGATATGTAGATGACATTATTATATGGGAACATGGAGTAGATGATTTAAATTCATTATTAAATTTTCTAAACTCACAAGAACCTTCTATTAAGTTTACCTTAGAAATTGAAAATAATAATCAATTACCTTTCTTAGATGTTTCTATACTGAAATCAGATAGTATAGAAACTAGTGTCTATAGAAAACCAACACATACTAATAGATATCTCCATTTCAACTCCAATCATCACATTAGTGTTAAGAAAGGAGTAATTAAAAGTTTGTATGACAGGGCTAGAACGATTTGTTCTAATAACACAAAATTTGAGGAGAAAATTAAACATATAAAATATGTTCTTGAGAAGAATAGTTATCCTATTGAAATTGTTGAGCAAGTCTTTCAGGATTGCCAACAAAATAACAATGCTAATAGAATTAGAGAAATAAATCTGGTGGACCGACCAGTAAATTTCATTATTCCTTATATTCCCGGACTATCAGATAAGCTAAAACGCATAGGCAATCGTTTTAATGTCAGAACAATATTTAAAACTAAAAATACCTACGCTAAGATCGATGCTAGTTAAAACGAAACCATTTAATGGGGTACAAAGTTCAAAAAATTGCATTTATAAAATTCGTTGTGAATGTGGAAAGTTCTATGTTGGGGAGACTTGTAGGCCATTTAACGTTCGTTCAAAAGAACATAAAAATTATATCAGGCAAAATCAAATTTCTAAGTCAAAAATATGTGAACATTACTTTAATAACAATCATAGGATATTGTGGGATAGTTCTAAACCAATTCTCAAAGAAGAAGTAGGAAATAGACGAGAAATTAAAGAATCTGCATTTATTCTAGGAAATACGGATAACTGTGTTGCTGAATGTTCAGTGGAATTCAGTAAAATATTATTGCCACTTATTCAAAGAGAAATCAGTATAGATAATTAGATAGAACACAGGGTAAAATATCAGGCAGGTGGCTAGGCTATTGTTTCTGTTGTCGTGATATTTTAACCTGAAATTTATTAATCTGTCACTTCACTTTGACGTGGCATGATCTTTGAGAAAGGAGGAAGATTTATTCTCCGAAAGCTCAGAAAACAAATTTGTTGAAGTTATTTTTTGAGTTACACGTTTAAAGTTTCGTTCATTCACTGTTAATTATTTATGAATTTTCCAGGCAACTTGAAAAAGTTGTCTTTGGATCAGTTTGGTGGCGAAAAACCCAATTAAAAATTAAATGTGAAATAGTTTATAAAATTTCTCACATTCAGTAAGCCATTTAAATTTTTGTAACATAGATAAACATTATTTTACACATTTGTCATGTAATAGGTACGATTTGAGACTATTTTTAATGTCACAATGTCGTACGTTACCACGCTAGTGTTTTTTTAAATTCATTACAGCACTAATACGCATTTCTTGATGTCAAAAGCTAGATTTTGAAAAATTTGCAATTTTGTAAATACCCTGCCATGGACTCCAAACAAGATTGCCGAATAATACGCAAAATGCATTATAAACATCCTTTTTGAAAATAGACTTAAATCTTGACTTACCTACCTTTTTTAAATATCCAACTTTAGATGCTACCTTATACACCACTTTTCCTACTGTACATCAAATTTACTACATCTAGTTTTATGCCACCAATTTAAATTAGTAAATTTCTTAATATGTTTTTTGTTGCCTAATATGCCGAATATGCTTTATTTTTAAAAATATTTAAATTTAAATCATGATTTATGTAAATTATTGCAATATCAACGACTCATCAACTCTTTATTGATAAAACTTTTTGCTTGTTTAGAAACTACCATTCACCATGAGAATCTTTAATTTTGTTGTACAGGGTTGAAGAAATGTTATTTTGTATTTTTTGCCCATCCTGTACAACAAAATTTAAATTTCTCATGGTGCGAGTCGTATTTTCTGATGAACAAGCAAAAACATTACAAGAATGACTTTTTATCTTGCAAAATGAGGCATAGATATTTACTCCGGTCATTGAGTAAAAGAATATATATTTTATAAATATAATTTTCTTTTACTCAATGCTCCGGTTTACTCTTACCATTGGGTAAAAGAATATTATTATTCTTTTACTCAATGCTCTTACGCAAAATAACATTTTTGTATTTTTTACTTACCCCTGTTCAACAAAATTTAAGTTTCTCATCGTGAATGGTATTTTCTGAAAAAGAAAAAATCTTTACCAAGAATTACTTTTTTTCGAATCACTTTATGGTCCACACTTTATGATTTATGGTCCATTTGTCCTCGTATAAACCCCATCCGCGGACGCATTCTGTATAATTGTATATATTGAAAACAAACGAGGCCTTAAAATGCTTCCTTGAGGCACTCCTACATCACTAATTTCTTTGCTTGAAAAAACTTTGTCAATTTTGAAAATTTGGAATCTACGCAAGTAGTAGATAATAATATAATTTTGGGATGTAGTGGGGAGACCTTTGCACATTGTAATAATTAAGGCGTTAGTTGAAGCAAAACTAATGTGTGGGTTTGCTTGCAGCTGGACTTCCAAAAATTTGTCTCGCCCTCCGGGTTGTAGCCATCTTGTTGACTGCGGCAAGATGTGCTGATACAGCTGGACTGCCGGACCAGAGGTGGCAACCTTTCAGCGACAACGAGCTGCTGACCAAGAGGTCCCTGAATAAGACGACCCACGATTCTGAGGTGAACCCTTCTAAGTCGGGTAAGGTCCCATGTTGTTCTGGTTTACACATTATTCCCGTCCTCTTTCAACCCCACCGAAGAACATAATGTTCATAATTTGAAGATGCCCCTTTGTACTTTGAAATTACTTGAACATCCACATCTACAATAGTCTGTTCTTGTTGTTACGAGTTTTTTTTATTGAACTTGATTTTTTTCAGTTGCTATTAGGATATATGACAGCAGTTTTTCTTCCTCAGATGTTGAAATGCAAATAAGAAATGACGACCACCGCGTGAATGTTAGTCCAACCAAGAACTCGAATGGACAAAGAAGAAACAATCATAGTGTTAGAAAAAGGTAAGCAAGGAGTTATTAATATCAATCTCCATTTGTTGAAAATTTTTTTCCAACGCTAGGATTGACGTCCCATCATCAAGTTCGCGACACAGGCGACTGCCTCGAGCTGCTACTGCATTCAAAGAACGCTTGTGGGATGATGGAATAGTTCCTTATGAAATAGACGACAAATATAGCGAAATCAGAAAGGCGCTGGTCAAGCAAGCCATGAGACACTGGGAGAACTACACTTGCATCAAATTTGTCGAGAAAGAACCGCAACATGCCGACTATATATTTTTTACTGAGAACACTTGTGGGTATGTACCGAATACCTAATAGTAGATATATTTTTTCCAACATTTTGTTGCCAGTTCTTTACTTGTCTTTTCTCAGCTTCGTTTGTCTTTCATCAAGTGTTATAAAACATTCATCATTCTTGTTTTCAGTTGCTGTTCTTACGTTGGAAAGAAGGGTGCAGGAGTTCAAGCTTTAAGCATAGGAGGCAAATGCGAAAAATTTGGTATTGTAGTCCACGAAATAGGTCATGTCCTTGGCTACTACCATGAACACACCAGACCTGATAGGGACAGTTATGTTAAAATCATCAAAGAAAACATTATCAAAGGTGTGAACCTCGATATTAAAGTTAATGTACCTATTGGATTCTATCTATCTTTTGTTTTAGGACAAGAAGGAAATTTTCATAAACTCGCAACAGAACAAGTGAACACACTCGGTCAGAAATACGACTACGATTCTGTGATGCACTATGCCAAAAACACGTACTCTAAAACTTTCTATTCAGATACAATTATTCCACTCGATCGCTTGCCAAGAGTTTATGAAATTGGCCAAAGAGTACAATTGAGTGCTGGGGATATTACCAAAACTAATTTGCTCTACAACTGTCCAAGTAAGTTTCTCGAAATATTTCCATTGTGCTTTTAATAATTGAAATCTATTTTTTTAGAGTGCGGGAAAACGTTTCAAATAGCTTCATCTAACTTCTCTACCCCAGACTTCGCAGACTCAACAGATTCGGAAGTACATTGCGAATGGAGGATATCAGCTACACACGGAGAAAAAATAATTTTAAATATAATCGATATGGACATTAGGAAGTCGACAAATTGTGAAACGGACTCCTTGGAAATAAGAGACGGTTACTGGGACAAGTCAACCCTACTGGGATTGTTTTGTGGAACTGGAGGGTTTAGGACCATGGTTTCTACTGGAAATAGAATGACGGTCACGTACAGGTCGAAAAATCCGAAAGGATTCAAAGGATTTCGGGCAGCTTATGAAGGTAATTAGTGTTATATCTTACATTTTGTACAGAGCGAGTTTTTTTATGATCAGTATGGAGATCTCGGAAACTAGCGGAGGTAGAAGGAAGGTTAAATGGGGAAAGAATTGCAGGTTTGTGGGCCCAATTTAACGCTCCTTGTGGATTTTTGAAAAAGTCATGGCTTACTTGTCATGGATATCTTGAAAAAACGGAATTTTGGCGATTTATTCGAATCCGTCTAGCCTCGTTGTTTCTGACTTTAGATAAAATGTGTAAATACCAGAGTTGGATGGATTTGTGTCCCCAATGCGGTTATCGTGTCTTACTTTCTGTGACAGCTGTCCTTTTCGAGATATAGATATAAACTAGCGATTTTGCTCAAAAGCAATCTCATCAGTCCTATTAAAGACGATATTTTTTGGGAAATCTTCTAAAATTTAATGTTTATGTTTTTTTGGTTAGAGTTAAAAAGTAACATCGATATTTTTCAAATATTAAAATATATATTTTCCATTTTTTAACGTTTGAACGGTAATCTAGGAAGGAAATTTGATAGTTTAGAGGTAATCTGTCTACTCCCAGTTTTTCTGTGTCATCTGGAAATGTATTTTGTTTTTTACAGTAATATATTTTATGGTTTTGTTTGATTTTCTTCTTGATTTCTCAAAAACTACATCATTGAATAATTTTTTTTATTGACCAGTGCAAACTCCTAAACAATGTCACATTCCTACTCCACAATATTTCTCTGGTCTTCATTCCCTCATCTTTTCCTATTGGTAGTGGGGTATATTAAGTAGGTAGGTATAGTATTTCTAAAGTCACTTGAAACAGCATAAAAAACTTTAATTGGCGTCACAAAAAAGGATATAGGACATAAGCGTCACGCAGTTTTAAAAAATATACATATTCTAGAAGCAACATAATATTTCACTTTTACGGTTTTTTAAAGGTTGTCCTAAAACACATCGTAAAGGTTAATGCACCATATAATATTGTCAAAACGTCTCTAAAAAGCCATATCGATTACAACTATTTACGCAAGTATATCTTAAAATCTGTGAAATTATCGCACGCCTATCCACCGCATTTCGCTATACAAGTGGTCGGCCGTCGAACAGTGTATCCCATGCAAGTATTGGTGATATATTATATTAGGCGAGCATGCAGTCACTTGTTTTTACGACAATATCTATCGTCTCTGTCTCCTTCATCTCCTTTTACTCTACTACCAGGTACGGTTTAATATGGTTAAAAAAGTGTTTTGTCTCGTATTTTATTGCCGGAAGCGCCTGTTCTCGAGCTGCCCTGGTAAAATATAAAAAAAACTCACTTGGAACACAGTTATATACGAGCGCGACCTATTTCATAGCATTTACCACGCTCTGCTACTGGTAAAAATACCAGACTTTTCAGCAGAAATTACCCGTATAAAAGTCAAAGGTTTTTATGCTGTTCCAAGTGACTTTAGAAATACTATACCTACCTAATATTTGATGCTAAATAGATTATCTTCCTTTTGTTGCTAAAATGTGTGAATGTGAAGAAGCAACGTGTTATTACCTAGCAGTGAAAATTTTCTTGTAGCATACCCTTGCGCTGACTAGGATATACAGGGTGTTTCTAAATTATGGTCCCGACTTAATATGACAGGTAGAAAATGTTCTTGTTTCCTATAAACATGGGTCCCAAATGCATATAATAAAAAAGTTTCAGGGTGATAAAATATGAGGCGCCATTTCGGACTAAATTATTATTTTTGAATATATAAATTTCTCGGGCTAATATTTTTTTTTAATATGATATTTATAGAAATTTGCGTGAATAATCTTTTTTTAGTCAAATTTATATATTACGCATCGCCCAAAAGTATATATTACAGTAAACGCAAAAAAATATATCAAAACACGATATATTAATTTGGTGCGCCAATATATAATAATTTAGGGTACCGCTGGTCGTCACCAGAGGTCGCGCCGCGCATTCCTAAAGTGCACCGGCAACGCTGCAGCAGAAAGGGCAGAAGCCCGAAGTCGAAATATTTTTTACATGATATTTATAGAAATTTGCGTGAATAATCTTTTTTAGTCAAATTTATATATTACGCATCGCCCAAAAGTATATATTACAGTAAACGCAAAAAAATATATCAAAACATGATATATTAATTTGGTGCGCCAATATATAATAATTTAGGGTACCACTGGTCGTCACCAGAGGTCGCGCCGCGCATCCCTAAAGTGCACAGTGCACCGATAACGCTGCAGCAGAAAGCGCAGAATGGTGTAAAACCAGGGACTCTTTAAAATAAAAAGGGTCCCTGTGTAAAACCCACCCCCGATTTTCTTGAAATTTTGGCTAGATAGGTTCCTATCCCCCATTTTCGCCCGACGTTACACCATTGGAAAAGATTACCACTTCTTTTTTATCGCTGCCAACTGCCACAATGTGATGCGAATGTTCCCTTCTTTTGATTGTGGGGTTATACACCACAAAACATCAAATCCCAAACCTGACACAGAAAAAGAACATCCAGTACGTCGGTAATCATAATCACTTCGACTTCGGGCTTCTGCGCTTTCTGCTGCAGCGTTACCGGTGCACTTTAGGGATGCACGGCGCGACCTCTGGTGACGACCGGTGGTACCCTAAATTATTATATATTGGTGCACCAAATTAATATATCGTGTTTTGATATATTTTTTTGCGTTTACTGTAATATATAGTTTTGGGCGATGCGTAATATATATATATATAAGGATGTAAGATTATATATATATATATATATATATATATATATATATATATATATATATATATATATATATATATATATATATATATATAAGAAAAGGTGATAATGGGCAAACACTCAAAGTTAACAAAAAGAAAAAACTAGTAACCGCATACACGTGTTTCATGCTATTTGGCAATCATCAGTACGGTGTAACATTAACCAAATCAAAAGATAGGCATGATTTGGGAAGCAACAAATGAAGTCCAGGCAGGAGCCAACAGCACATTTGCAGCTTCAGTCAGCACATCCCCTATTTTGGGGCTTGTACTAACATCGCCACGGAGGCTGCTAAAGCGACCTGCGTGGAAATACAACAATAAAATAAATCCGCGTAATTTCACGTTACGTGAATCTGAAAACAGCAAGAAACTGCGTAAAACTTTAAATCCACTTTATTATAATGATAATGCAGCGATTTATTAACCTATTTTCGTTGACTGACGTGTCGCAATTTTTATTTTCTACGGGGAGGAGCGGGTCGGTACGAGGGAATGTAGGGGAAGTTGTTGATTTGAGAAGCCGTGGAATTGGCGCAACGTTGCCGCACTTACCGGAAATTCTTGATTTCTTACTTATTTCTCATGCCTAGTGGAACGATTTATGAGGCAGCGCGTTACAAGGAACTCAGCAGGAATCTCCACGGTGTATGAGAGAAATGAACATGATATACTTTATAACAACATGTTCGTCATTATTAGTTGTGAAATTGGTTTTTAAACTTATTCAGAGACTACTTAGTGAACGACAATGGTATGCAAGAATATTAACAAAAAACTAAAATCTAAATCTGTCATTTTGTATCGTACGTATTAAATAAAAAAGGTTAAAAATATATACTCAGTATTTTATTTACACTCTATCTATAATTTATGTAATCTGTTACAGAGCAATACGGTTCAAAAACCGTTTAATCTAGCTCATTAGGTATATCATTTTTATTTTATCGATGTTAGGATATCAAATTATGGTGATATTTATTGACGGTGGTTTTAGAGTATTAAACGATAAACCTATTATCATCTTTCATGATTGTTTTAAGACATTTTGAGTCATAAAATAGCTTTTTTCGATCTGTAGCGAGCAACACGGATAATTTTAAACTTTTGGTCAATACAAATTTTAATCTAAGTAATAACTCACACTTTGAAACAAAAATTATTTAAAAATATTTATCACAATGGCCGTTATTAGCATTTGCGCAAAAATCCTAATAACGGCCATTCTGATAAATATTTTTAAATAATTTTTGTCTCAAAATGTGAGTAATTGCTTACATTAAAATTTGTATTGACCAAAAGTTTAAAATTATGTGTGTTGCTCAATACAGACCGAAAAAAGCCTTTTTAGAAACTAGTAACCGCATACACGTGTTTCATGCTATTTGGCAATCATCAGTCCAGTGTAACATTAACCAAATTAAAAGATAGGCATGCTTTGGGAAGCAACAAATGAAGTCCAGGCAGGAGCCAACAGCACATTTGCAGCTTCAGTCAGCACATCCCCTATTTTGGGACATCGCCACGGAGGCTGCTAAAGCGACCTGCGTGGAAATCTTCATAACCCAAGATACAATGACAATAAGGATGTAAGATTAGCGAGTGTAAATGTAATAATTACAAGAAAAGGTGATAATGGGCAAACACTCAAAGTTAACAAAAAGAAAAAACTAGTAATCGCATACACGTGTTTCATGCTATTTGGCAATCATTTGACTTCATTTGTTGCTTCCCAAATCATGCCTATCTTTTGATTTGGTTAATGTTACACCGTACTGATGATTGCCAAATAGCATGAAACACGTGTATGCGGTTACTAGTTTTTTCTTTTTGTTAACTTTGAGTGTTTGCCCATTATCACCTTTTCTTGTAATTATTACATTTACACTCGCTAATCTTACATCCTTATTGTCATTGTATCTTGGGTTATGAAGATTTCCACGCAGGTCGCTTTAGCAGCCTCCGTGGCGATGTTAGTACAAGCCCCAAAATAGGGGATGTGCTGACTGAAGCTGCAAATGTGCTGTTGGCTCCTGCCTGGACTTCATTTGTTGCTTCCCAAATCATGCCTATCTTTTGATTTGGTTAATGTTACACCGTACTGATGATTTCCAAATAGCATGAAACACGTGTATGCGGTTACTAGTTTTTTCTTTTTGTTAACTTTGAGTGTTTGCCCATTATCACCTTTTCTTGTAATTATTACATTTACACTCGCTAATCTTACATCCTTATTGTCATTGTATCTTGGGTTATGAAGATTTCCACGCAGGTCGCTTTAGCAGCCTCCGTGGCGATGTTAGTACAAGCCCCGAAATAGGGGATGTGCTGACTGAAGCTGCAAATGTGCTGTTGGCTCCTGCCTGGACTTCATTTGTTGCTTCCCAAATCATGCCTATCTATTGATTTGGTTAATGTTACACCGTACTGATGATTGCCAAATAGCATGAAACACGTGTATGCGGTTACTAGTTTTTTCTTTTTGTTAACTTTGAGTGTTTGCCCATTATCACCTTTTCTTGTAATTATTACATTTACACTCGCTAATCTTACAGCCTTATTATATATATATATATATATTTATATTTGACTAAAAAAAGATTATTCACGCAAATTTCTATAAATATCATATTTAAAAAATATATTAGCGCGAGAAATTTATAAATTCAAAAATAATAATTTAGTCCGAAATGGCGCCTCATAATAAAAGTACAGTTTGAAAAATATATTTATGGTACTTAATAACTTTTACAGTTAAGCAATTTAAATGAAACTTGGTGCAGTTCTTTAGTCGGTGAAGTGCAACATCACTCAGAGGCGTAGAAGCGGGGTACCACGATAAGTTTTACACTTATAATTTTTTGAGATTATTTTTTGTCTTTCAAGTTTATCATTTTAGTGCATCTTTTTATTTTGCAATAAAACGGTTTACTTGTTCTGCAAAATGTGCCCCAAAACACCTGTTTCAGATTTTACAGAATAATTATTGTATCATTTAGTGACAAAAAAATCCCCTTGAACTATGTATCCAAACATTTTTCGCTTTCAAGATGGAAGGGATTGAACTTTGAACAAAATTTGACACCCTATTTAAAAAAACAATGATGTTTTACCCAATGTCCATTATTTGTCATTTTTCTCTTAATTTTTAATATCTGTAACATTAAAACGTGGTAGGTGAAAATATTATATTTCAAGTGTTTTGGGGCACATTTTGCCAATTTCAAGGCAAATACTCCGTTGATTTTGTCGATATGAAACAAGTATATCTACACTTTTGTTGCAAAATGAAAAGATGCCCTAATGATGAACCTGCACCATCAAAAAGATAACTTCAATGCGAATAAACTGTGTTTACACGAAATTGTTGCATTTCAGCGACTAAAGGATTGCACCAAGTTTCTTTCGAATTGTATAAGATATTGCAAAAAAATATGTTTTTCAAACTGTACCTTTATCGCCCTGTAACTTTCTTATTATGCATTTTCGGAAATTTGCGTTTGTACTCTAATTTAGAAACACCCTGTATACTAAGTTTCCTCTCCAGCAAAATGTTGCTACGTACTAAATTTTTTCACCTGCAGCTCTTTCTTGGTTTGTAAATGTATATTTTTTTCTCTTGTAGCAAAGTGCGGAGGAGACATATCTTTAACCTCGGAAGACCGCTTGGAGTCGCCCAACTTCCCAGAATCTTACCAACCCGACAAGAATTGCGTCTGGCGAATCATGGCTCCCAAAGGATACCACGTGGCCCTCCGTTTCCACTCGTTCGACATAGAAAAATACGAAGAATGCAACTACGACTATTTAGAAGTTACAGACGGCCTAACTCCTGGTTCGACACTGATTGGAAAATACTGCGGCCAAAGTTTACCGCCCGACATTGTCTCAACCTCAAATGAGTTGCTGGTGAGGTTTGTAACTGATCAGTCGGTGCAGAGAAATGGATTTTCCGCAATGATCTATCAGGAATTCGACGAATGCTCTCAACCTAACCACGGTTGCGAGCAACAGTGCGTTAACACTTTTGGTAGTTACAAATGCGCTTGCCAGATTGGTTTCGAGCTGCACCCAGACGGCAGAAAGTGTGTGGATTCTTGCGGAGGCTCGTTCACCTCTCCAAATGGAACAATAACTTCTCCATCTTTCCCAGAAATATATCCGAAGAACAAAAACTGTGTTTGGGAGATATCCGCTCCGAATGGTCAAGTGATCTTCCTCAATTTCACCCATTTGAATGTAGAGGGCAACAACTACACGCACCAGATCTGCGAGTACGATAAAGTGGAGGTGTTCAGTAACTTTGGATACAAAATGAAGAGGCACAAGTCGCTGTGCGGAAGCAGGATCCCACCGATGATTGTATCGGAGAGCAACGTTATGAGAGTATCGTTTGTTTCCGACTATAGTATCGAGAAGACCGGATTTGCAGCTGTCTACTTTATGGGTAAGTCAGTGTCAACTTCTAATAAAACAGTCAATCACTACTAACCGATAGATGAGCATGATTTCTGAGAATAGTAATTTTACTGGACTTCCTTGTTGTTTGGCTGTACGCTGTACAGCGTGTCCCAAATAGTTTGTCCTACCCCCTGGATCTCAGGAACCGTAAGAGATACGAAAAACACTTGAATACAAAAGTTGTAAGGTTAGCAGTGCACGTAACCCCTCTATTATTTTCACATATACAGGGCGATTCGTATTTGCAGGACAAAAATAAAATATTTAGATTTTGACAACTGCATTAATCCTTTGGAATATTTGCACTCTCCGTAACATTTGCTACAGAACCGGTTTTTTTTGTTTTGTATTTTGGATGCTGCGTTGCCAAGATATCGAATTTTTCTTGGAATTTAGGGACTTCGTGGAGGTTATGGAAACTGAATGCTGTATCTTTATTTTAATAGATATCAAAGATATATTTTAGCCGAAGTATGACAGTGTGGTGTGGTATGTCGAAATTGGTTTTTGCATAATATACAGTGTGTTCATAACAGGCTCTCAAAATCAGATAAGTTCAAACAGCAATAACTTATTTTTTTCAAATGGAATAACCCATATATACATATAGTTTGTTGGAATCCGGCGTCTAAGCCCCACATTTTATGTCGATAACATTCTATACCAAAAACTACCCGTTTTCGAGATATTTAGTATTTAAGAAAATTTCTTTGCATTTTTCGTTCAGGTGAGAAAGTTTTATCAAGGAAGCCATAACTATTTTTCCAGACAGTGGCAGAAATAATTGTCATTTTAGATAATACGGGAAATAAAATTCCTATACCCGTATACAGCTTGTCACACTATAAAGGTCACTTTCTTTACATTAGTGTCAGCTATTGGCCATTGGCTATACAATGTGTCAGCCACAAGAATAGTTATTTACTATTCTTGTGGTGTCAGCTATTGGTTACATTTGGCACTTACTATGGCAGACCTCGGAGTACTGTCATGGAGAGCATCAGAACATGTATATTAAATTCAAGTGTTCAAAATAAGTTCAAAGTTGTGAAACGACTCTCTAGAGAATTTATGCCGTTTGTCGGGGGAAGAAGAAACAGAATTTTTAGAAGAAAAAAAGAGACAGATAGGGAGAAGAAAAGAGGGAGGAGAAGAGAATAACAATAAATAGAAAACAGATAGAAAATATTAAATGAGAAAAAAATAGTTGGAGCTTAATAAAATGCGAGAATAAATTTATGAGAATTAATATTATCAGAGAAAAATAAAAGCAATAGGTAAATAAAAGCATAATGAACAAATAATAATTTTGCAAAATTGGAAACCCGAAGTTTTCTACTCAAGAATAAGTTCAAGAAATAAGAATGAACGAATAAATAAACATTTCTACATACAATAATCACTTGTTTTTTCCTCTTTAAAAATTGCTGTGAAAAAAGGGCATAGTTTTATATAACCTTTCGATATCATTTTAAATGTTTAAACACAAAAACTGTAGTTATTCAAAACATTTGACGGCACACATCAAGTTTTAAAGTTTTTGCAAGTTCTTGATTTTTTTAAATCGTTACTTGAGACACTCTCGTACAGGGTGGGCCAAATTTGACACTTTTAAAGGGAAACTCCTATTTTTGACAGAGATAGACGAAAACTGATATCGATGTCTGAGGCTCATTTGTTATGATAAACTTAATGGCGAAAATTACAAATCGATATCTGTCACCGTTCTTAAAAAATTTTGTGTTTGTGTAAAAACATTAATATAACACTTTTTTGCAAGAATCCATTGCTGCTACTACATTTTTTCAAGTCATTGGTTCATCGCTTCTATATTTTTGCATTTCCATTCTAAAAATATACAACACTTAATGATTTACTTAAGCAGTTATCAATTACTAATAGATTTTATGATTTCATGTGTATAATTGGAACAAGTAGGCTTTGGACGGTGAGACAATCAAACAACCGTGGAGAAAGGTTTTTCTACTTCTATACTAGTTACATACCTATTAAGTAACGGTTTAGGTTATAAGTAAGTCCATTATTATGAACACTAACACGTAATGACTGACACGTAATAAAAAAATACATATCTGTTCTTAATTAAAACACAATTATCACGGGTGCCTTGTTAGCGCGGCATCCGCGCCACCGTAGCAACCAACCAACATACTAATTGTTGTCTGTCAGATAATCAGAAGTATAGTTTATCTATTACAATAGTTTTCTTTCGTCGAAGAAAAATTAAGTAGAGTACAAAACTCGAGTTGTAATATTATTACATACTCGTGGAATTACAGCACTCGCCGCTGCGCGGCTCGTGCGCAACTTTTCCATTCATACGTAATAAGCTGTTTACAACTCTCGCTATGTAATATTCTATTACTGTTTAGGCTCTGTAACGATTTTTCTGTCTTTGTGTAATTTATAAACTTTATAACATACCTACAATGAAATTTGAAATTTATGAAAAATGGGATATGTTAGTCAGTTAGTCTGTTTTATACAATCCGGGAAAAATGCCTATCTCTGTTTAACTCGTACCTTTTCGTCCTATTCTTTTCAAAATGCCCATCATTAATCAAATTGAGTCGAAATCTAGCAAGAATGCCCTTGAAAGGATGTCTTCTCTCTGGCCCGTAGTATAAATTGCTCGTTGCATCTGCTTTTTCCCCGGATTGTATAAAATATCATATCCCATTTTTCATAACTTTCAAATTTCATTGTGTGTTATAAAGTTTTTGCATTATACAAAAGCAGAAAAATCTTTACACTGCCAAAACAGCTTAACTGAAAATTTGACAGGTAACAGTAAACATTTTTGCACGGTTGTTTCATTGTCGCATCGTCCAAAGCTTACTTGTTGAAAAGGCGTGCTTCCAATTATACACATGAAATCATAAAAGTTATTATTATTCACGGAAAGATTTTTAGTAGGTACCTGTAATTATAAACCCGGGACTCCGGTAGCTTAGTTGGTTAAAGTGCCTACGGCCACAGTAGGAGTCCCGGGTTCGAGTCCCGGCTGGAGTGCATTTTTTTCAATTGATATCCTTTACCTGACATGCCACTAAAAACATCCTTTATTAGATAATTTTTTGCTCTATTAAAAAAATTTTTTTCACCTTTAACTCATAAACCATTCACTAGAAAAAAAATGCAGTAGCAGCATTGGATTCTACGTAAAAAGTGCTTTAGGAATGCTTTTACAGAAACACAACATTTTCAACCCGAAAAAGTTATATGGCCAAGAACGCTGATAGATATCGATTTGCGGTTTTCGCCATTAAGTTTATCATAAAAACTGAGCATCAGACACAGATTTCAATTTTCGTTTATCTCCGTTAAAAATAGGAGTTTCCCTTTAAAATTTTCCAATTTGGTCCACCCTGTACACTGACCACAAAATGTTCGTACGTGGGGAAATACAGTTTGTTCAGCGAATGTTCGGCCCTACGTCACAACTCCCGTTCTTGTCTTACTCGTAAATATACGATGGATATCGGTCGTATATTCACGAGTCAGACAAGGACGGGAGTTGTGACGTAGGGCCGAACATTCGCTGAACAAACTGTATGAACTTGAAAAAATATAAAAAAATAGATTCCACAGTCTAAGTTACTACAAATCTTCTTTATTTTGATTAAATTAGGTTACCGGTTTCGCATAACACTGTTTGCACCATCAGACCATAAAGATTATTTTAGATCAACGAGATTTGTCAAAATCTTGTAAAGAGGGTTAAAGAGCAAAAACAGAACATGGCTTGAAGCAAGATTCGAATAATTCATTTCCAACGGGTGTAGATCTTTAGCAAAATTGCACAACCCCACACAGACGCCATTCACCATAAAAAATTCCTAATATTTCTTTTCGCGGAAAAATGACACACATTAAAAGATTTTTAAAAATTATTATTATAGTCGAAAAACCTGACTTTTTTCATTTTTTGTACTTGTTTGGGCAGCCATTTGAAGGAACTGAAAAAAAAAAAATTAAAATATGAACTGTTCCATAACTTACAGAATATTTCATTACAACACTGTTCCCTTTTCATTTCCAGATCTAAACGAGTGCGCTGTGAACAACGGAGGCTGTCAACACGGCTGCGTCAACACCCTGGGTTCCTACTACTGCACCTGCCGCGGCGGATTTACCCTCCAAAAGAACCAACGGGATTGCCAAGATGGAGACTGCGTCCACAAGGTCTCCACACCTATATACGGTCTTTTCACCAGTCCCAACTACCCCGGCAACTACCCGCCAAGGAAGGACTGCGTGTGGAGTTTCTCCACCCTCCCCGGCCACCGCATCAGGCTTGCCTTCATAACGTTCCATTTGGAACCTCAAACAGAGTGTCTTTACGACTACGTCGATATCTACGATGGCCCAACTCCCGCGTCTCCTCTTCACGGGAGGTACTGCGGCCTTGACACCCCGTCCGTGGTTCTCTCACATGAAAACCACATATACATGACTTTCAAGTCGGATTCCAGCATAGAGACGAAAGGGTTTACTGCTACGTACTCTACTGTTTGTGGCGGTGTGCTCAGGGCAACGAAGGATGCGAAGATGATTTATTCTCATCCAAAGCACGGTGGTAATTCGTACGAGGCAATGACTAAATGCTTCTGGCATATAGAAGCCGACGATGGGTACAACGTACAGATTTCATTCCTTGAGTTTGACTTGGAAGAGGAGATGGATTGTCGGTTTGATTTCGTCGAGATCATCGATGGATCTGATTCAGCAGAGACATCGTTGGGAAGGTTTTGTGGAAGCAAGGTGAGAAAAATAGTATGATCATTGAGTATTACCCAATTTTTAAAATTGTACTTTAACTAACCACTGACAAAGCGCCCGAACTTATTTAGCAGTGGGTTTTCGTGGCAACTTGAAAAAGTTAATTAATTTTAATAAACAATTTCTATTTAATATTTTTGAAAAGTGTAAAAAATTAAGTTAATTTACACTTGATAATATGATGCAGCATTTCCTTACCTATATGTCTGAGTACGGGTCTCTATTATTATAGAGATAATAACTGCAAACTTCTTAACACAAGTCTTGGTCTCTGCGTCACATCGAATAATTTTGTCATACACATGAATATCGCTCGTAGATGACCTTCAGATAGTGACAGATTTAGGTGCCCCATTTTCGCATACAAGCCTCGAAGAGAGTTGAACAGTTCGTCGATGTTGATTTACAAGTGGCCCCTGAGGGATAGCATATGGAAAATTCGATTTTCTTTAACAGAAATAAAAGGTGTCTGTTGCCCATACTTTAACGCAAGTTGTGTTCACTAAATGATTAATCAATAGAACCTGGCTTCGGAAAACCAAAGGCTTGAGTGTTGCAGGTGGCTTAAGGTTGGAAATATGGGCGTAATCTTGTAAGGAAAAATCGAAATTTTGGCCGATTTTTTTTCCACACAAGCCCATCGAAAGTAGCCAGCACTAGTCAGAAAAACATAAAAAAAACATATTTTATATAATTAACATATTATATATTATATAGGAAAATCGAATTTTCCATATGTTATCACCAGGGGCCAATCGTAAACTTCGTTCTACTCAACATCGATGTACTTTTCAACCCTCTTCGAGGCTTGTATGCGAAAATGGGGCACCTAAATCTGTCACTATCTGACGGGCTATATTCATAAGTCTCACAAAGACAAACCTTGTGACGTGAGGATTAAGATCCGTGTTAAGAAGTATACTATTTGACTACCAATAACTAACTAGGTAGTTCTCAAAATAAGATGCAAAAAGTTTTATTACCTACCTCTCCTTCCCAAAAAATAAAAATAAAAAACGGATTCAAAAAGATATATCAACGATACATATAAGAAACTGCTAACATCTCATTTCGTTTTTATTTCAGAAACCAGAAAACATCATATCGCCTCAAGAAGATGTTTACATAAAATTTTGGACTAATGGCGAAGTCCAAGCAAGGGGATTTATTTTGTTGTATGAGGCTGTAGAGCAAGCGGAACCGTCGTATAGTTTCCAAAATCGACACTACTCATAATACTCCGAATGTATCTGCCGCTCCACGGATTGTTCGTATTGTTTTGTGGGCTATTTTTCACCAAAAGTTGGTTCGTGTTGTTGCTAATTTAACTTTTGTCTAAACTAAGTACCGAAAAATTACTTAACATTTTCGAGTGTAGTTAAGTCGAGTCACATAATGCCGAGTGTAAATTTCTATCGATATAAATGAAAGATCTAAGAAAAAATACAATGTACTTAATTTTCCCAGAACAAAGTATATGGACATAACTACGCATAAGTAGTATGTACCTACCTATAATAGCTAACATCAGCTATAGATGGCTGAGAGCCGCAAAGCTGCGCACCTACGTTGACCAACAATAATAAACATGTAATCATAGGAGCATTTTATTTTACATGAGGTATTTAATATACCTATTAGCTGTAGGACCTACAGACCACAAATATAGTTGCGCTATGTTCTAACTGTTATTTCCCTGAAACCAGACCTTATTAATCTAGAAGGTTTCCTTTAGGAATTTATGTTTGCAAATATATTTTTGTAAATAATTTAAATGATGTTTTGACGCGTGCTAGTCAAATAAAACCTATCTAAGTAATGTGAACTTATAATGAAATAAGAAGTGAAGTGCCTTTTGCGAAAAATTTATTAATGTAAATATTGATTTTGTTGTTACTGTTTCAATAAATTGGGACTTTACCAACAATGAGTTATTTTATTTCAAGGAAGTATTGAAATAAACCATATTTACTTACTCAATAAATGTTTGTATTTATATACACAAATACCTTTGAGTGAGTGAGGCAGAAATCTTCATTTTTCGTGAACTCATACATAGGTACCTACAGGCAAAACATTATAAGGTACGTCTATGTCTTTAAGTTTACGAATCCTTGATAATACAGCAATAATTCTAATTGTAAATTTCCAATTATGAAGAAGTAGCTACCTACACAAACGCCTATGCCACTTTGGTGCATGGCCTCAAAAGTTAATTTAAATTGCAAAATTACTTACAGATGGATTGTTATACTCAAGCATTTTAGTTTTGGCGGTCAGGGAAGTGCCACAAGCCGCACAGCTAAGCATAGTAACTCGAAAAATATCTTAATACCACATACTGACACCTATCACCGTTTCAGTTATCAAAATATTGTGTCAAAACTTGGTTTCTACTCAGGGCGATTTCCGTCTCACGTATTTTATAATACAAATAGAGCTTTGACTCCTTCCTTGGATTCTTTATTCAAAGATAAGTACCTACTTACTTAATGACTCTTTAAAATATACATGGTGATTAGGACTTTAATGCCAAACTTTGACAACACTTGCTCCTGGTCTTCTTCTACTATCTTAGTCTTAGCAATGTAAATGTACGACAGTGTATAAAATAAACCGTAAGCATCATCAGCAGCAGGCGTGCATTTGTTTAAATTTGAAGCTTATCACAAAATAATAGAGATGGGCAATGCAAACTTTCCAAGTCGGGAAAGTTTCCGTTTTTGGAAACTTTCCGGGAAGAAACTTTGAAGGTATAGGAAACTTTCCCCGAAAGTTTCCGAAACATTCCCGAGAAACTTTCACGGAAAGTTTCCGGGAATTTATGAAGAAATTTTAAATTTGCCGTAATAAATGCCTGGTCAAGATTCATGACAACCTAAAAAAATACAAAAAAGAACAAAGAAGAATAATGAACGGTTGTATAGACCACAGATCAAATATATTTTATTATATTTTTTTATTAGACTTTTTGACTTATGAAGTTTAATAAATTTAAATTAAATTAAACTAGGTAAATAATGATAACATGAACAATATGTAAATTTATTATTCTTTCATATTTGGTTTTATCTTTTATCCTTATGTTTTATTTTTTACTTTTGTACAGGGTGTCGCAATTAAGATGTTATATGAGCGATTATCTCGGTAATTTTTAAGATACATTGGTGGTTCAAAAACTATACTTGGGTAGTTTTTCCAAGGAATTGAATGCCGCCAAGAAAAAAATAGTATAATTTCAAACAAAAAATCTCCAAATAACCATTTTTTTTTAATTAAGATGGCGATTTTATTGCAATTTTTTATTAGACTAGTAAAGTGAATAAAAAATCTGCACAACACGGTTGCATATCACTTTTGGTTTAGCGAGATTAATGGTTTTTTTGTCCCAGGTAAGTCTGCAAAAAAATAACAGTATCTTTTTAACAAAAAAAAACGTCACTTCCTACGCTGTTTACTGTAGGTAGTAATTAATTAATAATACTAATAATTTAAAATCTGAAAGTGGAAATTTGAATAATGATCATGAAATACGAATTGCAAAGCAAAACTTTTACATTTTGTGATATTATACCTTTTCTACAATACCGTTAGCAAATTTCACTTAAAATATGACATAGTTGGTATTTTTGGAAAGCTCCAGGTGTGACTAATTAAAGTAAACATTAAATAAAGAAAATTGGAAACTTTCCGAACATTTCGGAAATTTTGGTCGGAAACTTTCCGGGAATTTTCGTAAAACTTTCCCATCTCTACAAAATAACGTGATTCACGTAGGCAACTTCCTTTTAAATTATAAGCTATATGTAGGTATACAGTTTAAACACTATGACTACGAATATGTCAAATTTAATTTTATCGTATTCCTCGTAGGCGAAAAAATATGAAACGAAAAACCATTCATTCCTCAGTAGGCTGAGGAGTGACGAGTGACAGCGCGTGGCGGAATCGTTGCCTTAACCTTTCGAGCGATAAAAAAGGTTAAAATGTTACTAAGAAATGAAAACAACTTTTAATTTATTGTCGATCGGGAAACATCTGCTCCGAACATCCGAGACCAGCGTACAGCGGGAATTGTCATGAGACAAATATTATCTCACCTTATGATTTCATCTTCGAATTTTGGAATAAGTAGGTAAGAAGTATAGGTTGGGCTATGTGAAATAAATGAAAGGGTCATATAGGGGTCCTTTGTTATGAGCCTTTTGTAGCACTATATCACTGGAATTTTATACTTATTAGGATAATAAGAGGAAGCTGTGCTTATAGCAAATGCGAACAAGACGCTCTTGGTTTGCTTTAGGTATTAAAAAGATTAGAATATAAAATAAAATAGCACATTTACAAACAATCTTTTCGTAATTTAATAAGGGCAAAGTCAGCGATACCTTGTTGAATTAGGTATAAATGAAGTCACTTGGAACAGCATAAAAATGCTTGGGAAGCGTTTGCTTTGTAAAACAACAAAATCCGTAAAATAAAGGGCAATCCTTATTTCCGTGTACGCCACTGCTCCGTGGATCTTCGAAACGCAGACCAATCAAATCGCTACGCTCGCTTTTTTATTGGCTGCCTCCTTGACTAGGTCGACGTCGACCGCATAAAAACCTTTTTATACTGGTGATTTCTGCTGATAAGTCTGGTATTTTTACCAGTAGCAGAGCGTGGTAAATGCTGTGGAATAGATCGCGCCCCGTATATCACTGTGTTCCAAGTGAGTTCATTTATACTTTTACCAGGGTAATAAAATACGAGACAAAACACTTTTTTAACGATACTAAACCGAACCTGGTATTAGTAGTAAAAAGAGATGAAGGAGACCGAGAAGATAGATATTGTAGTAAAAACAAGTGACTGCATGCTCACAGATCTTAGGATATACTTGCGTAAATAGTTATAATAGATATGGCTTTTTAGAGACCTTTTGACAATATTATATGGTGCATTAACCTTTACGTTGTGTTTGACGACAACTTAAAAAAACCTTAAAAGAGAAATATTATGTTGCTTGTAGAATATGTATATATTTTTGAAACTGCGTGACGCTTATGTCCTATATTCTTTTTGTGACGCCAATTAGAGTTTTTATGCTGTTTCAAGTGAGTTTATCAAAATATTATACCTTTGAAAATTACTGTTGGTAGGTATCCACGTTTTTGATGATCTCGTTTGCTATACTGCGAACTAGTTATTGCTTTCTTCATGCCCACACACAAATAATTTAACAAACACATAACTTTTTATCACTTTACCTATATTTTAAAAAAATACCTTGTAGACAGCGAAAATTTAAAGAATGCTAGTAAAAATAGCTTTCTGACAAACAATCAACAAAATCAAGAATAACCCGTACAGTATCGTTTTATTCTTGCACCTGATGCCGCGATAGATTATGAGCAAATAATAATCGCGGGCTTTGTTCATAATATGCCGATAGAAAGACAGATATACATGTTACGGGCGACGTGAAGACGAAGACTTTTTAAAAAACTTTTATTTGAGTAACGCGAGTTACAGAGTTTCGGCTTAGACTACAGACAAGACTAGAATTAACACTCTTACTTTACTAGGTCCTATTTATACAGATCTGTTATGCTGAGGTGTTGTGGTTCTCATGGGAAAAGAATATAAAGACAAAGGGAAGATCAAATTCTGCAATTCTTGCAGTAAGCAAGTTTTAACAATACTCAAAAGGAATATGATATGTTCTAGTAATCATTCTAGAACAATATACAATGGAAAATGATATCTTTGTAGTAAGCATCTTGAACAATAGAGAATGAGAACATAATATCCAACAGTAAACAGAATCAAGGGTAAAAACAAGGTTATGATCAAGGTGATGCTTGAGGTCGGATATAACACCTTCCCCCTTATATTAAAAATTTGTGTTAACAAATTTTGACATTAAATTAGGCATATGTTTTAGTATTAGAATTTAGTTCAATTTCTTCTTCTTCGCGAGGTTCGTCCAATCTATACGAAGGTCTTCTTTTGACAGTAACAAATTTTCTTCAATTTTGAAAAACGCGATTTCGTGTTCTAGGAGGTTGTGGAGGATCGTCTCCGTTATTAGTAGTAATAATGCCTATTTTAATGTTCCTAGACTTTTTACATTTAAAATAAAAGTACACAATAATTAAAAGTATGATTAAAGCAATGGATAGATATGTCAATATTGGCGTATACTTATTTACAGTTGGTTCGTTAATAATATTATCAAGATCCTTTGCATATTCGTCTAATTTATGCTTTGCAACATTTAAATCGTCATAATTAAATTTATTTAGTTGTAAAGGTCTTAAGTCAAGATATTTTAGTTTATTTGGAGTTTCTTTGCAACATTCAAATGGTAGGTATATTAATTGGGTGAAATTTATAGGTTTGATTAGATTTATTTAAATTTTTCGTTTGAATTTTAGTACTTCCAATATAAGCAATGCATTCAGATTTTAACGTTAAAATTGAAGTTTTGTCTAGCATTATAGTCAAAGGATTTTGATTTTTGCACTTAATAGTTATAGGAAATATTTCACTTAAAATTATTAACCATTGATTCTCTTGAATCAATTGTACATTGTAACTTTCAATTGAAATTGTGACTATGTCACAAGTATTAGGTAAATGGGTTTTTACCTCTAATAATTGAGTTTCACATCTTGAATGTGAGTCAATAGGAGTAGGATATAAATCTTTGCACATTATTAAATCAAATGCTAGTTCTTTACAATTTTTTATATCATAGAGAATTACATAGAGAGTTGGGTCATCGTTTTTTGCTACAAATTTAGTATCAGTGGATACCATGTGATAAAATCCAGTTTTATTGTCGAAAATTGGAATAGGATAAATTCTATAAAGAGTATACCATTGAGGTTCTACTAAGGGAATGTCTAATATAAAAACAAGTCTATTTTCTGTTTGAAAAACCTTTAGTTCTATAAAATAAAGATAAGTTGCAACATTTAGAAGTTGAGGAGTTAAGGGCAAATTATTTTTGTTTAAAGTTTGCGCGATTATTTGCAAATGATGAACCAGGTCTTCAGGAGTTATAACTGACGTGTGAATGATATGTAACTTTGCAAAAGTAATAGAGTTTAGAATGTCATTTAAATTGTTTCGATAAAGGTATAGGATTCTAGGAGTCTTTCGGCCATCTCTAAAACTTGTAATTTTGCAGTGTAATAATTAAAATTATCAGAAATGTTATAAATGTAATTTTCGATTTGTTTTATGTCATTATTAAAAGTAATTTCATCAATTTGTAATTTGTTGATAGAGTCGTTAAAATTTTTGATAACTGAAGTAGTTACTAAAATTTGTTTTTTCATTAATTTTTCTAATTCGTGTTCGTCTCTGTTAATTTTGTCGATACAATCGTTATAATACTGTCCGTCTGAAGCGTCTAAATTTCCGGTAATAAATTTCCAAACTGACCCTAAACCATTAATTAAACCTCTTTTATATCTTCTTACATCAATAGCTAATTCTTCAAATTTGAGCGCAATGTTTTCGGAAAGTTGATTTAGTAAAGTGAGATGTGACTTAACTTCGCTTAGAAAGGCGGCCATTCGTACGTCTTTTGGTTGAATTATAAATTGCATATTTTCTAAAATTTTATTATTATTTTCGAATGTTGTTTTTAGAGATGAAATGTCTTTATATACCAATAAACTCCACTTGTCATTAGAAATTTTGAGTCCGGATTGCTCTTGATAGAACACGCCTATGGTGTTATTAATTGGTCGCAGTGTATATTGTGCCATAGCGGTAGCGAACAAAGAAAATCTGTAACGAAGTTTCAGAATTAGGAACTTGGTTCGATATAACAAATTATTTTAATATCAGTATTTTTGAAAATATATTTGATCATAGGGAGAACTGTGTCCCAATCTAATTTGTCTAATCCACAAGCTAACTTGGGTATAGCTATAATTTTATCTTTTTCATCAGTGCTCTCGAGACAATTTGTTCGTAATTCCTTTAAGCAATTAAATAAATTAGCATAAGTTGGTTTATAATAGAAAAATTCTTTAGTTATTAAATAATAAATATTTCTTGTCGGAAGTTGAAGTACTGCTATTTCACCAATTGACTTATTTTGATTTTTTAGTTCATCTACGTGTCCAAATTTATTCTTAAATTCTTTTGCAATTCCTGCATTCATTTCTAAATCTTTAGATACACAGTGAGCTAATGAAATATTTTCAGGGGCATCAAATAAATTGCCCAGTTCAATGGAAACGTTATTATTTTCAATAGGGATTTTTCGATCTAGAGTATAAAAGAATTCTTTAACCGTTAGTTCTTCTTCCCGTAATTCGTGACATTTCTTTAGCATATCAAAATTCATTTTTGTAGTTTGGTTAGTAATTGGGTTATGTAGCAAAGCTGAATTCGTATAAATTTCTTTAATTTTATAGGGTCCATTAAATTTGTTAGCTAGTTTATTTTTTATTTGGGACTCCTTGACATAAACCTTTTCTCCTACGCGAAATTGTCTCTGCTCCGAAACGTGTGTATCAAATCGCTGTTTCGCCTTTTGTTTGCGCATATCCGTACGCTTTCTTGCCACTTCATAATAATGCTTTATTTTATTGTTTAAATCGCGAACGTACTTAGAGATTAATTCTTGCTGATTATACAAAACTTCTGGAGGTCGAGACGAGGTGTGACCAAATAGCAATTCGTAAGGAGTAAAGCCGTGTGTTTTATTTATAGAATTGTTATATGCTATACAAGCGTAAGGAAGCATTTGAAATGGGTGTTCGTTAGGATTTTCTGTACTACATGCGCGTATCATTTCAGTTAAGGTGGCATGAAATCTTTCTAAGGAGCCATTTGATTGCGGATGACTAACACTAGAGAAAGTTAATTTTATATTGTATAATTTACAAAGATCGTTCATTAATTGATTATTAAATTCTTTACCTACATCGCAATGGATTCTTAAGGGAGTTCCAAAATGTTGAAAATAGAGTAACAGAGCGTCTACTACAGATCTCGCTGTTTTATTAGGAAGTGCATAAGCTTGGGTAAATTTTGTTAGTTCGTCTCTTATGGTAAGGATATTATTTTTTACTGGGATTTCTAGGATATCGATATTTATTCTTTCGAAAGGAGTTTTAGGAGTTTCGGTAATAACTAAGGGACTGTCCAAGTTTTGTCTACAAATTTTTGTCTTTTGGCAGATTTCGCACTGCCGAATAAATGTTTCGACGTCTTTAGTTAGTCCTGTCCAATTATATTTTTGTTTGATGCGTCTAATTGTTTCGTTTATTCCTCGATGTAAGTTTGTCTTGCCTGAATGAAATTGATCTATTATTATAGGTATTTGGTCTTCGTCTGGTATAGTCACAATGTTCTGACAAATTGTTAGTTGGAAATTTTTATCTGAGAACAAAAAATTAAGCATTTCTAAAATTGGAAAATCTGGATTGTTTTCAATGTAATAAGTTTTATTTTCTTCGAATATATCTTTACTGTAATAAAGAGATATGAAGAGTACTTGTATTGCGGTTTCAAAATTAAAAGGAACAGGAATTATATAATATTTTCTTTTAGCTACGGTTTGACTGGAAAGAACATTTGCTTTATTATAGTTAAAATCAGGATTTAGCTCAAGTAAATCATCAATAACTTTTTCGTGAAGGTCTGTTAATTTGTCTTGTTGAAAAATTAGTACAATGTCCTTGTGTGTTTTGTCTAAAAGTTGATTATTGATTATCAGGTTTATAAATTATTTGATAATTATATTCTTCAGGTTTATAAATTATTTGATAATTATATTCTTCTAATTTAAGTCGCCAACGTGCTAAACGACTACCGGGATCTTTTATTGAGAAAAGCCAGGTTAAAGGTCTATGATCTGTAACCAATAAGAATTTTCGTCCGAAAAGATAAGGTCTATAGTTTTTTACGGCAGCAATTATTGCCAATAGTTCTTTCTCTATAACGCTATATTTCATTTCTGCTGGACTTAAGGTTCTTGAAAAGTATGCTATGGGAAGATCATTTCCAACAGGTCCTTGCGAAAGTACCGCGCCTACAGCAAAAGCGCTTGCATCTGTAGTTAAAACAAATTCTTTTTCAAAATCAGGATATATTAGAATTGGTGAAGTTATTAATGCATTTTTAAGTTGTTCGAAAGATTCACGACAATCTTTATCAAAAATAAATGGTACGTCTTTTCTTAAAAGTCGAGTTAAAGGCTTTGTCATTTTTGCGAAATTTGGAATAAACTTCCTGTAGTAACCAGTAAGACCCAAAAATTGTTTAATTTGTTTAGTATTGGCAGGTTGAGGAAAATCGATAACAGCTTGTACTTTTTGTGGATTTGGTTTGACCCCTTCAGGTGTAATAACATGTCCTAAATAAATTACTTCTTTTCGTAAGAATTCACACTTATCTGGCTGTATTTTTAGATTTGAATTTCTTAATCTTTGAAAAACTTCAGTAATACGAGAGATATGTTCATTAATTGTGGAAGAATAAATAATAATGTCGTCCATGTAAACTAAGCACTTTTCGTTTTGTATTCCCATTAGTATATTATCCATAACCCTCTGAAAGGTTGAGGGCGCATTACGAAGGCCAAAGGGCATACGTAAATATTCGAAATGTCCATTTTCAACGGAAAAAGCAGTTTTCGAAATGTCTTCTGGATTCATTTCAATTTGTTGAAAACCAGAAGCCAAATCTAAAGTAGTAAAATAATGGCAATTACCCAACTGATCTAATATATCTGAAATATTAGGCAGTGGATACCTGTCATTAACTGTTAATTCATTTAATTTCCGATAATCAATTACGATTCTCCATTTTTGTTTGCCTGAAGCGTCTAATTTTTTTGGAACGACCCATACTGGGGACGACCATGGTGAAACAGAAGGTCTAATTATTCCTTGAGAAAGCATTTTATTAATTTGTGTTTTTACTTCTTCCTTGTGAACTTGTGGATATCGATAAGATTTAGTAAAAATTGGCTTAGCGTCGCCTGTATCGATAATATGTTTTATTTCATTAGTAAAACTTAAAAAATCTCCGTCAAAGTAAAATATATCTTCAAAATTCAAACATAAATTAGTAATTAATTCTTTTTCTTCTTCGTTTAAATGTTCTAGCCTTAATGATTCTTTTATTTCTTCTACTCTGCTTTTCGTTTTATTAAAATTACAAATAATATTAGTACTAGCGTTCGTTTCTTTAATGTAAGGCTCAAATTCAAATTCTTCGAAACAAATATCCTTTGTTATGGCATTAGCGTTTAATATTGTCGTATAAAAATTACTGTCTTCGTTTATTTTTACTATAGCATTTGGCACGTATACCTTTTCTACTCGTTGTGCGCATAAAATCATTTCTTTATTCGTATATTTATTCGTATGAAACTTGCATATTTTCTCGCAACGCGGTTCTATCGTAACCTTATTTATATTATAACTCGTATTTTCGCTTTCAAAATTATTTATATTTTCCGTATATTTATTATTATTATTATTATTATTTCGTTCATAAGCGTTTATATGAAGGCTATCGTATCTTTCGTCGACATTAACTTGTCTTTTATAAACGACTCGATTATTATTATCATTATTATTCGTTAACTCGTTTAATTCATCTCCGTCTTTAAGTAATTCGTGTACCTTATAGTACGTAATTAATTGTTTATTCCTAAAATCTACTATTGCACCGTACCTTTCTAGAAAGTCAGCGCCTAAAATTCCGTCGAATCCTATATCTAGATCGCAAATGTAAACTTTATGGGGAGAAAGAGGACCCGTAAAAGAAACAAATACCGCTTCAGTAATAGGAATTGATTGGCCAGAAATACCTTTAATTTGAAAATTTTCTGGACATCGATTTAAAAATTGCTGAACCGTCTCTGGTTTGAAAATTGAAATACCAGCTCCTGTGTCAATTAAAATTTTGTACTTATCGGTATTATCTTTAATATAATATAAGTTACTATTGTCAACGGTATTTATGCAAACGTTTGGTCCGTATTGGTCATACCAAGATTCTTGAAGTTCGGAATAGGATTCTGGTCCGAGGCTGTTAATTGAAAATTTTCGCTTTGGCCCAGATAATGTTGTTGGGGAGTTCTATTGTGGTTATTTGGATTTGAATTTGGGAATCTAGGAGTAAAATTTTGATTAGAAGGCTGGAAACCTGAATTATTATTAAAAGTTTTTGGGAAATTGTTTCTAGGAATATTATTAGAAAAATTTCTAGGAGGTTGATTTCTTGGTTGGAAGTTTTGAGGGTGATTCCTAGGTTGGAAAGAAGGAGTTTGAAAATTATTTTGCTGAGGAAAAGATGGTCTTTGATGGAACCTATTTTGGGAGAAATTATTTCTTTGGGAGTTATTTTGGAAATTGTTAGAGTAGCTAGAAGGATTTGGACCATTTCTGTAATAATTATTTTGATTTTTTGTTCGACATTCATTGATAGTATGTCCATTTCTTTTGCAATAATTACAAAATTTTGGAAAATTATTACTGGTTCTTTTGATATTATTATTGAAGACTGGTACACGATTTTGCCTCTGAAATTTTTGATTTTCAAAATAAGAAAGTTGCAATTCTCTCTTAATTAAAGCTATAGCATCCATCATGTTGGGTGGATTGCTAGCACGAATTAGTTGCCCTATTCTTGGTTCTAAACCTGTCAAAACTGTATTTAAACACATGCTATCGATTAATGTAGCTTGCGATTCTTTTTGTTCCCTAGTGAGAAGGCTTTGTTTTCCTATTGCGGCATACATTTTCGAGCAGTGAGTTTGAACTCTGCCTACAAAAGTCAAAGCATTTTCATTTTGGGATTGACACATTCTTTGTAAATCTTGAATTAATGAAGTTAGATCGCGAGGATCTCCGAAATGAACGTTAAGTAATTGTTTGATTTCGCGCCAGGTACTCAAATCTCTTGAATTAATGAGTTGGGCTGCACGTCCCTTTAATTGATTTTTAATTTTTATAACAAGTAAAATGGCTTGGTCGCCAACAGTCATTTGCATGGCCCTATCACATGCAATGATAAAAGTATTTAAATTGATTTGATCCCCATCGTATTCAGGGATGATAGAAAATATTTCGCTTAATTTAAATGGTACTTCGTCGTTATTTGAAGCGTTTGCTTCATTGTTTACATTAGAGTTTATAGCTTCGTTATTCGGCATGTTGAAATGAAAAGGTAATATCGTTATAACGTAGAAAGTTCAATAATAGCAACGTAGAAAGTTAAAAAAAAATCACAAATAAAATTCACTTCAAGTTTTTCACTTACAATAGAAGTAACTTCATGCTCGCTGGATGTCGTTGATGCTGCTGTTGTTGCTGGATGCTGGCCTCAGGAGACTGTCCTTCTTAGTGCCTCCGGATCTTCCTGTCGAAGACCCTTTTCAGCTGGCTCCAATCGTAGTGGTGTGGTGACCCCCGAGGAGACTGTCCTTCTAAGTGCCTCCGGATCTCCCTCGTTGAAGACCCTTTTATCGAGGATCCCACTTCTGACACCAAATTGTTACGGGCGACGTGAAGACGAAGACTTTTTAAAAAACTTTTATTTGAGTAACGCGAGTTACAGAGTTTCGGCTTAGACTACAGACAAGACTAGAATTAACACTCTTACTTTACTAGGTCCTATTTATACAGATCTGTTATGCTGAGGTGTTGTGGTTCTCATGGGAAAAGAATATAAAGACAAAGGGAAGATCAAATTCTGCAATTCTTGCAGTAAGCAAGTTTTAACAATACTCAAAAGGAATATGATATGTTCTAGTAATCATTCTAGAACAATATACAATGGAAAATGATATCTTTGTAGTAAGCATCTTGAACAATAGAGAATGAGAACATAATATCCAACAGTAAACAGAATCAAGGGTAAAAACAAGGTTATGATCAAGGTGATGCTTGAGGTCGGATATAACATACATAACGTGCAATACCTTCGAAACAAACGTTTACTCGTATCTGAGCATTTAATTATTTGAATAGTTATTACTTGCAAATCGAGTAGGTAAGTTATTTTTACAAGCTTTTTTCGTTTACATTGTTAAATTATCCTTTGCGTTAGCAGTTAGCAGAAAAGTAATTATAATAATTAAGTACCTATGATGAATTTTTCCTTAAAATTGACTGATTATTTTTGAGAAATTTCAATAACCTCCGTCATGAAAATCGTAGAAGTGTACCTAATTATTTTTTAACTTTAGAACTTTAGAAGAAAATTTATTCCGCAGAAGCAGAAAAGATAATAAAAGAGCAATTTTTTTCAGTTTTCTGACCCTATCGCCTAGAGACTAGCAAAAAATATCCTTTTAAAGTTTGTCCTTATCTTCCAAAGTTTTTTCTTGTAGATCGACATTTACAGAGATAACAGAGCGAATTTCCAATTCGTTTGATAACCCAATGCATATTTTCTACATTTTGTCTTTTCTTATCTAATGAAAGTGAGCGGAACATATAATTAAATTGCAGTTTTTGGCACTTAATAAACATTAATATGAAAAGCAAAATAATTATTATCAAAACGAAATTCCGGTGCATAATTATAAAATGGTTTTGACAGTTTTTGAGATACCTAAGTATACGTAAGTCTTTGAAGTGCCTTGTTTGTAAATTAAGAGTAGCATTCTTAACAGGGGGTTGCCGACAGCGAAAGTGACGTTAGATTTCGTATTTTTTTAAGTTGTATAGCATAAAATCTAATAACATTTTACCTGGCAAAAATTTAGTACAAACATCTCTGTCTTCATTTTAATCATAAGATCTTAAAGGCATAATATGCACTGGAATTATTATTTTTCCCAAGGTTTTCATAACCTATAAGACAAAACTCTGCTTGTAAGATCTTATGATTAAAATGAAGACAGAGATGTTTGTACTAAATTTTTGCCAGGTAAAAATGTTATTAGATTTTATGCTATACAACTTAAAAAAATATGAAATTTAACGTCACTTTCACTGTCGGCGAAATAATTCTGCATATTTATGGACCCAGATAGATTGATTTTGTTTTGAATAATGTTAAAAATCATCCCTATGTAAATGAAACAATATTGTGTGGTATTTGATAAAAAAAGCAAATCATTTAATGTTCAATGCAATAAATAATAACTACAGACAACCAGTTTGCGTTTTTAATACTTTTCAAAAATTATCATTTTCAATGTCTTATAATTTACTTCCAATTACTTAATTGTTTAATTATTTAATACGTTAATTGGATATTTATAAATTTGGCTCACAGAGAGACATATCTCCGCAAATAATTGTTTATAAAATTTTCGAAGGCTAATTCTGTAACAAATAAGGCGATTTCTGTTTTCATTTTGTACAGTGGAAAGAGACAAATCATATCTCGTCCACGTGAATAGTGTGATATCTGCTTGTAATGGTGAATTTAGACTATGCACTTCGGAACTTGAAATTCATTTGCCGAATTGTTGTTTAAAAAAGATTTCCACTCCAAACACCTACGAATATCAATGGATATTGAAATGTTTTCTCTAATTAAATCAGTTTTGAATTTTTTCCCTTATCGATCCCTGTTACCACACTACGAAAATGTCGTGCCGAAAATGCTGCAAGTAACTCCTTTTTTCGAAAAGCACCCCATATATTTTTTCTTAAAAAGTCATGTTTAATAAAGGGTGATAGATACAATAAACGTAAAAAATGTTGAAACTAAAAGCTGACCATAACAGCACCTAAATATCAAATAGAGGACCCTCCTGCAGATAATTATTTGTTATAAAACCAGAAAACCACGCAACAACCATTTTTTCGTACTTTTAAATGAATCGTCCATCAGCAGATCAACAAAACGTTGGGTAACAATTAACAATTTATTCTACAGAGTAGTCCAACTTTTATGGATATAACTTAAGGAATCTACAGTTCGATTTTTTTAGTTTTCTTTAATTTATCCTAAAGAAAGACAGCTAAGGCAAACATATTTGGTACAGTGTAGGCACACACTAAGTGCTACAAATTAAAAATCTTAATTCGTCCTTTCTACTTCCACTAGTGTCCGAGAAACGTGGGTGAACCCTCATATTTTTTTATAAAAAAATGGTACGCCACTGGAAAAGTAATATTTTTTTGCATTCACTAAATTTCCCAATCAATTCTAAGAAAAAAACTACCCTTGACTTTTTTCGAAAATGTAGGTAAGTACTGTTTTTTTTTCTTTCTTCTTTTAACAGAAGGAAATCAAAGCAGGTCTAGGCATTCAATATTTTTGACACCTACTGAGTTTTTAATTCTAAACAACTGTCGTCAATAACATTATGCCGCAAAACCTACATAAAGGCCAATTTACTGCGAAAAATTATATAGTTTTTATTAAATTCCCAGGACGCATGAGTTTTCGAATGAAGAAACCTTTTTGTAGGTTTTAGGACCAAATG
This sequence comes from Pseudeuparius sepicola, assembly GCA_963920635.1. Classification (NCBI taxonomy): domain Eukaryota; kingdom Metazoa; phylum Arthropoda; class Insecta; order Coleoptera; family Anthribidae; genus Pseudeuparius; species Pseudeuparius sepicola. The sequence goes on from OY987306.1 coordinate 8,441,246, forward strand.
TTATGAAGGAAAGTGGTTTGGAATTAAAAACTCAGGAGATGTGCAAAATGTCGATAGCCTAGGCTAAGGTACTTCGATTTTCGTGTGCTAAAAAAAATTAAAACGCACGAAAGTGGATTTTTCAAGTAGAAGTGGAACTTGAAAAAAATTGAACTTTGACGCCCTGTATTTCGCAAACCGTTAGGATTTCGATACATGTTTATAAGACGTTTTGTCATTAAAAGTTGGACCAACCTGTATATTCTCAAATTCTCTGAATTAATTATCTTATTGCCGTAACTACTCTTCGTAATTCTTTCTAAAATATGTTTTTATTTATTTTTACTTCCAAAAATACCTATTGGCGGTAGTACCCCATGTGCACAAACTCTCTTAAGTGATGTCTATTCATTGTATTGAAACTTATATCCATTTCGTGATCTTGTCTTTAGTTGAAATGTGAGGAAATAGGTCATCCATAAATAAGCACCTATCCGTCATTATGTTGATATTTGTGAATAGTTTAAAAAATAATATATTGTTTGCTTTGTTGTGATAAAGGGTCTTTTGTCCTCTCTATTACTAAATCACGTAACCACAGTCGGTTACCTTTGAATAAAGGGGTCCTTTATTCAAAGGTAGGTACAGATAAAAGGGTAAGAGTGATGTTTTATTTAATTTTTATTTCCCTTTATACAATTGATAGGTTTGAGATTAGAATAGAACACTACCTATACAGAATAATTCGAATAAATTGTTAAAAGCAGATACGAGGTTGAATTAACGAAATATTTCCACATAATTAATTGAGCGGAACGTATTATTATTGTTTGTTGTTTGCCTTTCCATACTACACATGTTACGTTGTCAGATATATCTAATGAGGAATTTAAAACAAATTGTAAATAAATAAAATTTATGTTTTCAAGGGTATAATTCGTTGTTGACCGCGATTACCTCAAAGTGGTGTTTGATATTGAAATCTATGATACCTATACCTACATTCAATAATATTGTGTTTAGGGTTTCCAGTCCGAGATCCCGGGATCTCGAAATCCCAGGATCCCGGAGGGGTTTTAGATGGGATCCCGGGATTTCGAGATCCCGGGATCCCGGTGAGGTCTCGAAAATCCCGGGTTGAGATATAGCGGTCCCGAAAATCCCGATTTTTTTTTAAATGATCGAACTTTAATCTGTTCTCGACGGTTTTTGTGTCAAATGCATTTTTTTTGTATTTTATCGGCGTTTTATTTAGTTTTACCCAAGTTATTTACGTATTTATTATGATACAACCGGGGATTCACTTTTTCATTTCACTTACCTATACCTACCTAATACCATATTATGTAGGTAAATATATAAAAATGTTTTTATTTTTGTGTTTTTTAATAAATTTTTTCCGTATGTCTGCATTTTTATTTGCTATTGCTAATATTACGTATTTTAATAAAAATATTATTAGGATTGATCTCGGGATCCCGGGATCCCGAGGTCCCGAGATCCCGAGATTTGGATTTTCATCCCGGGATCTCAAAACGGGATCCCGATCCCGAAAATTGGAAACCCTAATTGTGTTGGATCTAAGTACAAAATTCTTCAAAATCCGCACTTCAGGAGTCAAATGCTTGGTAAGGATCAACAGATCAAGTGGACTTATCAGCCAGCAGCTTTATCCTTTGTCGAGGTTGTAAATACAATCCAAATACACACCAAACCAAACCACAAAGAGTGTTGTAAATTGAAAAATTACTTCTCCTAACAACTCCTTTCGTTTCATACATGACCATCCTAAGCTTTCAAAGGGGGCTTATAATACATTTAAGAAAAAAGTTACAAGGGTGCTACATATTTGATAACTTTAAAATCGTACCGTATACTACATTACCTATACGTTCGGCAAAACAAGAAACTCCATCCATACTCTCTATATTTACTTTTATTGGACGCACCAGCTAAATCTGTTCCCAAGCAGATTGTACTGGTATATGTTGGAAAATTGATTTTATTAGGTACCAAATATTATTAATATTATATTACAAAATAACTTTAAGTTTGAACAAAGAAAAAATAAATGTGAACTGTTGTGATTGTGTAACATTTGCTTTGTGAGGAAGAAAGAACGTCCACATTCGTAAACAAAATATAAAGAAGCCAACTTGACGCGGATATAAATATACTTATAGTGCGAGTGACACGTCACTGCCGCTCGCGACAAGCTGCATACAGCTGCCATCTTCCGCAATTGTACGGCGGCTGTTGTGGGAACACAGAGAATATAGACTATTTATGGTGCCATAGTTAAGTTTCTACTACTATGATTTATACTTCTCGCTATTTTTTATATAAAAAATATTTTTTTTGTATTTCTTATATTTAATTTGGAAGCTATTGGCGGCCTTTATAATGGCGTTTAAACATACTTTTTTGACAATATACAAAAAATAATGATATGATGGAAAATCGGAAAATTATGGAAAAATTTTGATTGAATGTTTTCTATGTTACATATAAACAATAATTTTACGGGGATGATAGATACGTTCTTAAGAGGAAAACACTGTAGGTCAAGCAAGGTGGGACCTTTTAAGAGAATAAAGTTAAAGAAAAGAGAGGAGCAACTTGACAAGTCGAAAACGTAGATTTTTCTTGAGACTTTAGTACTGGCTAAAAGGCTACCTATAGGCAAGTAAAATTCGACCAAAAAGGGTGTCATCTGCGAGTTATTCTATTGGTTTACCAATAGAACAATATATTTTTATGTATTCTGAGGTGCAATGTCTTTTAGAAAGTGACCAAATTGGGCAAAATTCAATTTCGGATCGATGTTTTTGGCCAATAAAACTAAATAACGCCGAAACTATCCATGATATAGTAAAGTTATGAGCACGAATCGAAAGAGAATGAAAAAGTAGTGTCTAAATTCATATACACACATTTTTGATACATAAAATCTCGCCGACAGGGGCTCGTCTAACAAAAACTTGTCATTTTAACTTTTTTGATCCCAACCGTAAACACAAAATTCAAAATCAATTTATGGCGAAACCTATACGAGTTGAAAGACATATGCTCAGAACGTGATCTACGTATTTTTTTGTGCCCTTTTGAAATCTGTCACAGTTTGCCAATTATGGGAAGAGGTTTGGGAGGTTGATTTTTTCGAAAAAATCTCCATCATCTTTTTGTTCGAAATATCTTAAAAACTATAAATCTTATACAAAAACTGACTTCACCATCTGAAAGAACACATAAAAATGCACTTCAAAATCAATAATTAATTTCGAGTCTGAGTATAAATCGAAACCGACAGAACTTCTTTTTGGAATATGAAATATGGGCATGGTATAAAAATGCAAAATAGGAGTTTTATGTTTTGTTATAAGTTCTATAGAAATCGCTTCCTTGATTTTAAGTTTGAAAAAGTTAGTATTATCTGGTTTTTGAATTATCTGAATTTATCTATTGATAATAAGGACTCTTTAAAATAAGGGGACCCAGCATGTCACACTCTATCACATAAAAAAAGTGAAGGCATTGAGGGGAAGTTTGTTTTCTGTTGACTCCAAGGAGACCACAAGGGGGCTGATACAAGGTTATGTTATATGTCAGTGTCCAACTGCCATCAGGTTTTATGTGACATGCCAGTGCCATAGATTCTAAAGGAGGCAAAAGATTTCCCATCATAATTCACAATTTTTAGGTTTTCTAACTTCCAGATACTCATATGTGTCAATTAAAAGTAATGAGGCCGCTTGTAGTAATTCCAATAATTGCAACCAGATTTTTCCTGCACCACCTTTAGTAATCCTACAATTCCCATTAGGTGAGCATTACGTATAAGTAGGTAGTTCAAAACAAATCGTATTTCGAAAATTTTAAATTATTAAGCAGGTAGCTTTAGTCAGGTCTTTTTTTAAAGAGTTTTTATCTACGACTACAAGTCTATTTTAAGTTTGTGAGGTACCTACCTTGGGAGAGAAATAAAATTACAGAAATTTTATAATGAACACCGAAAAAAATTACCATCATTAGAACTACTAGACCTAATCTTATTAGTCCATCCCGAAATCTGTGAATATTATTTGGGTAGATACATTCAACAAGGGAAGAAAGATCAAGTATACATATTACAAATAATGGAAGGAGGAACCTGGTAACAAGGTGCAATAGCGACAAATTCTTAAATAAGCAAAATCGGCACTACTGACATACCATACTTATATTACTTAAATTCGTGGAAATAATTGCTGGAAATCGATTTCAACTATAAAATAAATTTCTTTCATTTGACAGTTGCCACATTCTGTTCTTGTATACACAAAATTGTCAAGTCCAATTTTTAGAAATCATGGAAACCATTATTAATTTTTACTAACAATCAAAGTACCTGTTATATTCATAGATTCTCCAATAAAATGGCATACTTGGCATCACATTAGAATGAGGAAAGAATAGGCCTCACATTGGAAAGTATAATGCCGGGTCCCCTTACTTTAAAGAGTCCCTGATTGATAATATCCCTAAATAATATAATTTTCTAAATGCGTTGACTGACGTATTGACCTCTGCATTGCCAAATACACAAGGTGTTGAATTGAGTCTACTACCTCCTTGCAAAGCTTCACTTGAAAACCACATCAGTCGTGTAAACTACTAGTGCTACATATGGAATAATGCCCACGTCGCTAAACCCATAACACCAAGCCCAGTGGGACATGGCTGGAAATTAGAAAATGGACAACTGAACTGAAGATTGATTGGATTAAAGGGGATCCGTTTCCCCCCGAACTAACCGATATTATGGAAAGCTATCATCCAGATGAGTTTGAAGATGGAGATGAGCCAGAGTTAGTTAACTTTACCGATATACTACATGAGGATGAAGAAGAAGTCTATTGACTACAGATGCTGTTGGTTGTTTGGAATTTTTTGATTTGTTTGTTTTCATTTATGCTTACATAATTAAAATTTTGTGTTAAGTTTCAGATTTACAAATAAAAAAATATATGGAAAATGAGACTAATAATTTTATAATCCAGCTATTTTCCCGATAGACAAACCAAGAAAAACTAAGGAAAGAATTCCTTCACAATATATTGTTTATAAATACCCCTTTTCTACCGAAAAGTGTTATTGAAATGTAAATAAATTTAAAAAAAAATTCCGTATTTTCGCGGTTTTTCTCATTTTTTCGGGCTATGCTGTAATTGGCATGAGGCAAACAAATAAAACCTTAAACTACATGGCATTACCAACCAAAAAATATGTAGCTCAAAAATTCCCACGGGAAGGGGATGGGGGGTATATAAGAGCCTTCGCTCTATATAGCCCTATTACGATTTGCCGCCCTTAAGATTTTCCGCCGGTGCTACATCACCAAATAGCACCCATATATAAAACCGGCACTGTTTGGTGACTGCATTTGTGAACTGAGTCACCTAGATATCTGTACCTGTCCTGTATCCACTACCTTAAAATATTTAAAGTAGTGGTGACCCTCTTTACCCACATGCGTGAACCAACTGTAGGACGTAGGACACATAATTGTTAAGAGGTTAATTAACCTCTTCACTTTGTGATTCGATATCAAACTTTAATTATTGGAATTTGTAGGTACTATTTTCATTTTATCATTCCAATAATTATTGGGAAATTACCTACATAATGAAATCCTAAATATGAACTTGGTTAATACAGTTTATTACTATAATACTTCTCGACTAAATTATTAGGGTTACCTGCATTATGCAAAATAATATACCTACCTAGGTACTTTAAATGTCATCATGCCTTTAGTACAATGGTCTATACCTTTGAATAAAGAATCCCAGGAAGGAGTCCAAGCTATATGTGTATTATAAAATACGTGAGGCGGAAATCGCCCTGAGTAGTAAATAAATAAAATATAAATAAATACCCTCTTTATTTTCCAAACGAACACACAAAAGCATTATGGAAAACGTCACATTATTATACACATTAAAATATACATAAGTATACAAACATACACCAAGTGTAAGATATTAAAAATAAGAGTAAAAAAACTATCAAAATACATCCTTTACTTTGAAAAATTCACTTAGGCTATACATACTGTGTCTCAACAAATAAGATCTTAACCTTCGTCGAAATATATTTATGTTAGGTGAGCCTACAATCTCCAAATTCAACTTGTTGAACAGTTTAGTACCTAGAAAGATTGCAGATTGACGCCCTATTCGGTAGCGAAAGAAAGGAGTTCGGAGCAAACCCTGAGTTCTCGTATTAAAATAATGCACGTCAGTGTTAGCCAAAAGATTGTCTCCATTTTCCAATATGTAAGAACAAAGTTCAATAATCAAAAGTGAGGGGAGCGTCAGGATGTCAAGCTTCTTGAAAATATCTCTACAGGATTTTCTCGGAGGAGCACCCACAATACATCTTAATATTCTTTTTTGACATATGAAAATATCTTCAGCAAAAGAGGAAGATCCCCAAAAACACACGCCATATCTTAACCGTGATTCTATATTATGGGCATAGTAAACTGACACCAATTGATTAATTGTTAAAACTTCTCTTAAGTTTCCAATTAGATGGCACATGGAATTAAGCTTTGTTACCAAATATTCACAGTGCAGCTTCCAGTTTAGGTTTTCATCTATAATAACACCAATAAATTTAGTAGGTTTAATTCTATCAATGTTAGTACCTACCATTCAAACTGAACCACATTAGTGTTACCTCTAAGCTCAAGTTAATTTTTATTTTTTGCCGAAACAACTATGGAAGAATCATCCGCATACAATGAAAAACTGCAGTCAAGCTGCAACCCAACGTCATTTATATACAAAATAAACAGTACAGGGCCCAAAATGGATCCTTGGGGCACTCCAACTGTCATTACCAGGGGCTCGGAATTCGAAGTACGCGTCACGCCATCACTCGAAATGTCAATTGAGACATATTGAGTTCTGCCAAGCAAGTAGCTTTGCCGCTAATTCAAGGCCCCCCCTCTAACTCCACATGTCTCAGCCTTAAGCAAAAGCCGCCCGTGATCCACACAGTCCAATGCCTTGCTGAGGTCGCAGAAGACCCCAGCAGGCCACTCACACTTTGAGCGAAAACTGAATTAGTTTTTAATGAAGATATTATTCCTATTTAGAAATGATTCGAGTCGGCTGAGGTAACAATATTCAAAGATTTTCGAAAAAACTGGAGACAGTGCTATTGGGCGATAGTTTTCAAGAGCTTTCTGGTCACCTTTTTTTATGTAAAGGTATGATCTTACTCATCTTTAGCCGACTAGGAAACACCCCATCCACAAAAAAATTACCTATTAACAAGGTAGACTAGAGGCTTGGCTAAAATAGTTACACATTTCTTTACGAGAAACGCTGACACCCCGTCAAATCCCGACGAATGTTTATGTTTTAGTTTTATCAGCGAGACAAATTCCTCCTCCACGAAAGGAAACAAAAATATACTACTATCATTGGGAGAAACGTTGTTACTAATACAATTTATTTTAGGAATTTTGTCGATGATGTTCTTTACGGAGTCCCTAAAGAACTCATTGAAACTACTTGCAATTTTTACTGGATCTTCAACGGAATGACCCTCAACATTAATACTAATGTTGTTAATAACTGATTTATGCTTATTATTCATTACGTTAACAGTGTTCCACATACACTTAATTGAATCCTCTGCAGAGGAGATGTTACGCTGATAGTAGGATCTTTTTTTATTCTTCACAAAGAGAGAGTGTTCCCGTTTACGTTTTAAATAAAGGGGTTTCAACTCCGGAAGTTGTTTGCTAAGATTAAAAAGGCTTTTTAAATTGTCACTAGATAATTTGACATCCTGATTTACCCAAGGTTTGCCCTGCCTTTTGTAACCAAATTTTGACACAATATTTTTATATCTGACACGGTAATGATAGGTGTCAGCATGTGGTATTTAGATACTTTTCGAGTTATTACCTATGCTTAGCTATGCGGCTTCTGGTACTTCCCTGACCGCCAAAACTAAAATGTTTGAGTATAATGTACCGTATCTCAACAATCACAGACCAAACTCGTTGCCTTGGTTACCACTTTTATTGTTTAGCCTTCAAAAATCACAAATAAACTTGTCAGATTACTGTCACTGTCCAAGAATATTCACTCAGCTCCAAAAATTTGCATAAAATCGCTTTCTAACCTTTTTCTTCCACCAGGCCCAATTCCCAGGGCTTATATACTCAAAAGGAAGACTGGAGAATACTCTAGAATATTCCTGGCCAATGATTGTTCACAAATCATAGAGTTCTAGCAAACTTTCTAGAATATGACGGAAAGTGCCTCTAAATTAATTATAAAAAATAAAAAAAAATTTGTAAGTAGAATACCCAAACTTAAAATTTATCTGCTAAATCTTTGAGTAGGTTAGAAAACAGTGCAGACATATACATTGAAAGCTGATATAACAATTTTAGAGGCATTTTTCGTTACAATAATAATCCATCGGTAAGTACCTACCTATAAGTTTGTAATTTAAATTAACGTTTGAGGCCATGCGCTAAAGTGGCATACGCGTTTTGAAAATTTAAATTAGAATTGCTGTATTATCGAGGATTCCTAAACTTAAACTACTTAAAGACATAAACGTGCCTTATAATTTTTGGCTGTATTGTAGGCAGTGGCGTAGCCAGCATTTATAAGTGGGGGGGGGGCCAATTTTCCGAAATCTTTGCCTTGTACTGTATTTAGTTGGATTGAAATAGGTAAACAAAAATTAGAAAAATCCACAGAAAATACAATGCTATTCATAAACTATAAATCTGATTTCGGGCTACGTCGGTGCATGTTTTGGGTACACTATTGCGCCCGAAGAGAGTCATGACGTTACAGGCCATATGCTTGTCAAATAAGATAAAAATGAGGAAAAATGGGGTTTTACATTGGAAGTCGGAAAAGGTTATTAAGAACATGTATTCGTATATTGTATTATTGTGCGTCTACGTCTATGTCAATTTTTAGAAGGATATTCGTTTTTTTTTTCTTAATTGATATTCCATGAATTTAAACTGAAACCATAAAATTCAATACAAAACTGTACCTTATCATTTTGCTTCACTCAATTTCAAAATATAGATGTATTTTGTGTAAAAATATTACAACACTGGCCCAGGGCATGAACTTACTCGTAGCTTAAAATTAAAGAGTCTGCACTTATATTATGTTCTTACACAAAAAGTAACTATTTTAAAAAATCCTATTTTTCCCCTTTTTTGCGATAAAATTTATTTGTATTTTTATGGTTTAGTAAGTAAGCAAGCAGTAAATAAGTGTCTTACGTTATTTTGCGGGAAAAAATATCGTGTACCAATTTGAAGGCAATATTTCTGAAGATTGGCATGTAACACATTTTTTCCGCCAAATTTTTAGTTTTAAATGTCAAATTTGACAGGCATGGGCTGTGGCGTCACGACTCTCTTTAGGCGCAATATGCTCCAGCATATCCCGAAATCATGTTTCCAAAAAAATATCGAATAATACAAATAATTGTTCCCATTTGGTGCAAACTTTATGAATACCACTAGATATATCTTATTTATTAAAAAATAATGCCTATACAAAAAAATCATATTATTCTTTGGTTTACACTTTAAAATAAAAGAAACACCTGTCACATAAAAAAATAAATATGTTTTTTAATACACACGTTTTTAAAAAACGTGCTAAAAACGTGGGGCGCATGCATAATAGATAACAATTTTTAATGCATGCACTTAAGTTAATAATAATAATAATTGTACCTATTGCACAGCAAATAACGTTTTCCAATGGCAGCTACTTTTCTACACTCCTTACTCAGAGGTGTCAAAGATACTTTGGAAAAGTATCTAGTTACTAGATAAGTTACTTTTTGAAAAATTATCTTAAGTCACTTTGGGAATCTAGTTACTTTAAAAATAAAGGAACTTAAATACGTATCTTAAGTTACTTTTTAAGATACTTTATAAGATAATTTTTTAGTTACTTTGTATGTTTGTTATATTGTATTGTTTATTGTTTGTATTGTATATTATGTTATGTGTTATTCTTATTACGTACGTACCTATAAATACGTATGTTTATGTATTAGTTTCATAACAATTTATATATTAGGTTTATAGGGTTTAGGTAAGGTAAAGGTAAGGCGTGTAAACACAAAACATGACACACTTAAAAAAAAGAAATGATTACTATAGTAGATATTACGACTATTGTCACTATAGACTCATAAAATAAAACAAAATAAAATAAACAAAAAACAAACCAAAATAAAATTAATATTCTAGATAGATATCGAAGATACTTTTCGGTATCTAAGTTACTTTCCGGTATCTAAGATACTTTTTTAAGTTACAAGATACAGTTCCTTTTAAAAAGTATCTTAAGATACTAAAGTCTATCCAAGTTACAGAAGCAGTAGATATAAACAAAGTCACATGACCGCCTTGCGATCCATTACCGGAGTCGGACTAATATGAGATTCCAAGTGGCTTGTAATTCTGAACAAATTCTTTTAGAAGTTCCAAAAATTGTGTCTTTACCTTTCGTGTATCTTTATAAATTTCCTTAAATTAAGTAGCAAAATAAATTTACAGAATATACTGCTCGCGATCCGATCTAAAATATGCAGGAAACTCGACTGAGAGAAGAGCCGGCCCTGCATTCTGCTCGCCGCGTAAACACTTGACATTTTATGACGGCCAGACCAATAAAAGAATAGGTCACGTGGTGGCCAATGTTCTGATCAACTGCCTCTGTAACTTGGATAGATTGTAGTTACTTTTTGCCAAAAACTAAGATACTGTAACTTAGATACTTTAAAGCAACTAAGTTACTCTAAAGTAACCAAGATACTTTTTTCTGCACGTGCCCCAACTTTATGTGACTAGGAGAAATTATTTTATACTTTTTAGTCAGATTTTATAATATTTTATACATTTTAGTTTGTTTCAAGTAAAACTTTATATTTTAACAACTAAACCCATTTTTGGGGATATATTTTTTTAATGTCATTTTTGACAGATAACGAAAGTCACATGACCACGTTTGAGTGGTTCATTTTTCATCTTTTTTAAAGCAAAAGGTAACCCTAAAATTAAATTTCAAAATAAAACGTTAACTAAAAATTTCGCCCCTATGCGGTGCGAACTTTTTGGAGGACACTGTATATATGTAGAGTGCTGGACGATGTTTTTTATGCATAGGATGCGCGGAAAATCTTTGACGAATTTAAAATCATAAAATAGTAATAAATATGCCCAGTGGACATGCGCATTTGCAATTTGAGGTAGTGTTTTCTGAAACTTGACACTCTTTGACAGCCATTTGACAGCGACAAACTAAGTATTACCTACCGTTGTTTGTATCATAGACGCTTTGTGGCATAATTTTTTCAATTTTCAGCTAATTATTAATAGTTATAAAAAACATTCTAGCTACACCACTGATTGTAGGTACTGATTTCACGAAAATGAGGATTTCTGCCTCGATTAGGCAGAAAGGTGCGCGCCAATGTAAAAACCGAAACGGCATCCCGCCATATGCAGAGACTGTCCCGGTCGAGCGTTAAGCCCAAATTTGCTACTTCCTGGGCACTACCTGGGCCTGGGGTTCTTTATTCAGAACCCTGTTCAGACGCGAACTTCCTCGCTACGTCCGCATGCCCCCGGTGTCCTTAAACTCTTTCCCCGATATCTTCCATATGTTTACTAGATAATCGAGAACGCGCCGCTTATCGGCTCACTCCGAGCCAGCGTCGCGCGGCAGCGATCCGATCGATGGGCGATCCGCTCTGATCCGATCCCCCCGTTTCCAATGTGCGGCACCGATTGCAGGCTGGACTTCCGAAAATGTGGCGGACAGTGAGCGCGGTGGCCATCTTGTCGATAGCGGCGGGCCGCTGCGACGGGGCCATGCCGCCGGGGCAGAGGCGGCAGCCCTTCACCATCGACGAGCTGCTGACGAGGACGTTCCCGAAGAAGACGTCCAACGATTCGGGGGTGAACCCCTCCAAGTCGGGTAAGTGGCGTGTATAGAGTCAGTGACGGAAACGGCGAAAAGGATCCTACCCATAGGCGTAGCTAGCCTTTTTTCTCCGGGGGGGCTTAAGCCCCTGAAGGAGATGAGATTCAGTAACCCGCAAAAGCGCCGGAGCGCCGCATATAAACACTTTGGTGTATATGTGTAAAAATAAAAGTAAGCCATGATTTTGTCGAATAAGCGTCACCGTTTACGTCACAGCACCTGCAGGCGGGCATACCGTTTTCTGGTTATCGTGGGTTATTGCTCGGATGAATGAATAGTCAATTGTCAATTAATTAGGTAGGTACTTATTTGTAAATGAACTTACTGAACTAAATGAAGAAAATTAAAGTACTTACCCAAACTATAGTAGAGCTTATTTACTTATTAATCGGCACAACGTTATTAATTTAAATACACACGACGTTACTACATTCAGGGTGAGTTTTTTCGATGCCCACAATGGGGATCTCGGAAACTAACAGAGCTAGAACAAAGGTTTAATGGGGCAAGAATTGCAGTTTTGAATATGTACTAAATCTAATGCCCCTTTTGGATTTTTAAAAAAGTTCATGGCTCACTAGATATTTTGAAAAGAGTGATTTTTTGCTATTTCATCAGACCTCTGTAGCTCCGTTATTTATAAAACTCACCCTGTATACTGATACACAGTAAGCAGTCACGTCCAACCGTCCAGGTTCGCAGTGACGCCAGGGACTCTTTAAAGTAAGGGGACCCAGCATTATACCCCAGAAAAGGACGAATCAGAAGTGGCACTTGGCTAATTTAAGAGGGCAGAGGGGTATTTTTATGAGGTGGTGGGGACGGAGAGTATTGCTAGGCCGCCAGATCCTTAGAAAGGTTAAAACATGTCAACATATTTTTCACTATCATTTATTCATTTTGGGTAGGTATACCAATAAAATTAATATGAAAGCAATTAATATTATCTAATGTGTGCCGGTAGTAAAATTATAATGTTTTACGAACCATTTATTCTATTTATCTGAGCCCAGAAAACCCACAACCTGACCCCTGTTTTCTGGGACTTGATTATGAAAGCGGAATGCTTGACAACAGCGCGGCGCGGCGCCACAGATTCCGTTCTTGCGGTACTGCCAGATCGTCCAGTCGGGAGCTGGTAACCAAGGCAACCCACAAAAATATAATGCAAATTAATTTAGTATAAAATGAAATCGTTGATAATTTACTTATAAAAATGTTAGTCCTTGATAGTATTTTGGTTGATATTAAATTGAAGGCGCTAAAAATAGCTAAATGAATTTAAGGAAATTGTCAGGCATAAAAGCTGACGAAGTCCGGCAACGTCGTTCGTGGCCTACGACTGACGCGCCGCCTAACGCCAGACGCCAGACAGCGTCAGTATGTTCAATTGAGGTTAAACTCCTTATAAAACGTAAACAATAAAACGAAAAACGATTACCAATTTCTAAGTAAAAAAGCCAACTATTATTATCATGACTGTGATAAAAGTATCCAAAACAGGGACCAGATAAGGTGTACAATATGTATTCAGCTCAACTTGACTGCTTGTGTTGTTACTTCGAATACTTCGTTGCTGTATTTACACTAGTGCATTGTGCCCCAGAAAACCCACTTTGTGCTTAGGTTTTGTGACGAAATGGCCCCGCAATTATTGCTGTGTTCGTGGATGTTCTAACAACACGAGGAATGTTGGGATAAGTTTTTTCAAAATACCTGCTGATGAAAACAGGTAGGTACCTATGTGTAGTTTGTCCCTACCTTGTTACCACATTATTATATCCTTAGGTATTATAAATTTTATGTCCTACGTAGGTACTACCCCTTTTACTGGAGTATTACCTACCCCAGAAAACCCACAAATGGTTTCCTACTGATAATACCTACCTAACTATGGTTTTTAATTTTTTTTCAAGGTGTTATGCATGGACGAGAAAGTGTGGAAGGCAGGATTTGTTAGAAAAAACACCCACACAGCTTTTTATTAATTATAAAGTTTGTTCAATGCACTTTGAAAATAGTATGTTTGCAAACCATTCGAAGTCTGGGCTAAAGAAAACAGCAATACCAACTGTGTTCTCATCATGTAAGTACCTTCATTGGTATTTATGGAAATTAGTGTATGCACGGCCCGATTTTCTTGACATTTTGACCCCATAATTACCCCTTCATTATTAGATAATAATATGTATTTTTTGCTGATACTTGTAATTTTGCAGCATTTAATTTTTTTTACTAGGTTATATCGATGAGGCTTCTTCACAGAGTCCTTCTGTGTCTGTATGCAGCAATTTGACTTTGTTAGAACCTCAACGAGAACTTGATCAACCAGTCTCGATCGCTCAACCTTTGGATCAACCAAGTACACCCCATCTGTCACAGTCACCTATAGGCGATCTCCACAGCATTACCGAATTTTCAGTTGCATCAAAAGGTAATGATATATATTCACAAACTGTTATTATAGTATACACACCCAAACTTATATGACATCACGCATTATTTGCGATAATTTTTTTTGTCAAAAAAATTATATGTCATGGAAAGTCAAAAGTGTTTACTAACAAAAACAGTTAAATGTGAAAAACCCGACAATATAAATTGTAATAAATATTAAGTGATTCCATATTATAAGTTTGGGTGTGTGTACATATATTGTAATTTTTTGTATTCTTATTTTGTTATTGAATAATTCTATTTTTAGATGCTAGTCAACAAACTTCTCTTAGTTTGAGTGCACATAGTCCGAGAAAGCATTCATTAAAGTTACAAATAAAAAAACTCCAAAGAAAGTTGCATCCGAAGTTGGAGCAAGCTGTCGACAGTGCAGACACTGAAATAAATGACGAACAATTTCTTGCCATTTGTGAGAAAAAACTGTCTGCTTCAATGCTACTATTTGTAAGGCATTATTTAGAAAATCCCAAAAAAGATCCACAGGGATATCGTTACTCTTCAGATATGAAACAATTTTCCTTATCAATTTATTTTCTAAGCCCAAATGCTTATAGATTTTTAATGAAACCACTTTATTTGCCATCTAAAAGCACTCTTCAAAGAATAACTAGCAAATGGCATATAACTGCAGGTCTTAACAGTTTCATTTTTGAGGTTATTAAATCAAAAGCTACAAATTTAGAGGGTTCTTCAAAACAGTGCATTCTTTGTATTGACGAAATGTCATTAAAAATGTTTTTATTTTACAATAGATCTTCCGATACCATTGTTGGCTTTCATAATACATTGAAGGAAAAAAGATATGCTCCTGCTAAATATGTTTTAGCTATTATGGCTAGAGCAATATTTGCTAAGTGGAAGCAACCAGTTGCTTATTTCTTTATTGATACTTGTTCAGGGGACGAATTAAAATTTATTATTTTTGAAGCAATAAGGAAACTTAAATCTGTAGGATTACTAGTAAGTGCGTTAGTGTCTGATCAAGGATCAAATTTTGTACAATTTTCAAAATCAGTTGGTATCTCTCCAAACTCTTCACATTTTTATGTCGATAGCGAAAAAATATTTTATATTTTTGATGTGCCGCATCTCTTAAAATCAACACGAAATAATTTTTTCAATTACACATTCGAAACCTCTGAAGGATGTACAAATAAAACGTATAGGTATTGACCAAATTTATAATAAACAAAAACATAAGCGTTTGGCTCTTCGGCTGTGTCCAAAATTTACAGATGAACACATTAATTAGAATCCTTTTAAAAAACTGAAGGTTAGTTTAGCCGTCCAAGTTTTCAGCGCAATGGTAGCTGCGGCACTTAATTCCTTTATTGAATTCGGACAATTCCCCCCTTCGGCAAACGCTACAGTGTCATTTGTAAAAAAAATTGATAAGTTATTTGATATCTTAAATTCCTCAAAAATATCAGGCGGTAAGAAATACAATAGACTTTTCAAAGGAGCAGATTACCAAGTCGATTTTTTAAAGGAAATGTTTACATATTTTGAGAATATTAAGATTTTAAAACAAAATATAGAGGTAACCAATAAAGTTAAATTTTTGAAAGGGTGGCAAATCACAATAAATTCATTTTTAGGTCTTTGGGAAAAATTTCATTGTTTAGAGTTTAGAAATTTTTCGGCACTATTAGGCAGCAAGGGGGAAATTGCTTGAATCCAACCCCCATCCAATGCGAAAGGGCTTTCAAAAAATCATTTTGTTTAAATTATTTCCAACACGCGGATGGGGCTAATTGTATTGTGGATTTTGATTCATTATTGTCATA
Source organism: Pseudeuparius sepicola (assembly GCA_963920635.1). Lineage (NCBI taxonomy): Eukaryota > Metazoa > Arthropoda > Insecta > Coleoptera > Anthribidae > Pseudeuparius > Pseudeuparius sepicola. The sequence continues at coordinate 8,457,513 of OY987306.1, forward strand.
CGTAACCACCGAACATACACAAATTTACAACAAAGTTGTTGTGGGAAATGCAAGATCTATTTTTTTCTGATTTAAGTTCGGTGGCACCAGATTATATTGATTTCGAACTACATGAATCAAATAGTATATCATATGTTTGTGGATATTTATTAAGAAAGTGCTTGGAACAACATTCATGTGAGGTTTGTATTAAATATTGTAAACGTCATACATTAGGGGATACTGATTTGTTTACTTATTTTAAAGCATACAAATCAAGTGGTAACGAAACCTTTGGACATTTATTTTCACCTCCTGATAATTTCCTAAATTATATTAAAACTCTCGAAGTTAATTTTTGTACCCTCTTTCCAAAGTTTGCTTTAGAAGAAAATGTTTGTGTGAAATTAAAAAATAAGCTGCAAAACATTTCATATCAACATCCATGCCCTAGTTTTAATCATGCCTATTTATTATCCCTTTATGTAAGATTTGGAATCTATTCTTTAAAATTTTTAAATCGTGATATCGTTTCTAATAAAACTAATAAAAATTATAAACTTCGAAATTTACATTTATAAGTGCTGCCAGGGGTCATTATTTTTAAAAATTAGGCTAAGTTGATAATGTATAGTGTGCATGTGCATAATATGTACGTAAGTAGTTTATAATATCTTTTGTATTTATAGGTATTATATTTTATATGTGCTATTGTTTTTGAATTTTTTTTATAGATTTTAGTAATAAACATTTTTGATAAATAACCTTTTTTTACTACCAGTGATACGAAGGTCAACCAATTTTGCAAATAATAATTGTTATGGATCTATATAAAAAAACAAATTAATTGCCAAGCTATGAGTTTGGACGCAAGTCGATTGAAATATTGTAATATTTCAACCACCCAAGTAGAATAGTTCACTTGAACCTAAATCATAGTTGTTTCTAATTAATATAGGTAAGTATAAAATAATAAAGAGGAAATATTGTGAAATTTCCATGTACAATAAAAAAATGTATTTTTCTCTTTAGTAAAATATTAATATTTATTTTTTTTTTCGTCAGTAAAATACCTACTTAAAATCTGGATCTTCTGGAGATTCAAATTGAACTAGATCTAATCCCAGAAAAAAACTTTACTATTCTAAAAATTAATTTTGCTATATAAAACACAAAATTTTCTATAGCCCGGACCTGATCGTGCCAACGCAATGGGCAAGTTCTACTCTGTTCAAAATACGGTGGGCGTGGCCAATGCGCAGATGTCAACGGCGGAGAGTTCATTTCCTATGCGCGAGAGGGGAAATTGGAACCGCGACATCAAAGGCGCCAAAAGCAAGTGCCACTTCTGATTCGTCCTTTTCTGGGATTATACTTTCCAAAGTGAAGCCTATTCTTTCCTCATTCTAATGGTATCAGTGATGCCAAGTACGCCATTTTATTGGAGAATCTATTAATAAAACAGGTACCTACTTTGATTGTTAGTAAAAATTAATATGATTTCCATGATTTCTAAAAATTATAGTTGACAATGTTGTGTCTACAAATACAGAATATGGCAACTGACAAATGAAACAAATTTATTGTATAGTTGAAATTCTTTAATTGGCACATCTGAGTATCTGGAAGTTAGAAAACTTAAAAATTGTGAATTATGATGGGAAATTTTTTGCCTCCTTTAGAATCTATGGCACTATCTTGGACACACTGACATATAACATAACCTTGTACCAGCCCCTTTGTGGTCTCCTTGGAGTCTACAGAAAACAAACTTCCCCTCAAGGCTTCACTTTTCCTATGTGATACACTGTGAAATGCTGCGGGTCCCCTTATTTTAAAGAGTCCCTGCTGAGTGATGCTAATGCTGTGAGTGTGGCGTGTGGCGTATGGCGGACTGACGGGGACGGGTGCGGGGTGAGTGCGTGACGGCAGTGTTGCCAGTGTTCAGTGTTGCCAGTGTTCAGTGTTGCCAGTGTTCAGTGTTGCCAGTGTTCAGTGTTGCCAGTGTTCAGTGTTGCCGCTGTTTAGTTTGTTTTATTTTGTTATTAGTGTTTTAGTTAGTAACGCTAGAATTTGTCAGGGGGGGCTATTTTTATACCAGGGGGGCTTAGCCCCCCCCAGCCCCCCCTTAGCTACGCCAATGATCCTACCTTGTAGGACTGTTAGTTCCTTGAAGAATTAAAATTAACAGTTTCCTGGCTGACCGTTTTCCAAGTACCTAAGCACCTACTAAGGGACCACGACACCTAAACCATTATTCTTATAAGCGGCAAATGTAAATTGAGGCGGCGTTCACTTTTTTAACACCTTGCTTACCAGTGTACCAAGCAGTATGTAGATTGCGGAGAATATTCTCGAAATTTTCCACGTGTATGTACTACCTCCGAGAAATTTGCGGGATGGGGAGCGAACAGGGGTGCTGAGTGGGGTTGCGTTGCTACCCACTTCCTATACCTATTCCTGCCTTGCCTGATGATCATCAGTCGCATTTTACCATTACTTATAGCAATGTATTCCACGCAAAAGCCGGGGGAATAATTTGGCGGCCTTTTTTAACCCTAAATGAGACGGGAAATTTGAAATAATTTATACGGGTGGGTTCCATAAATAATGTAATGTCTTGGTTTTCGTTTTGTGTAAAATGGAAATCATTTTAGTTCGAAGTACAACATAGGTTCAAGATTTTTGTTGGTTTTAGTTTTAAATTAATACATTCGGGAAACGAAGCAATTAACTAGGTTGAGAAATTATACTTACGACTTAATCCAAACAATAGGTATAATTTTAATCATCATAAAGAGAACTATTATTATTATTATTGACTTTCCTCTAAGGTATAATAATACCTTAGAGGAAAGTCGCCTAATTTCGGATGGTTTCCTAATTTCGGATAGTGGTTTATCTAAGAAGCCATCTGTTGTTTTAAATTGAAACCTCACCCTATACAATGCAAAAAGCCAAATTAAGCCCACTATGCAATATTGTGGTGGTACAATCTCTCTCCATTAGATGGCAGCTCCAAACGTCTAAATTCCATGGCGGAGTTTTATGTTCAGCCGCGGTTTGAGCTGTATTGATCTTGGAAATAATCGTTCCAGAATTTTGTGTTTGCGTTCTAGGTAAGTTAATATATTAGTTAACCCGGTATTCTAGTCACAATTAACCAGATTTCAAAAATAACAGTACTGTATTACTCTAACCCAAAAAGTGAAAAGGTGCCTAATTTCGGATAGTCTGAAGTTCCTAATTTCGGATACCAGAAACCCAAAATTCCGGCTTAATATAATATGCTGGTTGCCAGAAAATTGTTTATTTTCAGAAAAAATGGCAGATCCATTGAAACTGTCTATTATAATGAGGTCAGAGGAAAACAAATGGGATACCTACCTATCCTAATGTCTCCAATTTTGTTTCGGTCCCGAAACATTGGAAATTACATCAAACAAGCTAATAAAGAAGCTAGAATAAACGTATGTGTGCGCCTTTTGTTTAAATATATAGTTTTTACACCTGTAGAAAGTAGTCTCTTAATTTCGGATACAGTGTCCGAAATTAGGAACCTTTTTTCAGTCGAACCAAAATGAACCGAATTCATATACATTCGTTTTCTTGGAAAAAACAAATGTAGTAAAATTCTTTTGACAATAAATTTTGTTTCATTATAACACTTATTTGCTTATATGAAAAAATAAATAAAAACACTTCTGTATAATAAATACTTAGTAAATTTAAAGTAGTATCCGAAATTCGGAGACTTTCCCTTATACAATAGCTACATTAACTTATAAAAACATTGTTTCTTTGACTACTTTTAATAATAATACCCTATTTCCAGGAACATAATATCTATACCGATTTCTGATTTTCTAGGCAACTATTTTTATTCTTTAGAACTTTTCTTTTTGTTTTTTTTTTTTAAATACAAGCAAAAGAAAACTTTTTAACTCCAACATCTACCACTTTAATCTTCGCTTCAAAAATGCAAGTGATGTGATTTCTAATTACACTCTTCTTTGATAAGCTTCAATGATTTTGCTGGCGGTGATCTGCAGTTAACAGGTTTAGGTACTTGCTGCTGATGTTTGAATATCTTCTAACAATTCTATTTGCTCCAGAAATGCGGTCCTCTTCGTCGTATCGAGAATTAGAATGTCATCATATGATTCTTGAACTGGAATGAATTTTTTTTGGTGGTCTTATCAATTTTGACTCCACTGCTTCTTCGGTTAGATTTCCAGATGGTAGAGCGCCACTTTTTGGGTTCTTTACTGTTTGCGTTCTAAACTATTTTCCGAAAGCTCAAAATTTGATATAATTAGCACTACAATATACATGTCTAAAAAGTGAAGTTTGAAAGCCCTGTATTGTAAAAACGGCTGAAGCAAAAATATATGATATACCTACTGGGTGACAAGTATTTCGAGTCTTTGCATGGGGATCTGGTTATCTTAAGAGACACGAAGTCCGTTAAATTGGGGCAAAGTTGCGAAATTTGATGCCGAGTAACATGATAAAAAAATTTTGGCTGGCCCTTCTCGTTTTGAAAATAATGCGAAAAAACTGAAAATTGTCGTTTTGGTTTTTATTTTTTTAAACGAAAACGAATGGCGCTGAACTTTTTTAAGTTAAACATTATTAAGGCACTTTTTTACAAAGGAATCTAAATATGTTCTCGCATTTTTTTTCTCGCCTCCCTGGACAAAAATATGACGATCAACTTTTATTTTTCTTATGGGCGCCATATTGGATTTTTGCATATTTGAAAAGATGACTTTTTCTGGTTAAAATGATATGTCACATATTATGCTTTACTTTGTTTTTCTTGCCGTAATATCAAATTAATCGTTTTTGCATAGAGTGCCTTGGATATGTTAGCTCCATAATGTTTGACGTTTTTGCCTTGGAAACATAAGCCTAGTTATCCATTGTTGCGAAGTGTGCTTTTGGAATATTGTTTAACGGTTCAGTAAAATTTCAGTTAATGTTAAATTTATTCATTAAATAAATCATAAACGTACCGCGAGGACAAGAGTATGATCTGAGACCTTGTTATTTATTCACCATTTGCCATATAACACATTAACACTAACAGAGTCAAACTGGAAACACAAAGAACAACAAAAACCTAGACGAATCGACAAATCTATTTTACAATAAATGTTCAATTTGTCCTCCTTGTTCCTCAAGGCACAATGCAGCGCGCTTCTTTAAATTGTTTATGGCTCGTCCAATATCCCTTCGACGTCATTTATATTTGAGGAATAATACATTTGAATCATCTCACGCTTTTCTTCATGTGAAAATGACATTTTTTCAGTAAAATAAAGTATCCGTGACATTTAAAATTGTACTAAACTATCAAACGTCGTGGGGCTTATGTTTCCAAGGCATTCTATGCAGAAATGTCAAACATTATGGGGCTTATGTTTCCAAGGCACTCTATGCAAAAACGTCAAACATTATGGGGCTTACGTTTCCAAGGCACTCTATGCAAAAACGATTAATTTGATATTACGGCAAGAAAAACAAAGTAAAGCATAATGTGTGACATATCATTTTAACCAGAAAAAATCCTCTTTTCAAAAATGCAAAAATCCGATATGGCGCCCATAAGAAAAATAAAAGTTCTTCGTCATATCTTTGTCCAGAGAGGCGAGAAAAAAAAACTCAAGATCATATTTAGATTAGGTACTTGTAAAAAAGTGCCTTAATAATGTTTAACTTAGAAATGTCCAGCACCATTCGTTTTCCTTTTCGTTTAAAAAAATAAAACCGAAAACGACAATTTTCAGTTTTTTCGCATTATTTTCAAAACGAGAAGAGCCACGAGTAGAGCCACGAGCCAAGAGTATACTGTAGTGCTGACCCCGTGCATCCCTTTATACTTTATTTTGCTATCTGACTGTTGGATTCGTGCTCACTAAATAATATATACAAATTTTCAACTTTGCGAAAACAGTTTTTGGATGCGGATGTGCTGGCTCTACACTCTACAATGGCTCTCTATCACTAAAATACAACTCTATCTGAAAATATCAACCTTCTGAAAACTCTTGCACTTTTTTGACGCCAGTTCTTGGTCTATACGAATCATTTCAAATATCTTTTCTTCATTACACATGTAATGGTTTTCTCTCCTCCTGTCGTCATGGAGTAAAAAGGAAATATAGCTGGTCCTGTCTTTATAACAACAATTATTATATTTAAAACTACGAATCACTTGATTCGACACTGCTTTGCACTGTCATGTAAACAAAGAAAATTAAACTAGATCATCTAGAACCTCGGCTAAAGAATGAATTAGAGTGAATTAATTCATTACAATGGATTATTACATTATAACATTTGAATTTTATTGAATTTTATTGCCTTGGTTCAAAATATCTATTTAGTGCAAGGTTTGTTATTTTTAATACCTGTTGCGAGAGAAAGAAACTTAAAAATATCTATTGTAAGAACCTGCCGACTAGGTCCAAAACCAATTCATCAAAACCAGTTCCTATAGTACCGAGTACCGGAGCTGTGTTGATGTTTTATGTAAATCACCCTGTACACACAAGCGGCAAAAAAATTTGTTTATATCTGACTTTTCAAATATTTCATATTGTAACTTTCCTGGAAGAAAAATTCTCGTGGCCGTAGCATCTTCTTTGAAATATAAAAAATTCAATAACTTAAGAATCTACAAAACACTGGGCAAATTTTGAGATTTACCTATACCTGCAAGATATTATTATTTAATAATGGGAATCGACCAAAAACCAAAAAACGACAGGTTGTTAAATAAACGTCAGTTTTTGTTTTTATTGTTTGTCCATTAAAGGTGTTTGTTTTTATTGCTTACATATATTTTGATCTTATTTATGATATCATCTTCGGAGCATAATATTACATTATAAACCTTATGTTTTTAAGTAAATATCTACATCTCATATGGCATGCTAAATTTTTTTATTTATTTTTATTAAAAATATTATTATTGAAAAATTATATAACAAAAAATTTATCATGTTAGATATACCTACATTTATTTATTTGTATTCAATATAGAACTATTTTGGTCTTAATTATAACATAAGTATTAAAAACATTTTTATTTTATTTTTTAATTTTTGTGTTTTATAGTCGTAGCATAAAAGGCAGGGGTCGAGAAGCATAATACAAGATATTAGGCAAATTTGCCCTCCTTTTTTTTTCTTTCGTGGTAGATATCCTGACAGAACTAATGTAAAATGCATTTTTACATATCCCACAACCATAACATATTATAACCTTGTATGTTTTTATTATATTTGCAGCAATCATATTTTTTGCTAGAAATGTCTAATGTTCTTATAACACTGTTTGTAGAATAATTACCTATAGAATTTAAAAAGATTTTATATAATCTCGAAAGAAATATGGTAGAAATTTCCGACAATAAATATGCTAGTAATCGGCTATGTACAGGAATCCTAAAAAACATCAAAACAACAACAATATTATGATAAATGGAAAATTTGTTTTAAGATAGCAGGACTATTCAGTTTAGTTTCATTGATCTTGTTCCAGATGTTGATATGAGTTAAAAGTTTTCCATAGAGCTGATTGAAAGAAATGACGAAGAGTCCGCAAATGGTTACATATCATTAGATTTTTCAAAACTGATGTCATGTTTAGATTTATGACTACGGTGAGATTTGTGGGATTTGTATCTAGAGGAATAAGAAAACTTCAAAAATTATACAGGTTTTTCAAAAAATTTTAAAGCCAAAAGCACTTTAAGAGTAAAATGACCTTATTGCAAGAGATACAAAATACTATGTTGTGAATAAAAAAGAAAAATTTGTCATCGGTATCATTTAATAGTACCTATATTACATAGCGAGAGTAAACAGCTTATTACGTATGAGTGGAAAAGTTGCGCACGAGCCGCGCAGCGGCAAGTGCTGTAATTCCACGAGTATGTAATAAGCTTACAACTCGAGGGTTGTACTACAATTTTTCTTCGACGAAAGAAAAACTATTATAATAGATAAACTATACTTCTGATTATCTGACAGGCAACAATTAGTATGTTGGTTGGTTGCTATGGTGGCGCGGATGCCGCGCTAACAAGGCACCCGTGATAATTGTGTTTTAATTAAGAACATATATGTAATTTTTTTATTACGTGTCAGTCATTACGTGCCAGTGTTCGTAACAATGGCCTTACTTATAACCTGAACCGTTACTTAATAGGTATGTTACTAGTATAGGAGTAGAAAAAAAAATTGAACTGATGGACTCTGGGACTGACTTAATTTACTTTATAATACCCAGAGAAGATTGTATACAAGTGACAACTCTAACTCTCAAACTGTTGCAACTGGAAGGTTCCCATAGATTAACTAGCACGAAATAGCATCCACTTCAAATTTGCATACCAGACCCGTGCACAATGATATCCCAGCACCGATTGCTGTGGCAACCCGTTCACAATAACATGAGCCGGCATACAATGAGACCATTTCTTTACAGTCGTAGAAAAAAATATATTTTGGTTCTAAACTTTAAATTCCTGGCTGAATCGTACATAGGTGTATTTTGACGCACCCTGTAGATTGTAGACAAGTTGGAAAAACGAAACTTTTGGCAAAAACAAACACATGAAAATAGTTTTTTCCTGTTTTCATACTATCCGCGGACACGTATGTTGAATATCCTCTATAATGCAAACAAATTTTGGAATTATAATAATGATCATTTTCAGAAAATCTTTTATTCGAACTACCTCTCGAGGACGTCTCGACGAAGTACGCCAAGCAAGTACAAACCGCCGGCTTGCAAATCGAAGAAGAAGGCTTACCCGACTACGTCCTCAATAGGATAAAAGGTCCAGAATACAACGCAAAACACAGACATTTTGACCCGGACATATTCTCAGTTGCCAGTAGGGTTTACGATGACAACGGCTTTCCCACCTCGGACGTTTTCACCCAAATAGAAGATGACGAGGACTTCAACGAGGTGAACGGCCCAAGATTCGACAATCGCCGTACAAGAGTTAATCCGACCAGGAACTGGAACAGACCGAGAAGGAAAAACTATAGTGCTAGAAACAGGTGGGTAGGGTATTATGAATGAAACCATTTTATAGATCTCAATTCCTGTTTGTGATAAACTGGCTTGGTGACTTGTTTGGGAGGGTGACATATTTAGTCAACAATTAGTTGTAGGTACCGTCTCCTACTGTTTTCAATGTATAAATTTTGTAGGAAAGCAAGGCTTGACCTCGCCTCATCAATTCCGCGACAGAGGCGACTGCCTCGGGCTGCTACTGCATCCAGAGAACGCTTGTGGGCTGATGGGATAGTACCTTACGAAATAGATGACAAATATAGTGGAATCAGAAAGGCGCTGGTCAAGCAAGCCATGCGCCACTGGGAGAACTACACGTGTATTAAGTTTGTTGAGAAAGGGCCCGAACACGCGGACTACATATATTTTACTGAAAAGGGTTGTGGGTGAGTATCAACTTCCTGATGAGTACGTTTCGTTTCATGTAAAACGATTCAGTCCATTATCTGTTTTCAGCTGCTGTTCTTTTGTTGGGAAGAAAGGTATAGGGGTTCAAGCTTTGAGCATAGGAGGCAAATGCGAAAAATTTGGTATTGTAGTCCACGAAATTGGCCATGCCCTTGGTTATTACCACGAACACACCAGGCCCGACCGGGACAATTATGTTAGAATCGTCAAAGAAAATATAGTTAAAGGTACCAGTCATAATTTCTTCGCGAAAGAAGATACTTACTTGGTTGTCTATTTCAGGCCAAGAAGGTAATTTTGACAAACTAACTACGGAACAAGTTGACTCCCTGGGTCAGAAGTATGACTACGATTCGGTGATGCACTATGCAAAAAACACATACTCTAAAACTGTATATTTGGACACCATCCTTCCGCTAGATCTAGGTCCAAGAACTTTCGAGATCGGCCAAAGGATACAACTAAGCGAGGGAGATATTATTCAAACTAATCTGCTCTATAACTGTCCAAGTAAGTTTTTCGATTAAATTGCTTTTGGTGCAACTGTTTGTTAAACTAATTTTTCAGAGTGCGGAAAAACGTTTCAAGCAGCGTCATCCAACTTCTCAACTCCAAACTTCGCTAACTCAACAGATTCTGAAGTATATTGCGAATGGAGGATATCAGCTACACACGGAGAAAAAATAGTTTTAAACATAACCGACATGGACATTAGGAAGTCGACAAATTGTGAAACGGACTCCTTGGAAATACGAGACGGTTACTGGAACAAGTCAACCCTACTGGGATTGTTTTGTGGAACTGGGGAGTTTAGAAACATTGTTTCCACCGGAAATAGAATGCTGGTTGCATACAGGTCGAAAACTCCGAAAGGTTTCAAAGGATTTCAGGCAGCGTATGAAGGTAAGAGTTGTCATATTGTCATATCGAATTTAAGGTTTGAGTCCCAAAGAGACATCTTCGACGATAACATGGGATATCTAATATGAATTGCATGGTTGTTTTTTTCCTTTTCAGCAAAATGTGGTGGAGACATATCGTTAACCTCGGAGGACCACTTGGAGTCTCCAAACTTCCCGGAATTTTATCAGTCTGACAAAAACTGCATCTGGAGAATATCAGTCCCCAAAGGATATCATGTGGCACTTCGTTTTCATTCATTCGATCTGGAAAAATATGAGGAATGTAACTACGACTACTTAGAAGTTAGAGATGGCCTCACTCCTGATTCCACACCAATCGGGAAGTACTGTGGCCAAAATTTGCCGCCAGACATTGTATCAACTTCAAACGAGTTGCTAGTGAGGTTTGTAACTGATCAATCGGTGCAGAGAAATGGATTTTCCGCAAAGATATATCAGGAATACGACGAATGCTCTCAACCTAACCACGGTTGCGAGCAACAGTGTGTGAACACGTTCGGTAGTTACAAATGCACTTGCCAAATTGGTTACGAGTTGCACTCTGATGGAAGAAAGTGCGTGGACGCCTGCGGCGGTTTGTTCACCTCACCGAATGGAACAGTAACATCTCCATCCTTCCCAGAAATATACCCGAAGAACAAAAACTGCATTTGGGAGATATCGGCTCCGAAGGACCAAGTGATCTTTCTCAATTTCACCCATTTGGATGTAGAGGGCAACAATTACAAGTACCAGATCTGCGAATACGATAAGGTGGAGGTGTTCAGCAACTTTGGAGACAAAATGAAGAGGCACAAGTCGTTGTGTGGAAGCAAGGCTCCATCGATGATTGTTTCGGAGAGTAACGTGATGAGGATATGGTTTGTTTCCGACAACAGCGTAGAGAAGACTGGGTTTGCCGCAGTGTATTTCATGGGTAAGTCACTTAAACCAGTGGATAATAATATATGTATACTCGTATAATAGAACAGAATTTGGTTATATTCAAGTTGATGTTTGTTATTTGTTTGTGTTTGTTTTCAGGGGTAATATAACAAGTGGTGTGCCTATTATCGATAATATGTTTCGTTAATTTTACGAAACTGCGCAGTCGTGGTATTTTCATAGCATTGGGATTATAATGAGTGATAAATTAAGGAAAGGTATTATCTATTATTAGGCATACCACGAGTTGTATTTAAAAAGAGAACTTAACAACTGCAAATAGTTAGTTTGACAGCTAGCTGTCATTTAGATTGAACTTTCAGTTCTGAATATGTTTTTTTGTGCTAATAGATATTTAAAGATCAATATGTTAACTGAAAACATATATCCTAGTCCTATATTAAATTTGGTGAAGAAGTTATCGGGTTATCAGTTTTAGCTGCCACAATATTGGTTGAGCGTAACTAGGGCGCAGGGACCCTTTAAAGTAAGGGGACCCAGCATTATACTTTCCAAAGTGAGGCCGTTTCTTTCCTCATTCTAATGGTCTCAATGATGCCAAGAATGCCATTTTATTGGAGAATCTATGAATATAACAGGTACTTTGATTGTTAGTAAAAATTAATAATGGTTTCCATGATTTCTAAAAATTAGACTTGACGATGTTCTGTCAACAAACACAGAATATGGCAACTGTCAAATGAATCAAATTTATTTTATATATTTGAATTTCGTTTCCTGTAATTATTTCCAGGAATTTAAGCAATATAAGTGTGGTAACTCAGTGCCGATTTTGCTTATTTGAGAATTTGTCGCTATTGCACCTTGTTACCAGGTTCCTCAAACCATTTGTAATATGTAGGTATAATAGGTACGTACTTGAACTTTCTTCCCTTGTTGAATGTATCCAGGGGCGGACTGGGCCATCGGGCGATCGGGCGCTAGCCCGATCCGCCGGACCTACTTGGGCCGTCGCTGATAGACATTTTGGAGAAGACATTTAAATATTTATTAACTTTGTCTATTTCAGAAGTATCATGCGAAAAATCTTTCTTCAAATTAAAAATAATCTTAAACCGGCTAAGAAGTTCTCTAACCCAAGACCATTTGAAAGCTTTCATGTTAATGGCTTGTGAAAAAGATATTTTAATTTCATTAGATAATGAAGATCTAATAAACTATCTAGTCGGCGAGTGCAAAGGCATACGTAATGTATTATGTTCTTAACTTTTTAAATGGTTCGCAACAGATGAAGAATGATTTTTATGTTTATATGTTTTTAAGAATTATTTTTTAATTTTTTATTTTCGTTATAATCTTTTGAAATTAGAACCTTGACGTAAACTGATTTAGACAATGTGGTCCTCCCCAAAATCTAAAAATACCTAAGAAATAAAGAAAAACTTGAAACCACATGTTTCTGGCGTCTCTTGCACTTTGGCTACAAGGAACCTTGCGGAACCCCCGCTTCCAGTTCCACTCCATGGGCCGGTCTCATACAAAGCGCCAGGGCCGTTTTTAGTTTCCAGTCCGCCCCTCAGAGAAATAACGGTTATTTCTCTGAGATCTACCCAAAGAACTTTCACAGATTTCGGGATGGACTTAGTTCTAATCATGTAGTTTTTCTCGGTGCTCATTATAAATTTTTTATAATTTCATTTAGGTATCTCCCAAGGTACCTCACAAACGTAAAATAAACTTATAGTTGTAGATAAAAACTGTTTAATAAAAGACCTGACCGAAGCTACTTGCGTAATAATTTAAAATTTACGAAATACCATTTTTGTTTTGAACTACTTACTTATACGTAATGCCCACGTACCTAATGGGAATTGTAGGATTACTAAAGGTGAGACAAGAAAAATCTGGTTGCAATTATTTTGACTACTATAAGCTGCAGGTGGCCGCATTACCTTTAATTGACTATCTGGAAGTTAGAAAACTTAAAAAATGTGAACTATGATGGGAAATATTTTGCCTCCTTTGGAATCTATGGCACTAGCTATCACATAAAACCTGATGGCAGTTGGACACTGACATATAACATAACCTTGTACCAGCCCACTTATGTTGTCTCCTTGGAGTATACAGAAAACTTCCCCTCAAGGCTTCACTTTTTCTATGTGATAGACTGTGACATGCTGGGTCCCCTTATTTTAAAGAGTCCCTGCTAGGACGTAACTAAGAGAGTAGGATTTCAGCGATTATATCCCTCATACTGCTTGCATCCAATAAGGTAGCTCCTTCCATAAAAATCCAACCAATGATATGCCTCTGCTAGCGATAATTTGCACTAGTGCAATTACTGGTAATTGCACTTGTGCAAATTATCACTTCGTTGATTAGCAACCGCGAATCTGTTGGATACGAACACGTACCTACTTCTTAAAGTTTGTGTGTTTCACACTGTTCTAAATTATGCAGCTTATAAATTAAGTTGCGGTACTATTAAGCATTGTTTCAATGAACTCATATAACTTTTACATTGCTAAATTTTGGTTATTGGACCTCCGTCTCCGTTTAAATTTATGACACATTCAGAAAATAAAGCAACGCTGACAGGGTGTAGGTATAATCGCATTTGCCGTGGATCTCCAAGCGTCATGTATGTTTACTCGAACGCTACAGATTATTAATAATTTATTAATACAGATATTATTAAATCGTATTCGAGAAATAATCTCGACAAATGCCCATTAGCGAAACCACTCGTACAAATTGGGCTTTTATTTTCAGAGATAAAATCCCTCGAGCTTCGCTCTCGGGATTTTATCAGAAAAGAAAAGACCAATTTATACTCGTGATCTTTCTAGGCAAAATAGCGCTTTCGAAAAAATTATCGATAAAATGTCCGGGACTAGTGATATTACATACTAAATTCCACTAGTGGTATTATCGCTGAAATCATCACCTGATTGGTTAATATTTCAGAAAATCATATCATTTCATTGGTTCATATTGGCAGGCGTTGAATTCTCAAAATAATATAGTACCAGGAGGCCGTCTTGTTTAAATTTTGTGTATCCTAACTATTACAGGACTCAATTTCTGAAGGCAGTTAGCTTATTGATCTTCGGAAATATTTATTAAGTGACCTTTTGTTCCCATGGCCTACTTTGTGGATATTTATATGACAAGACATAATATCCCATATTTTTATTTCGATAAAAAAAGAAAGATATGAAGCTATTTTAAGCAGAAATCCATTTGTGGCATTACGTACAATAAATTTTGCATTGCGCAAAATAAAAATGTTGGTATAATTGACCAGAAGGGGGATCAAAACGATCCGCGTGTCAAAATAATAATTAGTTTAATAGTCTGGAATATAGATGTGGCCAACAATGTGTTTTCCATTGTATTTTGTCTCCGGAAATCATACGGTGAGACATAGAGCTGTCAAACGTGACAGCCGTGAGCAGTCTTTACGGTATAATTTTAAGTTAGAATAATAATTGTAGAACATTATTTTTGCCTAAATCTGAAGTGTAAATACAAAACGTAGGTAGGTACCTACCTATTCATCCAAGATGAACAGAAAAATAGGAACAAATTAACTATTTGCTCACTTCAACAAATCTATTTATAACAATGTCAATGTTTCTCATCCGAACCATCTTCATTGCTAAAAACCACCAGACAATAAGAATTTAAAACAGCTACAACAAACTAAAAGTTATTTTCTTGAAATCGGCAGTGAAATGTCTTAAAATCGTCATTAAAAGCTCAGAAATCGACACTGAAGTAGCCCATTATTGTACGATTTTTTCAATAAGTAGGCCTTGAGGAGATGTAAACGTCAAACGCGGAGCCATCGCCCGTCAAAAGTGACCAAATATTCAAAACCCGGCCAATAAATCATATTTAACTTTTCGTACACATAGCGATATTGTTACCTTCAGCCGCCCAATCTTTTATTATAAATATTTTAGTAGATTTGAATATTAATCTATTTTACATGGAGGCTGCACAACAGTCAGCAGTTTGGATTTTCTGTCAGAAAGTGCCGTCGTCATACTTGACCTAGGTAGAGCAATCGTCAAAGTCAAGCAACGCCGCGCGTAGTCAGTTCATGGCTTTGTTTTCTCGATTAAAAAAAATATATACAGTGTATCCCAGGATGATTGAAACGAGAGGTGTAAAAGACCAAAAATTTTCGAGTTAGAATTTTGCCTGCTTGCCTAGAAAATAATTTTCACCAAATTTTTAATTTTTAAAAATAAAGTAGGCCCTGACAGTAACGATTAATTTATTTTCTGTGTAGGTTAAGTGCCCTTTCTCGACAAGATATCGAAAAATTGCATTAGAAAAAGTTGCTTAGAATTGAAAACTATGACTCTGTGTCAATTTTCACAATAATTGGCCTACTTTGATTTTTGACGTGAACTATCCTTGTCGTTTAAAATATCGAAAAATTTTATTAGAAAAAGTTATATTATCAAAATACAGGGCGCTAAAATTTAATTAATAAAATGTTAAGAACTCTTTTGTTTTGTAAAAAAAAAATCGATGGAGAAACATACCAAAATGGGGCTGATGTACCCTTTGCCGCAAACTTTTTTCTGTGTACGTCTGTGGTTTTTTAAACCAAATCTTGAATAAAAACAATTAAAGAAAATAAACGCTGGATCTAAGTATACAAAATTATTCATTTAAATCATAGTCGTACGCAGAAATAAGGTGGGGGTATTTGTTCCGTTTTTCTTTGGATTTTTTTACTAAAATTGCACAAAGTGCGTTTTTATAACAAACAAATTTCTTCAAAATTTGATCTTAAAAACACACAGCAATTCATAATAAAAATCTATTTTTCAAAATCAACTGCGTAACACCCAGTAATCTGTATTTTGAAGAAGAGGCGTCTGAGTGTAATACGGCATAATAAGGAAAGTAACATTATTTATTTTTACAGAATTTACAGTCAATAAATTGACAGAGTTTATAATTTAGTAAATAAAGCATTGAAAATTAGAATAATATAATTAATGAAACATCAAGAAGTTGATATATACTATATAATAATAATAATAATAATAATAATATTTTTTTACCATCCATATACATAAAAATTACAAATACAATAATGCAGATATAATAAATACCAGGGTAATACCCAAGTAGTAACTGCCACTGCAGCCAGTGGGGTAACCAGGGGGGGGGGGTTGGGGACTTTAGCCCCCCCCCCAAAGATCTGTCGAGTGGTATTTATTTCTAAATAAAATTTATCTTAAAACAATAGTTTGCCGTAAATATTACCGAAGAATTTTTTTGAAATAATTAGCCCCCCCCCACAATTTTACATTCTGGTTAGGCCACTGACTGCAGCCTCCAAGCACATAGAGGCTACAACAGTGGCAGGTAATGTCACAATCGAGAAAATGAGTCATAACCGGGAATAGGTATCTATACCAATTCTTGTAGCAGTGGTCTTCGGCATTGAATTGACAAGTAGATGGAAGGAGTGTAGAGAGAGAAACTGGCAGCCAAACTTGAGTAAGTGAAATAGTGAATAAATCAGCTGATTCCGGCAAAAAACACATAACACAAAAGAGGTGTTGGTCCTAACTTTCTATTTTTGTGTCCTGTGCTTCAAACGAGTTCCGTTGTCAAACGTCATTTTAATTTTCCTTCTGTCGTCCCAAGTCCCAATACGAAGAGGAGTAATTAATGTATTATTTATATTTGATTTGAGTTCGTGTCGTGGTGGCAGTTTCGTATAAAACGGCGTTGAGTTGTCTTAGTTGGTGTTTGGTATAATATTATTTTTAGATTGGAGAGAAAATTTAATTTAGCTATGTGGCTATATTCTCTCTGTTTAAGTTGAAAATTACAAAAAAGAGGATCAACTCCTGTTGTGTATTTGGATGTACCAAACGGGGCGGAAAGAATAAGAATAGTGGGGTTTCTTTTCATTCGTAAGTCTTAAAAATCTTTGCTAAAAACTTTGCAGTTTTCCAAGAGATAAGGTGATATTAGAGACAAGTGGATTGCAGCAATGAAAAGGAAACATTTTGTACTGTCTACAAGTATTTACTTGCATTTGTAGCCAACAATTTATTGAGAGCAATTTCATAGAGAATTTTGGGCAGTGCAAACTTAAAAAGTATGTAATTACTACAGTTTTTTATTTTCCAAGTCATGATAGAAACTCTATCAAGGGAAAAACTGGCAAAATATTGTGCTAATGAACCTAGCTCTTCGTAGTCAAAGATGGAATTAATCTTGAGGTTCTGGTCCCTTCAATAAGGTAATTATTTGTAATTCTTTTTGTTAGATGCCTAAACATTAAAAATTATACCTATAAAAATATGTAAAAGCTACCCGTCTTACATGCTTTTCCTATTAAATTGAATTTTAAAATTAATAAATCAGTTAAGAAAAGTAATTAAAGTTGAAAATGTATACCTTATCCTAGATATTTTGTCACCTTTATTTTAAAATAAACTTTTATTTTGGAATTTGTATTTTATTTGTCTCAATTTACTTCCAGGTACATAAAATTGCCATGTAGGTAATTTTTCTTAATCGATTAACTACTTTTTTCTGTGCAATATTTACATAATTGTGCTTATAGTATAGAAAAATTCTCATTCCTACAAACAAGCCCCGAATTTCGCAATACAGATCATACAATAAAGAGAATTACGGAACATGCCCATTAAATTCGCCCATTAATATGCAACATCCCTATATACCTCCCTTGCCTGAATCAGCTGACACGTTCATTAGGCGTTCTTGTCTTACTTATTGCCATTTGAAACCTATCTCTCTCTCTAGAGTTGGCTGCCCCAAACAACAATGAAAGTGGTACCTGTGCGACTTCCATTGTACTTATCAATTCGATGGTCTTCGGAAGCCAGGAAAAGATAGGCTTCTACTCTATCTCAAGTCTAATTAAATAAGAAGTAAGCAACAATAGTGTCCTTCGACTGATATTATTTATTACATTATGTATTTCCGCTCTTTCTTTTTTTAATAAGTCCGATATGTATTTTTTAATAGACTATAATTATTTGATATCCTCATCAAATCACCAGGCACAAGTGCATAGAAATTTTCAGATATGTATAGACAACTTCTTTGTCCAATGCTTTTGTAACATCTAGGTGTCAAAAACATTATTTCTTTGTTCCTCATGGGATAATGGTGTTCGTTTTTTGTTAAGGGGATTTTCCCTTGATACTCAATAAGAATAACTTTCAGGCAAAATAGTTGTTTAATATCAAAAACATGGCTCTCTGTGAAAAGTTCATCACTGGGAAAGGTTAGCTGTCGTAGTGTAGTGTCGTAAATTATTTTTAGAGCCCAGTTCCGAACAATATTCAAAGGTAGAAGGTAACTATCGCCAACTCCACTTCATCCCACTACTCCATAATATGATATATGGGACTGACCAGGGACTCTTTAAAATAAGGGGACCCAGCATGTCACAGTCTATCACATAGGAAAAGTGAAGCCTTGAGGGGAAGTTTGTTTTCTGTATACTCCAAGGAGACCACATAAGTGGGCTGGTACAAGGTTATGTTATATGTCAGTGTCCAACTGCCATCAGGTTTTAGTGACATGCCAGTGCCATAGATTCTAAAGGAGGCAAAATATTTCCCATCATAATTCACAATTTTTAAGTTTTCTAACTTCCAGATAGTCAATTAAAGGTAATGCGGCCCCCTGCAGTAATCCCAATAATTGCAACCAGATTTTTCTTGTCTCACCTTTAGTAATCCTACAATTCCCATTACGTGGGCATTACGTATAAGTAAGTAGTTCAAAACAAAAATGGTATTTGGCAAATTTTAAATTATTAAGCAGGTAGCTTCAGTTAGGTCTTTTTTTAAACAGTTTTTATCTACAACTATAAGTTTATTTTACGTTTGTGAGGTACCTTGGGAGAGAAATAAAATTACAAAAATTTTGTAATGAGCACCGAGAAAAACTACATGATTAGAACTAAGTACAAGACCTAATCTTATTAGTCCATTCCGAAATCTGTGAAAGTTCTTTGGGTAGATACATTCAACAAGGGAAGAAAGTTCAAGTACACATATTATTACAAATGGATTCAGGAACCTGGAAACAAGGTGCAATAGCGACAAATTCTCAAATAAGCAAAATCGGCACTGACTTACCACACTTATATTACTTAAATTCCTGGAAATAATTGCAGGAAACCAATTTCAAATATAAAATAAATTTGATTCATTTGGCACTTGCCATATTCTGCGTTTGTTGACAGAACATTGTCAAGCCTAATTTTTAGAAATCATTATTAATTTTTACAAACAATCAAAGTACCTGTTATATTCATAGATTCTCCAATAAAATGGCATACTTGGCATCATTGAGACCATTAGAATGGGGAAAGAAACGGCCTCACTTTGGAAAGTATAATGCTGGGTCCCCTTACTTTAAAGGGTCCCTGGGACTGACCTAGATCAAAGTAAGGGATTATCAAGTCATGTATATCAAGGTAGTCTTTCAGAAATTTTAGTTTGTATATTATGCACCTAATGTTGTTTGTTACAAATCTCGTGTGGAGATGAATACCATGCTCTTATTTTCAGATGTCAACGAATGCTCCGCGAACAACGGAGGGTGCCAACACGACTGCGTCAACACCCTGGGTTCCCACCACTGCACCTGCCGCAGCGGGTTCACCCTCCAAAAGAACCAGCGGGATTGCCAAGAAGGAGACTGCGTCCACAAGATCTCCACGCCCCCTTACGGCCTCTTCACCAGCCCCAGCTACCCCAGCAACTACCCTTCCAGCAAGGACTGCGTGTGGAGTTTCTCCACCCTCCCCGGCCACCGTATCAGAATCGCCTTCATAAACTTCCATCTGGAGTCCCAATCGGAGTGCCATTACGACTACATCGACATCTACGACGGCCCCACTTCCGCGTCTCCTCTCCACGGGAGGTTCTGCGGCTTCGACACCCCGTCGATGGTAATTTCGACCGAGAACCAATTGTATATGACTTTCAAGTCGGACTCGAGCATCGAGAAGAAAGGGTTCACCGCCACGTATTCGACGGTGTGCGGTGGTGTGCTCAAAGCGTCGGACCAAAAGAGGACGATCTATTCCCATCCGAAACACGGTAATGGTTCTTACGAAGGAGCGGCGAAGTGCGACTGGTGGATACAAGCCGATGATGGGTATAACGTGCAGATTTCGTTCTCGGAGTTCGACTTGGAGGAGGAGATCGATTGCCAGTTTGATTTTGTCGAGATCTTCGAAGGGTCTGATTCGACAGAGACGACGTTGGGAAGGTTTTGTGGACACAAGGTAAGAAATATTATTCAACGTTGGCCAAGGTTAGTTTATAGGAAGGTTAGGACATCCCCCACTCTTAAACAAAACCAAAGGCAGTCCCTTTGCACCGGCAACATTGCGCGACGGTGCCGCTCTCACCAGCTGGCCTTCAGCTTGATGCCAATGGCGTATCAAAAGGGACAACACGGGTATTGAAAACCGAAAACAAAGTAAAAACACAAACATAAAACAAAAATGCGATGAACCAACATACTCCACAAAGTTCCGTTATTTCATTGAACAAACATTAAAATGAAGAAATGACCGAAAACAGCCAAAACAACATAAATATACACCATAAACAAAGTATCTACATGCCAAAAACGTCTGTGTGCGCCTATGGCTGGAAGCGTTATCTATTTAGGGAGTTACTAAATCGCCAATTCACGTGTAAATGCTACCAACTTAAATTGCGGCCTTTCCCCTCTTTGCCTCTTTCCAAGTCGTCGAATGTCCTAACCTTCCTATAAACTAACCTTGACGTTGCCAACTTTTTTCCTCATCCTTGCGAAGAAATTAAAAATATAAAAATTCTAGTTACGTATCCACTTGTTCGGAGAACTGTGATTTTGTGTAAAGGGTGAGATATTTTAGGAACGAGCGAAGTCAGTTTTTAGTGCACAGGTGTATCTGAAAATTTGGACGTTTCTACAAGTTTTTTTACTATAAAGATACTTTTTTTTGTATTTTGTATTACTTTTAATGTATTTTCGTTCCGGCCATCGGAGCATTTGGTGACAGTTTTAGTTGTCTTGAGTAACAACAACTAGGTAAAAGAGGTTCAACATTATATCATTATATACAGTGTGTCCTGGTTAAGGAGTTCACGCCATTTTAATTTTTTCAAATTTATGAACCGATTTTCAAAAACTTTTTTGTTAGATAGGTCTTCAAAATGCGCGTTATAAAGTTAGGCAGTTTTGTTCTTAAGCTATAACTATGGCCAACTTCGACCATTTTTATGGGCCAACATTTCGAGGAGTCCCATTAGCGATTCTTATTTAGGGTCACTTAAAACCACCTTGTACCAATTTTCATTGTCCTAATAGACAGGATGCGGGAGGGAAAAAATATTTTTTTTTAAATTATGCGAATTTATTTTATTGCTATATTAGTGAATTCGTTATTGTTGTAAATGTAAATATTATTGTTGTAAATATGAAGTTAGTGAATCACGGATTCCCATGCGATGTCATTTTTACCTATAAGAATAGAAACTGATATACAGGGTGGCTTATATAAGTGGCTCACGCAAAATATTTCGGCTGAGTCACAAAAAATATTACCAATAATTTTTCCCAATTTTTTATACTAAATACAGAACAAACTGGCTAGTGTGGCACGACAAATTAAATGAGATATTTCGCTTTATAAAAAATGCCTCAGTAAATGTTTTTCCTGTTAAATTAATTTTTGATCCCAAGAGGTCATATCTACTATTTCAAAATGGATATAATATTTGGATTATGACAGTTCTTGCAAACAATTTTCACTTTAAACCTTTTTGTGCACTTCTAGATATAAAAAAGTTGCAGCGGTTTAAAAAGTTAGAATTTTTTCGATTTTTGGCTATAGTTTTCGTAGGTGGACATCGACAGTAACTTTCATTTCACCCGCTACCGATTTATTCTGTCAAAAAATAGCCGAGATATTTTGAGTGAGCCACTTATATAATAGCAATTTATAGGTATTTGATTCTTCATTACAGAAACCAGAAAATATCGTATCGTCTCAAGAAGATGTCTACATCCAATTTAGGACCAACGGCGAAGTCGAAGCAAAGGGCTTTGTGTTGACCTATGAGGCTGTACAACACCCAGAACCATCTTATAGATTCGAAGATCAAGACTACATATAACGATTAGCCAACATTTTAGACAATTGGATAGGTATTTATTCTCTAAGTTCGAAAAGGTCAAAATGGACATACACGATAAAATGTGCAGTTACGTGTGCCAGTTGAAATTTAACACAAAAATAAAAATATATTGATTGTGATATCGGCCAAGTTTCGGAACTGTATAGAAAGTATGACGTATTAAGAAAAGGGTGTGTCCATTAGTTTCCAGTTACATAAGATCTCTAGCCTGTATATAAATTAATGTAAATAGTTAGTTTTAATATTGTAGTTACCTGTAGATAATACTTTTTCAATAAATTGGGACTACATCAATCAAATATTCTAATTTGTTGAATTCTGAATAAGAGCGATATCGGCAAAGAGGCGCCGATCTTTACAGACAAAAATTGGGTATTTACAAATTTGTAATGGGAATTAGCAATTAAAGCAAGCAATTTGCTGCGTCTAGATAACTTTGAACATTGACAATGCCGATTAAACATATCTCTAAAATTAGTAGTAAGTAACAATAAATGCTATCAGTTGTTGCCCGTCTTTGTGCAAATTTCTGATAATTTAGAGAGCACACACGAAAATATCTAATATAAATAAAAACTATTTAAACCAAATTACACTAAAAACTAGAATTGTTTTAAGTGATCATAAATCATAATAATTTATAAAATATCACCCATTTTATCTAACCTTGCGTTTACATGTTTACCTTTATTACACAGTATACCTATGGACCACCAATCAGCAGTAGTACCTAATCACTGAAAGCAAAAAAAACATTCACTACGTTTTAGTGTAGAGGAAAGTACCCTAATAATGAGACCACATTATATTTTGTTCTGTATTCTGTCCTATAATATATTACAATGCGCCAACGTACGTCCAATAGGTTTAATATAGTCTCTATTTTCACTGCAGTTTATGTAGGATTGCCAAATATTAACAGTTGTGGTGTAAATGAGAATTATGAAGAAAAAGTCAAATCTTCAATTTTTAAAACTGTGTGCCTAATATGAGACAGTCTCATATCCAGGTTTAACAAAAGCACTACTTATCACAAAATAATTTTTATTTTAAAAACTTTAAAAGAATATCAACTTAACCTAGTATACAACAATTTAGTTACATAACATTTGACACACTTAACAGGTTCCCAATATGAGACAGTCTCATATTAAGGTTTAACAAAAATACATAGGTACTACTTACCACAAAATAATTTTTATTTCAAAAACATTAAATGAATATCAACTTAACACAGTATAAAACTCGTTAATTATATAACACTTGACACTATTCAAATTATTAGGAATCTAAATTGGATGAAGCGAGTCTCCTTATATGAGATATTATCTCATATTAGGAACACTGGGGTGTCTCATATTAGGAATCCGATGTAATCATAGAATTTTTTTCCATCGTTAACTTTTATTCGATACAACAAGCAACAAAAATATATTAAATACTTACCACGTTATTCAGAATTACACGGTAACCGACACCCTTTAAAAGTTTGTGCACGTACGGTTGAAGTAAACAATGCCGTTCTTAACTTAAAAATTTAAATGAGCTAGACACGGCACTACATTAAGTGGCAACTTACTTATACCATTAGTGATTATTTGAGACATTGCCAGCTAGATGGAGACTCTTACTTTAGGAGTTAGTGTATGGGGTCTCATATTAGGGTACCTACTTTCCTCTAATTTGGTTTGGTTGTTAAGTTATTTATATTTTTACTTTCAATCTCAATTAATTATTTTAATTTGATACAATTGGAAAAATACCTTAGAATTGTGAAGAAAAAGGTAAGCCGCCATCTTGGAGCGTCAGCCGTAATGGATTTAGAACGATATTAACTATACTATAATTGTATTCTCGTCAGAAGCAAAGCTCTGCGGAAAAATTCAGCTCTATTGAATAACCGGAAGTGTGTACTTGACAATATTTTTAATTACTCTAAAATCGTACTCAGTTTACAGTACCCAACTAGCACTATTAGTAATAGTAATACGTAATAGTCTATTACGTTGCAAGATCGTTTCAAATTCCGATCAAACGTTGGGACCCGACGTCGTGTTTACCTCGATATAACCCTAGTTTGCACCAAAATGGAGAACAAAATTCGAGCCGTCACGACGTTGCCGACCGACTTTTGGTACATTATCACACTCTCATTATGACCTATTTATGCACCAAAAAGGGGTAAGTATCAAGTTTTGGTCGCCACGACGCGGGCGCAATGACTTTTGGTGCAAATTTTTGTTACAAATCCTACTTTTTTACG
This sequence comes from Pseudeuparius sepicola, assembly GCA_963920635.1. Lineage (NCBI taxonomy): Eukaryota > Metazoa > Arthropoda > Insecta > Coleoptera > Anthribidae > Pseudeuparius > Pseudeuparius sepicola. The sequence goes on from OY987306.1 coordinate 8,482,298, forward strand.
ACGCGACGTCGGGATTTCAGAGAGAGTTTGCAAGAAATAATTCCCACAAACGCAAAAGCAATATGGATATAACTTATAGGAAGGAATCCTACCTAGGTACAGGCTTTGTAACAACATGAACGGATAACCCCTGTACTTAAATTTGGAAACGCAGACAAGTTTACTGATGAATGTGGAGATGATAGGAGGAAATATTACAGATACCTTTTGAAAATACAAATATAAAAAATGTGAATCTTAAAAAACATTCTTGTGACTATTGAAAATTAGAAAAATTAACAGAATGGTCAATTCTCATTGTACTTGTGAAAAATCGTTTATTTAATTTCACATTTTTTGTAACAATTTAGTATGATGGGAGATTTCGACATATTTTTAGGTTGGTTTTTTAAAGATGCGGTGGTCGAGGCTGCGTTGACATAAAATGGCAAGGTTGTAAAAAAGTCAGGATAATACTAAAATCTTACTAATAGCGTAGAAGAATTTACTACGTAATAGTCGGTTCTCACAACCATTGGAATAATTTTAAATACTTCAGGTAGGATAGACTTTACAAAACGTCCTCATTACCGACCTGTAGTTTTTAAAAGGTAAAACGACGCGGCGTGACATGACATCACCTTTATTTTATTTCCGTTTTTGTGGCGAACGCACGCCGGCCGGCTGACCAGAGAAATTCTCTGTTTGCAGTCTGCACGTGGTTTGCACAACACCAAAGTCTTTTAAACGGAATAAGTATAACTTATCTTAAAGTGGAGTAGGAGAATATACGACGAAAAAGGTAATGCCTGTTTTACATTGACAATTTCTTCATGAATTAATTCATGAAGTCACTTGAAGGACAAATTATTATAAAAAGTCGTGTATTACACTGGAAATTTCTTCATGAATTAATTCATGAATTTCTTCATGAAGTTACTTCCGTCAAGTTTTGCGTGAACTTCAGGAGTACTAACATTGAAAGTTTGAACACAAGGAAGGTTATATTTTGATACTAGTTTTGTTTGAGACATTAGACGAGAAAGAGGAGAGTACATAGTTTTAAAGATAATATACTTATATGTTTTATTTATGTATTCCGCTGCCAAGGCACAGCTCCCTCATTCACGAAATAATCACAAAACTCCTCTTGGGCAGCAACGCAAGCATGTCTTGGTGAGCATGTTTGGTAAGAAAGTCCAAATTGAAATATATAGTCTTTATCAAGCTCTTCTAGGATGGAAGTAGGACATTCGGGTCTCAAAAATTATGTAATGTGAAACATGCCAATGTTATGGTTTGCACTTTTTCCAAGTGCCTTGGAAAACAAATAATCAAAAGCATTTCTAGGAAAGAGTGTTATTGCAACTTTTCCAATATCATAACATAAAGTACACTACAACCAATTTTGTCCAGTGACATGCAATAAAACGGTTTTTATTTTTTTTTTCTCGAAAACGAAGTGAGATAGGAAAACAATACAAGAGGGAAAGAAGTTGTATTTTTAGATGCTTAATCAAACAAAAAATATTAAAGTTACAAAAAAGGTAGTGGCGTACATTTTTTTGATAATAATATTCGCTAAGGTGCCCCCCGGGACGCCACTGGACTTAATAAATTTAATCTAGTTAGGGCGAAATTAGCCTCTTAATACAACAAATAACACTGCCAAATTTCAACAGAATCGAGTAAATAATTTTTAAGACATTAATAATCTCATGTTTTATTTTTTTTTATTTAACATCCTGTATCTTGAAAACTCTGCATTTCTGGACCCATGTTTATAGAAACTTTTTTTCATATTTCTTAACAGGGAATCACCCTCTAAAATATCTCCGTCTATTTTTCGAACACCCTGTATAGATGGTTCTGCTTGATGTCCTGGTCGTGCTGATTCATAATCTGACGATTATTTGGAGGAATTTTCTTAATCTGACGGTTTGGAAAAAAAAATTTTTCGTGATTTTTTTTAATGATAATTTGCGTTTTCTGAGAAAAATATGTTGTCTGTTAAAAATTAAGGAATTTTTGTCTATAAACATATGCTCTTAATAATTTACTTTCTCTATTACAGGGTGTTGAACGTTGTCTTTTCAAATATTGTATTACCTATATTTCTTAAACGAAACAAAATTTGACAAAACGTCTAAAATAAAACTTATAAATAAAAAGCTGGTCTATCCAAATATCAAGTAAAAAATGCACGTTCGTTACAAAAAAATTCGAAGGGCGCCGCGACGCAGAGCGTCGTTTGTCACATATTCTCAATTTTATCTTAATTTAGTCTTCGTTTGGTCCCATTTAAGACCCCGGAAGCAGATATATTTTTTCTCTTTTCGTTTGCCACAATAGGAGAGGGACATTGAGTTTGAATAACCCTGTACATAAAATACCACGAGTGCTGTGATCAGCTGTGATGGCGTGATGGCTGGCGTGTGGGGACGTTGCGAGAGAAAGAGTGAAAGGGAGAGAGAGGCGCGGAGTGGGGAATACATGCTTCACTGCAGCTAGCTGCACGCGCTAAATTTTATCGGCGATTTTTGCTACTTCGGCTTGTGGAAATCGGCAGATTATATTTTTTGCGTTATCCTTGAATCATTTCCTTCAAAATAAAGAAATATTCGACCGCGCCAGAGAAAGTCGAGGTAACGTTTTTTTTTTTGCAAGTTTGTGACCCTCCCACCCCCTCACGTCACACTCAAATCGTCAGATTATTGAAATGCACACTTTTCATTATGTAATTAACCCATCATATCTTAATCTGACACGCTCGAGTATATCCACCTATCGATTTTTTTTACTAATCTGATCGGCTGCCCTACAAGCGCGGCCCTGTATAGAGGTACTCAACAGGGTGCAAGGTATCCGCCCACATGTTAATCTGCCGCGCTTGAGTAAATCCCAAAATCCCTTCTTGGGCTGGAAACTATATCCTTCATCTCTGTCTCGTGACACATTGGTTAAAGTATGTGTATATGGAACATGGGTACAATAAATACTGAGACTTCAATAATGCGAAAATATTCGCGTATGTGCCACCCACGTCATACAGTATGCCGCTCAATCAAAGCAATAGTACCTAGTACCTAGATATATCTGCGATTTATTATAGCGGTATTCCTATTTATTATTTTATTGTTTGGGTTGTTAGTTGTGTAGTGTAGGTAAATTATCATGGAGAAGGATTACGTGAAAGGGCAATCCGATAATTTGCCGAAATTCGATGCTTTCATGGATCTATAGTCAAATTATTTTAAGAAGTCCTTACTGGGACTGTCAATTGGTAATTTCGATATCCTAAGTTGGCACCAATGCAGCAAAAATTGCAACCGGGTCATAAGTTCAGGTCAGTAACGAGCCCATTTGCACTAATAACACGAAAAGTAACAACAACAAGAACAACACAGATAACGGTAAAACTCACGAAACCTAGAAAACCCGCGAATGTTTTCACTGCCGAATGTTTAAACCAGTTTGAACGATCTGGAAAATCTTCACTGTCACTTTGACACACCGAAGCTAAGTTTGCCTGAGACCGCATATAGACGCTGCCAAAAGCAGCCAAAATACCAAAATGAAAAGTGTTTCCATGACGTTTGAAATTATTATTAAAATGCGTTGTAGTCATAGTTATTTTTATTTATAGCGGTATAATCGTGATTGCAATAGGGTTTTTATTTTATTATGTTCTTTTTTTCGTATCAGTAACTTTTCACATCATAAATCAATGAGTGACGTCATTAACTGGTTGAGACACATAATACCAATGTTATACCCATGGTTAACAGAAAATTTCTAGGGATTTTGTGGAGAATGTCATAGGACAAAATCGGGACTTCTTACAGTAATCGGGGTATAATAACCCGATGTCCACGACCTAAATTCTTAACATAAAACTGTAAAGGTTTGTATGTTGCAGAAATAGCAAATTATTATGAGTAATTAATAAACGGAGAAGTTGGGGCTAGTGACCATCTTGAAGTCGCTTTTATTAAGGCGTCATGGTGCTGAGCCCGAATCCCGTACCTGGGCCCAATATTACCAAAACAATTTGCAGAAAAACGTGAATAAAAAAAACACTTCTTGACTAAATCTGGTTTCACGGGTCACGGGGCATTCTAAGGTAAGAATTTTGAAATTCCAACTTTGCTGCAACTTTCACCGCAGAATAAAGGTAAGCTCAGAACACTTCAGTGGTACCTACCGCCATGTTGCCAAATTGTCTTTTTAAAACACCTGTCACGTCATAAGCACTTTCCCGCCAAATTTCAAAGAAAGTCTAAAACTTGCTAATTACCTTAGGATTATTTTTAGAACTAATCGTAGGGTCTTATATGGAAGTTAGTATGATAAAGTGCATTGGTTCGTTTATAAATAGGACCAATATAATTATTTTTTATCGTCGTTTTTATTGGAAATTTATTAATTGATTATGATAGTTTCATAAAATATGGGCTGGTTTCCATGGGGGTGCTTTATTTATATTATTTTGATTGATTCGAAATCGGCACAAATAGGTAAATATATTCCTGCATTTGACACTAGCTTTACATTTGGGAAATTATCTGCAAATAAATACCAGTATTTTTAGTAGATACAGCCTAACTGAAGGAGCGAAATTTCAAATCTACATGTACCCCTCCCACCTCTTTTCGATGCAAGGTCACGCCTCCGGTCAAGTCAATTCAGTGAGTACATAGCCATTGTTGGGAGTACAACAGCTCCCTTGTTTTAAAACATGTGTTTAGGTTTATCCAAGGTAAATACAGTTTTTATGCGATTTTCTATGTGAGTTTTATTGCTTAATTAGACTTATTATTAAGTATGATGAATCTAAATCATTTTATCGAAAAATAATTGTCGTTGTAAATTTTATTTATATTTTATTATAAAGCGTGCGTCGGGGCAAAATGGGCTATTAGAGATGGGGCAAAATGTCCTTTTATGTCCTATTGAAATACCTACCTACAAGGCAATTTAGTTTTATTCTTAAACACTTCAACAGGTGATAGAGAATCATAAAATATTACTATTTTGTGAACCACTTTTTATACACAGCCGCCTCGATTTCGAAATACAGGATGTCTAAATTCTCAAAAATTTTAACGTTTTATTTTTTATTTTTCCAACGGTTAAAGATAATTAAGCGAAATTTGGTACACAACATGCATTGACCCATTGTCACAAAATACGATAATACCAAGTTCCTAATGTAGCCAGTGGCGGAGATATGGGTATACAATACCCTTGAATAACTTTCATTATTCTAAGCAAAAACTGTCTCTTGACTTTTTTTGTATCTGCCGCAGTTCTGCGGGAAAATTAATTTAACTTTTATTGCTTTTACGGAATGCAAAAAATTAATTATTTAATTTGAAAAAAAAAAATTTCATTTTAGATTTATTTTTGGCCAAGTACTGACTAAAAATGTCATATTAATTCAACAAACCATTAATGCCATTCGTGGCCAACTATTGTTTTGTTTAATATCCTCTGGCCAAATAGACAGCAGGAGGTGTGATTTTTTCAAATTGCCTACCTATTTTTTTCTGGCATTTCAAAAATGAGTCAAATATGACAGAAAAAAATAAAATTTACCGTGAAACTATGGCTATATTTTGTTAACTTGGTATTATCAGATTTTGTGACACTCGATCAATGCATGTACCAAATTTCGTTTAAATATCTTTAACGGATAGAAAAATAAAAATAAAACGTTAAAATTTTTGAGAATTCAAACATCCTATATCGCAAAAACGAAGCGGCTGTAAATAAAAAGTTGTACCACAAAATAATAATATTTTTTTGATTTTCTATCACCCCCGTCGATGTGTCCCAGAATAAAACTGAATCAACCTGAATATTGTTTAATTTGTTTTTAATTTGTTTAGATGGCGAAACGATATAAACGAAAAACTAACATTTTCATTTTTTTACGTTTTTATTATTTTTTTTTAATTTAAAGATTACTTTAAATTAATTATTGTACTACCCCATTTTACCCCTCTTGAATTATACCCCGCATAAGGGGCAAAGCGCAATTTTCATAAAAGTCCAAAAAGATGAAAACTCAGTTACTGATTCCGTTATACAAAATGTTGCTAATGTTACTAAATCTATCTAACTACCTGGAAATATTCCAGGTATAATTATTTCATTTATATATCCCAGGAATATGGGGCTATGAAATTAAGTACCCCATATTGCCCTGCATTCCCCTACATGTGAGTCAAAGTCAACTACTTTTTCATTTTTAACATTTTTGTGATTTTGGCCAAGAACGCGTTTCATGCTACGCCACTGGCCTGTCGTGCGATGTGGCAGTCGGTAACACGGCCGCGAGCGCTGTTTTAGGCGTCCTCTCTCTTAGCTTGTCTAAGATGCTGCGTGTCGTGTGAAGCATTGGCATACACTCGTCGCAACCGTAGGTACCTATATATTTAGCATTTTTTATTTCTCTTTCAAATAGTTATACGATTAATGCATGTTTATATCGATTTTGGTTACAATAGTCAGAAGTTAGTGAACACACTTATTCATTGGATACCTCTGAAAACTTATTGATTCAGTTTTCGAAAAAATAACTGTTTAGAAAATTTCAGGTGAATGTTTGATTAAAAGATATATTTTGAAGCACCTACACCGATAAACATATTTGTTATTTTTATGGGACAGCAAGACAGTATTTGTGTAAATAACTTCTATTGAGATGTCGGAAGTAACTACAGTAGTTAAACTGATACAAAAGAATGTGATTATCATTATTTTATTTATACACTGTGTTCCGGGATGGATACAACTAGGTATAGATGGAAACTTTCACAAAAAGTTTTGCTTATTCAAAGTCCATAGCCATATTTCTAATTTCGAAATAACAGTGTACAGGGTGAATAAAAACAAGAAACATAAAATCAAGTCAAGAATAAAGTATCTACCTGTTTTTCGAAAAATATGTTTAGTTATAGGTACCTAATATCAATAAAAGCTCAAATAATATAAGATAACGTTGCATTTCAAACTTATTGTTTTTGCCTTATTCATTATAATTAAAGTAATAATCATACAAATTTAAGCAAAGTGATTATAGGTATAACATAAATATACCAACAAAGTCAGTTGACATTTAACGTAAATTAAGAATTTTAAAGTTAAAAATACTTCAGTCAGTATACAGGGTGTTTCTAAATTATGGTGTCAACGTAATATGGCAGATAGAAAATGTCATTTTGAACAAAAAGTTTCCTATAGACATGGGTCCGAAAATGCATAATAAAAGAGTTACAGGGTGATAAAGATACAGTTTGAAAAACATTTTTCGCAAAAACTTCTACAGAAGTTATGCAATTTAAATGAAACTTGGTGATGTCTTTTGGTCACTGAAGTGCAACAATTTCGTGTAAAAACGAAACAGGTTCATCATTTTAGTGCATATTTTCATTTTGCAGCAAAAGGGTACTTTTGTTCCATTACGATTACGATAAAATCAACCGTTTGCGTTGAAATTGGCAAAATGTGCCCCTTGTTTTTACAAGAAATTGTTGGACTTCAGGGACTAAAGGACTGCATCAAGTTTAATTTAAATTGCATACGTCTGTAGAAGTTTTTGCGAAAAATATGTTTTTCAAACTGTACCTTTATCACCATGTAACTTTTTTATTATGCATTTTCGGCTCATGCTTATAGGAAACTTTTTGTTCAAAATGACATTTTCTATCTGTCGTATTACGTTGGCACCGTAATTTAGAAACACCCCGAAAATTTTTTTAATAACGTTGAAAGCCGAGTTGAAAGCCGTATGCGAAATTCCCAACGATCCCGTAATTAATAGTACTCATATTTATTTCCATAGCCTACCGAGGTTTTTAACTTATTTTATTTTCAAATGGGGAAAAAAAAAACAATGGACGTAAACCCAAACTTCTTATGATTCGTAGAATTCTTACTTTACATATTTTGATGTTTTTCTTTTGGCACGTGTATACCTATTATTGATATCCACGAATAAATCAGATTATTTTAATATACAGGGTGTACCGTTAAGTTTTTTACAACACTCTACTTGACATATTTATATAACACAGCCTAAGAAAAAAATATTTGGCTAAATTTACCTATTTGTTAAATTAAAAATTAAAAAGCATATGTTATTTGCCACATTGTATATTATAAAGAATTTCAGGATATTGAAATAAAACTAGCACTTTTATAATATGCTTCAGTTATTTCTCCTTTATAATATTTACCTAATAGGTGGGTAATATTTGTAATCTAATGGAAATAAATTAATTTGACATATCTAAGTAAAAACGTTTACAATTTTTAAAGCCAGGAGAATATTGACCAACCTCCACCATGTTCAGTTTCTACTTTGTCGCTTGAATAGTTTGATTCTAGAAAAAAAAGATTAATACAGGTATAAAGTATACAGTTTGTTCAGCGAATGTTCGGCCCTACGTCACAACTCCCGTCCTTGTCTTACTCGTGAATATACGATGGATATCGGTCGTATATATATTGTGACGTAGGGCCGAACATTCGCTGAACAAACTATAACTAACAATACATTCTACCAATAGGGATATTTTGAGACAACAGTGAGTGCATAGAAAATGATTTTCTCTAACATGATTTTAGAAAGTTGGTACACAATAATTCCTAAACTAAGAATAATTATATTGTGTAACTTCCCAACCTTCGTCCTCCAACTGTGGGCGAGGGCGAAATAATAATAATAATAATATTCTCACCCTCACAATACTCCAAACTAGGAGTACCCGAGAAGCAACTGAATTCTAGTGAGGGGGAGAGGGAGAAATACTATTATTTTGTCTTCGTTACCACCGTGGCCCCAGTGAAAATGATCGTTAGTTTTGATTTTATACCTAGGTATTCGTTTCCACGAAATTTTATGAGTTTAATGAGAACCTGCAGTACCTGCTGCCATAAACACTGTTCTTTTCTGATATTTAAGTAGCCGGTGGCTACAACAATAATAACAATTCCTACTGACCCATTGCCAGTTGACTATGAGAGAAGATACTTAAAAATTACGCACCATTTTCAGAATTTTCGATGGCACTTTGTTCAGATCTGTGAAACCAGTGTGGTCTGTGGGGCCTTTCAGGTTGCTCTGATTGCTGTGGACGTTGTGGCCAGTGTGGACGTTGTGGTTTTTGGGGTGACTGTGGTTCATCTGGAGAATTCAAAATAAGTTTTGTCCTAGAGAACTCTTAAATGTACAACATCCAACATCAATTTAGATACTTATACGATATACAGGGTGATTCAGTTTTATTCTGCGACACTTCAACAGGTGAGAGAAAACCAAAAAATAACCGCACTTTCTTTTATAAACTAAAGCCTATTCATTTAATTTATACCCTGACGTCATCGTTTGGTGTTTTTTGCTGCCAATATAAATTCTAGTGACACTACAAAAATGCCACACAAATAATAGTTAATTTTCATCTGTCATGTTGGCATAATAGGGCTGGGTTGCAATAATAATATTCAAATTTTTCGTTAAAATTTTGACACAGTTTGTCACTTAATTTTAAAAATGCCGCGCAAGATAGGTTCTCAAAATCTTGATAAACGCGCGCAGGGTATGGTGCGTGCTTTGGGCGAATATTTTGAGAGGGAAAGGGAAAACGGGGGTCCGCTGCTTCCGCTTTGTGCTGTAAAAGATGTAAGTACTTTTTATTTTATTTCACTGATATAAATTTCGATAATTTCTAAAAAATCATATTTTTGTTTCTATTTAAGAGGGTTGCAGCAGCTTTAGGAATTAGTTTTGACACGGCAAAACAATTATTTCAAATGAACCAGCTACTCGAACTGCAAGGAGAGAAAGAAAAAACCTGTACCTAGTCAACATTGATGATTTCGAACAGACAGCAATCCGAAATGTGATATATGAAATGTATATAGGGACAGTATGTTAAAGAATTTTGCCAATTTGCCCCAATATGCGTCTAATTTTATAATTATTCTTTTAGAAAAGCACTTTACAGTGAACGCCCTAAAAGCAAAATTAGAAGAAAGAGATATTTTTCATGGTGGTAGAACATCTTTATGGAAAATATTGAGGAACATTGGATTTAAGTACCGCAAAGATGATCCTCGACGTGGACTTTATGGAGGTGCCTATAATATTGCTATAAAACGTATTAAATTTTTAAGAAATCATATGCAAGCAAAAAGAGAATAAACACGAGAGTTTGTTTACTTGGAAGAAACATGGATTTTCCAAGATTTTCCAAGATTTTGAATTAAGGGAAATATTTTCTTTGTAAATTTCCACTGCTTTATTTTTACATAAAGGCGTATCAGATGGTCCAAAAATTTTTTTAAATTAATTATTCGGAAATAGTTAATTTTTTTCATTTTTTTTAATTTTTAAGTACCTATTAACACAGAATAGCTGTGGTATTAAGCTTTTCCTCATTTTTATCCACATGGCCTATTAAGGTTTCATATTAAGAAAACAGAGTATACATTAACTAACCTGTAAATGGTTTAAAAGTCAAATATTGTGGCAGCTGAAGTCTTCGTATTTGCAATTTGTCATAAAGTTTGGCAACGCTGTTATGCTGGTATCGATGACGTCAGGGTATAAATTAAATGAATAGGCTTTATATCCTTTTAAGGCCTTATTAAAAAGTTACAGGATGCTAAAGTTTTAAGAAATATGTGGACTTTATTGAATATTTACCAAACTAGTTGAGATATTTAAATCATATTTGGTACTCGTTATAACGGCATAGATTAGCATAAAACCTGTTAATATCACACTCCTTGAACAACTAGTGTATACAATTTCTTATGTAAATTTTAATTTTAAACAAAAATGCCCTCTCAGTAATTTTTCGTATGTGTCATGGTTTCGTGGCAAATTTGATTTTTTGTATTATTTCGGGGTATTTCTGAAAAATTATCTAAAAAATTTGCTCCATAAGTAACACTTAAAGTAGAAATAATGTGTTTGCTACCTGAAATAAAGTAACTTTTTTCAATAAACTTACCTATTTAAGGCTATACTTTTGAAGATACAGGGTCTAAAAGATTTAAGGAAGATACAATTATTAATGTTAGGCTCTCTGTCTTGTTAAGTAAAACCTTGAATGGGTAAGTTTATTGGGAAAAGTTACTGTATTTAAATTAAAAAACAAATTTTTTTCTACTTTGAGTGTCACTTATGGAGAGAAGTTTTAAGTTAATTTTTCAGAAGTACTTACCCCGAAATAATATGAAAAAATCAAATTTGCTATGAAACTATGACACATATGAAAAATGCTAAGAGAACGTTTTTGTTTACATAAGAAATTGAATACATTTTATTGCTATACAAGGTGGTTCTATTTTTATTCTAAAAACAATTATACTAATTACCCACTTCTACGCCACTGGTTGTTCGAGGTGTTTGATATCAACAGGTTTTATGCTAACCCGTGCCTTTATAACGTGTACCAAATATAACTTAAATATCTCAATTAGTTTGTATAATATTCAATAAATTCCACATATTTCTTTCAACTTTAACACCCTGTAACTTTTTTATAAGGCCTTCAAATGATATAGTTTATAGAAGAAAGTGCGGTTATTTTTTGGTTTTCTATCACCTGTTGAAGTGTGGCAGAAAAAAACTTAATCACCCTGTATGTAGCTGTAGCTGAGCTTAGTACTTCTCTTTTCGCTGATAACTTTAAAACCTTTATAAGCTCATTAGTCGAATTTTAAAATCTGATAGTCTACTTATTTGTACTAATTGCAAAATACAGGTAGAAAACTGAATTCATTAAGTGAAACTCATCAATGTAACAATTTTAGGATTAGCACCTACTTAAGAAATCAAGAAATGTATTGGGATAAGCTTGCACCTTGAAGTGAGTTTTCTAATTTGGTACCTAATAAATGTTTTGTAATTTAGTAGGTACAACAACTAAGATTTTTTTGTACTCTTATATTTCCTAATTTTCTAATTACTGGCTAAGCTTTCGTATATAAGAACAAAAGAAGATCATATTGGTCGAGGCATTTTGCCGGAAAATAAAAGACCAATTTGTACGAGTGACCTTAATAGCGCTTGTGAATATATTTATTAAGAAAAACTTATAATTCGATAATTCCCAAAAGTATTTTTAACCGTCTTATTTTGTTCTAAAATAATCTGACGAAACAATATCATTTTTCTCTTAAAAACGAGTTGTGAAAATCCCCTTTCCAATAAACTGCACATTACAATATGTATACACATTTTTATAGTCCACCGCGATTACCATTCCCTGCTCTCCCGATGTCAAGGTTTCAGCCATGCTTACGTATTATTGTTCGTTGAAGTTGAAAAGCACCCGCAAACTGCGCTTCCAACCAACACCACCTCTATACTAAAGCCAAACAACAGCGCTACGTCACGCTGACGTCACTGCCTAGAGGCTATCAGTTATAAGTTGTCAAATAATGTCAGTCATGCGTCGTGTCATGCTTCTTGCGATAGAACTTATTTGTTTATTTATAACACCTCACAGAATCATATTCTTGTATCATTTGTTGTGCTCGGCATTGTGTAACTGAAAATGGTGAACAAAACAAATACTATAAAAGCATCGGTAAAAGCAGCAGTGAAAAGGTACACATTTATTACGTACTCAGTGGATTCGGGCTATTTACAAGGAGGATTTTCAAGTTTCATCATACACTGTCGTGAGTATTTACCTACATAAATCTAAAATCAACATGTTTTGTTGCCTTTACTCTTCAAGAGGCTTAAATATTAAACAATATCTGCTTATGTACAACTAGCTATTCTCATAATACGTTCGATTAAAATAGCTACACCTACATAGGTATAGGTATAATATACAGGATGATTTTTTTAGGTCTACCACCGCGATTTTCTCGCTCATTTTGCGGCCTACAAAAAAAACGTAGGAAACAAAAATGTGGAAATTTTGGACAGCTAAGTGGTGCTGCAAAAGAAATCGGCATCCATGGCCAACTTGTAGCGCATTATTAAAAAAACCTCAAATTTAGCAAAACTATTAATGGCCGTGGAATGTTTATTTTAAGAGACAGAGGAAAACTTTTATGTTGAAAATTGATAGCACTGAAAAGCTTTATCCACTCAGGTGCTCAGATAGTTTCAGCAAATTACAGAGAGTCTTCGGCTCTCTTGAGACCATGAAAATTTTTGTCGATTTTAGGTTTTTTTAGTACCCCGCGAAAAGTTGGGTATGGAGGCCCATTCATTTTTTAGTGTCGCCTCGCTGACCAAAATTGCCATATTTTGTTTTCTTATATATTTTCTGTGCGGCCCAAAATAAGCGAGAAAATCGCTTAATAAGAAATAAACAAAAAAAAATCATAGTCTCAAGAGAGCCGAAGACCCTGTGTAATTTTCTGAAACTATCTGAGTACCCTTTTGCGTAAAGCTTTTTAGTGCCATCAATTTTCAATATAAACGTTTTTCTCTGTCTCTTAAAATAAACATTCCACGGCCATTAATAGTTTTGCTCTATTTTAGGTTTTTTTAATATTGCGCGACAAGTTGGCCATGGATGCCGATTTCTTTTGCAGCACCACTTAGTTGTCCAAAATTGCCACATTTTTGTTTCTTACGTTTTTTTTTGTAGGCTGCAAAATGAGCGAGAAAATCGCGGTGGTAGACCTAAAAAAATCATCCTGTATAGTTCTTCCAGTAGATATTAATTTCAACAGCAAAAAAAAAACGATTCGGCAAATGCTTTGTAATTTGTAAAAGAAATGCTCAGAAATTTGCAGCTGTAGCGGAGGCTTGTTTTGCCGACTAGGACTAGAGTTTCTTTTGCTATTACAAAATAGGATGATGCCCTTATGCCCCATTTTACATTCGGTATACCTATACCTACCTACTTCTTTTATTACTAATATATTCACAAACATTCCCTCTACAATAAATTAAATTCGCGTTAATCAAGAAAACGAAATCCACAACTTGAAACATTCACCAATAAACCATCACCAAAATCTTTCCAGATCCCTGAGAAATGAGTCATGCCTCAAACATAAAAAACACGTATGGAAAACAGAACATATAATACGTAAAATAAGCGGCTCTCAATAATGAACTACCTATAATATTATGTATTTATTTTTATTAGAATAAATAGCTAGTTTACGGCTGTGTAGTTTTACTTAGTAGATAAAATAACGAGTTTTGCAGCCAGAAAGGTATATATTAACTTCTTTTTATAATACCAAGCTTTCGGTCTACTTCGTGACCTTCATCAGGGCTAGAAAATTATTTAAATTATTAGAAAATATTGAGAAAAGGTTGAAATTTTACTCACAATTATGTTGAAGTTTTTTACCAATATTAAAACCAGATAGATTTTAGGTTTAAAAGGGCCAGAAAAAGGTTTTTACATAATTTCGTGTTAAAATTTATACCGTCAATTTTGTTTGTAATTGTTTTTTGTTAATAAGGTAATTTAGTTTCAAAAAACAAAAGATAAATTTATAATAAGAAAAAATATTTTTTAGGTTATCATCAAAAAGTGTCAGAAAACTTGGTGTGATACAAGGTTAGAAATAACCTTAGTTGATATAAGGTTATGTTACAACATTCTGGAAATCCAAATTTTTATATATAATTATTAGAGATGTAAGAGTTACAATGAAATATTAATAAATGTATTGTCATTAGAATTATTTAAAGATAAAATAAAACAGTATATGGAACTTAAATCTTTGATGTCTGTTTTTTTATTAATAGACTTGTTATCATTATTAATTTCAACCATTTCAAGAAATAACCTTTTATTAAGATTTTTTTCCCTATGTAATATTGAAACATTGTCAAATTTAAAATGATGACCTGTTATAAAAGCATGTTCACTTAAAGCACTAGTAGTTTTTTGTAATTTGACTTCACTTTTATGTCCTGAAATTCTATTTTTTTAATTTTGTGATGTTTGACCAATATTATTACAGTTGTTACAAGGTATTGAATAAACAACATTAGATTGGTTATTTATAGGTGTCTTATCTTTTAATTTTTTGTATAAACTTCCAATCGATTTAACATTTTTTAGAGCTATTTTAACATTTTCATTTTTAAAAATTTTAGTTATTTTAGGGGTAAGTTCTTTAATATAAGGTAATGACCTATAAAAGAAATGATCAGGAATATTATCAACCTCTTGAATTGCAGTAATATTATCATTATTATCATTATTATAAACATTATTTGAAATTTCGTGGGGACGTGTATTGAAAAGTAATTTGTTAAGGAATTTTTCAGAGTAAGAATTATCCAAAAATATAGATTTAATTTTGACTAAATTATTATACAGTAAAGTTGGATGAACTAGTTTCATTATTCTATTTTTTAAAGCCAAGACAAGATTCGTTTTCATTTTATTGCTATGATAAGAATGATAATTTAAGTATCTATTAGAGTTAGTCGGTTTGATATACCAATCAGTAATTAGAGTGTTATTAGCAAGTTTAATAATTTTAGTGTCCAAAAAAGGAATAGTGTTGTTTGTTTCCATTTCTATTGTAAATTGTAAATATTGATTATATTTATTGAAGATATCTAAAGTTTCTTCAATTTTATTGAAAGGTATACAACATATAATATCATCTACATATTTTTTTAGAAAAATAACGTCATATGAAAGTCTTGAAATACAGTAATCTAATAAATCATCCATAACATACTGCGCAATAATAGGAGAAATTGAGTTACCCATATGTGTACCAAAAATTTGTTTGTAATATTGATTGTTAAAGGAAAAATTGTTAGAGTTAAAAATAAAATTCAAAATATCAATAAATTTTTCTTTGTTGATTGTACAATTATCTTCAATATTGTCCCAATGTTTGTTAATACTGTTAACAATTAAATTTATTGGAATGTTAGTGAAAAGAGATTTGACATCAAGACTAATAAGAACATGATAATTAGGGATTTGTTTGTTATTAATAAATTAGATTTATTGTAAGAACGTGTCAAAATATCACATATTAAGTCGGTGATTTTATTATAAGGTGATTCAATGCAGGAAATTATAGGTCTAAGAGATAAATTAGGTTTATGTATTTTGGGTAAACCGTAAAATTTTGGGCATGTAGAGTTATAAGTCATAAGTTTTGTAGCAAAATTAGCATCAATTATGTTATCTCTAACTAAATTTTTAATTAGTTGATTTGCATGGTAAATTTAATTAGTTGATTTGTATGGTACGCGCCTGTCGCGGACTTCTATTTTTCATTTATCGTAATTAATTTTCTTTCAATTTTGTAACTATTCAAAACTATGTTTCTTTCACATTTTCTGTATTTTCATAAAGTAAACATTATCATAAACATTATATTATATTAAACATGTTTATTAAAATGTGTGTTTCTATGTTTTTCTCTCTATACCTAGAATTTTATATATACAAAGCTGATAAAAAAAATTTTTTTCAAATATTCCCTTGGCTTTAAAAGATATGTTTACTCGGCCTCTTATGCGTGACGTCACGCTGTTGTTGTTTGGCTTTAGTAGAAGTGGTGTTGTTCCAACCGATATACTCCGGGGTGGCTACATAAAGGGCATTTTACCGTTTCGAAAAATGAGTATTTTAAAAATTTCCAAGACACATGATTTTTCGAATCTATAGACACACTTTTTGTATGTTTTACTCCAAAATGTTTTAGGAAATTAGGTTTTTTCTTAGAATTTATTGTGAAATTTAGTGAAGGCGCAAAACCTGATTTAAAAACTTGCTAAAAGGTAATAAGAAAAGGTGTTTGTCGTTAAATTTTACAAAAGTGTGCAATTTTTCATAAAAAAATTCCGAAGTTCTGTTTAAATTAATTAATTTAAAATTACGAAAAACAATAAGTTTCGAAACCGCAACCATAATAGATTGGATTTTTAAACACGAACGTATTTTGGATAATTAATTATTTTAAAATTACGAAAAAACAAAAAAAAAATCGAAATCACAACCATAATAGATAAAAATTTCAGCTGCAGTAAAAAATCGATCTGAGCCCAATTTTTTTCAAAATGTAAAATTTGACAAAGACATACAGTTATACTTATACTTTTACGTTTTTTTTTATTTCTTTAATATATTTGCGCAAACTAAATTTTTTTGCATGGTCCCCATTGTTTCACTGTTTCAGTTACTTTTTTTGGGGAAGTCTGTTAAAAGCGACTTACTATCGGTCGGAGCATTTGTTTCGTCAGCTGCAGAATCCTGGGAACCACCTGCCGAGGTCCCAGATCCTTCAGAATTTGATTCTTCAGTTGTGTTATCTGCTTGTGGTTCTTCTGTCTCACCAGAGTTTTCAGAAGGATTTTTTGTGTCGGCTTCGTCCGATATAGCTTCGGAGGTACTATCAGCCGGGCCTCCAGTTACATCCGAATGTGATGATTCATCGGTGTCACTCATTTGAGTTGTTTCGGAGCTTCCATTGTTTTCCGTTGTTATTTCAGAATTGGATCCTTCAGACCCTGATCCTTCCGATCCTGATCCTTCAGATCCTGATGATTCTTCAGGAGAGGTAGAAGGTTCACTTTGTTCTGGAGACCCCGATTCTTCCGATTGTTTAGATTCATCTCCAGAACTTGTGTCCGTATTTTCTTCTTGATTGCCAGAAACGTCTTCCGAATTGCTTCCTTCTGATTCTTTCTCCGACGATGAGCTATCTTCACTGGTATCACTTGAAGAATCTTCGGAGGAATTTTTTTCGGGGGATCCAGATTCTTCATTTGTGTTTTCGTCGCTGTTTGAACCTGGTTGTTGGGGCCTATTTGGTTGATATGGCCAACCTGGTCGTTGCGGGCGTAGTGGCCATAGGGGGCGTTGTGGACTTTCATGCCATTTTGGTATGCCTGGAAAAATATAAAGAAAGAAATCAAATCTCCTACTTTACATTGAAACAAGTGACAGAGTGTCAACATTTATTTTTGTATTTATAAATTACACACGATTTTTTAATTTATTATTTTATTGATGGATCCACGTCTTGAAGGTAGAAATGAAAATATGAAAATCTGGCTGCTAATAGATATAAGATCCAACACATATTTGTCACATCTTACGTGAGAAAAGTTTTAGAATAATTTCTATAACTAAACGTTACTAAATAAAGTTGTAATCTACTTGGTTAATAATTGAGTCGAAATATGTAGCAATCTTATAATATACGTCAGTAAGTATAGAACAATATATGAATAAAAGTACACACACTAAGCCTTACTCGGAAATACCTAATCCTATATTTTGCAACTAACTATGAAAGCAACAATTGTGTGAATATGCCTAGGTAGGTGGCTTATCTATAGATAAGGAATTTTATTTTGAAGTTCTGGATTTTAACGTTTAGTTGCTTTCGTGTACCAAACCAACAAAGCCTCAATCTATGAACGAGTACCTAGGAAAATGGAACCCAGATAGGACAAAGTGCAGCAAAGTTTCAGATTTCTACTGAAAATTTATTTTAAATGTACAGGGTCATTTAAACTCAGCGTTCCAGGGCCAATTATTGTACTCAAACTCACCTACGCTCGCCCATGAATTGAAAAAAATGAAGTAATGTAATGTTACGCTGCATTTTTTAACACGTTTCTGGTTATTGTCATAGTACATAGTCCGGTCAAAATAGACATTCGAGGTTACATTAAATCCCATAGAGCTGAATATTGGTTTGATTGTTTATATCATCAATATAAAAAAAATGTCAAAAGGCCCCATCGATCCCGCATGTGCAAAAAAAGTTATTCAAGGTCATAGTTCGCAAAAATTAGCAGAAAAACACATCAGACAAAAATTGTAAAGCATGCAATTGTTTACAAAAATTGTCCTTACACTTTTTTCCTAAGAATCACCGTTTTTGAGGTATCTCGATTCCAAAGTTGAAGATTGATTGATTGATTGCAAAGATGCAATCTCCATAATATGTATATTATGGAGAACCAAGATTCAGCTCTATGCCAGTTAATGTGACCTTACCCCTATTTATTGGGCTAACAAGCGTCCCTAATTTTTTGTTTTAAATGATTGACATTCCTTGAAGGTGTTTTATAGACCTCATTTTTAAATTTTCCTCATAAGAAATAGTCTAGTGGCGAAAAGCCGGGAGGCCACCTGTAGAAAATGTAAAGAATGAAATTAATTGAAGTAAAGGTATTTGTTTTATTATGCTTTAGGATTATACCTTAGTACTATTTGTGCAAATCCATCCATGATTTAAAAACTCCTCTACTGATAGGTATCTATTTTTCTCGCATTATGCTCTGGTCCTCCAACTTGTTGAAACCTGATTATTAACATGAAGTGAGGATAAATAATTTTCTAACAAATTTGGCAAATCTTCTATATAGACAGTTTAAAATAAACCAAACAAAAACAGACAAATGTCATGGCCTATATGATTAATATTTTAATCCTATAACTTCTCTGTTATGGTGTAAATGTTTGTTGATTTGCAAAAACATCCTGAACAATACAGTGTGCTCATTTAAGTGTGCAACATAATATGGGACTTTTTTTTATTAATTGCACAACCAAAATACAGATTGATATTGCCGAAAGTTGATGCATGTTCAATAATCATATTAGGTGTACTTAGAATGATTGCAAGCTAAACAGCATACAGGGTAGGTCAACAAATTTAAAAATGTTACAAGAGTAAGTTACCCTTATTTCAAAAATTTAGCAAAAAAATTTTTCGTCAATTAATTTCCACAGTTTCTTAATAAACATTTAAAATAAAAATTTTGCACCTTCGATGAGAGTTTTTTAATATACACATTATCATTACTAATGTTTTATCTTGTTCAGAAGAATTTTTGCGAAATTTTAAAGTTTTGTTTAATATCGTTGCAACAAACATGAAAGTTGTGCTTTCCTAAAAAATTAAAAATCTAAGTTAATTTTACAAATATGCGTGAATTTGAACAAAGTTATGCGAAATTGTTTTAATTTTGATTGATTGATGAAATTGTTTAGGGTGAATATTAAAACAAAATTTTTTTTAGGAAATTATTAATGTTTTTCAAAAAATATAGGTATTTTTTTTGTCTTAGGAGGCCATGTTTTGGTATTTAAGCATAACTTTTAATTCTAGACAAATTTTCATAATAACATTTTGCTGAATTTTCTGAAATAAGGGTACTTTACTCTTGTACATTTTTTATATGTAGTGCGCCTAATATGATTACCGTGCATGCACCAACTTTCGGGAATATTTGTATTTTCGTTGTGCAATTAATAATTAAAAAAAATGTCATATGTTGCACACTTAAAATGGCCACACTGTATACTTCTATTTATTTAACATTAGATAAGGTGAAATAATAAGGAAGCCGAGAAGTGACGAAAATGTGGCAATGGGGTTGATCTATGCAGGGGAGGATTTCATATTCCATGACCCAAAATTGATTAAAACAAATCGAGTGTCACAATGTTTAGCTGCATTATTTACAACAGTTGTAGAACATTAACAGTTGAGAAAAAAATAGGGACACTTGTATGACAATAACCAGAAAATGTTAAAAAAAGCAACGCAACATTTAAAAAAACGCCTGGAGATGTGCTTAGCGAATGATGGAAGGACACGTTGAAAAATTGTTGTAAATATGTGCCTTTTTTATTTCGGTACCTAGAGCAAAAAGTATAATATAAAAATTGTTTGCAACAACTATTGCATCTATTTTGAAATACTAGATATGACTAACTTTGGGCTCTCTTGGGATAAAAAATAAATTATCTGGAAAAAAATTATTGACGCTTTTTTTATAAAGCAAAATATCCCATTTAATTTGATATGTCACAGTTGCCAGTTTGTTCTGCATTCACTATAAGAAATTAAGAAAAAATATTAGTAATATTCAATGACGTCAGATAGGTTGACGTCATTGGTATAATACTCGTGATTGGCAGAAGGTCTAGTTACATATGAAAATAAATAATCGATTATAACGATAAATTATAATAGGCACAGTAGGTTTTTAAATTTCGAGTGTCTAATAGCTAGTCTAGAATTGTAATTTTAAATAATAATAAAAAAAATGGGAAACTGGTAGACATTATTGTCCGTTATGAAAATAAAATAAAAATACTTAATATTTTCAATTTAACGTAACACTTAACAGGTGGGTAGTGCCATAGCAATAATTATCCTAAAAATGAAATAATAAAATGTCTATTACAATACTATTACAATACAATAAATGCTCAGTGTATTTACACCTACTTTTCACAGCAATCAAAACCGCACATTATTTTTAACATTTTACCTTTTCAGCACCTGCATTTCAGCTGCTGCATATTTCAAGTATTCTCATTTTGTAGTACTTATTACACATTTTGCGGAGCTATTGAGTAAACTCACCTGTTTAGGTAACCCCAATTCCAAAATTCCAATAGGGACGTCATTACTAACGTCATAACCCTATCATTGCATATTTATTTTCATGGGTAACTAGATCTTATGTCAACCACAGATATTACCAATCTTTTTCCTTAAGTTTTTAAAATAAATAAAGAACAAACGGGCAAGTGTGACATTTGAAATTGAACGGGACATTTGCTTTACAAAACACACATAATCAAATATTTTTACAGTTAATTTAATTTTCGAGCCCAAGAGAGTCCAAACGTGAAGGTAATACACACATCAAAACGAATGTCATACATAAATTCAGTCGGTTCTTGCAAACAATTTTCATGTTAAACTATTTGCCATATTTCGAAAAATAATAAAGTAACAGCAGTTTAAAAATTTCGAATTTTTCCGATTTTTGACCATAGTTTTCGTAGATATGGCAATGGAGAACCATTTTCATAATGACACAAGAAGGTTGCCGAAGGGCTATCGGTCGCACCTGCCACCGATTTTTTCTGCGAAAAAATAGCCGAGATATTTTTAGTGAGCCACAGAAGCCACTCTGTATAAAAGACAAATGACATATATCCTATAATAGATAGGTAGTTGTTAGTATATTATATATTATATTTGTTTGATTTACGTCAATAAATAGAAAACAAATGATAGTCGCTCGTCGCCCATTTCATGGGCGAGTTAAATCAATTAATTTCTTTAATTTTCTGTATATTGTTACCTGTTAATTGACAAAAGTTACGTAGAAAGAAAATTTTAAATTTAGTTGCTATCTAATCTTTATTTGGTCCCATTTAATGCAAGGGAATCAGATTTTTTTACTTTTCGTCTTCCCATACTTATAATAGGACTGGGAGACCAAGTTTGAATGACCCTGTACACTACTAGAGAAATTGTCAGAGTATAGAAACTTTTTAAAATAATAAATATGTACAGATTCATTCTGGGCGCGAACAATGTAAGAATCAACTTATAATTTATTTTTTAAAATAATATAATACAAATGTCATAATTTAAAATATCTCGGACTAGGAGTCCCAAGTTTCCAATACTGGAAACCATTGAAAAAACAGACGTAATCTTTTAATGGTAGTAAGATTAAAAGGAAAGAAAAAAAACGAAAATAACCTCAATATTAAAAAAACAATAAATAAAATAAATAAGGGCGGAAAAACTCGGTTCAGCACAAATTTTCCTAATAACTTTTTCTGTATATGTAACGGGAAGCAAAATAATATTGAACGTTGGTCCTATTCGCGAGGTCGTAACAGTTATCTTGCACTATGATGTTCCTAGTTATGATAGCAATGATAAAATAATGACACCAGCCTACTAAGGCGGAACTCGCAGTTTAATAAAGTAGCAATCCTTTGGACTCGTTTTTTTCCCGTTATTTTCCAACCGATTTTGATGATTTTTTTTAATATTGTTCAGAAAAGTAATAGCAAGAGATTGATGGTTTTACTTTTTTGATATTCTTATTTATTTATTCAAAAATCGCATTTATAGGCCGAAAATCAAAATTCTAAATCCATCGATCGATCGGTACAACGTTTCTAAACACTTTCCTTTTTTTAAATCGGCAAAAAAGTTAAAAATGACAGTAAAAAATGGGATTTAGTGACATTTTCTTTAATTTTCTTCGGCTGGTTAAATCAATAAGAATATCAAAAAGGTAAAACCTCCAATCTCTTGCTATTACTTTTCTGAACACAATGAAAAAAAAATCATCAAAATTGGTTGGAAAATAACGAAAAAAAAAACGGTTCCAAAGGATTGCTACTTTATTACACTGCGATGTCTGCGAGTTCCGACTTAAAAAGATATGCGAAGGAAAAAAGTTTAAAACTGATTGATGCCACATTCCTTTTAAGACCCGTTAAAGTTGTTGGGGCAAATTTGCTCACCGTCCTCTTCAGATGACTCCTGGTGATCCCATGGACGCTGTTTGTGATGTTCACTCCATGGCTTTGCTGGTCTCCAATTATCTTTGTCGCTGGCCTGCTGTCTAAATTTCTCCCAGTATTCATATATGCAATCCAGAGAAACTTCACCATCGTCTCCAGTTGGTAGGCAGCCGGAAGGTATCAAAGCTGCAACAGATATGTATAATAAAAAAATAATGGAGGATTAGTAATTCATATATATGGGGTCTTTCAATAGAATTTTGAAAAATATTTAGCATCTTTGGGGCTCTTTAAGAAAGTTAAAGTTCGCAAAAAATAAATATTTTTAATGTCTCTGAAACTAATAAAATTATTCAAACCAAATATGCGGTACACTTATTACTGGTACAAGTTGACATAAAATGAACCAGTGAGGCAGATATGGGTAGTGATGCTAATGCCAAAGGAGGTAGATTTCATTTTCCAGAAAAAATATTCTTTACTTTTTTCGATTCAACACATACATCTTCTAGAGTCCATAAATAAGTTAAGGGTCCCTAATGCCGAAAACATTACGGACAAATTTATTTATTTGCAACCACGTATGTAATGTTGACATTTCTGACTTTTTAGAAGTTTGAAAGTGTCAATTTTTTTACTTTTACTTCCCGCCCTCCTGGGTGGAAAGTAAACTTTCCACCCGGGCGGGAGGGCGGTAAGTAAACGGAGATAAAATTTTGAAATTACAAAATATTGATGGTTGTAAATAAGATAATATACAAACCTCGGTGACGTGTTTCATTACTGTCTCGAGATAAAGTTAACCTCGGCGCTTCGCACCTCGGATAACTATTTAATCTCTCGACAGTAATGAAACACTTCCCACCTCGGTGTGTAATACCTATACTATTTCAAATATTTTCAGTTAATGTTGGAAAATTATAAGCCGGATATTTCGATATTTTACACGGACGTGCTCTAACTGATCAAGTGCAACAATTAAAGGGCCAGGCCCAAAGATACTGAATACATATTTTTATTTATTTTTTATTGTTTTATTGTTAGGTAGTTGTTGTTACTCTAAATGTGAATGGACAAATAATATCATTTTTTATAAGTACATCTAGGTTTCAAGTATTTTTGTATACCTTAAAGTATGATTTCTTACTGATTAGGCGTGATGGATTTATTATAGGTATTAAAGCTCCCAATCAAGTATCCCATTGACGAAACCAAATATGAAATAACCATTTGGAATCTAGTAATCTTTATGATTAAGTAACTACAAGTATCTTTTGTAAAAAACGCAGGCCATAAATTACTATTAAATATTAAGGAAAACACAAAAACACTGATAAAAAAAATGCGTCATTTCAAGGTCTATTTTGGTTTTTCGAAACTGAAAATATAAAAAATTATACTATCAACTAAAACAGGGCGAGGCCCCAAATGGTCGAATTTTAAAACAAAATTTGTATCCTGTTATACAGGGTGGCGCAAAATGAGAGTTATGGTTTAAATGCTTTATAACTTTCGTATTAATTTGTTTTAGTTTTTTTTTGTTTCAGAAATTGGTAAAGTAGACTTGGGAAAGTGAAAATGGAACGATACACGATAGAACAACGAACCAAAATCGACGAATTTTATTTTTTAAACGAACGATCAGTTGTGCGAACGCATTATTTCGCTCCTCTGGCCGTCATGTTCACCGGACTTGACCGCTCCCGACTGTTTTCTTTGGGCTTAAGGGAAAGTCGCCGAATTTCGGATACTACTTTAAATTTACTAAGTATTTATTATACAGAAGTGTTTTTTATTTATTTTTTCATATAAGCATATGCAACGTGTTATAATGAAACAAAATTTATTGTCAAAGAATTTTACTACATTTGTTTTTTCCAAAAAACGACGGTATATGAATTCGGTACATTTTGGTGCGACTGAAAAAAGGTTCCTAATTTCGGACACTGTATCCGAAACTAAGAGACTACTTTCTACAAGTGTAAAAACTATATATTTAAACAAAAGGCGCACACATACGTTTTTTATAGCTTCTTTACTAGCTTGTTTGATGTAATTTTCAATGTTTCGGGACCGAAACTAAATTGGAGACATTAGGATAGGTAGGTATCCCATTTGTTTTCCTCTGACCTCATTATAGTAGCCAGTTTCAATGGATCTGTCACTTTTTCTGAAAATAAACAATTTACTCGCAACCAGCTTATTATATTAAGCCAGAATTTTGAGTTTCTGGTATCCGAAATTAGGAACTTCAGACTATCCGAAATTAGGCACCTTTTCACTTTTTAGGTTAGAGTAAGGCAGTACTGTTATTTTTGAAATCTGTTTAATTGTGACTAGAATACCGGCTTAATTAATATAGGTATTAACTTACCTACCTAGGACGCAAACACAAAATTCTGGAACGATTATTTCAAAGATCGACACAGCTCAAACTGCGACTGAACTCCGCCATGCAATTTAGACGTTTGGAGCTGCCATCTAATGGAGAGAGATTGTACCACCACAATATTGCATAGTGGGCTTAATTTGACTTTTTGCATTGTATAGGGTGAGGTTTCAATTTAAAACAACAGATGGCTTCTTAGGTAAACCACTATCCGAAATTAGGAAACCATCCGAAATTAGGCGACTTTCCTCTACTTGAAAGGGCGAGTGTACGTCAATAAGCCAGTACCCATCCGTCAACTGAAAACCAATATTCATAACGAAATCCGCGCCATAACACCCGAAATCTTGCGCAAAGTAATGGAAAATGTGTTAAAAGACCACGACTTTGCGAAGCAGAAAATGGCCATCATTCGCGAGATGTAATCTTTCACATCTAACTCATTAATATTCCCCAGTTATGTACTGTATTACAAAACATACATATTTATAATTTCCTTAGAAATAAAAAAGTTATAAGGCATTCAAACCACAACTGTCATTTTTTGCGCCACCCTGTATTATATCATCCCCTATATTATAACTATTGTCCCTTTATTTTATAAATACCTATTACAGAGAAAATAGGAATAACATTTATCGAATACCTATAACTTTTGCAAAAAAATTAATCACAGATCCGTAAATAAAATGCATAATTAATTAATTAAATCCATACATATACAGCGTGTCCATTTACTACTCCCTTCTTCGATTGCGGCTATACTTTTAAGGATAAAAAAAATCGGTTCAGGGGATCTAAATAAGAGAAGATGGAGCACATTTTAAAATTATTTTGGTATATACAGGGTGTTCCAAAAAAGTGTGGCGACAAAAAAATATATTTTTTTAAATGGAATGACCCGATTTCTTTTATCGCAAATGAAGCCTATCAAAGTATAGTATAGACTCAGTTGTCTTACATTTATCTTAGGGTGTTCCACAACAGCCAGTGTTATAGATAATTGATTTTCTTCATTTAAAACTGGGTTTGTTCCAGTTTGTTTTTCATAGCCAACATTTCCTGTGCGATCGAATCGCTCCTTTAAGTTATGCAGCATTCTGGTATCAGGATGCCTTCTATCTGGGAATTTTTGGCATAAACTCGAGATGCCAAAAAACAATTTCCAAAACATTCGCCAATTACGTAAATCATACTTATCAAGTCATGTTTACAATAATTCATTTTGTGACAACATTTTGCTGTTTGAAATTAAACAACTAACACAGAATACAAGCAGCAAATTAAATATTTACTAAATGTCAAACTAGAAACAAAACCATGGCCACCTATGAGTCCTCCTAAAACTTCTAACTTTTTAATTTAATATTCTATTTATGCAGGTGTAGCATAGGTATACAAAAATATGGTAAACTACAGATTGTAACTGGTACCTACTAACGCTTTTTTTATATTATGCAGCTTTTTAAATAAGTGCAAGATTGATTTTCGAGTAATTTGCGTGCATGTAATAAGTAAAAAAGTTGCAAATTTTCTGTTTATACTGGATTTTTGAAAAAAAAAACGCTAGAGATAGAGGTACTGTATTAAGTATCAAATTAAAGCTGAATGAATTCTCTATCCAATAGAAATGTTAGATATAGGGTGTTCCATTTGAAAAAAAAATAGTAAATTAAGTTTGAAAATGTCGGAGTGTTGGCGGAAAAAAGTGAAACATCCTGTACAAAAATTTTCAACTTGGTTCTTAGTCATTAATAAAATGGTTAAGTGTAAATCCACAACCAAAGTTTTAAGAGAAAAAATCAAGCCGCAAGAAAAATATAGCAATATTAATGAAGGGTTGATATTTAGAAATTTTTTTTTTTAAATTATAACTTGGCAACGCCGCAGATGGAAGCGGAAATAATTTAGGGATACTATACTTTGATAGGCTTCATTTGCGATAAAAGAAATCGGGTCATTCCATTTAAAAAAATATATTTTGTCGCCACACTTTTTTGGAACACCCTGTATATACCAAAATAATTTTAAAATGTGCTCCATCTTCCCTCATTTAGATCCCCTGAACCGATTTTTTTATCCTTAAAAGTTTAGCCGCAATCGAAGAAGGGAGTAGTAAATGGACACGCTGTATATTTTAAAATAGTTATTTATGTAGCAAGGCACTGAAGTTCAATTTTTTAGTTGCCGAGGCCTCTGGCGAAGGCAAATAAATCACATGAGTCATAAAAAGAACTTCAGTTCCGAGGTACATATTATATATTTTTAATGGGTTATTAAACAAAAAAATAATCATAAGGGATCACCCGTCCATGAACCGACTGCGCGCGGCGTTGCTTGACTTTGACGATCGCTCTACCTAGGTCAAGTGTGACGAGGCACGGCGCTTCCCGGCAGAAACTCCAAACTGCTACCTCTTGCGCAGCCTCCATGAAAAATGGATTGATATTTAAACCTACTAAAATATTTATACTGAAAGATTGCTATAGGTAACAATTTCGCAATGTGTACGAAAAGTTAAATGGGCCTTTATTGACAGTATTTTGAATATTTGTACACTTTTGACGGGCGATAGTTCCGCGTCTGACGTTTGATGTTTACATCTCGCCAAGGCCTACTTATTGAAAAAATCGTACAATAATGGGCTACTTCACACTGCCGATTTCAATAATGTTTATATACGCAAGAAATAAAACCGGGAATTAATTTTGCCACTAAATTAACATCTACAGGGTTGTTGACAAACTCTAAGCTTTATGTCAACATGACTCCGAGATATAAATAACTTCGTTTCCGAGAAACATGTATTCTGTTGCTACTTCTGAAATGTAGGTAGGTATATCTCAATTTTCGTTATATGTTCTAAGCGAAAAAGATATTTGAGGTTTCGAATACTGTATACACGAGGTTTAACTTAAGTAGGTACAGTCGCGGACAGTTGGTATCGAACGACCTGAAGAGGTTTCTCGTGGCTATCGTTACAGGGCGCGCGGAGACGGCAACATCGCGCTGGAGTCTGCAGCCGGCCGGTCTGCTAAAAATAGAACCATAAAATGCAAATTACAGCCTCCAGCCTCTCACAGCAAAGGAACAAAATTCGAGGAAAATGCAACTTTGTGCTGGTAATAATTCCAACCCCAGTGTTGGTATTTAATATTTCGTACTATTTTATCATGTTACTATACCGTCTAGTATTTATGATAATGAAATAAAAAAATAATAAATATCAAGGCTGAGATTAGAATCAACACCACAATAAAAGTTGCTTTTTCTCGAGTTTCCTTCCTTTGCTGCCAGCACCCTGTATTAATTAGGAATATGAAATTAGGTAAATCGATAGTCAATTTGAGCCACAATAGAATTCCGAAGAATTTCTCAAAAACAATAATTTAATATACAGGGTGTCTACTTTTAAACATATGCAAATTAATAAAATCTTTATTTTTGGAGATAATCCCTGAACATTCTTTGTGTGAAAGGCCTTCAAAAATCGCTTCTTTTAGCCTTCCTATCATTTTCAAAAGGCAAATCCAGGTCCGGCTACGATTTTTGAGTGTTTTTTTATTTAAAATCTACCAATACAGCGTTAATCAGGATCCCCCTAAAACCCCTTTATATACCAAATTTGAACAAAGAATTTAGAGAGAGATCTATTCTACAGGATGTCAAGGTTCAGCAAAATAGGAAATTTACAGGCATTTGGCGAGTCAAGTGTGCCATGGAATCCCGTCAAAATAGTTTAATTGTCAACAGAACCACTCAAAGTGTTGGTGTGCAAAGATTCAATACAGGGTATTTTTCTCTGCCCCATCTGAAAATGCTGAATTTTTATGACTTGACTCGCCAGAGATGCCTGAAGAGGTTTCTTTAAATTTCCTATTTTGCTCAATTTTGACATCCTGTAGAATAGAACTCTCTCTATATTTTTTGTTCAAATTTGGTATATAAAGGGTTTTCGACTGTCCTGATTGACGCTGTGGTGTCAGATTTTAAATAAAAAAATGGCTAAATGGTTTTTGTGAAAATCGGGGGAATAAAAAAATCGTAGCCGGCCCTGGATTTGCAATTTGAAAATGGCAGGATTGCTAAAATAAGCGGCTTTTGAAGTCCTTTCGGACAAAAAACAGATCAAGCGATTATCTCAAAAATTAAAGATTTCAAGGATTTGTATAATATGTTTAAAAGTAGATATGGGGGCTCTTAATATTAATTAGAAAATGTATGGCACAAAATTAATGGATTATCGGATTACCTGAGTTGAAATATTTTAGCAAAGATATTTATATCTTTTTAAATAGGTATTTATTAATTATACCTACCTGCACTTAATATAACTAAATTTAGGGGATTAACTTAATAATTGTAATATTGAATTGGATGTAGATTTTGAAAATATCGATTATACCTGCTCCTAGCCCTTTGTATAAATACTAAGGTGGGTGGGCTAAAATTATTTAGTCAGTATCCTAATTCGAGAGAGTAACTAACAGTGTTCGTTATGCCTCGTTTGAGTGAATCCGTCAAGCACCGTATCATCGCCAAACTAGAAAATGGTTGGGCTATTTCCCGACTGGCCGAAGAATTTGGTGTATCTAAAAGCACCATTTTCAATATAAAGAAGAAATATGACGAAACCGGAAGCGTGGAAAACATACATAGAGGAGGAAATGTGAAAATTACGTCTGACCAACAAGATGAGCAACTAGCTAATTTTTGCCTTGCAAATCCGTTTAAATCCGCCGTTGAAGCAGTATCTGCAACACAATTTCCAGCAAGTGTTAGAACTGCCCGAAGGAGATTAGATGCAGCCAATCTGAAATCTCGCACGGCCAGCAACAAAATTCAGCTGACCGAGGCTAATAAGGAAGTCAGGTTGCAGATATGCCGAGAGTTTCAGCGTTTACCGCCACATTATTGGGAGAAGGTAATATTTAGCGACGAAAAGATCTTTCAAAGCCATTACAATGGCAAAGTGCGAGTATATAGACCTTCGGTGAGTTCAAGATATGACGAAAGATTTGTGTCACTCAGGAAAAGGAGTGGGCATTTTTCCGTCAACATATGGGCCTGGATAAGCTACCGTGGACCTGGCATTTGTTGGAGAATCGACGACCGCTTCACAGCAGCTCGCTATTGCGAGATACTCGAAGGCGGATTGTTACCAACTGCAACGGAAATGTATCCCGATGGCTTCGTTTTCCAGCATGATAACGCTCCTGTGCATACAGCAAGAATAGTTCGCGAATGGTTCACCGAAAACAACGTAGAAAAGTTGCAATGGCCGGCGAAGAGTCCTGACTTGAATCCCATTGAGAATGTGTGGGGCAGAATGGCGCGGACAATGGAGAACTTCGTACCCGAAAATAGGGAGGCACTTTGGCAGAAGATTCAACAAACGTGGGATGAAGTCGTAACCGATGATCTCTGCTGCCAACTCATAGATTCGATGAGCAGGAGAGTTCAGAAAGTCATCCTATCCCAAGGTGGGTATACTAAATATTAATATACATATAATATAATAATGGAAAATGCATTTGATTTCTTGCCTTTATTTGATTATGTTATAGTCATAAAGATTTTAATGGGTTTATAGTTTTTTCGGATTCTTCCTGTGTCGGTGGTTCTAATAAAACTTCGTAATCATTATATCCAGCTTGTGGAAGTCCTCAATCACCTGAAATTATTTTATTTTATCCAGGTAATCACATTGAGGTCCAGGGAGGTGTGTAAAGCTTGACACGTGTCCCTGCTGTGTGTCTTCTGATGTTATTGATAAAGGTATGCAATTTAAATAATAGAGAGTTATTGCAGAAATAAATAACGTCGCGCTCTTTTTTGACGTTATTTTGACATTTGAGCATGCGCAGTCGTAGTTTGACATAAGGTCGTCCATAATAAGGTTATTTTCCTTTATTTTTGTTTATTGTGTATACCATAATATACGTTATTTTTACCTTATTTGTCACAATTCTTAAAATAAATTCTGATTTGTCAGAAAACGCTAGTGTTCTGTGAAAGTAGGACTTAACCTAAAATGTTCGTTGCTTGTTTGCGTTTGCACCTTGTTTGTTTTCATTAGTCTTTCACCTTGGTGTTCCGTGGTTATTTGGCTGTTTTCCCAGTTTTTTCCGGAGCAAAATTATAAAAGCACATAATATTCTAGTGAAAGTGTAGA
The DNA here is from genome assembly GCA_963920635.1 of Pseudeuparius sepicola. Taxonomy (NCBI): domain Eukaryota; kingdom Metazoa; phylum Arthropoda; class Insecta; order Coleoptera; family Anthribidae; genus Pseudeuparius; species Pseudeuparius sepicola. The sequence continues at coordinate 8,514,132 of OY987306.1, forward strand.
AATACAAAACAATAAAGTAAACGTAAACAAGCCCTTAATTTGGATACATAAATTACGACTTGCAATAACTATTGTCAGAATCATAAATAACGTATGAGAGTATTCAAATAAGGTCGTCTTAAATACTGCTTAATGCCAAAAACAGTTTCTGCAATAACTCTCTATTAAGTTACAAGGGTAATTTTATGTCTGTGACCCCCTAATCTCATTTATCTGTTGAAGGGCATTTTATGAGAAACAATGGAGCATTGCAGCACCACGAAAACCAATTTATTAAAACTTCTGACCAATTTCTTCAAAAATAAGAAAAAATAAATAAAAGGGACACCCCTTTTATTTTATAATCATTTATGTTTAGGACTACGAGACCTAACAACTAAATGTTGGAACAAATACTTATTTTGCAAAGAAAAGAATAATTTATGAAAATCCTTTTAATTAACTTTTTTAATTCTAGGGTTATTAGCTAAATATATTTTTAGTGTTACTACATATTTTTTTATTATAACATAAAAATACATTTTTGTTGCAACGCAAAATATTTATTAACTTAATGTCTAAAACCGCTGACAACTATACTTAGTGTATTTGGAAATGAAAGGAGGCCATAAATATTGATTGAGAAGGAAAATTCGACCATTTCAGTGGCGTGCTCTTTTGCTAAAAATCTGATGAGGATAAATACGCAAATTAATATTCGGGCGAGTTATGTAGTATTTTATGACGGACTCTCGAGCCTCTGATAAAGAATTTGCATTTATATTTATAATAAGCCATAAACCTTCCTTTCATTTCCAAATACACTATGTATATACAGTATGTCCACAGAAGAGGTGTTGAATAGGAACACTTTCTTATCTTTAATTTTACCGCAAAAAGTTACTCTTGATAAAAACTTTGCTAACATTTCTTATGTGGAAATAAGTTGCTAGGAAAAGTTGTTCAAAAGTAAAGGATACTCCATACTACCAATTTTAGAAACAATTGGCACACTTTGATTTATTTGAAAAACATTTTTCGCTTTGGCCCTATCACTGCATTAAATATATTTTTTTTATGTAAGTAAGCTTATATAAGCATAATAAATATGGCAATTTTAGACGGCTAGGTGATGTTAAAAAATAAATCGGCATCCATAACCAACTTTTCACGCAATACAAAAAAAAACTCAAGTCGACAAAAATGTGAAAACAAAACTATCAATTTATTTAATTTTTTTTTGATCAAACAAGATCTTTAATATGAGAAAATTTGTCTTTAATTTGAATAACTGTTGATGTTTTTAATTGCTATTTCGACTTCACACTTTAAACAAATTAGCGGGAAAACTAGTACAAATTGTATGAAAATTTTCTTTTGTCAATGTTCTTGCGTGATCTAATTGCCGCTAATCTCCAATTAAAATTTTCCCTCGACTTTCAAAATAAATTGATTGTTTTCAGATTCTTGTTGTTTTAAGTTTTTTTTGGTATTGCGCGAAAAGTTGGCCATGGATACCGACTTCTTTTTTTAACATTAACCAACTATCTAAAATTTACACGTTTTTGTTTCTTAAGATTTTTCAGTAGGGAGCCAAATAACTACTTTAATAAACTAAAACAATGGCCTTTAATAACTAAAACAATGGCCTCAACAGAGCCGAAGAGCCTGTGTAATTTTCAGAAACTATCTGAGCACCCAGTTGCATAAAGCTTCTCAGTGCCATCAATTTTCAATATAAAAGTTTTCTTCGGTATCTTAAAATAAATAGGTATGTTACGGCTATTTAATAATTTTGCTCAATTGGAGGTTTTTTTATATTGCGCGACAAGTTGACCATGGATGTTGATTACTTTTTCAGGGCCACTTAGCTGTCCAAAATTGTCACCTTTTTGTTTCTCATGTTTTTTTTGTAGGGCGCAAAATAAGCGAGGAAATCGCGGTGGTAGTTTAAAAAATCATACTGTATACTTGTGAACTGTTTTAATAAATAGTTTAATACTGATTCCTTAATTTTTTTTAACCCTTTCGGTGACATCGGCTTAATCGCTTGCAAAGAATTCTCGGAACAAGACACCCGTTCGAACCATCCGATGCCGAAGGCGCGCGCTGTTGCCGTCTCCGCGCGCCCTGTAACGATAGCCACGAGAAACCTCTTCAGGTCGTTCGATACCAACTGTCCGCGACTGTACATTAAAATATTTCATATTAGTGATCTTCAGCCAATTCTAAGAAAAAAGTAAAATTCTTCGTTTTAAATATACGGGGTGCTAAAATTTTCTAAAAAATTGTCTTTTCCACATAACTTTTTTATTCTTATTTCGAGTTAAAATTAATTATGTTACCTTGAAATCTTTAAAAAAATTGTCTTTAAGTGAGAACATCGTCGTCATCTTTCCTCGAAGATTTTTATATATCTGACATGTTTTATAAGTACGATGAAATAAATTAGAAAAATCGAATTATTTTTCACTAAACAGCGGCATATTATACAAATATAAGCCAAGAGATACTCTTTGTTCAAAATTAAATTCTCCATCAGAAACTGCTACCTTCAACACAGGGCCGTATTATTTTTCCGTAAACTTTTCGGACGACTTACCCATATCTCCGTCACTGATTCAATCTCGACGAAAATAATACATTTAAAAATAACACATAATAATAATATTATTGTTCATATCAAAAATAGGAATGGTACGTGTCAAATAGCAATGTTCTAAGATTGCTCATTACTCGGGAGAAGAAAGATAATAATGTTATCTTATATTATAAGAAGTGCCTATTTATTGGGACAACAATAATCATATAGATGCAGGGTGTTTATTATAATGAAAATTTTAAAAAGAAAAAGTCATTTCTTTTTTATCTGGTAAGCAATCTTTAACGTAGGTAGCACTTTCTTAAGGATGTTTTTCCATGACTAGGTACTCTTATTTTGATATGAAAAGTTTCAAAATATAATCGTGTGTATCTTCCAAACGGCTGGAGCAAACATATGACATATTTAACTATATTGTTGCAATCGAGAAGAAGGATAAGTTTTAAAAAAGGAAAATATACAGGGTGTTATTACAATAAAAACACACCTAACCACCGTAGTTTTTTATTTGATGTTCAGTTGTTTTTAGGAATGCATATTTTGAAAATATAGGAAACTTAGATAAGAATAATTTTTTTTCTAATAGAAATATGAAAATTTAATGTAAATGTTACTCTTGGATGGGTGACCCTGTACCTAAGTTCCAAAGTTGAAATAGGTGTAGGTTCTATGTATCTACCTATTGTATTGTCAAGTCAAAATGAAAGTAAAATTTTCTGATAAACTACGAATACTTACGCCAAGCTTGAATGCCAATTGTAGCCAAAACTGCCAATAGAAATGCGATCCGAAGCATTTTGGATTTTGTACCTTTGCACTTGCAAACCGCTATAAACACTGGCAAAACTGGCACCTTTCGTATAATTTATAACTTTTATAAAATGGTAGTCAAATAATACCGTCACCCATTTAAAAGGACTGGGTTATCTTGTTATTCACAGACGCGATTCCAATGTGTTTGCCTAAATTAATAGCAAGGAACATATTTAATTTAATTTTAATAATATCCCCAAAACGGTTCTAGATAAATCATGTGTCATGTGTCTCGTTTCGCCGACAAAATATAAATCTCAGTTCATAATCAGAACTTTGTTGTTAACCACGAAAGAAGATTAATTAGAGAAATAAAGTTTGGCGTCGTATAGAAGTTTTGCAATTCATCAAATATTTACAATTTCTCCGTAAAAATAAACATTTGGCGACCAATTTTTGGTTGTGATTTTAATCAGTACGTAAGTATACCTTTCAGAGGGAATGCGTATCTATGTATTGTACCTATACTGTATATACTCTCCTGATAACAAAACATGAATCCGAGTCATCCAGGGTTCTTCATCTGTTCGCAAACTACTCGTATGTGTTTTGGTATACCATATTGTCATCTCTTCTTTGGCAGTTTTATAACAAGAAATTGTGAACAGCCTCTTCAGAAACGCGGAAAAATTCCTTATTTAAATACCTCGTCAGCCCTTTGGTCCCACACTAACGGTATGTCTATGTTTTTACGAGGATTTTTTATTTTCAATTTAATTTTAGAATACTGCAGCCTGACTACAATCAAAGATATATACAACCTATCTTTGCTACAATACTTACTACAATCGTACAAATGTGTGGGCAATATTGAATATTGAAGGTATATATACTTCTATACGTAACGTCACAAGAAGACATCAGTTATGATATTATACCTATACCTAAGTATATACACTGCGTTCATTTGAAAACCGTCCACCCTTAATATTTTTAAAACTACGAAAAAAATCAGAAATTGCCGGGACCTGTCAATTTTTGTTCGGAGGGGGACGTACAGGTCATGTTGACAAATTCACCCCTGTTACCCCCACCACCCCTAACTTTAAAATTTCAAATAGGAATACCCCCTTTGTGATACATCATTTTATAGCTGATGTTATTGCGAATACAACTCATTTTTATTTTTTAAAATCCGATGATGTTTGGAGAAGTTATGGGTAAAAAACGGTTTTTTCAAAGTTTAAAATAAATTACTTTTTACCCTAGATTTTCAACAGCATTCACATGGGGAAATAACACAATGATTGTGTGGCTACTTATTTTATTAAATTTTCAAAATGAGCTCCATTAGTCGCTAGACAGTAGTACAATCTCTGTTCACATTCCGCTCTTGCTTTAACAAATCTGTCGCGAGAAATACGTTGGCATTCTTCTGTTATTCTGTTCTTCAGATCCTCAATTTTTGTGGGAGGGGTTATATACACGTTTGTTTTATTTCCCCATGTCAATGCTGTTGAAAATCTAGGGTAAAAAGTAATTTATTTTAATTTATAAAAAAGCATTTAAATGGAGCCTTAAAATTTGATACGTTATAGTTACATACAGAAGTATGTAAAATTTAAACAGAAGTAACTTTTTCTAATAAAACTTTTTGAAACGTTAAAATAGTTATTTATTTACCAAGGCACTGAAGTCCAACTTTTTATGACTCGTGTGGAATTTAGTTGCCGAGGCCCCTGGCCGAGGCAAATAAACCACATGAGTCATAAAAAGAACGTCAGTGCCTTGGTACATAAATAAGTATTTTAACGTTTCAAAAACTTTTATTAGAAAAAGTGACTTCTGTTTAAATTTTACATACTTCATAATATTATATATTATTTGAAATCGGGAAAAAATGTTTTATTAGGCGAGAAAACAATCATAAGGGATTCACCTGTCCATGAACCGACTACGCGCGGCGTTGCTTGACTTTGACGATCGCTCTACCTAGGTCAAGTATGACGAGACACGGCACTTTCTGACAGAAAATCCAAACTGCTGCCTATTGTGCTGCCTCCATTTAAAATAGAATAATATTCAAGCCTACTAAAATATTTAATGGGTATGAAATGTTAAATGGGATTTATTGGCCAGGCTTTCAATATTTGGTCACTTTTGACGGGCGAGGTCTTCGCCTCTGACGTTTGGTGTTTACATCTCGCTAAGGCCTACTTATTGAAAAAATCGTACAATAATGGACTACTTCAGTGCCGATTTCTGAGCTTTTAATGACGATTTTGAGACACTTCACTGCCGATTTCAAGAAAAATAATTTTAAGCATTTTCCATCTTTTTTTGAATGTCACTGTTGCATAGATTAAGATTAAGATGTCATTGTGGAATAAAAACGTGAATTTGAATGCACTGGAGATAAGAAGTTAAAACTAAAATGCAAATTTATCTATATATCAGTAAAGAGGTAGGTACTTATTACCAAAGTCTATAGAATACTATAAGTCCGCTCACTTGGCCTGTGTAAACAAGTATTTCCCTCCTGCCCAATCCCGCTTCTTTCGCCTATGCCCTCGATCGATGATCGATATCCCGCTGAGCGGGCGATTCCGAGCGTCACTTTGTTACACAGTGTCTCTCGCAACGATGTGCTTCGTATTGTACCGGGTGCGCGTAAATTATATCCAATACCGTTTCCAATTTTGAGTAGTGATGGTTTATCACGGTTCTTATTGCAGTGCGGATGGCTGTAAAAGCAATTTAAAATCTGTGTGTCCTTTTTCGAATTCGTAAAGACCCCGAAATGTAAGATTTAGTTTAACGTATAATTAAGAAAAATGTCTTAATCAATTATTTCTATAGTCATAGAAATATTATTATATTATTACATAATACTCGTATTATGCATAATATATTATATGCGACATATAGACTGTATACATACATAATATGTTGAATAATATAAAGCCAATATGCCACAGGTGGGCCTTTCTTTGTTGTAAATAAAAATATTGATAATTGTAGATGTCCGCAATTTAAGAAGGCCTTAGAGTTCGTCAAAGACCATAAATTTTGCGAATATTGCACCTGAAGAGGCACATACACGTTCTGCATAAACTGCTGTTCCATTACGATAATTACCAGAAATTTATGGTTAGAGACATATTCTTATGAGTAATCTGGCAGGCAGAGACCAGTAAACAATATTTTGTGATTTTGTGAACTAAAAGCCTATGAAGGCAGTTCAGGACCATTTGGCAGTTTGACAGTACCTCCACGAGAATTTAGTGAATATAATATAATCAATTTAGAAAATATTTTCTTATCAGAATTTAATGATTTATCGCATCAGGATGGCTTAAGTTCTAGCCTACTAAAGGAATTCCGATGAGTAAAATACATATATCCGTGGGGAAAATTTGCCTATTGACTATTTGATTTCAGTATACACTGTGTCCCGGATAAGAATGAACAGCATGGGGATATTGCAAACGGTGAGAGATAGAGCAACGGTTAAATGGGGAAAAAGTTGCGCAATTTTGACGTCAATAAAATGGCACAAACAGATTTATAATATCTTTTTTCGTTTTTGAGTTATTTTGAAAAAAGTAAAATTTTGCGTTTTCGATTTTATTTTTTTCTGAATTTGTTATCACAGATAGAAAAAAAAGAAAAACACTTTCTTATGGCACTTTTTAACGGGCTTTAAGATGGCGTTTTTAGATTTGTTCTACAACGTTTCGTTTTTGAGAAACCATCTTCAACTTTATTTTTTTAAATACGGACCTGGATTTTTTTTGCAGATTTTGAAAGCACTTTTCATTGCAAATACCATGATGTATGACACGAAATATTTTTAAAATGTTTTGAGACAATTATACTGATTATTATTCCTTTTTTTTTCATTCATTTTTTTGCGGCCCTGTATTTAATAATAAGAAGTCTAAATATTAATCAGTATTGACAACAATTTATTTACAGTTTATTTTTACTTCGAAAACTTAATATTTTTAAATACGGCCCTGTCTGGTAAGTGTTTTCCTCTGTTGTTGTACAGCAAACAGTGAAACAGTGTCGCATTGTGTTTTGGAGTAAATTCTTCGCTTTTTCTAATTGTCAGAAGAAAGCTTTAAGCCAACGAAACGAATAACTTTTGCTCTTTATTAATTGCAACAATACATTCGTTCGGCCTCTACACTATTTCTGTGACGCAAGATATAACATGCTGACATGTTAAATTTGTCGCCATTTGAAAAAGCACCCTCCATTTCTAATGATACAAATTGTTAACTAAATGATACAGTGGGAGTTATGACAAATGACAAGGGGTTGGTTTCGTTGTTTCAATGCCTTCTAGGTGGGGTTTTTATTTATTTTTTATTATCGTATGTGACTGTTATTAGTCTTTGCCGTCCTTTTTTTAGTTCTCCAATAATTAAAAGATAAGTTGTAAGTTAAATTGTTGACAATACTGATTAATATTTAGACTTCTTATTATTAAATACAGGGCCGCATTAGAAAAAAATGAATGGAAAAAAGGGAATTTTCAGAATAATTGTCTCAAAACATTTTAAAAATATTTCGTGTCATACATCATGGTATTTGCAATGAAAAGTGCTTTCAAAACCAGCAAAAAAAAACCAGGTCCGCATTTAAAAAAATTAACTTGAAGATGGTTTCTCAAAAACGAAACGTTGTAGAACAAATCTAAAAACGCCATCTTAAAGCCCGTTAAAAAGTGCCATAAGAAAGTGTTTTTCTTTTTTTCTATCTGTGATAACAAATTCAGAAAAAAATAAAATCGAAAACGCAAAATTTTACTTTTTTCAAAATAACTCAAAAACAAAAAAATATATTAGAAATCTGTTTGTGCCATTTTATTGACCTCGAAATTGCGCAACTTTTTCCCCATTTAACCGTTGCCCTATCTCTCACCGTTTGCAATATCCCCATGTTCATTCTTATCCGGGACACAGTGTATACGCGAGTTCGTATATTTATTACAAACTTAAATTTGCGAATAAGAAATAAAAACCCAAAGACAAAATAAATCAAATCCAAAACTTACAATTTTGCAAAACTTGTAAACTATGTAAATAATTTTTTTGCTCCTAGGTACATACTTATGTATATTTTTATTTACCCCTTGTATTTTTATTATACATATTATGGTCCTTATTTTTCCTCTATACCTATTACTCCTATTGTGCATAATGGAAAGACAATATACAGGGTGGCCCACCACGAACTGCATCGATCTATATATGGAAAACTAAAAGTAGGAAAATTCTGAAAATTTGGCACCTTACCAATGCCGATGAGAGCTGCTCAACTAAAATATTTTGGTGAATCTGTCACTTCTGGTTATACCGGAAGTCGATGTCAACTTCCTTATTTCAAATGGAACACCCTGTATGTTATTGCATTTTTGAATTCTAGCCATCATTTTGGAACAAAAACATGCAACATGTCCTATGTCTAAATCCAACCGTTTTTGAAATATTTGCATTTTTCCGAAAAAATTACAGATGCAGACCTAAAGTCAATTAGCAATTTATACGAGGAAACCGCGAAATTTCAAAACGAATTTTTGGCATCGTGTAACAAAAGGCCTGACCTAGTGACCTCTGCTGAGAAATAAATCCGTTCTTATACAGGGTGTTCACAAAATATGAATAAAAATTACATTCAAAATGTGCTTAAATCTCGAAATTTTCAAATGGAAACCCCCACTTTTTTTAATGCGATTTTATTCACCACTAAAAATGATGACAACTTTGTGTGAGGTTTCCTATACCTAAATGCAGTAATTTTCGATTAATTTACGAAAAACCCACTTTTCGACCATAAAATGCGGGGTTTGCTTTATACTTGAAAACTTAGATTAGCCGTGGACGTCTTATCGCGACTGAGGAAATGTCACTTGGTTTATAAATTATTATCAACAATAATGCCGGCGCGCTTAAATTACACAAACGAAGATTATGTATTACTTTACTTTGTTGCATTCTCCGTAGATAATAAACAAATTTAAATAATCTTCGTTTGTGTAATTTAAGCGCGCCGGCATTATTGTTGACAATAATTTATAAACCAAGTGACATTTCCACAGCCACGATTGTCTTTTCAACGTCCACGGCTAATAGGATTTTCCAAGCGTTAAGCAAACCCCGCATTTTAGGGGCGAAAAGTGGGTTTTTCGTAAATTAATCGAAAACTACTGCATTTAGGTATAGGAAACCTTACACAAAGTTGTCATCATTTTTAGTGGTGAATAAGATCGCATTAAAAAATAATGGGGGTTTTCATTTGATAATTTAGAGATTTAAGCACATTTTGAATGTAATTTTTATTCATATTTTGTGAACACCCTGTAAAAGAACGGATTTATTTCTCAGCAGAGATCACTAGGTCAGGGCTTCTGTTACACGATGCCGAAAATTCGTTTTGAAATTTCGCGGTTTTCTCGTATAAATTGCGAATTGACTTTAGGTCTGCACCTGTAATTTTTTTTCGGAAAAATGCAAGTATCTCAAAAACGGTTGGATTTAGACATAGCACATGTTGCATGTTTTTGTTCCAAAATGATGCCTAGAATCCAAAAATGCAATAATATACAGGGTGTTCCATTTGAGATAAGAAAGTTGATATCGACTTCCGGTATAACCGGAAGTGCCAGATTCATCAATATATTTTAGTTGAGCAGCGCCCATCTTCATTGGTGAGGTGCCAAATTTTCAGAATTTTCCTACTTTTAGTTTTTCATATATAGATCGATGCAGTTCGTGGTGGGCCACCCTGTATAGAGGTGCCCCCGTATAACTTGGAGCAACCAGCTTTACGGTGTCTTGGATAGTCCACCCTAGTAAATAACGGAGTGGCGAGCTGACATTAATTGACGACCGGTCGCAGAAAATCGGCGGCTTTTCGACGTCTTCAAAGGAGTGATCCGACTTATAGTATTCTCTAGACTTTGGTAATACCATTGAATAAGGCTAAATCAATGGTATTACGTAAGAACCTACTTAGCAAAATAAAAGTAAAGAAAGGCCAAGACCAAAAATTCGCCGCTCTGTCTCCATATTTTGTCTGCATTTCGTTGTAGACTCGAGACTTTTCCTATAGAAATGCCTTTAAATAAAGAATCCGAGGAAGAAGTCAAAGCTCTATGTGTATTATAAAATATATGAGACGGAAATCGCCTTGAGTAGTAACCAGGTTTTGACACAATATTTTGATATCTGTCACAGTGATAGATTTTAGATTAGATACTTTTTCAAGTTAAGCCTGCGGTTCATACAGCTTCTTTATCTTTTAATTTTTCTTTATCTTTAAGAAATATTAAATGTCATTGGTCAGTTCAAATCATAAGGGACAAATGCCATTGGTTATTTCTTAAAGATAAAGTAAAATTAAAAGATAAAGTTGCTGCATGAACCAGGCTTTACTATGCTTCGCTGTGCGGCTTGTGGCACTTCCCTGATAGTAATTTTGTAATATAAATTAACTTTTGAGGCCATGCACCAAAGTGGCATAGGTATTTGTGTAGGTGCCTACTTCTACATAATTGGAAATTTAAAATTAGAATTGCTGTATTATTGAGGATTCCTAAACTAAAAGACATAAACGTGCGTTTTAATTTTTGGCCTGTATTGTAGCTACCTACTGATTTTACTAAAAATGAGGATTTCTGCCTCGATTAGCTTGTTGAGACCACTCAAAAGTGCACGCCACTGTGAAACCGGAAACGGCATCCCGCCATATACAGTGTGTCCGAAATTGGTGATGCATGTATTGCGATCTCGGAAACTGTTAGAGATAGAGAAACGGTTAAATGGGGAAAGTTTTAGATAATTCTGTTTGTAATTTAATGCCATTTAATTTGCTACTTTATCTCTTCTGGTTTTGAAGATATTTTGAAAAAACTAAAATGATGCATTTGGGAAAATTCCAGGGAATTCCTTTATTTATCAAAATTTTCAAATTCTGTAAAAACTTTCTTGGGGCAAATTTTTACGCCTCAAACGCCTGTGTAGTCAGATTTTATTTGCAACGTTTCGTTTTTTTTTTGGAACCATCATCAACTTTGTTTTTTTCATATTGACGCCATATTGGATTTGAAAAGCCTCTTTTTTTGCTTTCTAATGATGTATCATACCTAGTAAAAAAATCGTTTATGGGTAAAAAAACAAAATTACGATTTTGTTATAAATAATATATATATATATATAAAATAATAGTGGATTTAATCTCTAAATTACAATTAATAAGAAAATATCCTTATAATTAGTTTCTTCTATATAAAAATGTTTGGAAATCATAGAAATAACCCTTTTTGAAATCTTAATGCAATTTAGCATGGAATTAAATGTATAAACTGTAAATAATGATAATAATAGAAATAAAATTATATAATCTAGTATTCAAATGCAGCCCATTTGCTTCCATACATTTCCGACGTACCTATCTGGTAACACGATGAATTGTGTTACTGTTAATATTGGTAAAAAACCAAAAATTACGATTTGTTTGTAAATTTGACAACGTCGTACAATAAAACACTAATTATTATTTTTCAGAATACCCAATTTTATCCAAAAATCATTTAATTGTTAAGTACCTACAATAAACAAAAATTCGGTAGGTAATTTGACGTGGCACATTTTTCTATAATATCAGTAGGCTTTGGATTTTAAACAAATGTCAAGTTTTAATCCGTCACAAATTTGAAAGTTTTTCATTTAAACGTGGTTTTCTCAAACGAAGAAAAGCTTAATATTATATTAAAAATCAAAGAAATGGAATAGGAATAGGGCCGCAGACAATTATTTGGAAGATTATCCGGACATATATAGCTTCGCTAAACAAAAGATATTATAAAAAATATTCCTCGAACAGCGTAGGTACGCGGGATGTTCTGTCCAATATTAACCGTAACACAATTCATCGTGTTACCAGATCCGTGGTAAAAAAACGTCAGAAACAAAGTTGATGATGGTTCAAAAAAATCGAAACGTTGCAAATAAAATCTGACTACACAGACGTTTTAGGCGTAAAAAGTTGGTCTAAGAAAGTTTTCACAGAATTTAAAATCATTTTAGTTTTTTCAAAATACCTTCAAAACCAAAAGAGATAAAGTCGCAAACTAAACGGCATTCAATTACAAATAGAATTGTCTAAAACTTTCCCCATTTAACCGTTTCTCTACCTCTAACAGTTTCCGAGATCGCAATACATGCATCACCAATTTCGGACACACTGTATGCAGGAACTATCCCTGTCGCGCGTTAATCCCAAACATGCTCCTTCCTGGGGTTCTGTTTCTGTTTAAATATGTGACTGACTTATGTGAGTAGGTAAACAAAAACCGTCAATAAATCAATACTTTAGCACTGAAAACAGATAAGCGTTTCCTTTCCTAAATATAATAAATCAAACGATAGCATCAAAACTAAACTTGAAAAAAGGTAAAAAAAAAAACAAGTTCAACTAGATTAGTAGATAGGCATCTAAAGTTTAGCTACACTGATAATGCTACTGTTAAAAAAATTAGATATACAAAATGCCTAGGTATCCTTAATGAAGTCTAAACCAAAAGCCGCTTGAACCCATTTCAGTTGTAGAGAGAAAAAATCAGAGTTGACAAATTAGCTGGAAAATTATTAGAAAAATACCTAGGTACCTAAAGCTAGTGAAGGGATGATGTCTTGCTTTTTATCTAAATATATTTATATAAAAATATTTATCTAATAAGTACGCACCCTTATGTCGCATTTTGATGACAGTGTCGAAGATCGCCAGAATAAAACAAACTTTGAATCGGATCGATTCTTGGAAATTAAATAAGTCGGGGTAAAATGCAAAAAATCAAAGTAGGTACGCAGATTGTGCCAAACTTTGTTTTTAAGCCTCAATATTTCTTTTCCCAATAACATTTTCCGACATTTCAAGGAAAAAGGCACTTGCCCTGGACCAATACTTTATCCAGTAAAGATGTAAGTTTTACAAAAAAAAAAAAATCCAAAAAGGATGATTTTTTCAGGATTGCTGAGGACTGCCTCCTGAGTGTCCAACCAAAAGTCACACTCGAACTCCTGGTGTTATTGCGCTATAGGGTTGGTTTCCTAAATGTTTTTTTATAGAACAAAGACTTTAATAAAAGTTGTAGGGGATCCAATTCAGAACAACTTGTCTTCATAAAATTTTGTTGTATAATACTTGAGGTAAACCGCATTATATGACAAACATTCCGCACGTTGCACCTTAATAAAAGTTATATCTCATCATAAACATTTTTTGTATCTCTAATACTTAACGATTAAAAGTTAGGAAGGAGTAAATGCTCTACAATTTTGCTTTAAACAATTTTTATTTATATTTTCTCCCCTACTTAACAAGTTACAGGGCATTTAGGACAAAAATTTCCCAGTTTTGTCAGTGATAGTACATAGACTATAATCACTGGTTTTGTCCAATTCCTACTGTAACTTGTTAAGTAGTCAAGATAATAAAAAAAATTATAAAGCAAAATTGTAGAATATTTACTCCACAAATTTTACACCAGTGCTGTGGTAATTTTTTTTTATCAAGTCATTAAGTATTAGAGATACAAAAAAAGTATAAGGAAAATTCGATCAGTTTATTTTCGTGTCCCATGACCCATGACAGCCGTATTAGGTATCCCCATAGTTCAGGGATACCGCAGAAAATATTTTTTGAAGATGAGGAAAAATGATTATGTGGTATTATAAAAGGTTGAATATTTTTCGGAAGAAACAACTGTACCTACCCAATTACAATAATAGTGGGCAGTACCAACAACATTTCAGAATGTAGTGCAGAAGCAATGAACAAGGGTTATTAGGTATAACTATTATTTCTCGGAATCTACTCCATACTGTATTTAAAATTGAATTATATCAAATTGTCGGTAGCAGGAATAGTATATTTTATTAATAGTCTGGAAATAAAGATTTCCCGTGCGCCCGTGAGGCGCAGCCGAACACGGAAAGTCATGTAAGCACGGAAAAATCTATTTCTGGACGTGTAATGAACGATATTTTTTATTATACTTCTTTGAAAACGGAAACGTAAAACATTTTATCGGCATATTATAATAATAAATTTAATTGACAAAAAATAAACAATGCAGACAATATAGTGTTTGGTATGTATGATGCGTTTCCATGGCTACTCTCAAATTATTTCAAAGGTGCTTTGTTGTAAATTAGTTATTGTCAGATAAGGTGAATAAAACGTCAAAAATATTACAGAAATGTATCTAAATATTGAAACACTTACGAATTAAAATACAAAATAGGTATATGTTAAATATCAGAGAGCATATAGAGTTTCTTAAATTTAGTTTACTTTGCTGTATATTTCTATTTTAAAGCCATAATTTTTGTTCAGCGCACGGAAAGTTTTTCCATGCGCTGTTTCCGTGCGCTAGGCTAGCCCGAAAAACCCCATCTTTCATTATTGCTAAAACAGATGAAAATAAGGTGTTTTAAAAGAAGTATAATAAAAATATTATTATTATTATTAAACAATCTATTCTTTTCACATGAATGATAAAGATCAAGTGGAATTTTTAAATTAAAAAACAGGTTGCTTATAGATAATCCGTTATGGTTTTTAATAACAAATACATTATATTTAGGTTTTATTTACTTATTTATTATATTTACTTCGACATGGGTATCAAATGAAAGGATTTGACGAGTAGTAAACGATAAGGTGAATGATGTCATTCGAAATCCAAGATGGCGGCCGCCCCAAGATAGCGGATTACCTATTTAATTCGTGTTTTTTTCTGATCAAAACCAGTTTGTAAAACGATCGTTGCGAAACCTATTAAAAGTGACGCAAGTTTCCCGTTGCTAGATATATTTCATTAACTTTTTTAAAGGCCTTGATACGTAAGGGTTACTAGGCAATACGTTTTGGGCACCTTGAATATTTGACTTACGCTTTCGTATGTAATAATAATAATAATAATAATAATAACTCTCACCCTCACAATACTCCAAACTAGGAGTATCCCAGAAGCAACCACATGCTTGTGCGGGGGTAAGGTGAGAGTCTTTGAATAAAGAACCCCAGGAAGGAGCAAATTTGGGACCGGGACAGTCTTTGCATTTCGTTTCCGTTTTTACAGTGGTGCTCACCTTTTAGTTGTTTCGACAAATTAATCGACGCAGAAATCGTAATTTTTTGTGAAATCAGTACCTACAATAGAGGCAAAAAAATTGTAAGGCACTTTTATTTATTGTTTAGGAAACCTTGATAATACAGCAATCCTAATTTATAATTATGAAGAAGTAGGTACCTACACAAACGAATATGCCACTTTAGTGCATGGCCTCAAAAGTTAATTTAAATTGCAAGATTACCTACTTACCGGTGGATTATTCTCCTCAAACATTGTAGTTCTGGCGGTGAGGGAAGTGTCACAAGCCGCACAGCTAAGCATAATAACTCGAAATACTAGAGGCCCTGTATGACACGAAAAGTAACAGTTATTCGTTTTAACAGAGGTTGGACAACGATCGGATCTCTCTCTCTGGCGAGGGTCTTATTTTCCCTATGAAATTCATTTTGTGCAACAGACATATATTTTTTCGCTCTTTCTATCATTCCCCTAGCAGCAGGATATGTCAAAATTGGATTTTAAGGTTAAGCTAACGACAGTTAACTGCCATAAGCGTAGGTAGATGAGGACACAGTTTAAAATGTATATCTTCACTAATAATAATTATTGAAGTTTGAATGGAAAAGTGAAGAAACATAATTTGTTCCAAGCAAACAGCAATTTTAGGATATCCGGATAAAAACGTTTATTAAATTTGTGTAGGTAGGCGGTATATGTAGGTACATAAAATTAAACAAGGCTCTAGCATACCAACTAACCAAACTTTTGAATATTTCTTCGATAGGAATCGTAGCTGCAATAATAATTATTATTCCTTTCATTTAAAAATAGAAATCAAAAAGGTCTTTTAAATGGTTTTACTGTATGGTTTCGTTTCTTCAAACTCTCTTCTTATACCTACCATGATAATTTTAAGACAATATTAACAATAAATACTGAAATTTGTACGGAACAAAAAGTTGCAAAGTTTGTTTTGGTAATATGAATCAACCACTATTGGAAAACAGGGTTAATAGAATTAGGCTGAATAAAAAAATGAGTACCTACCTATGTATTTAATACCGATATTAGTCTTTCATTCTTTTTTTTTCTAAAATAAAAGTTATTTACTTTTTAATGCAAGAGAGATCATCTATATTTCAATAAAGAAGACAATAGTATTTTTGTTTTCAAAGATATATTGTAAGTAAATAGGAAAAATCAAACTAGTACAAGTTTCTAAGAGTATTGCGGTACAATAATAACTATTGCCTATTATACAAACTATACTGGACACTCCTTCTAATTTTTTATGTAAGATTTTACTACCTCCTTTAAGTTTTTTAACTTTATCTTCCTAAATACTTATTTTCCGCTGTAGAAATACAATAGTTTCTTCATGTGCAGCCACAACATTTAAATTAGAAATCAATCTCTTATCTAAAGGTTATTTCTTGCTAAAGTCACGTTCATCAAACGTTGCAGAAGATGATCCTTTCTTCAGCACAACCTGACACTGAAAATCCATGTCGGAGAAGTGAACCTGTGAAAGTTAAAGAACTAAATTTAAGCTACCTAAACATAATAAAAGGCTGCCATCAAATGCTATTTTTTTATCAGCAAGAAATTTGTAATGGAACATTAATACTAATAAGCTCACACATTTAACTGACTACACAAAAAGGGTTCTTTATATAAAATTCCCACCCGTGTTAACTTCTTTTTTGTCCTATTTTGTTGGTCTTGGTGTAAAATAAAGCTCCTTCAAAACTGTCTCTCTCTAACAGTTATAAATTCTAAAATATCCTTACCAGTAAGATTTTGTAAGTATTTTATTGCTATATATTCGTGGCGTTTTTCCTGTAGAAGGTTTCGAAAAATGTATTAGAACAAGTATTTACGAATTAAATATTACACTCTCTTTCCAAATTTCACGATAGGAAGAATTTTCTAATATCAAACAACTTTTTTCGTATTTTTTTTAGTTTCTCCATTCGAGAAGCAACGAAAATTTTAAAAAAATTAACAAAATAGGTCAAATAATTATGGGGGTGGAAGTTTTGATGTGGAAGATCCTGTATAGTTTTCTGGAATATGTCTCTTCGTTATGAGAATTTTGTAGTAAAAAAAATCACAGATCAAACAAAAAATAAGAAGGAACTAAAGTCTATCCAAGTTACAGCGGCAGTAGATATAAACAAAGTCACATTACCGCCTTGATATCGATTACCAGGGTCGGACTAATATGAGATTCCAAGTGGCTTGTAATTCTAAACTAATTCTTTTAAAATTTCTAAAATTTGTGTTCTACCTTTCGTGGATCTTTATAAATCTCCTTAAATTAAGTAGCAAAATAAATTTACAGAATATACTTATACTTGACGGCCAGACCAATAAGAGAATAGGTCACGTGGTGGCCAACGTTTTGATCCACTGCCTCTGTAACTTGGATAGACTTTAGATACTTATGTAATTAAATTTACTTACCTCGCAAATTTTCGTATCACTCATGTTAGGGTATTTCATTTGCACTTTTCATCGTGCTCGTCCTTCTGCGCTATTGGGAAAGGGTGTTAAGAAAAATCCATCCTGCTCAGAATGGGCTAGTAAGATTAAATTTTAAAAAATAATTTGATGATTGTAATGGTGAACTACAGTCTTCTAGTTCCCTAAAAGGCCCCTTGTCCAAGATAAATATCCACAATCTTAGAAATTTGAAAATACCTTAAGATATTTTTAAGGTATAGTAGTAATCTTCCTTACCGACATCATAATATATCCATGGGTTTGTCTCAAAACCGCTTGCGGCAACTTCAGGGCACCTAATTGGTTAGTGATTTATGGGCTGACAGCATGGCAGCTTAAAGTATGGTTACCTGCTATCATTTGCTGGATGAGGCTGGATTCTAAGAATAAAACTTCTTGCTTCAAGCATAGCCGAACGCTTCAAGTCTCCCATGTTGTACAAAGGCCTGGAGGGTAGGTCTCTAGGTACCCATTAGTACCTTTTATAAATAAATAATGTAAGTACTTAAATCATACAATATTTCCGTATACATATTTTGTTTATTCAAAAACATGTTTTTCTTTTAGTGCTTGTGAAAATGGCCTATTAAAGTTTAATAATGAGCTGCAGAAAGTATAGTTTGGTATAGTTGGAGTATAGTTTTGAAAAAGCTTATTCCAACAGTCTTCTTCAAATTATGGTGACAATAGATGTGTTGCACTGATATTATATAAACTATTTAGATCTATTTTCACCAGAAAATAGAACAGTGAAAAGCACAAGGGTGGGTAAATTGATATATTTTTAATGTTAGATTAGCTAGTAAATATTCTTGCTTACAAGTTATGTAAATATAGACATTTGCCATGATATTTGGATATTTGATATATATTTATGTATTCTTCCTCGTCATTATGTTCTTCCTCGACAAACTCTTAGTTTTTAAAATGCTTATTTTCCTCTTTTGAAATTTGGGATGCTAGTTTTGGTAAACAAATATTGGGCAGAACGTCAGGTTTTAATCAAAGGCGAATACGTGGACCTTGTGAGAATGTTCCCCAATTCATTGTGTTTTCTTCAAGCTGGGTAGGAAAAAATACATTGCAATAAAATTATAACTTGGTAAATAAGTACTAACATTAAAAGGTAATTATTTCGCATTCACTATTCATTATTGGCTTGATACAGTAAAGAGCACAAAAAACAGAACACGTATCACTAACACCTTCAGCAGAGGAATCTTGGAAGTATCTGGTATCTAAATATATCAACCAGATTTTATACCTACATTAGACTTTTCTGTACGTTTCCTACCTACCTACATTGTAAAAATATTATATAAGTTTATTATTTTGGTAAGCAGATAAATAAGGTCATTTTTGGTTTTAATAGATACCTAATATAGATAATAATAAAAACTTTTTATAACGTTAAAACTAAAATCTCAAAATTAAAATTATTTCATTTTGAAATGTTTGAAGTTTGAAGTATACCAAGGATAAGTAGTTAGGTTAGATTTGAAAAAATCGACAATTCACAAATAATAACTAGGAAGATTGTGTGAACTTAGCTACAGAGGACTTTCAGCACATCGATTGTATTTAGCGCCATCTTTTGAGAGCAAAAGGAGCAATACCTTAAAATTTTGGATTAGTTTTTATTTAAAAACTAATAAGAACTGGCAAAAATGAAATATGCCAGGGGAGTCTACTAAACTTCTATTATCCGCCTGCACGCAGTTTTCTATATGACCAGACTAGCCCATTCTTGCAGTTTCTTATTCTCCCTTTTGCTAAAGAAAATGAGCACGCTCAATAATTCGTTGACAGTTTGTCGACAAACTGGCACCCGCCAAGATAAGAATATAATAAAAACAATGTTACTAGATCTGCCAAGATCTGTTGTCCAACCTCTGTTAAAACGAATAACTGTCACTTTTCGTGTCATACAGGGCCTCTACTATATACCACATACTGATACCTATCAACCTGTCAGGTGTTAGATATTGTGCCAAGTTTAGTTACTACTCAGGGCGATTTCCGACACACGCGTATTTTATAATACAAATAGAGCTTTGACTTCTTCCTGGGATTCTTTATTCAAATTTGCAAGTCAAATTCTCTAGAGAAGTGAATCATGCTCCCAAAACGCCTATTGCTTCTGATCAGGGACTCTTTAAAATAAAGGGACCCTGCATTATACTTTCCAAAGTGATGCCAAGTATGCCATTTTATTGGAGAATCTATGTAATGTAACAGGTACTTTGGTTGTTAGTAAAAATTAATAATGGTTTCCATGATTTCTAAAAATTAGACTTGACAATGTTGTGTCTACAATTACAGAATATGGCAACTGTCAAATGAAACAAATTTATTGTATACCTAGTTGAAATTCTTTAATTGTCACATCTGAGTATCTGAAAGTTAGAAAACTTAAAAATTGTGAATTATGATGGGAAATTTTTTGCCTCCTTTAGAATCAATGGCACTATTACTATCACATAAAACCTGATGGCAGTTGGACACTGACATATAACATAACCTTGTACCAGCCCACTTATGTGGTCTCCTTGGAGTATACAGAAAACAAACTTCCCCTCAGGGCTTCACTTTTCCTATGTGATAGACTGTGAAATGCTGGGTCCCCTTATTTTAAAGAGTCCCTGCTTCTGATGATCATGTTTTTGAGCTGTCAAAAAATTTTTATATCGCAAATTTTGAATGGATAACAAGTACCTGACTTTAGATATTAGAATTATCGGTCAAAATTATGACAACAATAAAAAAATTGTGTGGGATCTTAATAGAAAATCGGGCTCTATTACATGTATGAAATTATTGAGCATGTTTTCCTTTTCCTACAAAACTTCAACCTAGTGAGAAAGGTCCATTATGTGACAGCAAAATAGTTATTTTTGTTACAAGTACCTAAAATGAAGTTTTTCAGAACGAATCATTGCTGTTTCCGGATGAGGCGTTATACCAATAGGTAGGTATATTATTTGATATTGTTAATAGATTTAAATAAGTATAGTACTGTACAAAAATTGTTTGCAAAGAAGGGAAATTCCTATTTTTTAGGTTTTGGTATATACAGGGTGTTGCGAAATAAGCGAAAAATACCAAAGTTACGTTTTTTATACACTATATTAGATACTCATTTTTAATAGAGAAATTCATTGCTTTTTCGTTTTTGAAGGTCGGTTGCCAAGTTATTAGATAATTCCTGTAATTGCAGACATTTGGAAAATCAGTGATAGGTATGCCCATTTCTGCTACATACTTTCTGAGGTTAAATAAATTATATGGGGATATTTGTGCAGATCGAACTTTATAGACAGTCAGGGAAACTCTGTGGTGATTCATCTTAATTTTGGTATGCCAAATCCAGATATTAAGATAAGATATTTTTGAATTTGCTCAAAATTGCAGCAATTTCTTAAATTCCACTAACAAAACATTGTAATAATTTTACGATTAATACTTTAGTGTTTTACGACATAGGTAGGTTCTGGGTTCCCTATTTTATAAAAAGTTGGAAGGTCAAATTTAATCATTTTTCAATGTTATAAAGATAACAAAGTGGAATTCACAGGAAATAACATCTATAAATTATTAATGCCGACTGTAAGAGCCGAAGTTCAAGAATGTAGGTATTTATAAAACTAAATACAAAAATTCAAACTACCACTAACATATTTTTTCTGCAAAATAATTTAAAATGCACAAAAACCAAAGTAGGATTGGGATTTTGAACTTAGTTACATTTAAGTACACAGTCTTCATCATGGATAAAGTTTCCTTAATAATATTTCGACGTGATAGTTACAGAAAAGGCACTTTTTCAAAAGGACGGGAAATGACAAAAACATCAAGGTAGGCCTATGCTTTTGAAATGTGGAACACCTACTCGGTTTTTCATAATAAACAAGTTTCCTTAATAACAAAAGGGCCCTCAATGCGGTGAAAAATTAGTTCTTTCAAAATTTCCAAAGTCTTGGAAACTAAAAGTAGTGACAAATTACTTTCGACAAGCAAGAAGCTCAAATTTCATCTTGAAAATTCGTTTCACCTATCCAGGGCCACACTGTATACTGCTCAATTTACTTCACCATGTCCCTTACCTACCTCATCATAAATATTTCCTAGTTATAAATAGGTCCCACTTGATTCTGTTCTAAGAATTTGCATTTGCTCGGTTATTGCAAACTTTAAGATAATGACGATATGATACGCAGTTCTGATTAGAAGTGGGTAATCTTTTTTTGTATTTTATGGTCTTCAAATTATTAATAAAAAATAATATAGGTGAATTTAGTGCAAGTTATATGGCGAGTATAGAAATGATGGTTCGTAATTTTAAAGCTTTGCTAAATTTTTCAATTGACGAAGAAACTTCGACTAGAAAAGAGATTTGATGCCTTGAAATTTTTTCTGGCAAAACTGATTAGTATTTATAGTGATGCCTATATTACGAGAATTATTGCTCAAGAAAATGTGGAGCAACAAAAAAGTCCTTATTGCCAGGTTATTGCTTATCTACGTTATTATGTTTGTCACATTAAAGATTATTTACCATCGAAATTCTTATTGACTTTGACAGTTAAGTACCTAATAATACAGTTAATAGTAGTATTGAAATTTTTGGGAATATCTACTTACAACAATAAAATTGTAGATATCAAGAATCACTGACTATCTACAAAAGGGAAAAGACAGCCAATTTTGTGTACCTATGAAGAAGTTCGTACATGTAAAAGAGGGATGTTTTGTGACATCCCAGGGAGTAAAGGATCGACTGATTATTATTGGCCTAATATGCATACTATAACATACATGTTACATGTTTGGAAAGCCCTCAAAGGGTAGATACTTTTTGGTATAGGGTATTATGTGTTTAACTTTAAAGGTTAGGGCGTTACTTCCATTTTATTCTAAGAAACGGCTTTAAAAGGGCCAATTACATGATTAGGGTATCACAATATCACTATTAAAGCTGTAAAAAATAAAAAGACATACCTATTCTTGTTAATTTTTGTGACAATTGGAAATATTTGAAAACCTACCTGTAACGCCATAAATAATAATAAGCCGATATAATTTATTATGCGGTAACTTTATTTCTTCAATAGTACCGTAAAATTGGGCCAAAACCCACACCTAAAAAAATAAAGTTCTTTCTAGCGCGAAATAGTTCCATACCATCCTAAGAGAAAAGTTACACCACCACCAGCGTCGGGTTTCGGAGGGGGGGGGGGGGTGAAAAGGGCAGGAAATTCTTATTTTTCACAGTTTTGCGTGAATATCTAGTAAACTATGAGGTTTAGCGCAAACGTCATCCTATACGCAAATGATATACATTAAATTCCGAACAAGAATTGTTATATACAGAATTATGTTAAAGTGAACGGTTTCCATGATATGGAGGGGTAAAGATTTCTTCTTTTTTATTTCACGTAGTTTTTGTTGAAAAAACTTAAAATGACTACAGTATAAATTAGTAACTGAATAATGTATGTAGAATATATATAGATATATCTATGCATATATAGAAACATATTACACCCATAGATTGATATTTTTTTTCACAACATAATCTCATAAGTATATGACTGTAAATATATCCAATACAAGCAGTGACTATAGCTATAGTCACTGATACAAGTTAGTAGCCTTAGTTAATTTGTACTCACTTTTTGACCTCATTCATTATAGCGTTCTGATTTCCATTCGTTCTTTTATGCAGGGCCGTGCAGAGCAAGCACGGGCCCCGGTACTACCATCTCGACGGGCCCCTCTACCGCCAAAGTGCATATTATTACATTATTTTACATACAAATCGATGTAGGATTCAACATTTTTATAGTGTCAGATATGTACATTGTACAGGGTGGTTCATTATAAATTGACACCCCCTTAACTTGTTAGTTTTTGAGGTTAGAACAAAAAGTGTTTTTTTTAAGTTTTAGATACTAATACAAAGTTTTTTGTGACGCTATTGGAACTTATACTGTGTGTTCTAGAAAGCCGTGGAAGACATAACTTATGTTTATTTTAAATGAAAACCCTATATATTTTTGCATTTTTGAAATCTGCTCATCAAGGCATATTAAACTTTGTGGCATTATCTTTTTCCGTTTTTGAAAAATTCTGTATTCAAATTTTATACTAAATTTGTTTAACTCGAATTTGTGGATATCGTGATAAAGATAGACGATCAATGTAATAATGAAAAATATTTGTTTTAAACAAGAGAGTAACATAGTGAAACTCCAAAATGTTTAGGAGTTTTTTAGGGATTTTCCTGAAATTCTTATTTCGAGAATATAATCAGTAAAATTTGAAAAGGCTCCTAAACATTTTGGAGTTTCACTATATTACTCTCGTGTTTAAAACAAATATTTTTGGTTATTACATCGATCATCTATTTTTATAACGAGATCCACAAATTCGAGTTTAGAGAATTTAGTATAAAATTTGAAAACGGAATTTTTCAAAAACGGAAAAAGATAATGTCACAAAGTTTAATATCATTTTAATTGCCTTGATGAGCAGATTTCAAAAATGCAAAAATATATAGGGTGTTTCATTTAAAAAAAAAACATAAGTTATGTCTGCCACGGCTTTCTAGAACACACTGTACACGGTCCAATAGTGTCACAAAAAACTTTGTATTAGTATCTAAAACTTTTGTAAAAACCTTTTTTTTCTAACCTAAAAAACTAGCAAGTTAAGGGGTGTCAATTTATAATGAACCTCCCTGTACATACAAAGTGCTCATTTTCAATCATAAAATACGTCAAGCAAAAAGGGTTACAAAAACAAAGGAACCATATGGAAACATGAACTTTTATTACGTATACCTACAAAATAAATAACCAAACAGTCTTTATCCTTTATTACAAATATAAAAAACACATAACATAACGACTTAAGAAATATAAAAGGAACTTAAATTTTAAATTTTATATAACAAATATAGATTTTTCTGCCTCTTAACATCAATAAAACAAAACAAATAAATAAAAAACTCAAAAAATAAATTAAATCAACTTTGGTCTCATTCAAATATTTACGTTCTACTCACATTACTTATTTAGAGTAGGTCGTTTTTCGATCCTTCATATATTAGCAAAATTGTCTATGATTTGGTCAAAATTACTTTTTAGAACTAAAGAAGATTCCAATGCGAGAATTCCTAGACTTGTTAACCGTCCTTGGTACATAGTAGACTTAAGAACATTTTTTATTCGAGCTAAGGTACTAAATGACCTTTCTCCTTGTGCAACTGTCACTGGAATAGTGCAAAAAATCCTGAGAGCAATGATAACATTGGGAAAGAGCGCGAGAGGTATTTTTTACATGTTACATATTACATACAACGCCGTCAACGCTTCGCCGATATTGCCAACAACGCGCCGCGCCCCTACGGGCCCCAGTAATTTGTACCGGCCGCACCCCTCTATGCATGGCCCTGCTTTTATGTGAAATCATTCCCATATCTAATTTGTCCTTAGCTTGTAAAAATGATAGGAAGCTCATGTGAAAAACAAGAAAATATATTAAACAATCTATATTGAAAAAATGGGAGGGTAATCAAAATGATACAAAAGGTTATAAGTTTTAGGTGAATAATTAATTGCGTTATCAGTCAACACAACACCAAATAGTTCACTCGGGCTGGTGAGAGGAAACAAATCTTCGTGTTCTTCGTCCACTTGAGAATCATCATTTAAATCGTTGACGATGATTACAGTATCTCTATTGAGACATGCAAGTCCTAAGCAATTGCTGCACATACTTGAACAATTGAGACCACTTCTTCGACACTCGCAGTTTTGGACGCATCCATCTCTGCAGAAGCATACGATGAGGATTGTTTAATATATATTTTCTTGTTTTTCACATGAGCTTCCTACTCATGACTTTCTCATTTTTACAAGCTAGGGACAAATTAGATATGGGAATGACATGAATGAATGGAAATCAGAACGCTATAATGAATGAGGGCAAAAAGTGAGTACCAATTAACTAAGGCTACTAACTTGTATTGGACATATTTACAGTCATATACTTATGAGGTTATGTTGTGACAAAAATTAACAATCTATGGGTGTAATATGTATCTATATATGCATAGATATATATATAATAATAAAAAATAAAAAATAACCCAGTATATATATATATATATATATATATATATATACTGGGTTATTTTTTATTTTTTATTATTATATATATATATATATATATATATACAGTGTGACCCATTTGTTTTGGGGTCAGTCTGTAAAAAGTGTCTCAATCGTGCGATTTGGCTGATTTTTTTTTTAAATTGTAGAGCTCGATGAACTGCACATTTTGAACAAAAATTGCCTGGTTCGCATAAAATCCAAAGCCTACTATGACCGTTTTTATGAGCAAAATTTTAAGAAACCATATTAGCGTTTTTTTTTGAAAAAATCTGTGTGCGCCAATGGATTGAGCACCCCTCGAAATGGGTATGTACAAAATTTCATCAAAATATTTCAAGTAATAACGATTTTGTAGAAAAATTAAAAATGCAGCCAAGGTACGTCTTTATTTTCAAAAATTCAAAGTTGGCCATGGAAAATAATTGAATTGTTTACTTTTATTAAGTGTCAAACTGTCTAAATTGAGTTCAGAAATTGTTTGTGCTCAATACAATTAATTATCATAATTATGGAATATTTAAGCATAAGAGACAAAATAGAAATTGTTCGATTCGACTCGTGGGCGACAACGAGCGCTCGGCAGCAGAAGCTGCGGCCGAATTTAACAATAGACACCCAGGTAGATCAGTGAGTCGAAGTACTGTACAACGTATAAACAATATTTTTGATGAAACTGGATCGATTTCTAAAAATTTATTAAAAACTAGGCAAAATGGACGCCGTGGACTTGTTGAAAATAACAATCAAATTCTGCAATACTTTAGTGACAATCCTCGAAATAGTGTTCGAACGGCTAGTTTAGACCTTCATATACCCAGAGAGAGTATAAGGAGATGTTTGAGACAAAACAAAATAAAACCGTTTAAGCCAAAATTTTTGCACACCCTGGAACCAGGAGATGAGGAGAGAAGATTAGAATTTTGCTATTGGCTGCAAGGTGAATATCTCCATAATGGCAACTTTTTAAATGAAATTTTATTCACCGACGAAGCCACGTTTACTACAAATGGTGTAGTATCAAGTCAAAACTGCCGTCACTGGTCAGCTGAAAATCCAGAGTTTATAATAAATGCAAGGAGACAATATTCACAAAAAATTAACGTTTGGTGTGGAATACTACGCGACAGAATAATTGGCCCATTTTTCTTTGAAGGGAATTTGAATGCGGCTGGCTTCTTGAATTTTCTAGAAATTGAATTTAGAAATGCTTTAGATGAGTTACCATTAAGATACCGTTTAAATTTAAAGTTACAGTTAGATGGCAGTCCTATTCATAATGCTCGTTTAATCAGAAACTGGCTAGATAATAATTTTGAAAACTGTTGGATAGGGCGAAATAGTCCTTTCTGTGAGTGGCCACCGAGATCTCCGGACTTAACTCCTTTAGATTTTTTTCTTTGGGGTACACTTAAGCAAAATGTTTATAAGTCAAGACCCCATAATTTACAAGAACTGCAAGCTAGGATAAACCGTAGTTGTGAGGAAATTACTCCACAGCAAATACGAAATGTAATTTTGAATGTACGCAAGAGGAACGACAAATGCATTGTAGAAAATGGAGGCTTGGTAGAAGTTACAAAAATTTTATAATTTTAATTGTTTTTATGTTTTGTGTTTATAAGCATAAGGTTGTATTATTACAATTCAATTATTTTCCATGGCCAACTTTGAATTTTTGAAAATAAAGACGTACCTTGGCTGCATTTTTAATTTTTCTACAAAATCGTTATTACTTGAAATATTTTGATGAAATTTTGTACATACCCATTTCGAGGGGTGCTCAGTCCATTGGCGCACACAGATTTTTTCAAAAAAAAAACGCTAATATGGTTTCTTAAAATTTTGCTCATAAAAACGGTCATAGTAGGCTTTGGATTTTATGCGAACCAGGCAATTTTTGTTCAAAATGTGCAGTTCATCGAGCTCTACAATTTAAAAAAAAAATCAGCCAAATCGCACGATTGATACACTTTTTACAGACTGACCCCAAAACAAATGGGTCACACTGTATATATATATATATATACTGGGTGATTCATTGGGAATGGGAAATCCCGAAACTGGGGGTAGGGGAGACCAAAATATTGGGATTGAGTCCAACATTGCTTAAACAAATGTTGTTTGTTTGAGAGATACAGTGCGTTCAAGTTCTTATTTTTTAGATTGAATTATGGCTATATCTACCAAAATAATCAAGCTGCTGATCTGAAATTTGGCACTGCTATGTTTTTGGGGGTGGAGAATAACCTGAAAATGTCAATTTCTACGTATCTCACAGAGGGCGCCACTTGAGCGGTTTTTTGGGTCGTGCTTTTACTCGTACCTTTTGTGAGGTTATCTTTTTGGTCCTGCAGGTTTGTCATTTTAGCGCACCTTTTCATTCTGCAACAAAAAGGTACTCTTGTTCCATAACGCCCAAATCAACCGTTTGCGTTTAAATTGCCAAAACGTGCCCCAAAACACCTGTTGACTTCAATATTCGAAAAATAAAATATTCACCTACTGCTTTCAAATATTGCACAACGACTGTACCATTTAAAGTGAGAAAAAAACCCATATGAACAATGTCCCAAAAAATGTTCACTTTCAAAATGGAACAGATTGAAACTCGACAAACTTTGGACACCCTATTTCAAGAAAACAAATGTGTTTCGACCAATGTTCATTTGGCATTTTTTTCTTCATTTTCAATGTACAGTTGATCTGTAACATTTGAAAGTAGTCGGTGAAAATTTTATTTTTTGAATATTGAAGTCAACAGGTGTTTTGGGGCACGTTTTGGCAATTTAAACGCAAACGGTTGATTTGGGCGTTATGGAACAAGAGTACTGTTTTGTTGCAGAATAAAAAGGTGCGCTAAAATGACAAACCTGCAGGACCAAAAAGATAACCTCACAAAAGTTACGAGTAAAAGCACGATCCAAAAACCGCGCAAGTGGCGCCCTCTGTGAGATACGTAGAAATTGACATTTTCAGCTTATTCTCCATCCCCAAAAACATAGCAGTGCCAAATTTCAGGTCATCAGCTTGATTATTTTGGTAGATATAGCCATAATTCAATCTAAAAAATAAGAACTTGAACGCACTGTATCTCTCAAACAAACAACATTTGTTTAAGCAATATTGGACTCAATCGCAATATTTTGGTCTCCCCTACCCCCAGTTGCGGTATTTCCCATTCCCAATGAATCACCCTGTATATTCTACATACATTATTCAGTTACTAATTTATACTGTAATCATTTTAAGGCCCTTTTGAAGCCCTTTCTTAGAATAAAATGGAAATATCTCTCCGCCCATTAAAGTTAGACCCATAATATCTACTCTTTAAGGGCTTTCCAAACATGTAATAAACTATAGGTTGTTATAGGCTAATTTTTTATAGTAAGAAATAATATAGCAATAATATTATGTATATAGCGAGTTAATATTGCATTGCCATTCATTCTGAGCTATGCTTAAAGTTTAAAATCGTTTGCAAAATTTGACGAACAGGAGAACAAGTACAGACCTCGGGGTGCCACCAACTTGAGGAGTGCCCAGTTGTGGCCGTGCTGAAACCACGGCAGGCTTACAAGCTTCTATACACAATACTCCATTTATTAAAGCCTGTTTTACAAATAACAATTTTCGTCCAACAAATCCCCCAATAAACCTTACAATTTATTTTTCTGAAAACTTTATTTGAAATAAATGATTGCTTTTTTGATAGGGTAACTTTGTGTAACATTTGAGATCCATGGCCTACTTCCTACTTTCAGAGATAATTTTGAAAAACTCGGAAACTGCTGAAATTTCTTCGGTTTGTAACTTTTTTGTTTCAAGAGTTACCGAAAAATTTACCCCAATGAAATTTGTTGGCAAAACTAATTGCTTTAAGCCTAATTTATCAGAATTTAAAACAATGCCACGGTTTAATGGGTGCTCTCTTAGTATCCACCGAAAAATGTGCCCATTTTATTGTAGTGAGCAGTGGCTTTGAATCCTGTATCTACCTTCATGTTTTAGGTATTTTTTTCCCAACATAGTACATTGGAAATCTTGGAAATTTCTTGCGAGGTATCGGTATCTTGCACATGTTCACATTTTTAAAATTTTATAGTAGGTAGGTATGCATGACAGCTATAAATAAAACAAAAATTTAAGTGTTAAGAGAGCACACAACAATCGATGGTATTTTTCAAAATTCTGATAAACTAGATTTAAAGCAATCAGTTTTGTCCACAAATTGCGTTAAGAAATTTCTTCGGTAACTCTTGAAACGAAAAAGTTACATGCCGAAGAAATTTCGGCGATTTTCGGGATTTTGAAAAATATCTCGGAAAGTAGGCCATGGATCTCAAGTGTGTTTTTACGCAAAGTTACCGCATCAAAGAAGCATTTTTTTTTTCAAATAAAGTTCTCAGAAAAATGCATATTTGTCAAGATTTCCTCGAGTGGCCTTCTTAAATAGACACCCTGTAGTTTTGTCCTTAACTTTTCGAGAACACCCTATATATAAATTCTGAAGCTAGATTCGGATTCCACAGAAAAAACTGCATCATTCTGGTTTTAAGCTGGTCTTCTTGTTTCAAAAACTAAGGATATAATCGGACTTTATTTGAGACACCTAATATACCTACCTTCCTATCCTGAAAAAGTGTCTCTTTTTGCAAAGTGAAAAACACAATTCTGTTTTACTTAGAAAACTAGTTATTTAGGTAAGTAACTAGTGCACAAAGTGGATATTTGTTGCACGAGGCATGAAGTTTTCACTTGAGACGCAGTCGAGGTAACTGATGGACAAACTTCATTTCCAGTAATTTTTTGAATTTTGTTTTCTTCATTGCCTGTGAAGGTCTCAGGTTCTTCACTTAAAACTCTTTTTCGAGTTGTTGTGAAGTTTCCGGTACTGGTACTTGGTTCACTTTCCAGAATTTGAGCAGCTATTTTAGTTTTTTTACAAATTGACTCCTAAATGTAGCCCTCAGCTACAGTTGAAGATTTCCATCCTCCATGGCGTTTTAATGACTAATGTTAACAGGTCTGCCCCAGATTCCACAAGCAATGTTGCAGAAGCTCTGCGAAAACAGTGTCCTGTGTATTGCATTGGGTAAATATCATTTAATGGTAATTTCTGTAACTCGTCTCTGCGGCATGCTCCTGCAATGCCAAATACTGCAACTATCTATAGCAATACACAAGTACCTAAGTTGGTATAATGTTAAAAATCGGCCAAGTGCGAGTCGAACTAGCATACGAAAGGTTCCGTACCACAGTACCATATTTAACACTACATATTTTTAAAAATACTTTAGTAAAAAAAATAAAAAAATAAATAAAAAAAGTTTGTCCCAGAGCCTGGTTTCGAACTCCGGACCTTTGGGTTATGAGCCCAGCACGCTTCCACTGCGCCACTTCGCTGTTTCACAAATGTTCGATACTAGTTAGTTAGCCGTGTCATCATTGTTAACGAAAATTGAAAATATTACATTAACTTTATTTTACTTTTATTATTTGTTGTTATAGCGGCCATAGTGGTACACACTCTGTGAAAATTTGTCTACCTATTACGATTCAAAAGATACATCCCTATAAAGGATAGATTATGGTCTCCTTTGGTGTTTTCTAAAATATTCTACGAGAGTTTACATAAAAATACAGCGCGCCCGTACCTGAAAAGTCCCCCACGGAATAACAGATGATTCTCCGAGCCCCCAAAGTCTCAAATCGCC
Source organism: Pseudeuparius sepicola (assembly GCA_963920635.1). Classification (NCBI taxonomy): domain Eukaryota; kingdom Metazoa; phylum Arthropoda; class Insecta; order Coleoptera; family Anthribidae; genus Pseudeuparius; species Pseudeuparius sepicola. The sequence continues at coordinate 8,546,013 of OY987306.1, forward strand.
ACGAAATTTGAAAATCCTACATACCAAAACAAACCCAAATGTCAGTCGATGTTTACGACAATCGGGCGTGCGCTCAGAGAAATAACCAAGGATAGAGGGAGCAACAGCTTCAAAATACATACGTTTGTAGTCAACCAACATCTTATGCAAATTTACCGAAGTAAACAAACATTAGGTCCGTGTGTACAACGTTTACCTGAGATAGGTTATATCCTGAGAAATATCAATTTAGCCACCTACCACACACTTTCTGCGTCCCATTGTATACAAAATCAGTCACTATATCCTAAATACTAATAAATAGCCTATAAATTAACAGAAAAACAATTAAAAACGGGAAAAATGCATACGTAAACAATCGGAAAACTTGACATGCTGGACATACACAAAACAAATACCGCTGAGTCAACGGACGCGGCGCCAGCCCAGCGGGAGGCGGGGCATCAACAGCAGCGTTGCCATGTTGGGCGGTTTGAGGTATCTGTGACGATTTTATTAAAGTGGTGATTAGATACTATAATTACAGCGCAATTTAGTTTGAAATGAAATGCTGTAAACAATGGAGTACGTGGCATCACTCAAAAAGATGTTGGCTTTGTTTACTTTTTGTCCTTACTCCCTCTATCCTTGGTTATTTCTCTGAGGGCGTGCGCCTCGGCCACGATGTATACAGTACGATCCCGGGGACCTCGCCAAATCGCGAAAAAAAAGCGGCCCAAACGGCCGAATGCGGCTTTTTCGATCGGGGGGCCTTCTCGCAGGCGAGAGGCCCATATCCGTCGGCGGCCCCACGCGAAAATTGAACTCGACCGGCACTCCCCCTTCCAATCGCTAGCTATTTTTCCCGAAACAATCAGGAAAAAAATTCCGAACGGCTCTCCCGATTCGGATGCCCTCCAATAGGGTTGTTGCCCACGAGCTCGGCCGGCCGTACGCCAAATTTGGGTTCGAAATATCGAAAACTGCGTCCTGTAGACGAGAGCATAGGTACACGTATTGCTACGCAGGAGTAAAGGCCAAAACAAGCACCTATGGTCCGGCAGGGCCAGTAGGCACTTGTTAACAAGAAAGCGAGTAAATAAAACGTGGTAAAATAGTTCAGTTTTTCAAGTTTTAACATGTATAGGTATGTTACTTTCTTGTAAAAAAGAAACCGATTTGAAGAACGAAAAAGGTCCACCTTGACTTGCCAAGCCGTATAGTAGCCATATACATATGTTCACCATCAATACCAAACACGCAGAAATTTTGGTTAGTTAGGCTACTAAAAATAACATAAAATTTAGAAAAAAAACTGTAGCTCATCAAAGAGATTTTCGATAAGGCATATTGCTCTGAGCTGTTTTATATTAAACTTATAAGCTATTCGGTATTAAACTATATTTATCATCTTTGGACATAAAAGATTGAGTGAATGTGTGAATTTGTTACTAATGGAAACAAGAAGCCATAATATATGATAATATGATCCAAAGTTATAGTTGTATAAGAGTTCTTCAGAAATTGATGATTTACTTTTTCAGGCGTGGATTTTTATTTTTACCTCATCCAGAGATTTAGATCTACTTTCCGCTTTCTGAAATAACAAAATAATCTATCGAATTACAATGGATTATTGATAATCCACCTTAAGTAGTAAAAATGATCACTTATAAATATTGAGCTTGCGAATTTAATATCTCAGTCGCAAAAGTGGTGCACTGGCAAAATGCTTCAGTTTGCGACGATAGCGATTTTCGTGGTTGCCGCCAGGGCCATCGATCGTGAGTTTTTTATATTTTCTTTACTGTATTTAATGCGGTTAGGAAAATATATTTTGGACAAAACTTAACTACCTAGGTACCCTTTTAAACAATTTAATATAATAATTTTTTTTTTTCCAAATGAACAAAAGTTGTATAGGTAGCTACCGACCTATTCTTTATTAAAATGGTACACAAAGCGCTATTAAAACATTGTGTAGTGCATCGAAGATCGATTTGAGGTAAAAATTGATTAAAAATGTTTGTTCGTCGAAGTAGAAAATGCGTTGGTGTTAGAGGTTATCAATTCGAACAATAATTGTTTTTATTTAAGTATGTTTGACGATTTTTTCTCGAAAATTAAGCAAGATAGACAAAAGACGAAAGACGAATTTTTTTTATTTTTAATTAGGATTTGATTTTAAAATAATATCAAACTTATAGAAAATGGCAGGTGTGCTCAAATTATTTCAAAATATCTTGCTAGGATGCTCCCACGACGCCCTTGGAAATCTAATTACTTCAAATTAAACTCCTTAGGTACTTATTACTAAAAACAAGCTTTATCTAAATAAATAAGCCAGATAGTTTTTGAGATTGTTAAAAAATAGTTTTTTATTAATTTTTACGCCCTGTACTTCATAAAAGTTTTTGACGAGTTCTGTCGCTTTCCAGTTAAAACCTGACACAACATGTAATAGACCGTCAGATAGTGTTAGATTTAGGTACCCCATTTTCAAAAACTTTTTTTTAAAATATAGTGCTCCGAAAGATCTACATTTTGACACTAATTTTTTTCAGATTCGTTTTTTCCATGACCTACGATCAAAATTATATCCCCAAAAACTGCAAAAGTACATTAGACAATTATTTATTAAGAAAATGAATAGCACAGTGGTATTGGCTATACCCGCAAACAGGGGCGTGCGGTGACATTTTAAGTAAGGGAAGCAATGTTTAAAAACTTACCTATTTGTAATGTAATTCGATTCTTCACTTCACTTTTTGCAAATTCGTCAATGACGTCATCATAAAAACGTCGATGCTCTAACATGTTCTGTCTGGAGAAGTATATTCTGAATAGACAACATAGCGATATCTGTGAAAGTCATTCATTCATTTTTGTGGTTAAATTTTTCATAGGGGGTTTTGCGATGCACCAACATACTCCACAAAGTTCCGTTATTTCATTGAACAAACATTAAAATGAAGAAATGACCGAAAACAGCCAAAACAACATAAATATACACCATAAACAAAGTACATGCCAAAAACGTCTGTGTGCGACTATGGCTGGAAGCGTTATCTATTAAATCGCCAATTCATGTATAATGCTACCAACTTAAATTGCGGCCTTCCCCCCCTTCGCCTATCTCACCCCCCTTCCCTTCCAAGTTGTCGAATGTCCTAACCTTCCTATAAACTAACCTTGGGACACAAACAAGGTTACTAACCTTGGGACACAAACAAGGTTACTAACCTTGGGACACAAATGGGAATTTTCTTTATTTGAAGTTTCTCAAAAAAAAATTATTCTTGACAAAATTGGTGCTTGTGCTTAAACTCAAAATCCACCCGTAAAAATTTTGAAATTTCTATTCGTATAGGTACAGGGAAGGTTGAAAAATATGAAAATTCCTCAAGAGTCAAGTTCCCTTATTTTTAGAACTACAGCAGAATGGCACTAATAAAAGTTGTTTGGAATCCCAAGACAATGTCAAATATGAATTCACAGCCACCTACTCAAAAGAAAAGAAAAAAATCACACTTTCGCATTTTTTATTCATCACGCTATATAATACATAATGTTAGATATGTGTTTTGAGGCACATCTTTGAGCATGACAGTACGATACCAATCATTTTTATTTACGTTCAAGTAGCATCTTAGAAACACGTAATAACTGAAATATCTGCAAAGTTTGTCGAAAGTGTGATATTTTTTTTCTTTTGAGTAGGTGGCTGTAAATTCAGATTTGACATTCTCTTGGGATTCTAAACAACTTTTCTTTGTGCCATTTTGCTGTAGTTCTAAAAATAAGGGTACTTTACTCTTGAAGAATTTTCATATTTTTCAACCTTCCCCGTATACGAATAGAAATTTCAAATTTTTACGGGTGGATTTTGAGTTTAAGCACAAGCACCAACTTTTATCAAGAATAATTTTTTTCTTGAGAAACTTCAAATAAAGAAAATTCCCATTTGTGTGCAACTTTCTGGCAGGCACTGTATAATATGTTGATTATGTATATGTTTTTTTTATGTTTTTCGGATAAGGGACGATGTACATTGTCATACTTTCGATGGGCATGTGTGGAAAAGTGACAATTTTTCTTTTCAAGATTACGCCCTTATTTCAACCCTTTAGCCACCTGCAACACCCAAGCCTTTGGTTTTCCGTAGCCAGGTTCTATTAATTAATCATTTAGTGAACACGGCTTGCGTGAAAATATGGGCAACAGACACCTTTTATTTCTGTTAAGGCAAATCGAATTTTCCATGTGGATTGTTATCGTAAATTTCCCTTCAATCTAATCAACATCGATGTATTTTTCAACCCTCCTCGAGGCTTGGATGCGAAAATGGGGAACCTAAATCTGTCACTATCTGACGGTCTATTAGGTAGGTAATTATGAATATGCATTAATTAGCCATGCGTCACATTGACGCGATTGAGTGATTGAAAGCGAAATACCTATCTGGTTATTTCAACTCTACCCTTTTCGTTAAAAACCATGCAGAAAACAATAGAGACACTTCATTCTGACAAACTTCCCAGCTTGTCTGTCAAATTTTAAACAAATCATCCATAAAATTTTTTGTTCTTTTACTAAAGCAGTCTAAAGTAACTCAAACTTTAAATTTTTGAAGTTTTGTTGGCACAGTTATACCTATTATCAAAATTAAATTTCTTTATTATATTTTAAACAGGGAAAGGTTTTGAAATTTTATAAAATTATATCCTCAAGGACACATTTTACCCCGATGACCATTTTGGTTGCATTCGGATTTCCTACCAATATGGTTGTAGGTATGTACCTACCTACCTATTATTATTTTAATTACGTTCTCTTGCATTGTGACTTGTAACTTCTTCAGTATTTTAATTTTGACCTATAGATAGCTACCGTAATAGTTAAATTGATTTTAATTTGTCTTATAGTCTAAGAATGCATTATTTATTTGTAGGCTTGTGGCCTGAGGATGCATAGCTTTATAAAATTAATAAGCCTTTACCTGGCAGATTTCTCAAATCAAGATTTTCACTTCGATTGCATAAATAGGTACCTAATATAGATTTTCTAGAAAATCATTTGATATTTGCTTTGATAACACGACGTGCCAACTATCATGACGTTTTCTAATCCATTTACAATGAAAAACTAAGTCGTTGATCCTTGGTAAGCATAATACTAACACAAACTCACACTGGAAAAATAATAGTAGTTTATGATGATATTTCTTAAAAACCAAGGATAATATGGTATAATCAATGCCACTATTGGGCGGAAATTTCGAACCTGATACCATATTTGGAATTACTGTCTAAGAGAACATAGGTATGCAAAATTTCAGCTCGATGGACCTAACAGTTCCGAAAATAATATAAAAAAACACTTGGATCCTATATCCTATTATACATTGACATTTGACAAGACAGACTTATTATGATATAAAAAAATCTCCCTTTAAGTATGCAATATTTTTACATTATTATTAACTATTTAATAACTTATCTTATAGATTCTTTTATCTTAAATGCTGCGAAACAAGAAAACTTTTAGCATTTACTTCAGGTTAGAGGTAAGGAAGTTTTATATAAACTTAAGTAGGTACTTCCTGTGAACACATACTTACTTAAGCAAGAACTTCCCTTTCATCTAGAGATCTTTGTTCCGTGCCATTACTGCCACTTTAATTTTTGTTCAAGGGTTTGAAATATAGAAAAGAACGTAGTTAGTACACTTAAGCACCTTAGAATTTAACTAAATGCTAACAGTTTTCTTGTTTACCTAGGGAATAATATATTATCCCAGAAGAGGAACTGCTCTTCTATATTTAAAAACCTTTATAAATAAAAATTAAGGTGGCAATTAGGTATGGAACAAAGATCGCTAGATGGAAGTACTTGCTTAAGCTTATGTACTTATAAATACCTACTTAGGTAGGTATAGTTTATATAACTTCCTCATCTCTAACGGTCTTGTCTTTCATACAGTTATTCATTGATTTTCCCTCTAATTGTATGATACAACTAGAGAGAAAATGGAAATACTTTGGATGTTTCTGATCTTGCTAGTAATAAAATTACTAGAGGAACAACAATAATAATTTGAAACAAACAGAACATAACCGTAATAATACAATAATATATTATCTAGTACTTAGATACGCAGGTACCTAGGGGAATCAAAAACAATTTATCTCACTTATCTGCTGTCAGTATTAATGCATGATCTTAGATTGTTATATGTACCATAAAGAACTTAAACGCTTTGTCAGTATTTAAAAAAAACTACCGCAGTAGAACTTTTAGTCATAGATATATATGAAGTTACCTACATAGATAAACAAAAACATACCTATCTTATTATTTTCGGACTCTGAGGTGTTCCAGTCACACAAATAATTTTGCTTTGATAAAAACATATTAAAAACAAAGGTAATCTCATGTTACAAAAAGTATGCAGGTAGGTATGTTTTTCATTTTTGGTAGACAGGAAAGAAAGGAAAGTACTTTTGCGGTATTTTTTTATTCTTGAACAACAAACTATAGTGGTCACACTGCTTACTCAATTTCTAATACTGAAAATGAAACATTAATCATGTAGGTACCTAATCTATTATGGCATGGAAAATTTTAAATTTAGCTCTACGTTTGTATTTCTTTGTGCCTTTCGTTTTTTATTTTGAGAAATTTACACATTAATTAATTCGTACATGATCGATTAAGAAAACAGCAACACGCCGCACTTCGCCGAGAAAAATAAAGACGTTTTATTTATATTATCTCGACTTAGCCAAAGTTCAGCAAACTTTTTGGTTGTTGCTGTTGTTGTTTGGGATGCCCATATCAATCAGATTTGTCTTCCTAGAACTTCTATCAATTATTATACGGTCCGGTCTATTGTCGGTCTAATTGATTGTTAAGGTTTGCCAATCCTCTTTCTCAGAGTTGGCGTGTTGGCGTGCCAAAGTTGTTCTTTCTATGGCGCTGCGGGGATGATGATGATGATGGGGTTGTCTTAACTTTTCGCTGCAGGTTGTCAATGTCCATGTTGATCCAATTCACTATTCCCAACGAATAGATGAATAAAGAGCACGCATACGTGTTTAGGGATCTAAACAAACTCCTGCTGTTAAGATCATTTTGCACCACTTGTCTCACTCTTTTGATGAATTCATGCGTTAAACCGATCTCTATCTCGTGTGCGCTTGTCCAAGTGCTACCTGACGATTATTATTATCCTTATTATTATTATCATCATTATCATTACTCTTACAGTGGGTCAATGCCCAAACGTCGACGGGCAGCTGCCGGTATATATTCCAGACGAAGATTGTTCAAAATATTGGGAATGCTCCAACGGTGTACCTTATAAGTTCGACTGCCCTGGAGGGCTCCACTTCAACCCTACAATAAACGTGTGTGATTGGCCCGAAAACGCAGGATGTCAAACCATACCACCGGACGGGGACGGATGTTCTCAACTAGACGAAGGTAGGTATCTAACTATTATGACAACGAAAAAAAAACAATCTATCTGATACATACTGAATTCCAGAGTGTCCTGCTGTTGACGGACAAAAACCTGTTTACATTCCGCTTCCGAACTGTAATCAGTTTTGTCAGTGCTCCAACGGTAAAGCCTACCTGCAAGATTGCCCAGCAGGTCTTCACTTTAATCCGGAAATAAATATCTGCGATTGGCCACAGAATGTTGATTGTGGTGACAACAACAACGGTGATGATAATAATAACGGCGACTCCAATAATGACACGAATGACGATGAAAATAACAGTGGCTCCGAAGGTGGGAGTGGTTGCGCAGACGCAAAAGGAGGTAAAAACGTAGGTACTTTATGTCCTTTATGAAATTTTTGAACTGTGATTATATTTAGAATGCCCCGCCGTTGACGGAGAACAACCAGTCTACCTGCCCCTGTCGAATTGTAGCCAATTTTGCGAATGCTCCAACGGCAAGCCACATCTCTTCGATTGCCCAGACGGTCTTCACTTCAACCCTGCCTTAAATGTGTGCGATTGGCCACAAGATGGCGGATGCAATGGTGGTAATGACGGTGGCAATGGAAGCGACTCTGGTGACGACGATTCCGACAGCGGAGAAAGTAATTCCAACAGCGATGAAAGTGATTCCAACAGCAATGAGAGTGATGACAGCAACAGTGGCGGCAACTCAAGCGATGGCAATAGCGATGAATCCAAGGGCGATTCTGCTTGTGGTGAAGCCAAAGGAAGTAAGATTGGTCATGGGTTTTTGACACACAATTTGCAACAATACTCTCTCCTTAGAATGCCCCTCTGTCGATGGAGAACAACCAGTCTACCTGCCCCTGCCCAATTGTAGCCAATTTTGCGAGTGCTCCAACGGAAAGCCACATCTCTTCGATTGCCCAGACGGCCTTCATTTCAACCCTACCTTAAATGTGTGCGATTGGCCACAAGATGGCGGATGCAATGGTGGTAATGACGGTGGCAATGGAAGCGACTCTGGTGACGACCATTCCGACAGTGGAGAAAGTGATTCCAACAGCGATGAGAGTGATGACAGCAACAGTGGCGGTAACTCAAGCGATGGCAATAGCGATGAATCCAAGGGCGACTCTGTTTGTGGTGAAGCCAAAGGAAGTAAGATTGGTCATGGGTTTTTGACACACAATTTGCAACAATTCTCTCTCCTTAGAATGCCCCTCTGTCGACGGAAAACAACCAGTCTACCTGCCCTTGCCCAATTGTAGCCAATTTTGCGAGTGTTCCAACGGACAGCCACATCTCTTCGACTGCCCAGACGGTCTCCATTTCAACCCCACCTTAAACGTGTGCGATTGGCCACAAGATGGCGGATGCAATAGTGGTAACGACAATGGTAATGACGGTGATAATGGAGGCGATGGTGGAGACGGTGGAAACAACAATGGCGATGACTCAGATGCTGCCTGCGCTGAAGCCAAAGGAGGTAAGACAAGTCACGGCTTTTTCAAACAATATTTGCAACAATTTTCTATCCTTAGAATGCCCCGCTGTGGACGGAGAACAACCAGTCTACCTGCCCCTGTCCAATTGTAGCCAATTTTGCGAGTGCTCCAACGGAAAGCCACATCTCTTCGATTGCCCAGACGGTCTCCACTTCAACCCTACCTTAAATGTGTGCGATTGGCCACAAGATGCCGGATGCAATGGTGGTAACGACAATGGTAATGACGGTGGTAATGGAGGCGATGGTGGAGATGGTGGAGATGGTGGAAACAACAATGGCGATGACTCAGATGCTGCCTGCGCTGAAGCCAAAGGAGGTAAGATAAGTCACGGGTTTTTCAAACAATATTTGCAACAACTTTTCTCCTTAGAATGCCCCGCTGTGGACGGAGAACAGCCAGTCTACCTGCCCCTGTCCAATTGTAGCCAATTTTGCGAGTGCTCCAACGGAAAGCCACATCTCTTCGATTGCCCAGACGGTCTCCACTTCAACCCTACCTTAAATGTGTGCGATTGGCCACAAGAGGCCGGATGCAATGGTGGTAACGACAATGGTAATGACGGTGGTAATGGAGGCGATGGTGGAGATGGTGGAAACAACAGTGGCGATGACTCAGATGCTGCCTGCGCTGAAGCCAAAGGAGGTAATATAAGTCACGGGTTTTTCAAACAATATTTGCAACAATTCTCCCTCCCTAGAATGCCCTGCCGTCGACGGAGAACAACCAGTCTACCTGCCCCTGTCCAATTGTAGCCAATTTTGCGAGTGCTCCAACGGAAAGCCACATCTCTTCGATTGCCCAGACGGTCTCCACTTCAACCCTACCTTAAATGTGTGCGATTGGCCACAAGATGCCGGATGCAATGGTGGTAACGACAATGGTAATGACGGTGGTAATGGAGGCGATGGTGGAGATGGTGAAGATGGTGGAAACAACAATGGCGATGACACAGATGCTGCCTGCGCTGAAGCCAAAGGAGGTAAGATAAGTCACGGGTTTTTCAAACAATATTTGCAACAATTTTCTCTCCTTAGAATGCCCCGCTGTGGACGGAGAACAGCCAGTCTACCTGCCCCTGTCCAATTGTAGCCAATTTTGCGAGTGCTCCAACGGAAAGCCACATCTCTTCGATTGCCCAGACGGTCTCCACTTCAACCCTACCTTAAATGTGTGCGATTGGCCACAAGAGGCCGGATGCAATGGTGGTAACGACAACGGTAATGACGGTGGTAATGGAGGCGATGGTGGAGATGGTGAAGATGGTGGAAACAACAATGGCGATGACACAGATGCTGCCTGCGCTGAAGCCAAAGGAGGTAAGATAAGTCACGGGTTTTTCAAACAATATTTGCAACAATTTTCTCTCCTTAGAATGCCCCGCTGTGGACGGAGAACAACCAGTATACCTGCCCCTGTGGAATTGTAGCCAATTTTGCGAGTGCTCCAACGGAAAGCCGCATCTCTTCGATTGCCCAGACGGTCTCCACTTCAACCCTACCTTAAATGTGTGCGATTGGCCACAAGAGGCCGGATGCAATGGTGGTAACGACAATGGTAATGACGGTGGTAATGGAGGCGATGGTGGAGATGGTGGAGATGGTGGAAACAACAATGGCGATGACTCAGATGCTGCCTGCGCTGAAGCCAAAGGAGGTAAGATAAGTCACGGGCTTTTCAAACAATATTTGCAACAATTCTCCCTCCTTAGAATGCCCCGCCGTCGACGGAGAACATCCAGTCTACCTGCCCCTCTCCAATTGTAGCCAATTTTGCGAGTGCTCCAACGGAAAGCCACATCTCTTCGATTGCCCAGACGGTCTCCACTTCAACCCTACCTTAAATGTGTGCGATTGGCCACAAGAGGCCGGATGCAATGGTGGTAACGACAATGGTAATGACGGTGGTAATGGAGGCGATGGTGGAGATGGTGGAAACAACAATGGCGATGACTCAGATGCTGCTTGCGCTGAAGCCAAAGGAGGTAAGATAAGTCACGGGTTTTTCAAACAATATTTGCAACAATTCTCCCTCCTTAGAATGCCCCGCCGTCGACGGAGAACAACCAGTCTACCTGCCCCTGTCGAATTGTAGCCAATTTTGCGAGTGCTCCAACGGAAAGCCACATATCTTCGATTGCCCAGACGGTCTCCACTTCAACCCTACCTTAAATGTGTGCGATTGGCCACAAGAGGCCGGATGCAATGGTGGTAACGACAATGGTAATGACGGTGGTAATGGAGGCGATGGTGGAGATGGTGGAAACAACAGTGGCGATGACTCAGATGCTGCCTGCGCTGAAGCCAAAGGAGGTAAGATAAGTCACGGGTTTTTAAAACAATATTTGCAACAATTCTCTCTCCTTAGAATGCCCCGCTGTGGACGGAGAACAACCAGTCTACCTGCCCCTGTCCAATTGTAGCCAATTTTGCGAGTGCTCCAACGGAAAGCCACATCTCTTCGATTGCCCAGACGGTCTCCACTTCAACCCTACCTTAAATGTGTGCGATTGGCCACAAGATGCTGGATGCAATGGTGGTAACGACAATGGTAATGACGGTGGTAATGGAGGCGATGGTGGAGATGGTGGAAACAACAATGGCGATGACTCAGATGCTGCCTGCGCTGAAGCCAAAGGAGGTAAGATAAATCACGGTTTTTCAAACAATATTTGCAACAATTCTCCCTCCTTAGAATGCCCCGCCGTCGACGGAGAACAACCAGTCTACCTGCCCCTGTCGAATTGTAGCCAATTTTGCGAGTGCTCCAACGGAAAGCCACATTTCTTCGATTGCCCAGACGGTCTCCACTTCAACCCTACCTTAAATGTGTGCGATTGGCCACAAGAGGCCGGATGCAATGGTGGTAACGACAATGGTAATGACGGTGGTAATGGAGGCGATGGTGGAGATGGTGGAGATGGTGGAAACAACAATGGCGATGACTCAGATGCTGCCTGCGCTGAAGCCAAAGGAGGTAAGATAAGTCACGGGTTTTTCAAACAATATTTGCAACAATTCTCCCTCCTTAGAATGCCCCGCCGTCGACGGAGAACATCCAGTCTACCTGCCCCTCTCCAATTGTAGCCAATTTTGCGAGTGCTCCAACGGAAAGCCACATCTCTTCGATTGCCCAGACGGTCTCCACTTCAACCCTACCTTAAATGTGTGCGATTGGCCACAAGAGGCCGGATGCAATGGTGGTAACGACAATTGTTATGACGGTGGTAATGGAGGCGATGGTGGAGATGGTGGAAACAACAATGGCGATGACTCAGATGCTGCCTGCGCTGAAGCCAAAGGAGGTAAGATAAGTCACGGTTTTTCAAACAATATTTGCAACAATTCTCCCTCCTTAGAATGCCCCGCCGTCGACGGAGAACATCCAGTCTACCTGCCCCTCTCCAATTGTAGCCAATTTTGCGAGTGCTCCAACGGAAAGCCACATCTCTTCGATTGCCCAGACGGTCTCCACTTCAACCCTACCTTAAATGTGTGCGATTGGCCACAAGAGGCCGGATGCAATGGTGGTAACGACAATGGTAATGACGGTGGTAATGGAGGCGATGGTGGAGATGGTGGAGATGGTGGAAACAACAATGGCGATGACTCAGATGCTGCCTGCGCTGAAGCCAAAGGAGGTAAGATAAGTCACGGGTTTTTCAAACAATATTTGCAACAATTCTCAATCCTTAGAATGCCCCGCCGTCGACGGAGAACAACCAGTCTACCTGCCCCTGTCGAATTGTAGCCAATTTTGCGAGTGCTCCAACGGAAAGCCACATCTCTTCGATTGCCCAGACGGTCTCCACTTCAACCCTACCTTAAATGTGTGCGATTGGCCACAAGAGGCCGGATGCAATGGTGGTAACGACAATGGTAATGACGGTGGTAATGGAGGCGATGGTGGAGATGGTGGAAACAACAGTGGCGATGACTCAGATGCTGCCTGCGCTGAAGCCAAAGGAGGTAAGATAAGTCACGGGTTTTTAAAACAATATTTGCAACAATTCTCTCTCCTTAGAATGCCCCGCTGTGGACGGAGAACAACCAGTCTACCTGCCCCTGTCCAATTGTAGCCAATTTTGCGAGTGCTCCAACGGAAAGCCACATCTCTTCGATTGCCCAGACGGTCTCCACTTCAACCCTACCTTAAATGTGTGCGATTGGCCACAAGAGGCCGGATGCAATGGTGGTAACGACAATGGTTATGACGGTGGTAATGGAGGCGATGGTGGAGATGGTGGAAACAACAATGGCGATGACTCAGATGCTGCCTGCGCTGAAGCCAAAGGAGGTAAGATAAGTCACGGGTTTTTCAAACAATATTTGCAACAATTCTCCCTCCTTAGAATGCCCCGCCGTCGACGGAGAACAACCAGTCTACCTGCCCCTGTCGAATTGTAGCCAATTTTGCGAGTGCTCCAACGGAAAGCCACATCTCTTCGATTGCCCAGACGGTCTCCACTTCAACCCTACCTTAAATGTGTGCGATTGGCCACAAGAGGCCGGATGCAATGGTGGTAACGACAATGGTTTTGACGGTGGTAATGGAGGCGATGGTGGAGATGGTGGAGATGGTGGAAACAACAATGGCGATGACTCAGATGCTGCCTGCGCTGAAGCCAAAGGAGGTAAGATAAGTCACGGGTTTTTCAAACAATATTTGCAACAATTCTCCCTCCTTAGAATGCCCCGCCGTCGACGGAGAACATCCAGTCTACCTGCCCCTCTCCAATTGTAGCCAATTTTGCGAGTGCTCCAACGGAAAGCCACATCTCTTCGATTGCCCAGACGGTCTCCACTTCAACCCTACCTTAAATGTGTGCGATTGGCCACAAGAGGCCGGATGCAATGGTGGTAACGACAATGGTTATGACGGTGGTAATGGAGGCGATGGTGGAGATGGTGGAAACAACAATGGCGATGACTCAGATGCTGCCTGCGCTGAAGCCAAAGGAGGTAAGATAAGTCACGGGTTTTTCAAACAATATTTGCAACAATTCTCCCTCCTTAGAATGCCCCGCCGTCGACGGAGAACAACCAGTCTACCTGCCCCTGTCGAATTGTAGCCAATTTTGCGAGTGCTCCAACGGAAAGCCACATCTCTTCGATTGCCCAGACGGTCTCCACTTCAACCCTACCTTAAATGTGTGCGATTGGCCACAAGAGGCCGGATGCAATGGTGGTAACGACAATGGTAATGACGGTGGTAATGGAGGCGATGGTGGAGACGGTGGAGATGGTGGAAACAACAATGGCGATGACTCAGATGCTGCCTGCGCTGAAGCCAAAGGAGGTAAGATAAGTCACGGGTTTTTCAAACAATATTTGCAACAATTCTCCCTCCTTAGAATGCCCCGCCGTCGACGGAGAACATCCAGTCTACCTGCCTTTCTCCAATTGTAGCCAATTTTGCGAGTGCTCCAACGGAAAGCCACATCTCTTCGATTGCCCAGACGGTCTCCACTTCAACCCTACCTTAAATGTGTGCGATTGGCCACAAGAGGCCGGATGCAATGGTGGTAACGACAATGGTAATGACGGTGGTAATGGAGGCGATGGTGGAGATGGTGGAGATGGTGGAAGCAACAATGGCGATGACTCAGATGCTGCCTGCGCTGAAGCCAAAGGAGGTAAGATAAGTCACGGTTTTTTCAAACAATATTTGCAACAATTCTCCCTCCTTAGAATGCCCCGCCGTCGCCGGAGAACATCCAGTCTATCTGCCCCTGTCCAATTGTAGCCAATTTTGCGAGTGCTCCAACGGAAAGCCACATCTCTTCGATTGCCCAGACGGTCTCCACTTCAACCCCACCTTAAATGTGTGCGATTGGCCACAAGATGCCGGATGCAATGGTGGTAACGACAATGGTAATGACGGTGGTAATGGAGGCGATGGTGGAGATGGTGGAGATGGTGGAAACAACAATGGCGATGACTCAGATGCTGCCTGCGCTGAAGCCAAAGGAGGTAAGATAAGTCACGGGTTTTTCAAACAATATTTGCAACAATTCTCCCTCCTTAGAATGCCCCGCCGTCGACGGAGAACAACCAGTCTACCTGCCCCTGTCGAATTGTAGCCAATTTTGCGAGTGCTCCAACGGAAAGCCACATCTCTTCGATTGCCCAGACGGTCTCCACTTCAACCCTACCTTAAATGTGTGCGATTGGTCACAAGAGGCCGGATGCAATGGTGGTAACGACAATGGTAATGACGGTGGTAATGGAGGCGATGGTGGAGATGTTGGAAACAACAGTGGCGATGACTCAGATGCTGCCTGCGCTGAAGCCAAAGGAGGTAAGATAAGTCACGGGTTTTTCAAACAATATTTGCAACAATTGTCCCTCCTTAGAATGCCCCGCCGTCGACGGAGAACAACCAGTCTACCTGCCCCTGTCGAATTGTAGCCAATTTTGCGAGTGCTCCAACAGAAAGCCACATCTCTTCGATTGCCCAGACGGTCTTCACTTCAACCCTACCTTAAATGTGTGCGATTGGCCACAAGAGGCCGGATGCAATGGTGGTAACGACAATGGTAATGACGGTGGTAATGGAGGCGATGGTGGAGATGGTGGAGATGGTGGAAGCAACAATGGCGATGACTCAGATGCTGCCTGCGCTGAAGTCAAAGGAGGTAAGATAAGTCACGGGTTTTTCAAACAATATTTGCAACAATTCTCCCTCCTTAGAATGCCCCGCCGTCGACGGAGAACATCCAGTCTATCTGCCCCTGTCCAATTGTAGCCAATTTTGCGAGTGCTCCAACGGAAAGCCACATCTCTTCGATTGCCCAGACGGTCTTCACTTCAACCCTACCTTAAATGTGTGCGATTGGCCACAAGAGGCCGGATGCAATGGTGGTAACGACAATGGTAATGACGGTGGTAATGGAGGCGATGGTGGAGATGGTGGAAACAACAGTGGCGATGACTCAGATGCTGCCTGCGCTGAAGCCAAAGGAGGTAAGATAAGTCACGGGTTTTTAAAACAATATTTGCAACAATTCTCTCTCCTTAGAATGCCCCGCTGTGGACGGAGAACAACCAGTCTACCTGCCCCTGTCCAATTGTAGCCAATTTTGCGAGTGCTCCAACAGAAAGCCACATCTCTTCGATTGCCCAGACGGTCTCCACTTCAACCCTACCTTAAATGTGTGCGATTGGCCACAAGAGGCCGGATGCAATGGTGGTAACGACAATGGTAATGACGGTGGTAATGGAGGCGATGGTGGAGATATTGGAAGCAACAATGGCGATGACTCAGATGCTGCCTGCGCTGAAGCCAAAGGAGGTAAGATAAGTCACGGGTTTTTCAAACAATATTTGCAACAATTCTCCCTCCTTAGAATGCCCCGCCGTCGACGGAGAACATCCAGTCTATCTGCCCCTGTCCAATTGTAGCCAATTTTGCGAGTGCTCCAACGGAAAGCCACATCTCTTCGATTGCCCAGACGGTCTTCACTTCAACCCTACCTTAAATGTGTGCGATTGGCCACAAGAGGCCGGATGCAATGGTGGTAACGACAATGGTAATGACGGTGGTAATGGAGGCGATGGTGGAGATGGTGGAAACAACAGTGGCGATGACTCAGATGCTGCCTGCGCTGAAGCCAAAGGAGGTAAGATAAGTCACGGGTTTTTAAAACAATATTTGCAACAATTCTCTCTCCTTAGAATGCCCCGCCGTGGACGGAGAACAACCAGTCTACCTGCCCCTGTCCAATTGTAGCCAATTTTGCGAGTGCTCCAACGGAAAGCCACATCTCTTCGATTGCCCAGACGGTCTCCACTTCAACCCTACCTTAAATGTGTGCGATTGGCCACAAGATGCCGGATGCAATGGTGGTAACGACAATGGTAATGACGGTGGTAATGGAGGCGATGGTGGAGATGGTGGAGATGGTGGAAACAACAATGGCGATGACTCAGATGCTGCCTGCGCTGAAGCCAAAGGAGGTAAGATAAGTCACGGGTTTTTAAAACAATATTTGCAACAATTCTCTCTCCTTAGGATGCCCCGCTGTGGACGGAGAACAACCAGTCTACCTGCCCCTGTCCAATTGTAGCCAATTTTGCGAGTGCTCCAACGGAAAGCCACATCGCTTCGATTGCCCAGACGGTCTCCACTACAACCCTACTTTAAATGTGTGCGATTGGCCACAAGATGCCGGATGCAATAGTAACAATATAGGCGACTCTGTAGACTCTAATTCCGGTAATGATTCGTGTGACAAGAGAAGTAAAGGTAAGAATAACTTTGAGCCTATATCAGAATGTAGCATCTAAATATTTTGTTTAATTTGCAGACTGCCCGGCCTTTGACGGTGTTTGGCCAGTATACTTACAGCTTACGGATTGTACGAAGTTCTGTCAATGTTCAAATGGTGTCGCCTACGAGCATAGTTGTCCCTCAGGTCTTCACTTCAATCCAAGCATAAACGTATGTGATTTTCCACAAAATGCCCTGTGTGGAAGCGTTCCTGTATGAAAAGTTTAACAATATTAATTTATATTCAAAAGCCATAATAAAATTTAATTAAATTGAATTCATAAGGACATAGTAATAATAATATTATATGGTATGTCTGTGTTTGCAATGTGGTGATATTTTTTTACGTTGACTATTTAATATAAACTGAAATTTTAATTATTATATATTGTACAATAATTTTTTGTGAAGAATACGTCTTTAGCTAGGTACTTGCAACAGTCTCATGGCTTCATCATGATTCATGGTGGATTCAATAGTAATCCCTAATAAACTTAATTCAAACACAAATTGGAAGTCTTTGAACTGTACAAAAAGTTCAACGGGGGGTTGAGCTATTTGCCGAGAGCACACCTAAGGTTTTAATTAAAAAGACTGAAAAATAAGATTTCCGTTTTTCTATGAAAAAGTTGCAAATGTTTTATCACCGCTGATCTTGTTGCTTGTTCCATCTATTATAATAATTTTGCAATGTTGTCAAATCTCATACATATCTTAATCTCAGGTACCTAAGTAGGTACCTACTTAGGATAGCAATTTTCGGTTAGATTTCTGTTATTGCAAAAATTCAAAACTAACTTCTACACTTGTTATAACCTAAGTCGGTTCCTAGTCGGTCCCTAATGGCGTTTAGGCCAGCCGGCGAAGGTCCAAAAGTACCTGTATAATAATATATGTGAAAGTTATTGACAATGTAATAATCCAGGACTATCTATAAATAGGTTCTATAAATTTAACTTTTTAATTTACTAAACAGTCCCTCTAGAGATGGTCCCACTAATGATACGAATCAAATTGAATGCTCTGCCTTCGTATTGAAATCACATACTTGTTACTGATCATTAGGTGGGACAATGGATCAGTCGGAGTAAGGGCGCTGGATCGGTACCTTCGCAATGATAAAGGCCTGCCAGCTGGCGACGCGAAACGTCACTACGTCATTACAGGGAGGTAGCTCTTTGTAGCTGTTTACGTTTACTTGTCTGGCGATTTTCCTGTTTTAAAGAACGTTTGTTTTATTTATTGTGTGTTGGACTGCTTTTTTAGTAATATAAGACGTGAAGTTTTATTACTAAGGTGGTAAAATAGCAATAGTTCAGAATAAAGTGCGATTAAAATTCAATTTTAGTTTATAAGTTGTTGGTTGTTTCTATATACAGGGTTAACTATCACTTAGTACAAAAATTTTTATGGTATGTAAAGAAAAATTAGACTTGCCAAAATAAATTTTCAAAAATTTTTTAACATTTGTCTTAAGCCCAAATTTTTTTTTAAATTGTTTAAAACCCCTCAAAAAACACCGCCTATTGACGCTCGCCGTGACCTGTCTTAAAATTTCGTGACAGGTAGTGTAATAGCGCGGCGTTACCACGTCTATCAATTTATCCGAGGATTCACCACGAAATTTCGATTTCCTGTTGGAAACGATTACTTTCTAAGGAACATGTAGAATGCCTATGAAACACCTACCTTACTGACATATCCTTCTTGCTGTTTTACATTAAAAGTCACACAGCACTACACAACACAACATTCACATTTTTAAAATCTGTTGGGAACCTCTTGGGTCCCCTCAGCCATTCCTTTTGTTTGAAGTTGAAGCGAGGTACTCAGCCTGGCGACCACGACAAGGTGGATCACCGCCAGGAAAACTCCGAAGGGTAACCAAAAAACACAACTACACAAGCACTACAGTAGCTGTTCACGTAACTGTTGTTCGTTGTCGATTTCCTGTTCGTACACAATCGCCTTCATGTATCCCCAAATACAAAAATCCATTGGATTCAAGTCTGGTGTGCCAGGCCCTAACTTTCCCATTTAATTAGTTGTTAGTTGTATTGTTATTTCTAAGCGACCGTATTCCAATAAGGATGCACGATACACAGATAACGGTATGCCCGCGCGCAGGTGCTGTCACGTAAACGGTGACGCTTATTTGACAAAATCATGGCTACCTTTTTTGACTCGTTTATTGTGAGCTAGGCAACCACATATTCACCAAGGTGTCTCAAGGTGCCTACATTCCTGTTTTGGATTTAACTTGACCTGAAATTGACAACTGACGTATGAAAGTGAAACTAATTTCAGAACTATTTTTTATAAGTTGGCCGCGTTTATGTCGAAGTGACGTAGGTGTGCAGAAGAGTTTCATTTTCGTTCTCCTAGCTGGCATACCGTTTTCTGTGTATCGTGTGCTGATGTTGTAATTCAGGTAAAGGCACTGGGAAACCTTTGATTTAATTTAGGCGATAGGGGAAATTCGTGTCGTGACTTGCGCGGGAGAGCCAAGAGGGGAGGATAGTAATGGAGTAACGGCACCCGTTGTAGCAGCTAACTTTCGCGGGTCCCGGGGTTTTTGGGACTAAAAAGGCAGAGAAAAAGGAAAGCTGAACTGTAGTGAGAAGCCTCGAGCATCGCAAGAGGCAGGAGTAGGAAAATTGTGGAGAATTTGGAGACGTCCTGTGCCCCGGTTACAGGAAATCAAGAAGTGTTGCCACGGCGGACCGACCGGTATTCTGAGCTTTGATAAAATTGTTAACTGTGTTTTGCATTGGGACAGCCGAGCTGTTGCACAATATGGAAAGACATATTGACTCGGACATTGGGTGAGCTTTTAATTGAAAATAAACTGTTGTTTAGAGTTCTGCACTGTGCGCTAAAAGGGCTTAAGAGATCAGGTGAATTTAGGTCAGTTAAATTTCAAAGTAAGGTAAGACGAATAAGGGAGAACCTCGGGTAAATCTAACAGCGCTACGGCTGAACAAATTCAAATCGATTGTTATTTACATATTTTTTTATTTGTTTGTGTAAAAAGGTATTTTCATCCTTCCTAAAACAACGGCAACACCGCAAAAATAACTTCAAGCTGACAGTAGTACGTTCCGAAGCCATATTGGATGACGTAATTAGAGGCGGAGATTTGCAGGGAAAATAGGGGTTTTTGCCCTTTTTTTAAAGATTGAAAGCCACCCTGCGCACGTGGTAAATTGTTTTTGTACTAAGTGATAGTTAACTCTGTATATACTCCTGGACAAAATTAACGCAACAACATACAAAATTTCAAATTATATTTTAAATCATTTTGCGTCTACCAAGAATATAAATGCAATTTGTGGCTTTTCATTTAGTTTCCATTAATTTATTTTAATAAATGCAATTTTTGTGGGGATTTATTATGTTGGTGCGTTAATTTTGTCCAGGAGTTTAGTTTCGGACTTATTTAAATAATGCTGTGGACGTGTTCCGTTCCCAGCTGCAAGGGAAACTACAAAGGCGGTCCTAAAGTGTCCGCTAAATCTGGACTACGTGACGGCCACCTTATCGTTCCATGTTTACCAATCCAATTTTCAAACGAATTGTTCAAAAATTCCGTTATGGGCCCACAGTTATGGAAGGAAGCGCCACCTTGCTGCCATATTAATTGTCATTCTTGGAGTTGATTAAGAAGAATTAATGGCAACTGGTCAAAGTATTGTTCCAATTCGTTCTGGATTAAATGTAGGTATTTCCTACCTGTCATACTTCCTGAATAAAATAGAGGGCCCATTATAAAATTTACCACAATTCCGCACCAAACACCCACGGAATTTCTGCCGGATTTCACAACTTCACGAAATGCCCGTGGATTGTCAACAGACCAAAATATACTATTTTTCCGGTTGTATATTCCCGCCGTTGTAAATGTAGCTTCATCGGACCAAATAATTTGTTTAAAAAATCCAGCTCCACCTCTTGCAAAATAAAAGTTTAACATTGTTTGACAATATTCCAGTCTTCTTGCAGCATGTCCAGGGAATAGCCTTTGAACAGGTAATATTTTGAAGGCTTTAAATTTGCTTACTTTCATTACCCTTTGTATTGTAGACCGGGGAATTTGTAAGTCTCTCGCTGCATCTCTCTGAGATTTTTCGTTATTTCTTCTGAAATAATTTAAAATTCTCTCGTCCTCACTAATTCTAAACCCTTTTTTTCTCTTGCTAATCACACTTCCTGTCGATCTGAATCTTCGATACCTTACATATAAATGAAGCACTCGGAACATTTCTATTTGGATATTTACGAGAATACTCCCTCAAAGTTTCTACGTAATCTTTTATCATTTTTGATGAAGATCTCTAAAATATCACAGCATTCTTCTTTCAAAAACATTTTTTAAACTGCAACTACTAACAGCTTCAGCAACAAAATTTTAGACTAATCTGACACGTAAATAGAAATATTGAATTGACAGCCTACTCGATTGTCAGTTTTATTATCATGGCTGACTTGATTTGTGATAAATTTGGTTTTATTGTTTGGCCTACTCAGATCAAACATCAGACACCGACCATGAGACCATGTATCTAGTTTGATGGAGCTTCTCTGATAAATATCTCGGAAACGGTTGGAGATAAATAGGTCAAATTATATATCGTTGGATTCAGAATTAAAAAAGGAATCCTGTGATGGTTAAGAGAAATGTGTAAGTTGTAAAATAGAGAAAACCACTTTCATTTCCGCTATAACCGGAAGTTATATTAAAAAACTGAATATTCGGGAATACTACTGAAAGGTTCTCTAATAAATGTGTAGTTAAAAAAATATATTTTTTTTATTTAGCAAAAAATTTTTTTTCGCGATAACTTTTTTACCGACCCCCGTATACAAAATTAGGGTACACCCTCGAATTCCCCTTAATTTTTACTACAACCTCATTTTTTGAATGACGATTTTATGTTAACGTGTCTCCACGTAGCACACTTTTCCGCTTGGATGGGCCACCCTGTTCCAAATTTTGGAAAGATCGGACTACTTTGTTTTCGGCACTTCACCTACAATGAAAATAAATATATGGTCGCTGTCGACGCCATCTTGATTTTCCAAAAACAAAAATATGCTAGAAATTAGTTTCCAGTCAAGCAGGTCAGGACCTCAAACGAACAAATTTGAACTCGAATTTTTTTTGTCTTTTACACCTATTGACTCACTTATCCCGGGACACCCTGTATAATATAAGCAGTTTAAGTTTGTACATTTATTTAATATTTTAATTGTATCATTCAGTTTTCAGGATAATAGTTACCAAAATTTTCTGGAGATATTTATGGTAGGTGTTGATTATTAACAAAAAGTTTTTCTTGATTTGAGTGAATTTATTTTGACAAGAAAAATTTTACAATGTTTTTGTGCCGAGCTTGTCGCCGCGATTATTATTTTTTTTTCAACTTGCTGGTTACAATTATATACAGGGTGTTCACTTTTAAGTGGACACAAATCAATAAAAAATTGATTTGTTGGGATATTTTCAAAAAAAATTTTTGGTACAAAGGTCTTCAAAATGCGCAACTTTCTACGTGAACACATTTCTCAAATTGAAATTCCAGGGCCGTTAATATTTTTTTTAAAACCCGATTTTCACAAAATCTATTTAGGCATTTTTTTATTTAAAATCTGACCATACAGCGTTAATACGAACCTCTAAAACCCTTAAGTTCAAAATTTGAACTAAAAATATACAGGGAGTTCGGTTTTACAGCGCCATAAAGTTGCGCAAAGTATATAGTGATTTCGAGGGCCCCTGGAGAGTCAAGCGTGCCATCGAATGATTTTAAAACAATTGAAGAATTAACAGGACCACCCAAAGTATTGATGGACGAGACTGCAAGAAAAAATAATACAGGATGTTTTTCTCTACCGCTGCTGAAAGTTCAGACTTTTTTCGAATTTTATTTTGATCAAGTTTGCCGTGCTTTTTGAAACAAAGTTACTAATAACAAAATTTATTTAATCTTAACAATAAAATAACAAACAAAATATTTAGATCTTAAACTATCGGGGTTTTTTCAACATAACCGCCTTCTAACGTAATACATTTTTCAAGACGTTTTTTGTTATTAGAAACAACTCGTCTTAACTCATCTATTGTTACGGAATCGCAAGCTTCAATTATTTTTTGTTGTAGCTCGTTTATGTTCCTAGGACGATTTTTATATACTTTGTCTTTTATGGTGCCCCAAAAATAATGATCCATCGAGGTAATGTCGGGGGAACGCGGGGGCCAGTTAATCAAAGGACTATTTCGTCCAATCCATCTGCAAGTGGTAAAATTTATAATTAAACGAATAAAAAATATTGCGTGTAAAACAACAATACCTGTTCTCAAAATTATCATTTGGCCACTCAACAACAGCGCGAGTTCCATGGATAGGCGCACCGTCTAATTGTAGTATTAGATCTTTTCTTTCTTGTAATGGTAATTCGAAAAAAGTCTGAACTTTCAGCAGCGGTAGAGAAAAACATCCTGTATTATTTTTTCTTGCAGTCTCGTCCATCAATACTTTGGGTGGTCCTGTTAATTCTTCAATTGTTTTAAAAACATTCCATGGCACGCTTGACTCTCCAGGGGCCCTCCAAATCACTACTTTGCGCAACTTTAAGGCGCTGTAAAACCGAACTCCCTGTAAATTTTAGTTAAAATTTTGAGCTTAAGGGTTTTAGAGGGTCCTAATTAACGCTGTATGGTCAGATTTTAAATAAAAAAATGCCTAATTAGATTTTGTGAAAATCGGGGTTTAAAAAAAATCTTAGCCGGCCCTGGAATTGCAATTTGACAAATGTGTTCACGTAGAAAGTTGCGCATTTTGAAGACCTTTGTATTAAAAAAAAATTTTTGAAAATATCCCAACAAATCAATTTTTTGTTGATTTGTGTCCACTTAAAAGTGAACACCCTGTGCATAGGTGTTGTACTAAATTTGTGTAAACATTACCGCCCTTCTTAAAAGGTTAAAGTAAGTTAATTTTCAAAACTATAAGAAAAGTAATATAACGGTAACAAAATAGAAAAGAAGTTCTTCAGTCTGTATTGACCTTAGCTTGAACTGGAACTTCCATTTCGGAAGACTCATAATCGATGGGCAGGGGACAGATTTTCGTAACAGGTCGCTTATACTGAGTGTAAGCGCTCTGAACTGTTACAACCCGAATTACACCGTCAGCACCTGGATGAGTCTGTTGTATAATTTTTCCAACTTGCCGACGTAAAGGAGGAAGGTTGTCCTCTTGAACTATGATCAGTATGCCGGGTTTTACCATAGTGGATACATTTTGTTACCATTTCCTGCGCTGCTGAAGTTCTTGCACATAGTCCTTGCTCCATCTTGACCAGCAATGTTGGGTAAGTTTCTGAAGATTTTCGTAGGCGTTGAGTCGATTGTTCGGAGTAAGGGTGTTCATCTTTTCAGGAAGAGCACTACTGTTACGCCCTATTAGGAAATGTGATGGTGTCAATGGGTCGAGGTCAGTCGGATCAGAAGAGGATGAAGTGGTCTCAACTTTAGAATAGCTTCTAACACGGGCGTAGCCAAGGGGGGGGGGGGTTTCGGGGGTTCAACCCCCCCCCCCCCCCGAAATAAGCAAAATATTACCTAATATTATACCGAAAAAATACGAGGAGTGAAGAATTAAATTATTATTACGTTTGAATATATGTAGTAATAGTAGCGCCTAGCGCCATCTTTAGAGGAGAGGCAGACGCAGTTGCAGCCGAACTATTTTGTATTGTAGGGACACTTTGCGTTGTTTCTCGATTATTCGCCGCGCCCTTCGGTCGAAATGAGCGGAACTTTGTGGAAGTTCGTGGAAGTTTCTGGACGGCTACTGGGCTGCTATATAAGCGGCGCCGCGGCGCGTGACCGCGCTTACGGCAGTATTGTTCCATGCGAACTCGAAGCGAATAAAAGTGAAAAGTGGTGAACGAATAGTGAAGAGAATTAAGTGTACCGTGTAAGTGAGTAATTTTAGTGCGCTGTTATTCGATGACCTTGTTAAGGATAGATACGTGAATCATTATTACTGTCGAAAAAATGGAGGGGAAAAAAGGAAGGGTGATAAACTTAAAGGTATGGACTACTGGAAAAAGTGGTGTAGTCAAGGTCAATGGGTTTCTAATAAAGAAACAAATTTGGATTTAGCTATCAAAGCTTCAGCTACCTTTCATGCTGATAAGAAGACTGCCTACCCCGAAATCTAGTTTGGAATGCCTAGATATGTGCGATAAAAACCTTTATCCTAATATTTACACATTACTACAAATCTTGGCTACCATTCCTGTATACACTGCTACCCCAGAAAGGTCTTTCTCGAGCCTAAGGAGACTGAAAAACTATTTACGAAACACTACAAGTGAAAACAGACTTAATGGTTTGGCTCTAATGAACATTCACTATGGAACAGAAATTCATGCAGATGAAGTAGTGGATATATTTAAAAGAAAAAGCCGAAGATTTCTTCTTTAATGGTTTTAGATTTAACGCAGAGGAACGAAATTAATTTATCCATTTCATTTAAAGTTAAGAACTTTATAAATATGTCGTACTTTTTCGGATGAATATATAGATATTAAATTTCATGTAAGTATATTTTTGTTGTTTTATTTACTTCTCAAACTAACCCCCCCCCCAAAACTAAATCCGGGCTACGCCCGTGGCTTCTAACCTTGTTAAAACTGTTCCGAAATCTTTGAAAGTGAAATGAGCATTTCCCAGTATTTTTATTAAATGACTTTTCATTGATTTAACACCAGCTTTCCCATAGACCGCCAAAGTGTGGTGATTTAGGAGGAATGAAATGCCACGATACGCCTTGCACTGCACTTGCTTCAGCTATTTCACCTTTATGTGTTTTTAGAAATTCATAGAGTTCTTTAAATTCACGATTAACTTTAACAAAATCTCCTCCATTGTCTGAAAAAATATTGTTAGGCTTTCCTCTACGAGCTGTAAATCTGTGAAAAGATTTAAAAAACATTCTGTAGTTTAATCGGAAACTAGTTCCAAGTGAGTAGCTTTGGTAAGAAAACAGATAAAAACTGCTACAAAACATTTTACTAACTTAAAATTTTTGTTCTTTCGATCTCGTATCAAAAATGGGCCCGCGTAATCAATTCCTGTGTTTTGGAAATGGAACTTCGTGGAGAACCTGGACGATGGAAGAGAGCCCATTATATTAGGCAAAGATTGTGGATTAACTTTTTACATATTTGTGAGTGATTCGTTTAACCAAATTTCGACCTTTCATTGGCCAATATTTTTGACGTAATGAACATAGCAAATGTTGTGGGCCGCAATGTAAAAATCTAATATGTTCACATTCAGCTATAAGGGTTGTTAATTTATGTTTGGAATGCAAGATAATGGGAGGAATTTTATCATAGGAAAAAGTAGAATTCTGAAGTCTACCGCCTACACGCAGTATTTGGGAATCATCCAATATCATTGTATGATTTCCAAATACTTAATTGAAACTGCAATATAATTTGTAATTGAAAGCTGAAGAAGATCTCTTGGTAAAGAAGAATGTGTAGTGGCTGTATTTCTTCACTTCCAAAGCTATATTCTTATGGTTTTAAAGGACAAGTGTTAACGTGGTTCAAAAATTATTTAAATGAAAGGTATCAAATAAAAAATGTATATAAAAAAAATTCTTGTAGAGTACTTAATGAGGTAGGTGTGCCTCAAGGCAGTATTTTAGGTCCAATTTTATTCATATTACATATAAATGAAATCCCAAGTATTCTAAAAAAATGTTCTGTACAAATGTTTGCTGATGATACCCTCATTTTTATTAAAAAGTAACTCTATTGAAGACCTAAATGAAGACCTGAAATTAGTATCCAATTGGCTTAAGGTAAATAAATTGAAATTAAATGTTTTAAAAACAAAATCTATTATATTTGAAAAATAGGATATTTAAGGCGTGTTTGTGCTGATTTGAGCATTTAATCTAAAAAAATAATATATACCTAATACAACAGTATATCCACACTTTATACAGTGTGTCCCAAATTCGATGCTCACCATTGGGATCTCGGTAACTACAAGAGATAGCGAGTCGGTTAAATGGGGAAAGTTTTAGACAATTTTATGGTCAATCTGATGCCGCTGAGAAATCAAGGCTAACTGGGATCGTTTTCGAGTTATTACCAAAAAACCGAATTTTATCATTTTCGTTTTTCTTAAATATCTTAGAAACTGATGGTTTCTCAAAGACAGGACTTTGACATTATTAAGGCACTTTTGTCCAGCCTTTTAAGCGGTAATGTCAGTTTCTTTAAGAAAGTTTTCATTTTCGAGATATGACTCACAACTTTTGATTTTCTTATGGACGCTATCTTGGATTTTTACAAATTCGAAATGTACATGAATGTACATGAATGTACACTAATGATTTTTTCGTTAGTTGTAACACTTAAAAGCGTTTTTTTTGCCTAATACTAAGTAGGCCATGACAAGTCTGTCAAAACCTCAGAGAAATAACCAAGGATAGAGGGAGTAAGAACAAAAAGTAAACAAAGCAAACATCTTTTTGAGTGATGCCGCGTACTCCATTGTTTACAGCATTTCATTTCAAAATAGAAGGGTTTAATAATGGGATTCAATGAAGGCACACCTCCCATAACGCTAAATTACCAAATGTAGTTATTAATTTCTAGTTTGTAACAATTTTAAACTAACTGCAGTGTAATTATAGTATCTAATTATCACTTTAATAAAATCGTCACAGATACCTCAAACCGCCCGACATGGCAACGCTGCTTTTGCTGCCGCCGGCGCCGCGTCCGTTAACTCAGCGATATTTGTTTTGTGTATGCCCAGCATGTCAAGTTTTCCGATTGTTTACGTATGCATTTCTCCCGTTTTTAATTGTTTTTCTGTTAATTTAAAGGATATTTTTTAGTATTTAGGATATAGTGACTGATTTTGTATACAATGGGACGCAGAAAGTGTGTGGTATGTGGCTACATTGATATTTCTCAGGACATAACCTATCTCAGGTAAACGTTGTACACACGGGCCTAATGTTTGTTTACTTCGGTAAATTTGCATAAGATGTTGGTTGACTACAAACGTATGTATTTTGAGGCTGTTGCTCCCTCTATCCTTGGTTATTTCTCTGAGGTCAAAACAAATGCAACAAACCAAACATTGAATCCAAATTTTTGTTGAGATCTGGATTCCTTAATACCATATGGGTTATTAACAGCCCAGTAATGGTGCTTATGTTTATTAAAAATGCCATTGTTATGAAATCTTGTTTCATCCGTCCAGCAAATGTTTAATGGAAAGTTATCAATAACTTCACACTGATTGTTAAACCAATGACAGAAATCAAGTCGGCGTTTAGTATTTCCCGGCCTTAACTTTTGCACTATCACGGGTTTATAGGGGTGATATTTTTTGTCAAGTATCTATGAATAGTCGTTTTCGGCAAAAGAGTTCTGCGACTTATCTCTCGAAATGAAATCGTCGGTGCTTC
This sequence comes from Pseudeuparius sepicola, assembly GCA_963920635.1. Taxonomy (NCBI): domain Eukaryota; kingdom Metazoa; phylum Arthropoda; class Insecta; order Coleoptera; family Anthribidae; genus Pseudeuparius; species Pseudeuparius sepicola. Next base: position 8,574,756 of record OY987306.1, read on the forward strand.
ATTAAACTTTGTTCAATGTTTTCAACATCTATTGGCGCAATCGATTGGAACCATATTTCGGTCTAGGCACAACAAAACTCTCATGTTGTTCTAAATTCCTACTCAATCTAAGAAAAATTTAACGGTGAGGCTGCTGCCTTTCAGGGAATAATGTATGATAAACTCTTGTTGCCACTGTACTATTTTTATAGTTTTTTTGTGTAACAATAATTGTACATATCCACCTTTTCGCTAGTACTAAACGGCATTTTTACACATATCTCAAAACACTGACGGCTTCATAACAATAACAACTGAGAGTTTCATTTGTTTTGACAGACTTGTCATGGCCTACTTAGTATTAGACAAAAAAAAACGCTTTTAAGCGTTACAACTAACGAAAAAATCATTAGTGTGATATATCATTGCAAAGAGAATTTAATGTAGATTTCTAATTTGTAAAAATCCAAGATGGCGTCCATAAGAAAATCAAAAGTTGTGAGTCATATCTCGAAAATGAAAACGTTTTTAAAGAAACTGACATTACCGCTTAAAAGGTTGGACAAAAGTGCCTAAATAATGTCAAAGTCCTGTCTTTGAGAAACCATCGGTTTCTAAGATATTTAAGAAAAACGAAAATGATAAAATTCGGTTTTTTGGTAATAACTCGAAAACGATCCCAGTTAGCCTTGATTTCTCAGCGGCATCAGATTGACCATAAAATTGTCTAAAACTTTCCCCATTTAACCGACTCTCTATCTATTGTAGTTACCGAGATCCCAATGGTGAGCATCGAATTTGGGACACACTGTATATTTTGCTACAATTTTGTATGGAGCTGATGATTATGTGTTTAAAAAATGACAAGTTCTACAGAATAAAGCAATGCGAATTATTTTGAATATTGACAAATATACAAAAATTAGTTATATGCTTGACAGACTAAAATGGTTAATAAATGTGAAAAATTTAGTAAGTTATTTAGTGTTTTATTTTTTATTTTTAAAATTAAACAAAACTTACTTCCAGTTTGTTTAAATAAATACACTACTTTTAATTTTGAACATCATAATTATGTAACATGGTCTCGAAGTGACTTTCGTATACAAAATTCTAGTACAAATTTATGTTATAAATCAATATTTCAGAAAGGAATATTTGAATAATTTAATAAATTAAACCAAAATTTAAAAAATGAAACAAATATTCAAAGTTTTAAACGTGAATTGCGAAAACATTTATTTGCCTTACAGGTTTGATAATAATCTATTTCTTTTGTTATTTAAATTGCCTAAATAAGAATAATTTAGAAGACATACAAAAAATGGAAATGAAGAAAACAAAACTTATTGTATATCACAGATCTTAACCGTTCACTTTCAGTCCTATTTACATTTTTTTCCAATCCTCTCCTTCACAAGTTTAACCTTTCTTAACCTTTGCAAATCCGTTAAAATCTACTCCATCTCAATCTTTTAATGGAAATAAGATTAAAAGGAAAGAAGAAAAGCGAAAATAACTTCACTATTAAAAACAATAAATAAAATAAATAAAGGCGTGAAAATTTGGTTCTGCACAACTTTTCCCAATAACTTTTTCGGTACATGTAACGCGAAACAAAATATTGAACAATGGTCCTACTCGCGAGGTCGTAACAGTTACCTATCTTGCACTATGATGTGCCTAGTTACGATAGCAATGGCAAAGTAATGACACCAGCCCACTTCTTAAAAACATATGCGAAGGAAAAAAGATTGAAACTGATTTATGCCACAGGTGTAAGTATACCGTTTAAGACCCTTTAAAGTTTTTGGGGCAAATTTGCTCACCATATAGGGGAGAGTGGCCCAAAATGATCCCCTTAAGACAAAAGTCACTATAAAATCAAATATCCTTTAGCTGGAAATTTGGAATATTTTTTTATATGATTTTTTATAACTTTAACTGTATAGCACGGGATCATTTTAGGCTACCCGTAGCCCAAAATGATCCCTCGCAGAGGGGCAAAATGATCCCGGTAATTGCTAGACGAAATAGGTAGGTATATTTCAAAAGTTACGAAACTAAAGGTTTATTCTTCTATTATAGGTTATAATTATTATAAAATACAAATTCTTAAATAATCTAAAGTAATTATATAATTATTATGTAGTATTATTTAGCATATTTTTCGACGAACATGTTTCAGTTTGTTCAGACCCAAACAAAAATCGCAACTGTATGGATCACAGTCGTTGTCTTCTATACCTGCACATTCGTCATGCGCCCAGCGAAGACATTTGGAGCACTGTACCCAACCTTCTCCAGCAGCAGATCCGAGAAATGATTTAGAACAACTAAGACATTCGACATCTTCTTCAGTACCGGATTCTTCGTCATCTTCCTGTTTTTTTTTATTTTTTCTATTCTTTCGCACATTTGAAATGTTTGTTTTTCCTTTTTGATTCTCCTTTCCAGGTATTTTTGAAGTCTTCTTTTCTTCTTTTCCAGCTTTCCTTTCTTGTCCTTCTATTAACTGGTCTTTATATGGGGTACTTGTTAACACAACAGTGGAAGGGGGTTGACATCTTTCGGCCAAATTTTGAAAGATGTTGCAGTACCAGAGGTTGACGGATCATTATCAAATTGACTTGCATCATTCTTAGACCTGAGGAGCTGCCACCCTTAGTATCACAGTGGGCTAAATCTTTTGAAGCATTTTTAGGAGGTGTAAGTTGTTCACGTTGCTCTACATCATTAGCTGACGGGGTAGGTGTTGGAGGGATTAACTGGTCTTCGATCTGGCTGGGAATGTCACTGTTTTCATCTTGTTCGGTAGCTTCTGCAGGGGCGAAGTCAATATCCGTGAATACATCTGGATTGTACGGGACAATGCCCGCTTTCCGAAAACTACTAATAGTAGGGGAGCCCAAGAGGGGATTTTGGGATTTACTCAAGCGCGGCAGATTAACATATGGGGGGATACCTTGCACCCTGTTGAATGCCTCCACCATATCTAAGCCCTCTATCCCTCTATACAGGGCCGCGCGTGTAGGGTAGCCGATCAGAATAGTAAAAAAATCGATAGGTGGATATACTCGAGCGCGTCAGATTAAGATATGATGGGTTAATTACATGCTGACAAGTGTGCATTTCAATAATCTGACGATTTGAGCGTGACGTGAGGGGGTGGGAGGGTCACAAACTTGCAAAAAAAACGTTAGCTCGACTTTCTCGAGCGCGGTCGAATATTTTTTTTATTTTGAAGGAAATAATTCAAGGATGGCGGGAAAAATATAATCTGCCAATTTCCACAAGCCGAAGTAACAAAAATCGTCGATAAAGTTTAGCGCGTGCAGCTAGCTGCAGTGAAGCATGTATTCCCCACTACGCGCCTCTCTCTCCCTTTCACTCTTTCTCTCGCAACGTCCCCACACGCCAGCCATCACGCCATCACAGCACTCGTGGTATTATATGTACAGGGTGATCCAAACTCGACGTCCCAGGCCTACAGCGGGAACACGAAAACTCAAAATAAAATTTCGAAAAGGGGTTCTTAAATGGGACATACTAAGGTCCCATTTTGACCGAAAATTAGCTTTTTTAATGTTTGGGCAAATGGCCGCTGTGACGTCGTCGATATTATTTTCCCAGAAACATACCAGTTTTTCTCTATATATTGAAAGTCCTTATCATTCTCAACAACTTTTATAGAAAGAAATTTTCTGTATCTTTTGTCGTTCCAAATCTACAGGTTCAAATATGTAAAAAAACATGGATCATTTTTCGAAATCTAGATAGCTATGGAAACAATTGATAGTCAGAAATTATTTAAGAGTGTTAGGGTGCCTTGCGCACCCTTAAATTTATTCAACTGGAATATTTAAAAAAAAAATGTTTGTAACAAACAATAATAACAAACAAGTTAGTAACAAGCACAATTCAGAAATTTAATAAATAATACAGTTGAATAAATTTAAGGGTGCGCAGGGCACCCTACATAGATTTGAAAAGACAAAAGATACAGAAAATTTCTTTCTATAAGAGTTGTTGAGAATGATAAGGACTTTCAATATATAGAGAAAAACTGGTATGTTTCTGGGAAAATAATATCGATGACGTCACAGCGGCCATTTTCCCAAACATCAAAAAAGCTAATTTTCGGTCAAAATTTGACCTTAGTATGTCCCATTTAAGAACCCCTTTTCGAAATTTTATTTTGAGTTTTCGTGTTCCCGCTGTAGGCCTGGGGCGTCGAGTTTGGATCACCCTGTACAGGGTTATTCAAACTCTATGTCCCTGGCCTATTGTGGGCAAGCGAAAAGAGAAAAAATATATCTGCTTCCGGGGTCTTAAATGAGACCAAACGAAGACTAAATTAAGATGAAATTTAGAATATTTGACAAACTAACGACGCTCTGCGTACTGGCGCCCTTCGAATTTTTTTTGTAACGGACGTACATTTTTTTATTTGATATTTGGATAGATCTGCTTTTTATCTAAAGGTTTTATTTTAGACGTTTTGACAAATTGTGTTTAGTTTAAGAAATATAGGTAATAAAATATTTGAAAAGTCCACGTTCAACACCCTGTAATATAGAAAATAAATTATTAAGAGCATATTATGTTTATAGATAAAAATTCCTTAATTTTTAACAGACAACATATTTTTCTTAGAAAACGCAAATATTTATAAAAAAAAATCATGAAAATTTTTTTTTCAAACCGTCATATTAAGAAAACCCCTCCAAATAATCGTCAGATTATGGATCAGCACGAACAGGACATCAAGCTGAACCGTCTATATGAAAATCTGATGCGCTCGAGTATTTCAAAATGGCGATTTTTTTGCATTTTTAAAAAGCCGCCACGAGCTGGCGTCACATCCGAATCGTCAGTCTATTGAATGGGAGCTTCTTTCGGGTTCACTTAACATTCCTTCTGAATATCTGACGCGCTCGAGTAAATTTTTTTCTTCCCATTTTTAACGCTTCCGTACGGCCGCCCCCCCATGCAAACCGGCAGATTAACATACCTACGTCATCGGAGACACGTGAGGCATATACACTATCAATATCTGACGCGCTCGAATATCTCCATGTGACTATATTTTTTTACATTTGTGAAAGCCTGTAGACGCTCCCCCCACCGGTGGAAGGGTATATATCATATAACCTTTTTTTCTTTCTACCATCTAATCTTCAAAATCCAATAGGTCCCCACGACGCATTCGCAGGTGTGGAGGCGCTCATATACGATTCATTGAAAATTCGAGATATTTGTAAAACTGTAATTACCCTTCCTGGATGGTTTGTCAGCCATTTTTCCAATGCCTGATCGTGGTAATGATTCAACGGATACATAAAACTTAAATCTGTGAGTCGTATGGGGTCGCAGACACAGAATTGTAACAAAATTAGCTCTGGGTTTTTGTGTGAGAGATGACCATCTAATATTAGAAGGGCGGGGTCTTCTGCTGTTGGTTTGATATGAGATATAAAGTGATCAAACCAACTTTCAAAAATTTCTAGATTCGTCCATCCTGAATCATTGCACATGAAATTTGTTCCTGGAGGCGCTCAATCTTTCAGTTCTTCTTTCATTTTTTTCTGGAAAAAATTAGCATCGGCGGTACATAGGATCCCTCCGCTGACATGCATATTACTGCAGTAGTCGACACAACTCTTTCGGAAGATACGACACGCCCAACTTGTTTTCTTCCTCGTTTAGCTAATATTGTACTGGATCTCAACAATCACAGTCCAAACTCGTTGCCTTGGTTACCACCTTTATTGTTTAGCCTTCAAAAATCACAAATAAACTTGTCAGATGACTGTTACTGTCCAAGAATATTCTTTCAGCTCCAAAAATCCGCACAAAATCGCTTTCTAACCTTTTCCTTTTCCCCCAGGCCCAATTCCCAGGGCTTATATATTCAAAAGGAAGACTGGAGAATACTCTAGAATATTCCTGGCCCAATGATAGTTCACAAATCATAAAGTTCTAGCAAACTTTCTAGAAAGTTATGGAAGCTCTACAGGGAAAACAATGAAAACTAAAGGAAAATGGGGCCCTGGGGCCTCAGGCCAACAAAGATGTGACGGAAAATGCCTCTAAATTAATTACAAAAATTATAAAACTGTAAGTAGAATACCCAAACTTAAAATTTATCTGCTTAATCTTTGAGTAGGTTAGAAAACCGTGCAGATATATTCATTGAAAGCTGATATAACAACTTTAGAGGCATTTTTCGTTACAATATTTTGCAATTCTTACCAGGCACCGTATACTTATAGAGGTTTCATCAACGTTTAAAATTCGGTGAGGTTCAAGAGGCGATTTATCTAAGATGCTTTTTAGTACAGGTATATTAAAAGCTCGGGCACGAGCTGCCGATGTCGCTTCTGGCGTTCTAAATGACAGTTTCCTGTTCTAAATCCGGCGAGCCAATTGTTTTTCTTCAGAAAATGGATGAGGAATTCCATTTTGACGGCTAACTGATAGGCAATAGATCGTACATTCTTACTTGTTAAGCGACACATTGTGGTTTCCATTTCAAGATTATGATCTACAAGATTTTGCTCTTGCTCCTCGGTAAACGCTGTGATTTTGCTTCCAAGTTTTTTCTGATTATCTGTTGCTAGCTTATTTTTTTCTTTACAACGTCTTTTTAAACTCATTAAAGGCACATTGAAATCTCGTATCATACAACCATTATGATCCCGGGATCATTTTACCCTTCCAGAAAAGGGATCATTTTGCTCGAAAATTCCCTCTTAAATTTAATCTGTGTTCTACTACTGAATAGCCATTTGAGGTTAGGTTTTATTTATACTAAGTTATAGCTAAAATAGTGCACTTTTCTGAGATATACTTAATATATAATCGCATGCTATCTATATTTTTGACGAAATTATAATAATAATAATTTATTTTCCAAAATATCAGATACATAATAACAATAATTAAACCCCATTTTTGGAAAATAAGTGGCAACTCACTGAAATCAACTAGTGATTCGTGCGTGGAAGAGGACACTTCTTTCACAAGGATTCCGACACATAGGCACATCTTAAATCCTATCAAATTGTGCACACATAGATGCAATTACAACTTAGGTATGACTAATGCTAGTAAATTTAGGGAATTTTAAAGGTTTTTATATGTGGAGAATAAGAAAACACGTTTTTTTGCACCAATATGAATAAATAAATAAAACAAAGTCTGGAGGAATTTATACTTTTGCCATCAGGGAGTACCTACTGATTTATTCGAAAAAAGTAAGTATAATGTATGACCTAGGTACCTACATCCATCAACCAAGATTTTACTCGTCCACCGTATAGCACCTAAAGGGGTGTCGATCGATGGGTGGATACTCCGTAATTATCTCGGCCAAATCTGATCAAATTTGAGTTTTCCGCTGCTGAATTTTTAATAGACGAACGATACGCGTCGGCTGACTTTTTCAAAGATTCAACCCCCGTAGCTCCTAAACGGGGTCGTGTTACACCTCGAACAAGGGCCGTTCGATGAGGGGATCTTCCGTGATTATCTCACCCAAATCTAATCAAATTTGATTCGTTCAGTTTTTCGCTACTGAATTTTTAATAGACGAACGATACGCGTCGGATGACTTTTTCAAAGATTCAACCCCCGTAGCTCCTAAACGGGGTCGTGTTACACCTCGAACAAGGGCCGTTCGATGAGGGGATCTTCCGTGATTATCTCACCCAAATCTAATCAAATTTGATTCGTTCAGTTTTTCGCTACTGAATTTTTAATAGACGAACGATACGCGTCGGATGACTTTTTCAAAGATTCAACCCCCGTAGCTCCTAAACGGGGTCGTGTTACACCTCGAACAAGGGCCGTTCGATGAGGGGATCTTCCGTGATTATCTCACCCAAATCTAATCAAATTTGATTCGTTCAGTTTTTCGCTACTGAATTTTTAATAGACGAACGATACGCGTCGGATGACTTTTTCAAAGATTCAACCCCCGTAGCTCCTAAACGGGGTCGTGTTACACCTCGAACAAGGGCCGTTCGATGAGGGGATCTTCCGTGATTATCTCACCCAAATCTAATCAAATTTGATTCGTTCAGTTTTTCGCTACGGAATTTTTAATAGACGAACGATACGCGTCGGATGACTTTTTCAAAGATTCAACCCCCGTATCTCCTAAACGGGGTCGTGTTACACCTCGAACAAGGGCCGTTCGATGAGGGGATCTTCCGTGATTATCTCACCCAAATCTAATCAAATTTGATTCATTCAGTTTTTCGCTACTGAATTTTTAATAGACGAACGATACGCGTCGGATGACTTTTTCAAAGATTCAACCCCCGTAGCTCCTAAACGGGGTCGTGTTACACCTCGAACAAGGGCCGTTCGATGAGGGGATCTTCCGTGATTATCTCACCCAAATCTAATCAAATTTGATTCGTTCAGTTTTTCGCTACTGAATTTTTAATAGACGAACGATACGCGTCGGATGACTTTTTCAAAGATTCAACCCCCGTAGCTCCTAAACGGGGTCGTGTTACACCTCGAACAAGGGCCGTTCGATGAGGGGATCTTCCGTGATTATCTCACCGAAATCTAATCAAATTTGATGCGTTCAGTTTTTCGCCACTGAATTTTTAATAGACGAACGATTCGCGTCGGATGACTTTTTCAAAGATTCAACCCCCGTAGCTCCTAAACGGGGTCGTGTTACACCTCGAACAAGGTGCCGTTCGATGAGGGGATCTTCCGTGATTATCTCACCCAAATCTAATCAAATTTGATTCATTCAGTTTTTCGCTACTGAATTTTTAATAGACGAACGATACGCGTCAGATGACTTTTTCAAAGATTCAACCCCCGTAGCTCCTAAACGGGGTCGTGTTACACCTCGAACAAGGTGCCGTTCGATGAGGGGATCTTCCGTGATTATCTCACCCAAATCTAATCAAATTTTATTCATTCAGTTTTTCGCTACTGAATTTTTAATAGACGAACGATACGCGTCGGATGACTTTTTCAAAGATTCAACCCCCGTAGCTCCTAAACGGGGTCGTGTTACACCTCGAACAAGGGCCGTTCGATGAGGGGATCTTCCGGGATTATCTCAACCAAATCTGATCAAATTTGATTCGTTCAGTTTTTCGCTACTGAATTTTTAATAGGCTGAGATAATCACGGAAGATCCCCTCATCGAACGGCACCTTGTTCGAGGTGCAACACGACCCCGTTTAAGAGCTACGGGGGTTGAATCTTTGAAAAAGTCAGCCGACGCGTATCGTTCGTCTATTAAAAATTCAGTAGCGGAAAACTCAAATTTGATCAGATTTGGCCGAGATAATTTCGGAGTATCCACCCATCGATCGACACCCCTTTAGGTGCTATACGGTGGTTCATATTTACATGTCGTAATGATCTGCATATGTAAAATTGGGAAAGCCGCCTGGCAACATAATATAATATGAGGAATAGGCACTCTGCTAAAACGTAACACGATCGCAGTGATATTGAGATTAACCCAAATTCGTCAATGAGCGATACTTGCGCGGTGTAAATACGGCCTGGTTTATGGACGTAGGCCTTTAAATTGCGTGGTGCGCATGACCGCACCGATCAGGCATCTTCGGAAATTTGGCTGCTATCTTTGGCTGCTGCTTTCACACCGGTTCAAGTATTTTTGTATACCTTAAAGTATGATTTCTTACTGATTAAATGTGATGGATTTATTATAGATATTAAAGCTCCAAATCAAGTATCCCATCGACGAAATGAAATATGAAATAGCCATTTAGGATCTAGTAATCTTCATGATTAACTGGAAGTATCTTTTGTAACAATAATTGGGGGCCATAAATTGCTATTAAAAATTACGGAAAACGGGAAAACACTGATAAAAAAACAAAGTAGGCCGATTAATCCCAACTGTGTACCTACACTTTTAAAATTTTCCATCGTCCTGCAAAGAAAAGGCAGAAAATAGAGATGAGCGATATTTCGGTACCGGTTATTTATAACCGGTGATTTCGATATCACCGGTAATACCGGTGATCCAAATATTAAAGTAACCGATACACAGTGATCAGAGTTTTTATTAGACTGCGGCGACTGCGCTGGTTTGGCGGCTACTAGTCACCGCGGTTTCGCTGACAACGAACAGCGACCGCGACCTGCGATCAGTTTTTGGATGGAGCACAGCGGAGAGCGATGAGTTGCTCCGCCGGAACACCGCAAATCGGTGAGCGACGTGAACCGCCAGTAGGATCATGCATGGATCACTACTTATATCTGTTGCCAAGTTACGCCATATTAGCGGACGGTGTCGCTGGTGGCGGTTTGAACGCCTGTGAGGGTGAGATGCCATGTTGATGTGGTGCGATAGGTTAGGTTAGAGGTTAGATGCCGACGCGGACTGTAATTATTTCTTCGTATGAATTGAATTCTGTCTGTACCTAGATATAGATAATTCAGTACATGAAGCCCTGTTAGCAGTACATGAAGCCCAAATAGTGTCTTATTATGTTTTAATAAAGTCGTTTATTATTATTATTAAATTGAGTGCTTGAGCGATGACTTCAATACAAGGTTTTCCCAAAAACTGTCACCGCCCACAGTGATCCCCGCGCTTTCATTAATTTTTATACCGTTGACTGAAATATTATCTACCCTGACGAATTCGCCAAATTTTTAAGAACTGCTCTTCTAGCCCATGCAGTGATTTTTCACCGGTAAAAATCACCGATATTGAACAGTCACCGGTATCCAAATAACAGTGACCAAAAAATCACCGTTAAGCCCATCTCTAGCAGAAAACGCGTCATTTAATGGCCTACTTTGATTTTTCGAAACTGAAAATATAACAAATTACTATCAACTAAAACAGAGCAAATACCTATAACTCTTGCAAAAAAATAATTTTAAAAGAAATGGCACGTTGCATATGGGACAAAATGCTTTGGTAATTGGCAATACCAAACTAGTTTCCAATATATAATGGAAACTATGTATGGGTCTTTCGGAGGCGTGCAGACCACGACAGGTACCTGTTTCGGGCTTGTTGGCCCTCATCAGGCAGACGTAGCGCACCTCACCGAAAAACCCAGATTACGTTGGCTAAGTGGAATAGGAAATAGTATAATGCGGTGAGCATTTACCATACAACGCCATCTAGCTGGTACTGCCAAAACCAAAGCAATGTGAGTGTGTATATATCGACCGGTCGATCGACATATAAAACTTGGCAAAGTGGCGCGGCGCGGTGGAAAAACCAGAAGAAGCATACATAGCATACAGTTTTTTGGCTCCCGGTATGTATACAAAATATGGCAATTTTGGTCAGCCGGGCAACGTTAAAAAGGAAATGGGCCTCCATGCCCAACTTTTCGAGCTGTACTAAAATTGTCATGGTCTCAAGAGAGCCGAAGACCCTGTGCAATTTGCTGAAACTATCTGAGCACCTGGATGGATAAAGCTTCTCAGCGCCATCAATTTTCAGTATAAAAGTTTTTCTCTGTCTCTTAAAATAAACATTCCAAGGCTATTAATAGTTTTGCTCAATTTGAGTTTTTTTTATATTACGCGACAAGTTGGCCATGGATGCCGATTTCTTTTGCAGACCACTTAGCAGTCCAAAATTGCCACATTTTTGTTCCCAAAATTTTTTTGTAGGGCGCAAAGTAAGCGAGAAAATCACTGTGGTTAGTCCTAAAAAAATCATCTTGTAGGAAATAAAACGTGAATTAATTTTGCCACTGGGTAAACATCTACAGGGTTGTTGACAAACTCTAAGCTTGATATCAACATAACTCCGAGGTAGAAAAAATAACTTCGTTTCCGAGAAACATTATTATGTTGATACTTCTGAAATGTAGGTATGTATGTCTCAATTTTCGTTATATCTTCTAAGCGAAAAAGATATTTGACCTACAATTTCTGATCATTATACCTATACACTACTACAGCCATTAAATTATAAGGTTTCGAATACTGTATACACGAGGTTTAACTTAAGTACGTTAAAATATTTCAGGATGGTGATCTTCAACCAATTCTAAGGAAAAAAGTAAAATTCTTCGTTTTAAATATACGGGGTGCTAAAATTTTCTAAAAAAAATGTTTTTTCCACTTAAATTTTTTATTCATATTTTAAGTTGATATTAATTATGTTACCTTGAAAGTTCAAGAAATTTTGTCTTTAAGTGAGAATAACGTCATCTTTTCTCTAAGCTTTCTAAATATCTGACATTTTCTACAAGTACCTACCTACGATGAAATAAATTAGAAAAATCAAATTGGTCACGAAACGGCGGCATATTATACAAAAATAAGTCAAGAGATACTTTTTGTTCAAAATTAAATTCTCCCTCAGCATCTACTACCCTCAACACAGGGCCGCATTTTTTTTTCGTAAATTTGTCGAAGGAGTTACTCATATCTCCGTCACTGATTCAATCTCGACGAAAATAATACATTTAAAAAGCTCGTATTCAAGTGTACTGTGTATAGTAGGTACCAAATTTGGTTAAAAAAGATGTACAAATAAAAAAGGTATGGGAAAAGACGTTTTTTTTTATAGAATTTTAACACCCAATATATCGGAAATTAAGAATTTTTGGACATATGTTTATTATCTGTGGTTTATATGAAATTTTTTTCTTACAATTGGCCGAGGAACACAGCCCCGAAATAGTTTAAAATACTTATATACTTCCACCCTGTATATTCAATGCTACAGCAACATCATAATATTGGTCCGCTATTACCAACTAGCTAAGTGTCTAAGTGTCATTAAATTACGAAAAGGATAGTACTGTCCTACTACTACTGTGGTACCTATCCAATGTGTTTTTGTCTAAAATCATTGTCTGTCTCTGTAGTCCAGTAAATTTAAGGTTTAATATTGCAATTCATTGGATAAGAAATTTTTTTTATCCATCGATAGTAGAAAGCTTAAATCCGAGTTTTCGACCATCAACCCCTTGCAGGTTTTCCGCCATCTTGAATTTAGGGGTAAATTAGTTTTTCACGGATAACAGCTGTATTTTTAATTTTACCAAAAATATAGCCAATACCATTTTTGAAGGAAAAAAAGAGCTCTGTGAATTGGGTTTGCAAATTTTTTTCACATCTAATATATTTTTTTCTTCTAATGACAGCGCGAAATTTTCTTAACAAAAGTTGTTCAATACAAAATAACCTATGATATTTGTCTGAACAACATTTTTCTATCAGCATTAATTTATTTCTGGTATCGTCTCAAAGTTAACGCAACGTCTCCTCGTAGGGTACAAGCACCCGCGCTATACCTTGCCGGTACCTTGCAAATTTTCCCAAGTTTTTTTATACCTGACTGTATTTTGACATATTATTATGTAGAGCATAATAATTATTTGTGTCCGAGTGTCTTAGTTTATGGTACAAGGACGAAAAGTTGAGTTTTTCGTATACGGATGCGGCCGAGGCGCAGTCGAGACTAGCGAACCGCAAGAGTATCTACGAAAAACAAATTTTTCCCCTTTATCATACAATATTTTATATTCAAATGTGCTTAGATACCTAAATATACTACATATCTACTTATTTCAAAAAGTACAAAATTAAGATCGGAAATGCTACTGTTTATTTTTCATTACAATATAAATCTTAGTTACCTATGAACGTCTAGTTGGCCATGGAACAACTATTGAACTGTAAATGTATAGATGTATTTGAACAGAAATTCAGTATACCTACATATATTCTAATAAACCGAAAGTGAAAGTAGTAGGAATAGAAGAAAATTTAAGTAAAGAAAGTTTATTGAAATCTTTAAGGGAACAAAATATAGTTATTGATGAAATTTAAGAAAATGGGCAACAGATATTATTCAATTTTGGAAATGGTTAAGCAGACATTTTATAGGGTTATGGAAAATGGTATGCTTTGTGTCAATTTTGCTTCATGTTCTGTATATGAACATTTGAATGTATTAAGATGTTTTAAATGTTCTGGATTTAATCATGTTGCTAACACCTGTACAAAAGAGTCTGTATGGATGAAATGTGGCCAAAAAAATCACCTAGCTTCAATGTGCACAAACACTAGTAAAATTTGCCCAAATTGTATTGAGTTAAATGAAAAATTCCAGCTACAACTCCAATTTAACCATTCTGCTTTTGACAAAAATAATTGTACAATATTGGTTAAAAAATTGGCAAATGAGAGAAATTTAACAATATAGCAATCAACAAAATCGTCATTATTTTATGTTAACATACAGGGATTTTTGTCAAACAAAGATGAGTTGGAATATGCAGTGAACATATATAAACCAATTATTATTTGTCTGAACGAAACGCATATAACACAAGAAATAAGTAAATTGTGAATTAGATCTTTCTGGATATAAGATGGAATGTTGTTATAGTCATAGCAGACATACAGGTGTTCTTTTATATGTTAAAGAAGAAATTAGTTATAAAGTTTTAATGAATGAAAATCATAAACAAAAAACATGGTACTTGGGAGTAGAAATTAAAATTAACAGAGTAAAATACAATATCACTTGTTTATATCATTCTCCAACTTCCTGTTCCAGTGAGTTTATTGAAAATTTTGAAGAAAAATTTGAAGATTGTATATTAGGAAATAAAAGCACAATGATCGTTGGCGATTTCAATATACAGTGTGACCCATTTGTTTTGGGGTCAGTCTGTAAAAAGTGTATCAATCGTGCGATTTGGCTGATTTTTTTTTTAAATTGTAGAGCTCGATGAACTGCACATTTTGAACAAAAATTGCCTGGTTCGCATAAAATCCAAAGCCTACTATGACCGTTGTTATGAGCAAAATTTTAAGAAACCATATTAGCGTTTTTTTTTGAAAAAATCTGTGTGCGCCAATGGATTGAGCACCCCTCGAAATGGGTATGTACAAAATTTCATCAAAATATTTCAAGTAATAACGATTTTGTAGAAAAATTAAAAATGCAGCCAAGGTACGTCTTTATTTTCAAAAATTCAAAGTTGGCCATGGAAAATAATTGAATTGTAATAATACAACCTTATGCTTATAAACACAAAACATAAAAACAATTAAAATTATAAAATTTTTGCAACTTCTACCAAGCCTCCATTTTCTACAATGCATTTGTCGTTCCTCTTGCGTACATTCAAAATTACATTTCGTATTTGCTGTGGAGTAATTTCCTCACAACTACGGTTTATCCTAGCTTGCAGTTCTTGTAAATTATGGGATCTTGAAACATTTTGCTTAAGTGTACCCCAAAGAAAAAAATCTAAAGGAGTTAAGTCCGGAGATCTCGGTGGCCACTCACAGAAAGGACTATTTCGCCCTATCCAACAGTTTTCAAAATTATTATCTAGCCAGTTTCTGATTAAACGAGCATTATGAATAGGACTGCCATCTAACTGTAACTTTAAATTTAAACGGTATCTTAATGGTAACTCATCTAAAGCACTTCTAAATTCAATTTCTAGAAAATTCAAGAAGCCAGCCGCATTCAAATTCCCTTCAAAGAAAAATGGGCCAATTATTCTGTCGCGTAGTATTCCACACCAAACGTTAATTTTTTGTGAATATTGTCTCCTTGCATTTATTATAAACTCTGGATTTTCAGCTGACCAGTGACGGCAGTTTTGACTTGATACTACACCATTTGTAGTAAACGTGGCTTCGTCGGTGAATAAAATTTCATTTAAAAAGTTGCCATTATGGAGATATTCACCTTGCAGCCAATAGCAAAATTCGAATCTTCTCTCCTCATCTCCTGGTTCCAGGGTGTGCAAAAATTTTGGCTTAAACGGTTTTATTTTGTTTTGTCTCAAACATCTCCTTATACTCTCTCTGGGTATATGAAGGTCTAAACTGGCCGTTCGAACACTATTTCGAGGATTGTCACTAAAGTATTGCAGAATTTGATTGTTATTTTCAACAAGTCCACGGCGTCCATTTTGCCTAGTTTTTAATAAATTTTTAGAAATCGATCCAGTTTCATCAAAAATATTGTTTATACGTTGTACAGTACTTCGACTCAGGTGTCTATTGTTAAATTCGGCCGCAGCTTCTGCTGCCGAGCGCTCGTTGTCGCCCACGAGTCGAACAATTTCTATTTTGTCTCTTATGCTTAAATATTCCATAATTATGATAATTAATTGTATTGAGCACAAACAATTTCTGAACTCAATTTAGACAGTTTGACACTTAATAAAAGTAAACAATTCAATTATTTTCCATGGCCAACTTTGAATTTTTGAAAATAAAGACGTACCTTGGCTGCATTTTTAATTTTTCTACAAAATCGTTATTACTTGAAATATTTTGATGAAATTTTGTACATACCCATTTCGAGGGGTGCTCAATCCATTGGCGCACACAGATTTTTTCAAAAAAAAACGCTAATATGGTTTCTTAAAATTTTGCTCATAAAAACGGTCATAGTAGGCTTTGGATTTTATGCGAACCAGGCAATTTTTGTTCAAAATGTGCAGTTCATCGAGCTCTACAATTTAAAAAAAAAATCAGCCAAATCGCACGATTGATACACTTTTTACAGACTGACCCCAAAACAAATGGGTCACACTGTAGATTTTTCAAAAAATAGTTTTTATAAAAGAAAATAATTGATTTACTACTGACTAATATGAAGAAATTATCGTGTAAAGTACATCAAATACCAAGAATTTCCGATCATAACATAATTACGGCAGATTTGGGAAAGAAGCCAAAATTTGAAATATGTAAGAAAATTTCCAGAAATGTGAACCAAATGGATATCAATGGATTTCAAATGAGTTTGTGTAATTACAATTGGGATATTTCAATTAACGATGTAAATTTATTAGCTGAAAGTTACGACAAAATAATTACTAAATCTTTAGATATATTTGCTCCTAAAAAAACTTATTTAATAAATTCAAAATGGGCTAAAAACAGATGATGGAATAAAGAAATTCGAGAAGCAAGAAATTTTAGAGATAAATTATATAAAAAAGCAAAGATATCTGGAATGGATGAAGACTGGAACTTATATAAAATACAAAGAAATACTGTAGTTGATAAAATTAGGAAAAGCAAATATACCTAATTATTATAAAAGTAAAATTGATGATGTCAGCGATCAAAAATCTATGTGGAAAGCCATTAAACACATTGTCCAAGGAGATAAGATTGGGAATGAAATTTGTATAAAATTTGATGGCAAAATTTTGAGTGACGAAAAAGATATATCAGAATATTTTAATAAATTCTATGTTCGAAGTATAAATGAAATAGTTAATTCAATTCCTGGACATTACACCATTGCACAGTCTTTAGATTTAATTCCACAAAATGAAGCTAAATTTTTGGAGTTTAAAAAAATAGGCTTTCATGAATTGAAATCTATTGTTCAAAATTTAAATACAAACAAAAGTTCGAGTGGAGAAATAAATTTCAAAATTTTCAAACTAGCATTCCAGGTAACTGCTGACAAATTTCTAAAAATAATAAATCAATCAATAACAACTGGAATTTTCCCAGAATATTGGAAAACTTCCATGATAAAACCGATAAAAAAGGAAGATAAATCAGTTGGGTGTGAAGACTTTCGTCCTATAAATTTGTTGCCATCTTATGAGAAAGTATTGGAGAATGTGGTGAAGGATCAATTGCTGGAATTTATAGAGAAAGAAAATATTTTTACAGAATATCAGACCGGATTTAGAAAAAAATATTCATGTGAAATTGCAACTCAACGTGTTTTGGGTATATGGAAGACGGCGTTGGATGAGAAAAAGATTATTGTAGTTTTATTTTTGGATATTAGAAGAGCTTTCGAAACTCTTAACAGAGAAATTTTACTAGTGAAGCTTAAAAGAATGGGCTTTGGAGGAACTGTTTACAAATGGTTGGAAAATTATTTAGGTGGCAGATATCAAGTAACAAAATTTAACAGAGAAATTTCAAGTGCTGCAGAAACCAATTATGGAGTACCTCAAGGCTCGGTATTAGGACCTTTGTTATTTCTTTTGTATATCAATGACTCAGTGAAATCAGTAAAATTTTGCAAAATTCAATTATTCGCGGATGATACTTTAATTTATTATGTCGGAAATTCAGAAGAAGAAATATTTGAAAATTTAAGTAATGATTTAAAAAATATATCTCTTTGGTTCGATGTGAAAAAGTTAAAATTGAATTCAAATAAATCTAAATATATGATAATTTCAAATAGAAACTTTTTTCATAACAATAAATTTAAATTATGTTTAGATCAAACTGAAATTGAAATAGTTGAAAATATGAAATATCTTGGGCTGTTTATTGATTCTAAATTAAATTTTCACAAATACCTTGATTATATATCTAAAAAAATATCGAAGAAAGTAGGTTTTCTTTCAAGAATATCTATGAATTTGACAAGAAAATCTAAATTAAAAATTTTTAAAACTATTATTTTCCCACACTTTACATATTGTTCAACTATTTTATTTTTATTTAACAAATCTCAAATGAGTATATTACAAAAGTTACAAAACCGAGCCTTGAGGGTGATTCTAAATTGTGATAAATACACAAATGTAAGACAAATGCATAAGAAACTAAATTTATTTAGCGTAAATCAAAAAATAGTTGAAAATACTTTAATTTTTGTCTTTAAAGTGAAAAATAATTTCATTCCAAAAATTTCAGAAAAAGATTTATTTAAAAGTAATAGGCAGAGTCAAGGTTATAGTATAAGAAATAAGGAAGATTTGGTTTTAAATAAATTTAGTACAAATAGAATCGACTTCAGTCTAATGTTATCATTCACTGGAGAGGGTTATTTAACTCGTTAATAAATAAATTACCAATTGAGTCCCACATTCCCGGATATCAATATTGTGGACCTGGTACTAGACTAGAAAAAAGATTAGCAAGGGGTGACAGTGGAATCAATAAATTAGATACTTTATGCAAAACACGGTATATTCTACTCAAAAACCGAGTTGCTGGAAGATCGACATAAAGCTGACTTGGAATTGGAAAAAGCTAGGGAAAGAGTTAAAAGCAAAAACGCAAAGGTGCCTAAGTGAAAAAGCTCTGCTTGGTTTGTAACAACGACAATGAAAGCTAAACGGAAGTAAGGTATGGGTCTAAAAAATTGTCCCAACTCGTTCAGGCGAGATATAGTACGAAAAGTTGAAAAATCGTTGAAAAAAAAATCATTTAACAACAATCAGCTGAATAACGTTAACAATATTAAAAATAAAACATTAGCTGCCATCAAAGCTGCACGACTAGCAGTTAAAAGAGTGGGAGGAAAAATAAAGGTGCGAATACCAAAAATTATCCCATTCCAGCCCAAGACCGGTGGGTTTCTACCATTGATTCCAATCCTAGCTGCATTGGGAGCTCTTGGATCGGTAGCTGGAGGTGGTAGTGCTGTTGCTAAAACTATAATCGATGCAAAAAAAGATGGAAGTAATAATAGATAATAACACCTCTCCACTTTTACTTAACTATCAATTGGATTTAAAAGTATAACTGTTACTAAAGAAAACCATTTGATTCAAAAGTAAAGATAAAAACGTAGAGATGAAAATTGCGGGTGGAAAAGCAATTGCAACCTAAAGAGCTGACAATTAAAATTAATGAACAGATATTACAGGTATTATTAAAACCATTCAGAGACTTTAATTCGCTTAAATTGGATAAAAGACATGTTAGAAGTCTTGAAAGTAATATTAAATATTCCAGTGGATGTGTGGACTAGAGTGAATTACCCAAAATAGTAGAAAATATTTTGTTCAACTTCAATTCAGTCTACGTTAAAGGTTATCAAAAAGCAAGATTTTTACGCCATGTTATCGACAAGAAAATAGTTGATGTTGGTGATCTTCAGAACAATTGGATTGAAGTACCAAAGTTTGATAAGGAAATACCGTCATGCTTGTGTCACACAGAAGAGAAGAAGTGGTTATGCAGTTTAAGAAACTGTGAAAAATTATACAGTTAGCTGCAAACATTTTTACAATAATAATATATTATGTTACTTTAATCTGTATAAAAATAAATACATTTTTAATAATCCTTAGTTGTTTATTTTAATTACCCCTCTCCCCCTCCAAATACATATAGGTATAAATTAAAAAACCTTAACACATATCTCACAGTTTTAAAGATGTTGTTAAAAGCCGAATACATTTTTCTGCATGCTAT
The DNA here is from genome assembly GCA_963920635.1 of Pseudeuparius sepicola. Lineage (NCBI taxonomy): Eukaryota > Metazoa > Arthropoda > Insecta > Coleoptera > Anthribidae > Pseudeuparius > Pseudeuparius sepicola. The sequence goes on from OY987306.1 coordinate 8,594,898, forward strand.
AACTAACAACGTGTTCTATATTTATAAACCAGCCTATGTAGACAAATTTTCAATTTGTGTGGATAAATAATATCCTATAAAATGGATTCCTTTTACGGAGGTACCTGATACTAAGGATATTGTAATGGTAAATCTACCTAGAAGTTTTGCATACTACAAAATTAGAATGACATTTAAAAATCGAACATTTGCTGATACGGAATGGTTAATCCATTGCACAACAATCCATACCAATAAAACTTCTCTGACTTTTAATAACGTACACGCGCGGCCCTTGAACTCGTTCCAATACGTGCGGACGCAAAGGCGTTCAACTGACAACGTTGCAATAAGCCCCCCCCTCTCTCGCGGTTTGAAAGCCAGCGATAACCTTAAAAGCGTAAGTGACGGCAAATCTAACATCTTATTTCGCGACATTACCTTACCTGACATTGCCAGTTACAGTGCAAAAAACAGTAAATTCGGCGCTGTTAGGTTGGCCTTAGATTGCCTGAATAATAGTGGAAAATCTTATAACCCTGCCCACGGACATCGGTGCCTTTTTTCGTAAAAGTCTTTCGACAATAACTTCGAATAGAGCCGTTCTAAAAATCGAAGAAGGTGGTAAATCTCTTAATTGGGTGTCGTACTTTCCTCCGGTACCAAAAAGAACCTCGAAAATCCGATATCTGAGAGAAATTCCCGATTCACGATTAACCACTTTCGAGGAACGGTACGGCTGTAGAATCAACGAAACCGACGGAAAATCCTCTGAAACCACTATTGTAAATTGCTTATTTTTTCTCATTTCTCGATTTTTCGGGGGCCCGGGAAGCATCAGAACCTCACCCGAGGACTCCAGGGAAGCTTTAAAAATAGAAATAAACCAAAGATTTGGTTCGCGGTTAAGATAAACAAGTGTAATAAACCAATGTAAAAAACCACTACGAGATTCTTCTCACAATTATTATACTTAGATATTATACCTTATTTAACTAATACTAATTTGACAATAAAATAAATCCGCGTAATTTCACGTTACGTGAATCTGAAAACAGCAAGAAACTGCGTAAAACTTTAAATCCACTTTATTATAATGATAATGCAGCGATTTATTAACCTATTTTCGTTGACTGACGTGTCGCAATTTTTATTTTCTACGGGGAGGAGCGGGTCGGTACGAGGGAATGTAGGGGAAGTTGTTGATTTGAGAAGCCGTGGAATTGGCGCAACGTTGCCGCACTTACCGGAAATTCTTGATTTCTTACTTATTTCTCATGCCTAGTGGAACGATTTATGAGGCAGCGCGTTACAAGGAACTCAGCAGGAATCTCCACGGTGTATGAGAGAAATGAACATGATATACTTTATAACAACATGTTCGTCATTATTAGTTGTGAAATTGGTTTTTAAACTTATTCAGAGACTACTTAGTAAACGACAATGGTATGCAAGAATATTAACAAAAAACTAAAATCTAAATCTGTCATTTTGTATCGTACGTATTAAATAAAAAAGGTTAAAAATATATACTCAGTATTTTATTTACACTCTATCTATAATTTATGTAATCTGTTACAGAGCAATACGGTTCAAAAACCGTTTAATCTAGCTCATTAGGTATATCATTTTTATTTTATCGATGTTAGGATATCAAATTATGGTGATATTTATTGACGGTGGTTTTAGAGTATTAAACGATAAACCTATTATCATCTTTCATGATTGTTTTAAGACATTTTGAGTCATAAAATAGCTTTTTTCGATCTGTAGCGAGCAACACGGATAATTTTAAACTTTTGGTCAATACAAATTTTAATCTAAGTAATTACTCACACTTTGAAACAAAAATTATTTAAAAATATTTATCACAATGGCCGTTATTAGCATTTGCGCAAAAATCCTAATAACGGCCATTCTGATAAATATTTTTAAATAATTTTTGTCTCAAAATGTGAGTAATTGCTTACATTAAAATTTGTATTGACCAAAAGTTTAAAATTATGTGTGTTGCTCAATACAGACCGAAAAAAGCCTTTTTAGAAACTAGTAACCGCATACACGTGTTTCATGCTATTTGGCAATCATCAGTCCAGTGTAACATTAACCAAATTAAAAGATAGGCATGCTTTGGGAAGCAACAAATGAAGTCCAGGCAGGAGCCAACAGCACATTTGCAGCTTCAGTCAGCACATCCCCTATTTTGGGACATCGCCACGGAGGCTGCTAAAGCGACCTGCGTGGAAATCTTCATAACCCAAGATACAATGACAATAAGGATGTAAGATTAGCGAGTGTAAATGTAATAATTACAAGAAAAGGTGATAATGGGCAAACACTCAAAGTTAACAAAAAGAAAAAACTTCCCAAATCATGCCTATCTTTTAATGTAACACTGTACTGATGATTGCCAAATAGCATGAAACACGTGTATGCGGTTACTAGTTTTTTCTTTTTGTTAACTTTGAGTGTTTGCCCATTATCACCTTTTCTTGTAATTATTACATTTACACTCGCTAATCTTACATCCTTCAAAATTGAATGGGCTATCCAAAAAAGGCAAAATTTTTGGTTTTGCACAGGACCGTACTACTTTTTTTCTTTAATTATTTACAGTAACTATTTGTATCTACGCCGCTGGTCATCGGAACGGGGTCAAATTATTGCACAAAATGGCAACCGTCCAGTGCATAATGTGTACCAAATTTGGTTGGAATTCCTAAATGGGCTCGAAAGAAATTAAAAATATGTATTTTTTGGAAAAATTTCAACACGCTGTATATGGAGAACCAAGCTTTTTTGAGCTAATGTTTATTAAGCATATGTGCTTATTTTAGCGAGTTATACCTTGTGTTTTCGGCTCTGCCTTTAGATGTGACTCACCCTGTATATATATATAAAGCTAAACTATTTTGAAATTTAAATATTAAAAATAAACTTTTCATTAGAAAAAACTTGAAAGCTCCTACTTTCTAAACTATTCCCATAAAAGCAAAAGAATTTTTCTAACCAAAAGTAACATTTTTTTTACTTACGATGACAATATGATCCAATACATTAACTTTCTTCCCAAAATCCATGGAAAAAAGCACAAACACAAACGCACGATAGTTCGAAAAACACGAAAGGGCAAAAACACACGAAGGTATAAGATGCAGGCCTATGTTCAGTGAACACTGAAGAAATAAGCAAATAGTGAATTATTGTATTTATTATATTGAAACAAATTGCACTGTCACAATTTGTATAGGTATACGATTGCATCCTGTGCTATATGATAACTGCTTACCCGCAGAGTTAATTAACACAGGCATAGGGTTACTTCCTATGCTATAAGAGAAATGTTGAGCCGGTAAAATAAAATGCAATGTTTTATGGATATTCACACGAACAATGAAACATTAACCCTGAAATATGACACCGGAAACTTGTAATCTGACACCGGTGTATTTCGACACCTTTGACTGAAATTTGACACCAAAATAATAAAAAAAATGGGATTGTAATTTGACACCACTTCCGGTGTCACCCAGCGTAGCGCTTGGGCTTCGCCCTCGAGCTTCGCCCTGGAGCTTCGCCCTCGGGATTTTATCAAAAATAAATGACCAATGTACCTACTCGTGATCTTTCTAGGCAAAATTCGAGGAATTTTATTAAAATAAACGACTAAGTATTATCGAAAATTTTATATATTACATTTAAGGTAGAAATGCTCGCACCCTATTGGTTACAAGTACATGTCGATGATCGATGGTGAACACTTCATACAAAATACTAGATGTCCACAAGGTATCATCAGGATTCCTATATTAATTATTTACGTAACAGATTTTACATAACATGTTACTCATATGCTCAGTTTCTGGAGTAGGTTTGGTGATATATACATTTTCTGGAGCAACAGGCTTAGAGAAAAAACTTTCATCTTCTGCAATGGCATTAGGACGAATTTCGATACAGTAAATTTCACTATCTCCACCATTTGTGACAAATGGACAATTCGGACTCCAACTTCTGTGGTCTTGCATAGGTCATCATCAACCTTTCATTGGTAACCCTCGATGAAGCAATAGTACTATATCATCAGAATTTGTATAAAAAAGCCTGCCTCCGCCAGGTTTCTAGTTACCTTAAACACATGCTCTTGCGGCCAATTTTCGAACGATTTTGGTCCATTATCAAATTTTTTACATCCCGAACTTAATTCCATTTCAGTACGTAAGAAACCAACTAGGTACTAAATTTAAAATGCATCAATTTATATCAAAATCGCAGAGTGGAGGGATAATATTCTATAAAAATTTCATAAACTTAACGCTAACGCAAAACTGTTGATCAAGCAAAATTTCGTACTGTAAAGGTGGGCGGGGCCGTATCTAGTAAAAATTTTGGGGGGGGGTTCAGGGTTCAGGATCGGCTCAAGCTTTTGTGGGGCTGGGTGCCGGATGAAAGCGCGGGGTCCAGGCAAGGAATTATTTAATCCATTAAGAAAAAATTTTTGAAAATTGATACACCACTAGAATGCGGTATATTTTTTGCACTTCAGTAACGTATATAGAAATTAATTTCGGCTGCAGTGAATATTTTCAAATTCTGAAATGGTTTCGGCCCCGTCTTATTAAATACGCTACTGACTGGATAATGATGAGTATTTTTCGTCTCTCGACGGTCTCCTAATCATGTTAGGTGCTAGAAATCCTGTACACGGGACTCGGAGGCGCGGAGCCAGTCAAAACGCAGGCCGCGTACGCCACACTGTTCGCACCCGCCTAGAGCCGGCCCTGGAGGGGTTGGACCAGTGGCTATTGAAGTTGAAATAACTTTAAGGTTTAAAGAAACCTATACTATTTTTAAATGGTTTTTAATAAAAATACTGAAACAGGTTTAAGTTGAACAAGTTTAACATTAAACTTCATACATTTATATCTATCGCTTTTCTACTTATTTATTTATGGTATGGTAAAAGATTTCTTCGAGCCACTTGCCTAACTGAACCTTTCATAAAAATAATAAATAAATCTTCAAATACAAATTAGTACTAATCTATTCATAAAAGAGCCATGCACCACCGTTCATCGTTTACTGTTGTCCAGTGTTCCCAGTTTGTTTTATTTTATTTGAAAGCATATTCTGATGATAAAACTCGGTACTGCACTGATGCAAAAATTATGTTTAGTTGGCAGTTTTCGGCGGGTTTCCATGCTCTACTGGAAAACCAGTTTAGTAAATTATTACACTCACTGATGCTCGGGGAGCTCGTTCTAGTGATGGCGCAAAAGCATATAAAATGGTGGAATTTGGGGGTGGGGCTTGAACCCCCAAAACCCCCCTCTCAGATACGGCCCTGAAGGTGGGGAACCGACTATAAAAATGTATGCATTTACGGAGATATAATAATAATAATAAAAATTCTCACCCTCACAATACTCCAAACTAGGAGTACCCCAGAAGCAACCACACGCTTGTGCGGGGGAGGAGGGCAATTACTATTATTTTGTCTTCGTTGCCATTTGCGGCTAGGGCCGACTTTTTTCCCGATAGAACTAGGATAGCATTCGCTCAAGTACTACGGAAACGGAAAACCCTAGAAAACCGTAGTAATCCCAATGAGTGTAGGACAATTAGTAAATCACACGGATAAAGCTATTCAGGAGCAAACCCGTGAACCCACAATTGCCCAGCGCTCTTGGCCATAGCGGTGTTTTTCTTTAAAGACATATGCATGCGCCTGCCTCGAACCAAGGTCGATCGAAGGCAGAAAAACATGCAGTCTAAAAAGTCAGCGCCGGTATGAGCAATTAGCAAGAAGCGATTAAGGAAGTGACTAGGTTGTGGGAGGAGGACGAAAAGAAGAACAGGAAAGAAATGGAGGAGAAGAAAAAATCGAACGGCACTACTGGGATGATTGGGGGCGACGAGAGCGAAGGAATGTACAGGCCCCAAATTCTTGACATTGCTTTCGTATTTAACAATAATTATTCTCTCCCGAAATAAGTAGGTACTTTTTAATCACTAAAAGGGCGAAAACGATTTTTAAAAATGCACTCGCTCCTGATTTCGTACGGTGTGAGAGGCAAATTTCTATCATCTCTTTAAATATACTTATTCCTCTATACATCAGCGTAACACTCAAATCTTTTTTTGTGACCGACGCGACACCGCTCGCCGGTAAGTATTCCAGACACAACAGAGCCACAGAGACGTTTTGTTCAACTCTCCAGCAGCGATTACATTATGTTACTAATATGTATATTAATTATCCATCTCTTCAGTAAAAACTATTGCCGACCATCCGATTTTTTCAGAATTGTGCTTGGATTTTCTTCCATACTCCATACAACTAACCAAAAGATCACACTCAAACCCTTGCATTGAAGAATGCAATAGAGGTGGTTTCGTGTTTATTTTTTAACAAAAAATATGTCGAAAAAGCCGTAGCTATAGGTAATTTAGTTCCCTACAAGTTTTCTTAATTTTTTTATAACTTTTTATTTCTTGTAAAATAATAAAATTATAAAAAAAAAACATAAAGATTGTAGATGACTTTTTTTATCTACAACGTCAATGTTTTTTTTTGTTAACAATAAGTAAGAAACCATCCCTATTGCGAGCTCTACAGGATGATTTTTTAGGACTACCGCCGCGTTTTTCTAGCTTATTTTACGCCCTACAAAAAAAGGTAAGAAACAAAAGGTGGCAATTTTGGAAAGCTAAGTGGTGCTGCAAAAAAAATCGGCATCCATGGCCAACTTGTCGAACAATTAATAGCCATAGCATGTTTATTTTAGGAGATAGAGGAAAACTTTCATATTGAAAATTGATGGCAGTAAGAAGCTTTATGCAAATAGCTACTCGGCACTCTTGAGGTTATGAAATGAATTTTGTTTATTTCTTATTAAGCGATTTTCTCGCTTATTTTGGGCTGCACCGAAAATACGCAAGAAAACAAAATATGGGAATTTTGGTCAGCGAGGCGACATTAAAAAAGAAATGGGCCTCCATGCCCAACTTTTCGCGCTGTACTAAAGAAACTTTTAATCGACACAAATTTTCATGGTTTCAAGAAAGCCGAAGACTCTGTGTAATTTGCTGAAACTATCTGAGCACCTGGATGGATAAAGCTTCTCAGTGCCATCAATTTTCAATATAAAAGTTTTCCTCTGTCTCTTAAAATAAACATTCCACGGTTATTAATAGTTTTGCTCAATTTGAGGTTTTTTTATATTGCGCGGCAAGTTCGCCATGGATGCCGATTTCTTTTGCAGCGCCCCTTAGCTGTCCAAAATTGCAACATTTTTGTTTCTTACTTTTTTTGTAGGACGCAAAATAAGCGTGAAAATCGCGGTGGTAGTCCTAAAAAAATCATCCTGTATAATAGGGGTCCAGGTGTGATTTTTAGGTTGGATATTCAGGAAACAGTCCCTGAATAACCTTAAAAAATTACCCGCAATTTTTTCTTTATTGGAGTAAAAGAGGGAGGGCCCCCATGAAGGATTCTGCACCTGGACCCCAAGACCCCTAGCTACGCTACTGTTCCTACCACGAGAAACAAAAGACAAAAAAGCGTTTCGTGAGAGGGAACGACTTCGAATGGAGAGGTTCGTCGAAGGCAAATATAAAAACAAGGGAAATATAATTTTTTTTTAATTAATAAATTACCTGCAACAGCTCTCTACCAGCTTATGAGAGGTGCTTATCTTACTCATAAATTTCCATTAGTCAAATATTTTTATTTAATATAAAAAAATATATAATAACATATAATATAATAATAATAATAATAATAATATGTAAGAATATAGCGAGTTATTATTGCATTGTCATTCATTCTGAGCTATGTTTAAAGTTTAAAATCTATTGTAAAATTTGACGAACAGGAGAAGAAGAAAGCCAGTTAATAAAAACGTGGTAAAATGGTTCAATTTTTCAAGTTTTGACAGGTATATGTTACTTTCTTGTAAAAAAGAAACCGATTTGAAGAACGAAAAAGGTCACCTTGATGACTTGCCAAGCCTCATTATAATACGTTCACCATCAAAACCTAACACGCAGAAATTTTGGCTAGTTCGACGCTACTATAAAAATAACATAAAATTTAGAAAAAAAAACTCTAGCTCATTAAAGGGCTTTTCGATAAGACGTATTGGTAGTTATTAAACTATAAATATAACTAACATTAATAATGGATCACTAGAAATGGACGATCCGTTTAGGATCATCTTTGGACATATACTTAGGGACTTGTGTCAAGTTAAAAGACTGAGTGAAGGAATCATTCACCCAACACGTAATAAAATATTAGGTTCTCATTTGTTACTAATGGAAACAAGAAGCCATAATATGATATTATTATCAAAAGTTATAGTTGTTTAAAGAGTTCTTGAGAAATTGATGATTAACTTTTTTAGGCATCTATTTTTATTTTTATCTGATCCAGAGATTTAGACCTACTTTCGGCTTTCTGAAATAACAAAAGAATCTATCGAATTACAATTATTGATTATCGATAATCCACCTAATAATCACTTATAATCCACCTAATGATCACTTATAAATACTGAGCTTGCGAATTTAGTATCTCAGTCGCAAAAGTGGTGCAAAGACAAAATGCTTCAGTTTGCGTCGATAGCGATTTTCGTGGTTGCCGTCAGGGCCAGGGCCGTCGATGGTGAGTTTTTAATATTTTCTATGTTATATTTAATGCGGTTAGATAAAAATATATTTTGGACAAAACTTAAATACCTGTACCTACCCTTTTAAAGAATTTAATATAAATTTTTATTTTTTTCCAAAATTAAGCAAAGTTGTAGGTAGCTACCGACCTAATGCTTTATTAAAATTCTGCACAAAGACCTTATGCTTTATTAAAATTCTGCACAAAACTCTGTTAACCCAACATGAGTGACACTCGTCAACTGGTAAAACGCTTCACATCGAAGATACTTGTAAAACATTGTGTTGTGCATCGAAGATCGGTTTGAGCTAAAAATTGATTAAAAATGATGAAAAAATGTTTGTTCGTCGAAGTAGAAAATGTTTTGGTGTTAGAGGTTATCAATTCGAACAACTAGATAGGTATTGTAATTTTATTTTAATAAAAAGTATGTGCTTGATGATTTTTTCTCGGAAAGTAAGCAAGATAACTTATAGAAAAGAAAAGGTGTGCTCAATTTTTTTCAAAATATTTTTCTAGGATGCTCCCAAGACACCCTTGGAACAAATAAATGAAATCTAATTACAGCAAATTAAGCTCCCTTAAGTTTTTGGAAAAATAGCAAGAGTAAAAAAGTTTTAGAATTAAATTCTTCAAGTTCTTTCACATTTTTAGGGTGCATCACTCTGTATCAACCCTTTAAAATGGTACAATTGAACTATGTTTTCTGTCGATTAATGCCCTTGGTACACCCACAACGTGTACCAAATTTGGTTTTTACAAGTTCAAAAATAACTGAGATATTGATTTTTTTCGAAATTTCAAAGCCCAATTTCAAGGCCTATAACTTATCAGGGGTGCAACTTAGTATAAAGGTAATAATAATAATATAATAATATATGTTTACATCACAAAATAATTACAGAAAAAGTAGAAAGTACATAAATCATATAATAAACAGCAGAATACCACGAAACAACTGAGGTTGCTTATATGTGGATATCAATTTGTATATTATGGCTCATGTGCAAGTTGGACATAATTTGATAGGTAAATGGCAAAAACAGGCAAGCAAAAAAGCGCCAAAAATCGGAATTTCTAGGTTAGACATTGTTAATCATTTTATGTATAATATGGCGATCCATGTCTCAAAAAATTTTTACTTTATTCACAAATGTTTTATAGTTGGAAACGTTCTGTATATTATCAGGAATCAAGGAATAAATCTTTGAAGCAAGGTATAGTTTGAGCTCCTTTGTCCAATACTCTTATCACATTTAGGAACCAAAAAGCATCTATCCTTGCTTGTAGAATAACCGTGTTCCAATTTAGAGAGAGTTATCCTGCCATTAAATACAAAGGAGATAATTTTAATTGAAAAAAGCTGACGTGTAAGTTGCATTAAATCACCTTATTTTGGGCTCCCCTGTATGCTCCTGCTCTGTGTCGGTTCGTATGCGATATACCCTGTATACCTAATATAGATTTTCACTAGTAATCTCCCTAGTGCTTGAATTATTGCCGGAAATTGTTAGAGTACACGAATTTTTTGAAAATTATCACGAGTCGCAGGGCGACGAGGGATAATTTTCTTAAAAAATTCGTGTTAGAGAAACATTTCCGGATATTATTTCAAGAACGTGGGGGATTCGGTTAGAAAATTCCATACCTACACGTAAATTAAACGAAATTATTATCAAAACTTTTGTCGGGTATCTAATTGTTACAATGTCACATTATAACAATGGCAACTGTCAAAAAAATTTCCGCTGTAATCACCTCCTGCTGCGTAGAGTAAGTGAGAATATTTCCGGAAATTTTTTGAGTTGCCATGACAACGAAGCAAAAAACGAACCTCTGATTGGTCAAAAAAGGTAGGTATGGAATTTTCACAGTAATCGCCCTAGCTTCAATTATTGCCGGAAAATTTTCTAGTTCACGAATTTTTTGAAAATTATCACGAAATTTTCGCATATTAATTGGAGAACGTGTGGGATTCGGCAAGAAAATTCCATCACGTAATTTAAACGAAATTATTATCAAAATTTTTGTCGAGTATAAATATGTTACAATAATAATGACATTTGTCAAAAAATTTCCGCTGTAATCGCACCTCTTGCTGTCTAGAGGAAGGGAGAATATTTCCGTAATTTTTTTGAGTTGTCATGACAATGAAGCAAGAAACGAGCCTCTGATTGGTCAAAAAAGGTAGGTATGTCGTAATATTCCTTTGGAAACAAGAAAACTTTTAGCATTTATTTCAGGTTAGAGGTAAGGAAGTTTTATATAAACCTAAGTAGGTATTTCCTATAAGTACATATTACATATAGCTTAAGCAAGAACTTCTCTTTCATTTAGCGATCTTTCCAATGAACACTTTTGGTGACCAGAGATACTTACAGTTTTTATAACGGATATATACTTATTACCAAGTTTTATTACATTAAAAAAATATTTCCAAAAGTTGGTTGTAAATAGGTTTCAAGTGCTATGTTATACAACATAAGAGGTCTTAGTTTGTATAGAGATGACAGTAGTAAATAGTAAATGCAATAAAAATTAATCTTATGGGGACACTATCCGTTCTTCTATATAATTATAGCATCTTCAAGGAGCAAATAGCATATTCTTAAGAACTTAAGGCTTAACAAAGGCTGATTGGAGTATATGAAAACACTGTTATAGATACCGAAGTTTCCTAAAGAATTCCTATAAAATACAAGAACTTTATCGTCACTGAGAGGAATAAACTAAGCTAAATATTATACAATAATTAGTTTCATTTATACCTGCCATAATGTGGTACATACATATATTGTCGAATAAATTAATAAATATCTGAAAAAAACACAAACATTCCAGTAGCTTTTAAAGGAAGGTTAACTATAATAATTTTAGAAAAATTTTAAAATCCAACCGAAAAGACATTGTTAAAATCAGCTGGTTCTTCTCGTTCCTTTCTTTTTTTGATTACTTAATTTTTCCTCTTCGACATCTGTATCACCACTTTTCGTCATTGCATCTAATTCCAACGCCGGAGCCTCATAAGAATAAAAATTGTCCCTTGTCCTTCTTTTGGCTTAGATTTGGGATTTCTTAGAAGTTGCTGAAGCACAGACACTTTTTTTTCGTTTGGCCAATAAAGGATATTATTATTTTTTCATGAGGCAGGAACTACTGACAACAGCGGTTGCCCGTAGCCGCGATCCTTTCTTTGGACAATAATTTTAAACGTTATTTCTTTGAATGCAAACACTGAACACCTGGAGCAAACACTCGCGATGAATAATATAAAAGTTTCACACATTTGCAGGTTAGACAAGTGCAAGTGCTATAGGTTCCCATAGGTTTTATAACGCAACTAATTGGTTTATAGTCATACTGAAAGTTATATAGAATATATCAAATTTTAAAACTTTCCCGCTAGCTCCATAAAATTACCTATTTTCTCTTAACTATCTTTGTTGTTTTTAGGCCACTTAGAGTTTTAAAATATTATCAATACTTATAAAAAGTTTCCTCAAGGTGTAATATACCACCTAACAAATTTGTAACAGTTCGGTTATAAAACTTAGTTATTCTCCACAAATTTTTGGTCGCTATTTTCTGGGCTTTACCTGGAAATTTTAGATATAAAAAATCTTAATTTTTACACTTACACAAAGTATGGCACAACAAATGAATTCCCAATGCCACTTAGTAATTATTTAAAGTTGGTTTTGTATAAATTAAAAGATTTTAATTTTTTTAAAATTCGTGAATAGAATCTAATTCATTTTCATTCATTTTTGCTTGTTTTAAAGGCCCATTAGATTTTTGGAGGAATTTGTATTAAGTTTACAGAAAATCCAGAGCCGCATTGAAAATTTTACCCACTACAGCACAAACAAAATACTTAAAAATATGTATTACCTATGCGTCTTATAAGAAAAAAAAAAGAAAGAGAGCAACACATGGAAAGGGACGTCTGCCTCTATTATACAGTGACCGGCAGAAAGTTGGACACAAACGGAACACTTTTTTATTATCAATTTCTCAGATTATTCTTGTTAAAAGTTGGTGCATCATTTCAAACTCAAAACGCACATATCAAAATTTAAATATCTCTTTTTGGATACGAGGTAGATTCAAAAATGTCAATATGGCTCAAGAGTAATAAGTACCCTTATTTTTTAAAATACGGTAAAAAGCCACTTACAAAAGTTGTTTGGAATCAAAGGTGGATGTCAGATTTATAGTCACATCCACCTAGTAAAAAAAAGAAATTTAACTTTTTTGTATTTTTTTTGTCCACCCTGTGTATTACACAAAAAAAATATCGCAAGCGCAACTTATTGAATTGAATTGAATCGAATTTGCTACTAAACTTTAATTTTGTTCGATTAGCGGCTAGAAATTTAAATTAATCGAAATTAGAGTTTAAAAATATTAAATTTTTGTGTCCAACTTTCTATACATGATTATGATCTTTGCTATTAGTTTTTATAAAGTAGTTGCAGAAATAATTAGAAAACCTTTATAAATAGCCTCTATAAAGGAAACTGTAAACTATTAGAAACTTTTGTTCACATACCTACCTTATGTTTTATGATAGTCTCTATAAGAGTAGATAATAACGGTAGGTAGGAAGTATTCTTGCAGATTTCATTACGAATTTTAAATTAATTTAAAATCACTAAAAGCATGTAAATGGTAACCGCTATATGATCCTCCATTTAATCTCTTTAAGAGTTGTGTAGGAGTGCTCAGAACGTTTTTAGTACTATTAAATAAAACTTTAGAATATTGGTAGCAGAAATATTTTAAGACTCTTTATAAGACTTAAAATGTTTATTGGGTTTGTTCCAAGCCATAACTGCCACTTAAATTGTTGTTCAATGGTTTCAAATATAGAAAAGAAGCTAGTACTAAGGGACACTTTAGAGTTTAAGTAAATGATAAAGGTTGTCTTATTTCCCAAGGGAATAATATACAGGGTGGCCTATATAAGTGGTTCACTCAAAATATCTCGGCGATACAACATGAAAATTGTTTACAAGAATCGACAGAATTTTCGTATGGCATTGTAAAGCAAAATATCCCATTCCATTTAAAGTGTCACACTTGCCCGTTTGTTATGTATTTATACTTGCAAATGTTGTTATCTAAACAGGTGAGTTTACTCCACAGCTCCGCAAGATTTGTAATACCATTGAGTAAAGGATATATTCTTTTACTCAATGGTAATACAAAAAAATGAGCATACCTACTTCAAATATGCAGCAGCTGAAATGCAGATGCTGAAAAGGTTAAATGTTGAAGAATGTGGGGTGTTGTTTGTTGTGAAAAGTATATAGGTGTAAATACCAGGTTCACTGAGCATTTATTGTATTGTACTAGTAGGTAGGATATTTTATTATTTTCTTTTTAGGAAAATGGGGAACTTGCACAAAAATTAAATTTGAAAATTAAATATTACTTTCAAACTTAATTCATTGCCATTAAATGAATGAACCACAGTTCACAAAAAACTCATCTTTTATTTTTATGTAATAACTATAAACAATTGAAAACTGCATAATTTAAATCATTATTGGAACGCCCCCTCCTTGGTTGTGACGTCAAGCATAGCTCGTTGGTGGTGGCGCTTCTGGTGGGCGGCGGCGCCATGTATAAACTAATACGGGCAGCACATGTATAAAAACTACAGCACCACGCAAGCTTTGCTTAGGAGGAGCAACGAGAACGTCCCATCCATGTCTATCCGTTATTATAGTTTATCAAAGTCTTGATATTGTTGATAACGTTTGAAAAAAGTGTGTGCTGTATTAAATAGTTACTTTTATTCAAAGATGCGTAAGCGAATTTTTTTCGCCGAGTAGGATGTATAACGCCCGTGTTGCCTCGGGTCTTAAAACTCTCTCTAAGGGCAAAAAGAGCTTACACATCCAGCAATGTATTAAATTTTTCCTGCTACCGACAATTTCATATTAGGTAGGTAAGTACTTTGAATTTGAATACAGTACGGAGTAGATCGTGAGTAATAATCTTCATAATAACCATTGTGCAATTATTACTAAAATGATAATCAGTGATAGATATAAGAGGTATAAGGCAGTGACAATTAAAAAAAAACTTCTTGTGCGATTGAACTCGGGATCTACGAATTGCCAGTCCCGTGGCCTCACCATTCAATTAAAGAAGTGCTTTAGGCGGTTCTTATTTTTGACCTACATCAGATCCCTCTGGAAATGGATCGCCGAACTGTTTATTTCAATTCAATTTCCATTCTTCCTTCTCTAATTCCGTGTAGCTGTCACTCCTGTCATTGCATTCCGATCGATCGAGCGGTGTGACGTCACAACCATTCCCGCGATTTTCGTGTCTTTTCAAATGAATAGTTTGCGGTCACAACTTTAATTATTTTTTGCAAGTTAAATATTGCGATTTGAGGGCTGATATTTTGGTATGTGCTCTTTCTATATACAGTGTGTCCCACTTAAGGACTGACCACCCCTGTAAAATTTTTATTTATAGTTCGATTTTCATAAACTTTTTTTGTTGGATAGAGCTTCAAAGATGGCATCAAACACATAATTCAGGTGCCTCGTGCGTTAAAGTCATGGCCCACTGAGACGGTGTTTTAGTGCTGAAATTTCGAGAAGTACTATTAGGGATTTTTTTAGAGGAAAATTAATGCCAGACTCTTATTCAGCATTGTTCTAAACCCAAACGTACCAATTTGCATTGCCGTAGCTCTACAGGGAGTTTCAAAATTTTTATTGCCACACTTAAGGGCTGACCACCCCCTTAAAATTTTTATTTATAGCTCGATTTTCCTAAACTTTTTTTTGTTGGGTAGAGCTTTAAAAATGGCATTAAATGCATAGTTCAGGTGCCTCGTGCGTTAAGTTCATGGCCCACTGAGACGGTGTTTTAGTGCTGAAATTTCGAGAAGTACTATTACGGATTTTTTAGAGGAAAATGAATGCCAGATTCTCATTCAGTATTGTTCGAAACCCAAACGTACCAATTTGCTTTGCTCTACAGGGAGTTTCAAAATTTTTATTGCCATACTGAAGGGCTGACCACCTTCGTAAAATTTTTATTTATAGCTTGATTTTCATAAACTTTTTGTTGGATAGAGCTTTAAAAATGTTTTAAAAGTGTTTTAGTGCTGAAATTTCGAGAAGTACTATTAGGGATTTTTTAGAGGAAAATTAATGCCGGTTTCTTGTTCAGCGTTGTTGGAAACCCAAACGTACCAATTTGCATTACCATAGCTCCATAGGGTGTTCCAAAAAAATTAAAAGGAAAAGTAAGGCCGGATTCTTATATACAGTGAGAGGTTCCAAACAAAAACGTGCTAATTTGTAATTAATTTTCTTAATTTCTGGTAAGTTGGTCACTAAAATATTCATGAGGAACTCATATTCTTTCAAAAATTTATTAGCGAACAAATTTTTTATTTAATTTAATATCATAAATACATGAATAAACAACACAACATAACATAAACTCAAATTTCAGTCATTTCAATTAGTCCTCCATTTTCTAATGCAAATTGGTACGTTTGGGTTTCCAACAACGTTGAATAAAAATCTAGCATTAATTTTTCTCTAAAAAAGTTCTCGAAATTTCAGCACTAAAACTTCGTCTCAGTGGGCCATGAATGTAACGCACGAGGCACCTGAATTATGCATTTAATGCCATTATTGAAGCTCTATCTAACAAAAAAAAAGTTTATGAAATCGTGCTAAAAATAAAAATTTTACAGGGGTGGTCATTAATTAAGTGGGACACTAAAAATTTTGAAATACCCTGTAGAGCTATGGTAATGCAAATTGGTACGTTTGGGTTTCGAACAACGCTGAATAAGAATCCGGCATTGATTTTCCTCTAAAAAAATCCCTAATAGTACTTTTCGAAATTTCAGCACTAAAACACCGTCTCAGTGGGCCATGAATTTAAGGCACGAGGTACCTGAATTATACATTTACTGCCATTTTTGAAGCTCTATCCAACAAAAAAAAGTTTATGGAAATCGAGCCATAAATAAAAATTGTACAGGGGTGGTCAGTCCTTAAGTGGGACACACTGTATACGCAAATATATTAAAGAATGCTATGGCATTACCTACCTGTTATGTTAAGTGTTTAGTTGAAAATATTAAGTATTTTTAAGGTGGACTTATAAACTCAACGTTTGCGTTAGCGCTCGAAGTTGACGGTGACCTTCGCAGTTTGCGTCCAGAAATGTGAACGACGGAACGTGAAAGATGAAATTAGTTTATCTCGGACGGCATCGGACGCAGACGGCAACGTTCGACGGCGTTTATAAATGGTTACACGTAAAATATTGGAATTGAATTTTCGACGCAAACGGCAACGGCGAGCGCCAACGCAAACGTCGAGTTTATAAATGCACCTTTAAGGTGGATAAACGTCGAGTTTATAAATCCACCTTTAAGGTGGATTTATAAACTCAACGTTTGCGTTGGCGCTCCGAAGTTGACGGTGACCTTCGCAGTTTGCGTCCAGAAATGTGAACGACGGAACGTGAAAGATGAAATTAGTTTATCTCGGACGACATCGGACGCAGACGGCGTTAATAAACGGTTACACGTAAAATATTGGGATGGAATTTTCGACGCAAGCGGCAACGGCGAGCGCCAACGCAAACGTCGAGTTTATAAATCCACCTTTAAGGTGGATAAACGTCGAGTTTATAAATCCACCTTTAAGGTGGATTTATAAACTCAACGTTTGCGTTGGCGCTCCGAAGTTGACGGTGACCTTCGCAGTTTGCGTCCAGAAATAATGTGAACGACGGAACGTGAAAGATGAAATTAGTTTATCTCGGACGACATCGGACGCAGACGGCAACGTTCGACGGCGTTTATAAACGGTTACACGTAAAAATATTGGGATGGAATTTTCGACGCAAACGACAACGGCGAGCGCCAACGCAAACGACGAGTTTATAAATCCACCTTTAATTTATTTTCATAACAGACGAGTTTGACATTTTTTTATTATTTAAAATAACAATAATTCTAACCTAGGTATTCGACATTCGATGAAGTGCATAATACAATATGATTTTTGACCATAGTTTTCCTAGTTGGCCATGAACAGCAACTTTCATCATGACAAAAGAAGGCCGCTCGGAAGAGCTATCGATCGCATCCGCCATCGATTTTTTCTGTCAAAAAATAGCCGAGATATTTTGCGTGTGTGACTTATATAAGCCACCCCATATGTAGCAGAAGAGAAACTGCTCTTCTATATTTAAAAACCCTTAGGTATAAACAAAAAAACACCGATAGATGGAAGGGAAGTACTTGCTTAAGCTATACTTATGTATTTATAAATACCTACTTATGTAGGTATAGTTTATAAAACTTCCTCACCTCTAACGGTCTTGTCTTTCATACAGTTGTTCATTCATTTTCCCTGTAGTTGTATGATACAACTAGAGAGAAAATGGAAATACTTTGGATGTTTGCTATGTCGCTAATAATAAGATTACTAGGGGAACAACAATGATAATTTGAAACAAACAGAACATAACCGTAATAATACAATAATACATCTAGTACTTAGATAGGTACCTAGGTAGGTACAGCAAAATTTATTTATTTTATCTGCTGTCGGTATTAAGGCATGATCTTAGATTGTTACACGTACCATAAAGAACTTAAACGCTTTGTCAGTATTGAAGAAAACTACCGCTTACATTAGGCACAACACTTAGAACTTTTAGTCATAGATATATTTATGTAGTTACGTACATATACAGTGTCTGCCAGAAAGTTGGATACGAAGGGGAATTTTCTTTATTTGAAGTTTCTCAAAAAAAATATTCTTGATAAAAGTTAGTGCTTGTGCCTAAACTCAAAATCCACCAGCAAAAATGTTGAAATTTCGATTCGTATACAGGGTAGGTTGAAAAATATGAAAATTGCTCAAGAGTAAAGTACCCCTATTTTTAGAACTACATCAGAGTGGCACTAAGAAAAGTTGTTTGGAATCTCAAGACAATGTCAAATATGAATTCACAGCCACCTACTCAAAATAAAAAAAAAATTCACACTTTTTGCATTTTTTATTCATCCCGCTGTATAATTTTTATTGTTTAATTCCCATTTATTAAATAACTCTTAAATTCTTGCTCTATTAAAATATTTTTATGTTCCACAGATTAGATGCTACGTTATGTTTGAAATTGTAGGAGTATTTTACCTGGATACAAAAAACGACAAACTTTGCAGAACTTTCACTTATTAAGTGTTTTTAAGATGGTAGTTAAATGTAAACAAAAATCATTGATATCGTACTGTCATGCTCGAAGATGTGCCTCAAAATACATATCTAACATTATGCATTATACAGCGTGATGAGTAAAAAATGCGCAAGTGTGATTTTTTTTATTATTTTGAGTATGTGGCTGTGAATTCATATTTGACATTGTCTTGAGATTACAAACAACTTTTCTTAGTGCCACTCTGATGTAGTTCCAAAAATAAGGGTACTTTACTCTTGAGGAATTTTCATATTTTTCAACCTACCCTGTATACGAATCGAAATTTCAAAATTTTTGCGGGTGGATTTTGAGTTTAAGCACAAGCACCAACTTTTATTAAGAATATTTTTTTTGAGAAACTTCAAATAAAGAAAATTCCCATTTGTATCCAACTTTCTGGCAGACACTGTATAAACCAAAACATACCTATCTTATTATTTTCGGACTTTGATGTGTTCCACACAAACAATTTTTTGCTTCGATAAAAACATAGGTAATCTGTAATCTCATGTTTCAAAAAGTATGCAGGTAGGTATGTTTTTCATTTTGGATTTTTGGTACACAGGAAAGAAAGAAAACCACTTTTGCAGTATTTTTTATTCTTGAACAACAAACTATAATAGTTGGGACAGATGCTCGTGTTCCCTCAGACATTTACGCAAATTTAATATTTCTTGGTCTAATTGCTTCTTAAGGTTTGCCAATCCTCTTTCGAAAAGCCAAAGTTGTTCTTTCTATAGCGCTGCGGGGATGATGTTTATGATGTCCTAACTTTTCGCTGCAGGTTGTCGATGTCCATGTTCAACCAATTCACTATTCCCAACGAATACTAATAGATGAATACAGAGCACGCATACGTGTTTAGGAACCTAATCAAACTCCTGCTCTTAAGATCACTTTGCACCACTCGTCTCACTCTTTTGATGAATTCATGCATTAAACCGGTCTTCATCTCGTGTGCGCTTGTCCGAGTGTTACCTGACGATTATTATTCTTCTTATTATTATCATCATCATCATCATTATTATCAATATTATTGTTACAGTGGGTCAATGCCCAAGAGTTGACGGGCAGCTGCCGGTATATATTCCAGACGAAGATTGTTCAAAATATTGGGAATGCTCCAATGGTGTACCTTATAAGTTCGACTGCCCTGGAGGGCTCCACTTCAACCCTACCTTAAATGTGTGCGATTGGCCACAAAATGCCGGATGCAGTGGTGGTAACGACAATGGCAATGGCGGTGGTAATGGAGGCGACGACTCCTGCAATGGTGTTGTTACCTTAGGCGATGACTCCTGCAATGGTCAGTCAACTGTTGGCGGTGACTCCTGCAATGGTGGAGACGGGGTTGTTACCTTAGACGATGACTCCTGCAATGGTCAGTCAACTGTTGGCGGTGACTCCTGCAATGGTGGAGATGGTGTTGTTACCTTAGGCGATGACTCCTGCAATGGTCAGTCAACTGTTGGCGGTGACTCCTGCAATGGTGGAGATGGTGTTGTTACCTTAGCCGATGACTCCTGCAATGGTCAGTCAACTGTTGGCGGTGACTCCTGCAATGGTGGAGATGGTGTTGTTACCTTAGTTGATGACTCCTGCAATGGTCAGTCAACTGTTGGCGGTGACTCCTGCAATGGTGGAGATGGTGTTGTTACCTTAGCCGATGACTCCTGCAATGGTCAGTCAACTATGGGCGGTGACTCCTGCAATGGTGGAGATGGTGTTGTTACCTTAGGCGATGACTCCTGCAATGGTCAGTCAACTGTTGGCGGTGACTCCTGCAATGGTGGAGATGGTGTTGTTACCTTGGCCGATGACTCCTGCAATGGTCAGTCAACTGTTGGCGGTGACTCCTGCAATGGAGGAGATGGTGTTGTTACCTTAGCCGATGACTCCTGCAATGGTCAGTCAACTGTTGGCGGTGACTCCTGCAATGGTGGGGATGGTGTTGTTACCTTAGACGATGACTCCTGCAATGGTCAGTCAACTGTTGGCGGTGACTCCTGCAATGGTGGAGATGGTGTTGTTACCTTAGCCGATGACTCCTGCAATCGTCAGTCAACTGTTGTCGGTGACTCCTGCAATGGTGGGGATGGTGTTGTTACCTTAGACGATGACTCCTGCAATGGTCAGTCAACTGTTGGCGGTGACTCCTGCAATGGTGGAGATGGTGTTGTTACCTTAGGCGATGACTCCTGCAATGGTCAGTCAACTGTTGGCGGTGACTCCTGCAATGGTGGAGATGGTGTTGTTACCTTAGCCGATGACTCCTGCAATCGTCAGTCAACTGTTGTCGGTGACTCCTGCAATGGTGGGGATGGTGTTGTTACCTTAGACGATGACTCCTGCAATGGTCAGTCAACTGTTGGCGGTGACTCCTGCAATGGTGGAGATGGTGTTGTTACCTTAGCCGATGACTCCTGCAATGGTCAGTCAACTATGGGCGGTGACTCCTGCAATGGTGGAGATGGTGTTGTTACCTTAGGCGATGACTCCTGCAATGGTCAGTCAACTGTTGGCGGTGACTCCTGCAATGGTGGAGATGGTGTTGTTACCTTGGCCGATGACTCCTGCAATGGTCAGTCAACTGTTGGCGGTGACTCCTGCAATGGAGGAGATGGTGTTGTTACCTTAGCCGATGACTCCTGCAATGGTCAGTCAACTGTTGGCGGTGACTCCTGCAATGGTGGGGATGGTGTTGTTACCTTAGACGATGACTCCTGCAATGGTCAGTCAACTGTTGGCGGTGACTCCTGCAATGGTGGAGATGGTGTTGTTACCTTAGGCGATGACTCCTGCAATGGTCAGTCAACTGTTGGCGGTGACTCCTGCAATGGTGGAGATGGTGTTGTTACCTTAGCCGATGACTCCTGCAATGGTCAGTCAACTGTTGGCGGTGACTCCTGCAATGGTGGAGATGGTGTTGTTACCTTAGTTGATGACTCCTGCAATGGTCAGTCAACTGTTGGCGGTGACTCCTGCAATGGTGGAGATGGTGTTGTTACCTTAGCCGATGACTCCTGCAATGGTCAGTCAACTATGGGCGGTGACTCCTGCAATGGTGGAGATGGTGTTGTTACCTTAGGCGATGACTCCTGCAATGGTCAGTCAACTGTTGGCGGTGACTCCTGCAATGGTGGAGATGGTGTTGTTACCTTGGCCGATGACTCCTGCAATGGTCAGTCAACTGTTGGCGGTGACTCCTGCAATGGTGGAGATGGTGTTGTTACCTTAGGCGATGACTCCTGCAATGGTCAGTCAACTGTTGGCGGTGACTCCTGCAATGGTGGAGATGGTGTTGTTACCTTAGCCGATGACTCCTGCAATGGTCAGTCAACTGTTGGCGGTGACTCCTGCAATGGTGGAGATGGTGTTGTTACCTTAGTTGATGACTCCTGCAATGGTCAGTCAACTGTTGGCGGTGACTCCTGCAATGGTGGAGATGGTGTTGTTACCTTAGCCGATGACTCCTGCAATGGTCAGTCAACTATGGGCGGTGACTCCTGCAATGGTGGAGATGGTGTTGTTACCTTAGGCGATGACTCCTGCAATGGTCAGTCAACTGTTGGCGGTGACTCCTGCAATGGTGGAGATGGTGTTGTTACCTTGGCCGATGACTCCTGCAATGGTCAGTCAACTGTTGGCGGTGACTCCTGCAATGGAGGAGATGGTGTTGTTACCTTAGCCGATGACTCCTGCAATGGTCAGTCAACTGTTGGCGGTGACTCCTGCAATGGTGGGGATGGTGTTGTTACCTTAGACGATGACTCCTGCAATGGTCAGTCAACTGTTGGCGGTGACTCCTGCAATGGTGGAGATGGTGTTGTTACCTTAGCCGATGACTCCTGCAATCGTCAGTCAACTGTTGTCGGTGACTCCTGCAATGGTGGGGATGGTGTTGTTACCTTAGACGATGACTCCTGCAATGGTCAGTCAACTGTTGGCGGTGACTCCTGCAATGGTGGAGATGGTGTTGTTACCTTAGGCGATGACTCCTGCAATGGTCAGTCAACTGTTGGCGGTGACTCCTGCAATGGTGGAGATGGTGTTGTTACCTTAGCCGATGACTCCTGCAATCGTCAGTCAACTGTTGTCGGTGACTCCTGCAATGGTGGGGATGGTGTTGTTACCTTAGACGATGACTCCTGCAATGGTCAGTCAACTGTTGGCGGTGACTCCTGCAATGGTGGAGATGGTGTTGTTACCTTAGCCGATGACTCCTGCAATGGTCAGTCAACTATGGGCGGTGACTCCTGCAATGGTGGAGATGGTGTTGTTACCTTAGGCGATGACTCCTGCAATGGTCAGTCAACTGTTGGCGGTGACTCCTGCAATGGTGGAGATGGTGTTGTTACCTTGGCCGATGACTCCTGCAATGGTCAGTCAACTGTTGGCGGTGACTCCTGCAATGGAGGAGATGGTGTTGTTACCTTAGCCGATGACTCCTGCAATGGTCAGTCAACTGTTGGCGGTGACTCCTGCAATGGTGGGGATGGTGTTGTTACCTTAGACGATGACTCCTGCAATGGTCAGTCAACTGTTGGCGGTGACTCCTGCAATGGTGGAGATGGTGTTGTTACCTTAGGCGATGACTCCTGCAATGGTCAGTCAACTGTTGGCGGTGACTCCTGCAATGGTGGAGATGGTGTTGTTACCTTAGGCGATGACTCCTGCAATGGTCAGTCAACTGTTGGCGGTGACTCCTGCAATGGTGGAGATGGCGACTCTGATGACTCCAACTCCGGTAATGATTCGTGTGACAAGAGAAGTAAAGGTAAGAATGACGTTGGCCTATATCAGAATGTAGCATCTAAATATTTTGTTTAATTTGTAGACTGCCCGGCCATTGATGGTGTTTGGCCAGTATATTTACAGCTTACGGATTGTACAAAATTCTGTCAGTGTTCAAATGGTGCCGCCTACGAGCTTAGTTGTCCTTCAGGTCTTCACTTTAATCCAAGCATAAACGTATGCGATTTCCCACAAAATGCCCAGTGTGGAAGCGTTCCTGTATGAAAAGTACAACAATATTAATGTATATTCAAAAGCCAAAATAAAAGATAAATTGAATTCATAAGGACATAGTAATTGAATAAATTATATGGTGTGTCTGTGTTTGCAATGTGGTGATATTTTTATACGTTGATTATTTCATATAGACTGAAATGGTTTGCGTGAAGTTAGCAACACGGCCACGGTTTTCGACCGCGCCGCAATTTTTGCCTTGTAAAATTTGTATGTCGCTGATCCAGCCCCATCCAGCCACGGTTTTATTGTAGTAAAACTAGGGTGTCGTGACGTGTGTCACAAAATAAAAAAAATTAATTCGCGTTTTTGTCTGCCCGTTCGAAATAAGGGAAAAAATCATTTTTCCACAACACCCGTGTTTCGCGCTATTCGGAACCCGAATTTTCCAATTTCCCGGTCGTGTGTCACAAAATGAAAATAATCTGCCGAAAGGGCATACCCAAGGGCGCCTTGGACCACCTTCAGATTTTTGGCATCAATTTCACTCACTCTAGCTTTCTTGAGACTTTCGCGATACTTTTTAGTTAGCCATACACTAACAGGTTTATATTATTTAGAATCTTGTCGTGCGAGGGTTTGATAAAGCGTGGCTTTCTTTTTCAATTCAAGTAATTCCGCTGAGATAATACACTTATCAGCCCTGCCGATTCTGAGTTTTTTAAATGGGAAACAAATATCAATGTAGTAGAGAATAGTTTTAAGAAAAGTATTAGTAGCATGATGTGGGCATATTTGACTATAAATCTCCTCCCAGTTCTCTAGATTTAGAAGTGTTTTAAAATGTCCTATATTGCTTTCTGAAAAGTCTCGAGTATAGAGATAACAATCAGCCATCTGCTTAATGCTTCCTGTTGGTATGGTGATAGACTGATAATAATGATCTGAGATACCAAAGTCTGCAACCTGAATATGATATCTGTCACTTTCGACAGGTATTTTTCATTTTGTGACACACGACCGGGAAATTGGAAAATTCGGGTTCCCAAGAGCGAGAAATGCGGGTGTTGTGGAGAAATTAATTTTTTTTCCTTCTTTCGAACGGGCAGAGAAAAAATCTGAAGGTGGTCCAAGGCGCCCTTGGGTATGCCCTTTCGACAGGTATTTTTCATTTTGTGACACACGACCGGGAAATTGGAAAATTCGGGTTCCGAAGAGCGAGAAATGCGGGTGTTGTGGAGAAATTAATTTTTTCCTTCTTTTGAACGGGCAGACAAAAAAATCTGAAGGTGGTCCAAGGCGCCCTTGGGTATGCCCTTTCGGCAGGTATTTTTCATTTTGTGACACACGACCGGGAAATTGGAAAATTCGGGTTCCGAAGAGAGCGAGAAATGAGGGGGTTGTGGAGAAATTAATTTTTTCCTTCTTTCGAACGGGCAGACAAAAAAATCTGAAGGTGGTCCAAGGCGCCCTTTGGTATGCCCTTTCGGCAGGTATTTTTCATTTTGTGACACACGACCGGGAAATTGGAAAATTCGGGTTCCGAAGAGAGCGAGAAATGAGGGTGTTGTGGAGAAATTAATTTTTTCCTTCTTTCGAACGGGCAGACAAAAAAATCTGAAGGTGGTCCAAGGCGCCCTTGGGTATGCCCTTTCGACAGGTATTTTTCATTTTGTGACAGACGACCGGGAAATTGGAAAATTCGGGTTCCGCAGAGAGCGAGAAATGAGGGTGTTGTGGAGAAATTAATTTTTTCCTTCTTTTGAACGGGCAGACAAAAAAATCTGAAGGTGGTCCAAGGCGCCCTTGGGTATGCCCTTTCGGCAGGTATTTTTCATTTTGTGACACACGACCGGGAAATTGGAAAATTCGGGTTCCGAAGAGAGCGAGAAATGAGGGGGTTGTGGAGAAATTAATTTTTTCCTTCTTTCGAACGGGCAGACAAAAAAATCTGAAGGTGGTCCAAGGCGCCCTTTGGTATGCCCTTTCGGCAGGTATTTTTCATTTTGTGACACACGACCGGGAAATTGGAAAATTCGGGTTCCGGAGAGAGCGAGAAATGAGGGTGTTGTGGAGAAATTAATTTTTTCCTTCTTTCGAACGGGCAGACAAAAAAATCTGAAGGTGGTCCAAGGCGCCCTTGGGTATGCCCTTTCGACAGGTATTTTTCATTTTGTGACAGACGACCGGGAAATGGGAAAATTCGGGTTCCGAAGAGCGAGAAATGCGGGTGTTGTGGAGAAATTATTTTTTTCCTTCTTAGTAGATAAAAAACTTATTAGTGGCGAGCATTTGTGTAAGAAATTATACTACGCGCACAGTGGATTGTCAACTTTCCGTTTTTAGCCAATAATTCTGTCAAATCACAACAGATTTCTAAAAACGGTGCATCACTGTATTCGCAATTAAAAGGGCTTTAAAATGATGCGCCACAAGTGGGGTAGTTCCATTTGAAATTTTAAAGTTGGGGTTGCTAGGGACTAAAGAGATGAACATATCGAGTTGGCTTGACTGTAAAAAAGCTCCCCCCAAGAACAAAAATCGACGGGTCTCGGCGAATTTTCAAATATTTTTCGGTTTTCTAATTTTTTGGAGGGGGTCAAATTTTCGTTGGGAAATCCTGTATAAGGTAGGTGCACCAAAACCTGACATAGTCCTAAAAGCTGACACGTTTCTTTTTTTTATCAAAAACAAGCTTATTCATATAGATGGGTCTATACCCACCCTCGGCAATTATTATTTCAATATTCTAGTCGACACTGGCATAGGCAACCAATCATTCAAGCTAAAACATTTGAATTTAGTGTGACCTAAAATTCAAGGTGTTCTGTTTCTTTAGGGAAGTCATTTTTCGTTAACAATTTCTTAAGGCTTAGAGTCCCTGATAAGTACATTTTTTTATATATTTTGAAAGTTTTGTTGAAGTGGCAGGTGTACAATCATTAGGGAGGTATAAAATAACTAAAATTTTATAAGAATAATTTTATAACCTCAAAATTGTAAAAAATACAACTCATGTCAGGTTTAGGTTCAAAAATCTGCGTTTTTCTTAAACCTGACAGTAATGTCAGCATTAAGAATATTACATTATAATTCTTGTTCCTAATCCTGATATTGTATGTACCTATACCTTTTTAGCCAAAGATGCCTCCCAAGAAAATTCAAAATTATTCTGAAGAAGCATTAACAAATGCAATGAGGGATATTAAAGATGAAAAAAAAGTTTTTTTCTACAAGCGTGCGGAAAATACACTTTTCCGCACGCATTTTAGCTTAGAGAGGGTCATTTTTCCGCACTACTTTTTCGCACTAGTGCGGAAAAGTGACAAGCACTAGTGCGGAAAAGTGACACTTTCTAAACTAAAATGCGTGCGGAAAAGTAAATGCGTGCGGAAAAGTGTCTTACTTTCCGCACGCTTGTAGAAAAAAATAGTGTTCCTAACAAGTGCGGAAAAGTGGCACTTTCCGCACTTGTTAGGAAATATATACTATTAAATTTATATTTGTAAGTATTTCTTAAAAATAATAAACAGGTTCTAATAATGTGCCTGTAGTGTATTATTACTCGTACAGACCTGAAAGAAAAATTAGGTGTCTGAAAAAATAATTAAATTTATTTATTAAGTTGCTTAACCTACGACTTACCTTTACTAACTTACCTATTGCCAAATTTGTCATGAACCGTCGTGGTATTGTTATGATGCTTGCCCTCCAAAAATCAAAAAACTTTGTCGCAAAAAGTTTCAAAATAATTTTTAAGCATCTAAATAATAAACAAAAACATTTTCTATTCATTTCAAGAAAAACAACAATTAAAACCATAATTAATTAATAGATAACAACATATAATACCGTGTGTCAGGTTTAAGAACAAACATATTCAGCTTTAGGAACATCGTTGATAAACACTGTCAGCTTTTGGTGCAGGCGTAGGTTCTAAATAAAAGTTAATATTTTACACTTAAATATAACATTTTATTAAGTGTGTGGCATTTTTTCAGCTCGTTGAAGTTGTTTTCTACCTAAAATGGTTTTGTGACAACAATGGCAAGTTCAATATTCGTGTGAAATAGTCACAATTGCCTCCAATAGTCTTAAAGTGTCAGGTTTTGGTACATTTACCTTAATAATTAACATTTCAGTGCCACGATTTTCGACAGCGCCGCAATTTTTGCCTTGTAAAATTTGTATGTCGTTGATCCAGCCGCATCCAGCCACGGTTTTATTGTAGTAAAACTAGGGTGTCGTGACGTGTGTCACAAAATAAAAAATTTAATTCGCATTTTTGTCTGCCCGTTCGAAAGAAGGGAAAAAATTATTTTTCCACAAAACCCGTGTTTCGCGCCTCTTCGAAACCCGAATTTTCCAATTTCCCGATCGTGTGTCACAAAATGAAAAATACCTGTCGAAAGGGCATACCCAAGGGCGCCTTGGACCACCTTCAGATTTTTTTGTCTGCCGTTCGAAGGAAGGAAAAAATTAATTTCTCCACAACACCCTCATTTCTCGCTCTCTTCGGAACCCGAATTTTCCAATTTCCCGGTCGTGTGTCACAAAATGAAAAATATCTGTCGAAAGGGCATACCCAAGGGCGCCTTGGACCACCTTCAGATTTTTTTCTCTGCCCGTTCGAAAGAAGGAAAAAATTAATTTCTCCACAACACCCGCATTTCTCGCTCTCTTCGGAACCCGAATTTTCCAATTTCCCGGTTTCCCCCTTGGGTATGCCCTTTCGACAGGTATTTTTCATTTTGTGACACACGACCGGGAAATTGGAAAATTCGGGTTCCGAAGAGCGAGAAATGCGGGTGTTGTGGAGAAATTAATTTTTTCCTTCTTCCGAACAGGCAGACAAAAAAATCTGAAGGTGGTCCAAGGCGCCCTTGGGTATGCCCTTTCGGCAGGTATTTTTCATTTTGTGACACACGACCGGGAAATTGGAAAATTCGGGTTCCGAAGAGAGCAAGAAATGAGGGTGTTGTGGAGAAATTAATTTTTTCCTTCTTTCGAACGGGCAGACAAAAAAATCTGAAGGTGGTCCAAGGCGCCCTTGGGTATGCCCTTTCGGCAGGTATTTTTCATTTTGTGACACACGACCGGGAAATTGGAAAATTCGGGTTCCGAAGAGAGCGAGAAATGAGGGGGTTGTGGAGAAATTAATTTTTTCCTTCTTTCGAACGGGCAGACAAAAAAATCTGAAGGTGGTCCAAGGCGCCCTTGGGTATGCCCTTTCGACAGGTATTTTTCATTTTGTGACACACGACCGGGAAATTGGAAAATTCGGGTTCCGAAGAGCGAGAAATGCGGGTGTTGTGGAGAAATTAATTTTTTCCTTCTTCCGAACAGGCAGACAAAAAAATCTGAAGGTGGTCCAAGGCGCCCTTTGGTCTGCCCTTTCGGCAGGTATTTTTCATTTTGTGACACACGACCGGGAAATTGGAAAATTCGGGTTCCGAAGAGAGCGAGAAATGAGGGTGTTGTGGAGAAATTAATTTTTTCCTTCTTTCGAACGGGCAGACAAAAAAATCTGAAGGTGGTCCAAGGCGCCCTTGGGTATGCCCTTTCGACAGGTATTTTTCATTTTGTGACAGACGACCGGGAAATTGGAAAATTCGGGTTCCGAAGAGCGAGAAATGCGGGTGTTGTGGAGAAATTATTTTTTTCCTTCTTCCGAACAGGCAGACAAAAAAATAGGAAATGTGGTCCAAGGCGCCCTTGGGTATGCCCTTTCGGCAGGTGTTTTTCATTTTGTGACACACGACCGGGAAATTGGAAAATTCGGGTTCCGAAGAGAGCGAGAAATGAGGGTGTTGTGGAGAAATTAATTTTTTCCTTCTTTCGAACGGGCAGACAAAAAAATCTGAAGGTGGTCCAAGGCGCCCTTGGGTATGCCCTTTCGACAGGTATTTTTCATTTTGTGACACACGACCGGGAAATTGGAAAATTCGGGTTCCGAAGAGCGAGAAATGGGGGTGTTGTGGAGAAATTATTTTTTTCCTTCTTCCGAACAGGCAGACAAAAAAATCTGAAGGTGGTCCAAGGCGCCCTTGGGTATGCCCTTTCGGCAGGTATTTTTCATTTTGTGACACACGACCGGGAAATTGGAAAATTCGGGTTCCGAAGAGTGCGAGAAATGAGGGTGTTGTGGAGAAATTAATTTTTTCCTTCTTTCGAACGGGCAGACAAAAAAATCTGAAGGTGGTCCAAGGCGCCCTTGGGTATGCCCTTTCGACAGGTATTTTTCATTTTGTGACACACGACCGGGAAATTGGAAAATTCGGGTTCCGAAGAGCGAGAAATGCGGGTGTTGTGGAGAAATTATTTTTTTCCTTCTTCCGAACAGGCAGACAAAAAAATCTGAAGGTGGTCCAAGGCGCCCTTGGGTATGCCCTTTCGGCAGGTATTTTTCATTTTGTGACACACGACCGGGAAATTGGAAAATTCGGGTTCCGAAAAGAGCGAGAAATGAGGGTGTTGTGGAGAAATTAATTTTTTCCTTCTTTCGAACGGGCCGACAAAAAAATCTGAAGGTGGTCCAAGGCGCCCTTGGGTATGCCCTTTCGGCAGGCATTTTTCATTTTGTGACACACGACCGGCAAATTGGAAAATTCGGGTTCCGAAGAGCGAGAAATGCGGGTGTTGTGGAGAAATTATTTTTTTCCTTCTTCCGAACAGGCAGACAAAAAAATCTGAATGTGGTCCAAGGCGCCCTTGGGTATGCCCTTTCGGCAGGTATTTTTCATTTTGTGACACACGACCGGGAAATTGGAAAATTCGGGTTCCGAAGAGAGCGAGAAATGAGGGTGTTGTGGAGAAATTAATGTTTTCCTTCTTTCGAACGGGCAGACAAAAAAATCTGAAGGTGGTCCAAGGCGCCCTTGGGTATGCCCTTTCGGCAGGTATTTTTCATTTTGTGACACACGACCGGGAAATTGGAAAATTCGGGTTCCGAAGAGAGCGAGAAATGAGGGTGTTGTGGAGAAATTAATTTTTTCCTTCTTTCGAACGGGCAGACAAAAAAATCTGAAGGTGGTCCAAGGCGCCCTTGGGTATGCCCTTTCGACAGGTATTTTTCATTTTGTGACACACGACCGGGAAATTGGAAAATTCGGGTTCCGAAGAGCGAGAAATGCGGGTGTTGTGGAGAAATTATTTTTTTCCTTCTTCCGAACAGGCAGACAAAAAAATCTGAAGGTGGTCCAAGGCGCCCTTGGGTATGCCCTTTCGGCAGGTATTTTTCATTTTGTGACACACGACCGGGAAATTGGAAAATTCGGGTTCCGAAGAGAGCGAGAAATGAGGGTGTTGTGGAGAAATTAATTTTTTCCTTCTTTCGAACGGGCCGACAAAAAAATCTGAAGGTGGTCCAAGGCGCCCTTGGGTATGCCCTTTCGACAGGTATTTTTCATTTTGTGACACACGACCGGGAAATTGGAAAATTCGGGTTCCGAAGAGCGAGAAATGCGGGTGTTGTGGAGAAATTATTTTTTTCCTTCTTCCGAACAGGCAGACAAAAAAATCTGAAGGTGGTCCAAGGCGCCCTTGGGTATGCCCTTTCGGCAGGTATTTTTTATTTTGTGACGCACGACCGGGAAATTGGAAAATTCGGGTTCCGAAGAGAGCGAGAAATGAGGGTGTTGTGGAGAAATTAATTTTTTCCTTCTTTCGAACGGGCAGACAAAAAAGTCTGAAGGTGGTCCAAGGCGCCCTTGGGTATGCCCTTTCGACAGGTATTTTTCATTTTGTGACACACGACCGGGAAATTGGAAAATTCGGGTTCCGAAGAGAGCGAGAAATGAGGGTGTTGTAGAGAAATTAATTTTTTCCTTCTTTCGAACGGGCAGACAAAAAAATCTGAAGGTGGTCCAAGGCGCCCTTGGGTATGCCCTTTCGACAGGTATTTTTTATTTTGTGACACACGACCGGGAAATTGGAAAATTCGGGTTCCGAAGAGCGAGAAATGCGGGTGTTGTGGAGAAATTATTTTTTTCCTTCTTCCGAACAGGCAGACAAAAAAATCTGAATGTGGTCCAAGGCGCCCTTGGGTATGCCCTTTCGGCAGGTATTTTTCATTTTGTGACACACGACCGGGAAATTGGAAAATTCGGGTTCCGAAGAGAGCGAGAAATGAGGGTGTTGTGGAGAAATTAATGTTTTCCTTCTTTCGAACGGGCAGACAAAAAAATCTGAAGGTGGTCCAAGGCGCACTTGGGTATGCCCTTTCGGCAGGTATTTTTCATTTTGTGACACACGACCGGGAAATTGGAAAATTCGGGTTCCGAAGAGAGCGAGAAATGAGGGTGTTGTGGAGAAATTAATTTTTTCCTTCTTTCGAACGGGCAGACAAAAAAATCTGAAGGTGGTCCAAGGCGCCCTTGGGTATGCCCTTTCGACAGGTATTTTTCATTTTGTGACACACGACCGGGAAATTGGAAAATTCGGGTTTCGAAGAGGCGCGAAACACGGGTTTTGTGGAAAAATAATTTTTTCCCTTCTTTCGAACGGGCAGACAAAAATGCGAATTAAATTTTTTATTTTGTGACACACGTCACGACACCCTAGTTTTACTACAATAAAACCGTGGCTGGATGGGGCTGGATCAAAGACATACAAATTTTACAAGGCAAAAATTGCGGCGCTGTCGAAAACCGTGGCACTGAAATGTTAATTATTATACAGGATTTCCCAACGAAAATTTGTCCCCCTCCAAAAAATTAGAAAACCGAAAAATATTTGAAAATTCGCCGAGACCCGTCGATTTTTGTTCTTGGGGGGAGCTTTTTTACAGTCAAGCCAACTCGATATGTTCATCTCTTTAGTCCCTAGCAACCCCAACTTTAAAATTTCAAATGGAACTACCCCACTTGTGGCGCATCATTTTAAAGCCCTTTTAATTGCGAATACAGTGATGCACCGTTTTTAGAAATCTGTTGTGATTTGACAGAATTATTGGCTAAAAACGGAAAGTTGACAATCCACTGTGCGCGTAGTATAATTTCTTACACAAATGCTCGCCACTAATAAGTTTTTTATCTACTAAACACGACCAAATTACCTAGTTTTTATTGACGTGTCCATCAGTTTACAAAAAAGTCACAAATGAAAAAGCTGAAGAAAAACAATTTTATGTTTTTAAAATCCTAACAAAAAGTCATTGTCACAAAAAAAGTTCCCGTTTTTGTTGCTTGTAACCACGAAATCGTTAGTTTCAGCCTGCTATTGAAAGTGGAAACGTATTTTTGAAATGGTTTATTCTATCGCGGAAAGGGTAGAAATTGTTGCAATTTTTTATCAAAATCATGACTGCGCTAAAGCTACAGCACGAATTGCAACAATTTCTAACCTTTCCGCGATACAATAAACCACTTAAAACACGTTTTACACTTTCAATAGTAAGCTGAAACTAACGATTCGAAGTTTCAAGCAAAAAACGTTGATTTTTTTGTGACAGTGACTTTTTGTTATTTTAGAAAGATATAGGGTTGGAATTCGTATGAACTTTTTTTGGTTTTGCTTCAGCTTTTTCATTTGTGACTAGATAATTTGGTCGTGTGTAGTAGATTAAAAACTTATCAGTGGCGGGCATTTGTGTAGAAATTACTACGCGTACAGTGAATTGTCAACTTTCCATTTTTAGCCAATAATTCTGTCAAATCTCAACAGAATTCTAAAAACGATACATCACTGTATTTGCAATAAAAAGGGCTTTGAAACAATGCGCCACAAGGGGGATACTTGCATTTGAAATTTTAAATTTGGGGTTGCTAGGGGTTAAGGTGATGAACATATCGGGTTGGCTTGACTGTCAAAAAAGATCCCCCCAAGAAAAAATCGACGGGTCTCGGCGAATTTTCAAATATTTGTCGGTTTTCAAATTTTTGGAGGGGTCAAGTTTTCGTTGGGGAACCCTATATATTGTACAATAATAATTATCTGTGAAGAATACGTCTTTAGCTAGGTACTTACATGGCCTCGTGATTTATGGTGGATGCGGTAGTAATCGTTAATAAACTTAATTCAAACACAAATTGGAAGTCCTTGAACTGTACAAAAATTTCAACGGGGGGGTTGAGCTGTTTTCCGAGAGCACACCTAAGGTTTTAGTTAAAAAGACTGAAAATTAAGAAAATAAGATTTCCTTTTTTCTTTGAAAAGGTTGCAAATGTTTTATGACTGCCGATCTCTTTGCTTGTTCCATCTATTATAATAATTTTGCAACCTTGTCAAATCTCATACATATCTTAATCTCAGGTACCTAAGTAGGTGTCTACTTAGTATTATAGGATAGCAATTTTCGACTGGATTTCTGTTATTGCAAAAATACAAAAGTTAACTTATGCACTTGTTATAAAAATGTCCATTGTTTGTTTCGTAGGTAAGAGATCCAAAGGCTTTTAAAGTTGACGCTTTTACGCTAGATTGGAGTGAATTTTATTTTTATGCGTTTCCTCCATTTGCTCTTATATTAAGAACGCTGCAAAAAATCATTAACGATAAGGCAGGGGGAATTGTTGATGTTCCTAGATGGCATTGGCAAATATGGTTTTCTCTATTTCAATCATTGTTAGTAGGTGAATAACCCTTAGTTTTTAACCCTAATAAAGATTTACTTTTTTCTAGTGGAATGAGTCACCCTCTGTCGGAAAATCATTCACTGGTGGCAGGGCGAATATCGGGGAAGCATTATTGCGAAAAAGTGTGCCAAGAGATACAATAGATATTTGTTTAAATTCTATAACTAGTTCTACATTAAAACAATATAACAGTGTTTTAAAGCTTTGGTGGGCATTTTGCTCTATACAAGGAATGGACATATTTGTAGTAACTGTCCCAAACTTATTAGTTTTATTAACACAAGAGTTTTCAAGTGGGACTTACTATGGCAGCCTTAACTCATACTGATCTGGAATTGCACAGACAGCTAGTCCAGGGATAGGAATCGGTTTTAGAGTCAAGAGATTTTTTAGGGGTATTTTTGGCAAGAGGCCACGTAGACCAAGATATGAAAATCCCTGGGATCCGAAGATAGAGCTAAGTTACGTAAGATCTCAAACTAATAGTGAAATCCCACTACAGGTTTTAACCCACAAACTAGTAGTTTTATTAGTTCTAACAACCGGCTAGCGGATACATACCTTGAATCTCATAAAAAATATTTTTATCACCGACGAAAGAATTGAAATACTAATTAGGGACAGAATTAAGACTTGAACTTGAAGTAAAAATAAACCACAACCATTATTAACACTGCTAAGATATAATTCAGATCCGCAGGTTTGTGTTGCGGGGACTCTCTTAGAATATCTCATCAACAGAACTAAAGATCTAAGAAATTCATTTGAATGTCTTTTCATTACATATAAAAAAAACCTATCACCTCAGACAGTTGGTAGATGCTTAGGTTCTGTATTAAAAGAATGTAGTTGGTTTAAATACTGACCTCTTTAAACCCCAAAGTATGCGACACACTTCAACCTCTAAAGCTGCTCGATCAGGTCTGAGCTTCGACACTATTCGGCTGGCCGCAGGATTGTCAAAAGATTCTGCTACTTTTGCAAAGTTCTATAACAGACCAATTGTTGACACGGAAGCCCTTGCTAATAGCATATTATATACGTGAATTTTTAATGTCGAATACTTATGTTTTGGGGTTAATAATTCACATGTTATTTCCACATAGTAGTTGTGTTATTTTTGTTTCTTGTTTATATATAGTTTATATAAAAGAAGATGAAATTGTTACAAACTTCACAAATTCGCGATTCGTATTATGCTATTAGCACAACATTTCGCAAATGTTGTGCGATAAAACATAAAAATATTGTTGGGTCAAAATGTTTTAGCAGCGTTAAAGCAATGATATTTCTTAACATTGTATTGTCGTTCTAAAAATAATGTCGACACAATATTGTACGAATATTTGGAAAATGTTTTTTAAGAAACATTTTAAAAATGTTGGCACAATATCTTACAAATATCTAATAAATGTTTTTTCAAAAATATTTAAAGAATGTTCATAAATATAAATGTACGCACGCGTATTTTCAAGTCTTGAAGTGGTTTGGCACCACTGACTCCTGACGTTAGGTTGGCAATTATTGTGAAATCCAAAGCGTCAAAACGTGGGTTTTTGGCAGAGAAATGGAGTAGGGAGAACGCGCTTTGACCTACTGCGCATCCTATTTCCAGGCAAATGTAATGTCCGGCATATTGTCCCCAGTTTGACGTTTGCAGTTTGTTTTCAGCGATAGTTGCTGTATTTTCAGCAGAGAAATGGTCAGTGTTTTTGGAAAATGCCACGGTGGGCGACGAAAATGTTTGGAAAGGACTGATCAAAGCCCCTATTTTCTAGTATTCCGTTACCTACTAAAATCGTTAACTGAAAAATAAAACCCAACGCTAAAATATTTCCTGTATTTTGTTGCGTTTACAACGAGGTTTAGAATCAGTGGACACGATCATTTTATGATTCTTTGCCCACATCAAAGTTTTGTTGCAGTTGCTAGATGAAATTTGCTTTATTATATATTGCTATATTATAAAATAGCTTTGAGTGAATGATGTTGGGATAAGAACGCGATCACCGAGGTGTTTTTAATTCCGCAGTTTAGACAGCAGCATGATCGACAATGCAAAATGGTTTGTTTTCCCGTAAGCGTATGGTGATTCAAAAAAGTGTCAAACCTGACACGGTGATCAGTCTTTATCAAGATCTTTCCGTAACAAGTTATAGCGCTATTTTCGTTAACGTCCGATTTTTCCTTTTAGTGTACTCCCCGGGGGGCTCCCTTATAGCCTCTTTTATTTAAGAAAGGAAAAATCGGACTTTCGGTGATACGGTTTGCTCAGGCGCCAGCTTTTTTAGAGCGGTATGCTCCGCTATATACCTGGGATAGCATTCGTCAGATTATTATTCGGTATCCCACAACCCTTATGGTAACATAAGAATTTATTATTAAGCGGCGGAAAGCCGGAAAATAATAAAAACCAGGATTAAATTAAATGCAATGAAACTCTCGAATGTTGGCCTACTAAGTAGAAAAAGTCATCGGTGTGAATATAAAAACTACTACGGCGGGCGGCCGGCCGCTAAAAATAGCGAGGCGGAAGAATCAAGTGGGTGTAAAAGAAAAATTAAAACTGAAAACTAGTAACTTCGTTACAAAATTTGGTATATTAAAAAACTTAAATTTTATTTCCTCAAAATAAACCTACCGTCAATTCAAGCGTCTGAATATTTTAAGTAATCTTTACACTTTTAAATTTCCAGAAGCATTCAGAGCTTGCAGGTTTCACCCATTCAACGGACAGGGATTTTGTACTTGGGGTGATGGATTGGTTCCGGTTTACGAACTCAAGAAAAACTAAAAAGAATTAGAAATGAAGAGATTCTGTGAGAAAAAAGAGAAAATTAAAGAGTAATATGTTTTTGTTTTTAGCCGGCTAGTAAAGTTATTATAGACTACGTTTATCTCGACGCGTTCGATCCGATTGAGAGAGGTTTGAATTCACTAGATCGGACTCAAATAGACGGCGTAAACCCTACTGATTGAAATTCAATCATATTTAAAATTTCAAGTCAAGCTGCTATTTCCAAACAGAAGTTGGCCAGAATGAGCACCAACCTACTGTGGAATAAGTATAATAAGTTAATGTCCCTATAGATAGGATTGAAAACTGTAGGATTTAATACTGATGATGTAAACATAGAATTATAAAAGATTTGACATAACTCAATCGGATCCATTTCAGTCCGATCGAGTTGTCACGAGATAAACGTAGTCATAGGTAAATAACGTTCAGGCTAGAGTGGAGTGGACTATTACCCGTGTATAGAAATAAATTTTATTATTAAATTTTTGAGTCGTATTTCCACACTTTATCCTAATACAAGTACAAAAGTATACAACGTGATCTATCTCGAACAAAAAAATCTCGACAAAATAAAAAATGAATGATTTGTGTTTGTGATAAAAAAATCATAGTTATTTCCATCCTATGTAAATGCAATCTTAAAAGAGTAAACATACATAATACAATAAAAAAACTTGTTTATTATCTATTTTTTGAGGGTACTTGAATCGTGAATCCAGAGTAGGTAAGTAGGATTTGACTGAGGAAAAACATAATAAAATGGTCTACTAAAAACAATTTCAGATTTGTCAATTAACCAAAAAAAGGAATGAAAGAAATAGTGAATGACTAGGGGTGGATAGCGATGTTCGATTGCGCCTTTATCGCGAAAATAACATGGAATTTTTGTATAGAATTCTGTGGCGTTAATAATAATTTATCAGTTAAACCCACCACTTCTGCAACTTTGTCCAGAAAAGGAAAGTGCCCGGGGTGGGGAAAGTTGCTTTCGACTGTTACAAGGACTAAATTACAATAGGTGGGTGTAGCTGATAAATTATATTTTTAACGCCACAAAAATTCTATTGAAAAAACCCATGTTTTTTCGCCAACGAGCCGCGGTCTATTAAACGTTAAATATACGTTTTCCAAAACATCTAATAAAATGTTTAATAACAAACATTTGAAAAATATAAATAATATATATTTAAGCAGCATTTCTAAACTGACATCTGGGCAACATTCAAAAAAAAATTATGAAAATGAGTAGAAAAACGTTAAGTTGATCATACATATGATTCAACGTTATTTTAATGTTTGGTAATCGTTTAAAGAATGTTAAGTAATGAATATATAAGCAACATTTTTAGTTAATATTCATTTAATATTCTAAAAACATTATGCAAACATTAATACAAACAATAAGGATGTAAGATTAGCGGGTGTAAATGTAATAATTACAAGAAAAGGTGATAACGCTCAAAGTTAACAAAAACAAAAAACTAGTAACCGCATACACGTGTTTCATGCTATTTGGCAATCATCAGTACGGTGTAACATAAACCAAATAAAAATATAGGCAACAAATGAAGTCCAGGCAGGAGCCAACAGCACATTTGCAGCTTCAGTCAGCACATCCCCTATTTTGGGGCTTGTACTAACATCGCCACGGAGGCTGCTAAAGCGACCTGTGTCTTCATAACCCAAGATACAATGACATTAAGGATGTAAGATTAGCGAGTGTAAATGTAATAATTACAAGAAGAAAAGGTGTTAACTTTGAGTGTTTGCCCTTTATCACCTTTTCTTGTAATTATTAATACAAACGTTAATAATTTATCTTAGATTCGACATTGCTTAAACCTCTATAGTGGTGCCAAAGTTTGTTCAATATGCTGTTCCAGGCAACATTATTTATACTTTTGCCATATCGTTAGATGATATTTTAAAACATACTTCTAATGTTCAATAAATATAATTTTGCTTAGTGGGATTTTCAGACTCTAAATTCTTCAACTTGTGTTGGATTAGTGGGATTTTCAGACTCTACATTCTGCAACTTGTGCCAGATATTCACTCTCTGACCTATATCTTGAGTGCAATGAGTCAGCAAAAGACTTCAAATTTTGGACTACCTGGCACAAATATTTCCTCTTGTGAAAGATTACTTTCTCCTGTCTCGGATACACAATTACTCTCCGCTTCTTACTACCTAGAAAATTCACAATTTACAATTACGCCATTCAATATGCTTTATTTCACTTTCCCTTAATAAGCTCCCCAATAAAGGTACAAATTAAACTGATTTGAATAAGCAAGCAGACACAACACAACACTCAGTGAAACAACATAAAATTTCGCAATACTTG
The DNA here is from genome assembly GCA_963920635.1 of Pseudeuparius sepicola. Lineage (NCBI taxonomy): Eukaryota > Metazoa > Arthropoda > Insecta > Coleoptera > Anthribidae > Pseudeuparius > Pseudeuparius sepicola. The sequence goes on from OY987306.1 coordinate 8,634,504, forward strand.
ACCTACAGTCCGACACACGAGAGAAGTCTAATGAAAAACTCAGTCTAAGCTCCATCCGTATGTTATTAATGTGAGCATGGGCGATTAGACTGAGTTTTTCATTGGACTTCTCTCGTGTGTCCGACTGTACTCAAAAATATTTTTGTTTTTGAACCAATTAAAAACTGTTGATTTTTTAGATGTGCGAACACCTCATAATAAGTAGATAATGGAAAATTAACTTATTTTTAAAAATAAATCATATGTTACTTTTGCTTGATATTAGTGGTGAAACTGGCATGTTGGACGTGGATGGCTTAACCATTAGTTCCTCTTGTCGAGGCTTCCGGAACAACTCCACATTTGGAGCAGATGCGGTTGGCGCTAAGAGATAAATATTATTTTTAAACTAATGCATGATCCCCATTATATTTGTGTATTTGCATACCATGCAATGGAAACAATGGCGAAACCAGAGAGGAGACCAGAGGGATGCATTCACCGAGTCACCCATATATGACATTTCGAATGACTTCTATTCTAAATTTAGCTATGATTTAATATAATTTAAAGCATTTTTTTTTAAATTTCAAAGACTATATCTTGAGAAAGCTTTTTTGTTGTTTTTAAACCTATGCTCGCTCCAGAGAAATTTTCTGGCTACGGCACTGAATAGAAATTCAATTTTTCAAAACAAGTCATACCTATGCTTGATATCACTGATGATAATAGAATGGAACGGCCTGGTTACAGCCATTACCTCATAGTGTTGTTGATGGAAAAACCCCACATTTGAAGCAGATGGGGAGACAAAAATTGTAGATAATTTTGGGCTAATAAGATAATCTAATCCAATTTTTTTATGTTGTTTGTGATTTTTCAGATATGACATAAACTTGTGTTTTTTTTTTAATGTAAATCATCGGTGGCTGTGGCCTTATCAAATGGGCCATTTTTTGAGCTTTCCAAAGATATAATACTCGGCAGAGTCATTATAAAAAATAAAAGAGCTATGGCTAATTTTCTGTTTTTTTTTTTTTAATTTTCACGTAGTCAGCCAGTTGCCAGTACTGGCAATTATTGTTTCTAAAACAGCTGCTCTTAATTCATCAATTGTCTCACACTTTATTTTGTATTGTTCCCCACAAAAAAAAATCCAAAACAGACAAATCGGGGGATCGAGGCGGCCAGGAAATACGTCTATTTCTCCCTATCCAACTATTTGGATAGAGCTGATCTATAGGTAATTTCTTACGGGCCAATAATTATGCGGTGGAGCTCCATCATGATAATGTTTGTTTTATTTTGATACATTTTGTTACCCGCAAAAAATAAAATATTTGAAAGTTTGAAGTATGTGTCTAATTATAAAATAGAGCGTAATTATGAAAATATTCCATGACTACTATGTGAAAATTTAAAAAAAAATTAGAAAATTAGCCATAGCTCTATTATTTTTTATAATAACTATTCCGAGTATTATATCTTTGGAAATCTTAAAAAATGTCCGATTTGATAAGGACACAGCCAACTATGATTTACATTAAAAAACACAAGTTTATGTCATATCTCAAAAATCACAAGCAACATAAAAAATTTGATAAGATTATCTTATTAATCCCAAAATTATCTACAATTTTTGTCTGTATAGTTTTTCTGTATAATCTGAAATAAGGGAGCTACATAGATCTGATGAAATAGAAAAAAATCACTCTTTTCAAAATGTCTAGTGAGCCATGAACTTTTTAAAAATCCAAAAGGGGCATTAGATTTAGCATTCAAAACTGCAATTCTTTCCCCTTTAACCTTTGTTCTAGCTCTGCCAGTTTCCGAGATCCCCATAGTGATCATCGAAAGAAACTCACCCTGTATATTATTTCTTCATACCTAAAAAAATTCCTTCGGCATTCCCCAAACATAATGCGGGCATAGCATCCCTTTTTAAGGTTGTCCTAATGTCCTATTTCCTTAACCCCTCAAGTTTGGACTCGACACTAAAATGGGCATCACAAACTCTGTAGTTATTAATGAAGTCTTTTTGATTTCGGCTCAACAAATCTTTGCGTTGAGCTGCAAAAAAAAGCTGTAAAAGAAAAACAAATCAGTATGATTATTGTATTGGTTAAGTTAGAGGATTTTGATTGGAAAGTTTTAAATTCTATTCTCGGAGAAAAGACAATATTTTTTAGCTGGCTAAAATATAATTGAATTATACCTACTGAATTGTGGGAAAAACCCTGCTAATTTTAGCAAAAGGAAAATTCATTGACAAACTCAATATATTAAATTTATATGCCGGGAAAAGGTTGTAGGTACCTATATCTCAAACAATAAGATATTTTGCCATTTTATTAGCTACAAATGATATTATTTGTAACAAACACACTAACTTACCTGGGGTCTTGCGGAAAACACCGTGTTCTTAAAAGAACAATTTTTGGGCAATTGGGCACACAACAATAAAAAACCATATTATCTTCTTAAATAAAATTTTGGTAACACTCTGATATGGATTGGAAAGCACTAGAACTCGAAAAAAATAATAATATCGAAAACGACGCGACGCCAAAAATTCTAAATTAGAATGAGGCGCGAACGAAAAAACAATGGAATAAAATCAACAAACCTCTCATGACGACATAATATCACTGCCAACTTTTGCAAAAGCTTGGCGACTTTGGTGTTGCCAACCTTGCTCAGTAACGCCCGAAGCGCCGCTCGTGATCCGAGTCACGAACTAAAGTGTGCCCAGGCCCTGGTCTGGGCATACGATCAAAGTCTAGGTATTCTCTAGACTTTGATACGATTTTCTTCATGAGCATGGAAATTTCATGTTATCGCAAACAAATCTACTTATAAAAGCACTGTTAATAGGACAAATTGAACGCAAAGAAAATTTGTGACCGTAACAAGGGCGGAAATGGTAATAAAACTGGATATTTAAAATCTGGAACATTCAAAACGTCAGAAACTGACACCTGTCTATAACCACAGAATACCTCTGTTATAACCTATAATAAGTCGCCTTTTTTTTTTCGTCGAGTAGTGCCACCTCAGTCCGCAAACAACAATGAAATATGACGTCATGCTCGGGTTTTTCGAGGCCTACGATAAATACAGGCCCTGGCACACAACAATCACGTGACCATCTTAGCCCGACTTTACTTGTCATCTGTCACATAACTGAAAGCGGCAGCTTGTGTTTTGAGAAGTTTAAAATGTTTAAAGTGTTTTTAAACGTCTTAGTTTATATTTTAGAAACAAGTTTGTGTCTAGTGCGCGTCTGTCCCGGCGGAGCGGAACCGCCCAGGTGTTATTATGGCCTCTGGGTGGGAGCCGTGCCGTCCAGTAGTTTGGTGCCGCTCGCACCGACGCGTGAGCGCTGTGAGGGTAATTCTCCCCCGGACCACAGAATAGGGAACCCGGAATGGACTATTATGGACATGGACAGTATTGGCCAGTGGAGCCTGAGACACAGAGGGGTGAACTGCTTACGGGAGATCCGCGAGCTCAGATGGTCCGGGTGGCTGGAAGCCGTTCCCGTTTACAACGTTAGGGTTTGTGTATTTATTGTATTCACCATTCACCTTGTGCAAAATAAATCAGTGTTGTAACGTACTCGAGGATTTTCGTTGTCGACCCACGCCCTGATATGGTTCCTATTCGATCTTTCACGCTGCCGATCAACTGGGACATCGTCAATATTTACAGTATACCTACTGAGGTTAGTTTTCATTTTTATTTCGTAAAAAATATCCTAAATACCAAATATTGGGTCTGTTTATACTATATTTATACATATTACAAAAGCCAGGGAGAAAGTGTCGCCATAACAACATTTGTTTTGCCTCGGGATGAAAATTTGCGCCAAAAATGGATTCGTCAAATTCCAACTGAGATTTAATTTCTAAAAACCCTTTTAAGTATGTGTGGCTAACACATTTTCAAGAAAGTGAAACAATTAAAGTGGACAAATGTGTTGTGGGAGGAAAATACCTGTAGAGAATATCACCTAAGCTAAAGGAAGGTGTTGTCCCAACAATTTTTGAGAATGTGCCAAAATATTTGAGTGCAGTGCCGTTTAACTCTCAGCCCAAAACAGCTGAGGCAGGTTGAAAATTTTGAAAAAACAATTAGAGAAAGCCTAGATGTACTTATCTCCAAAAATGCCTTTCATTATATAGGACTAAGTTGGTCACGTGACTACGCGATTATGCGTTAGCGCCGTGACCTGTCTTTATCGTTGGCCTCGCGGGTCTTTAATATAGTGTCGGTCCAGACCCAATAAAATATTAGGTTCCTACTCATTTGTTACTAATGGAAACAAGAAGCCATATGATATTATTATACAAAATTATGGTTGTATAAGAGTTCTTGAGAAACTGATAATTTACTTTTTTAGGCGTCAATTTTTATTTTTATCTCAACCAGAGATTTAGATCTAGTTTAAGCTTTCAGAAATAACAAAATAATCTGTCGAATTACAATAATTGATTATTGATAATCCACCTCAAGTAGTAAAAATGATCACTTATAAATATTGAGCTTGCGAATTTAAAATCTCAGTCGCAAAAGTGGTGCGCCGACAAAATGCTTCAGTTTGCGACGATAGCGATTTTCGTGGTTGCCGCGAGGGCCATCGATCGTGAGTTTTTGATATTTTCTTTATTATATTTAATGCGGTTAGAAAAATATATTTTGGACATTACTTAAATACCTAGCAACCTTTTTAAATAATTTAATATAAATTTTTATTGCAAGGAACCATTTTTTTATTTTTAATTGTGAGTACTTGATTTTAAAATAATTTCAAACTTATAGAAAAGGACAGGTGTGCTCAATTTTTTTCTTAACATATCTTGCTAGGATGCTCTCAAGACGCCCTTGGAACAAATCAATGAAATCTAATTACATCAAATTAAGCTCCTTATTACTAAAAACATACCAAGTTTTATCCAAATCGGCCTGAGATTATAAAAAAAAATAGTTTTTTATTAACTTTTACGCCCTGAATCTCGGAACCATATTCAGAACCGAAAGCTCAACCGAAATGACAGCTGTCAAATGGACTCTAACTTTTAAGTATGGTAATTAAGAGGGGGTTGCCGACAGCGAAAGTGACGTTAGATTTCGTATTTTTTAAGTTGTATAGCATAAAATCTAATAATATTTTACCTGGCAAAAATTTAGTGCAAACATCTCTGTTTTCATTTTAATCATAAGATCTTAAAAGCATATGCACTGGAATTATTATTTTTCCCAAGGTTTTCATAACCTATAAAACAAAACATTGTTTGTACATAAATATCTTATGATTAAAATGAAGGCAGAGATGTTAGTACTAAATTTTTGCCAGGTAAAATGTTATTAGATTTTATGCCATACAACTTAAAAAAATACGAAATCTAACGTCACTTTCGCTGTCGGCAACGCCCTCTTAAATTTATATACGGCTAGTTAAGGGGGGGTTGCCGACAGCGAAAGTGACGTTAGATTTCGTATTTTTTTAAGTTGTATAACATAAAATCTAATAACATTTTACCTGGCAAAAATTTAGTACAAACATCTCTGTCTACATTTTAATCATAAGATCTTGCAAGCAGTGTTTTGTTTTATAGGTTATGAAAACCTTGGGGAAAATAATAATTCCAGTGCATATGCTTTTAAGATCTTATGATTAAAATGAAGGCAGAGATGTTAGTACTAAATTTTTGCCAGGTAAAATGTTATTAGATTTTATGCCATACAACTTAAAAAAATACGAAATCTAACGTCACTTTCGCTGTCGGCAACGCCCTCTTAAATTTATATACGGCTAGTTAAGGGGGGGTTGCCGACAGCGAAAGTGACGTTAGATTTCGTATTTTTTTAAGTTGTATAACATAAAATCTAATAACATTTTACCTGGCAAAAATTTAGTACAAACATCTCTGTCTACATTTTAATCATAAGATCTTGCAAGCAGTGTTTTGTTTTATAGGTTATGAAAACCTTGGGGAAAATAATAATTCCAGTGCATATGCTTTTAAGATCTTATGATTAAAATGAAGGCAGAGATGTTAGTACTAAATTTTTGCCAGGTAAAATGTTATTAGATTTTATGCCATACAACTTAAAAAAATACGAAATCTAACGTCACTTTCGCTGTCGGCAACGCCCTCTTAAATTTATATACGGCTAGTTAAGGGGGGGTTGCCGACAGCGAAAGTGACGTTAGATTTCGTATTTTTTTAAGTTGTATAACATAAAATCTAATAACATTTTACCTGGCAAAAATTTAGTACAAACATCTCTGTCTGCATTTTAATCATAAGATCTTGCAAGCAGTGTTTTGTTTTATAGGTTATGAAAACCTTGGGGAAAATAATAATTCCAGTGCATATGCTTTTAAGATCTTATGATTAAAATGAAGGCAGAGATGTTAGTACTAAATTTTTGCCAGGTAAAATGTTATTAGATTTTATGCCATACAACTTAAAAAAATACGAAATCTAACGTCACTTTCGCTGTCGGCAACCCCCTCTTAAGTAAAACATTCATCTGACCTCAATAGGGGCATGATTCTCGCTTTGCGTGCGGGAGGTCTATGGTTCAAATCCCGGTTGTGGCTGCTTTTTTATTTTTATTTTTTTAATTACATTTTCGAAGAGGGAAAATGTTTTTCTTGTACATACCTAGTTCATTTATTCCTAAGAATTTGGGTCGACAAATTATGGCTACGTACACACTGAATAATTATTAAACTATTTGCAGTTGTTAAATTCTCCTTTCGTTAATTTTACGAATTATAATCCCAAAGCTGAAAATACCACGACTGCGCAGCAGTTGTAATTAACTGTAATTAATCCGACTTGTAACTTGGAATTCCGACTTGTAACTCGGAATAATTCCCACTTTTAACTCGGAATAATTCCGACTTTTAACTCGGAATAATTCCGACTTGTAACTAGGAACAATTCCGACTTTTAACTCGGAATAATTCAGACTTGTAATTCGGAATAATTTCGAGAGTCGGAATTCCGAGTTACAAGTCGAATATATCGCCCAGTAATTTTTTTGTCACAGGTGGCCTCTCTGCTCTTCCACACTGGAAAAAGAATAGTAGATTATGACGATATTTAAAAAAAAAAAGATAGATAATATTATGTAAACCTAGACATAATCTATGCCACTATTGTGCGGCAATTTCTAACTTGATAGGGTATAAAAATATTTCAGGGTCGTGATCCTCCGCCAATTTTAACAACAAAAGTTCATATAAACATGTGTACAAAAATTTTTCGTTTTCGATATACGGAGTGTTAAAATATTCTAAAAAACGTCTTTTCTCAAACTTTTTTATTCTTATTTCGAGTTAAAATTAGTTGTGTTGCCTTGAAACCTCCAAAGTTTTGTTTTTAATTGAGAACAAGATCCTGATCTTTTCCTTGCGCTTTTTAAATACCTGACATTTTTTGCAAGTACGATTAAATAAATTTAAAAAATGTAATTTGCCACGAAACGGCGAAAGATACAAAAATGAGTAAAGAAACACTTTTTATTCAGAAACAAATGCTCAATCCAAAACTGCTACCTCTACTTTAATTTCGTACAGGGCCGTATTAACTTTCTTCTTGAATTTGTCTCCCGATTTACCCATATCTCCACCACCGGTTCAATCTAGAGGTTGAAAGGAACACATTTAAAAAGGTCCGAATATGATGTGTACCAAATTTGTTTAAAAAAGTTTTACAAATAAAGAAGTTATGGGAAAACGCCGATTTTTTTAGAGAATTTTAACACCCCTTATATCAAATTCGAACAATTTTTGGACACATATGTTTATATGAACTTTTTTTCTTAGAATTGGCTGAAGACCATCTCCCTGAAATTTTTTAACATACTTAAGTTATACCCTGTATATTTGGAGTTAGGAAACATAGGTATGTATGCAAAATTTCCGCTCGACTGACCTAACAGTTCCGAAAATAATTAAAAAAAAAAAAACACTTGGACCCTATACACTGAGAAGGGGAACATTGGACAAGATCGACTTATTTTGATATCGAAAACCTCCCTTTAAGAATGCAATATTTTTACATTATTATTAACTATTTAGTAACTTATCTTCCAGATACTTGTGTCTTGACTGCTGCGATATATTCCTCTGGGAAACAAGAAAACTTGTAGCGTTGGGTGAAGATTTAAATCAGTCAACGCTTGTAGCATTATTTATTTCAGGTTTGATTTAAAATATAGAAAAGAAAGTAGCTAGTAGGTATTTAAGCACTTTAGAATTTAAGTAAATGCTAAAAGTTCAGTCAACGCTTGTAGCATTATTTATTTTAGGTTTGATTTAAAATATAGAAAAGAAAGTAGCTAGTAGGTATTTAAGCACTTTAGAATTTAAGTAAATGCTAAAAGTTTTCTTGTAATACAAAGGGTGGGTTATGTAAGTGGCTCAATCAAAATATCTCGGCTATTTCTTCCCAGAAAAAAAACGATGGCAGGTGCGATCGATAGCCCTTCCAGGCGGCCTTCTTTTATCATGATGTCCATGGCCATCTACGTAAACTATGGCCGAAAATGGGAAAAATTTTAAATTCTTAAACTTGTGTATTTTTTTCTAAATATGGCAAATAAAAAGTTTTTCATGAAAATTGTCTGCAACAATCGACAGAATTTACGTATGACATTAGATTACCGTAAAGTTTGGACTCTCTTGGGCTCTAAAATTAAATTATCTGTAAAAAATTTAATTATGTGTGTTTTATAAAGCATAATGTCCCATTCGATTTGAATTGTCACACTTGCCCGTTTGTTTTGTATTTACTTAAAAAAAATTTAAAAATATTGGTAGACAATATTTGTGGTTGACATAAGAAATTTTGCAAATGGGGTTATCTAAATAGGTATTTGAGTTTACTCAACAGCTCCGCAAATTGTGTAATACCTACTAAAAATGAGAATAACTGAAATATACAGCAGCTGAAATGCAGATGCTGAAAAAGAAAAGGTGTTGAAGAATGTGAGGTGTAGTTTGATTTGAAAAGTAGGTGTGAATACTAGGTATTCGCTGAGAATTTATTGTATTGTAATAGTAGGTACGTCAAGTACGATATTTTATTATTTCATTTTTAGGATAATTGATACGGCATTGCCTACCTGTTAAGTTTTAGGTTAAATATAAAATATTAAGTATTTTGTAATTTATTTCTAGATCAGCTATTCGACATTCGATGAAGTGAAAAAGAAAAACCGGATTATTTTCAAAATTTGAAAGCCTACTGTGCCTAGTTTAATATAGCGTCATAATCGATTATTTACCCATTTCTAACTAGACCTACCAATCCAAATATTACACATAATTTTTCTTAATTTCTATAGTACCTAAATACAGAACAAACTGGCAAGTGTGGCAGATCAAATTTAATGGCATATTTTGGTTCTAAAAAATGCGTCGCAATAATTTTTTCCAGATAATTTAATTTTTGATCCCAAAGGAGCCCAAAGTTAGTCATATCTAATATTTTAAAATTGATACAATAGTGGCATTCTCGCGTTTGTTGCAAATCATTTTCATATTAAACTTTTTTCTGTACTTCTAGAAATAAAAAATATATTTTATTATTTTTGGCCATAGTTTTTCTAGGTGGCCATGAACAGCAACTTTCATCACGACAAAAGAAGGGCGCTCGGAAGAGCTATCGATCGTACTCGCCACCGATTTTTTCTGTCAAAAAATAGCCGAGATATTTTGACTGAGCCACTTACATGAGCCACCCTGTATATCGCAGAAGAGAAACTGATGTTCTATATTTAAAAACCCTTAGGTATAAAGAAAAATTAAGGTGGCAGTTATGGCATGGAACAAAGACCGCTAGATGGAAGGGAAGTTCTTGCTTAAGCTTATATACAGGGTGTAACTAAACTGATGGGCAAAAATGAAACCACGTATTCTTGGAGTCAAAATAAGAGCACTTCTTCATATATTTTTTTTCTCCTACGGGCCATAGTTTTTTTTATATAGAGCGTAGAAGTTTGGAGAAAAATACACATATTCCTTAGTATTTCTACAAGTATACGAGATATTTTCTTCAAACTTGGCGTGTCACATGAGCGCAGATGAGCCGTCAAACTTAAGGTTGACATGAAGCTTCTGAGGCTCCCGGTTGCGGAGATACAGGGTGTTAGTAAAATTAATTAGTTCAGAAAAATATGAATACCCTGTATAATCGCATTTTTTAAATTTGTTTTGAGTGGTGAATAGAATGGTTAACAAAAAGTATCTCCTAGTATTTTTTCATATTCGCAGCCGTTTCTTAATTATTTTTAAGGAACGGCAACGCTGCAATGAACAATAGTCACTTTAAGAATAAATCTAGCAATCTGTGGATGTCAATTAAACTTTATTTAACAAAATACAAAAGCAAAAACGGTAATAAAAGAAACGTATTGCTATTAGAAAATTAAATTATTAAATGTTTGAAATGACCGCCGTCTCTTTCAATACACGCAACTATGCGTTTCCGCATGTTTATTATTGCCATTGGCAAGTCCATAGCAAAAGTGCATATCAGTCAATTCTTCAAATGAAAATATAATTTTTCAAAATATTGATACTAAAGTGCAAAGTTGGCTGCCAAATGATTCAAATAATGCCAAGTTTAATTGACATCCACAGATTGTTAGATTTATTCTTAAAATGACTTGTTTATTGCAGCATTGCCGTTCTTTGAAAATAATTAAAAAATGGCTGAGAATATGAAAAAATACTAAGAGATACTTTTTGTTAACCATTGAATTTACCATTCAAAACAAATGCGTTTAAAAAATGCGATTATACAGGGTATTCATATTTTTCTGAACTAATTAATTTTAATAACACCCTGTATCTCCGCAACTGGGGGCCTCACAAGCTTCATATTAACCTTAAATTTGACAACTCATCGGCTCATGTGACACGCCAAGTTTGAAGAAAATATCTCGTATACTTCTAGAGATACTAAAAAATATGCGTATTTTTCTCTAAATTTCTACGCTCTGTATAAAAAAACTATGGCCCGTAGGAGAAAAAAATATATGAAGAAGTGCCCTTATTTTGACTCCAAGAATACGTGGTTTCATTTTTGACCATCAGTTCAGTTACACCCTGTATAATACATCAAAAACAATTTATATAAATATATGTAGTTACCTACATAGATAAAGAAATACATACCTATCTTATTATTTTCGGACTTTGATGTGTTGTTCCAGTCACACAAATAATTTTGCTTTGATAAAAACATATTAAAAACAAAGCTAATCTCATGTTTTAAAAGGTATGCAGGTAGGTAGGTATGTTTTTCATTTTTGGTAGATAGGAAAGAAAGGAAACCACTTTTGCAGTATTTTTTATTCTTGAACAACAAACTATAATGGCTGGGATATTAGTGGTCACACTGCTTACTCGATTTCCAATACTGAAACTGAAACATTAATCATGTATTAATTCATACATGCTCGGTTAAAGACAGCAACACGCCGCACTTCGCCGAGTAAAAAATAAATACGTTTTATTAGTATTACCTATCTCGACTTAGACAAAGTTCAACAAATTTTTTGGTTGTTGTTGTTGTTTGGGATGGCCATATCAATCAGAGTTGTCTTCCTAGAATTTTTATCAATTATTATTATAAGGTCCTGTCTATCATGGGCAACTCTTAGTAGCTGTACCTAATACCTATAGTACTTTTTCTGACTGCACAAGCAGCAGAAGCCTTCTGTTTAGGGAAACATTCGTCCCGAGGTCAGCCAATAGATCGACGCTAACTTGTCGCATGTTCCCGGCAATTTATCATTTTCTGTTTGGTGGTGACATTGATGCTCGTACTCCCTCTGACGTAGCAGAGTTGGGACGTCAACTACGCATATACCTACCGTACTTTCACCGTTTTAGTAGACATAGGGGAATAGGCCGCGCGTCGCCTGCGTCCAGCTAGGTTTGTCAGTCGTTGGCGGGGGGAGTACACAGTAGTCACACACCGCTTATCAGTCGAGTTTTGCGAGCAAGAAACACGCCCCGCCCCCCGCCAACGACTGACGAACCTAGCCGAATACTAAAACGGTGAAACTACGGTATACTATAGCTCGATGTAGTGTGGAACTGTTGGCCTGCCTATGGAAATAATTACGCAAATTTAATATTTGTCGGTCTAATTGCTTGTTAAGGTTTGTAAATCCTCTTTCTCCGAGTTGGCGTGCCAAAGTTGTTTTTTCTATGGCGCTGCGGGGATGATGATGATGATGATGTCCTAACTTTTCGCTTGAGGTTGTTGATATCCGTGTTGATCCAATTCACTATTCCCAACGAATAGATGAATACAGAGCACGTAGGTATACGGTTTAGGGCCCTAAACAAACTCTTGCTGTTAACATCAGATTGCACCACTTGTCTCACTCTTTTGATGAATTCATGCGTTAAATCGGTCTTCATCTCGTGTGCGCTTGTGATTCTTATCATTATTATCATTATTATTATCATTACAGTGGGTCAATGCCCAAGCGTCGACGGGCAGCTGCCGGTATATATTCCAGACGAAGATTGTTCAAAGTATTGGGAATGCTCCAACGGTGTACCTTATAAGTTCGACTGCCCTGGAGGGCTCCACTTCAACCCTACAATAAACGTGTGTGATTGGCCCGAAAACGCAGGATGTCAAACCGGATGTTCTCAACTAGACGAAGGTAGGTATCTATCTAACTATTATGACAATCTAAAAAACAATCTATCTGATACATATTGAATTCCAGAGTGTCCTGCTGTTGACGGACAAAAACCAATTTACATTCCTAATTTCCTTTATGAATTTTTTAAACTGTGATTATATTTAGAATGCCCAGCCGTTGACGGGGAACAACCAGTCTATCTGCCCCTGACAAACTGTAGCCAATTTTGCGAGTGCTCCAACGGAAAACCATATCTCTTCGATTGCCCGGACGGTCTCCACTTCAACCCTACCTTAAACGTGTGCGATTGGCCACAAGATGCCGGATGCAGTGGTGGTAACGGCAATGGTAATGACAGTGGTAATGGAGGTGACGACTCCTGCAATGGTGGAAATGGTGGAAACAACAATGGTAATGACGGTGGTAATGAAGGCGACGACTCCTGCAATGGTGGAGATGGTGAAGATGGTGAAGATGGTAGAGATGGTAGAGATGGTGGAGATGGTGGAGACGGTGGAGATGGCGGAGATGGTGGAGATGGTGGGAATGGTGGAGATGGTGGAGATGGCGGAGATGGTGGAGATGGTGGGAATGGTGGATATGGCGGAGATGGTGGAGATGGTGGAGATGGTGGAGATGGCGCAGATGGTGGAGATGGTGGGAATGGTGGAGATGGTGGAGATGGCGGAGATGGTGGAGATGGTGGAGATGGTGGAGATGGCGGAGATGGCGGAGATGGTGGGGATGGTGGAGATGGTGGAGATGGTGGAGATGGCGGAGATGGTGGCGATGGCGGAGATGGCGGAGATGGTGGAGATGGTGGGGATGGTGGAGATGGCGGAGATGGTGGCGATGGTGGAGATGGTGGAGATGGCGGAGATGGTGGAGATGGCGGAGATGGCAGAGATGCTGGAGATGGTGGGGTTGGTGGAGATGGTGGAAAAAACAATGGTAATGACCGTATTAATGGAGGCGACGACTCATGGTATGGTGGAGATGGCTCAGACGCGCCTTGCGCTGAAGCCAAAGGTGGTAAAGATTGGTCACGGGATTTTGAAACAACATTTGCAACAATTTTCTCTCCTTAGAATGCCCGGCTGTCGACGGAGAGCAACCAGTCTACCTGCCCCTGCCCAACTGTAGCCAATTTTGCGAGTGTTCCAACGGAAAGCCACATCTCTTCTATTGCCCAGACGGTCTCCACTTCAACCCTACCTTAAATGTGTGCGATTTGCCACAAAATTCCAGATGCAATGATTCGTGTGACAAGAGAAGTAAGGGTAAGAATGACGTTGAGCCTATATCAGAATGTAGCATCTAAATATTTTGATTCATTTGCAGACTGCCCGGCCTTTGACGGTGTTTGGCCAGTATATTTACAGCTTACGGATTGTACAAAATTCTGCCAGTGTTCAAATGGTGTCGCCTACGAGCATAGTTGTCCTTCAGGTCTTCACTTCAATCCAAGCATAAACGTATGCGATTTCCCACAAAATGCCCAGTGTGGAAGCGTTCTTGTATGAAAAGTACAACAATATTTATTAATGTATATTCAAAAGCCAAAATAAAATTTAAATTAATTGAATTCATAAGGACAATAAACAGTTTGGTTTTAAAGAAGGAATTTCGACAGAGGATGCCATGGTTTTCTTAACAAATAATATATACAAAGCTCTAGATCGGGGAATGTCAACTATAGGTGTTTTTCTTCACTTGGCCAAGGCCTTCGACACTGTTAGTCATGATATTTTGGCTACAGTGTTAGAGGACCTTGGCGTGAGGGGCGTTGCACTAAATCTAATGAAATCATACCTGAGTAATAGAGTTCAATATGTTACTATAGAGAATCATATTAGTCAGCCACTAACTGTGGAATGTGGCGTCCCGCAGGGTACTGTTTTAGGTCCCATATTATTTTCTTGTTACATCAATGGTTTACTAAATCTTGACACAAAAGGTATCATTTCTTCCTTCGCCGATGATACAGTTATACAATACACTGGAAAGAATTGGAAGGACGTTAAAAACACTGCGGAAACTGACTTACAAAAGATCATATCTTGGTTTGATACTATGAAACTTACTATTAATTTTGAAAAGACCAAGTTCATGCCATTTAGTTGTGATAAGAGGAAGATTCCGGACTATTGTACACTCGTTGTATCAAAAAATCCAAGTTGTAATGTTTCTATCAGCTGTACCGATACAATCGCATATTTGGGTGTAGAATTTGATAGGCACTTGAAGTGGGATAATCACATATCAAAACTTTCAAAAAAATTAAGATCAGTTACCTACAAATTCAAAATGTTAAAAAAGGTTTTAAGTACACATGACCTTAAAACTACTTACCACGCATTAGTGGAATCCTTACTCCAGTATGGGGTTGCAGCTTGGGGTAGTACTTATAAATCTCATATGCATCGCCTCGAAGTACTTCAAAAATCATTCCTAAAAATCTTACTTGGTAAAGACAGAATGTATCCCAGTATTTTATTATTCCAAGAAAGTAAGGTCCTAGATCTAAGACAATTATTTTTTTAAAAATCCTCAACTTACAATTTAAAAATAGAAATAAACTAATACATATTATATCACATAAATATCCTACCAAAAATAAAGAACACAAACAAATTATAACCTCAAAAGTTTCTAAACGATTAGCACAATGTTCCCTTGATTATATTGGCCCTCGTGTATACTGCTTATTGCCTAAACAGATAAGATCAATTAACAATTTAAACTTGTTTAAACAAAAAACTAAAATATGGCTACAAGAAATTGATAAACAGATACTCAGAAATATATTTAAAATAGTTTAACCTACAGTCTATTTATTATTCGATAAGTTACTTACCTCACTTAAACTGCATACTTACCTGAACCAAAATATATATCTAATTACCTCCACCTGCATGCACTACTTATCTGCCACATTTAATGTATAATGCTTAATATCTACTTTAATGACATATTTGTATCCGGCCTGTTGTAGTACTATAAATACTTGGATTTAACCACGCACATATCAACTTGTTTGATATCAGTGGAATTCCGTTTATTTATGTTCTCAGCGGAATTCATAGAAATTATGGCTAATATTATTAAATTTTATTATTATTATACCATAAAATATAATATTGTAAAATTTTTGAGATAATAAATATCTACTACTACTACTACTACTACTACTACATAGTAATAAAATATACATATGGTGTGTCTGTGTTTGCAATGTGCTGATATTTTTATACGTTGATTATTGACTGAAATGTTAATTATTATATATTGTACCTACAATAATTATCTGTGAAGAATACATCTTTAGCTAGGTACCTACTTACAGTATCATGGCCTCATTGTTCATGGTGGATTCGGTAGTATTCCCTAATAAACTTCATTCAAACATAAATTGGAAGTCCTTGAACTGCACAAAAAGTTTGCTGTTTGCCGAGAGCACACCTAAGGTTTTAGTTAGTTTAGTTGCAAATGTTTTATGACTGCCGATCTAGTTGCTTGTTCCAATCTCAGGTACCTACAATTTGTTCAGCGAATGTTCGGCCCTACGTCACAACTCCCGTCCTTGTCTGGTTCGTGAATATACGACCGATATCCGTCGTATAGTCATGAGTAAGACAAGGACGGGAGTTGTGACGTAGGGCCGAACATTCGCTGAACAAACTGTAAGTAGGTGTCTACTTAGTATTATAGGATAGCAATTTTCGGCTGGATTTCTGTTATTGCAAAAAGCTTTTAAAGTTGACGCTTTTACGCTAGATTAAAGTGAATTTTATTTTTACGCGTTTCCTCGATTTGCTCTTATATTAAGAACGCCGCAAAAAATCATTAACGATAAGGCAGAGGGAATTGTAGTAGTTCCTAGATGGCATTGGCAAAGATGGTTTCCTCTTTTTGAATCTTTGTTAGGTGAAGATCCCTTAGTTTTTCAACCTAATAAAGATTTACTTTACTCTGTCGGAAAACCTTTCACTGGTGGTAGGGCGAATATCGGGGAAGCATTATTGCGAAAAAGTGTGCCAAGAGACACAATATACATTTGTTTAAATTCTATAACTAGTTCTACATTAAAACAATACCTATAACAATGGTTTTAAACTTTGGTGGGAATTTTGATATATACAAAAGGATTTAACATTATTTGTAGTAACTGTCCCAAACTTATTAGTTTCTTTAACACAACAGTTTTCAAGTGGGGCTTCCTATGGTAGCCTTAACTCGATTGCACAGATAGCTAGTCCAGAGATAGGAGTCGATTTTAGAGTGAAAAGATTTTTTAGGGGTATTTTTGGCAAAAGGCCAATTGAAATACGAATTAGTGCCAGGATAAAGACTTATTGAAGTAAAAATAAACATCAACCATTATTAATAAGGTATAATTCAGATCTGCAGGTTTGTGTTGCGGGGCTCTCTTAGAATATTTCATCAACAGAATTAAAGATCTAAGAAATTTATGTGAATTTCTTTTCATTACATATAAAAAACCCTATCATCGAGCTTCTTCTCAGACAATTGGTAGATGGTATAACCAAAATGGATATATTTGAGCGCCAGAAGCTTAATCAGAATGTGTTCCCGGTAGAAAAGTTGAAAAAAAAAAACCACTGAAAAATGTTTAAACTTTACAATACAACATCGGAGATGTTTGTGAGCTTAATAGGGAAAGACTATTAGCACGAAAAGTTCACGTGAGCATTTAAAGTCTTGTTTACGAGCACTTAGAAAATGCGGACTACCGAGTTAAACAGAGTACCTACCTTAAAAGGTCTGGGTTGTTGACATTGGTGATTCGCCACTGTTGCTCCAAGCGTCTTATCGTTGTAGTTATGACCTCGGCTAGACTCGAGACTTAAAGTTGGCTCGTGGACGGTTCAAGCTGGAGCTAGACGATGTGCGACCGTCTGTGGATAAACACATTTTAGCGAAATATGATTAACGCACAGTGTCTCGTTTCGGTCGTACGCATTTTTTTTACTTTTTACTACGAGGGGGCGGTTCACCCCCTCATCCCCTGAATTTTTTCGTGGCTGCCATACTCCCTTATTTCTACTTAGGATAAACACATTTTAGCGAAATATGATTAACGCACAGTGTCCCGTTTCGGACGCACGCATTGTTTTACTTTTTACTACGAGGGGGCGGTTCACCCCCTCATCCCCTGAACTTTTTCGTGGCTGCCATACTCCCTTATTTCTACTTAGGATAAACACATTTTAGCGAAATATGATTAACGCGCAGTGTCCCGTTTCGGTCGTACGCATTTTTTTGTCTTTTAACTGCCAGAGGGCGGTTCACCCCCTCATCCCCTGAATTTTTTCGTGGCTGCCATTGTCCCTTATTTCTACTTAGGATAAACACATTTTAGCGAAATATCATTAACGCACAGTGTCCAGTTTCGGACAAACGCGTTTTTTTCATAATTTCCTCCCTTTCCTTTAGAAAACTCTCAGTCTTTCCTCTTTGCGCCCCTCAGTGACACTTTCAAGGAGTATATGCCTTAATTATTCTTGTATACCGAGTTTCAATTCATTTAAACGATAAATAAAACTTTGATGCTGAAATTTCTGACAACTTGTCTGGTCCGCTGTAAAAATCCGTTTCTCGGGTTTGAGTTTGTGGTTGTCTTCAGCTACGTCTTTTACATTGGATAGTTAAATTTCTTAAACGCAACATTAACAAAATACAAAACTATTGGCGACTTCCCGTTCGATCTCGAAACAAAAGACAAAAATAAACAGCTCCCAAGGCTAGATAAATAAAAAAAAAGTAACCGAGGTTAAGCTCACGTCTAAGTCGGACAACTTAAGGGTTCGTTTCAATATACGTCTGTGCTAATAAACAAATTTATATCGAGTATTTTTGGTATCGATAGTTCTAGAACGATTCCAAGTTGGTATCGATACTTTCGTAGCGGTATCGCTATCGAAAATAATTAATTATTATACTGTCATAGTGGCTTTATATGAGACAGTGGCGACAACCGTGGTCCGACTTTTGATTGGTTCCGCCATGTTTCGTCAAATTCTGTCATAATATGACCCAGACTGTGCTCCCGGGAATCCTTTCCGTGGTTCACCTGCTGCAGGTCCCTGGCGGAACTCGAAAAATGGATAATAAATGCACGAACCACTTAAGCCGACTATAAAGTGGATAAATTATTAAATTAGGGATGCTAACGATACTTCGATACTTCGAAAGTATCGATACTTTTGCTGCAGTATCGGGTATTTTTGGTATCGATAGTTCTAGAACGATTCCAAGTTGGTATCGATACTTTCGTAGCGGTATCGGTATCGAAAATAATTAATTATTATACTGTTACAGTGGCTTTATATGAGACAGTGGCGACAACCGTGGTCCGATTTTTGATTGGTTCCGCCATGTTTCGTCAAATTCTGTCATAATATGGATCGACTTATTTGTATCGATTTCATAATGACGGCGTCAGTCTACAGATCCGTCATTCGTGTTGTCCCTTAATATCATTGAGAGAAGCTGTCACGTGACCACAAACGGGAGCACCTACGTCGCGTAGTTACTACTTTAGCGTCAGTTGGTTGTTCAGTGTTAAATGTGCAGGTTTTGTGAGGCATATTTTCTATTTTGAACTAAGTGTATAAAAAAAGTAATTAAAACAATGGTGTCGTGCGCTGTACGGAGTTGTACGAGTAGGAATAATGTGGACAATAAGAAATCTACAGGAATAACATTTCACAGGTTGTAACGAAATTTATGTTAACTTTCGTTACTACGGTAATAACCTTTTGACTCTCCCGATATACCGCGGATTTTGAACCACAATTACCGCCACCATTAGGCAACCAGCCATACACAGTGAAGGAAAGTATCCGTAATACCTGGAATTGACAAATTTCACAAGTTTATTCATATACAGGTACGTTGTTTCTTTGCCTTTCTAATTTAGCCTCAAACAAATTCATATAATTAACAAATTGAAATTAATGAGGTATGTATAAGAGCAAAGGCCTCAAATAATATGTTGGTTGCTTGAAGAAGACGAACCTAACCTTTAATGTTTTGGTGGTCTGGAAATCACAAGAATAGGTGGGAGTGACAGACAATTTCGGCTGGCTTTTTCCTCTCTGCTCGTCGTCGAGACAACAAGTGCGGTACTGATTCAGCTTATGCACGTTTGATTTTTCCTTCGGAATTTTCAATCTTTGTTCATCGTGCATGGGTTTCATCTTTTACTAGCGTGATTTAGTGTAAAAAAGACTGTTATCATTAAGTTTTGCGTGCTAGGCTGATATTTTGGTTTTCTGTTATTTTTCATGTGACCACGCCGGAGTTTCGTCGGTCGTGTTAGGTTTTCCACGGACTAAGCGGTCTCGAGGACACCGTTGAAGGCTGAGCAGCGAAGGTTGATAGCGTTTGGTTCTGGCTGCGACGACACCGCGGTTTGGGGTGAGTATTTTTCGATTTTTCATTTTTTTGAATATTGGCTTTGCCGTCTTTGCGAAAAATATCTCACTACCAGATCGGCTGTGCCTTTGGGAACCACTAGCTATCGGCTGATCGCCTTATCAGACCGTTAATATTGTTATTTTAATATTAAATTTTATGGTGAAAGGAACTCACCGTTTTCGAGTCAGTAGCACACGGTAAAAATAGTTGATTAGCTCGGAGCATTATTATTATTCTTTTACACTAAATCAGCCGCTTTTTGAGTGCCGCAGCCTTGCTGTTTAAATGACAGATTGTTTTTTTTTATATTCTTATTAATGTTTTGAGTAGAGAAGAAGCCTGAATTTTTTTTGTTATCTGCTGATCAAATTTCAGTAATTTTTTATATTAAAAGCGATTACATATTTGTTTTTTTATTAATGTCAAGGAAATCAAGTTCTTATTGTACAATATAACAGTACAAGCTTTTGTACGGCATCATGTTTTAATCACTTTTCTCAAGTCGGGAATATCACCATTTGATTTTCGTTTTTCGTATAATTATAGTTTGTTGGAAATTTCTTAAGCTGTCACTGTGCACAGTTGTATGATTATAATATAAAAATTTCACCATTATTAAATAGGTATAGCACCTAGTTGATCTTTGTAAAAGCCACCGGCTTATTTTCTGATTGTTAGAACAGACACTGTGGTTTTGATTTCTTTTTACATGTAACCACACCAACAAAGGAAGGACTACGCATACCAACACTACCACAAACCAACCACGATCGTACTATATTGGTAC
The DNA here is from genome assembly GCA_963920635.1 of Pseudeuparius sepicola. NCBI lineage: Eukaryota > Metazoa > Arthropoda > Insecta > Coleoptera > Anthribidae > Pseudeuparius > Pseudeuparius sepicola. The sequence continues at coordinate 8,655,403 of OY987306.1, forward strand.
CTGTCGCAGCACATCACAGAACCCCACTCAAAACTCACGACCTGCCTCCAGCGAGAGCTAGCTGTGGAAGTGCACACCGTATTCAAAGGAGTCTGGGTGACGTGTGGCTGTGCAGCTACCTATCGTCAACAACATTCGAGGTATCCAAAAGCAGTGCTAGTCGAAAATTCCAAAGAACCTTTTATGTGTCGACTGTTCTACAAGTACAAACTTATATAAAGAACTTTTAAACAATAATTTTACCTAATTTTTGTTGTTGTAAAAAGCTGAGCGATTTCCTACAGACTTGTAAGACGTGGTTCAAAAGTAATTATTAAATCTGGTATTTTTTAATTGTCTTGTTTTATTTGAGATCCATCTTCTGTACTCAGTTTCGGTGCTACATAAATAAAAGTATAATTATCTGGCTACCAAAAATCAGAGCCGTTTAGTCTTACAAGGTAACATAAACACTAGACAGGGCCGCATTAATATAAATTATAATATCCACTTTGGTACTTTATGAAAAGAAAAATATTACCTTTATAACTACTCTAGGTATGTATATGACTGAGTGACTAAACCCAGCTTTTGATTTCGTCGTTGTTAGTTCTCGTTTTTTTACATTTTTTATAATTTTACTAGGAATAGGTACTGTTTAATCAGGCCCTGGCGTGTCAGCCACATCGTTACTACTCTTAGCCACACCTCCTGATCCCATTTCTAACATACGGCGAAGTACCGTTATGGCGTCTCCCTCTCTATACTATCTCAATTCTTATTATGGACGACATGGACGTACGCTTTGTTTATGTGTGTATTATCATATTTCTGCGCTTTATCTGTGTTTTTCTTTGAGAAAAGTAAAGTAAGGTGACCACAACATAGATGGTTGTCATGCAAAAAATGTATAAAAGCGAGGGAAGGTTGCAAGAAGATGATGGTTATCCAGAAGAAGAATACAATGAAGAAGTTGGAAAAAGCGGTACAGAAGGTCAAAAGAAGACTGATTAGCAGGAGGAAGATCATGAAGAAATGAAATTAATGGAGCTGAGGGACCGTAGAAAATTGCAAAACCAGCAAAATTTGAAAACTTTGTTATGAAAGTTGTTGTAAATGTTTTAAAAATCAGTGGTCCTAATAACTATGAAGAAGCTGTAATGGATAAAGTGATGGTTAGCTGTAATGGATAAAGAAATTAAGTCACATGAATAAAACAAAAATGACTTTTACGGCACATAACACGTGTTATGTGTTTTACGGAGACTTCCAAATGACAAGAAAGCATTAGGTATACCTAGTATATTCCGGATGGATCGATAGAAAAATACTAGGCGAGGTTGGTAATGAAAGGTTGTTCACAAAGAAAAGGTGAAGACTACGACCAAATGTTTAGCCCTGTAGTCAAATCTGGAATGATAATAAAAGGAATATTAAGCATATAGCTGCTGGTGAAAATGTTGAATTGACTCGATAGATGTCTCTACAACATGCGCTTATATCGAAAAATCGATGACGATGTTTATGTGAAACAACCAAAAGGTTATGAAGATTCAACCAACAGAGTTTTGTAGACTCCCGATAAGTTTTTATGGTCTCAAACAAGCACAATGGAGCAAATTGAGAACATTTTCATGAAAGCTTTACTTATTTAAACCAAAAATATTTTGAGGGGCTGTTACTCCTGTAAAACAATGGGCTTAAGAAAAATTATACAAAGGGAAGGATGTTGAAGATTGTAATATCACTTTTCATTTTTCTTATGGTGTATCCATGAAAATAAGTAAATACAAAGTGTCAAAAACAAAAAAAAGCAATTATTCTTTGAGTTTTAGTCTCGTGTACCAAGTGCTTTAGGACTTCAACAGCTCTGAAGAAAATTGTTAATTCTAAAGTTTTCTGTATGTACATAATAACTCCAATAAACACCAATTATAAATTGAACATGCCTACGTTTGTAGTTGTTTTATTATAATGTAGTTATCATTACTTTATTTCCTAAGCTAAAAGTACCATATAATTATATTGTGTTTTCCCTATTTCTAAACTTTTCAAAATACAAACACATGCTCAAAATTTGTTCGTCTATTCTAGACATGCCCAGTGAGAACCATTAAATATTAGCAGTATAGTCACTGATATTAGTAATTAATTTTAAAATATAAACGAAACGGAACAGGTAGGTACGTTTTACCGTTTATTTCTTAAAAAATGGGCAATAAATTGATTTTATTTAATATATGAAAGTCATATCGATAAAAAAATCGATACTGGATCTGGATTCACAATATCGATATATTTTTTAAATAGTCCCACCTCTAATTTGACGAAACATGGCGGCCGTGTCGCCACTGTCTTGTATAAAGCCACTGTTATACTGTCAGTTGCCACCACCATCTGTTACACCTTAGCTAAAGCGATTTATTTACGTAGGAATCGTAGGAATCTTTAGGCCATTTTGTTTCTTGTAAGCGTAATAATTCGAGTCGTGGTGCATTAGTGGCACCACTGGACCAATGACATCTGAAGTCTGGACAGAAATTGGAAATTATATTTCTCTGGAAATCACAAAAATGCTACGTAAACTTTCGATACCGATACCTAAAAGTATCGATACTTTTTAGACAAGTATCGGTAGGAATCGATACTTGGTAAAAAAAGTATCTGTATCGGTACGGATACTTTTTACTATTTTCGCATCCCTATCCTAAATTCAGCTCTGGGAACATCAATGGATTTCTGATCGTGATAGCTTTTCTTTCTATGCAGTGGTACAAAAAGAGATGCCATTATTACCACAAAACACTCAAATATAGGTCCATCGATGGGCTCTGCGATGAATTTAGAAATTCGCTCAGTGTAAAACTAGGCTTTGATATTAGAGATAGAGGAGGTATATAGGGATGTTGCATATTAATGAGCGAATTTAATGGGCATGTTCCGTAATTCTCTTTATTGTATGATCTGTATTCCGAAATTCGGGGCTTGTTTGTATAGGAATGAGATTTTTTTATATAACCACAATTATGTAAATATTGCACAAAAAAAGTAGTAAATTGATTAAAAAAATTACATGGCAATTTTATGACCTGGAAGTAAATTGAGACAAATAAAATACAAATTCCAAAATAAAAGTTTATTTTAAAATAAAGGCGACAAAATATCTAGGATAAGGAATATTTACATTTTGAACTTTAATCACTTATCTTAACTGATTTATTAATTTTAAAATTCAATTTAATAGGAAAAGCATGTAGCTTTTACATATTTTTATATAATTTTTAATGTTTAGGCATCTAACAAAAAGAATTACAAATAATTACCTTATTAAAGGGACCAGAACCTCAAGATTAATTCCATCATAGACTACGAAGAGCTAGGTTCATTAGCACGATATTTTGCCAGTTTTTCCCTTGGTAGAGTTTCCATCATGACTTGGAAAATAAAAAACTGTAGTAATTACATACTTTTTAAGTTTGCGCTGCCCAAAATTCTCTATGAAATTGCTCTCAATAAACTGTTGACTACAAATGCAAGTAAATACTTGAAGACAGTACAAAATTTTTCCTTTTTATTGCTGCAATCCACTTGTCTCTAGTATCACCTTACCTCTTGGAAAACTGCAAAGTTATTAGCAAAGATTTTTAAGACTTACGAATGAAAAGAAACCCCACTATTCTTATTCTTTCCGCCCCGTTTGGTAAGTACATCCAAATACACAACAGGAGTTGACCTTCTTTTTTGAGTTTCACTATATTACTCTCTTGTTTAAAGCAAATATTTTTCGTTATTACATTGATCGTCTATCTTTATCACGAGATCCACAAATTCGAGTTAAATAAATTTAGTATAAAATTTGAATACGGAATTCTTCAAAAACGTAAAAAGATAATGCCACAAAGTTTAATATCATTTTGATTTCCTTCATGAGCAGATTTCAAAAATCAGATAATATACAGGGTGTTCCATTTAAAAAAATTAAGTTGCCATTCGTCCTACTTTTTTGGAACACCCTGTACACTAAACGGTCATGGCATAAAAAAGTATTCGCCCAACCATTGATTTTGTTTTTTGAATCACCCTTTCATCTTAAAAAACAAAAAAGTTAGGTGGGGGGCTAATTCTCAGTGAATAACCCTGGACCATTTAAACTGAGAAAAAAATTCCTATGAACAATGTACCAAAACTTATTAGCTTTCAAAATGGAAAGGATTGAATTTAACAATCAACAATTTAACAATCAACGTTTGTATACGAAAACAGCACTTACCTAGGATTTCTTTAAATAAGGAACCCTACATTTACCCCCTCAACCGACTGAAGCTAGAAGTGTATATATATATATATATATATATATATATATATATATAGATAGAGGGAGTAAGAGCAAAAAGTAAACAAAGCCAACATCTTTTTGAGTGATGCCACGTACTCCATTGTTTACAGCATTTCATTTCAAAATAGAAGGGTTTAATAATGGGATTCAATGAAGGCACACCTCCCATAACGCCAAATTAACAAATATAGTTATTAATATTTTTTAGTTTTTTTTTTAGTTTTTTTTTCATTTTATATACTAGATTGTATTTTATTTTAGAGCCTTGATGAAGATTACAACCTTTACTAAGTATAGTTATTAATATCTTGTATGTAACAATTTTAAACTAAAACTAAATTGCTCTGTAATTATAGTATCTAATTATCAATTTAATAAAATCGTCACAGATACCTCAAACCGCCCGACATGGCAACGCTGCTGTTGATGCCTCGCCTGCCGCGGGCTCCGCGTCCGTTAACTCAGCGGTATTTGTTTTGTGTATGCCCAGCATGTCAAGTTTTCCGGTTGTTTACGTATGCATTTTTCCCGTTTTTAATTGTTTTTCTGTTAATTTATAGGCTATTTATTAGGATATAGGATATAGTGACTGATTTTGTATACAATGGGACGCAGAGAGTGGGTGGTATGTGGCTAAATTGATATTTCTCAGGATATAACCTATCTCAGGTAAACGTTGTACATACGGGCCTAATGTTTGTTTACTTCGGTAAATTTGCATAAGATGTTGGTTGACTACAAACGTATGTATTTTGAAGCTGTTGCTCCCTGGATCCTTGGTCATTTCTCTGAGGTTTGAGCTAAATTCATCTCCATTATAGAGGACAGATTCGTGTTCAAGGGGTAGCCAAAATTTCAACAAAATCGCGCGGTGCATACGGTATGTTCCATAATTACCATTATTATTCTGGAAGGAAATATTGCAATAGAGCATTTTCATATGACGTCACAAGGTTGGCGGCCATGTTTGCTGGTGGACAAACACAACAAACTGCCGTACTGTCCTATTGTTAGTTTTGTTTATTTATTTAAATAAATATCAGTGTGGGTTAGTTCTTAACCGGTTAATATTAAAGTGTAGTACCTTGGTTTGATATAAATGTGAAGATGCCGGCCTTTTGTGCAGTGCTAAATTGCTCAATGAGAGGAAATAGAGATGATGTACATTTTTATCGGATCCCTGCAGCTCGCCAAAATGCGGGAGAAAAGCTTAATTTGCTTTCAATGGAGCGGCGTGAAATGTGGATTAGAGCATTAAAAAGAGGTTCTTTCAATGAAAGTCAGTTAAAATTTACTCGAATTTGTTCCAGACATTTTATAAGCGGTAATGTTTCATATTATACAATGATGACAGAAAATTACTCAAAGTGATAGTTTTTATAGGAGCCCCAGCAGATCTAGCAGATAAAGATAACCCTGACTGGATACCTAATCAAAATATGGGATATCATAACCCTCGTGAAGCCACTCACACTCAGGTTAACAGACATGAAAGATCAATCAAACGTAAACGAATGAAAGAATAGGTATGTACCAACATGTATAGCTTAGGGGAAGTGGGAAACTAAATATTTTTTACTTTTTATTACAGCGGGAACAACTCGACGTAACACAAGATATTCCTGGAACTAGTCGAGAAGAAGACCTCATTGAAGTCATTTTAACAACTGTAATGTTAAGATATATATAAGTTAGAGGAAAAGCTAAAACAGTGCGAAATAAATGAAAATTATTTTGAAGGTGACGATAATAAAACTTGTTACTTCACGGGCCTTCCTAAGGCAGAGGTGCTATTTAGTGTGTTTGAAATGGTAAAGCAATATATTCCTGTTCATGTTAATACCTCACTGACACCTTTCCGACAGTTAGTTTTGACTTTTATGAAGCTACGTCTTAACTTGCCATTTAAATTTTTATCATATCAATTTAGTATAGCTCCCAGTACTACTTCAAGAATCTTTTATAAATGCATTGATATACTTTATGAGCGAATGAAAGGTTTTGTGTTTTGGCCTACAAAATACCATCCGGAGATGCCCCAAGTGCTGGAAAGCGGTCACTAATGAAGAATCCAGATTTTTGTACAATAAAATCCAGGTGATTTCCTTTTTCAGCTTCTGCGTAAGCATTTAGTGCATCGTCTTCATGTTTAATGCCATATTTTGTCTGCTTCGATGAAAACAACATTTTCTGGGGGTAACAATTCCTTTAATTACACTTATCGAAGGTTTTTCTAAAGAGGTGCGGCAAACAGCTTTAAAAATCGAAGCTGTGATTCTCCCTGTTCTTTGATTTAACCACACCATGCTAAGATTGTCCTTTAGTAGCTTCTTCTACCTGCACGATTTCTTCTTGTGATATTGCTACCTCGATTTCATTTGCTGCTTGTAGAATCTCCTCATATTGCTTGCCCACGTAATCAGTATTCAAAATACTAGCTAAACACAATGGAAGCTTTGGCGAAATATTAGTACCTATCATATAGTTTTGAAGCAACGGGCTCCAACAGTCGTGCTGCTGCACAGGTAACTCCAACATCATCGTGCAGCTTTTGAACAAAAATGCCCATTTCTTCTTCGCTCATTTTTGGTATACCAGTTGGAGCTGTAACTTTCATATTTCTTGCCCAATCGATATCTTTAATGCGACACATTTCAACATTTTTTAATGGAGGTACTGGCCATAGCAATAATTTTGAAGTGCAAGCCTCGTCTTCTGTCGTGGGTCGTGCATTTAAATAAAACAGAATGGCAGGGATATGACTACACACTTTTCCTAATCCTGCCATACAGGTACAATGTCCACTTGAGATGCTACCGTCATATAGGACAATTACCCAAACTTCAAGCGGCTTTTCTCTGAATCGTTGAGAGTGTTTAACCTACAAATAAAATTATTGTTAAAAACCTTGTCCATCATTGTCACTTCTGGTAGCGATTGTAACAAGTTGCCATCACCAAAATCTGCCACTTCAAGCAAGTATGGATCAATACCATCAACAACTTTCAATTTATCTTCATATCGGCACTTAACATCTCCACTAAGAGACTTGTAATAATCAATCCTTTCCATTTTACAAAGTAGAAAAAACTTAAAAACAACACAAATCTTTTAGCAAAACCACACACACTGAAATCTGTTTACTAATTGACTAGTACATCAAAAACCCCAAACCTTTTATAGCCTTACCTGTAAATTGATTATTTTTCTAATACCTATAATATGAATAGGCTTCGGTTTTAATCCCCATAATGAGGGTTTTATTTATCTAAGAACTATGCAAACTACCGATTAACCATTTTATAGTTGGGAGTTATGTTCATCGACCCCACAGCACACCGACCTGGACGAAAACCCCGAATCAGCGGAATCAGCTTTTTATTTTTCGTACACCGCATTTCCAATTTATATAAATATCGCGACCGCAATTAATCGATTAGTAATAGTTTATACCCTACGTTCAATAAACCTTTTTAAAAACGAAGATTTTCGACCCCGGAACATAACTGGCGCTGCGAACAGGATAGCTGCACGGAATCCAAAGGAGGATCATCGGTTCGTCTCAACGATTTGGCAGTTATCAACGACCTGGGAGAAGAAACCTGTGCAGAGATTGGAGAACCATACGGCAGGGATGTCCAGAGCGATTCTTCTTGTCCTGTAAGTTCACTTCCTTTTTCTCATGAGTTCTGATTACCCTGAAGGTTCATTATTAGAAGATTTAGCTCATTTTTCTATTACTCCAAAAGCTCCTAAACAAAAACCTCGTTTTAAACCATATTCTAAAAATTTATCTGAAGATTTAAAAAACCCTCAAATTTTAATTTCTCAGCCCTCAACTTCAAAAACTCAAGAAATGGCTTTAACAAATACCGACATTAATAATTTGTGCAACACTCTTCCAGAATATAAACCGGGAGATAACCTCTCCACATTTATAAATTCAGTTGATAATTTAATTGCTTTTTTCACTCAACAAGGTGCTAATGCCACTCAACTATATATAATTAACACTCATATCGTTTCCAAAATTAAAAATGAGGCTCGTGATTTCTTAAATTTACACAATAAAACTTCTTGGGCAGAAATAAAGCCCCTTTTACTCCAAAAATATGGCGACCGTCGCACAGAAGAAATTTTATTAACACAATTAACCACCACAGTTCAAAAGCGTTCTGAATCTTATGATGACTATTACAACCGAATAACTTTAGCACTTAATGATCTTTTACAGCATGTTTCTTTACATGAAAATAACGCTCAGGCAATCGAGTTTAAAGCTTCGTTTTTCAGAAAACAAGCCCTTAGAACATTTTGTACTGGCATAAACAATCCCTATTGCGATCATTTATCTCATTTTGAATTAAACTCTCTCGACGAAGCACTTCAAAAATGCATAGCTTTAGATAACCACAAACAGCAACAGCAATATATGTCTTATCTTAAATCTACCACCTATCCCCGCGATTATCAAAGAAACAGTCAACCTACCACTACCAATCGCCCTACTAATCAAAATCCTCAACCACCTCGCAACCCACAACCTAATCATAATACGAATATGAACCCAAATTTTAATCAACAATTCCCTCAAAACTTTAATCAAGGTCCTTCAAACTCACCTAGAAATTTTGGCAACACAAATAGGCCCATTCCTCAAAGACAAAACCCTCCACCTAATAGACAAGTATTCAGCCCACCATCTAATAGACCCAACAATAATTACTTCCAAAATCAATATCGTCCAACTCCAACTCCTATGTCCATAACTTCAAAATTGCCGTCACAGCAAACTTACAAACCAACCCCAATGTCCACACGTACTTTCCATAATAATATAGAATGCGATTCCAATTTAGAAACCGAAGAATACTTTTCCGAAAATTTTCGAGAACAAGCCTCGGAATCTCCTCCCAATCCCGAATTATCGAATTAAATAATATTTCAAAAGCCACCAAACTTCCATTTTTCTATCTCCCTTATTCTAATCTTAAAGTATTAATAGATTCTGGTGGATCCGATACTGTAATAACTCCCGAAGCTGCACAAAATTTCGATCCAAAATATCAATTTTTTGAACCCTTTACTCTTATTTCTATGAAAACTCCTAAAACCTACTCCGAAAACCTTTATTTTCCCGTTTTTAACGAAATTGGCATTGATCAACCGTTTATAGTTAGAATTGCCGACTGGCACAATGATTTCGATATTCTTTTAGGTACTGGTGAACTCGACCAATTAGGTGCAAATATAGATTATGAAACTCATATATTTTCTATTCGTAAATTAGGCGTTTCCGTTCCATTTGAAGTTATATATCGTTCGAATAATCGACTCCGTATCCCAGTAAATATCAATAATGGTGAAGTTGTACTCCCAGAAATTACCCTTGATAACCAAACTGTACTCCCAATTTCAATACACCATGCCAATGATGGGTTTGTAGAAATACCACAACCAGAAAATTTAAATATTGACTTCCCTGAACCAATATCTGTTTATCCACTATCCGATTTTGAAGAATTATCACCTCCCTTCTCCAATAACTCATTTGATCCCAACTCTATTCGAACAAAACATCTGAATTCCGAAGAAAAGCAAAAAATTCTTGATCTACGTCATAAATTTAAAGATATTTTTTACAATGAATCATCTGATCTGTCATTTACTAGTTCTGTCAAACACGAAATCCGCACAAAAGACGAAACTCCTATTTTTTCCCGTTCTTTCCGACATCCTAAAGTCATGCAAAGCGAAATTTCTTCCCAAATTGATAAACTCTTAGAACAAAATATAATCCGACCTTCAATTTCCCCTTATTCTTCGCCCGTTTGGATCGTTCCAAAGAAAATGGATGCATCCGGTAAACGCAAGTTTCGCATGGTTATAGACTATCGCAAACTAAACGATAATACGGTTGAAGACAAATATCCCCTTCCCCGCATCGACGAAATACTTGACAATTTAGGCAAATGCACATACTTCACAACCCTCGACTTAGCACAAGGTTTTCACCAAATTGAAGTACACCCCAACTCCGTTGAAAAAACCGCCTTCACAGTTCCCAATGGCCACTTCGAATATACAAGAATGCCGTTTGGTCTAAAAAACGCCCCAGCGACCTTCCAACGCATGATGGATGAAATTCTAAGAGAATACCTTTACAAATCATGTTTTGTCTATATGGATGACGTCATTATATTTTCCAAATCTTTACAAGAACATCTTATACATATAAAATCCATCTTTCAAAAATTCCGTGAAGTAAACCTAAAAATTCAACTCGACAAATCTGAATTCCTAAACAAAGAAGTAGCTTTCCTTGGCCACGTGATTACTCCCGAAGGCATTAAACCCAATCCAAACAAAATATCCGCAATCCAAAACTTCCCCATTCCTAAAACTACTAAGGAAATTAAAAGTTTCTTGGGACTAATAGGCTATTATCGCCGCTTCATTCCTAATTTCTCAAAAATGACAACACCCATGACACGTTGTTTACGAAAAGACACCAAAATTGAAATTGACCACCCTCAATATATAGATTGTTTTGAAAAATGTAAATCCGCTCTAAGTAACTCCCCAATTCTCCAATACCCTGACTTTTCTCTACCTTTTACACTAACTACTGACGCCTCTAACGTTGCTATTGGCTCTGTCCTATCCCAAAAAGGAAAACCAATCGCTTACTACTCCCGCACCCTTATTACCGCAGAACGAAACTACTCCACAATCGAGAAAGAACTCCTTGCAATCATAGAATCCTGTAAACATTTCCGGCCCTATCTTTTTGGTGTAAAATTCACCATAGAAACCGATCACAACCCCTTAGTCTGGCTCTATAAAATTAAGGAACCCCATTCTCGTCTCGCCCGGTGGAAACTCAAATTAGAAGAATATAATTTTGAAATTGTATATCGCAAAGGTAAAGAAAATTTTGTAGCCGACGCTCTTTCCCGTATCGAACTCAATATGCATGAATTAGACTCGATCTGTGTAAATCCTCCCTCACATGACGATGACTTTAATATTGACGACTTTATTAACGAAACTTATGAAAAACAAACTGGACTATCCACACAACACTCCACACACGAAAACCCTATTGCAACTATTCCATTTTCCGAAGAACCCATTAATTATTTTCCTAATCAAATTATCTTAAAATTTGGAAACAAACATGACGTTCAATACATCCTTAAATTCAAAAGTAAACACCAATATTACGTAACTCTTACTGAAAAAGATTGGAAAACTGACATTAAAAACACTCTCCATTCTATAATATCTCCTAATCAACTGCTTTATCATGAAACTCTTGACAATTTTCATAAACTAATTCGCCCTAGACAGAAACGTGGAATTATGAACTATATAGGTACTTTCATTAAATCAATCACAGGTAATCTCGACGAGAATGATCGTATATTTTTGGAAAAACATATTCAAGCTATCGAAAACAAGCAATCTCAAATTATTGGCACCCTCAATAACTCTACAACTTATGCCTCACAAACAATAAAACGATATAACATGTTAGTTGAAACTATTAATAATAACACAGTTAAAATTGCACAAGATATTAATCTCCTCAGCGACGAATTTGACAAATATCTCTCACTTCATAGCGAAATACTTAATCTCGATCGTTTAAATCAATTCCTTCAAAAATTACTTCGAACTATTAATTTAGCTGCATTGCAACAGTCGAACATTGAACTCTTTTCTCTCTCTGAAATTATTAAACTAGAAAATCAACTCAAATCAATCTATAATAAAGTCTCTCTCTTATCCGATAACATGCACCCTTTTGAACTAATCGAAACTGCTCAAAGTACAATAATCTCTACAGAAAGTCAGACACTCATTATCCTAAAAATTCCTATCCTTGATGAACTTGTATTCCCACTCTACCAAGTTTACCCAATCCATAACAAAGAAGATATCGTTTTGGTACCCCCTGCTGTTTACTATGGGAATAATCGTTGGTATTCCACATGCACACCTACAGAAAGAAAAATCACCTGTCAAACTATGTCAACAACCAGATGTCAACTGCCCACATTAGAAAACTGCACCACTGCCATTCTCCTGCAACCGATCATACATCAAACTAAGAGAAGCCTCATTGCCAGCACAAATCACCCACTCCGTATCACCGAAAAATGTTCAAAAACAGAAAAAATCATAAAGCAACCAGCAATCATCCAATCACCCTGTCCAATTCAAATTGAAAATCAATGGTATACCGCCACGCAAGAAGAAGCCGAAATCCCAGCCATCGTTCCTGTCAAAATTAATCCCAAGTATCGTCTACAACTAAATCATTTACAGTCTCTTCAAGAAACACCGCAATTGTCGGCTATCCAACCCATACACCTAGATCCAGTCGTCATCTCCACAACAACCTGGTCAGCCACACTTCTTATCATCACTCTAATGTGTGTCATCATCTACTTCATCCTAAGAAAACGAAAAAGACTCCAAACACTCTTTTTCAAACCAAGAATATCACTCTCAGAACTCCAAGAACTTCAACAACTCAACAAGAAGCCCGAGGACGAACTTCCATCCTAAGGGGGGAAGAGTTATGTTCATCGACCCCACAGCACACCGACCTGGACGAAAACCCCGAATCAGCGGAATCAGCTTTTTATTTTTCGTACACCGCATTTCCAATTTATATAAATATCGCGACCGCAATTAATCGATTAGTAATAGTTTATACCCTACGTTCAATAAACCTTTTTAAAAACGAAGATTTTCGACCCCGGAACATAACTTGGGTTTGTCCACCAGCCAAAATGGCCGACTTGTCAAAGTCACGTGTTCGAAAATGCTCTATACTCAAATTACTTTAAGAAGTCCTCACTGGGACTGTCAATTGGTAATTTCGATATCCTAAGTTGGCATCAATGCAGCAAAAAATGCAACCGGGTCATAAGTTCAGGTCAGTAACGAGCCCATTTGCACTAATAACACGAAAAGTAACACGAACAAGAACAACACAGATGACGGTAAAGCTCACAAAACGTAGAAAACCCGCGAATATTTTCATTACCGAATGTTTGAACCAGTTTGAACGATCTGGAAAACCTTCACTGTCACTTTGACACACCGAAGCTAAATTTGCCTAAGTCCGCCCCTAGACGCTGCCAAAAGCAGCTGATTATTACAAAATACCAAAACGAAAGTGTTTCCATGACGTTTGAAATTATTATTAAAATGAGTTGTAGGCATAGTTATTCTTATTTGTAGCGGCATAATCGTGATTGCAATAGGGTTTTTATTTTATTATGCTCTTTTTTTCGTATCACTTGGGTAACTTTTCACATCATAAATCAATGAGTGACGTCATTAACTGGTTGAGACACATATACCAATGTTATACCTATGCTTAACAAAAAATTCCTAGGGATTTTGTGGAAAATGTCATCTGACAAAATCGGGACTTCTTACAGTAATCGGGGTATATATGATTTCTAAACAACCTCACAAGCCTACAATCTACAATATTCAAATTCATGTAACCTTGAGTCGACCAATGAAAACGTGGAACCTTAAGTGGGATTTATCCTCTCGTTTCCGGTCTCCGCCAAAGCCAACGAACCTATTTTAAGTAACCAGAATGTTTTATTAACCTAATATTTATATTTTGTGGTTACATTCCCAAAATAATAAATTTGATTCGGAGTTATGACAGTTAATTGGGTTATTATATTTTTTCTCAAATTCTATTTCCTAAACAGCTGATTGTCAAGTTGCCTAGTTGTCACCTAACCAACTCTGTGAGTTGCCACTGATGGTTTTAATACGTTCAAAACAGAAACAACCAAAAATTATCTAATTGAAGTATACCTACCTGTAATCAATATAATTCCCAGTTAAATTGATAACCTAGGCATAACAGTAATATATTAAACTAGGTATAGTAATTTGTTTGCTGGTGGAATTGTAGTCTATATTTATATCAAGTAAGTACTTAGATAATTAGTTTCTAAAAAATTATTGTAGGTACCTAGGTAGTAACAATAGGTCGAATTTATCGAAGCATTAGTATATAGGTACTTGTATAATAGCTATTATAATACCTACCCAGAGGTATTACAGGAACCCACTCATCTACCTACTTTATTATACATTGCTTAACCTTTTATAATTTTGTTTGTTTGTTTATTTCGCCTTTTCATCTATTTTAGTTAATGCCAAATGAAATTGTCAAAAGTACTTCTTTTTAACCGAAATGTAAACAATGAGCATCATATCACTGCAGTTCGGACAATGTGGTAACCAAGTTGGTCAAGTTTTGTATTCCACCATTTATCAAGATGTAAATTTGAATTCTAAGCAAAAATCATCGGTAAATTCGTACTACTGGAAGTCTGTAAACAAATGGTTTCACGTGTCTGACAAGGGACAATTTGAACCACGGTCCGTTTTGGTCGACACAGAAGAAAAAGTTGTTAGCGACACAAACAAACAATTTCCTTTTAAATTTAAAAATATTGTAGCAAAATCTTATGGTGGATCGGCAAATAATTGGGCATATGGGTATTACAATCGCAGCAAACTCATTTCCAGTCAAGTTGTAGAGTCTGTCCGTTGCGAAGCTGAGAAATGCGACTACGTAACCTCAATTTTGAATATTTATGGGTCGTCTGGTGGTACCGGCAGTGGAATAGGCAGTAATGTCATTGAACAACTTAGAGATCAGTTTCCAAATAAATCTATCGTCAATGCAGTGGTTTTGCCATATGTTAAGGGGGAAATTATCACGCAAAGTTACAATACTTTGTTGAATTTGGCCCATTTGTATAATTTAAGTAATAGCGTCATTTTATTTGAAAATGAAAAGTTACATTACCTCTGTAGGTATGCGGTAAATTTAAACAACATAAATTTTTGTCATGTCAACGCAGTGATTGCTCAGCAGCTAGGGTCAGTTTTGCAACCTTTAAATGACGTGGACAATATTTCTTTAATTGGACGAATGTGCACAAATCCTTCTTATAAATTCATTACTGTTAAAACGGAACCAAACTTGAAGAAGGAAAATAAGAAGTTTGAAGCGAGAAAACCTTGGACTTCTTTAATTCAGAGTCTTACGAAGCAGGCACGATTTGACTTTTTGCAACAAAAAGATAGTGAGCTAAATTTGAAAACAAAATTTGTTTGTAATGTGATGATAACAAGAGGCGAGACTATTCCAAATGAAAAAGACTTAAAACCTGTTATTAACGCAAATGATTATGTGTCTTGGTTATCCCAAGATGAGTCGTTCAAACATTACAATCAGAAAAATAGTTTTCTCGAGTTTGAAAAATATTTGGTGCTTCTCTCAAATTCAAACAATATTTGTCATCCACTAAATTGTATTTTAGAAGATGCGTGGTCGCTGTTTACACACAGCTCATATTTACATCATTATAAAAAGTACGGGGTTGATGAGGAAACTTTTTTAAATTCGTTTCAAATTTTAGAAAATGTTTTGGGCAATTATAAACATTTGTAATTTGTGTAACTTCTATTCAATTGTATTTTTATATTTGATTTTAAATTTATGACTAATTGTGTTTCATATTGTTTAAATTCCTTTGAAATAAATATGTATACCTATATCTAACTAAATATACAATAAGTGAGTTTTGAAGTGAGTTTATTTTTGTATCATAATAATTTTTAAACACCCCAGAACTAGTGATGTTTTGATAAGTAATAAACAAATGAAAAGATTCTTATTTACTCGTCTTTTAAATAAAAGCTTTATATTGCTATACAGAGTGATTCATGTATTTTATATATTTTTGGTGAAAGAGATAGATCATTTAGGGGTAGGTACTGGCTCACTCAAAATATCACGCCTATTTTTTGACAGAAAAATCTGTGGCGGGTTCAATCGATAGCTCTTCTAGGCGGCCTTCTTTTGTCACAAAGAAAGTTGCTGTCTATGACCACCTACAAAAACTGGCCACGAATCTAAAAAATTCAGAATTTTTACACCGCTGTAACTTTTATTTCTAGAGGTACACAAAAAAGTTTAACATGAAAATTGTTTACAAGAACTGTCATAATTCAAATATATCAGTTTTAAAATATGTACATATATATGACTAAATTTGGGCACTCCAGGATCAAAAATTAAATTATCTGGAAGAAATTTTAATGATGCATTTTTTATAAAATGGAATATCCCATTTTGTGATGTGTCACACTTACTAGTTTGTGCTGTATTTACTAAAAAAAATCACGATACACAAATAACTGTATGCCAGCTAGGAGAATGAAATTTAAACTCTTCTGCGCATCTACGTCACTTCGACAAAAGCGCGGCCAACTTATAAAAAATATTCCTGAAATTAGCCTCACTGACACACGTCAGTTACCAATTTCGCGTCAAGTTAAATCCAAAGATAGAATGTAGGCACCTTGAGACACTTTGGTGTATATGTACTATAAAACGAGTCAAATATCCGTTTAAAAATAAAAGTAAGCCATGATTTTGTCGAATAAGCGTCACCGTTGACGTCACAGCACCTGCGCGCGGGCATACCGTTTTCAGTGTATCGTGAAAAAAATGAGAAAAATCATTGGTAATATTATTTGTGATTGGCATACGACCTAGTTATCCATGGAAATAAATTATCGATTATGAGGTTAGATTAAAGTAGACAGAGTAGTCTTTAAAAATTTGGAAATAAAGTGGTTTACACCTTACCTACATGCACTTAATCGAATGTCGAATAGCTAATCCAGAATCGTTATTTTAAATAATAAAAAAATGACAAACTCGAAGACATTCTTTTCTGTTATGAAATTAAATTTAAAATTCATAATGTATTACAATAAATACTCAATGAACATCTAGTATTATTTACACCTACATTTCACAACAAGCAACACCATAGGTACTCTTCAACATTTAATCTTTTCAGCTTCAGCATTTCAGCTGCTGCATACTGCTAGCAGTCTCATTTTTTTTTAGTATTACCTACACATTTTGCGGAGCTGCTGAGTAAACTGTCCTTTTTAGGTACCATCGCGGCGTGTTACTTTGCACCAGTTTTTTGAGATTTTGTGTATTTTTTATGAACATAGTAATGAGGAAATTGTGAAATAAAAGTATGTGCTATTTTCAAGTTTTTCCTATAGGTTTCTGCATGAAAGTAATGTGCAGCGGCATTGAAAATATTTTTTTAATTTTTTTAAAAAATTTGTAAAGTCACCCATTAAAAAGGGTTACTTTGCCAACCCCTTTAAAACCATTTGTTTCGCAATGTAGGACACTCTGATGTGTGACTTTGCCCCCTGATAGAATTTTAAAAAGTTTATAATAAATTTAAAAAATATTTTTTCGGTAAAAAAAGCCAATTAGATCACAGGATCTCTTTGACAGTCTTGTACTTATAAACTAACAGTGCTTACAGCTTAAAATTAGACAAATTTGTCTTAAAATAGTGATATCCTCGAGGAGATATTCTTGGTTTATCTAGGAAACAGCAAATGTCTCTCTCTTCTTGCTGTGAAATATCCTCTATATCTGGATACACGAAACCTTCTTGTTTTTTTCTTAGGAATCGTATCGTCAATAAGTCATCTTTGATTTCTAAAACTTTCCCAACAAAGTGTCGTAGAGTTTTTTTTGTTGCAAAAGCAACAACTGCAAAATCATCGATTTTTGGCTTCCGAATCTGCTCCTCCTCACTGTCGCTTTCCATATCTTCCTCTTGATTTGTATTATCTTCAATATTGGGTGGTACAACTTCTGGCTCTTCATCAGATGACTTATTTTCTTTATCTTCGCTGAGGTCTTCATTACCTACGGACTTTCCTGGAATAATTTTAATCATTTTTTTTCTCCTTCTGGTGCCCGAGGTAGATGCATTAGACCTGATTTCTTGCAAATATCCCAAAAGAGTCTCACTCACATTTTCGCCAATATTTTCCGTTCTTCGATTTGGAAGTCTTTTTAAAACTTGTTCTCTATCAGTTGGGTATATTTCACAAGCTCTAAAGGCACTTGCTATATTGGTTTTATCTTTAAAACTGAGTTTATCTACCAGGATTTTTAGCAAACTAGGGAAAACAATTTTGTTCACGGCTTTTTCTTTTGGATTTTGTATTTTGAATTTTACCAATATTTCTTTCCAGAAACGTTTTAATTGGCCAAAATATCCAACGTCTAGTGGCTGAGTGATATGTGTTGAGTTCGGAGGTAAATATATAAACTTTATGTTTGATTTCTGGCAGCTGACAATAATGTCTACATTTAAATGGGATGATAAATTGTCCCCGATTAATACTTTAACACCCTCATGCTTATGTGTCCATGGAAGTGCAATTGAATTAAACCAGTCTTCAAAAACGCAACCGTCGAACCAGCCCGATTTAGTTCTGTTATATCTTGCATTTGTTGGACCACCGATTCTCCACTGATCATAAAGCCTATCTACTTTATAAACCACGTATGGTGGAAGTACCTCTCCAGCTGCTGAAATCGCAAACATGATGGATATTGCCGATTTTGATACATTTATGACTCTTTCCGGGTATTTGGTTCCCCGTCGGAAAATACAACGAGTCGCCCCCGGGTCGTCTGTTAGATTCGTCTCATCATAATTCAGAATATTGCTTGGGGGAACTCCTGCAAGACTCCTTTCCAAATTGTCAAAGTAAGCACTTATTTCATCTTCGGACTTTTCTGCCCTTGCGCATTTTATATTTTTGCAGGCCCGAACTGACAGACGACCTTGATGCCTGTCTAAAAAATTTAGACACCAATCTTTCCCAGGTAAATTATCAGGAAATTTTTCGATTCTCCTTCCACCTTTTTCTAGATAACGCTTGACTAACATACGCAGGTCAAATGACGTTAACGGACTACCATATTCCGCAGCGGCTAGAAGAACATCAACAATGTGTCTTTCTTCAAGCTCCGTTAGTGCTGTCACACCTCCAACACTACCCAAATGACGACGATGCAATTTATTCCAAAGGGTCCTCCTTGGAATTTTATATGTTTCAGATGCTTGATATATTGTCATATTTCTCCCTTGGACAGCATTAATAGCAGTGCTTAAAGTTGCCTCAGTATAATTTTTGTAATTGCGCGTGCCTAGTTTTTTTTTATAGAGTCTCCCCATATTGCAAATTCTAGAACAAAGTTAATTTTGTAAGAGAATGCTTTGGCAGTCACACTTAAAAAATGAACTTTTTCTCAAAACCTTGTTTTTTCCCAGAAATTATAAAAATTAAAAAATAAATTTTCATTTACATGTACAAAATATTCCTACAGACACTACCCATAGTCAATTTTGTTGATATATTTATCACAGAAGATGTGCCAGCCCTTAATATTTCGTATTTGTAAAAACAACAAAAACTTACCTCTACACTCTGGGGCGGCTAACGGTATACTGGAAATACAGGGCACGTATTTAGACCGTTAAAATGATCGGCAAGGATGCTAGCTTTGCTTTGAGGATAACACCGCCCGCTGTTGCCAATTGGTGCGTAGACAAATTGAATTTACATAAAATGAGGCACCATTTGGCAAAGTCACATTCACTTGGCAAAGTAACACGCCGCGATGGTATCCCCATATAAAAAATCCCATTGGGGATATTGTCATTACTAACGTCATTGCCATTTATTTCTGTGGGTAACCACAAGTATTTTGGATAAATTTTAGTAGTAGATTAATAAACAGGCAAGTGTTACAGTTTGCTTTACAAAACATACACAAATAAACATTTTTACAGATCATTTAATTTTCGAGCCCAGGAAAGTCAAAGTTTTACAATAATCCTATCCAACCATTTGGTTTTAATGGTCATTGGCGATCGTCTACCCATCCTATTTCCGCCTCGCTTCGACTCTCCTGCACTTGATCTACGAGCTGGTTTGTCTTGAGATTCTGCACAGCGGCTCAAAAATTGCGATATTGATGGTACCCACTGCCGATTTTTTCTGTCAAAAACTAGCCGAGTAATTTGAGGGAGCCACTTATATATGCCAACCTGTATAACAAGTTGGTGAAGTCCCTAAGTATGCACTAGAGAACATTCTGAATGACGTCATGGGAATGCTAACAATAAATTGTAGGCAAGGGCGACATATGGGGAACACCAACCACATCATCTCACAGTATTCTTGGGATGTCCGCATCTCTATCTTTTAACGACAGTAGGTCTTGGAGTGAAAGGCGACAAGATCAAATTCTAAGTTAGGATTTCCATTGTTAGCATCCCAAAAATACAAGGATATTGTTGCAACCTTTTTGCCAGACTGTATATTATTTCTGACTTGTTGAGTTTTCATTTAATTTAGTCTCAAGCGGGGGTCATCATTTAATTAGATAATAGGTGAAAAATACTAAGTTTGTGATAAAATTAGATAAAAAGACAATTATGTTACCTTTTGTTATTTCACATAGATTAATTAAATTTGAAAATTTCAACAAATGGTAGTATTTTAAGTTTTGTCTCAAAACTTTCATTACATACTTTATTTGTAAACCTTTAAATGACAAAATCACATCAATCTTCAGGCTTAGTAGATTTGTCAACCTTGGGCTTAAAAACTATTTACATGTGACTGACACTTAAAAGTATATTAACAAGAAATAATAGTTTTGTTCGCAGAGCAATCCCGAACCAGTTCCAAACTATAGTAACCACCAATATCATTGTTGAGTTGGAATTTTGGAATTCTTTGGGCCAATCACATCGATTGTTAGTAGTTCAGAATCGCTTAGCGAACATAGCTAATACTAGTACAAAATATTGTATTGGACACTGACTATCACCGAACTATATTTGAATATAATTCGGTGGTGACTATAAAGGTAGTGGTACCAATTATCGACACCATATTGCCAAGTGTCAACTTCACAATGCCGCTGCAAGTTTTTAGAATAAATTAAAATTATTATCAATGTCAATGTGTTTTTTTATTAAACTTTTACTTGGTAATTTATGTTTGCTCTAGGTTTTCCATTTTGAAGCAAATAAATAAAATTTCTACTAACTCTATCATCGACCAGTAGCAACTGAACTAATTATTGACACAAGTAAAAAACAATAATTATTTTTAACAACATTTTATTACAGACATTTTAAAAATAACAACATTAATTGTTTCAATGGTAACAGAAGTAAATATGTCTTATAGCAGTCACAGTACTTAAAAGTACCTATTGGGATCATAAACTACATAAAAACACCCCTGTATATTTTTTAGTTCTGGCTCATACATTTTTTGGTGATATGAAATCCACTGTTAGTAAGATTCATTTAACTAGCTACTGCTCTTCATTTCACCTTAGAACAGTTTCTGGCTACATTATTAAGGCACGGTAACTTTTGCTGCTTACTGTAATCCATGGAACACCCTGCAATTTAGCTGGTCTAACATTTGAAATAAATGGAAGAATGGAATACCAGTTTTAGATCATATTTTTTTGTTAACATATTTTCTTGCGAATACTGAAACGGTTTAAGTCTTACTTTTAGTTGAATTAATGATGTCTGCAATTGGAATAAAAAGGTTGTGTCAAGTACCAACAGATATCTGAACCTATTATCAACACGACTTTTCTGCTAAATATATATTTTCCCCGATAAAAAAATCCCTATGTCGATAATTGGTTGGTAAAAAATATATGGTTTTTACTATAGATTTGTCTAGGCATAAACAAAATTATCTCTAAAATGTTTGGATTAATAACATAACTTTGTTAAACCTTATGGATCGGGCCTATTCCAAATTTTTCATGTACCAATTATCGACACCTTAATATTTTATGAAAAACGTACTACAGCTTTCATTTTATTTATAAATATAAAAAATATAAATTGAGTAGAGACTACCACGATAAATGTCGAAATTTAAAGAAAAGCATTAAGAATAGAAAAAATAATCCCTCATTTAATATAAAGCTACAAAATTTTAGACAATCTGCAAAAAAACTTGTTGAAGTAAGCTCGTGTAAATGTAAAGAATTTTCTGCGTGCAAATGCAGTAAAGCTTTTCGTGTACCAGAACAAGAGCGTGTATTTCTGAGAGACCAAAGGGATAAAAGGATCATGGCAATAGGTTCAATAGACATTAAAACTACAAAGAAAATAGGGCGAAGTGCTCAAAGGCGACAGAAAGAGTTTTTAAGAAAAGAAAAAATTATTCCGGAAGAAAAAAGTGAAATAATGGATGAATCCTCCTTTGAAGAAGAAAAACCCCAGGATGTAAGTAATAGTGATCCTGAATTTGGCAATCAACCATCTCTTTAAATACTAGCGGAACTTTCCGAAGAATTCGAGCTCAAAGATACCACCTACCTGCACTTGCCCTGGCAGTCGAAAGAACAGGAGTATCAGCCAGAGCGGCAGCTATTATTGCAAATGCCACCTTAGAAGACATGGGTCTTATTTCTGATGATAATAAAGAAAAGGTAATTGATAGAATGACTTTAAGAAGACAAAGAGATAAAAAAAAGAAAGAATTTGAAACAACAAGAAAGGCGACATGAATTAATATTAGAAAGTTTGTATTTTGATGGAAGGAAAGATAATACCATGGTAACTGAAAGAAAGGGAAACAAAATATATCGAAAAGTCATTAAGGAAGAGCATGTGGTATTGCTCCAAGAACCAGGGTCAAAATATATTGGTCATATTTCACCAACATCTTCATCAGCTAATAATATAGCAAATGAAATTTTAACCTATCTTCAAAATAATAACATTGATATTTCAAATTTGAAACTTGTTGGGTGCGATGGAACCGCCGTCAATACGGGACGTAAATCTGGCGTAATCAAAGTATTGGAGACTAGGCTAAGACGACCCTTACAGTGGGTAATTTGCCTATTACATGCAAATGAGCTTCCTTTGAGGCACTTCTTTCAAGAACTCGATGGGAAAACTACGGGTCCTAAAGGATTTTCTGGGCCTATAGGAAATGAACTTGAAAAATGTGAAACTCTGGAAATTGTAAAATATAAAAGAATTAAATGGCAGGAACCACAAGTAGACTTTGAGGATTTAAGTACGGATCAGAAGTACCTCTTCGAAATTTCTCAGGCGGTGTCAAGCGGAATATTTCCCGAAGACTTAGCAAAGAGGAATCCGGGAAAAGTCGCTCATTCTCGTTGGTTAACAACCGCCAATAGAATTTTGCGTCTATATGTGTCCTGTAAAAGTCCTTCTCATAATTTACAGGTTCTTGATGAATATTGTGTCAAAGTTTATAGCCCAATGTGGTTCAACATCAAAGTAAAACCATTTTGCAAGGATGGATCAATTCATTTGTGGAAAATGATTAAAAATTCCAGATATCTAGAAAGAAAGTACAAGAATATAATCGATCCGGTTATTCAACGAAATGCCTTTTTTGGCAATCACGAAAATTTACTTTTGGCAATGGTAACTGATTGTCGGCGACATATTAGAGAACTTGCTCTTAGACGAATAATGGTGGCTAGATCTAAACCTAATAAAAGCGTTAGGAGTTTTGAAGTTCCTTACATAAATTTTGAAGCTTCTGAATACATAGATTTAATAGATTGGAATAACTGCAAACTGACGGAACCGCCTGTCTTATCGGATTTACCTGACGAAGAACTGACACAAATGGTCCAAACAGGAGACACACCGAATTTTCCACGTTTTCCTTGTCATACCCAGGCAGATGAAAGATGCATAAAAATTGTCACGGAAGCTGCGTCAGCCGTATCTGGGTCTGAAGCTAGAGATGGCTTTATATTGGGAAAGTTGAAGTCTCGCAATATTATGCCGAAGTTTAACACCAAGAGGGACTATAATGTGGCAAGCTGAATAGCTAAGGGTGGGTGGGAGGGTGGAAGTCGATACGTAGCCACCTCCTCGTGGTGACTTCTGGATAATATTTGCTTAATACGAGTAAATATGAGCTAAGAGGTGCGTTTTGAATTTTAGTTACTTAATATTAAATTTGTATAACTTTGAGGTCTCTGCGGCACCGGAAAACAAATCAATTAACACAAAAGTTTTTTACCGGTAGTTAGTGCACCCAAAGATGAAAACATATTTTACTATTACCCATCAAAAGAAAAAAGTTTTTTTGCTACCCTATAGCTAAGTTCCACCCTAATGCGCATGCACATTGTTTCATTTGAATGGTAAATAATCAGTAAACCATAAACATAATAAAAAGCACAATGCAAGAAGCAATTTATGTAACAATTGGGGAAACAACGTTTTTGGAGTATTTCGACCCCACTGAATATGAATCCGCCTTTTGCCAAAGCGAAATTTGGACCGGAAGTATGGTATCCAAAATGACGGACAAAACTCTATCTCCCTTGTCCGTTGGCTTAAAATCAGGGTTGGCTCCCCAGTGGGTAACCCAAAAAAACCAGTAGGGTTTTTTTGGGTTACCCACCTAAAAAAACCCAAAGTGGGTTTTTTAAATAAGGTGTTTATGATTTTAGAATTTTTTATTTAATTTTTTATGGTTGAATAAGGATTGATCTGTGAACACAGAACAGAAACACAACACATAACAGCACGAAACAGGTGTGGTCTTGCCTACTCTGTTCACCATCTAATCTGAACAGAAGACAATATTGGATAATTTCTTATTTAGGTATTTTTTTATTAGATATATATTTTTGTATCGGAGTAAAATATAAATTTTTTCGTCTTTTGTAAATATTATTCAGGAAATTTGATATTTTACTAATAGCAAGGTCGAAAATAAAAAACCCAAAAAAACCCGAATATTAAACCCAAAAAAACCCACTGGGTTGGGTTTTTTATATAAAACCCGGGTTTTTTCCAACCCTGCTTAAAATAATGATTCAAACGTCTGCTTAGGGGATTTCTTGCATGCCAAACACATTGCAATGCACACTATTTACTTACCTTAAGTTTGGAGTGCATGGGTTCCAAGATGGCACACAACATGGTCGCCAAAACTTTGTTGCTCGGAAGTAAACAAGGAAAATGATAAAATGACAATTTCAGATTTCAAACATTGTTTAATGCCATATTGCAAAGAAGATAAGAAAACAATCATTCAAGTGTTTTTAGCTTATGGCAAGGTTGGAAGGAAGGTAAGTAATCAGCCATTTAAATAGTTAACACATTGTCTAGAGCGGTGGCACAACTTGGTGCAAGTCAGTCCATTCTTCGTGCACGTGCACATTGTAGTCAGGCACCGGGATGAACAACTATAGGCAGCAGATTCGTATTCAGCGGGGTCAAAATACTAATTGCTACATGAAATTCTTCATGCACTTTATAGAGATGGATTTCCTAAATATGGGCCTAGTCTATAAGTGAAATAAGGACTAATGTTCATGAGTATCTTATATCATTAAAAAGAAAACTGCCAAAAGTGTTGATAAATAGGACTTTGTCCATAATTGGTACCACCACCTTATATAGTCACTGATTAGGACTTTTGATATGTTTGATCCAACATAAGTACTTAATGAAAATATTGCTTGTTCACAGAATGTCAGGCTGGTCCTTGATAGATAAGCAGAATCTTTTAATGGCCTTAAGAAAACATGGCAGTAATAATACTGAAATAATTGCACAATGTATTCCTGGGAAATCAATAGTGGAAATAGAGTAAGTTTGTCGCAATGTATTCCTTCAAATTTATAAACGTTTTGGAATTATAAGTACAAAAATTTAGAAAGCCCTTTTTTAAATATTATTTTTAATACCGGCTTAAGATAAAGGCACCAGTAATCGACATCCTTTCACCAGTTATTTTATTTTATTTTATTTAACACATATATGGAAAAATTAAATTAGAAAGTGGCATATAAGTCAAATGCAATGACAAAGCATTAATGTCGAATACTGGAGCACCATATATAGTACCCTAGAAATCAACACCCCTAAAATTTAGATTAGAATCAAAGTAAGCAACGAAATTTTACCAAAAATATGTGTTTTACAACACAAAGATACCTTACACAACATTTCATTCACATACATTGAGCGTTGACTGACGTATTAATAAAGACTGCTCACGGCTGTCATGTTTGACAGTTCTCTGGCTCACCATGTGCTTCCCGGAGACAAAATACAATGCGAAATACATTGTTGACCATAGGCGCCATCTTCTTTCCGGGACATGAAGCTATATTCGTGAGAAGTCTTTATAAATACGTCAGTCAACGCATTGAGTATTTAAAAAAACTTCAACCTATTTTATGATGTAGGTACCTACCTTAACAAATCTTCTTAGAGAAAACGCAATTCACGTGTTCGACCCAACACGCGCCATTTTGTTGCCGCTAAACTGAAATTGTGACCTTCGAGATGTTTTACAGGGTTGCCAAATATATAAATAATATATAAAATAATAAATACAAATCTGAACATATGCCCTAATAAAGAGAGTTTGAATTTTGAAGTGTCGATTACTGGTACACTGTCGAACACTGATGGTACTTTTATACGAAGGCGTAGAGGGGCCACGTTTGTAAATTCTTCTAGTATTCACACTTTAAACTCTGAATTCACACTTCAAAGTCTGAATTCACACTTTAAACTCTGAATTCAGACTTTAAATCTGAATTTACACTTCAAAGTCTTTGAAGTGTGAATTCAGACTTTGAAGTGTGAATTCAGACTTTGAAGTGTGAATTCAGACTTTAAAGTGTGAATTCAGAGTTTGAGTGTGAATTCAGAGTTTAAAGTGTGACTTCAGACTTTGAAGTGTGAATTCAGAGTTTAAAGTGTGAATACTAGAAGAATTTACAAGCGTGGCCCCTCTACGCCTTCGTACCTTTACCTTATATACATAGTGAGTAACTTTTTTTGTTTAGGACTTTAAGTGTTACTTAACTAACATATTTATAAAACTTCGCATGGCTATAGCTTTATAACCTGAAAAACAGATGGCACTGATTGCTAACATTGTATGTATTTTATTTTGATTCCGGTAAGTGCATAGTGAGCCAAAAAAGTGTCAGACATGACAACCGTGAGGAGCCTTTATTAATACTTCAGTCTACACTTTAAGGTTTGCAAGATCACAACAAAATAAAAAGCTTTTGTTTCCAGGATACAGGATGTCAGAATGTTTAAAAAATATATAACTTTTTTTAATTTTATTGTTATCTTTAGTATTGTAAAAGTGGGTATCGTCATACACTTTTGTATTATTTTTAGGAAAAGGATAGCACATTATAAACAACTGGCTCAAAGTAGATGGATTAACGAAATAAACGAAGGCGAAGGTGATACTCCTATGGAGACCTGGATTGAAGTGGTCAAGAAAATCAACTGGCAGCACAGACACTTGGTTCAAAATATTGTACCTAGAGTGCTTAAGTACATTTACCTTTATGAGAAGCGAACAGGTGAAGGTCCAGTAAATTTGGGGTAGGTAAAGTTGTTACTTGATAATTTTAAGACAAAGATGTTGCTTGAAAATATAACTTATTTATTAACAAAACTTGAGACAAAAACTAAATGTGAATAACTTTTGATTTTTCTTGGAAATATTCTTGCCTCACCTGTATTTTGCAATATCTCGTTCTAATGTAAGGGGACCTGGGTAACAGTGAGACAATTTTTTTCTTTTTACAATAATTCGAAATTCAATGAACTTTTTTAAATAATTTATTTAGCACTTTGTTTCCAAATGGTTTCCAAATCTATGTCAAAAACAGCATATTCATACTATTGTCCCAGAAAAGGACGAATCAGAAGTGGCACTTGCTTTCCGCGCCTTTGATGTCGCGGTTCCAATTTCCCCTCTCGCGCATAGGAAATGAACTCTCCGCCGTTGACATCTGCGCATTGGCCACGCCCACCGTAGTTTGGACAGAGTAGAACTTGCCCATTGCACGGCCAGGTCCGGGCTATAGAAAATTTTGTGTTTTATATAGCAAAATTAATTTTTAGAATAGTAAAGTTTTTTTCTGGGATTAGATCTAGTTAAATTTGAATCTCCAGAAGTGATTTTAAGTAGGTATTTTACTGACGAAAAAAATATAAATATTAATATTTTACTAAAGAGAAAAATACATTTTTTTATTGTACATGGAAATTTCACAATATTTCCTCTTTATTATTTTATACTTACCTATATTAATTAGAAACAACTATGATTTAGGTTCAAGTGAACTATTCTACTTGGGTGGTTGAAATATTACAATATTTAAATCGACTTGCGTCCAAACTCATAGCTTGTCAATTAATTTGTTTTTTTATATAGATCCATAACAATTATTATTTGCAAAATTGGTTGACCTTCGTATCACTGGTAGTAAAAAAAGGTTATTTATCAAAAATGTTTATTACTAAAATCTATAAAAAAAAATTCAAAAACAATAGCACATATAAAATATAATACCTATAAATACAAAAGATATTATAAACTACTTACGTACATATTATGCACATGCACACTATACATTATCAACTTAGCCTAATAATGACCCCTGGCAGCACTTATAAATGTAAATTTCGAAGTTTATAATTTTTATTAGTTTTATTAGAAACAATATCACGATTTAAAAATTTTAAAGAAGAATAGATTCTAAATCTTACATAAAGGGATAATAAATAGGCATGATTAAAACTAGGGCATGGATGTTGATATGAAATGTTTTGCAGCTTATTTTTTAATTTCACACCAACATTTTCTTCTAAAGCAAACTTTGGAAAGAGGGTACAAAAATTAACTTCGAGAGTTTTAATATAATTTAGGAAATTATCAGAAGGTGAAAATAAATGTCCAAAGGTTTCGTTACCACTTGATTTGTATGCTTTAAAATAAGTAAACAAATCAGTATCCCCTAATGTATGACGTTTACAATATTTAATACAAACTTCACATGAATGTTGTTCCAAGCACTTTCTTAATAAATATCCACAAACATATGATATACTATTTGATTCATGTAGTTCGAAATCAATATAATCTGGTGCCACCGAACTTAAATCAGAAAAAATAGATCTTGCATTTCCCACAACAACTTTGTTGTAAATTTGTGTATGTTCGGTGGTTACGTATGACAATAATGAATCAAAATCCTCAATACAATTAGCCCCATCTGCGTGTTGGAAATAATTTAAACAAAATGATTTTTTGAAAGCCCTTTCGAATTGGATGGGGGTTGGATTCAAGCAATTTCCCCCTTGCTGCCTAATAGTGCCGAAAAAATTTTCGAGACAATCTTGATTTAAGCGTCGAGTGTATAAGGAACTAAACTCTAAACAATGAAATTTTTCCCAAAGGACCTAAAAATGAATTTATTGTGATTTGCCACCCTTTCAAAAATTTAACTTTATTGGTAACCTCTATATTTTGTTTTAAAATTTTAATATTCTCAAAATATGTAAACATTTCCTTTAAAAAATCGACTTGGTAATCTGCTCCTTTGAAAGGTCTATTGTACTTGTATTACTGCCTGATATTTTTGAGGAATTTAAGATATCAAATAACTTATCAATTTTTTCTACAAATGACACTGTAGCGTTTGCCGAAGGGGGGAATTGTCCGAATTCAATAAATGAATTAAGTGCCGCAGCTACCATTGCGCTGAAAACTTGGACGGCTAAACTAACCTTCAGTTTTTTAAAAGGATTCGAATTAATGTGTTCATCTGTAAATTTTGGACACAGCCGAAGAGCCAAAGGCTTATGTTTTTGTTTATTATAAATTTGGTCAATACCTATACGTTTTATTTGTACATCCTTCAGAGGTTTCGAATGTATAATTGAAAAAATTATTTCGTGTTGATTTTAAGAGATGAGGCACATCAAAAATATAAAATATTTTTTCGCTATCGACATAAAAATGTGAAGAGTTTGGAGAGATACCAACTGATTTTGAAAATTGTACAAAATTTGATCCTTGATCAGACACTAACGCACTTACTAGTAATCCTACAGATTTAAGTTTCCTTATTGCTTCAAAATTAATAAATTTTAATTCCTCCCCTGAACAAGTATCAATAAAGAAATAAGCAACTGGTTGCTTCCACTTAGCAAATATTGCTCTAGCCATAATAGCTAAAACATGTTTAGCAGGAGCATATCTTTTTTCCTTCAATGTATTATGAAAGCCAACAATGGTATCGGAAGATCTATTGTAAAATAAAAACATTTTTAATGACATTTCGTCAATACAAAGAATGCACTGTTTTGAAGAACCCTCTAAATTTGTAGCTTTTGATTTAATAACCTCAAAAATGAAACTGTTAAGACCTGCAGTTATATGCCATTTGCTAGTTATTCTTTGAAGAGTGCTTTTAGATGGCAAATAAAGTGGTTTCATTAAAAATCTATAAGCATTTGGGCTTAGAAAATAAATTGTTAAGGAAAATTGTTTCATATCTGAAGAGTAACGATATCCCTGTGGATCTTTTTTGGGATTTTCTAAATAATGCCTTACAAATAGTAGCATTGAAGCAGACAGTTTTTTTCTCACAAATGGCAAGAAATTGTTCGTCATTTATTTCAGTGTCGGCACTGTCGACAGCTTGCTCCAACTTCGGATGCAACTTTCTTTGGAGTTTTTTTATTTGTAACTTTAATGAATGCTTTCTCGGACTATGTGCACTCAAACTAAGAGAAGTTTGTTGACTAGCATCTAAAAATAGAATTATTCAATAACAAAATAAGTAATACAAAAAATTACAATATATGTACACACACCCAAACTTATAATATGGAATCACTTAATATTTTCATTATATATTTATATTGTCGGGTTTTTCACATTTAACTGTTTTTGTTAGTAAACACTTTTGACTTTCCATGACATATATTTTTTTTGACAAAAAAAATTATCGCAAATAATGCGTGATGTCATATAAGTTTGGGTGTGTATACTATAATAACAATTTGTGAATATATATCATTACCTTTTGATGCAACTGAAAATTCGGTAATGCTGTGGAGATCGCCTATAGGTGACTGTGACAGATGGGGTGTACTTGGTTGATCCAAAGGTTGAGCGATCGAGACTGGTTGATCAAGTTCTCGTTGAGGTTCTAACAAAGTCAAATTGCTGCATACAGACACAGAAGGACTCTGTGAAGAAGCCTCATCGATATAACCTAGTAAAAAAAATTAAATGCAGCAAAATTACAAGTATCAGCAAAAAATACATATTATTATCTAATAATGAAGGGGTAATTATGGGGTCAAAATGTCAAGAAAATCGGGCGGTGCATACACTAATTTCCATAATTACCAATGAAGGTACTTACATGATGAGAACACAGTTGGTATTGCTGTTTTCTTTAGCCCAGACTTCGACTGGTTTGCAAACATACTATTTTCAAAGTGCATTGAACAAACTTTATAATTAATAAAAAGCTGTGTGGGTGTTTTTTCTAACAAATCCTGCCTTCCACACTTTCTCGTCCATGCATAACACCTTGAAAAAAAAAATTAAAAACCATAGTTAGGTAGGTATTATCAGTAGGAAACCATTTGTGGGTTTTCTGGGGTAGGTAATACTCCAGTAAAAGGGGTAGTACCTACGTAGGACATAAAATTTATAATACCTAAGGATATAATAATGTGGTAACAAGGTAGGGACAAACTACACATAGGTACCTACCTGTTTTCATCAGCAGGTATTTTGAAAAAACTTATCCCAACATTCCTCGTGTTGTTAGAACATCCACGAACACAGCAATAATTGCTGGGCCATTTCGTCACAAAACCTAAGCACAAAGTGGGTTTTCTGGGGCACAATGCACTAGTGTAAATACAGCAACGAAGTATTCGAAGTAACAACACAAGCAGTCAAGTTGAGCTGAATACATATTGTACACCTTATCTGGTCCCTGTTTTGGATACTTTTATCACAGTCATGATAATAATACTGGGCTTTTTTACTTAGAAATTGGTAATCGTTTTTCGTTTTATTGTTTACGTTTTATAAGGAGTTTAACCTCAATTGAACATACTGACGCTGTCTGGCGTCTGGCGTTAGGTGGCGCGTCAGTCGTAGGCCACGAACGACGTTGCCGGACTTCGTCAGCTTTTATGCCTGACAATTTCCTTAAATTCATTTAGCTATTTTTATCGCCTTCAATTTAATATCAACCAAAATACTATCAAGGACTAACATTTTTATAAGTAAATTATCATCGATTTCATTTTATACTAAATTAATTTGCATTATATTTTTGTGGGTTGCCTTGGTTACCGGCTCCCGACTGGACGATCTGGCAGTACCGCAAGAACGGAATCTGTGGCGCCGCGCCGCGCTGTTGTCAAGCATTCCGCTTTCATAATCAAGTCCCAGAAAACAGGGGTCAGGTTGTGGGTTTTCTGGGCTCAGATAAATAGAATAAATGGTTCGTAAAACATTATAATTTTACTACCGGCACACATTAGATAATATTAATTGCTTTCATATTAATTTTATTGGTATACCTACCCAAAATGAATAAATGATAGTGAAAAATATGTTGACATGTTTTAACCTTTCTAAGGATCTGGCGGCCTAGCAATACTCTCCGTCCCCACCACCTCATAAAAATACCCCTCTGCCCTCTTAAATTAGCCAAGTGCCACTTCTGATTCGTCCTTTTCTGGGCTATTGTCTTCTAAAAGTCTAAAGTAAATTGAAACTACACTTGACATTTGTCTCACTGTTACCCAGGCATGGGTAGTAATACATCTCACTGTTCCCCTGTTGAAATTGTCCCACTGTTATTCATGGTACTGCGAAATGAAAACGTGATAACAATACTAATCTCAAATATTATTTTTGAATTTTTACTGTACCAAACACAGTTCAGCACTGCTACGATTTTTTTTATACCCCAATTTTCACTAAATGCATTTAGTGATTTTTTTGTTTAAAATCTGACTCCATAGCATTAATCAGGACACCACAGAATCCCCACATTGTATCAAGTCTGAACAAAAAATATACAGTGAGTTCTATTCTGCAGGATGCCAAAAATGAGCAAAATAGGAATTTTAAAGGCATCTAGCAAGTTAAGAGTCAAGTATGCCATGGAAATACCTCAAAACAGTTGATTGGTCAACAGGATCACACAAAGATCCAATAACAAATATACAGGTTGTTTTTCTCTGTGCCATCTCAAAGCTATGAATATTTTTAAACTTTATATGGGTCAAATGCACCCTGGAATTATAATAAATTGTTGAAAATGTGTTAATAAATAAAAAAAAATCCATTTCTTACAAAATATCATCCAACAAGTAAAAAACAATTTAAATTATTGGACTTTTTTGACAAAACCATCGTCTAATAAAATTAAACATTTTTCTACGGGTTTCTGTTGTGGCACACTACCCGCCCTAACTCATCTCGACTTGCGGACTGGCAGGCTTCTGGCAATTTTACACGTAGTTTGTTTATAATTTATGCATCGGTTTTGATACACCTAATCGATTTTTATTGCTCTTGATCTGTATAGGTAATAATTTTAAGAAAAATTATCACTTTGGAGTTGGCACAGAGAAAAACAACTTGTATGTTTGTTATTGGATCTTGCATACCAATAACCTGTGTGGTCCTGTTGACCATTCAAGTGTTTTGAGGTAATTCCATGACATACTTGACTCTTGACCCGCCAGACTTAAAATTCCTATTTTGCTAAATTGTATTGGCACATAGAAAAACAACCTGAATATTTGTTATTGGATCTTTGTGTGATCCTGTTGACCAATCAACTGTTTTGAGGTATTTCCATCGCATACTTGACTCTTAACTTGCTAAATGCCTTTAAAATTCCTATTTTGCTAATTTTTGGCATCCTGCAGAATAGAACTCATTGTATATTTTTTGTTCAAATTTTGTATATGGGGGTTTTGTGGTGTCATGATTAATGCAGTGGTGTCCGATTTTAAACAAAAAAAAAAACACTAAATGCATTTAGTGAAATTTGGGAGTATACATTGTGTCCCAGGATAAGTGAAACGAGAGGTGTAAAGACCAAAAATTTTCGAGTTCGAATTTGGCCATTTGGGGTCCAGGCCTGCTTGCCTAGAAAATAATTTTCACCATATTTTTAATTTTGAAAAATAAAGTAGGCCCTGACAGGGACGACTTAATTATTTTCTGTGTAGGTTAAGTGCCCTTTCTCGACAAGATATCGAAAAATGTTATTAGAAGTTGCTGAGAATTGAAAATTATGTCCCTATGCCAATTTTCAAAATAATTGACCTACTTTGATTTTTGTCCACTTTATTTCCTATAAGTAGGTTAACTATCCTTCTCGTTTAAAATATCGAAAAATTTCATTAGAAAAAGTTATTGAGAATAAAAAGGTATGCGCGAATGCGAAATTTGGACTCAATCGGCCTACTATAATTAGTTTGAAATAATGTCTTTAAGAAAAAGAAAATCAAAGTAGGCCAATTATTTTGAAAATTGACACAGGGTCATAACTTTCAATTCTAAGCAACTTTTTCTAATGAAATTTTTCCATATTTTAAACGACAAGGATAGTAGGCCAATTATTTTGAAAATTGGCACAGGCACATAATTTTCAATTCTCAGCAACTTTTTCCAATGAAATTTTTCGATATCTTGTCGAGAAAGGGCACTTAACCTACACAGAAAATAAATAAATCGTTCCTGTCAAGGCCTACTTTATTTTTGAAAATTAAAAATATGGTGAACATTATTTTCTAGGCGAGCAGGCCTGGACCCCAAATGGCCAAATTTGAACTCGAAAATTTTTGGCCTTTTACACCTCTCGTTTCACTTATCCTGGGACACACTGTATAAAAATCGTAACTCTTCCTGGATTTGCATGTTAACAAAGACAAGAAGGTCAATATACGCGGTTTGAAGATCTTATCAAACAATTAAAAGGTCAGGGGAATACAGGGGAATATCTCCAAAAATAAAATCATGGAAAACACTATGTCATCCCTGGTAATGGAGATTAACAAAAATTACTATTTTAATGCGTTTTTGAAGAATAACTTTTTAAAGGAAGGAAATAAAGAAAAATGACATTACAGAATAATATTCTTCGAACTATGTAACAAAAGAGAAATATAGGTACAGGGTGACCGTATTTCGAGTCATTGCATGGGGATCTTGGTTATCTTAAGAGATACGAGGTCGGTTAAATTGGGGCAAAGTTGCGGAATTTGATGCCGAGTAACATGGTAAAAAAAATTTTGGCTGGCCCTTGGTTTGAAAATAATGCGAAAAAACAGAAAATTGTCGTTTTCGTTTTTATTTTTTTAAACGAAAACGAATGGCGCTGGACATTTCTAAGTTAAATATTATTAAGGCACTTTTTTACAAGGAATCTTAATATGATCTCGCATTTTTTTTCTCGCCTTCCTGGACAAAGATATGCCAATCAACTTTTAATTTTCTTGGATTTTTGCATTTTTGAAAAGAGGATTTTTTCTGCTTAAAATGATATGTCACACATTATGCTTTACTTTGTTTTTCTTGCCGTAATATCAAATTAATCGTTTTTGCATAGATTGCCTTGGAAATGTAAGCCCCATAATGTTTGATTCTTTTGCATAGAGTGCCTTGGAAACATAAGCCTAGTTACCCATTGTTGCGAAGTGTTCTTTGGAATATTGTTTGAGGGTTCAGTAAAAATTCAGTTAATGTTAAATTTAATGTGTTGAGAATTGGTAGGATTTAGGGTTAAAACCAAATGGAAATTATATTAGTTCATTGCCAACGTTTCGGTATATTTTATAACCATCATGCTTTCAACCACCAGACTAACCTTTTTAATATGTTTGTATCGTCATTTTACCATAGCATTGATTGTTTATATATGTTATCTATGTTACCTGATTTATATAATTATTTATTTTTTGACAAAGGAAATTACTAGTTGGAGCCCTGATGATGGTTATAAAATATACCGAAACGTTGGCAATGAACTAATATAATTTCCATTTGGTTTTAACCCTGAATCCTACCAATTCTCAACACATTCAAGATTAAGGGTTACTAAATTTTTACCAGTTACTTGTTAAATTTAATGATTAGATAAATCATAAATGTACCGCGAGGACAAGAGTATGATCTGAGACCTTGTTATTTATTCGCCATTTGCCATATAACACATTAACACTAAAATAGTCAAAGTGGAAACACAATAAAGAACAACAAAAACCTAGACGAGTAGACAGTCCTATTTTACAATAAATGTTCAATTCGTCCTCATTGTTCCTCAAGGCACAATAAAGCATGTTTCTTTAAATTGTTTATAGCTCGTGGCTCGTCCAATATCCCTTCGACGTCATTTATATTTGAGGAATAATACATTTGAATCATGTCACGCTTTTCTTCTTGTGAAAATGACATTTTTTCAGTAGAATAAAATATCTTATGTTTCCAAGGCATTCTATATAGAAATGTCAAACATTATGCGGCTTATGTTTCCAATGCACTCTATGCAAAAACGTCAAACATTATGGGGCTTACGTTTCCAAGGCACTATATGCAAAAACGATTCATTCGATATTACGGCAAGAAAAACAAAGTAAAGCATAATGTGTGACATATCATTTTAACCACAAAAAATCCTCTTTGCAAGATCATATTTAGATTCCTTGTAAAAATGTGCCATAATAATGTTTAACTTAAAAATGACCAGCGTAATTCGTTTTCGTTTAAAAAAATAAAAAAGAAAACGACAATTTTCAGTTTTTTCGCATTATTTTCAAAACGAGAAGGGCCAGCCAAAATTTTTTTTTACCATGTTACTCGGCATCAAATTCCGCAACTTTGCCCCAATTTAACCCACCTCGTATCTCTTAAGATAACCAAGATCCCCATGCAAAGACTCGAAATACGGTCACCCTGTATACCTAAACGATATCAACAGTAACCCTAGAAATTTACACATCATCGTGGTCCCGAAACAACCTTCGGCCAGAAACTATCTCTCTTTACTTCGTTATAACCGAATTCAGAGCTCCCGCAGGTGAAAAATGTGGTATCCCAGATAGCACAATCTCATGACTTTCACATACCAATCATATTCTATTTTAGAATGTTCACATTCCAAGTATATTCTTTTTTAACATACAGCATATTTGAGGCATATGCTTGGCACATGTTACAGGGCACCCCATTCAGGTGACAACTAAGTGACAGGAATGTGCCACGTCATGTACTTGTCATATGACTAAAACCAACATTACACGTAAATCAAAGTACATGATAAGTATGTGATTTTCATATTTAATTTATTTTAATTTTCACTTTCGTATATATACTTAGAACGTGACTAAAATGAACACTGCATTTGAATCTTGAATCAAAGCATATGCTTTTCACCTTCCCACATTAACATCATGGTATGTAATTGGTACATACTTGTTATATTACTAAAATCTGGTTTTGGGGTATGGTAAAAAAATATACACCCACATAATATAAAAAGTTATGTATTTATATATATCTAGGTATAATATGTGTCCCTAATTACTATACACCTTCAATAACCATAACATTCTGCAAAAGAAATAAGAAAAGTTAACA
The DNA here is from genome assembly GCA_963920635.1 of Pseudeuparius sepicola. NCBI lineage: Eukaryota > Metazoa > Arthropoda > Insecta > Coleoptera > Anthribidae > Pseudeuparius > Pseudeuparius sepicola. The sequence continues at coordinate 8,693,198 of OY987306.1, forward strand.
AGAGATTAAAAACCAGCTTTTGTAGGAGATTGTTACACAACAGAAATGGTCGACAATGCAATTTTTTAATTTTTAATATAGATACCATGAAGTGAGATGGTTACACAACAATGAAAAATTGAAATTGGATTGTCAACAATAGGTGCGTAGCTCTGTAACTTCACACGTGTTTTGTTTACTTACTAAAGTTACCATTAACAAAGAATTTGGTTGTATCCATATTGACATTAAACAATGAATGGCAATGGAATAGTTTATCAACCCACCTTTATTCTGGTCGAGAGCACGATTACTTCAATAATCTCCGGTAACTTTCTGTATCGTTCCGTAATCTAACCGAAATCAATTACGGAACGACTTTTATCACTTCGATTAGAAAACAGAACACACGCTCATGGTGCCAATATATAAATAAATAAACGAATTTGCGAATGCAGATTTGCGTCGGCGCGGTGGGCGATCACCAGCGCTCCCCCCCCCCCACGGATTAAGATCACAGGGTTGCCAGACTTTCGATTCTACGGTAGTTCCAAGTCCTACGGAACTGCTGGTTATTATATTTTATTATTTTGTTACAAGATATACAACAAAATTCATTGTAAAACAGTAACGTAACAAAATTATACTAATGTTTTAAAAAAATATTAAATATTTTGGGGAACAATATAGAATATAGATATTTACTAGCTTTTCACCCCCGCCTTCGGCGGGGTTTGAAAGTTAGGCCTGCAACTTTGCCGCCACAACCTTCTTTTCTGGGGCTCTGCCGCCGCTGAGGCTCGCGCACGATTTCGCCTCTAAAGCCATAAACTATCTGTGTACCATTCAGCCGTTTCTTCGGTAGATCTGGCAACGCTGCCCAATTCCAGATCCCGCTCCTATCTCGTTGTTCGGGTCTCCTCGGTCGCTCCTCGGCCACCGTCGCCACCGACTTCGTGTGAATACAGGGCGATCTCTGCTCTACGCATGACCTCGCGTTTATACATATATCGGGAAGTCGTCCAATAGAAATATCAATTTAAACCTTCAATCAGTGCATACATGCTTATGCTTAGGTACTGCATACATAAAATGTGTCCACGGCAAAGCGGTATTATAGGTGTATATGACATTTTTTCACAGTACAAACACAATTTTTTGTATTCTGCTCTTGCTTCACCCAAAAACTATTTTTAGTATTTTGGACTTTAAAAAATTATAGAGGGCGCTGGTAACAGCTTAAAAATAAAAATCGCATCAGGTTAAGTGCCTTAATTTTCTGTGCGAAATATTGAAAAATTTTGTTAGAAAAACTTGCTCAGAATTAAAAAATATGACGTATCAAATTACAGAAATAAATTTTTTTTTATTTATAAATTTTTAAATATTATAAATGCAATCATAATTTAAATTTATCTATTCTACCCATGTTCCTCCAACAATAAATTATTCTGACACAAAGACGGATAACTCTTATTTTTGTTTCCATGGCATACTCTCCTTAAAACATTAAAATTACAAAAGGTACCTGTAAAAAATATGTTTTTTGGTATATATTTGTCACATACTTTGGAGGAATATACTTTATATGCACTTTTATGGCACATACTTGGCAGGTGACAAAGGTACCTGTAAATAATATGTTTTGTGGTATGTATTTGTCACATACTTTGGAGGAATATACTTTATATGCACTTTTATGGCACATACTTGGCAGGTGACAAAGGTACCTGTAAAAAATATGTTTTTTGGTATGTATTTGTCACATACTTTGGAGGAATATACTGGTGAGGAAGATGCTTAGCATGTGCCAGAGACAAACCAGAAATATGTGTTATAGGGAATATTGAAGGAATATGATAAGTATGTACCATCCATATGATAAAATAATATTCCCTAACGGAATATTGACGGTACATTTTTGGCATATGCTAGGTGCCATTGTGTTAACTGGGATGTTATGATTGAGTGTTCGTTATATCTCGTGGCCATTATAGCCCAGTTTGACTGCAATTGTTATAATAGTTAGCAGTTTTCGACCAAGCCTTCTCAAATTGTTTCTTGTTTTCAGTGATTGCTACAATGTTTTATCAGATATTATGAGTGGTAATTCTGCCAAAGATCTAGATTCGGCGACATCGGCTTTCTTGAGGCAATGTCTAATGAAGCTTGCCGAATCATTGCAGAACCAGGACCTGACATCTTCTAAGAACTACATAAAAGAAATTGAGTCATTTCAGAGAATCATATTCAATAAGGTAAGAATGCTAGATCTTTCAGAATAATGAGAATCATATTCAGGAACATATTATATCAAGGTGTGGAGTAGGGTGATTTTACTATATATTTTGACTGCCTTATCTCTTTTGAGATAAAAAATGTTTTCAAACTTACAGGAACTCTCGTATCCCTTACTATATAGGATGTTACACTTGTAATCTTACAACACACAAGGGAAGGGGTTCAGCCCCCCCCCCCCCCATTGAGAAAAAATAGGGAAAAAGGCATAATGGTGGTACGATTTTGGAATTTCCCCTCATTTAAACTATTTGTCTTCATAACTGCCAACCAAAATGTTTATTTTCCACTACATTTGTTGTATCAAGAAAAATGCTAATGCAGCCCTCTACGAAATTTTCTTATGTGCACTTGTATATTTTTGTTATTGTAAGCAAAAACTGTGCCTTCAGAAGTACCCCGAAATATTACGAAAAAATCAAATTTGCTATGAAACCATGACACATATGAAAAAATGCCTTTGGAAACTGCCCCTTTCGGAGGCTATAGCCCCCTTAGGGGGCATTTTTGAGGTCATGTTTATAGAAACTTTTTTTCATTTTTTTGGGTCGCAGAACGCGCTGGTAAATTATGGCAGGCTAATTTCGGGACACCCTGTATAATGTTTTTTCCTGCTCTATTGCCCTAATTAGTAAAATTCTGCAATCTCTTATATTCATCAAAGTGAGCCAACTGCCAACTGCCAACTTTTATACCTGTTGAGGCACTAATTTCTTTCGCTGATCATAATTTTGATATTACTGGTAACGCATGGCTTACTCGTTTGTAAGAGAATGAAGAGAACACTTAAACGTGTTGTACCCAACGTTGTTGTGGTCCCCAAGAAACTGTTCTTGACATTTCTGATAGCAGTCTTTAACAGAATACGTCCTCTGTTATTCAACTTACCATCCATTTTACAGGGACGCAGATATGGCTAGGGTACCTTAAAAATCAATGTCTATGAATGTGAAAATATCATTGAAAATTTGTTATTAGTGCTATTTCTATACCATTTGCGTTTTGATCAATATTTCACTTTAAATATGTTCACTTGGTATATGGTATTAATGTATTCCCATTTGTTGCAGGATGTCAACTGCGTGAACCCACTTCTTATACCTGAGTGTCTTTTGGAAATGAGGGCAAGTGATCTTGAAAAATAACTCCTTGATCTTGACTAATAAGCCTCCTTAATGACATATGTGTCAAAAAGAAGTAACTTTAATAGCTTCTAAATCAATTTACTTTGTAATCTCTATCTCTAACACTATTTAAGAAAGTACAAGTTATGTTGGAACAGTTATAATTTGTTCACATTATGTTAAAATGATGATTTCACATGGCTGTCGTCCATTCAGAAGCTTTCTAGCCACATATTAGTGCAGTTTATCAAATATCTTTTTCAGCTGCTATGGATACATCGTTACAAATAAAGAATTTATTTCTGACTTTGCGTTTGACGTTTTTGTGTTTCTAAAATTTTGTTAGAGAAAGTATAGTCTAAAGCATACTCTCAAACACTAGTACTCACTTTCGGCTCATACTACAAACTTTTCGCTCTTGTCGAAACTGGGCCATTCTATAACTATTTGAGGTCGACAGTCTAACCAAAAGCCCATTGGTAATGATTGACAGTGTCATATGAATTGCAACGGTATTTTGGCAGAGGATTATTTTCTACACAGCACTTCAAAAAATGGAGTGTCTATTTTTAAAAGATAACATTTTATGGAAAAAGCTATATTTCAAAGCAAATGTGCTGTTAGAGAGTTCCTAACCCAAGTAACATTTAAAGTTGCATAAAACACGCAAAGACGTTGTTGCGACCAATAATACAACTTGTCTATAGACATATCGTCCTTTTTACAACTCCTTTATGACTGAATATGGACGGTTGGAAACGGGTCTTCATGACTTTTCATACAACTTTTATCTGACTTGATTGGATATGACTTTTCTAAGTCCATTAAATTCAAAGATACCTTTACGTGATAAAGAAGTAGCTCTAAAGTTGTGAAGATCTCTATTCATACCTTCATATTACTAATTGGTCGTAAATATGGAACGTAGGTAGTGTTATATTGTGCAGTTGTTTGCTTGTAATACGAAGACATTTCATTCTGTCTCGGCTGTAAGTGGTAAAAACGAAATAACATCTCGGTTTTTGACGATTGTACTCAACGGAATCTATTACGAATTTTTATTTACTATGAAAATTATAAATATAGACCGAAAATTTACAAATAATGGAAATTAAAGGAAATGAAAGAAAAAATGTAAAATATGAATGTGCTTTAAATTAAAACTTAAAGTGTTACAGTTGTACAGGATCGTTCAATATGTGGAAAATACATGTTTTCCACTCAAATTTCTATGATTTGTGCCCACAAATTAAATTCGAAGTTTTGCCATTTTCGTAAGACAAACATGGTTGTCCTATTTTACTGAATTTCTGATGGCAAACATGGCCGACGGTGATTATATGACTTAGTAGTTGTAAAACTTCAGTCAAACTACTAAGAGGTCATAAATAGTTCTAAAACTGTCAAACGACTATTAAGAGGTTATAAAGTGACTAAAACTAAAATCAAAATTACAGAATAAGTCTTTATATGCGTATGCGCGTGGAGGGCTGTCTTTAGAAATTTCTACGGTCCGGGGTACGTGCCTCGTCAAGTTTGTAGTAGTGCTAGTAGTAGTAGTAGTAGTAGTAGTAGTAGTATAAAAAAATAAAGACTTGTATGACAAAACTGATTTAATTCCAAATTTTTGTAACTGCTCGTCTATAACTTCCTGAGCATTTGTATTTGCCCAGTCTTTTGTAAAACTCATAATAATTTTTAACAGATGCTGATATGCTTATACTGTAGACATTTATTACTGCTTTACATTTACTGTATGATATATGGCGCATCATAATATATATATAATATCATATGATACAACAAATTACGTCTCACTTTTACTAATGCAACCCTATGAAAGTCGTATAAAGGTATTTTATTAAAATTACCACTTACTGGGTTCATATTGAGGTTGAAATTAATATTAAGGTGCATGTGCACTACTTTCTTACCGTCATGTCCTCATTTCTATGTCGTATTAAGATCTTGCTTAAAACTGTTCTACAACATCTATGACTTCCACTTACTGATGTCTTATAATCTATTTAAATCGTCTTTATACGACTATAGCTCCACAAAGTTTTAATGTGGTCAAATTATTTTCTTTATAACCGTCGTACAACTATTTCTAAAGTCGTAAAAGTTGTTGTATTCTCAACGACGGAGACCTCTTTACAACCTTATAATAACCTTTGAAAGACTATAATGTTTTTATAGAACAATTACTTTCACGATTCGAGTAAATAACATCATAACAACTACTATAAGACCTATGGTTACTTTGTCTACCCTAAGCGACAATTTTATAACCCTAATACAACTATTTGGACTTAAGATAAATAATTATAACTTAAAATGTTACTTGGGAAAGGACGAAGGTACTTGAAAAAAAAAACCCTCGATATACAGGGTGATTCACCTAAAACTCCCACCCCCCTATATCTCGGCAACGAAATGAGATATTTTAGTTAGACCTTATTCGTGGGCTAAAACTGAATTTTTCTATTGCAAATTGTAGGTGACGCTGCGGTCAAAATAAATTTTTCGCTCGTAGCGACCTTGAAAAGTGGTGCATCCGAACTGTCCTTTAGTTTAAAGCAAATTATGTGCTTAAACAAATTTTGAAAAATCGATAATTTTCCAGTTATCGCACTTTAAAGTTGGCAGGGCAGGGAACAATCCACCACCCTTAACTCTTTAAGTTTTTGAGATAAAATACTTTTCAAAGAAAAGTTGTAGCTTATTATAAACAGTTTTTATGATCTATACTATGAATATACAGGGCATTTCTTAAAAGCGGAGTAACCCAAACATACTTTTTTTGATGGGAACACCCCATAGGTTTTTAGTTGTTGAAATCTCCAATATTACGGTTAAAACGGTATACAACTTTGTAACATTATCTTTTACTGTTGTGATTTCAACAACTAAAAACCTGAGGTGCTCCCGTTAAAAAAAGTATGTTTGGTTTGCTTCGCTTTTAAGAAATGCCCTGTATATTCGTAGTATGTATGATAAACAACTGTTTATAATAACCCAAGCAGCATTTTTAGTCGCCGTTACGTTCCGGCGACTTTTGTTTGCAACTTTAAAGTTGTGATTACTACTGATAGGAACGTTATCACTACGTTCCTATTACGTCCCTGCGACCAAAATGGGGAACATTTTGAGGGTGATAGATACGTAACGGCGACCACCTAGCAACTTACACCGCTACGACTCGCTTACGTTCCGGCAACGTGGTGGAGACGTAGCAGCGTGGTCACCGCTACTTTGTTGGATTTGTTTGCTTCTTTACATTCGCGTCCTCGCTTTGTCTTTGTCTAAATAATTAAAAACTATTCTGGCCCAGCATCTTCCTTCATTTTTCAATAACCGTGGAAAAGTACCTAATATTTATTTTTAACTTATATCTATGAATATGGTAGGTATAAGAAAGGTATTAATTTGCTGATTTATTTCTCGTTGCTAGATTCAAGAAACTAAAACGATTGAAAATTTTTTGTCAAATATAACATTGATAGATTGAAAAGTAACAACGCGCCCTCTCAAAATGCATATCTTAACACTTTTTTATCGGGAAGATAAATTACGAAAGTGTGTGAAATTACCTAAAAATGCTGAAACATGCTTTTTTAATATTTCTATAAGTTATACGAGTTCATTTTTGCTCAATTTTCTATTTTTTGGGACAATTTTGAAGAAATAACTATTTCAGTACCAAAGGAAATTGACATTTGATATTAATGGCGTCTCTCATTTTATAAGAAAATATGGCGTAATTTTCAGTAATTACTTCTAAGTATTATTTACCTTAAAATGGGTGTTTGAAGGTTTTGCCACTTAACTGTTAGTAACGGCAACTAGACTTTTTTCACTTTAAGGTAATTACTACCTTTAAGATGAAAATTAGTTTTAGATATTTTAAACCCTAAAGTCCCAATTACTACAAGAAGACTACAAAGTTCGAAAAGCCTCGTTTAAGTTCCGAATGCTACTACTAGGTTCCATTTGGAACTTTAACCTATAATTTTTATATGAGAGTGTTATTTTCAGCCGGTGTGTTTTGTGTTATATCTCGAAATGTTGATATTTAAAATTGTAGCCACTGAAGAGAAGCATTTTGTAATTTTGTATTGAAGACAGGTGCTCGTGTTTCGATTCGTTTCATCCAACTGCTACTTTAATTTTTTATAAAATGTGAATGTGTGTCTATAATTTTTCTTCTTTTTTCTAATGGCTGACATTTTCATCACTTCGCAAAAACTACCGAATCCTTCAAACGATTGTAAGGAACTAAATGTAGTTTCCTTTTTGGTCCCTATAGAAGTGACAGTTGCTTTAAAGTATTTTTTTGTAGTAATTGGAACTTTTGAGTAATTTTAAAATGTAGTGGAAGTAAAACTTACCATACAGTAGTTTTCTCGGAGTAGCGGGAAAGTTAATTCCACTTTAAATATGACTATATAGTTCCGTAACTTTGGAGGTATTTCTAAAGTCGCTAAGATGTAGAAGTTACTTTCACCGTTACCATAAAGTAATAAAAACTTTAAAGTGATAAACAAGTAACACAACAAAGTAATTGCGACCATTGAATATAACTTTAGAATTAACGTGACTTTAACGTAATTTTGCATAGTAACAATTCCGTTCCAGATACTTCAAAAACTACTTAGAAGTACTGAAACCATAAAGTTCCAACTTGTAGTAATAATTACTACATAATTACTCATACTTTCTAAATATAAGTAATAAAAACTAATAAATCGATTTTTAAGTAATAATTACGTAATAACTACTTATTCAAAGTCCCATCTCAGTTACCACAACTTTAATGCTGCTTGGGAAGCTACAACTTTCGTTTGAAAAGTTTTTGTATTTCATAATAAAGAGTTAAGGGTAGTGGGACACCCTGTATATTTAAAATGATAACTGCGTGAGATATTAGGATAGTTGTAAGAACTCCTCAGAAAATTATTTTCTCGTTTTTCTACGTGCATGTACTGCCAACTTTAAAATGCGATAACCCCAAAGACATATACAGTGACCGGAAGAAAGTTGGACACAAATGGAAAACTTTTTTATTATTAATTTCTCAGAAAATTTTATTCTAGATAAAAGTTGGTGCATCATTTCAAACTCAAAACTCACATATCAAAATTTGAATATCTCTTTTTGGATACGAGGTAGATTCAAAAATGTCAAAATAACTCAAGAGTAAAGTACCCTTATTTTTTAAAATACGGTAAAAAGTTACTTACAAAAGTTGTTTGGAATCAAAGGTGGATGGCAGATTTAAAGTCACAGCCACCTAGTCAAAAAAGAGAAATTTAACTTCTTTTTGTATTTTTTTCGACCACCCTGTGTATTACAAAAAAACAAAATACCGCAAGCGCAACTTATCATCGGATAACACATGAATTTGCTACTAAACTTTAATTATGTTCGATTAGCAGCTAGAAATTTAAATTAATTGAAATCAGAGTTGAAAAATATTAAATTTTTGTGTCCAACTTTCTGCCGGTCACTGTATATTAACATGTCTTTGGATAACCCAGAAACTATTGATTTTTCAAGATTAGTTTATAGCTCATAATTTGCTTCAAATTGAAGGACAATTCGGATGCATCACTTTTCAACAAAAAATTTCTTTCGCTCGCAGCGTCATCTACAATTTGCAAAAGATAAATTTTATTGAGCCTATACCCCGATTACTGTAAGAAGTCCCGATTTTGTCAGATGACATTCTCCACAAAATCCCTAGGAATTTTCTGTTAACCATGGGTATAACATTGGTATATGCGTCGCAACCAGTTAATGACGTCACTCATTGATACCTATATGATGTAAAAAGTTGCCCAAGTGATACGAAAAAAGGACATAATTAAATAAAAACCCTATTGCAATCACGATTATACTGCTACAAATAAAAATAACCATGACTAGAACTCATTTTAATAATAATTTCAAACGTCATGGAAACACTTTCATTTTGGTATTTTGGTAAAATTGGCTACTTGCGGCAGCGTCTATGGTGCGTACTCAGGCAAATTTTATTTCCGTTTTCCGTGTTGTGAAAGTAAAAACCTATATATATTTTGTGGTTCAAAAGGGTTCAAACTTTGGGCAGTGGAAATATTCGCGGGTTTTGTACGTTTCGTGAGTTTTACCGTTAGCTGTGTTGTTCTTGTTCGTGTTATTAGTAGTTATTCATTGTGCAAATGGGCTCGTTACTAACCTGAACTTTTGACCCGGTTGCATTTTTTTGCTCCATCGATGCCAACTTAGGATCTCGAAATTACCAATTGACAGTCCCAGTAAGGACTTCTTATAATAATTTTACTATACGAACGAAGTCTTCGACGAGCTCTACCAGCCTTTTTTTACGAAACTAAAACATCTCATTTCGTTGTCGAGATATAGGGGGGTGGGTGTTTTAGGTGTATACAGGGTGTTCAGGTTTGTTTAGCACAAACTTTCACAGGTGATAGAAAAGTAATTTTAAGAGTTACTCATATAAACAAAGGTCGTAAAATTCTTCTTTTCTGAGATACAAGGCGTTAAAAATTTCAAAAAAATATATTTTTATTTCTTAATTTATAAACTGTTAAAAATGTATTATTCAAACCAAATTTGTCTTATAAGATGTATGTATGGAGGGACATAATAATGTGTAATACCAAGTTTCTAAATTAACCAGTGGTGGCGATACGGGTAATCGGTACCAATAATTAGATAAAAAAAACCTTAGTACAGGCCTGAACAGAATAAAAAAGAATGTGATATGTAGACCGAGAATTCAATTTCGGGTCAAACTTTTAGGCAAATTTATTTTATAATAATTTTGTAGCAAAAAATGATGCAAAAAATTGAGGTGAAATGGTGACATATATACGAAAATATGTCAAGATGCACTTTTTTTCGAAACTAAATTCTCTGTCTAAAAATGGCATTTATTTTTATTTTTTGTTCAGGCCTGTACTACGTTTTTCTGTCTATTTATTAGTACCGATTACCCATATCTCCCTCACTGGTTGCTTTAGAAACTTGGTATTAGACATTACGCCCCTCCATGCATACATTTTGTGTGTGAATGTCTTCAACAGTTTGTAAATTAAAAAATAAAAATATAATATACAGGGTGTCTCAATAAGGACTCCCGTCTCCTAAATCTCGGCAACAAAAAGAGAAATTTTCATTCTGCAAACGCTGTTCGCTAGGACGTGAAGGAAGCTTTATTTGCAACTGCTAAGCGTTCATTTTGATATTGGCGTATATGTAGATGGCACTGCGGTGCAAATTAACTTTTCGATCCTAGGAATGTTGGAACGTAGCGCTTCTGGAAGATTGGGTTATTTGGAGAAACTTTTATTCTTTGGACGATTTTCCTATTGTTGCTAGTTTCTGAGATAACCGCTCTACAATGTCATTTACAAAAAATGAGCCAACTCGCTTAAAATGAACTTTAGAGGAAAATGTTATTAAAAATATTTTTGTAGTTCACTATGACGAAGAAAGTAGCGGCACGTGTCAAATTATTACACATCCGGTTTGACCGGAAGTACCGGAAGTGACCCATTTTTCAATATAAAATGAACATACTGTATAATTTATCCCTCAAATTTAAAAAAAGGTAATTTCCATATAATAACAATAACACCATGCATGTACAATGTACATACATCTAAACAAGAACAATTTGGCTGAATTTATTTTTATTGACCGAAGGTGGCTGTGTCCATTGTTTTAATATGACATTTAACTTAAAACGCCCACATAATTTTCTATCGTTGTCAATATGTTTCTTGTCTAATTAGTTTATTAATTTTTGTAATAATGGTTAATCATTGTAATAAAAATAAATTCAGCCTATTTGTCGTTGTCTACATGTACCATGTACTTACTACATGGTGGTATTGTTATTAAGTATACTTTTTCCCAATTTTCAGGGAAAATTGTACAAATATGTTCATTCTGAACTGAAAAATGGGGCACTTCCGGTCAAATCGGATGTGTAATAATTTGACACGTGCCGCTATTTTCTTCGTCCTAGTGAAGTACAAAGATATTTCTAATAGCTTTCTCCCTAAAGTTAATTTTAAGTGAGTTAGGTCATTTTTGGCAAATGACATTGTAGAGCGGTTATCTCCGAAACTAGTAACAATAGGAAAATCATCCATAGAACAAAAGTTTCTCCAAATTACCCAGTCTTTCAGGCGCTACATTCCAACATTCCTAGGATCGAAAAGTTTCTTTGCACCGTAACGCCATCTATACGCCAATATCGAAATAAACGCTTAGCAGTTGGAAATGAAGCTTTCTTCTTGTCCTAGCGAACGGCGTTTGCAGAATTAAAATATCTCATTTTGTTCCTGAGATATCATCGACGGGAGTCCTTATTGGGACACCCTGTATATATATTTTTTTGAAATTTTTAACGGCCTATATCTTAGAAACAGCGAACTTTATGACCTATGGTTATATGAGCAATCCACCTTAAAATGACTTTCTATCATTGTGAAAGTTTGTCCTCAATAAACCTGAACACCCTGCATACAGTTGAGAATTTTCAAAAAAACTTTTTTCAACCTATAGTAGAGTCGACTCAAACTATATATTATGCCCTCAAATAGAGAAAATTTCTTAATAGTTTAATGTCTTTGTCTATAAAAAGAGTTGACATCATTTTAGATATCTGCTTCATAAAATTTACTATTACGAATCTTATTTTGAATACTTATAAGCAAAGCTTTTTATCATGAACGATGTTTTCCTTTAAAATCAAATAATTTTTTCTTCTCATCTGCTAGGTATAAGTTATTTGGACATGCTGTAGATTAATATAAAAATGAAATGAAAATGGTGAAATATTTATCTTGTTATATATATATATATATATATATATATATATATATATATATAATAATATATATAAAAGTGAATCCTCTTTTGACACAAGCCACTAAGGAGTCATATCTTTTAGAATCTGTGGTAATAGTAATTATGCATAAATTCGTAAATTTGACTGTCTGTTTTGTATTTTTTTTCAGCAAAGTGACAAACCAATTAAGTCATTTAAGACAAATTAAGCATTATTTTAAAGAATAAAACTAGTATTAGATTTGAATTATGATTATTTTATTTATGATATAATCCTACTTCCCACAAAATTTTTAAATACTGATGCACAATGGGCCTTGTTCATTTAATCGAATTTCGATATTTCTTACTACTAGAATGAAATTAATCACATCACTCTTTAATAAAATCCCCCTCAGCATCTTTCTCGTCAATACTTAATTTTTTTATTAACTAAAAAAATATACAGGGTGTCCAACTTTAAAAGTGTACAAATCCGTAAAATCTTCATTTTTGGAGATAATCTCCTAAACTTTTTTTTGTTTAAAAGGCCTTCAAAAACCGCTTCTTTTGAACTTCCTGCCATTTTCAAAATGCAAGTCCAGGGCCGGCTGCAATTTTTTTATACCCCCGATTTTCACGAAAACCATTTAGCGATTTTTTTATTTAAAATCTGACCCCACAGCGTTAATCAGAACATCTCAGAACCCTTATGTACCAAATTTGAATAAAAAATATACAGGGAGTTCCATTCTGAAGGGTGTCAAAGTTGAGCAAAATAGGAATTTTAGAGGCATCTGCCAAGTCAAGTGTGCCATGGAATCCCTTCAAAACAGTTGAATAGTCAACAGGACCACTCAAGGTATTGGTGTGCAAAGGTCCAATACAAAATATACAGAGTGTACTTATCTGTGCCATCTCAAATTACTGCATTTTTGGAACTTTATACTGGTCAAAAATTGAGTATATCAAAACCGCTCCACATACTATAAACGAACTAAATCTAAAATATACAGAAGCCTGCCAGTCAGTAAGTCCATATCAGTTAATGCGGCTGATGTGCCACAACAGGAAACACACAGAAAATGTATCATCTTAGACAGTGAGTTTGTTGAGAAAGGTCCAATAATTTAAATTGTTTTTATTTGTTGGCTGGCATTTTGTAAAGAAATGAATTACGTTTGTGTTTATTAATATTTTTTCAATGATTCCAGAGCACTCCTGACCAGTATAAAATTTAATAAAAATTCAGAATTTTGAGAGGGCTCAGAGAAAAATACCCTGTATATTTTTGTAGTAAATCTGTTCACACCAACATTTTGAATGGTTCTGTTGACCATGCAACTGTTTTGAAGGGATTCCATGGCACACTTGACTTGCCAGATGTCTTTAAAATTCTTACTTTGCTCTACTTTGATACCCTACAGAATGGAACTCCCTGTATACTTTTTGTTCAAATTTGGTATATGGGGGTTTTGGGGTGTTCTGATTAACGCTGTGTGGTCAGATTTTAAATAAAAAAAAATCGCTAAATGGTTTTCGTGAAAATCAGGGGTATTAAAAAAATCGCAGCCGGCTCTGGATTTGCATTTTGAAAATGACAGGAAGGTTAAAAGAAGCGGTTTTTGAAGGCCCCTTTCAAACAAAAAAAAGTTTAGGTGATTATCTCCAAAAATGAAGATTTTACGGATTTGTACAATTTTAAAGTTGGACACCCTGTATAAAAATTTTAAACTGCACGCCCTAATTTGGAGCGATGAAATTGCGTTTGAGACATTGCCGGATATACCAGTAATCGAAGCCCAAAAAATTCGATCTTCATTCTAATCTCAGACGTGCACATTGAATCGAAATCGATTCTCTAGAGAAAGACAGTTGTATAAATGGATGTCCAAATTCGACCGTACAGACACAGGTAGTTTTGTGGGTCATGTGTCGTGTCTATAAAAATCTGTCGGGTCATTCTGTCATTCTTTAATGTAAACCGAGTTAATAAAACTAAATGTTTTTCTGAAAACCTGCAAAAGTTAAAAGTTGAGTGTACACCGTATGCCGATTCCAAATCAAATTTAATTGGTCTTGTAATAGGGATGGTGCCAGGCACTTATTTAGCATTTTCAGTATTGTTACCTCCCTGAAGAACTGAAAGAAGTGATAGATCCCGTAATTGAGAGAAAGGAGAAAAGAATATTTTGGTCATACGGAAAACCTTTTTATAGCCATTTTTTAGGGGATGATAGAAAACACATTCGAGAGTTAGCTTGCAAAATGAAGAAGATAACGGCAAAAACCAACGATGCCAGGATATTTCGAGTAAATAAGTAACTTTTTACTCAAAAAAGGGAAAAACATTGTGATTGTGGTATATTATTAAATTATTTGATATTGAGGTTATTTTTTATTTATTTTTATGAACTCTGCTCTTTTCGAGCAATCTAGCCACTATGGGGTGACGTACGGTGCCAAAGCGTGGGGTACCACGTAAGACTCACCCACTCGTGCACCACCGCGCCGCCCCCTGGGACCTGATATTGAGGTCATGGGTTATGTCTATATTTGGCTTTTGCCACAAAATATATTTTAGGTAAATCTTCTTCTTCTTCAGTCTTCACAAATCTCAATTAGAGACATATCGATATTGCCGTAAATCGTGTCAATATCGCAAAACAGTAGCCACTCAGCTTTTTGGGCCCGTGACGTCACGGGCCCAAGGAATTTGAATTTCAAACACGTTTTTAGGGCATTTCCCGGCCGAAAAAAAATCGGAAATAATATTTTCGTGTTTTATTTACTATTAAATTCATAATCAAAAATAAAAAAAAAGTGTGAAACAGGCCCATTGCGAACAACCTACTAAAATTATGGAACATACAATGTATCATTATTAATTATAAGGATACAATGTAACCTTATAATTATATATATTATTATATAATAATAATATATATAATTATAATGGACTTACCACGTGCGTGGTAAGTTTCAAGTCTTCCGTCTGTGTGTGTGGGCCACATAAGGGAAGGGTATGTGGGAAAAATAAAACATAACATTTTTATATTTCTCTCTTCCATTTTAACAGATCCTGATTCTTTACATTATGGATATGTTAACAATCAACAACGTTTTCATATCAATCTCTACCTTTCTACACGTTGTTCATCTCACACATTTGCTTTGTACTCTCTCCTTTGATTGTTTTCCACAGGCTATACGGTTTTTTAGTCCATCACACGTTTATGATTAACAGTCTATGTTGAACTATTTACACCGATTTAATATGAAAACGACTTTTATACAAATATTTCACCAAGATAGAGTTATTGATTTGAACAGTTGAAAATTGGCATTTCGGAAAAATTTACATCCAAGTGTATTGACAATTAGTTAACTTTAAGGAATGATTGAATGATTTAAAACTAGACTATAGAACTTGGAGGATTTTTAACAGGGTCTTTCACTACTCATACCAAGTTTAATTATTTTAAATTTACCGTTTTTGCGAATTTGCATTATTTATTTACATTCTTATTTAAAGTACATGCATTGCCTAGTTTGTGTATCTAGAAATAGTCAACTATTTTCTCATTGAAATTTCTTAAATACACAAGGCATATAGATCATTATTCATTTCCCACAAATTTAGAGCATTAAAAAATTAAAAAAATTCATACGTAAGTACTATTCCGTTACATATAAATTTTTCACATGCTCACAATACATTGGGAAATATGTGTTAAAAGGGACTTGATGTTATGTAAAAGCCTGCAAGAAATTTTTTTAAGTTGTGCAATAATAGATTGTCATAACAGTTTTAATATTAGGTAGGTATAGTAGGTATTAAATATGTGGAAAAACATACAGATCGAAATAGAAATACTAGATTCAAATAGATACCTACATGGGAAGGTAGGTAAGTTTATAGGCAGCAGAGAATTTAGTCGACTAGGATTTTAATATTAAATTCTGTATATTTATAATAATATATGTAAGTACCTACTATCTATAAAAGACTAGGTCACATTATTGAGAACTAATAAGAAAAACGACCACTTACCTAACGTTTTTACAGCGAAGGTGCCCATAGGTATATCAGCCATAAAAATTTAATATTGCTGGCTATTGCAGTAGTCAATAGTAGAATAGTATCAATGCTTCTCAAATTTTATAGTTTTCCATATTTACCAATCTAGTTCTCATGCGTCGCTTGTCAGTTGATTTGGAAAGTGCCAGAGAGCTGCATTAACTGATAATGTGCCGATATATTAGTTTAATTTTATTGCTACTGCAACTTTCAGCCTCAAAATGCCTAGGATCTGGTGTACTTACAAATTACAAACTTACAAATTGTAATAATACCTGGTTTTCTTTGCTTGAAGGCAAATGGTCAACTTGTATTTGCTTTTGGCTTTTCAAAGGAGGAAAATTTAAGAATGAAATTATTTAGGTCCAATTTCATAAACAAACTAAAGTCTTGTACACTAAGAGTGTACAAGACAATGGGTCTGTCAAGTCACATTTAGCTGGAAGATTTTCAACTTTAAATATAGTACTACTAACGTACAAAATTTCAAATTTTATTTTAAATTATTTTGCGTGTCTCAAGAGTATATAAATAGTAGGCTTTGGACTTTTACTACTGTTAAACTAATTAAATAATGCAATTTGTTGCTTTTCATTTAGTTTCCATTATTTTTCCATTAATTAATTTAAAAAATGCAATTTTTGTGGGGATTTATTATGTTGGTGCATTAATATTGTCCAGGAGTTTATTTATGAGCTTAATTTTTCCAATGACTACCTACTTTGACAATAGCTGGTTTTTAAAATTTCCAAGCAGTAGCTGGCAATTTTCGTATTTTTTTTTATTATGTGTCAGTCATTACATATCAGTGTTCATAACAATGAACTTACTTATTACCTAAACCGTCACTTAATAGGTATGTTACTAGCATAGGAGTAGAAAATAGTATATTATACACTTAGGTTGAGAAGTGTGCCATTATATACCGAGCGTTTTTATATCCTGAGGCGCGTAGCCCCGAAGGATATAATATGCGAGGTAAATAATGGCCTTCTCAACCGAAGTGTATATAGAATTTTTTTTACTACTAACATTGAAATATTGCCGTATTTTAGTTTATTTTAGTCATTTCTCGCTTTTTCGAAATATCAAGTAGCCTGGGAGTTCAGTTGTCAAGCTTATAAAATGACACCAATCTTTAAATGTCGTATAGAAAATTTTCATCAACATATTTTTGTGCAAATTAACCGCGAAAATATCTGCGGTACTTGTAAAAATAATCCAATATATTGTAGTATATAAGAATGGAAAAAGCTATTTAATTAAAGCAGTTTCAACAATTATTTTTGTATTGTTGAAGTTTATCTTGGCATCGACTTCCGCTGGCTGAAAATTTTTATTCTGGCTGTTATTTTAACAACTTCAGTAAGTTTTTATTTCAAATATGATAAATCTGTGGAATAAAAACTGCATTTCCTTGTTGTTAAAAAAAAACAGACAAATGCAAATTTTATAATGATAATAATAAAGGTCTTTTATTGAAAAATATAAGTAATAAACGGCATAGTTTAACATTAAGGCGAGGTTCACTACAACTCTGTAGAATACAAAGATGACTGTTTTTACACCTAACCAAAAAAAAAACCGAGCGGATGAAGGAGCCTAAATAAATCGATTTAAGAACCCAGAGATTAAACGTGTTAAGCACAAATTTCCAATAAGTAACTTTCTCATATCGGAACATAATCAAGATATATTAGTTTCATTTTCCTGGTCGCCATTGAATTTATTACTTTCCATTAACATCCTGGGAATCGACCATGATTTATTTATTTAAAATTCACATCAATTACATTTACGCGTTTCGGCTGATAGCCATCATCAGAATACAACTATCCAATGCTAAAAACAGATAAAAGATGTATACACAATAAAACTCTTCAAATATTACACAGCCAAATAGAAAGTACTTACAATCACGTATGAGTTCATGTCAATTTACAAAATTACATCAAAATCTACTTAGAACCACACATTTTAAAATAATTATTAATAGTATAAATTCGTCGAAGAGTTAATGAACTGTGAGAAAGAAACCAGGCAAGTTTAAAAATCCATACATATAAAAAATACGTCACCTCGCGGCAAAAGAAAAAACAAGGTAGTATTTTTATTACATTACAGGGTGTTAAAGAAATATATTAAATCTGAAGAAGGTTTTGGTAAATTTTTGACATATTATTTAAGTCTGTCTTTAAGTTAATACCATCTTGATTTTTTTAATATATACCATTTCAAGTTATTTCAATGTATGACAATTTTCTATTGCATGTTTACTAAAAGCTGTTGAAAAAATGTTTCTATTTCGTACATCCAATTCATGTCTATTTATTCTGTCTTTCAAATATTGTTTTGTTTGACTCACATAAGAGGCGGGACACCCAGTACAGTTAATTTTATAAATTAAATTAGTTTGCAACTTCTTGCCAACCTTTGGTCTTAGTTTTGAAAACAGTTCACCTGTGTTATTTAAAATCTGCAACTGACAATCCAATAATAATAATCAAAATAATAATAAATATTTTTCAATGTCATATTATAAAGAAATCTCTGAACCTATTGCTAGTATTTCTAAAATAACATAATGTTACTGTTGCTCACAAACCATTAAATAATACAGGTAAATTGTTTTCAAAATTAAGACCAAAGGTTGACAAGAAGTTAAAAAGAAAAATTTTATTAAAAAAAGTTGTTCAGAATGCAATTCCAAATCACCGTACCAAATTATAAAACACTCGGCACATTTTGATTTTTTTATATTTTTTCAATTTTTGCGGTTTTAGCGCAAATCAAGTACATTTATCGAAAAATTTTCATCTCGAAAATTTTTTGTCTTTTACACCTATCGTATAGTCGATCTGGGTCCACCCTGTATAATATGAATTGGAAATTATTCAACAGGTAACTTTCACTTTAAATAAAATATTAGTTTGTCTGAAGCTTTTTCAAGAAAACGAATTATTTTGCGGGTCTACCAAGAATATAAGTAGTAGCAGTGACTATAAATGTTGTAGGCTTTGGACATTTACTACTGTTAAACTAAATACCTTAAATAATACAATTTGTTGCAAATACAATTATTGTGGAGATTTATTATGGTGGTGCGTTAATTTTGCCCAGGAGTTTCATATAATTGAATGATTTCTTAATAAAACTGGAAGAAGCAATTGTCAATAAACAATTAAAACAGGTAATTAATTAATCTATTGGATCTATTTTTTCCTTAGCAGCTACCTACCTAATAAAAAATGTTTTAAACAATATTTTCCCCTACAAAACAAAAAACAATACAATTCGACCAATAGGAGGCGAGATATTAATAGTAACGGTTTTTTCAAGATGACCGCCATTCCACGAAAAAAAAAATTGTTAAAAAAATATGAATTTGGTCACCTTCTATGCCCTTCCTCTTTGCTATTTTCAAGTAGGCACCTAGGTACTAATCTTCTTACTGTAGGCACTAGAATTAGTGCATTGGTTACAAATAAGACAGAACAGGATTGGCACATGCAGCTTTCATATTTTGATTAAAAAATTACAATTTTACATTTATGTCATGTTCCCTATCTTTCTCAATGGTTTTTCCTATAGTCTCAAGGGTACATCAAGTAGATACCTAATGAATTTGTTCTATTTTTACAATTTGAAGATAGTGATGCTGATATTCAGATCAGATTACTGAATCACGCATTATACAGTCTGTCCGCGTTTGCTTGTGAACACTAGAAATCTATGAAGGGAGTAAAATTCGGCATTATATATTTTTTTAGATTCACCTAAGGGAAGATACCTCACAGACACTACTATTTCGATTGGGTGATTATTCTATGGCTAGCTGTGATTTTTTAAAAATATCAGTACCTACTCTAAGTTATACCCAAAGTGGGGGCAAAGTTTAAAAAAATCTAATTTTCCAGAGTACCCTGTATAAACCACGGGGCACAGAGGTTGTTGATCTTTTTTTGCAAATCGATTAAGCTTTACCTGAGGTATTATTGTACTTAGTATAGTCAGTCTAGCTCATACAGGGGTTTGTAAAAAATAAATGAATTTGCATCTAAAAAAATATACAGGGTGTCCCAGAATTTGTGGGCAATCTCTCGGATTTATACAGGGGATCTGAAAATCGTTTTTTTTAATAACTTTTAAAATACTTTGTGTAATTTGATTATTTTTTAATACGATAGACAACTGGACAATAGATAAGACTCCTTAAAAAGGTCCCATGATTATATAATTTTGGCTTATTTGGATTGCCAGGGATGGAGTAGCTGTAGCACAAATGTAATTTTTGTACACTCTTTAACGATAAAGGCACAAAAATAATATTTTTAGATAGCTTGAACCTTAAACTAAAAAAAAGACACTCTTGGTTGATATATCGATAAAATGAACTGTTTTCGAGAAAAAACTATTTTTGTATTTATTTCATGTGTGCCTATTTAAAAAATGCCACTTTTATTTACATTATTTGTTTTTTGTTGCTATGGTTAATTTTTGACATGTAGATTTAACAATCTTCAATTCGTAGAGCAGGAGATGCATAAGATTAGAAGGAGCTCATGTTGAACCGACATACAAAATTATGTAATAATAATCGATATCAAACAAGAGTATCTTTTTTAGGTTATGGTTCAAGCCAAAATTGTTTTCATGGGCCCTTTTTAACGAGTCTTATCTATTGTCCATCATATTAAAAAAGAATTAAATTGCACAAAGTATTTTAAGTTATTAAAAAAAAAATGATTTTCAGGGGCGTCTTTTAGGGGCTTGCATCTCCGTAGGTGGGCCCTCTGGGGAAAATTTCTATAGGAACTTGTCATGTTATTTTAACGTCCCTGTATAAATCGGGGAGATTTTCCGTATAATCTGGGACACCCTGAAAAATTAAATAAAGAGTGAATCAAAATTATTGTCATAAGATTTTTATTTATTACCAGCTTATGGCAGGATTGGCAGGTGCTTATCCTGCTAATAAATTTCCACTATATAAATAATTAGAGGTTAAACGACTTACCTGTAAGGAGGTTCAATCCTCAATTATACGAGATGGCCCCGTCCTCGAGATCACACTGTAGTTTATGCTTCTTTGCTCATTTTCTGCGTAATGTTTTTAGTGATTATTTATAAAAAGTAGGCGAATCGGGTCCCGTCTGATATCGCTCGTCCCGAGTGAGTCATTATGTTTATTCCTCAAGACTCAGATCGAAGGCTTTTGAGTTTTGGTGGTGGGTGGGTGTGATCTCTTCGGACGGGGCCATCTCGTATAATTGAGGATTGAACCTCCTTACAGGTAAGTCGTTTAACCTCTAATTATACTTCGATGGCCCCGTCCTCGAGACTCGAGATCACACTGTAGATGTTTAAAGTATTTTTCGATACGAGTCCAATGTTAATTTTTCTTAAATAAGAGTAAGCTTGTGTGGATGCTGAATTCAATATCTTTCCTACAATTTTACAAGCTATGTAATGTCTTATGCAAAGGTTGCTCTCAGTAGTAGATAATAAAATAAGAAATAAGTAATATAATAGTATAATTGTATAATAGTATAACAGTGTAATAGAATAATAGTATAATAGTATAATAGTGTAATATTGTGATAGTATAATATATAATATATAGTGTAATAGTATAATAGTATAACATTATAGTAATAATACAATATAATAGTATTTTTTTAAATTTTATTTTTGTATCTTTGGTTACTTGTAATTTAAGTCTAATAATAGTAAATATAATATGTTGTTTTAGTTTTTAGGGGTAATTAAACATGTCGCAAACGTTGTATCAGTGTTAACTGGTCTATTATAGAATTTGTTAAAGATACTAGACCTCTCGCTCCAACCTGCTGTTCGTTTTATATTTTCTATGGTCAAGCCTTGTCTAAACACGGCTGACGTGGAGGCATGACGGGTGCTGTGAGCAAAAAATATACAGACATTTTTTACGATTTTTTTTAATAAAAACAAATAAATAAGTAAATGCTTAATATAAAATAAAAAAAGTTTTTAGAAAAATAAAACAACTTTATGTTTTAACAAAACAATAAAATAATAAAAATTGTAAAAAACTCACAAATAAACTAAAAAAAGTTCAATTCCTACAAGAAAATGTTTGGTTAATAATGAGTATAAGCGAAACTCCTATCACCATAAAATGTAAAGAAAACGTGGTTATTTCGGATACCATTGAAAGTAACTATATTTTAACTTTAAAAGACGATTGTTTTGCATATATTGGTGATGTTTATATAAAATCTCAAAATCGAGAAGTCTCCAACGTAAATTCCCGGCGCCCCTACAATGATGCGCCCGGTGCGGGGGCACCGGTCGCACCTCCCTTGTTATACGGCACTGGTTGTATGATACAACTGTAGAGAGAAAATGGAAATACTTTGGATGTTTCTGATTGTCGCTAATAATAAGATTACTATGCGAAAATCAATAATAATTTCAAACCAACAGAACATAACCGTAATAATACAATAATGCATCTAGTATCCACTTAGATAGGTAAGTACCGGTACATCAAAAACGATTTATCTCACTTATCTGCTGTCGGTGTTAAGGCATGACCTTAGATTGTTATACGTACCATAAATAACAAAGAACAAAGCATTTAAAAACGCTTTGTCGGTGTTAAAGAAAACTACCGCAGTGGCTTACATTAGGCACAACACTTAGAACTTTTAGTTATAGATAAACAAAAACATACCTATCTTATTATTTTCGCACTATGATATGTTCTAGTCACACAAGTAATTTTCCTTTGATAAAAATATATTAAAAACAAAGGTAATCTCATGTTTCAAAAAGTATGGAGGTAGGTATAATAATAATAATAATAAAACCGAATTCCAGAAACGCGACTTAACGCTATCAAACGGGAAGTTGAGCTAGAGATCCACGGCGAACACATAGACATAGATGACAACAACAACAATGGGGAACTTCAAGAGCCTGGACAACAACTAGAAGCCGAAACGGTAGAACCAATGACGTTAAAACCTATAGACGTGGTGCCCCATTGTTAAAATGCCCTTTATTTTGACGCCAAGATTAAATATATCCATACTACTCTAAAAACATGCTACAAACAAAGACAGAAAGTCAACCATCAACCAACTATACACCCGGTGATTTCAGGTTATAGTTCCTCCAGAATCACACTTAGATATCGCATGTTTTTTCTTGTTTGGGGGCGCCGGAAGCATCGGAACCTCACCT
Organism: Pseudeuparius sepicola; assembly: GCA_963920635.1. Classification (NCBI taxonomy): domain Eukaryota; kingdom Metazoa; phylum Arthropoda; class Insecta; order Coleoptera; family Anthribidae; genus Pseudeuparius; species Pseudeuparius sepicola. The sequence goes on from OY987306.1 coordinate 8,716,748, forward strand.
GAAGACTCGGGGGATGGTCTAACGACGCCAGCCACCGAGCCCAGAGTCGAAATAAGTTCGCTACGGCTCGACAAAAAGGGGCAATTTCTGACAATCTCGCGACATTTCCGGAATAATTTAATGGAGCGCTTAGATTGTGATTAGTTCTGGGCGTCAAGCGTTTATCAAAACAAACCTGTCTATAGGTTCTGACGTCATTGGGTAGAACCAACAACCGAGAGTCTGGAATCGGTTAACGAAGAACATTTTGAAGGCTTGGACACACATATGAGACATGCAGTATTGCGATACGAAGGCACAGACCCAATTAGCAGGCCACCGCTACCAAGATTAAATTCTTCCAGGAAACTTGCGATCGTGCTCGATCTTATGAACACAAGAATTTTACCAAGCTATGTTGACACCAACATTAGAACGTATGCACATGTTAATCTACTGTGCCGCAACGGCAGTCATCACTGTAATGGGTGCCAAGATCCGAACGGCCCAAGAGTTGAATCGTGCAAGACCAGAACCACGAATGGCTCAATGGGAAATGCGACTAAATCGGAAGATCGAGAGTCTCCGTAAAGACATAGGACAAGTGACGGAATATATCAGAGGAGTTAGAACTAGAAGGATCCAGAGGGCGGTGCAGGCAATAATGAGCCGCACCCAAATGCATTCTCGGCATGACCCCGCGAACATCACTGCTCAACAATGTCTTGACACATTAAAACAAAAACTTTCTGTTTTCGCAGGGCGTCTGAGGAGATACAAGGCTAGTAACAACAGGAAACGAGACAACAAACTCTTTGAACGATCAGAAAAGGGTTTCTACCCTGCTTTTAATTCTAGCGCCGATGCCACAAATGCGAGTTACCCTAGCAGAGAACAGGTCGACGGTTTCTGGAGAAATCAACTTGCCACACCAGGTCCATACAATGTCAGTGCAAGCTGGATCAGCGAAGAACGCGAGATGGGTCGGAACTATAGCCAGATGCAACACGAGCAATTCACAACCGCTGAGGTCTCCGATGTCATCAAGAATTCCCACAACTGGAAGGCACCAGGTCCAGATCATCTCCAAAATTATTGGATTAAGAAGTTGTGGTGCACGCATGAACAAATAACTACCTTAATTAATGAAGTCTTGCTCGATCCTCTGAAAATGCCATTGTTTCTTACACAGGGTGCAACCTACCTGTTACCAAAAGACCAGCGGAATACGGATAACCCTGCCAAGTACCGCCCAATAACCTGCTTGCCTACGCTGTACAAGATAATCACATCTTGCCTTACGCAGTGAATATATGCTCACTGCGAGCGGAACAACATCATTGCCATGCAGCAGAAGGGCTGCTCGAAGGGCGCAATGGGATGCAAAGAGCAACTCATCATAGACTCTGTCATCTGCAACCAGGCTCATTCCAAGCAACGAAACCTCCACATGGCTTATGTGGACTACAAAAAAGCATTTGATTCCGTACCTCACGACTGACTCACAGGTATCTTAAAGCTGTATAAAATAGATCATCATACAGTTTCCTTTTTAGAACACGTTATGACAACCTGGCGCACTAAGATACAACTCAGAACCGCAAACAGTAACATCGAGACCGACACAATCAACATCCGAAGAGGGATTTTCCAAGGAGATTCACTCAGTCCACTGTGGTTCTGCGTGGCGATGAACCCTCTATCACATCGGTTGAACTCTACAAAATATGGCTTCGCTATCAAAAGCAACAACGCAGAAGCGATCAAGTTGAATCATCTATTATATATGGATGATTTAAAACTGATCGCCGCAACCAAAAACCAACTAACGCAAATGCTTAAAATTGTAGAGGAGTTCTCCAGGGACATCGGAATGCTGTTTGGACTGGACAAGTGCCGCACCCTTAATATCATCCGGGGAAAGCTCGAACAAAGCGCACACGAGATGCAGGACGGCCAGGAGATCGAAGCAATGAGCATGGGAGATACATACAAGTATCTCTGGATGAAACAAGCTCAAAGGATAGACCATCGAACAATGAAGACTGATTTAACGAATGAATTCATCAAGAGAGTAAGACAAGTAGTGCGAACTGATCTTAACAGCAGGAATTTGTTTAAGGCCCTGAACACGTATGCGTGCTCTGTACTCAGCTATTCGTTCAGAATAGTGAATTGGACCAACACGGACATCAACAACCTGCAACGAAAAGTTAGGACACTACTGACAAAAGCTCATAAACATCATCCCCGTAGCGCCGTAGAAAGAACAACTCTGCCACGTCAACTAGGAGGAAGAGGATTGGAAGATCTCAGCAAGCAATTGGACCAACAAATATTAAACCTGCGTAATTATTTCTACAGGCAGGCCAACAGCTCCACACTACATAGGGCTATATGCGGAGCAGACGTCTCAACACCGCTACGTCTGACGGAACACGAGCGTCAAAATCACCACCGAACCGACAACGATAAACTACAGAGGTGGTTGGGGAAGCCGCTGCACGGGAGGCATCCTAATGAGGTTAACCAGGAACATGTCGACAAGTTAGCGTCGAACTATTGGCTGACCTCGGGACGAATGTTCCCCGAGACGGAAGGCTTCCTACTGGCTATACAAGATCAGGTTATACCAACTCGCAACTACCTAAAATTCATTGTAGGAGATGCATCGGTAGTGGATGACAGATGCAGATACGGGTGCCCAACTTCAGAAACAATCCAGCACATAACAGGAGGATGTCAGATGTTCGCATCAACGGAATATAAGGAACGACACGATTCGGTTGCCAAGATCTTGCACCGGGAACTGGCGGAAAAGCTGCTGCTTGTGCAGACAGAGAGGGTCCCATATTACAACTACACACCTGAGCCTGTTCTTGAGAACAGCAACTACAAGATGTACTGGGATCGTACAGTTCTGACAGATCAACGAGTTGCCCATAACAGACCGGACCTTATAATAGTTGATAAAATTTCTAGGAATTCAACTCTGATTGATGTGGCCATCCCGAACAACAACAACCTGCGTGTGAAGCAAGTCGAGAAGATCGCGAAGTACAGAGACTTAGAAGAACGAATTAGAAGGCAATCTGAAATGGACAACGTTCAGACGATTCCAATCATCGTGTCAACAACTGGTGTCATAACAAAAAGTTTGCTGAGAAACATCAAAGAGCTGGGTCTAACTGATAATCTTTACAGGTCCATGCAGAAAGCGGTACTACTTGCGACAGCCCGAACCGTCAGGAAATTCATGGGGAATGCAGGAACGTCCGACAACATCAATGTCACCTAAGGCCCGATAACATGGCAAGGGTCTCGTCCGAGCCAGATCCTTATGGTATCCGGGATACCCGGGATCTGAGTGAATGTTCCCCAGAGAGGGAGTGCGAATGCCTTTTGGCTAAGTCGATATAATAATAATAATAATAATTCTCACCCTCACAATACTCCAAACTAGGAGTACCCCAGAAGCAACCACATGCTTGTGCGGGGGAGGGGGGCAATTACTATTATTTTGTCTTCGTTGCCATTTGCGGCTAGGGCCGACTTTTTTCCCGACAGAACTAGGATAGCATTCGCTCAAGTACACTGAGACAGATTTTTAAACATCAAAGCAAAAAAATATGCTACACTAGCAGAAAACTCTAATCAAATAGGCGCCAGAAAAGTAAAATTCTGCAGCTGCATAGTTCAAGTTGCTAAAATAACTTTACTATCATAAGAAAAAATATTTTATAATCAATGCCTTACTGGGGTTGAATAAAATGTATGTTATATCCGACCTCAAGCATCACCTTGATCATAACCTTCTTTTTACCCTTGATTCTGTTTACTGTTGGATATTATGTTCTCATTCTCTATTGTTCAAGATGCTTACTACAAAGATATCATTTTCCATTGTATATTGTTCTAGAATGATTACTAGAACATATCATATTCCTTTTGAGTATTGTTAAAACTTGCTTACTGCAAGAATTGCAGAATTTGATCTTCCCTTTGTCTTTATATTCTTTTCCCATGAGAACCACAACACCTCAGCATAACAGATCTGTATAAATAGGACCTAGTAAAGTAAGAGTGTGAATTCTAGTCTTGTCTGTAGTCTAAGCCGAAACTCTGTAACTCGCGTTACTCGAATAAAAGTTTTTTAAAAAGTCTTCGTCTTCACGTCGCCCGTAACAATTTGGTGTCAGAAGTGGGATCCTCGATAAAAGGGTCTTCAACGAGGGAGATCCGGAGGCACTTAGAAGGACAGTCTCCTCGGGGGTCACCACACCACTACGATTGGAGCCAGCTGAAAAGGGTCTTCGACAGGAAGATCCGGAGGCACTAAGAAGGACAGTCTCCTGAGGCCAGCATCCAGCAACAACAGCAGCATCAACGACATCCAGCGAGCATGAAGTTACTTCTATTGTAAGTGAAAAACTTGAAGTGAATTTTATTTGTGATTTTTTTTTAACTTTCTACGTTGCTATTATTGAACTTTCTACGTTATAACGATATTACCTTTTCATTTCAACATGCCGAATAACGAAGCTATAAACTCTAATGTAAACAATGAAGCAAACGCTTCAAATAACGACGAAGTACCATTTAAATTAAGCGAAATATTTTCTATCATCCCTGAATACGATGGGGATCAAATCAATTTAAATACTTTTATCATTGCATGTGATAGGGCCATGCAAATGACTGTTGGCGACCAAGCCATTTTACTTGTTATAAAAATTAAAAATCAATTAAAGGGACGTGCAGCCCAACTCATTAATTCAAGAGATTTGAGTACCTGGCGCGAAATCAAACAATTACTTAACGTTCATTTCGGAGATCCTCGCGATCTAACTTCATTAATTCAAGATTTACAAAGAATGTGTCAATCCCAAAATGAAAATGCTTTGACTTTTGTAGGCAGAGTTCAAACTCACTGCTCAAAAATGTATGCCGCAATAGGAAAACAAAGCCTTCTCACTAGGGAACAAAAAGAATCGCAAGCTACATTAATCGATAGCATGTGTCTAAATACAGTTTTGACAGGTTTAGAACCAAGAATAGGGCAACTAATTCGTGCTAGCAATCCACCCAACATGATGGATGCTATAGCTTTAATTAAGAGAGAATTGCAACTTTCTTATTTTGAAAATCAAAAATTTCAGAGGCAAAATCGTGTACCAGTCTTCAATAATAATGTCAAAAGAACCAGTAATAATTTTCCAAAATTTTGTAATTATTGCAAAAGAAATGGACATACTATCAATGAATGTCGAACTAAAAATCAAAATAATTATTACAGAAATGGTCCAAATCCTTCTAGCTACTATAACAATTTCCAAAACAACTCCCAAAGAAATAATTTCTCCCAAAATAGGTTCCATCAAAGACCATCTTTTCCTCAGCAAAATAATTTTCAAACTCCTTCTTTCCAACCTAGGAATCACCCTCAAAACTTCCAACCAAGAAATCAACCTCTTAGAAATTTTTCTAATAATATTCCTAGAAACAATTTCCCAAGAACTTTTAATAATAATTCAGGTTTCCAGCCTTCTAATCAAAATTTTACTCCTAGATTCCCAAATTCAAATCCAATTAACCAAAATAGAACTCCCCAACAACATTATCTGGGCCAAAGCGAAAATTTTCAATTAACAGCCTCGGACCAGAATCCTATTCCCAACTTCAAAAATCTTGGTATGACCAATACGGACCAAACGTTTGCATAAATACCATTGACAATAGCAATCTATATTATATTAAAGATAATACCGATAAGTACAAAATTTTAATTGACACAGGAGCTGGTATTTCAATTTTCAAACCAGAGACGGTTCAGCAATTTTTAAATCGATGTCCAGAAAATTTTCAAATTAAAGGTATTTCTGGCCAATCAATTCCTATTACTGAAGCGGTATTTGTTTCTTTTACGGGTCCTCTTTCTCCCCATAAAGTTTATATTTGCGATCTAGATATAGGATTCGACGGAATTTTAGGCGCTGACTTTTTAGAAAGGTACGGTGCAGTAGTAGATTTTAGGAATAAACAATTAATTACGTACTATAAGGTACACGAATTACTTAAGGACGGAGATGAATTAAACGAGTTAACGAATAATAATGATAATAATAATCGAGTCGCTTATAAAAGACAAGTTAATGTTGACGAAAGGTACGACAGCCTCCATATAAACGCTTATGAACGAAATAATAATAATAATGATGATTACACGGAAAATATAAATAATTTTGAAAGCGAAAATATGAGTTATAATATAAATCAGGTTACGATAGAACCGCGTTGCGAAAAAATATGCAAGTTTCATACGAATAAATATACGAATAAAGAAATGATTTTATGCGCACAACGAGTAGAAAAGGTATACGTGCCAAATGCTATAGTAAAAATAAACGAAGACGGTAATTTTTATACGACAATATTAAACGCTAATGCCATAACAAAGGATATTTGTTTCGAAGAATTTGAATTTGAGCCTTACATTAAAGAAACGAACGCTAGTGCTAATATTATTTGTAATTTTAATAAAACGAAAAGCAGAGTAGAAGAAATAAAAGAATCATTAAGGCTAGAACATTTAAACGAAGAAGAAAAAGAATTAATTACTAATTTATGTTTGAATTTTGAAGATATATTTTACTTTGACGGAGATTTCCTAAGTTTTACTAATGAAATAAAACATACTATCGATACAGGCGACGCTAAGCCAATTTTTACTAAATCTTATCGATATCCACAAGTTCACAAGGAAGAAGTAAAAACACAAATTAATAAAATGCTTTCTCAAGGAATAATTAGACCTTCTGTTTCACCATGGTCGTCCCCAGTATGGGTCGTTCCAAAAAAATTAGACGCTTCAGGCAAACAAAAATGGAGAATCGTAATTGATTATCGGAAATTAAATGAATTAACAGTTAATGACAGGTATCCACTGCCTAATATTTCAGATATATTAGATCAGTTGGGTAATTGCCATTATTTTACTATAGATTTGGCTTCTGGTTTTCAACAAATTGAAATGAATCCAGAAGACATTTCGAAAACTGCTTTTTCCGTTGAAAATGGACATTTCGAATATTTACGTATGCCCTTTGGCCTTCGTAATGCGCCCTCAACCTTTCAGAGGGTTATGGATAATATACTAATGGGGATACAAAACGAAAAGTGCTTAGTTTACATGGACGACATTATTATTTATTCTTCCACAATTAATGAACATATCTCTCGTATTACTGAAGTTTTTCAAAGATTAAGAAATTCAAATCTAAAAATACAGCCAGATAAGTGTGAATTCTTACGAAAAGAAGTAATTTATTTAGGACATGTTATTACACCTGAAGGGGTCAAACCAAATCCACAAAAAGTACAAGCTGTTATCGATTTTCCTCAACCTGCCAATACTAAACAAATTAAACAATTTTTGGGTCTTACTGGTTACTACAGGAAGTTTATTCCAAATTTCGCAAAAATGACAAAGCCTTTAACTCGACTTTTAAGAAAAGACGTACCATTTATTTTTGATAAAGATTGTCGTGAATCTTTCGAACAACTTAAAAATGCATTAATAACTTCACCAATTCTAATATATCCTAATTTTGAAAAAGAATTTGTTTTAACTACAGATGCAAGCGCTTTTGCTGTAGGCGCGGTACTTTCGCAAGGACCTGTTGGAAATGATCTTCCCATAGCATACTTTTCAAGAACCTTAAGTCCAGCAGAAATGAAATATAGCGTTATAGAGAAAGAACTATTGGCAATAATTGCTGCCGTAAAAAACTATAGACCTTATCTTTTCGGACGAAAATTCTTATTGGTTACAGATCATAGACCTTTAACCTGGCTTTTCTCAATAAAAGATCCCGGTAGTCGTTTAGCACGTTGGCGACTTAAATTAGAAGAATATAATTATCAAATAATTTATAAACCTGGAAAAATTAATCGAAATGCCGACGCTTTATCTCGAATCAAAATCAATCATATAAAAGAAGCTGTTTCCTTTCATACTTCCCTAGACGAACCATCTACTTCCCATGATAATCCTCAAGACATTGACCCGCCTATTGACAATAATGAGACTGACGAAATTGCTATAATCTGTAATGAATTTGACAGATTTTTTGATCTATACAAGACGACTTCAATGATCGACTATTCTAAAATCCAATATACAAATAATCAACTTTTAGACAAAACACACAAGGACATTGTACTAATTTTTCAACAAGACAAATTAACAGACCTTCACGAAAAAGTTATTGATGATTTACTTGAGCTAAATCCTGATTTTAACTATAATAAAGCAAATGTTCTTTCCAGTCAAACCGTAGCTAAAAGAAAATATTATATAATTCCTGTTCCTTTTAATTTTGAAACCGCAATACAAGTACTCTTCATATCTCTTTATTACAGTAAAGATATATTCGAAGAAAATAAAACTTATTACATTGAAAACAATCCAGATTTTCCAATTTTAGAAATGTTTAATTTTTTGTTCTCAGATAAAAATTTCCAACTAACAATTTGTCAGAACATTGTGACTATACCAGACGAAGACCAAATACCTATAATAATAGATCAATTTCATTCAGGCAAGACAAACTTACATCGAGGAATAAACGAAACAATTAGACGTATTAAACAAAAATATAATTGGACAGGACTAACTAAAGACGTTGAAACCTTTATTCGACAGTGCGAAATCTGCCAAAAGACAAAAATTTGTAGACAAAACTTGGACAGTCCCTTAGTTATTACCGAAACTCCTAAAACTCCTTTCGAAAGAATAAATATCGATATCCTAGAAATCCCAGTAAAAAATAATATCCTTACCATAAGAGACGAACTAACAAAATTTACCCAAGCTTATGCACTTCCTAATAAAACAGCGAGATCTGTAGTAGACGCTCTGTTACTCTATTTTCAACATTTTGGAACTCCCTTAAGAATCCATTGCGATGTAGGTAAAGAATTTAATAATCAATTAATGAAAGATCTTTGTAAATTATACAATATAAAATTAACTTTCTCTAGTGTTAGTCATCCGCAATCAAATGGCTCCTTAGAAAGATTTCATGCCACCTTAACTGAAATGATACGCGCATGTAGTACAGAAAATCCTAACGAACACCCATTTCAAATGCTTCCTTACGCTTGTATAGCATATAACAATTCTATAAATAAAACACACGGCTTTACTCCTTACGAATTGCTATTCGGTCACACCTCGTCTCGACCTCCAGAAGTTTTGTATAATCAGCAAGAATTAATCTCTAAGTACGTTCGCGATTTAAACAATAAAAAAAGTAAAAAAAATATTTTTAAAAAAAGCTTTTATTTAAATGCGCTAAAAAGAATAAAATAATCTTTTCTTTTAAAACTTTTACTATCAACTTATAACGTCATTCCACAATTTATATGATATAAAAGCTTGTCGCGAGATTTAAGTAGTGGTATTTACTTAGTTTGAAAACTTAAATCTCGCGACAAGCTTTTATATCATATAAATTGTGGAATGACGTTATAAGTTGATAGTAAAAGTTTTAAAAGAAAAGATTATTTTATTCTTTTTAGCGCATTTAAATAAAAGCTTTTTTTAAAAATATTTTTTTTACTTTTAATTTATTTTGTAATTTTTAGTTTGGCCAGGTGTCTGAGTCTATTCATCTCAGTTAACGCATCATTGTTGCAAGGTCGTTTGCCGGTTAGTTTAGAACAGTCTAGCTCTTCAATGAGGAGACCTTCTAATGACCATCTTGGGTGTTCCGCCATGTTGGATTTAGAATGACGTCACACATATAATCATGCATTGTCATCCAAATTAAACGTGTGTACAAAATTTCAGCTCGATCGGTTGAAATTTAACTAGTCCGCCATCTTGAGTGTTCCGCCATGTTGGATTTAGAATGACGTCACACATATAATCATGCATTGTCATCCAAATTAAACGTGTGTACAAAATTTCAGCTCGATCGGTTGAAATTTAACTAGTCCGCCATCTTGAGTGTTCCGCCATGTTGGATTTAGAATGACGTCACACATATAATCATGCATTGTCATCCAAATTAAACGTGTGTACAAAATTTCAGCTCGATCGGTTGAAATTTAACTAGTCCGCCATCTTGGGTGATCCGCCATGTTGGATTTAGAATGACGTCACACATATAATCATGCATTGTCATCCAAATTAAACGTGTGTACAAAATTTCAGCTCGATCGGTTGAAGATATCTGCTTCAAAATTGAGTTGCAAGATTCCACCCGAACAAATTACATACATACATACATACATACATACATACATACATACATTGCAAGTTAAATAAAAGCTTTTAATAAAGCATTATTATGAAGTGGCAAGAAAGCGTACGGATATGCGCAAACAAAAGGCGAAACAGCGATTTGATACACACGTTTCGGAGCAGCGACAATTTCGCGTAGGAGAAAAGGTTTATGTCAAGGAGTCCCAAATAAAAAATAAACTAGCTAACAAATTTAATGGACCCTATAAAATTAAAGAAATTTATACGAATTCAGCTTTGCTACATAACCCAATTACTAACCAAACTACAAAAATGAATTTTGATATGCTAAAGAAATGTCACGAATTACAGGAAGAAGAACTAACGGTTAAAGAATTCTTTTATACTCTAGATCGAAAAATCCCTATTGAAAATAATAACGTTTCCATTGAACTGGGCAACTTATTTGATGCCCCTGAAAATATTTCATTAGCTCACTGTGTATCTAAAGATTTAGAAATGAATGCAGGAATTGCAAAAGAATTTAAGAATAAATTTGGACACGTAGATGAACTAAAAAATCAAAATAAGTCAATTGGTGAAATAGCAGTACTTCAACTTCCGACAAGAAATATTTATTATTTAATAACTAAAGAATTTTTCTATTATAAACCAACTTATGCTAATTTATTTAATTGCTTGAAGGAATTACGAACAAATTGTCTCGAGAGCACTGATGAAAAAGATAAAATTATAGCTATACCCAAGTTAGCTTGTGGATTAGACAAATTAGATTGGGACACAGTTCTCCCTATGATCAAATATATTTTCAAAAATACTGATATTAAAATAATTTGTTATATCGAACCAAGTTCCTAATTCTGAAACTTCGTTACAGATTTTCTTTGTTCGCTACCGCTATGGCACAATATACACTGCGACCAATTAATAACACCATAGGCGTGTTCTATCAAGAGCAATCCGGACTCAAAATTTCTAATGACAAGTGGAGTTTATTGGTATATAAAGACATTTCATCTCTAAAAACAACATTCGAAAATAATAATAAAATTTTAGAAAATATGCAATTTATAATTCAACCAAAAGACGTACGAATGGCCGCCTTTCTAAGCGAAGTTAAGTCACATCTCACTTTACTAAATCAACTTTCCGAAAACATTGCGCTCAAATTTGAAGAATTAGCTATTGATGTAAGAAGATATAAAAGAGGTTTAATTAATGGTTTAGGGTCAGTTTGGAAATTTATTACCGGAAATTTAGACGCTTCAGACGGACAGTATTATAACGATTGTATCGACAAAATTAACAGAGACGAACACGAATTAGAAAAATTAATGAAAAAACAAATTTTAGTAACTACTTCAGTTATCAAAAACTTTAACGACTCTATCAACAAATTACAAATTGATGAAATTACTTTTAATAATGACATAAAACAAATCGAAAATTACATTTATAACATTTCTGATAATTTTAATTATTACACTGCAAAATTACAAGTTTTAGAGATGGCCGAAAGACTCCTAGAATCCTATACCTTTATCGAAAGCAATTTAAATGACATTCTAAACTCTATTACTTTTGCAAAGTTACATATTATTCACACGTCAGTTATAACTCCTGAAGACCTGGTTCATCATTTGCAAATAATCGCTCAAACTTTAAACAAAAATAATTTGCCCTTAACTCCTCAACTTCTAAATGTTGCAACTTATCTTGATTTTATAGAACTAAAGGTTTTTCAAACAGAAAATAGACTTGTTTTTATATTAGACATTCCTTTAGTAGAACCTCAATGGTATACTCTTTATAGAATTTATCCTATTCCAATTTTCGACAATAAAACTGGATTTTATCACATGGTATCCACTGATACTAAATTTGTAGCAAAAAGCGATGACCCAACTCTCTATGTAATTCTCTATGATATAAAAAATTGTAAAGAACTAGCATTTGATTTAATAATGTGCAAAGATTTATATCCTACTCCTATTGACTCACATTCAAGATGTGAAGCTCAATTATTAGAGGTAAAAACCCATTTACCTAATACTTGTGACATAGTCACAATTTCAATTGAAAGTTACAATGTACAATTGATTCAAGAGAATCAATGGTTAATAATTTTAAGTGAAATATTTCCTATAACTATTAAGTGCAAAAATCAAAATCCTTTGACTATAATGCTAGACAAAACTTCAATTTTAACGTTAAAATCTGAATGCATTGCTTATATTGGAAGTACTAAAATTCAAACGAAAAATTTAAATAAATCTAATCAAACCTATAAATTTCACCCAATTAATATACCATTTGAATGTTGCAAAGAAACTCCAAATAAACTAAAATATCCTGACTTAAAACCTTTACAACTAAATAAATTTAATTATGACGATTTAAATGTCGCAAAGCATAAATTAGACGAATATGCAAAGGATCTTGATAATATTATTAACGAACCAACTGTAAATAAGTATACGCCAATATTGACATATCTATCCATTACTTTAATCATACTTTTAATTATTGTGTACTTTTATTTTAAATGTAAAAAGTCTAGGAACATTAAAATAGGCATTATTACTACTAACAACGGAGACGATCCTCCACAACCTCCTAGAACTCGAAATCACGTTTTTCAAAATTTAAGAAAATTTGTTACTGTCAAAAGAAGACCTTCATATAGATTGGACGAACCTCGCGAAGAAGAAGAAATTGAACTAAATTCTAATACTAAAACATATGCCTAATTTAATGTCAAAATTTGTTAACACAAATTTTTAATATAAGGGGGAAGGTGTTATATCCGACCTCAAGCATCACCTTGATCATAACCTTGTTTTTACCCTTGATTCTGTTTACTGTTGGATATTATGTTCTCATTCTCTATTGTTCAAGATGCTTACTACAAAGATATCATTTTCCATTGTATATTGTTCTAGAATGATTACTAGAACATATCATATTCCTTTTGAGTATTGTTAAAACTTGCTTACTGCAAGAATTGCAGAATTTGATCTTCCCTTTGTCTTTATATTCTTTTCCCATGAGAACCACAACACCTCAGCATAACAGATCTGTATAAATAGGACCTAGTAAAGTAAGAGTGTGAATTCTAGTCTTGTCTGTAGTCTAAGCCGAAACTCTGTAACTCGCGTTACTCGAATAAAAGTTTTTTAAAAAGTCTTCGTCTTCACGTCGCCCGTAACATGTATTATGGTTGTTGCATAATGATTTTGTTATCATCATAAAATATCTATGCTGTGATTATATAGATTGTTGCTCTTATGCAAATAATTTTACAGGCACAAAAAAGAACTTTGTTATCATTGTTAAGATAATTTCAGTTGCCTTAAAGTAACTTCGTGTGCATCACATGACTTTTCTGTTACTATAAAGTTACATACAATCCCAGTAAAAAATTTCAGCTATGAAATAGTGGATTTCAACTACTGTAGTGTAAATATGCTGCGACTAAAGAGATTAAATGCCAGAACTCCAAAAAATAGTGCATCGGTTGTAAATTTAGTCTGCTGTCATTGTAAAATACTTTGCTGTGATTAATAATACAATATGCTGTCACTAAAAGATATTTTTACTACAATAATTATAGTAAAACTATACTGAATCGATTTTTTTGTTACAAATTTTTGATTTGGCAATTTTTTTTTCTAAAATGGGGTTCTGACTTGTGCAATTCATTGCAGCAACTCGACTGCGCCGTCAAGAATTTCAGTGATTTAGCGTTTCTATATATACCAATATGTTTTTTGACAAAGCAATCGAATTGCTGCAACAAATTGCACAATTGAGAACCCAGGCTTAGAATTTTTTTTTTTGTCAAATCAAAAATTTTGAACAAAAAAACCGAACCAGCAGTTTTACTATAATTGTAGCAAAAATATATATAATATTGACAGCCTAAATGCTCAAAGAGCGCTACAGAGAAACAAAATTAATGCAGAATTATTTCTTTTGTAATGTTTAACTTAATTTGCATTTGACCAAAATATCTTAAAAGACACTTTAATATATTAGAAAAGGTAAAACTCTCAGTTTTACTAATGCTAAGAAAAAATAGGTTGCAAATAAAAAAGCTACTAATTGAAAATAACAATAAAATATCAAATCTGTCTTGGTCACAACTCACAACATGGTAATATACCTACGTACAGTCTGACACACGAGAGAATTCCAGTGAAAAACTCGGACGGATGGCGCTTAGACTTGAGAGTTTTTCATTAGACTTTTCTCGTTTGTCGGACTATACTATACGGTGTCCCGAATTACGGTACAAGGCCCCAGTCTCTCAACTTGTCTTTATAAGTTGACTCTGAAATGCAGTCACTTCCTGCAGAGCTGCAGGTTGGAGGCGACTGGGACGCCAAAAACGCCATTTTGTAATATCGATCGGTTGTCTGGTTGGTACGGTGTGGTATCGGCCGTGCAGGTTAGACGTTCTTACTGCTAATTATTATTTATTTAGTACCTATTTTCACCTGCGAATTTCAACGTATAACCGTGGAAGTACAAACACAAGCACCTAAAACACTTACCAACAACGAAACGCGGAGCAGATAACCACAAATCACTAGGCGCCAGGCACAGATCCTACCTCATCTAGACTTGTTTCCCGCGGAATGAAAGCGTCGAGCCGCGGCTGCGGAATTTACTCGTTTCGGGAGGTCCGAAATCGACCGAATATTCACGAACAGCAAATTTCTGAATATAACTTTACTGTCACAATAAAATATCTGCTATTTGAATAAAGACAATTTTTAACAGTTAAACTAAATTTGCAGCAAAATTCCATTTTCACGCACAGCAAATATTTTTAATACTACGGCAATTAAGTTAATAATGAATACAAAAAGCTTTTTTTGAAGAGTTCAGTACCTATGACAGAAATGTGATTTTTTTAAGCCACAGAAAAGTATTTTTCTGCTATAAAAAAATTATAGTAGTAGAGTTATTTATTCTATTTTAGTAAGAGGCAACTGCAATAAGGAAAGAAAATTGTATAGCCATAGAGAAAAAATGTGTAGCAAAGATTTTTTTTGCTGACGGAATTCTCAGTGTACTACGGAAAACCCTAGAAAACCGTAGTAATCCCAGTGAGTGTAGGGCAATTAGTAAATCACACGGAAAAAGCTACTTAGGAGCAATACCGTGAACCCACATTTGTCCAGCGCTCTTGGCCATAGACATGTGCATACGCCTGCCTTGAACCAAGGTCGATCGAAGGCAGAAAAACATGCAGTCTAAAAAGTCAGCGCCGGTACGAGCGACGCCACTGCGTTTTTCATTTTTGGATTTTTGGTAGACAGGAAAGAAAGAAAACCACTTTTGCAGTATTTTTTATTCTTGAACAACAAACTATAATGGTTGGGACATTAGTGTTCACACTGCTTACCCAATATTGAAACTGAAATCATGTATCATGTACATACTTAATATATTATGGCATGGAATATTTTAAATTTAGCTTTAGGTTTGTATATTTATTTTATTACTGGGCGCCAAGGAGTTTATGATACGCCAAAGCCATGCTACTAATCTACAAAAATTGATAAAAAAAACCCTAAGTAAATATCTTTTGGAATAAAACAAACGCTGTTATCACTAGACGAGATCGATAATTAGGAATTTAACAAGTTAATGTTCAAACATAAAATATATTGCTCAAAGTCAATGTCGCGAGACTACTATAATTTCTGAAGCGGCAATTCTAGAAACCCTGACTAATTCTAATATTAAATATTAAACTAAGTTTAAGTACATATAATTCTTCACATGGAATGATAGATCGATGGCACAGTGCAGCTGTATGCCTTTAATGCTTTAACACCCAACTCCCAGTTTTACCCTCAACTAATACTTGCCCACCACTGGAGTATGTTGTAGTACAGCTCCTCCAAGAGATTGAATACTACACCCCGTGTCAGGTCCACCTGTCGACGACTGTCACGCCCAACCACAAAGTTTCATCAGTAGCTTCCAATGCTTCCAATGCAGAATAATTAAAGAAAATAAGAAAATAACCACTGACTCTAAAATAATATGCTTTCTGAAGTACAAATCAAAAGAAATGATCTCTTCTCATACTATCACCAATAAGCCATAAATAGAAAAGGGTCTAACTCTGGGAGGGACGTCGCTGTAGCACTTTTCTGAAGATGATATAAAATGATATATTTTCTGAAATCGATAACATGTCGATAAAGGTACAGAACTTACCTCTTACTTTCACCTTACGAGCTCTAAATAGAAGAGGGTTCGACTACCTTGAAGAGATGTATTTTATTATCCTCTATACTAAAGTTTCTTGAAGAATCACCACGCAAATACCTCCAATGAAATTTTGCGGCCTTAGGTAGTTCAGACTATTGCCGACGGGTGTTTCAAATTTTGTACACTACTATAACACTAAAAGACTTTTAGTCAATAAGTCCTATATGACCCTTAAGTTACCCTGAAAATTTCGTTAAAAAATATTAATTAGTTTACGAGAAATTTAATTTGTTTATAAAAAATGGTGTAATGTTTATTAACAATAATTGACCCAGTTGCCGTCGTCCTAGAAGGCTCATCTTGGGCTCAATTTTTTCTCGAGACTTATATTTTTCGTATCTGTTTAGAACAGATCTAATTTCCATTATTTTCACTTTCAAAACGGCGGCTGAAGAAGTGGGACGTTTTTAGGTTATGTTTTTTGTGATTACCTTTGCAGCAAATAAAGATATCGCTATGCCACTTCGATATTCTAATAGCTAAAAAAATACATTGCTCTACCTAGCTCAAACAGGAGCTGAGATACCTATCGTACATACATAGTATAAATATACTAGTATACATAAATTCGAAATTTGTTTATTTATAAATATCAAGAGTTGAAATCGTTATCATAGTTATTTCGTATTTGAACTTTATAATGTCATTGAGTTTGAGAGATGGGATCATTGTTGCGCGTCCAGAAAGTTGAACTTGGCTACTTAAAATTTCATCTCGATGAAAAATTCGCTGTTTCTTGTTTCTCCGTTAATTATGGGCAAATTTTGAGTCATTTTTTTATCCTGGGTAGCGTGACGAGATAAACATTTTTGCCAATATTATACATTAATTTGTTACAAACAATATAATTATTGTTGCAAATAAAACAGGTTAGTTTTCCAAAAAAAGAACAATTTTTTATTCTACAATTTTTACTGTAAAATTTGAATTATACTTTCCTATAAATACAGGGTGATTCAGTTTTATTCTGCGACACTTCAGCAGGTGATAGAAAACCAAAAAATAACCCCACTTTCTTCTATACACTATATCATTTCAAGGCCTTATAAAAAAGTTACAGGGTGTTAAAGTTGTAAGAAATATGTGCACTTTATTGAATATTTACCAAACTAGTGAGATATTTAAGTCATATTTATTTGGTGCACGTTATAACGGCATGAGTTAGCATAAAACCTAAGTTAGCATCAATGCAGCAAAAAAGGCAACCGGGTCATAAGTTCACTAATAACACGAAATGTAACAAGAACACGAACACAGATAACGAGTAAAACTCACGAAACGTACAAAATCCGCGAATATTTTCACTGCCGAACGTTTGAACCAGGTTGAACGATCCGGAAAATCTTCACTGTCGCTTTCACACCGAAACAAAATTTGCCTGAGTCTGCACCATAGACGCTGCCGCAAGTAGCTGATTATACTAAAATACCAAAATGAAAATGTTTACATGACGTTTGAAATTATTATTAAAATGAGATGTAGTCATAGTTATTTTTATTTGTACGGGTATAATCGTGATTGCAATAGGGTTTTTATTCCATTGTGCTCTTTTTTTCGTATCACTTGGGTAATTTTTCACATCATAAATCAATGAGTGACGTCATTAACTGGTTGAGACACATATAGGTACCGCAATATTATATACCCATGGTTAACAGAAAACTCCTAGGGATTTTGTGGAAAATGTCATCTGACAAAATCGGGACCAGCGACGGTTTTAGGGGGGTGCTAGGGCGCTAATAACACTCGGCGGTTAAGGACGGAAATAAAACGTCATCACCTCGCGACGACCTTCATTTGACCGTGTTCCTAACTAGGATAAATGTTGCTAAAACAGAAATTGGGTACTGGAGCGCAAAAATTGCGCAAGTGTCTGTAAGATGGCGCTGGAGTTGGAGAGCGGCCATTGGTACAGAGCGAGAATAAAAAGTAATGTTTCGCCTTGCTAAAATAAGTTTCCGTTCCTTATAAGTTGTTTTGTTGCCCGGCAAGATCGTTGGTCGGAACCAGGGGTCTAGGGGGAGGCAGGCGGACCGACCCCCTTTTTTATACAAATAACAGCACATCGCTCCCATCCTGGCGTATTTTGGGATTGAAACTGTGAATTGTTAAACACAAAATAATAATATGAATATTTACGCTCCTTTATTTTTCTATATTTTTTCATTGTTATTAAGAATATTGTTGAGTAAAATATTAAGTAAGAGGACTACCTACCGGCTGTCAAATCTACTGTCATGACATAATAATTCTCCCTCAAAACCGCATGAATGATCACAATACTTACCCTAACTGACATTTAGAATTTATGTCACTATAGTTTTATCTTTTATCATTCTATTAACTTTTCATTAAGTACTTAATATTGATAAACCGAAAGAAATTAAAATTCTGTTGTATTTGATCCAAAGTTGATGTAAAGTTGTGAATTTTGTTAGATACGTGAAATACCTACTATTTGCTGATATCTTAATATATGTATTATTTTGGCATACATTTAGAGTAATGGAAAATGTAATGTAAATAAATTTATAGGTACTACCATAGAAGAATATACGTAGTAGATTCTTCTATGGTGTTCTTCTTTGTGTCAAACAGAATTTTAAAGCGTTAATATAATTTTCTTTTGAAAAAGACATATTCTTATCGATATTTTTTAATAATAATAAAAAGTAACAAAATTATAGAATGATACTCGTATATTATGTTGTATAGCTAGTGATATAAAATAGTTTTTACTATTTATTATAGTAATGACTTTTTAAAATTTTAAGAAATTTTATAAATAGGAAATAGGCGCTTATGTAACATTAAAATAGAAACGACTTTTTCAAGTTAAACGTTAGGGATTTTATTTTTTAAATATAATTTTTGACAGATAGCGAAAGTCACGTGACCACGTTTGAGTCGGTTATTTTTCCTCGTTTTTAATCGAAAGGTAACCCCAAAGTTAACTGCATATGTGTTCTATTATATCCGTTAATAAAAAAAATATGTTTAAATTAATAAAAAGATACATTTTGCACCATCTTCATTTTTTCCAAAAAGGTTTTTTGGTTATAACTTTTGTTTGACGTTCGATTGTTTTTTTCCAAACGACATTACATTGTTTGGAAAAAACTGCAACAAACTGGTTTTTAAATCATTAATTTGTCTCAAAAAATACGGAATGGTTAAAGTGAATGTTCCTATCACCTTCAGGCGGACACCCTGTACCTAAGAAAAATATTATTAAACAAATAATAGTACTTTTTGAAATTGAGCCAATGTGTTGACAGGTGGCCGTGATTACAGCCCAAAAGTACACACATCGTTTAATGTGCTTTTTGAACCCAACAAAAAAAAGTTTATCAAAATCGGTAAACAAATAAAGATATTTTACCAGGGTGGTAACTCCTTAACGGAGGTCACACTGTAGATGTTTAACATATAGGTACAGAAGATGTTCTTTCGCATCAATATATCGTTTTCTTTTTTCATTTTTTATTTTCGAGATATGTATTTATCTTAATTATTGCGTTACTTAAAATGTGTGTTTGAATGTAGTGTTAATGCAAACGAAGAAACACCTTATGTACACATAAAAGACCATGTTTCATTTCATTGAAAAAACTAAACATAATTTTGTAGAACTTTTAAGCCAGCAATACTATACCTACAGAAAACGTGCCGAATAACATTCTTTAACTAAAGATATGCCTTTAACAGTAAAAAACACAGTTGACATTCAAGTGACCTTGAAAACGTCGTGTGCCTACAAGTGAAAACGTGCGTCTTACATTGCACCCCATATGCTTCAACTTTTATGTGATTTTTTGCGACTTTCGTTTTTGAGATATTTATAATAGCTGCATTTATTAAAATGGAACACCCGGTATAGATAATTTTCGACATACCTATACATATAGAGACATAGACATATGAATCCTCCCCTAATGTCAGTTTATATGCTAACGATTGTGTTTTCCTCACGAAAAATACATAACGGCGACATACGTATAAATAATGCAAAGTCAACTAAAGCAGTTTTTAGTGCCGCCGTGTACCTTTCAAGCTAAAAATCGATGAACCATTGCTAAAAAGAGAGGGGTTAAAATCACAAATCGGAGTCTTTGAGCTACGGGGGTCTCCCGAATATACCTTTTGAAGTTTTATATTATTTTAATATTAAAAATTCGCAATTCATTGTATATAATAATATGGAAGTAATACAAAAACATAAAAAAGTAATCAGACAGCTTAGTTGCTTAAATATTATATCGCCAAAACGTAAAATGGATCATATGAACATAATATATGTAATTATTAAACTGGACCTGTAACAACAGCGTCAACCGTTCATCGATCGTCTGTTTTTCGCGCCATCTGATAAACAATAGCTACACTTTTGGTATTCCCGCTGCATAATTTAAGGGTATTTTGCCTATGTTTTTTATTTACAACAAGACTGGATAATTACAATGTTTACTACCGGGTTTTCGTTCCGAGCATATTCGGAAACCTCTGCCCATCTTAACGAAGGTAAAATTCCGGCTCAAGAGACAAAATGGACGAATTTATGCCGGCATAAAGTTTGAAATTCAAAAAAATTCTCGCCCATAACTTTTAAACTAGTGTCATTAGTATCTATGGATATTTTAAAAATACCCGTGTTTTTTGTAATCCTTTGAAATTCGCTACTTTTTCCAGCTAGTTGGAAATAAAAATACATTGATACAGGCAACCAAACATACAATGGCGAGGCCCCCCCTTAATTTTAGGAGGCGGTATAAGCTGGTCTAATAACTAAAAGTCATTCACATTTTGTTTGCCATATCACTCACGATACCTTCGTCTTGATCGTCGTCTGCAAATATAACATCTAAAACGTTCTCCTATATCCATCATCTTCATCTGTACATGTAAGATTTTACTCCCCCCCTGGATTTTTGGACGAAAATAAAAATTTCGAAGTGAAAATATCCTAAACGCAGAATATACAACATTGACTATTCATTGATTGAATAAGTTTATAAATTGGAAAATTGTATAACATAGATACATTGTTTATTGAAAAATATATCTACTTATTATTGTCAAGTAGCTAACTACCGATTCCACGAGACCTGGCTTTTCCTATACATAAGCCCAGGGCTGTATATGATTTGGGGGTTGAAGCCCCCTACATTGAGAAACGAAAAATACATATACTGTTATGATTTTGTAATTTCCTATACCTCATTTAAACGATCTGTGCTTCATATTTCAAAAAATTTTCGCCTATGGCGCATTTCAGTAACAAAACACCTCTGCTTGTTTTGTATAGCCGCTTTAAAAAGCAATAATTATTTTTATGGGCTCACACTAATAAAAATTTCTAAATTTCTATTGGTCGCAGTTTTGTTCTATAAAAGAAAAATGAGTATTACTTCTTGGCTACAAAGGTTATGAGTCCATAGTGAACAAAAAAAAATACCACCAGTTGCCGAGAATATTTTGTGCTTGGATTTTTTTTCGTTAATTTAAACTGTTTGACCTTGAATACTTGAAGGATTTTCGCTTGCGGCGCAATTTTATACCACATAAATTCAATTTCATTTTTTTTAAATTTCTGACTATCTTCCAACAAAAAAGTTTAGCTTTCTGGTCAAAAGTAAAAAATTGAGAGGAAGGATAACGCGGTTTTTTAAACTTAGCACCCGGCGGTAGTCAAGCTAAAACCGGCGCTGATCGGGACTTCTTACAGTAATCGGGGTAGGTATATCATTACTTTTATCATACTCATCATTCGTCTCTTCATCATTCCTAATCATAGAAAAATCATCACCCGTCGTCACCGGTTTGCTAAAAACCGTATACAATGACATACCTACTTACATTTCTCAATTAAAAAAGAACATATAGAAGGAGGCCATTCCTTTACAGTCTTAGAAAAAGAATAATAATTTAATAAAATTACAGTAAATCAATAAACATATTAATGATCTAAAAACGTGCACTCCACTTTAAAAAATATATACCTACGTTGAAATTGGCCCATAATAATTTTCAATCGAGATGAAATTTGAAGTAGCCAAGATCAACTTTCAACGCAACAGTGATGACTCATCTCTCTCTCTCTCCTCGCCACTCAGCGACTACTGTCAATTTGACATCAACTTTGACCCTTAAAAAACACAGTCATTTCCTCAAACTCGATGACATAAAGTTCAAATACTGAAATAACTAAGATAACGTTTTCAACTCTTAATATTTATAAATAAACAAATTACTAATTAATATATACTATTATATTATGCACTATAGTATCAGCTCTTATTTGAGGTAGAGCAATGTAATTTTTAAAAATACGTGTCAAAATACCATCTATTAGAATATCGAAAAAACATATTAATCTAAAAACATCCCGCACTTTTCAGCCGCCATTTTGAAGGTGAAACTAATGAAAATTTGATCTGCTCTAAACAGATTCATAAAATACAGGTCTGGACAAAAATATCAGCCCAAAATGAGCCTTCTAGGACGACGGCAACTGGGTAACTTAAGGGTCATATAGGGCTTATTTCTTGAATTAGAATGCCCCGCTTTCGACGAAGAAAAAGCAGTCTACCTGCCCCTGCCCAACTGTAGCCAATTTTGTGTGTGTTCCAACGGAAAGCCACATCTCTTCGACTGCCCAGACGGTCTCCATTTCAACCCCACCTTAAACGTGTGCGATTGGCCACAAGATGCCGGATGCACTGCTGGTAACGACAATGGTAATGACGTTGGTAATGGAGACGACGACTCCTGCAATGGTTTAAACAACAATGATAATGATGGTGGTAATGGAGGCAACGACTCCTGCAATGGTGGAGATGGTGGAAACAACAATGGCGATGACTCAGACGCGGCTTGCGCTGAAGCCAAAGGAGGTAAAGATTGATCACGGGATTTTGAAACAATATTTGCAACAATTTTCTCTCCTTAGAATGCCCCGCTGTCGACGTAGAACAAACAGTCTACCTGCTCCTGCCCAACTGTAGCAAATTTTGCGAGTGTTCCAACGGAAGGCCACACCCCTTTGATTGCCCAGACGGTCTCCACTTCAACCCTACCTTAAATTGGCCACAAGATGCCAGATACAGTGGTGGTAACGACAATGGCATTGACGGTGGTAATGGAGGCGTGAGACTCCTGCAATGGTGGAGATGGTGGAAACAACAATGGCGATGACTCAGACGCGGCAGATTGGTCACAGCCCACCTGTAACCAATTTTGCGATTGATCCAACGGAAAGCCACATCTCTTAAATTGCACAGAGGGTCGCCACTTCAACCTTAACTTAAATATGTGCCATTGTCCACGAGATGCCTAATGGTGGTAACGACAATGGTATCCCAGTAATTATCGTTGAAAATTAAACATTAGAAACATGACATTTACATGATGTAGGTAATGTAATGTAATGTTTGCTAAATAAACTGTGAAGTCACATTAAAGGAATAATACTCTAACGTTAGCGTTTTTATTAATTTAATGTTGCCCGATGTGCAGGTACCTAACGTTAATCAGGTAATAGTAGGGTTTTGTTACAGTAATATTGAGGTAATGAAATTATTTCCTATTTCTTGCATTTTTTCTTCAGAATATTTAATGCAAATAGGGTGTCCTGTTCAAAAGTGAGTATCACATTTGGTTGCAAAAAAGAATAAAATACAGATTATACATTATAAGAATTTCAACCAACCAAAAACTGCGTTTCTAATCGGTTGAAATTCTTATAATCTACATTTTATTCTTCATTGTTCTTTATTGTCTATGGGAATTTATAAGTTAAAAAATAAAAAATACATTGATGTAATTCAGGATGCAACAACATCACATCTTATTTAATTTTTTAGATACTAAATAACCAAAAATGTAATAGGTACTTATTTAATAACAGTGGTCACCCTGATGGTTTAGTATGCAATGATTTTTTTGGTGTCAGTGCGTATTGCATAGTTTACCTACTTCCCTGATTTTTTCCAAAAACGTTTTGGAAAACAATGTTCCACATTCCAGTTATTAATGAGAAAATAAGAATTCCTTGAGCAGATGCAGAATGGAAGGAAAGGGCAACACAAAATACTTCCATTCTCTGTTAACAATAATAATTGTCGAGTTTTATTTATAGTTTTTACGTATATATATACTTGTACTTACTATAATACTATATAATATTATACTATATGAGCCCTAACAATAAGCAGTTATTGTTTCGGGAATAATAAGTGTCTATTCTATGTTTCTATGTTAAAGTTTTACCGCGCTTCATATTTCTGTCAGTGTAAGCGCAGATCAAACAGGTTTTGAAACAAAAACTAAGCAATGTTTTTAAAGTTATCATTGTTGACAGGGAGGGTGACACATTATCAATAGCCTGTTTTGTTAAGTTCAGTTTCGGGGCAATTTCTAGAACTACTAATAAAAAAAGTGCGTGAAGTTATTATCCAACAGTTCATAAAAGTAAGTTAATAACGACAGTTTCTGCCCGACTATCGAAACCGGTTATAACTGACTCGATTTTGTGACACCCGAAATAAAACACAGATTTAAAACAATTACAAGGGTTGTTTATTTTGAACAAGTTTATAGAATAATTGTGTATAAAGAAATATCTGAAATTTGTTAACAATAAGCAGATGAGAAATGTTTTACAATAACAGTGTCCGTCAGAATTACGATAAAGGGAACACTGTAAGTGTTAAAATGAAATCAGAATGATTTGCAGCGAGATACTTAGGAAAGTTCGAAAACAACTTAGCACTGCTCGAGAGGAGTAACGTCACAAAACCAAGGTCTAGTCCTTTGTATGCACGATCTTAAAACTGGAACGCTTTAACTAAAGAAACACCTTACATGAATATGGGTGGATGTGACGTGCAGTCTTCGGATGAGTTGTTAGAAGTTGTCGATGAAGTTCCACGTTGCAACTAGAACTGCGACCAAGCGTAACTGTCTGACAGCTGTGGTACAGGCGTTGATGTTGCTAGCTCAGAATCCCAGGGTTTTGCCAAATCAGCTGCCCCAGTATCGGATGGTGGTCTGCAGATTGTAGGAACGTGTTGCCGTGTCAGTCGATGGGTGTTTGCTCGAGATGATCGTCCATGAAATAAATTCAAATGAATTAGCACAGAATAAATAACTTCCCAACAGAAGCCTCCTTAAGGACATGTGTCAAAAATAAGAGTCTCCATAAAAAATAAATAAAATGCACAATATTTATCTCGTTAGAAGATAATTCGTCTCCTTTTGACACTTGTCACTAAGGAATTGTCTGTATTACTCGTTAGTTTGTGGAATTAGGCAGTGCTAAAGCCTTCTCTGTATGCTGCTTATTTACAAAAGAAATTCAGTGAATATTAATTAAGACTTAAAATTTATAAAAAAAACTATATAAATCCAAAATGCAAGTTTTAGTTACATTAAATCCCATATGCACTATACAGTATGTTCATGAATCCTTCTCTCCCCCGTTATATTAAATGTATTTGAAAATACAAACTTGGCTAGACTAACTGCAAGCCAAAGCGAAATAATGAAATAGTTGTCGTTTATATTAATAAAAAATAACGACAAGAAAAATTTGACTAAATGAGGTCACGATACCTCTGAAATGACTTAAATTTGCAAAAGTATTTATTCAATAAACCCGAAATAATTCTGGCTTGGTCTTCGACTAATAATGAAACTATTAAATGTTACAACAAAAACAAAAACTCGGTCAGGTAGTCAAACCTTGTGTGCTATTTTAGAACCATGTGATCACCGACAAAATATAGGTACCCCAAACCTAATCAAGCAGCACAGACCAGGACAAGAAAGCCACGCTCGTTTCTTGATTGCAATCAAGGAATGAGCGTGCAAAAAGAACAGGCACAGGTGAGTCATACAAATATGGTTTTCCCAAAAACTATAAAAATATAATAGTCCAAGAGCCAGCGACAAAAAAGTGCAAGAGTTTTGGAAGGGCTGATACTTTCAGATAAGACAGTATTCTGGTCATGGACAGCGACGGTACAATCAGCAAGCCAGGTAGCGGGACACCTGGCGCTGGCGCGCTTGGAAAGGTTTAATTTTAATTAGTACCTCCAAAGTGTTTTGGAAAAGCTAAAAATTCGTAAATAGACAGTCGATACAATACAAAACCCGAGACAAATGGTCAGACAGCTGTCTAATCGAACGCGTGTAGTCAGCATTGCTCGAAACGTGTCGAAATAATAATGTTCCTGCAAATGATTTGGAAAATCTGAAATTCGGGTATATATTAATACAGTTAGTCCTATACATGAAACAAACAGTCAGACATGGATTTGATAGAACCCGATCAGTCAGCAGTCAATAGAAGGCAAGAGAACGACCGCGTGCGCTTCACGGGAATGAGGGGTTCATGGGTGATGACTATTAAACTTTCGCATGTATTTCGTGTAAAAAAACATTTGTTATTTATTTTTAATATTTAAACATTCATTATTAATATCATTATATACAGCGTGTCCCTCTGTGATGTCCGGAAGAGGGAAAAGTTTTTTATTCGTGGGTTTACGACAAAAAGTTACTTTTTACTTTTTATAAAAACTCCTGCTTGTTCCAAAATGCCCAAAACTGTTAAAATATTTTTGATTTTTATACAGGGTGTTCAGTATTTTGAAAAATTTAGAAAAATTTTGTTAGTCGCCAAGAGTAAAGGACCGTTGTTTTTGTCAATATCGAAAAATATTATCAAGGATGTCATTTAGAATCCACAGGGGATTACAAATTTGAGATTTCAGAAATTTATGTTAATTTAAACAAGGCGGGCAGGCAATTTGTTTATGCCGCTTTTTGTTATACAATAATCAATTTCTTCAATGCTATTAGGTTAATTTATTGCTAACAATATGGAAAATTTACTTAAGCAAGCAATAATGTTATTAAAATGTACAAAAATAAATTTCACTCAAATTTATTGCCTCCAACTTCTGCACAAATTTCAACTCTTCTAATAAATTCTCTATACACATTTTTTATTTTGTGTAGACGAATATTTGCAATTGTATCCCTTATTCTGTTTTTTAAAGTGTCCACATTATTATCAAGGTTCAGCATAAACTTTTTGTTTCAGGCCTTGTTAAAAAAAATCAACATAAATTGCCGAAACCTCAAATTTGTACCTCCCTGTGGATTCTAAATGACATCCTTGAAATATTTTTCGATATTTTCAAAAACAACGATCCTTTACTCTTGGCAACTAACAAAATTTTCTAAATTTTTCTAAATACCAGACACCCTGTATAAAAGATCAAAAATATTTTAATAGTTTTGGGCGTTTTGGAACAAGCAGGAGTTTTTATAAAAAGTAAAAAGTTACTTTTTGTCGTAAACCCACGAATAAAAACTTTTCCCTCTTCCGGACATCACAGCGGGACACGCTGTATACAGGGTGTTCGAAAAATAGACGGAGATATTTTAGAGGGTGATTCCCTGTTAAGAAATATGAAAAAAAGTTTCTATAAACATGGGTCCGGAAATGCAGAGTTTTCAAGATACAGGATGTTAAATAAAAAAAAATAAAACATGAAATTATTAATGTCTTAAAAATTATTTACTCGATTCTGTTGAAATTTGGCAATGCTATTTGTTGTATTAAGAGGCTAATTTCGCCCTAACTAGATTAAATTTATCAAGTCCAGTGGCGTCCCGGGGGGCACCTTAGCGAATATTATTATCAAAAAAATGTACGCCACTACCTTTTTTGTAACTTTAATATTTTTTGTTTGATTAAGCATCTAAAAATACAACTTCTTTCCCTCTTGTATTGTTTTCCTATCTCACTTCGTTTTCGAGAAAAAAAAATAAAAACCGTTTTATTGCATGTCACTGGACAAAATTGGTTGTAGTGTACTTTATGTTATGATATTGGAAAAGTTGCAATAACACACTTTCCTAGAAATGCTTTTGATTATTTGTTTTCCAAGGCACTTGTGATTTTTTTTGCAAAAATTGATAAACCAATTTTGTCCAGTGACATGCAATATATTTAACATCCTGTATCTTGAAAACGCATTTCCGGACCCATGTTTATAGAAACTTTTTTTCATATTTCTTAACAGGGAATCACCCTCTAAAATATCTCCGTCTATTTTTCGAACACCCTGTATAATGATATTAATAATGAATGTTTAAATATTAAAAATAAATAACAAATGTTTTTTTACACAAAATACATGCGAAAGTTTAATAGTCATCACCCATGAACCCCTCATTACCGTGAAGCGCACGCGGTCGTTCTCTTGCCTTCTATTGGCTGCCGACTGATGGGGTTCTATCAAATCGATGTCTGATTATTTGTTTCATGTATAGGACTAACTGTATTAATATATACCCGAATTTCAGCTTTTCCAAATCATTTGCAGGAACATTATTTTTTCGACACGTTTCGAGCAATGCTGACTACACGCGTTCGATTAGACAGCTGTCTGACCATTTGTCTCGGGTTTTGTATTGTATCGACTGTCTATTTACGAATTTTTAGCTTTTCCAAAACACTTTGGAGGTACTAATTAAAATTAAACCTTTCCAAGCGCGCCAGCGCCAGGTGTCCCGCTACCTGGCTTGCTGACTGTACCATCGCTGTCCATGACCAGAATACTGTCTTATCTGAAAGTATCAGATTTTCCAAAACTCTTGCACTTTTTTGTCGCTTTTTTGTCGACTATAATGTTATAATAACTCACCTGTCCTTTTGCTCAGTCCTGTCCGGTGCCCTTGCTCCCAGAGTACCAAAAACGAAACGTAGTCGGCCGCAACTGCTACACGCGTTCCTTAACCCCAAAATGGCCGTCCTATTCGACGTCCTCGAAAATCCAAAACTCAAAAGGCCGGTGATGATCACATGAAAATACAAAATAAGGCATTAATTAGTTGCAGTAAAACAATATAGGTACAGCAAATAAGCACACAAGATTACAAAAAGATAAGATCGGGGCGGCGATAAAGATGGATTCGAATCCGGAAAACCAACGCATCCGATATTACCTTAATCTTAATATCTCAACCTCTCGCTTCGAAGACCAAAATCAGACAGGGCAGGACGACGTCCTTCACGCTACTGTCTGACAATTTTCACAAAATACTCAAATTACTAATGACGTCAGCGCTCAGACAGAAAATCGTCTTTTGAACCATAAAAATGTTACCGGGTCGCACAACCAGACCCAGTCAGTTGTTAACCGAACAGATTACTCGAATCCGAGCACTGACCGCAATAGATCCATGGCTGAACCAAGCCGAACGACCTACCACATTTGTTACAGTGTACTCTAAGGTTCACGTACCTACCTTGGATTATTACAGATGGTTTCGTATTCACTACGTCACACCAAAAATCTTAACGAAAACCTAGATTTACTTTATTTTATTTTATTCGTTTTAGTACATGGCTTAAATAAAATATTGTTTTTAAAAAGGTTTTATTTTATTTTGTGCTTTTTAGTACCTATTTGATTCTCAGGAGGGGAAAGAAATTTAGTCCGCCATCTTGGGACATCCGCTATATTGGATTTAGTATGACGTCACTTACTCGCCAAACCCTTTCATTTGATACTCAATTTTGTGTGAACATTATCGTTTTTTACTCCTCAAGCTCTTTCATTTTATACCAATATATTAAGGGGGTTGAGAGGAAAAAATGCAAATCCGCCATCTTGGAGCGGCGGCCATATTGAATTTAGTGTGATGTCGCTAACTTTATCTTTTTCTAGTGTAACGAAGTTAACAGTAATTTTTCCGTTAGTTAGTTTGTGAATTTTCATTTTTATTTCATTCCCATTTAATTCTTCGCCGCCCTATTTTTAGCGGCCGTCCGTCCGCCGGAGTTTTTATATTCATGAGAATGAATCTTTTTTTTTGTTCATGGGAAACCGGCCGTCGATATTTTAATTGCATTTAATTAAATCTTAGTTGTGGTTATATACTTTTCCGCCTTCCGCCGCTTAATAATAAAAATTCTTGTTTTACCAAGATCGATGAGGGATACCGGAAAGGGGTAGAACCGGATTACTAACTCAACTTGCAGCTATAAGAGCCGCCGTTCTTTTTGGGAATCCGGGTATATTGGACATGTCCGACTCAGAGAGACCACCGTCCGAGACCTGTTCGGGGTGCAACCACCCCTAACCTCCTATATAGCCGTTTTTGAGGCCATAAGGGTGGAGACGATCACCTGAGCCCTCGCCGTGGCCCCAACCAATGGGCGGCCGGCGCACTCACCGCTAGAGGGCGCCACCCAACAAAATAAATAAGCTGCGGTCGCCGAGAAGGCTCTCCTTCCGCCGATACAGCTCTGTCTGACGCTTATCTGTTGATAAATTTCCACTAGTCAAATATTTTTATTTATTAGGTAATAATAATTTTTTATAGTAACAAATAACACAATAATAATATGTAGTATATAAGGTATAGTATTTCCAAAGTCACTTGCTACCAAGACCCTTGTTAGCAAGACCCTTGCATTATTTATTACGTGTAAAGCTTGTTGAGACAAGTTGACGCAGCACTGTAGAGCCGCGGCGCGGTAGGGCGAACAGGGAAGGGGAAAATACAAACTCGACGGCGGCGCCTTTGATATTTGGCAGCCGGTGGTCGCTATGTTCTCTGTTTAGAAGACAGGGCCGTATTTAGAATTTAGTGAAGGGATAGTGTAGGTCTGTACTCAGATATTTTAAATCATTCATTGATAAACACAAAACAAATCATACATACTCAAATGATGATTGGAACAGGCAAAAATGTTAATTGGATTTTGAAGGAATATTTTTAATTTAAGGTAGTTATGTAACTGAAATATTTAGTAGGTATGGAAAGGCGATTTTTCTTATCTTATTCCAAAAATGTAATATTTTATTGATCTTAAAATTTGATGACTATGCCTGAGCAATATTTTTTAAGCCATCATTTTGTAAAATACAAATGAAAAACAAAACATAGGTAGGTATGGTTCGTACAACACAAATTCCGTTGCACGTCATCAATAACAATTAATGACGAAAATTGTGTTACCAACGTTTTATATGAAAACATATGTGATTTTGTGTGTTGATATTTGAATTTGGCCTAGTATTATGTTGGTACCGCTGTTAACGCTACGGGCGACGTTGCCGAATTTACAACCGCCAGAGCCCGAGTTATAAGTTATAACCTCGTGGACGCGCACGTGAACGTTTCCACGCGTTTTGCATTGTTTACCGGCTTGGTGTACGCTTTTCGAGGTTTTGCTATACTTAATTTGCGACCGAATAAAACAACTGTTTATCATATAAAATACATTTTATGCTTGTGGTTTAAAAATATGGCGAATGCGACGGTTATTGTTTATATCTTTATTTATCACGATACGGCAACGCTGCGTCCCCATGACGAGTCTTTTCCAATGCCGTATACGATGACCTGCATCGGAATTTGTTTTGTACAAACCATATATGTATTAGAATATTGTCTTCATCGGATTAATTAAATACACCTACCCAGTTCTAAAACAGTTTTGTTCTTTTGATTATCATAAAAAGGTCTAAATAACAAGAATTTAGCAATGCTAAGCAAAGAAGTGATAATTTGCACTAGTGCAATTACCGGTAATTGCACTTGTGCAAATTATCACTTCTTTGCTTAGCAACCGCGAATCTGTTGATTACAAACACGTACCTACTTCTTAAAGTGTGTGTGTTTCACACTGTTCTAAATTATGCAGCTTAAAAATTATGTTGCGGTATTATTAAGCATTATATCAATGAATTTATATAACTTTTACATTGCTAAATTCTTGTTATTTAGACCTCCGCCTCCGTTTAAATTTGTGACACATTCGAAAATAAACCAACGCCGACAGGGTGTAGAAGCCCAGAAAAGGACGAATCAGAAGTGGCACTTGCTTTCGGCGCCTTTGATGTCGCGGTTCCAATTTCCCCTCTCGCGCATAGGAAATGAACTCTCCGCCGTTGACATCTGCGCATTGGCCACGCCCACCGTATTTTGGACAGAGTAGAACTTGCCCATTGCGTTGGCACGATCAGGTCAGGGCTATAGAAAATTTTGTGTTTTATATAGCAAAATTAATTTTTAGAATAGTAAAGTTTTTTTCTGGGATTAGATCGAGTTAAATTTGAATCTCCAGAAGTGATTTTAAGTAGGTATTTCACTGACGAAAAAAATATAAATATTAATATTTTACTAAAGAGAAAAATACATTTTTTTATTGTACATGGAAATTTCACAATATTTCCTCTTTATTATTTTATACTTACCTATATTAATTAGAAACAACTATGATTTAGGTTCAAGTGAACTATTCTACTTGGGTGGTTGAAATATTACAATATTTCAATCGACTTGCGTCCAAACTCATAGCTTGGCAATTAATTTGTTTTTTTATATAGATCCATAACAATTATTATTTGCAAAATTGGTTGACCTTCGTATCACTGGTAGTAAAAAAAGGTTATTTATCAAAAATGTTTATTACTAAAATCTATAAAAAAAATTCAAAAACAATAGCACATATAAAATATAATACCTATAAATACAAAAGATATTATAAACTACTTACGTACATATTATCACAGACATATATAGCTTCGCTAGCTATATAGGTCTGTGATATTATGCACATGCACACTATACATTATCAACTTAGCCTAATTTTTAAAAATAATGACCCCTGGCAGCACTTATAAA